>CM070664.1:11579101-13050351 GCA_036346575.1 Dendrocalamus sinicus
TAAGTTCGTAGACATAATCTTGGTCCCGCGATCGTGAGCTCTGGCGCGAAAAGTCGAGCATGTGTGTGTCGGTGAAGGTGTGGTGTACCTGGTCGCTGGTTCATCACGATCATGCCCACACGCCGTGACAATAATCGCCATGGGCTTGGCCACCTCACGCGACATCAATAGCCCTCGCCCACAGAGCACTACCTTGCCGCTTCACCTCGACGCCACGAGCACACTATAATAGCGACGTCTTGGAGTAATTGACATCGGTACACGAGCAGTGAGGTTTATGCGCCGGTTGTTCCCAGCTGGAATAACAGATTCATCGTTGAACCTGGCCGCCATTGCCAAGCCCTCATGGTGGTGTATATCGCATGGTCCATCATGCCAATTGTGACATCGAGCATCCATGAGTGGGTTCGCGGTAGATTTGTTCCTAGCTGGAATAGAGATTCATCATTGAACTCGCGCTGCCAAGCCTCATGGTGGTGTGTATCGCACGTCCATCGCTAATTACGGCGCGAGTATCCGTGTGGACATCGCGTTGTTGATCAGACGTGCTCACACAGCCAGTTCAGCCAGGCACTCATGGTGCCCCTCTGCCCAGCTCCTTGAACGTGGGTGATGGTGATGGGGTCATAGTTGAACTACGGTTTAAGATGCAATCGATGGAGAAGGGTGGCACGCCGATGCCATCCTTCATGGTGGTGTCCGCCTAGCTGATGATGTCCATGATGGAGCAACGGCCAGTGTGCACACCTTGTATATCGCTAGGTGCGAGCACGACACTATCATGAAGGTCATGTGCCATTCATGTTGCCCCAAATGCTGGCATTCTCCACGGTTGCTTGTGGTCCTGCATGCTAAACGATGGGTCGTTAGCAATATCACCATGTCCAAGATCCCATCACCATGCCCCCACCCAAACTCGACTCACTTGTCGACCGAAAGCATCAAGACGGCCATTGAGGAGGTGCACGACGACAGGCCCACTTGTTGCCATACTTTGCATGCATGACAACAATGAGTGGGATGGTGGCCAAGAAGGCCCACCATGCACCATCTGCTTAGCCGTGAACCTGAGGTGGTGTCGACTTTGGGGCGGAGTGAGGAGACGATTGTCACATTGAGGAAGAAGTGCGAGGGGTAACAGAGCCGACGCGATGGTGGGGACGGCGAGATGTCGGTGTGGCAATGGACGGATTCAGCATGACAAGCCACAAGGAGAGGTTGGTTGGTGCGATGGCGTGTGAGATGGGGAGATCGCATGGCTGAAATAGGAGATGGGAGGATGAGATCGGGAATAAGGATATAGGAGAGGAAGGGGACGACGGTCATGAGCGCGAGGAAGAAGTAGAGTCGCTTAGGAGAGTGGGTTAAAATGGGTTGGGAAAGTGGATTGAACCCATATTAGGAAAATGGTTTGGTTTGGTTTGGGTTGAGGTGTGGATGATGTTGGGTCATAGGGGATGCGAATTGGGTTGGCAAAGTGGAGTTTGTGTTGTGGGCTGGTTGGGAGTGGGTAGGCTCTAAACCATTAGCAGCCTACTCAGAGGTGGCTTTGGAAGCTTGCTCCTCTAGTATTTGAAAACTACTTTAGGTGTGACTGGTTGTTTAATTACTAGTTCTTAGGCTAATCCTAGCTAATCGCTTGAAAAGGATAAGGGTGATAACCGATATGACCCATCGTTTGTCTATGGTTGGCCTTTTTCCTTTTGAAGTGGCCGCAAGAGAGCTTAGTTGAAAAGGGAGGGTTTGTTAGTGTACAATTAATTGGCCTATTTTAAACTACTAGCAAGCACTCGTACAGCATCCTTAAGTCATCTAACATTTGTATCACCTTCCAACGACGCCAAACGCCCATAAGTAATCCAAATATTTCCAATTTGTACAAGTACAAATACCAAACCATGCATATAGATCAAGAATCTCTCAAGGCCCATTACTTTCTAGCCACACTCGCAACTACATTGTACCTAGATGGACCCTTCTCTCCTCTCTTTCTCAATATCTTCCTCTCTTCTTTTCCCAAACTCCTCTTGTGTACATCAAGGAAGGAAGCAAGGTATATGTTAAGAATTAGTGCAATGTATGCCATCCTAAGGTTCTAGAGAATTCTCAAATTAGCAAGAGTCGAGGTTTTTCTAGAATGCTCTAGAACAAATTAACTAGCATGCTTCATGGCAAAGTATAAAATTATCTAGAGCTAGGTATTTGTAGGGATGTTTGTAGAGTTGAGATATTTTGTGGTCGAGGGATAGGATATTGCTATTTGCTAATAATCCAACGGTTTTGTATAAATAAGGGTGCCATCCACCCCTAACCATATGAGCCTCATGAGCCACCATGAGTCGCTAGGTGCCATGGATAAGCTACCACATATGCCACCATGCCATCGCTGAGTAGGATGGCATGAGTAGAGAAGAGAGGTAGAGATAGGTTGCCATAAGAGAAGTGTCAGATCTTGTTGTAAAGTTAGTGGTGCAATAAAGAGTTGAGTTATCCGCCTTGTAATTGTTGTCTCCCACAGCAAATGCATTTTAGTGTTGCAAAATGCGGTTTTAAATTAATAATTTCATATTTAATTATGAATATGAAAGCATAATTCCAACAATAAACAAATGACGGTACACTAGTAAAATGTATGCAATTACATAACTCTTTTCCATGTCATCTCAAAGTGAAATTATACTCAACATGTTAAACATAAGAGAATAAATAATCATCATATTACTCATATTGTATGTATTTAGCTCTCATATGTTGGGCTACTATTGTTTTAGAACAAGGCCTTCATACGCACAATTGTTAAGATTTATTATCAATCACAGTGACACTTTAAGTATTCTACTAGACTTGAATTCTAATATTACCACAATGTTAAAAGGAAGTAACAGCATCAATTAATTCCAATTGCAAATACTACACAATAAATTAACGGTATAGGATATGAAAATAAATAATCAATGTCTTAGTAAAGAATGAGTACTCAAAGACTAATCAATGCTTTAAAAAGAATAGAATACCACATGAACTAGCAAAACACGCCAACTATCACACCGATCTCATTAAGACAGATCATCCTCATTGAGCATACGCTTAATCCCACAATAGATCATGCACAATCACACAATGCAAGAACATATTATAACTTTCAAAGTATGGCACGCTGCGCGAAGATAACCGAACTAAGGTTCAACAAGAAACAACTCATAGAGGGGATGGCACTCAAAGCCACCAAGAAGATGAACATGGCAAGGCACGTCGTGGAAGATGCTATTATAGGAAACCTATCATCGCCACAATCCTACCGTGTGGTTCACAGAGATACAATGCCCAAATCCATAATAGGAGGGAACCAAAGTGGAATCAAGGTCCGTAAATCACCGCACAAGACAATAATGGAGTGCACACTGCTAGGTACACACAACAAAGCAATGTTCCAACCAAAGCATAGCCAAGCTTGACTACAATCAAAGAACACCACCAGATCGCAACGAGAAGAAGAGGACTACGCTTGTCAATCAAGACTCAAACACCCTCTATCTTTGCCGATTCCCTCACCTCCGCCTTCCACCGAGATCCCAACTAGGGTCACGGGTTGCGTATGGAAGCAAGCTCACACCCAATCGCTACACGCCACCGCTAGGCCAATAGCAAGTAGAGGAAGCTATCAACTGCACAGATGGAATGTGGAGGAGAGGTAAGCCTTCGATCTACTCTCTTCTGTGAGAAACACATCAATTTATAGAGGGAAGGAGCCATGTCACCTGTCAGCAGCTACCACAAGAGAGAAGCTAAGGAATCGGTCTCCAATCCATGAATCACCCTCCATGGAATGGATAAGCCGCCTCTTCCTATCTCTCCCTTTCTATGGTAGACAGTCCCACCGACTCAATTTGGTTTAAAGGCAACTGAAATTCAAAATTACACAGAGGCCCTCAGCTCCAACATCTAATACTTAGTGTTTGTTAATTGTGATTTGATGTAAGCAACACGCCCTGAAAGACTAACTAACTTGGGATAGTTGGTGTAGCATGTGTATAGATTATTAGATCCTCATTGGTGTGTGGGTATTAAGGCCACTCGATTCCCAACAACATCAAGTTGTTGTATGCATATGCTACTTGTTGATGGGTGGGTTTTTTGAGTCATGGTTTTGACTTTTAGCTTATGGTTTTAAATTATAGCTATTAGTGAGAAATAATACGTAGGGGAAAACAGCTGATATGATTTTAGCCTGTATACTTGAGTTCAAGATAATATCTACTACAATCTACGTAGACCTCATCTTGAAAAAACACACCGCTTAAAAACTAATTACTATATCAGAAAATAATAAACCAAAATCAAAACAAAAAAAGAATCCAGCCGACATGCACGCGTCCCCGCACCTTCGCTCTTTCTGATTTTTCGTTTTCATGCTGTATCCATCATACGCCTCGGTTGGACCATGGGATGTGGGCGCGCGGCGGTCGATCCTTCGACCGGAAGGAAGGATCGTACTGGGTGCGTGCGTGTGGTGCGCGGTAGCACGCGGTGTGCCTGCATAGCTAGAGTGCCAGCCGGTCTCGCGGCTCGTGGATGTATATGCATGCATGCGCACGCACGTCACGTCCACGCGACATTTTGCATGCAGCACAAAAAGCGCGCAGCTTTCTGTGCTCGGTGTCGCCGCGCTGCGTGCATGCTGTACGTGAATTCTCCGATGGTGGATACCAACTGGAGATGCTCGGTTCCAATTGGAAAACGCTGCTCCCATGTGCTTTGTTCTCGTAAATGTTCTTTTTAATGTATTTTTAGTGTTCGTGAATTAATTATATAATGGATTGTTTGTCTTTGAAAGATAATAGACGCATAGCTCGAGATAAATTAAAGTAAAGAGTGTATCTATATATACAGGCTACCAAGATCACGAATGAACAATTGTGGATGTACATCTAGGCTACCATGGTACCATTTGGCCAATGTAGCAAATTAGAGTGATTCACACGCATTTCTTGTCACATGAGTGAAATTGACCAAACGTCCATAGAGCGTCAGACGTTTTCTAGCCTAAGGGTGCTACCCTGAGACATTGTTCGTGCTGGATACAGTAATTGTTGTCCAGACCAGACCGACACTTCCAAAACTAAACACAATCCGGTTTCCACTTCTTCTGACTGATTTAAATTCCTGCTGAAAATAGCCCAGAAGGTCAAGGTAGGTCTACACACAGGTTTTACAACGAAACATCCTGAGCTAATCATACTGATACTGGCGCGCAGATGTATAGAATACAGCTCCTGATCAGTTGATCTACACCACCGAAAGGTGTGTCCTTAGCCAAGTCAGGATCAACAATCCTGTGTTGCACCATGACGGAACTGTCTGTCTTATTCGCAAGCTTTAAAGCTGGGTACATCATGAAAGCTTGTTCCAGTGAATCCAATGCAAAGCAAGCATGTTCCCTGTTACATCCAAATCTAGCAATTCAGAATAATCTGTGAAACCACTGCATTATTATCTAAATCAGTAGATAATGTTCATAGAATACACCACTGCATCATTTCATACATAATGTAAACCATAATATACATTAATATTATAACATTAGAGTTTAAATAAACCACATCGAACTAAGTTTACAATAGGTCGATCAGGCCAAAAGGATACATTACAAAATACGGAAGCGGAAGCAAAAGGGGAGGGCACATCTCACCACGCATAAGCAATCGTAGGTTAAAGTAACCGATATTAACTAATGATCTGGATAATATTTATGCACGTAGTCACCAACTTAGTCAGTAAGAGTGGGGTAAGACCTAGACTACTAGAAACTATCTTAATATCTGCCATCTTCTTCACCATCAGCTTCTGGAACGTCATAGTACGCGTAATATTCTTGGTCCACAGGTTCTGAAAAATTTTGTGAGGGAGGGTGAGCACAAGTAACAGTGTTCCGCGAGCCCACACACAGAATGCAATAGTATACATGCAAGATTTAACAATGGTAGGCTCGGATTCTTTTATTTGCTATAAAGTTAGCATTTCAAAACTACAATAATTAGAAATTCCTATGACTTAGCATTTTAATCAAACCATATTTTTTATTAAAGAGGGTAAAAGCGTGCAATATTTATAATGTTGCAGGTTCTATTCACCTGGTACATAGTTATATCCACCATATGCTAGTTTTTACTAGTAGAGTTATATCCACCTATTATCATCATTGGGTTACATTCACTCAGTGGAAAGTCAAATTTAGGGTTACATTCACCCGACGCAGTTTTCATTCCATTCACAAAGTTTTGAAATAGAAACTAACTCGAGTAAATTTCCATGCCCGCCTTGACCATGGGCATGAATGTTTGAATGGTTTTCACTCGCAGAGGTCGTGACACTTTACCTATAAGAGATAATCAACCCGTTATATCTCACACATTTTCTCGACATGTGAATCAAGAAGATCACTACAATAACTTTACAATGCATCTCTCAATGTGAGTTATACCCGCTAAGATTTTATCTCGAGTGAGGTTAGTCCACCATACCCAGATCCCTTCTTGCGCTACACAACGGCTTACACCAATGACATGACATGTGTCCACGATGCCTACACTAGCGATACGACTCATGGGTCACTCAATGGTGCAACCCTGACCGATGGATGCAAATTAGTTAGCCAGTCGCACTCCATTATGTAACAACCCACCATCCACAGGCCCAAGATGCTACCACCACACACATTTACCATCTCAACTGGAGCAACCAACATGCAAATATATTATATTAGCAAGAAGCCAACTAACTTCATATTGCACATAATCGAATATAAACAAAACCTCGAGCTCCATGACCATGGAGACCTCCATGGCTCACAAGCAAATTAAACAAAATGGCAAGCCACAAAGGACTTAACATTAGATTAAACATAAAAGCTCAAAGGTAAGGTTGTTGTTATTTCATATGTGCAAAGGCTAAAAGGACTATTCCCATTCCATGTATGTTGGCATCATTCACCTAAAAACAACAACAGAGCAAGGGTGAGTCCGAGACTCAACAAGCACATGATAAAACAAGAATATCACTTTAGCAATTTAATCGATTTCATGGACTATAAGTCAGAATCAACTCTATGACAAGAAATCAGAAATCAATTCTATGTCCTGAAACTATAAATCAATTCTATGACTATTGTTGTAGGGGTGGCTCCCACCTAAACCCAAAGAGTTCGCTAGGAGGTTATAAGACCTGCATAGGCCATGTGTAATGACATAAGTGCCTGAGGGGATAACTGCATGTAAGGGTATAACCGTAAAAGCACTCCTCATGTGTGCATATATATGAATACAAAGTCATTGGGAGAGAGCAGCTCACCATCTCCTCACTCCACTACCATCTCTCTGCTTGTCCAGAGCCACAACAGCTGGCGGCGATGGAAAGAAGCCGCCGGCCTGAGCGCCGCATGGGTACTGTGGCTTCGCATCGACAAGCGAAGGCGGGGTGGCGATGCAGCGCGGTGGTCGAAAACGCCGACGCTCGTGACGGCGACGACCAACCCCGCACCAAAGACCGCGGCGACCAACCCCGCCACCGCACCGCGCGACCAACCCCGCCACCGCACCGCGACGACCAACCTCCGCCACCGGCACCGCGACGCCAACCTCGTGGTCGAAGACGCCGACGCCGCGCGGCGACGATCGACCGCCGACGCGACGGCAATGACCTTGCCGCTCGCCGGTAGCGCGATCGCCGCTCGAGGTAGCCACAACGGAACGACCGCAGCCGGAGCTCACGACGCGGCCGCGCTCGCGCCGATCCGTCTGCATGCGTGCGGCGACCCCGCCACACAGTCGTGGAGCGCTCACGGCGCTCCTAGCGCTCCAACAGAGTCGGGGACTCGCGGGCTGTCCGAGACATACAAGAGGCTCGAGCCAACAGCCGCCGCGGTCGCGCCAGAGCCCACGCCGAAAGGCGACAGCCGCGACGCCCCACATCCACCGCGCCCCGCCACGGGCTGCCGATCCGCAGTCCCCGCCGCAGACTACGCAGCGCGCATGGCCCGAAGACTTCAAATACCCCGCCACATCGAGCCCTACAAAGGTGACACGACTTCGCGAAGTTCGCGGCGCTGCTGTATGAAACCGCACCGAGGCCGCGCGAGACGACACCACGGCGGCAAAGGGACTCCTCGCGCTGCAAGGAGTGGCGCTCCGGTTTTTTACCATAGAACCGAACTCCATCTACGCTGGGAGCAGATTCGCGACCGCTTCATAACAACTTTCAAGGAAATTATGTCGAGCGGTCGACGCGACCAGCTTTCGCCAGTAGCGTAAACCTTCTGAGAAGCTCCGAGACTACTTCTGCGCCGCGAAGATACGCTGTCAAGTCAAAGATGTCAATGAAATCACCGCTGTCAATGCGCTACACAGGTTTCGCCCGCCCGATGGTCGAATACAACACAAGGAAGCCAATTAAAACAAAGGACGGCTTTTAACAAAATGGAGGAATACGCCGTATAAGAGGACGCGCGGCGAAGGTAAGGTGACGACTGACACCAACCGTGCAGGGCCTTGGCAAAGTCAAGATCCGCCGGCGACGGTTCTTCAAGGGAAAACGCAAGGTGAGTCGCCCAAGGATGCGCTCGACCGCAGGACGCCCGCCAAGGAGTCGTCCGACAGGCCCAAGCGTGCAAGAGTCGCGCGCGGGCCAGACGCCTCGACATCGGCGGCGGTCCGACGGCGCGCCGCGGCCGGGCGGCCGGGCGCCGAGGCGGGCGCGCCGGTGGCCGGGCCGCGACGATAAAGGCCGCGAGACTATGATGACCAACAACAGGGTCGTGGTGCATAGTCCATGGTACATCTCTATCGCGCGCCCGAGAAGCGCCACCAGGACAGAACTCGAAGCACGCCCGCCTGCAGGCCCACGACAAAGACTCCATACGAAGCTCCCCGCACATTCAGCACACAGGGGCGAGCCCCATGAGGGTCCTCTCGCGATCTGTGCCCACGTGCAGCAGCCTCGGAGGGCTTTCGCAGCCACAGCTCCGGAGGCCACCCACCAAGAGTTATCAACGCCATCTCCGGGCTCGTTGGAGTTTGCCTCGCACGGTAGCGGAAGGTCTACGGTGGAGGCTACACCACGTGGCGGCATATCCAAAGACAGCACGCCGACCGGCACAAGATGAGGTCACGCTCACTCCCCGCCGACGCCAAGGCGTGGAGCTTCCCACCATGATCCCCGGTCGTCCGGTCGAAGAGCGGCCGCGGCGTGGACGCGCCGTTGATGGCGCAGCTCGCGAACATTCTCGCTCGCGCGCCTTCGACCGCACGGGATCCTCGGTCACCTCGCCCATCGGAGTCCCGCTACAAGGATTCGGAGGACAACCTCTACGCGCGCCGCCAAATATGCTCGCAAGTCTCCTTCGCCAGACACAATGAAAGGGTCGAAGACGCCACATTTGACGCCGTCGACCTCCCATACCCATACAATGCCATATTGGGGCGCCCAATCCTCAATGCCTTCGGGCGTACCGCATCACGCTATTTATGCATGAAGCTTCCGGGCCGCGAGCCATCATTATCGCTCGGGCGACAGACATGGCCCGCCGCGACGAAAGCACGCACTAGATGCCCTGTCACGGCGGGCAGCGCACACCTAGGGTCGGCACCGCCGCGCAAGGCACACGGCGACATCCGAGGCGACCGCAAGCCCTACCGATAGTGCAGCTACTAGAGGCTCCGCCGCGAACACAAATGGTTAGTACACCCTCGATGTAATCGCTACCCGCAAAAACGGAAGGTAATAAAGTTTCGCTTATGCCAACTTATTACCGCGCAGTAAAGCACGCCGCGAGCACACGCGGAGGCCTCGCCACGCTGCGTGTGCTCCCGCAGATAAACGAAGACGCACGCTCACAGGCACTCTCCGCAGCCTGGGGTGCGGGTATGAGTATAAACCAAAGACGACGCCCGCTGGTGCACTCTCCGCCCAAGACACGCATGAGATAAACCAAAGACACACGCCCGCTGCAGTGCACTCTCCGCCAAAGACACGCATGAGTATAAACGAAGACGCACGCCCGTGTGTGCACTCTCCACAAAGACACGCATGAGTATAAACGAAGACGCACGCGGCGCTGCAGCACTCTCCGCCAAAGACACGCATGAGTATAAACAAAGACGACGCCCGCGTGCACACTCTCCGTTAAAGACACGCATGAGTATAAACGAAGATGCACGCTCGCATGTGCACTCTCCGCCAAAGACACGGCATGAGTATAAACCAAGACGCACGCTCGCGGGTGCACTCTCCATCAAAGACACGCATGAGTCTAAACCAAGACGATGGGGACGCCGCACGCACTCTACGGAGTATAAATAAGACGCGATGTTCTCCCGCGCACTCTACCGAGTATAAACAAGACGCGAACCTCACAGACGCCGTGGACTTCGCTCTGGGCGCATTTCTACTGAGTATAAATAAGACGCGATGTTCTCCCGCGCACTCATCGAGTATAAACAAGACGCGAACCTGCACGCCAGTGGACTTCGCCCTGTGCGCATTTCTCCGAGTATAACCGTGTGGACGCCTAAACAAGTCGCAGCGGAGGTCCGCCGCACACGCCACCATGAGACTCTAAACAAGTCGCGTGGAGGTCCGCCGCACACGCCACCATGAGACTCTAAACAAGTCGCAGCGGAGGTCCGCCGCACACGCCACCACAGACACTAAACAGTCGCAGCGGAGGTCCGCCGAGTATCAACAACCGCCGCAGACACGCTAGCTCCACGGAGTACTCAACGCGCGAACCCCGCGGGCGCATTGGCACCCGGGCGGCGAGCAGGAACCAACGCCCGC
Organism: Dendrocalamus sinicus; assembly: GCA_036346575.1. Classification (NCBI taxonomy): domain Eukaryota; kingdom Viridiplantae; phylum Streptophyta; class Magnoliopsida; order Poales; family Poaceae; genus Dendrocalamus; species Dendrocalamus sinicus. The sequence goes on from CM070664.1 coordinate 11,589,932, forward strand.
ACGGCCATTACACTAACGGCTTGGCTCGCGATGCACGATCGCGCACGCCCTAATTTTCAGGAGATCTATATATCGGAAAAATCTTCCAAGTACAGAGGCACGACAACATCCCTGCCGCTCTAAGTAGCTATTCGCAGTTTGTCTCAACACACGGTAAGGACGGGTTCCGCCGAAGAAGATCGCCCGCCTAAAAGTCCGTTGATTCTTCGCCCGCCGCCGGCCAAGGCGCCTGGTCGCAAGGTCGGCCAGCGAAGAAGTCACCCAGAAGGAAGCTACCCGACATAGGCGAAAGTCGAATGTATGGAGCAAGCGCACTTCATTCACAAAAAGAGGGCGACATAACGCACGCCACACCTGTGCACCACGGCCACACTGCGGGTTCCCGACGCCGAGGCCTCGCCGCTCCGCCGCAAGGCCGAGGACCCCGCCAAGGAATTGGCCGAGGCTCCTCCCCGTAAAGTGACTTCCGAGTTCGACCGCCGCGCTCGCCCCAATGTAATCCCGCATCCGCTCATAAAGGGCTTGATGACACGGCGAGTGAGCGACCGCACCGGACATTACTCGCCCGCTGGCATCTCCACCGGGGTCCTCCACCGGCGACGCAGTGTGCAACCACGGTAGCAGGTGAGCGCGCACACCGTGCATGCCGATGTGTACGCCGCAGTGGTTGCCGGTTGTCGCCGCAGCCGCCGCGACGGTGGTGGCATCTCGACCAATGGGAGAGTCCGCAGCAGCCTTTCGCCGGGCGTGGTCCGCACTTTGGCCACAAGCCCTGGAGATGGCTTTCAGCGCTGCATGGCATTCCATGCAACCACCGACGCCGCCAATCGTTCGATCACGCCCGCTAGGGTCGTGGCTAGTTCGCTTTTTCCTTCTATAGCGAGGCGACTGCTGCGTAAAGCCATCCCGCCGCCGCAAGCTCTCGCCGCACACCTCCGCGCCGACTCCGCGCCGACGCAGAAGTCCTTCCGCGCGCCGCTTCGCTGCACTCGCTTCACCGGCGATGCGGGCATCTCGGGCGAAGCGGCTCCCGAGGCCTCGCAGAGCTCCTCCTCGCTGCCCGCACTGCTCCTCTCGCGCCTGCACGAGCATAGGCCGCTTGCACGCCTGCCCCAAAGACAAGTGTTCGCAGAATGGAAAGGCTTAGCAAGCTCACCGCCTGTGTGTGGTTGTATGAGTACTTACCCACACCCTGCACACCTCGGCGCCCCCGAGGCGCGCCGCCGTAGGCTCGCAAAGACTTGGCCGGTCGACGCCGTAGCCGCGCATCCACAATCCCGCGCCACGCCTCGCCGCCTCCGGGAGGCACGGTCCGCGGGCTCACACGCCGGGGCCCCGTGTTCCGCCAAGCGCCTCCGAATGAGCGACGCCGCACACAGGAGGCAGTAAGCACCGCAAGACATAAAAGAATACGCCAGGTAAGGCAAGCCACCCTACCTTCTGAGAGCGTATGAGGGCTTCGGGACCCGCCCCTATTCTCAGACGGGTCGCGGTGGCGCTACCGCAGAAGCATGGTCCCGCAATGAGCGTAAGCCTCCGCGCGGGGGCCGCGACGACCGCTCTCGCACGGCGCGCGCGTGGCTGGGGCGTGGGGAGCGCACGCCGCAGGTCTTCGCATCCGACGGAGTCCCACAAGCTTCGATGCCCGCCGCCACGATTTAATCCTCGCGCGCCCGGTGGAGTTCGACCGCACACACGCCGCTTAGCCGTGTAGGGCCCCGTGAATACGCTGCGCGCCGCCCGCCTCCAAGCACATCCTCGGCAAAGGAGATAACGTTAGCATACAACGATTTCGCGGAACAAAGGAGAGGCACGGCCGAGGCTTATGAAGACCGGAGGTGCCGAGCGCGCGGATCGATGGCGAAACATTGTCGCCCCGACGCTTCTACGGCAAGACGCCGCCGCGCTGCCGGTGCCACGCCATACATCACGCATTTTTCGGCGAGGTCGCGCATGTTGAGGCAAGCGCGACGCCACGAGCCGCCGCCTCCGCCTGCCCTCATCATCGAAGGCCCGGCCGCGAAGGCTTGAACGCGACGGCCGGCTCGCACTCAAGATCGCTTCCCGCTTCCACACGGTGGTAGAACCACCGCTTCATCCAAGAAGACTCCCACTTCTCGTGAGTGGAGTTCGCAGGAAGAGCTTGCATGTCGCACGAAGAATAAAGGTGACGCCGCCGGCTCGACAGCCGCCCCGCCCTTCCGATCTCTTGGCCGCACCGCCTCGTGAAGGTGGGCGAACAACGAGGCGCCGCCAGACGCTCGAGTGCAAGGCCCACCAGACACCGCGAGCCGCCACTGCTCGAGTCGGGCTGCGCCACCCACTGGGTCCGCAGACGCCGCCACGATCGCCGCCGCCGAATACGGAGCCCCGCGCGGTAAAAGGCAACGACACGCACCGCCCACCTCTCGGTGCGGTTCGCCTCATCGGGCGGGCAATCGTATCGCTCGGGCGCGGACAGCTTCCCGCGCAGGTCCTGGATCGTTTTCGGCCACGAGCGAGGGACCTAGCTCGCCGGAGAACGCGCTTCCTCCTCCGCCACCGACCACCGCTTGTCCGCCGCTAGGTCGCGTTTCTGAGCGCGCATTTCACCTCCAACCGCTGGCGCCGCCGCGATGCCGCATAACACCGCCGACCACGCTTGCCGCCACACGCCATTGCTTCTCCGGAAGGAGGATAGCGCAAGACTACTACGCAAGTATGGAAGGTGATGCAAGCAAGAAGGGGCGCCCAATCGCGGAGCGTGGTCACGAGGGCTACTTCGCCACCTCGCCCAATACCGGCGCCGCAGAAATCCGCAGATAAGACATGACCGCGTCGCATAAACGCCCGCCCAGCGCAATTCTCATAACCAAAGGTGAAAGGCCACGACCACACCGCAAGCACAAAGACGACGCCCCAGCCACCATTAAAGGCGCAATAATGGGCCTCGATCACAGCAGCCTGGCGCCGCGCCATTCATCGCCGCCTCGTGTCCCCTTCCTAGGGAAGAGGCGAGCGGCCGCGAGCACGCAACCGCTTACATCCCGCCGCGCACTGGCCGCGAGCCGCCACGCGCATGTGCGCACCGACGCGGTTGCATGGTATGGGAACCCAACCCCGCGCATCAGGGCCGCGTGATTCCGTGAATCTTTACAACAGCAGATGCAGATCGTGAGATCTCAAGTCACCGCGCGGTGGTGTTCGCGATGCAGGCGCCACCGCCGCCACCCGCTCAAGGGTAGGGGACGGAGCGCCGCGCTGCTACTTTCTGGCAGACGCCACCCGCCGCCACCCGCTCGGGTAGGGGACGAACGCGCTGCTCTTTCGGCCAGGCGCCACCCGCCACCACCCGCTCAAGGGTAGGGGACGGAGCGCTGCTTCACTTCGCCAGGCGCCACCCGCCGCCACCCGACTCGGAGGGTAGGGGACTGAGCGCACGCGCTTTTCAGCCAGGCGCCACCCGCCGCCACCCGCTCAAGGGGTAGGGGACGAGCGCGCGCTTACTGGCAGGCGCCACCCGCCGCCACCCGCTCAAGGGTAGGGGACGAGAGCGCGCTGCCTGCTTTCGACAAGGCGCCACCCGCCGCCACCCGGCCGGCGGTAGGGGACGAGCGCGCGCGGCTCACTGGCCAGGCGCCACCGCCGCCACCCGCTCAAGGGTAGAGGACGAGCGCGCGCTGCCTACTTTCTGGCCAGGCGCCACCCGCCGCCACTCGCTTGAAGGGTAGGGGACGAGCGCGCGCTATTTTTCGCCAGGCGCCGCACCGCCGCCACCCGCTCAAGGGTAGGGGATGGAGCGCGCGCTTCACGGCAAGGCGCCAGCCCGCCGCCACCCGCTCGAGGGTAGGGACGGAGCGCGTGCGGCGCGCTCACGGCCAGGCGCCACCCGCCGCCACCGCTCGGCGGGTAGGGGACGAGCGCGCGCTGCTTCTTTCGGCCAGGCGCCACCCGCCGCCACCCGCTCAAGGGTAGGGATGGAGCGCGGCGCCTACTTCGCTAGGCGCCATCTCCACCGCCACCCGCTCAAGGTAGCGATGGAGCACGCGGCGCTACTCCGCCAGGCGCCACTGGCCGGGCCGACGCCGCCGCTTGATACCGCGACCCGCTTAGCTCAGTCAAACCTGCCATGTTCATACGAAAGCGCGCTACAGACGCCGCTTCTGGCCGCCATACCACCGGCGCGCGCTTACGCGCACAAGCAGGCGCAGCAAAGAATGGCGAGGGTCTTGTCTCGCAAACCGCCCGCTCTCCTTAATAGGCCACCTACAGCGCATCAACATTTTTTAAAAGGTAATGCGCCGCTCCATCAGAACACCGATCGAGGTAGGTCTCGCATGAGAACAGGCAACCTCGCCGTCCGCCGTAAACGCAGCGCAAGGGCGAAGCGCTACCGGTCGCGATAACCGGCCGACTAAGTTCCCAAGAAAATGGATCTTCGCCAGGCATCAACATTCCTGCCGCCGCCGCCAAGGAATGTTGATGCACCAAGGGACCCATTTTAGGAGCGCTCAAAACATATAGAGCAACGCCGCACTGGCCGATATATACCCCATCGCCAGGAGCCAACCGGCGAAGTCCAATCGGCAGAAGTCCAACCGCCGGGTCCGCCGTCACATTAATGGTCACGACGCTCAAGGTCCGCACCGCTAAGCACGCTTCACCACGTGGACGCCGTAAAAACGAGCGCCGTAGCGTGTTCCTTATCACTTAAGGCATACGCGCGCTCGTGGCCCGCTACGCTACTCGCGCCGGCAACGCCTCCCAACGCACGCCAGGTGCCACCCCACCGCCACCCGCTCAAGGGTAGGGGACGGAGCGCTGCTCATTTCGCTAGGCACCGCGCGCCGCCATTCGAGGGGACAGAGCGCTCATTTACGGCTAGGCGCCAGCCTTCGGCCGCCGCTCGCTCGAGGACGAGCACGCGCCTATTTCGCCAGGCGCCACCCGCCGCCCTCGCTCGAGGACGAGCGCTGCTGCCTTTCGCCAGGCGCGCCTCCGCCGCCACCCGCTCAAGGGTAGGGACGAGCGCGCTGCCTACGCCAGGCGCCGCCTCCGCCGCCACCCGCTCGGCGACAGGGACGGAGCGCCGCTGCCTACTTCGCCACACGCAGCCCCGGTCAAGTTTGGAAAAGTTCACAGCCGCAGGACTGAGGGGCCAAAGGACTCTGCAACATGGCTTCGACCTCGGAAGCCCTTTACCATGAGAGGCTCCTGTAGGGGTGGCTCTCACCTAAACCCAAGAGTTCGCTAGAGGTTATAAGGCCTGCATAGGCCATGTGTAATGACATAAGTGCTCTGAGGGGATAACTGATGTAAGGGTATAATCTGAAAAGCACTCTCATGTGTGCATATATATGAATACAAAGTCATGGGGAGAGAGCAGCTCACTCATCTCCTCACTCTCCACTAACATCTCTCTCTGCTTGGTCTCAGAGCCACAACAACTATGAATTGTAAATCAAATCAGAATTATAAATCAGAAACTCATTCCATGTCTCAGATCAGAATCAATTCTATAATCAGAATCAGAAATCAAGTCTCAGAATCAGAAACTCATAACTCTCAGAATTATATCACTTTCTATTACTTTCATGCAATGCAATACCATGCAATGCATATGTAATCAGAGCTTATACATTATGTCATAAATACTATAAATCATAGCATGGAAACACAAATAACAAACATTTACATAGTTCATCGTTCTACCATGCACTTGTCCGTTAACATGCCGGATGGTGTGGACGCACTGCACTCAGAGCCGCCACCGAACAAGCATTAAACATTTCAATGCATTGCTAATGCTATACATTCATATACGAGCAAATGACATCACTCTAACGCCCAACCAACATAATCAAACCATGTCCCACTGTGCAACTTCTCATTGTCCCGATGCTTAACCATGAACATTTAATGATTTCGTCATTTACACTCGCGGATCAAATTCTACACGCTTAATCTCCCACCATCCCTTCCTTCTCTCTTCCCTCTCCCACCATGGATCAACCAGATCAATAGTGGTAACACCGATATCACCATCCCAGCATTCATATTAATAAACAATATCTAAATGATCACATGCATCAATTCTAACCATCGGCACATTAACTTATGCATGACTCGATAAATAAGCATGGAGAAGGGTTTTTGAGGCATTACCCTAGCCTCGAACGACTGGATTGGGGCACTACCTTCCTTTCCTTAGCTAGATCTGATATACTTGGTAGTGGGTCAGACTTTCCTTTCCTCTTCTTCCTCCTTTCCTTCCTCTCTTCTTTTTCTTTTCTCCTCTTCTCCTTCTTTTCCTCCCCTCTTCTTCTTCCTTTTCCTTCACGCCGATGGTCCCTTCTATTCTTTCTTCTCTCCTTGCTCTACGCCTCCCGCTTCTTTATTTCTTCTTCACCGATTGCCCCTACCTCTCTTCCTTTCTCGCTACTGGTTCCTCCCCTGCCTTCCCCATCGCCGGCGGCTCTTCCCGCCCCGCCTCGGTGAGCACAGGTGCAGGCAATGGCAATGAGCGAGCACTGGGAGAAGAGCACTTGCTTTTGCTTCACGCCTGGCTCACTCTCTCTCTTATAGGGCAATGCGTGGTGCTGCCCAAAATCCAAACTGTGTGTTACACATTATGGACTTGTGATTGTACTATTTTATGTTAGGAGGTCATCACAAGATTTAGTCCTTGTTATCCGGCTGGCTTACAACAAAACCATAAATTCTCGTGCTATATCCGCATCAACCATTATATCATCCGCCTAGACATGTAATAACAAGTTTTTAGGGTTTGAAGAAGCACAAAACTAAGTTATCTCAAATATACCCATCATTTTCCTCCAATGACTACCCAAAACAAGTTTTATGATTAAAAGATGATAGGGCAAATTATTGCATAAGTACTTTTGCAAACCGAGCATGATGTTTAAGTATGACCTATAGCTAGTAAAGTTACCATCAAGTATCTAGGATGATAAGAATTATGTAGTAAAGTTACCTATATCTAGGATGATAATAATCCAAAATTAATGATGAGAGAGTACTCTTATTGACAAAGGGGTCCATGATTTTAATTAAAATTTTGAGTTATTTTTCTATTGAAAAAGAATACAAGGCTAATGTATGGGCCCATGGGATTTTAAATATTATTTATTTATTTTCTAAAAGAAAAACCTATAGATCGACATGGGGGTCTATGCACTATAGCCATAAGTGGAACGAACGCACTTGTCAAGAGCTTACAACTCATTAATCGTTAAAAGGTTTTTAAAAGGGCTAGGGCCCACATGTCATACAAACCGAGGCTTAATTTAAAAGCTGGCCCACATGTGAATGGTTTAACGGTTTCTAATGACGGTCATTAACTTAATCTTAGTTACATGTTTAAAAGCTAATCACAAGAGTTACAGCCATCGCCTTCCCACCAAGAGGAGCAAGCTCATCACGGTGAGAGGAAGGACGATAGTTGGAGGTGAGGCCAAAATGGGTCCTCAAGATGGCGTGAACCTCCAGCGAGGCGCGCGGCCGGATTTGAAGCATGGAGCTGTTGACGGCAAGCTCAAGTGGTAGTGGAATAGAGAGCATGGCACCACAACGCTACATGGATCCGTAAGCTAATTTCGGGCTATGGGAGCATCTACGGTGGAGAGGACCTACCCAAAGTAACTGAGTGCTCGTGGATGAGCAGGATGGCTCCGCGCGGCGGACAAAGTGAGGGCACGCTAGAGAGGTAGAAGAGGTTTGGCGTGGCTCGTGTCATCTTCGGTCCTTATGCATTGCCCGCATGCAAGCAATTGGATGGAGATGCGCTTGTTTGCCGACGGTGATGAATGGCCAAAGCCAAAGGAGAAGACGGTGTGGAGGGCTTTAGGAGGCGATTGAGTGCATGATGGCGCAATTGAGGTTTAGGAGGACAACACATAGGTTTCATAGCCGAGGGGGTGGGTAGCATTGGGTGCCTTGATGGTGAGCGAGAGGCTGGGGCGGTGGAGCTAGGTGCACGACATGGTGTAGGGAGGGATGGTGGAGCCGCACACCGCAAGGGAGTTATGGCACGAGGGGATAGCTTAGGCAATGGCAAGGTGAGGATTGCAAACACGCGCAGCTGACACAAAGCTGCACGGCGGGGAGTGATAGTTGTGTGTAGAGGAGAGGAGAGGGAGGAGGGTTAGGCATGGGCGAGGGACAACATAGCATGAGGTTATCATGGGGTAGGTAGTGGCGCACTATAGGGAGCAATGGCACACAGGAAGGTGGCGCTGGCGCGGATGCGATGGAGGCGGCCGGGTATGCATGGCGCGCTGGGAGTGGCATGGCCATTCTGAGCTAGGTGGAAGGCCTTCAAGGTGGCCAAAGCCAAAGGGCCAAGGGGAGAGGCAGGGATGGTTGGGCAAGCCCAAGAGAGTTTTGAATTTTTGAAAATTTAAATTTTGGTTGAAATTTGAATTGCACTCTTTGAAATTTGAACTCAATTTTGAATTTCTTCAAGCAACATCAAAGTCCCAAAATGGGACGTTACATTCTCACAAGGCCATGAAAGTATACGCACAATTTTGCCAAAACAATCCAAACCAAGGCTTGACCATATATTACACACGCTTGATGTTGGAATTGGGTTGGGAATTTAGGAATTGGAATTGTACCTCAAAAATATCTACTATTTCGATGCCTTTGAATTGGAAGTGGAGCTCATTTCCAATTGAATTGGAACACGCCTAAAATGTGCCACCCACAATTCAAAGCTCCTTCCTCTCGAATCGCTTGCAATTGAGATCTTGAGTCTCTACCAAGAACTTCCAACTCTTCATCTCTCGCAGGTGTGGACCACCCCACCGTTGAGCTCCTGTTGATGACCGTGGTGAGCTACCCATTAATGATTGCCACCACCGAGCTCGTTGATGACCATCACCAAGCTCCCATCGATAGCCACCATGACTAGAGCTCGCATTTATGACCGCGATGAGCCCTCGTCGAAGATTGCCACCGATGGATCTCCCATCGAGGCATATATCGCCGCCACCACCGAAGATCTCGACACACGATGGATTTCTTGTCAAGGTGTCGACCACCACCGAGCTATCCTTCTTCCCTATCTTCGGCGGCCGCCCCTTCTTCCTCAATTTCAATGGCATTTTGAACTCCTCGCACACCCATGGTTTGCATCCGTTACCACAACTCTCACCACGATTGTAAAAAAGTTCAGTGCTCGCTCACTCTAGGCTCGATTAAACTTGACTCGAGCTCCAAATGAGCCGAGCACGAGCTTGGATCCAAGCTCGTGAGTCTAACGAGCTCGAGCTCAATGGTTAAGGCTCACATCCCTTTCCTAATTTCCCCACACATTCCTTTCAATGTTCTCGATGCTGTTTTTTGAGCCAAACTAGGCTTTAAGCAGCTTTTGTCCAAGATATTATGTTAACGCCAGAGTTGCTAAGCTTTCTTGATTGAGCCGAGCTCGAGCTTCCTCGCGCTTTGGCTAATATTTTGCAGAAAATATTATGTTAAAATGTATTTATCGAGCCTTTTAGTCGACTTGTGCTTACTTGAGCTTTGGTCATGCCGAGCTCAATTGGCTTCTAACCTTAACTTAGGCTCATCTCGAGCTTGTATTGAGCTCAAGCCTACACTACTACAAAAAGGTATATATTAGATGCCTCATCACAAATGGTTCACCAAAACCATCAGTGTTAAATGTAATCACAGACGGTTTAGATTTATAAACCGTCTGTGTTGCTGCCAATGCTAAAAAATGTCCATGAAGAGATAATATTATAGATGATTCATAATGAGCATCATCGGTGAAGTATCACAGACGGTTCTTACCAAGAACCATCTATGATATTGCTAAATATCACATACAGTTTTTTATTTAAACCGTTTGTGATACTTTATAGATGGTTTGTATTACAAACCGTTTATGATAATTAAGTTATTATAGATGGTTTGCATTAAAAATTATCTGTGATATGTTTTCCACCTTGGAATCCTCTAAAATTGCATAATCTCCCACCTGAGTCCGAGTAAGATTCCATTCCGAAATACCTTTAGTAAAATAGGCATAACTTTTGCATACGATGTTCATTTTCGACGTTCTTGTACTCGTTGGCTCATTGGAGAGCTAACGATGAGCCCAATAAAAAATGACCTACTTGTTCCAATCGCCCTCTAGCACCCTAAAATCGGCCATCTTTAGCCTCAAATTTGTCTTGTAAGTTTTCTGCTGCTTTTGCCAAAATTTTCGATCTTTCCTTCAGAATTTGGGGTTCGCTCAACTCAAAGTTGTAGATCTCATTGAAATCTTTCAAACGAGCATATAAGCCATATATAATTTTGCTATTTCATCTTTTGAGACTAGCTGTTTACATTGCATCGATATATGTGTGTGTGTGTGTATGTATGTATGTATGTATGTATGTATGTATTATATTGTCTTTGATAAGTTTGTATGACAGATTTGTTTATGGTTCAAACCATTTGCGATAGTTATGTTTCATGATGATTTGTGGTTCAAACCGCTTGTGATACTTATGTCCTCGACCACCGGGCTTGTCGATCCTCCCCAATCTAATCGCAGCCAATAAAAACCCATCAACCCCTACCCCACGATTGTAGCTCCACCTCTCCGATCACGTGCTAAAAATTTTCCAACTCCCGCTCTCCTTCCCTATAAATATTCACTCAACCCATCTCCTACCCATCGCATGCGCTCAAAATCTCTCGAGCCTCCTCACTATTCTCCTCCTCGACCCGACCCTAATGGCTCTTATGAATTAGATGGCACACAAGTCTTCGGCGGCAAGGCACCACAGAAATAGCTGGCTACCAAGATAATGCTCAAGTCGGTGCCTGCGATAGTGGGAGTCAAGGACATCCAACTCACGCACGCTAGGATATCTGCTTCTTCCATGTTCTTGACATATTTAAGAGTTGGGTTCGTAGGATTAGGGATGTATTCTTGCCATGTTTAAGGGTTGGGTTCGTAGGATTAGGATATATGTTCTTGCCATATTTTTACTGTGTTAGATGGGTAACCTACTCGTTATCTTGTGATGTTGTAATGGTGGATTCTAGTCTTAATGAAAATAGAATGTGTTGTTGTATTTGCTTATTTTCAAAGGGTATATCTAACATTTTCTGAGGCTAGCTAAGAAACAGAAAAAATTTTAGGTATAGAATGGACTATCGTAGATGATTTTATGGTATAAACTGTCTGTGAAGGACTATCACAGATGGCTCGAACTAAAAATCATATGTGCTACTCGCACATCATAGACGATTCTAGTTACCAACCGTCTGTGATGGGTGAGTATCACGATTTATTCTAGCTACCAATCGTCGTGATACTCGCCCATCACGCATTTGTTGGTAATTAGAACCATCTGTGATGTGCAGTATCACGCATTTATTTTTGATTAGAGCGTCTATGATAGTATTATTCATAGATGGTTTTTGAAAATCATTTGTGATGATCTGATATTATTATCGACCTATAAATTCAGATGACTCACGAAATCGCTTGTGATGATGTTTTTAAATCGCCTATGATCATCTATTCTCGTAGTAGTGCTAACAGATCGAGCTCGCTCAAGCTCGACTTATTTACAACCCTACTCCTAATGTCTAGATCCATTCGATGGTTCTCCTCTCCATCTCTTTCTCTAGCCACCACCCGACGAGGCGCATTTTCATGTTGTGATTTCTTTGGCAACCAAACACAAGAATTGGGGCGCTAATTCCACGAGACCAATTCACTCCTGCAAAGCAAACGGATCCTTAGCAATTTAGCATCCGTGCCTACATGGCCATCACCTAACTTACTTCCAATACGCTTTATAACCACACAATTGACACAGGGAGAGCTGATCTAGTTCACTAGTCACCATGGAGAATGTACATCTCACCGAGACACACAACCGCTCGCTGCAGCGACAGCAGTAAACACACGCACGCAAATGCATGGTTTGACGAGGCTGTTGTTTCACACAGTCGCTCACACTGCCCGCACTGTCCTGTCCGGTCCGTCCCGTCCCGCGACGTCGCGATCGAAAGCGAGACCCCCCATAAACGAATCGGCTGGCCGTGGCATGTGAGGTGTTGGCCGGGGAGCCAATTAAAGCTCCGCATTGTGGGCGTTGTCCGCACTGGCGCGCACGTGCTCTACCGTGCCGCGAACCGCGAGCCACGAGCCACCGACTGGTGACCCGGCCGTGTACGCAGCCAACCCAACGAACAAGATTTTCCTGTACCTTTGTCATGTTTTCTTTGACATGTGATGTACATCAGCTGCTCTCTATTATCTTTCTGTGGATCTAGAAATGTAATCTAACAAAGTGAAAAAAATCCATATATGTGGAAACACAAAAGAAAACACAGAACGGAAACATGGAAACCATTTTCCAACCCAACCCGTCCACCCACCCGTCGCCGCGTGAAATAAATCCCTGCCATGTTCGAGCCGTGGTGCTCAACCCTCGGCCGCGCGCCGCAGCACTGATGTTGGGCCGCGGCATGCATGCACGAACCGGCCGATTTGCGTGCGTACCAACTAACGCCATTTATGATTTAGGTAACTTACCACAGCGCACTGGCGGCTCGATCGACCTCGGAAGCCTGGCCAAACCATCCCGAAAAGACCATGGACAGTGGCGAATCTAGAAAGAAAAATAAGAGTGGGCTAAAATATATATTTTTCTATCAGATCATAATCTTTTCCTAGAATTGTTGACTTTACACCTCGATTAACTAAACTAATTTGTAAGAAACATAGTTTTGTATTCTTGTGCAATCAAATTCATAGTTTCATACGTGAATAAAAGCAAAGAAAAAAGAGAGATACAATGGAGGTACTCGCTAATGGCAAGTGAATCCCAAAACATGTAAATATGATTCCGTAGGTAACAATCTGACATCAAAATTAAAAAAAAATTAGTGATACACTAATCAAATAAACTCGACAGTATAATAGTATAACAAATTAATTGCTATCTGAGATAATGAGCTTGAGTTGTATGCTTACAAATCACTGAATTATTCAGTTTGGCCGTACGGAGGAATCCTATCACACGCCCGACCGCTTCACTGCTTCACAACTCACAAGTTCACAGACTCACAGTACACGTTCAACGGTTCAGGCGGTGAGCCGATGAGGCAGCTGCCGGTTAGTCGATTACTTCACTGCTTCACAGCAAGTCACAACGCACAGTCCAAACCAAATAACAGTAGGGCAGCAGGCAGCAGCTGCAGCTTCACAATCACATTCACACGCCATCGCCGTCCCTTCACTAACTTCACGCAGACGCAGTCATTCGCCGCCCACGAACTTCACGTAGTCATTCGCCGCCCTGCGCGCTGTGCCGCCGCGTCCCGCCTCCCCGGCCTCGCCTCCCGCCTCGGTGCCTCCTGGCTCCCGGCTCCCGCCTCCGCCGCTCAGGTCGGCCGCGACGGCACGACCCCACCCCGGCACTCCGGCACCCGGCCCGCGCCTCCGCTGCTCAGATCGGCCGCGACGGCGTGACCCCGCCCCGGCACTCCGGCAGCCCGGCCCCGCCCCTCCACTGCTCAGGCCCAGCCGACAGCCGCCCAGGTGTCCCCGCAACGGCGCGACCCGCCTCGGCCCTTCCCGGTGTCCTCCGATCCGGCGACCGGCGTCCTCGCCTTGGCTCCAGAATTCAGATCTCGTTGGCACGTGACACGGGTATTTGGGGAACGGAAGCTCGGGAAGGGAATGGGGATTTTGGTCGGATTTGGGGAAATTTGGGACTTTGGGAGGGCAACGTGTGCTGAGTGGTGGGCCGTTGGGCCCGTGGGCCTGCATTTCTACTTCTTCGGCGGTTCGGCCTTGATTCTTCTCCCTGGCTCCGTGCTCTTTCTTCTCCTCAGACGTCGTCGCCAGTGACTCTGACTGCTTGAGCATGACTAGTCGCCGCAGGAGGTCGGCAGGGGAGGAGGGGGTTGGGCAACCAGTGGAGGGTAGGCTTCAGCCTGATGAAGCCTACCCCATGGATTCATGGATTCGCCCTGGCCATGCACGAGAATTCTAAAACTTCATTTTCTTTGAGTAAAGTGCCACGTGGGAGTAACGTATGTATTTTACGAGACAGATCTCCGGCCCCACCACACACATATACTAGTAAAATGTCCGTACGTTATAACAGAGCACTAAAAGAGAATGATACATGCCAGCATATGTGAGGTCATAAGGAGCGTGTTGTGTGCGTGAGGAGAGAAGGACGACGAACAAACTCCTCTTTTATATTAGTACAGAGTAAACTATGGTCAATATCACACCATGTTTGGCTAGAAGTTATGGATTGTAAATAGATAGTTCATGGCGCAATTACCATGAAAATGTTTCTGGATTACCATTGTGGAATTGCTAACAATGAACTGTAACTAGAACATAGGTTTTCTCAGAATTTATGTGAAATATTCATATCCGTGTAGTACATTACTACCAGACATACAAGATTGAAATGGAAAATGCCTTAATATTGAATGGATGGGTCCACCTTTCTCTTATGTATTGGCATGATCATTTTCCTTCTCTCTTCTCTTTTTAGCTGAAATAACATAATATATCAATCATGTAATAATGTAATATGCCTATGCTCCTAAAATATACTACTTGAATGCACTCTAAAAAAATGATCAATACATGTGAGTTATTTTTAGTGTTTTGTTAGTTTATATTATATCAGAACATTGACATCAATTTTTCCCTAACATTTCAGTTCTTGCAATATACCCATGTAGGATATTGCGTATACATCTAGCTTCTTTTGTAAATAGATATTATGCAAGCTGAAGACGACTGATCACAAGTTGAAGACGACTGATCACACCTATTTGAATAATACTCTTTGTATAAATATTGTTATTTTATAGAAAAGAACTTTGGAATTTTGTTTCCAACGTAAGCAGAACTTTTGCTCTACATTACTTTGTGATCCTTTGTTCTGTCTTGAGAGCTTCGGAGAAATATACTTGTGGCAAATGGTGTATGATACAATTAGCTAGACAGTTTAAATACAAAGAATCAATCTCGTAATCTAGCATTAGTTATGATCCGAGCAGAGCTAACCTTGCTTATTTGTGTCACGATTTTAGGTGAACTGACTGTGCTCAGATTATCCAACAAACTAAAATTTCATGCATATATCTGAAAAACAGAACAAGGCACATAGCATTCAAACTGCACTTCATAGTAACGATCAAAATAATGAATAGAACTAAGCTTAAAATTACATTTGCATTTGTGCTTCCATGTAAAGTCATGTTGGACCGAAATGACGACAGAGGGGGTAAATGTCGATAAATTAAAATTCGTCCCGCAAAAATACTCACGAGGCAATCTTCTTCAATAGCTATGAAGAGAAGCTATGAAGTGATTGAACCAAGTTCTCCGGAAGAATTGCTAGACAAGGAGAAAACCAGAGCAGAGAAGGAAGGGCACAAAGATCTACTGGAACATTAACCAACAAAGAGAGAGTCTCAGCAAAGGAAAACAATGAAATCAAAGAGGCAATTTTTCAGGCTGATTTTTGAGAACTTCACACAGAAGCAAATTTCAACTTCTCCCTTTGCATTTCTCTGCCCAGAATGATAATACTACACTCAACATAGCCAGAGAAGCCTTAGGTACCAACTAGAAACAACACAAAAGAGAGAAGTTCAGATTATGCCCAAAAACCTGAAAATTACAGAGACTTTACCAAACCTCAAATTTCTCCCAAACCCTTGATCCTTTGTGCATGAAACTTTGAGGATATATTAGCAATAGCCAAGGGACTCTCCAGTCCAAATTTCAAGCCATTTCACAAAGAGAATCAAGAAGTAGTTCAAACCCTAGAAATAACCTGAAACCTACAGGGAGGAGCATTAAAACCAAATTTCTCTTCAATCCTTGAACCCTGGCTCATGAAACTTTGAGAATGGCTAATAGATAGCCTCAGGACCCTAGATATCAAGTTTCATGCCATCTCATGAAGAGAAATACAAAAAGCCTCAAAAGCCTAGAAACTGAGATCAAGAACAGAGAGAGGCCAAAACCTAAATATCGATTAAAGCGAAATTTGCTCTTGGGAAACTTGATCAATCGATCTTGAAGCACTATCCCAACATAGAGCAACCCATTTTGGCACTCCCAAGCAACAAACAATAAGAAATCCAAAAACTCATAAATCCACCACAGAGAGCATCGAAGGAAGAACTGAACGGGAAGAGCACGAGAGATAAAAACTTCAGATTTTTCATTCCATCAAAGCAAGGAATACATATGAGTCCCGATACCATCGACATTAGAACAAGAGGAATGATTACAAGTTCTCAATCCATCTCCAACCTCTCTCAACTCAAGAACCTCTCACCGCATGCTTGGTGGAGGGGATGAACGAGGGACAAGAAGCAACAGAACCCGCTCTCCCAACCACTAAAGAGCCAAAGCAAAACTACTCCCTAAAGACTCTTTGACTCACCAAAACCCTAATTCTCTCCTGTTCATGCGTGGGCATGCAGCCCTCACACATATTTATAGCCTCACGGCCAATGTGTCTCTCGCCTGCTACACCCGCTAAATCCAACGGAGCCCGCCTCCCGCTGTGCACCACGCGAAATTCCCGATTCGCCTCCCGCACCTTCCGAAGCTCCGCTCCTTGTCATCCACGACTCGCAACCACGCCGACTCCGCCGCCTCGACACATCCGACCGCTCGACTCGACACCTCCCGTGTCTAGTCCGGTCACCTCGTGTCTCACCACGCCGCTCGACATCCTGC
This sequence comes from Dendrocalamus sinicus, assembly GCA_036346575.1. NCBI lineage: Eukaryota > Viridiplantae > Streptophyta > Magnoliopsida > Poales > Poaceae > Dendrocalamus > Dendrocalamus sinicus. The sequence continues at coordinate 11,606,679 of CM070664.1, forward strand.
GCACACACGCACAAGAAACATGTTGAATAGCACCGCCGATACATGAAAGCGTAAATACCATCATACTTACCACGATGAAGTCCAAACTCGTCGAAACCAAGAATAGGCGCCCTAAACCCATACGACCAAGTTTGACCAAGTCCGACCGAGCCCGACAGTGCCACGCAACGACTGACCAACCACTCAAACCAAACTCGACTCACCTAAACTAATGTCAACTACTCATCACACACATGTGGTCACCTCCACATGGTCCATCAAGTCAGAAATGGAGATATTTTTTAGAATACACACTTGGGCAACAGTGGGACTGGAGAACTCCCAAACCTGGAAATTGTCCCCTGATTTACATCCTCACAAAACAATGGTGAAAATAATGACGAAAGAAATATTTTACAGTGCATCATTTCTCTGCTTCCTATTTAATTTAGTGTGTAGATTGCGTGATTGCTCGTAATGGTCGGGTGGTTACAAACCTAGTTCTAAGTTCGGGATGCCACCAAGCAATCGGCCTTGTTCTAGGAGCAGAGCACTACCATTTCGCTTGGCCCTCCTCCCAAGAAGCTTGTAGTGAACACCACAACCATTGTGGGTATTGCCAACCGCCTTATCTTCACTTGTTTTACTTGCAAGAGATGGTTACAAACCGAGTGACACATATCAAGAGGGCATAATGTCTTAAACTCAAGAATCTAAAAAGCAAGGTCAGATTGAGTCGAGTTATGAGATGTTGTAGTTTTAGGAAAACAAAAACTAACAAGGTTCAGATCCAAGATGTCTGCCTGCCTAGAACAGGGATTGTAAGCCAAGTGCATAGAGGTGGTTATAGTGGATTATGCAAAGAATGATGGGAAAGTTCAATACCTTGACATATTCCACAAAAGGGAGCAGAAGATGCCAACAAAACTAATAGGCAATAAAGAAGCAACAAAGTCGCCTACCTTGGCCGTCGGCCCCCGTAGCTCGCTGCGCTATCGACCCCGCCCGCCTTACTGTGTCACGCCCGAATGTGTTGCCACTGCAGTGAATAGGTGTAGGGGAAACCCTGCACCTTGCTCTTTTGACTTGGCTGGGGTAGGCCGTGGGCCGAAGACCGTGCCGGGAGAGGCCTAGTTGGGGAGAGGGGCCCTAAATTTTTGCAAAATGACCCTTAAAAATCGATAAATTACGTGAAAATTTTCTCAGAACTGAAAATTAGCAGATAATCCTCGTAAATTGCGTAATTCAATGAAAATTCATATCTTAGCATAAAAGGGCCTTGGAAATTCAAATTTGGAATTGTTTTTAGCATTTGAAGTATGTTTAGCACTGTTATTATTACTTTCTATGTTTTCTGTATTTATTAACTATTTTTATTAATTGTAATTATTTAAGTTGCCTTTAATCACTGAAATCAGCAGTAAAATTGTAGAAAATGCATAGAAAAATTTTGGAAATTTACGAGAACCTTTTTGTACCATTGTCCAATTTATTTCATGCATATTTGCCTACAGAAAATATATATATATATATTCCTTTCATGTATATGTAGATGGCAGGCATCACGAACCGGAGTTTGAGGAGTTGGCTCAAGATAACCAAAACTACTTGACTTAGGCTTCCGACGTCGAGATTGTACTTGGAGCCAAGATGTTCCGCACGCCATTGGGATTGGTGTATCGAAAGATGCCAAACCCACACCTAAGTAAAATGATCAGCACTTTACTTCCTCAGCACCACCTTTGTCTCACTCTCAATAATGAGTACATGGCAAAGAAGAGCGTGCTAGTCTTATAGATCGCACTAAAGAAGCGGTTCGAGAAGCTAAAGTACACTATTCTTCCTCCGCAGAGCAGAGTGGATCCGACTCAGATTTGCCGACTTCAATATGGTTGGGGAGTATAAATCTACTCTACATGAATTTATACCAATCTTCAACTCTATGGCAAACAGTCACGATGAGCAGAATATTGAGAAGACCCTATCCATGTTCCACCCTAATGCAAGTGTAGTTCTCACAGGCAACTATCGCCAAGACAACCGCAAGGAGTATGCTGAATTGATTGATATTATGCAGGTTGTAGAGGTTCGTGATGAAGTTCTCTGCAAGAATTTTGTCGCATGCCCACTGGAATTTCACGCCATGAGGCCAACGCTAGGAGCTACAAGGTGCAAAAGCCTATAATGAAGAAAAGGGGGAAGGAAGGGCAAAGCCGCAACCCCAAAAAAAACAAGTCAAATGCTCCATAAGAGAGTAAGGCCAGCAAACCAAAGTGGGACAATAAGCATTATGGTCAGCAAGACCAAACTTGCTACAAGTGTAGCAAGTGGGGGGCACTGGTCGCGGATCTGTAAAGAGTCACAATACATCGTCAACCCCATCTAGGCCAAAAAGAAGGGCGGCAAAGGGTAGCATGAAACCCACTTTACTTTCGTTGAGGGGAGAGTTCTCAACAACTGCTTCCACCAATGGAGATTGACTCCACTCATGCAGCAGCTCCCCCTATTGACATTGCAGCTGTCGCTGCCTTGATTTCACAGGAAGAGTATCTCACTCTTGAGAAGATAGCAACCAAAGTGTCCGATTTCTTATGATTCAGTCTAATGCAAATAATGCATTTAGACTTTAATTGTCATTCATTTCAAGTGTGGAAAGAATAAGTTAGATTTTGCAATGATGGTACTCAAATATTTTTTTTCCTATGATGGTTGGACGATATTGAATAATTCATTCATTTATTCAGTTAATAATGACTTGATATGTTCTGATATTCGAAGAATTTTATTTATGTGTTGATTGCCCTCTACTACATATTAATAAAGTACTTTATATTAGAACGCCTGTGGTGCTCTATGGAGGAAGTGTGCTTAACTGATGGCGGTACAATGAATACGATCTTCAGAGAGATAAAATTCTTTCAATGATTAGCAAGAATGTCGGCACTTTACAACAATCGCCGTAGCGATGCTTCTATAATAGACTTAGGAAGAGCCACAACTATACTCCCGATGGGCATAACTTTGGTCTTCAAGAAACCTTGTACCTGCACTGACTAGAACTCTCGGCCAAGGATATTCGCTACAGCTTCCATGTTAAAACCAAGAAGAGTATAGTAAAGAATACCTCCTCATTACAAAGCGTGAAGCAAATGAAAAAAGGGTATTAGAAAGACTTCCTTCATTTGAGATTGGATTATACTACACTAATATTAGGGCACCCGCATGCTATACTGCCCTGAAAATCATATTTAGAAATTTTGAACCCTTCTATCTTTGGCATGATAGATTAGGCTATCCAGGCCATAGGATGATGAGAAATGTAATTAACAATTTACAAGGACATAATATCATGTAAAGAATTTCTCGAATTAAGAAGATTTTGTGTGCCCCGCATGAGCCATCGGGAAATTAATTACTAGACGGTTTGCTCAAAGTGAAGGATGAAGTCCCTACATTCCCGAACGCATCCAAGAAGACATTGCGGTCCTATACACCACCGTCGGGCCATTTAAATATTTTGTGGTGCTCATCGATGCTTCCTCGAAATGGTTGCACGATGATTATTACCTACGAGAAACCATGGTTTTGTAAAACTGATCTCGCAGATAATTCAAATTAAAAATAAAATTTCTAATCATCATATAAAGTCCATCAAAATGAACAATGTCTGAGAATTTGCTTCAAAGGCATTTGACGAGTATTGCATGGCAATGGGAATTAAAGTTGAGCATTCTGCATCGTATGTCTTTACTAGAATTGACTAGCAAAAACATTAATTAAGAAAATTAAATTTATTGCTTAACCACTTTTGCAGAATTGTATTTACCAACTACATGTTAGGGACATGTAGTCCTCGCATGCAAAGAACTCTCATCAACTTTAGACCATCGACATATAACATCCATTCACCTATGCCACTAGCGCAAGGGTCACACAAAATTTTCTCATCTTTGTAGGTTTGGTTGCAAAGTTTATATACCTATACTTCAACAATAGTATACTGCAATGGGTCATCTCCAAACTCGGGATATACTTTAGTTGTGAGACAAGATTCACAATCAAACATTTAGATGCCATGATAGGAGATTTGCATACTACCCATTTCATTGATAGTATATTTAATGAGAATAGTTTTTCGACATTAGGGGGATGAAATCAATCCCTTGATACAAAATGTCAGGAAATTATGTGGCAAGCTACGTAAATCTATGCACATGACCTGCGCACTAGTGAAGTAAATAGAGAAGTCCAAAAAAAATCATTGATTTGCAAGCATTAGCAAATTAATAGCTTGACCACCTTAGTAATTTCAAGAGCGTTACTAAGTCGCATGTGTCTGCACGCAATGCAATCGGAGGGTTGAAATATCAAGAAAATTAAAGGCATCCCTAATCCCATCCAGAAGCCTCAGAATAAAAGGATGAGAACTCCGGCCCCTCCAAACCCGAGCAACTGAAGACGCCTGGTGAAAAAGGATAAGAAAACCTTACACACCAACACCAAGTTCCTAGAACCGTAGGGTGTTAGTTGAGACTGCACTGTATGACATCTTCAAGGAAAAGCATACCGAATTTGAATATTCCCATGGAGGAGAAATCAGCATGGATGTGTGCGCACGATCGGAGCTGAAAAACTAAAGGGACTTGCCTCCGCAACTGGAAGGAACAAAGTGAGCAAGTAGAATCACCGTAAGAATCAACCCATGATGAAATAGCAGAAACTATGTGCACACAGAGAATCCATGAGTAGGACAACACCAATGTTGATATTTATTTTGCAAAGAAATTTGCCACAATCATTGATCTTGATCAAAAGCCCGCATCACTCACCGAATATAAGAAAAGATTAGATGGGAAGATTGGAAGAAAGCGATAGAAACTGAATTATTATATCTGAATAAAAGAGAGGTGTTTGGGCTCAGTAAGTCTGCACGCTCCCCATATGCACCTGTAGGGCCTAAGTGGGTATTTGTTCAAAGAGGAATGAGAAAAATAAAGTTATAAGATATAAAGCAAGACTTGTTACACAAGGTTTCACTCAATGTCTAGGAGTTGGTTATCAAGAAATCTATTCCTCTCACATGAGTGGTATTATCTTTAGATACTTAATCTCAATGGCAGTAAACCTGAATTTAGAAACGAAATTGATGGATGTGGTAACGACATACCTTTATAGAAATTTGGATTTGGATATTTATATGAAGGTATCTGAAGGTATCTCTGTCCCAAACCAAGATAGAGCGAATAGAAACCTATACAATATGAAACTCAAAAAATCATTGTATGGATTTAAGCAATTAGATAGGATGTGGTATAATCCCTTAATCAACTTTCTATGCAAGAAAGGCTACGTAAACAATGAGGATTGTCCTCTGTATTTATATGATGATCCTGTGATAGATTTTGTATAATCTCAAGATATGTAAATTTGAATATCATCAAAACCTTGGAAGATATAAAGGAGTTGAGTTCTTACCTAGAGTCGACTAAATGAAAGATTTGGGTAAAACCAAACATTGCCTAGGCTTGCAGCTTGAGCATGTCCTGCAGGAATATTAGTACATCACCACATACATCCGTATAGGCGTTAGAAAGGTTTGATTTTGAAAAGATGTACCCATCAAAAGTACCAATGATCGGTAGATCTTTACAAGAAGACAAAGATCCGCATGCACCTAGAGAAGAGGGGAAGTCCTTGGACCGAAATTCCTATACTTGCAATAAGAATACTTATGTATTTAGCAAACTGCACTAGACCGTACATTGCATTTACCGTAAACCTATTAGTAAGGTATAGTGCAGAACATACCAAAGGACATTGGCAGGGAATAAATGATATCTTCCAATACCTCTAAGGAACCAAAGATCTTGGGTTATTTTACAGAAAGAACCAAGACCTAAATATGACTGGCTTTATAGATGCCGGGTATCTATCAGACCAGCATACAGCTAGGTCACAAGCAGGCTATGTATTCCTATGTGGTGGAATTGCAATTTTATGAAAATCTTCTAAGCAAAGTCTTATATCGACTTCAACGAACCACTAAAAAATCACAGCGTTGCACAAAGCTGAACAAAAATGTGCTGGGCTCCAACAAATGATTTACCACATCCAGCAGTCACGTAGATTGAATATCGTGCAAACTCTTCACAATTAGATATGAAGATAATGCAGTTTGTACTGCACTAGTTCAGACGGGTTACGTGAAGAGTCATCTTATAAAGCATATCAATCCTGAGTTCTTCTATACTTATGAATTGCAAATATGGATGAAATTAAGATGCTGCATACTAAGTCATGTGAAAATCTTGCAGATTTATTTTCTAAGTCATTTCCAGCATCAAACTTTGAAAGATGTATATGTGGAATTGGATGATGAGATTTAGAGAAGTGCATGACTCAAGGGGAGATTTTTCTCTAACTCGTTATTAAAACTTGATCATGAAGATTGAGTACCCAAAGAATAAATCCTGTAGATTAAATAAAATTGGGTGAATCATACTTTTCTTCTCTTGACGAGTTTTCCGAAAGTTTCTCGGTCAAGGTATTTAATGAGACAATTCATACAACACAACGTAACATGTATTATGTACTTTTTCTCAAAAAAAATTTCCACTGGGTTTTATTGAGTTTTGATAAGGTATAAACATGTCGGATGAGTGTCCAAGAAGGAGTGTTAGGAAGCCTAAGCATGGGCCTTCAAACCTGGCCCATTGGTAGGCATACTTCACTTTGTCTATAAATAGGAGGTCCTAATCATTGTAAAGTGTTTTTTTGGAGAAGAAAGTAATAAAGAAAGGAAAAAGGAGTTCTCTATCTCTTATGTTCAATTTATTATTTCTTGTATTACATGTATTTGATCCATCTTTTGTCTAGGAGGAATCGATCGAACTAGACTCACCAACAATGGTTCCTCAACAAATTCTACCAGTTTTCGGTACATTCGTGTATATATGGCAAGCCTGCTATTATCGAACAGATCCATCAATTAGTCAAGCTTTGTACATCTGTCAAGCTCTCAAAGGAGAACGAGGATAGCGCTCCACGAGAAGGGTACTAGCTGTTGTCGGGATTTTTATGTGACGTTTAATATTTTATTATGGCTTCTGTTTATTTAACTTACTATGAAATTATTCATTTTATTGATACAAGTGATATAAAATAATTTAATGTGGAATTTAACTTGATATATTAATACTTGAGGTACAGAGGATAGCTGTGTTGGAATATGGTAGATATATTTATTGAGATCGAGTTTACTAAAATTTAATATACATGTATACATTTAACTCGTGTGGTGAAATAGCTGGGTTTATTTTGTATGATTGACTCGCAGTCGTTGACCCACATGATCAATTTGGATTTGATCTCAGAACCTCTCGATCATAACACATGACTTACACATGTGCTAGGGATTAATATATTTTAGACTCATAAACTGCATGTCCGATCGTGGTTGATAATATGGTTCAGGAGTCTTACAGTGTACCGGAAAATAGGTAGGTTGTTTTGTAATACCTAGAAATAGAGTCTATAAATATGTCCCTACTCTCTAGCCTCATAAGATAAAGAAATAAAGGATAGACAAAAACTTCTATAAAACCAATCTAGGGTTTTTAAAAAACCCAACATCCGTTGCCATCGGGTTCGGCACGAGGCCATAGCTGATCAAGTCCATAGAAAGCACAAGCAAATGTAGACTTTCGTGGACACGTTGGACCCGAGCTTTCACGAGAGAGTTGTTCATGAGATGCAAGGGAAGCTTTGCTTCGGCTGCATCAAGTATGGCGAGTAGCTATGGTGAAAATATAAGTAATATTTTAATTCTAATTTTAATAGGACACAGATACAGTAAAACACTAATGATGCAATAAATAAAACTAATAGTAGGTAGTTCATTGTACTTCATAAAACACATAAGAATAATATTATAACAAAGTTTATCGATCGCACAAACAAGTTATAGTAGAGTTGATCGAGAAAAGGGAAGCAGCGAGAAATGAGCAAGCAAGGAAGTAGTCAATGTCGAGGAAGAAGCCAAGTGGTCGCGCAGTAACGCTATCTAGAAATCTTATTGCCGCCACATGAAGGATCTCTTTGTGACAATGGTTTGGAGATCCTCTCTCCTTCCTAGTGTACGTCAAGAAGAAAGGTATGTTGGGCCATTTTGTAATTTACCACATTACGGTAAAAATGAAAATGCCCATGGGGTTCACATTTTAGAGAAGGGAGGATATTAGAGGGTGGTAGCTGTTCTACTGATCCAGATCCGCGATGCCTTCTTATCCCCTCTCATCTCCTCTTCTTTAAGCAAAAGCCTCGACTTCCGGTGGTGGGTGCCATCGATTCTCTCCAATTGGTTCAGCTCCGTGGCTTAAGATTGAGATGGAGTTGGGGTGTGTGTGGTAGAGGAGCAGAGTTCATTCCACATATTAGATCTTTAGTGGCATTTTGGTCTTGGGGATGTGGTGGAGAGCTCGGCGGTGCGACGCTTGCTTGGTCACCGTGCAATGGTCCTCTTGTTCCTCGCCACGAACTGACTACTGGATCGCATGCTCACGCTGGTGAGTTTCTCGGTTCTTCGGCTCGGCCACTGTGGATTGTGACGACATCTTGTCTTCCTGTTGGCTTTGTGCGACATCGGCTTGTACCTCACCACAAATTTGGTGGGTTTCTATATGTGGAGTAGGGCTTTGTATCTCCGATTGCCTCTTTGGTGATTCTCCGTATTCACTAGTGATTGGTTTTCGGGACATCGTCTCCGATGAGCCTAGCCCCTGCTTGGTCGCCACGATGGCTTGGAGTGCCGCCGCTCGTGAGATTGCTCTTTACTCCTTTTATTGCGCATTTGTCACCATGCTAGTTGATATTTCTAGAACTTGTGATAAGATCTAGCACCGAGAGGACGCTTGCATGGTGGAATGTGGGTTTGTGAACGCCAATGAAGAATTTTGTCAAGTATGAAATCACAGTGACATGTTAAGACTTATTCGCTAGTGTGATTTTTCATGTACTACTTGACTATCTCTGTGGAGTGTAGTTCGTAGTAATCGTTAATTGCTTATGCTATCGTTCTGCTCAGTATTACATACTCATTGTTGTTAGATCTTGCTAAAAATACATACATACATACATACATACATACATACATACATACATACATACATACATACATACATACATACATACATACATACATACATACATACATACATACATACATACATACATACATACATACATACATACATACATACATACATACATACATACATACATACATACATACATACATACATACATACATACATACATACATACATACATGTGTGTGTGTGTATGTATGTTCATTCTATGGTTGCTGAACATATATGTTATCTCAGTAGTAGTATTACTCTGTTGCTAGTGACTGGTTTCAATGAATATGTTATCTTTGCATGCTCTTGACATTGATACTACACTAAGGTAATATTTGCTTAAGTCGACTAGCGTAATTTCGAGAAATTGTCACCGTGATCATGAAAAGTTGACAAGAGTGGTAGAAGGCTATGTTTCTTTTAACTTGTGCAACTCCTCACCTAAGAGCAATACATCAAATGTTAAAATTTTGCATTATGCAGATTTTATATGCTCGGATGTGTGTTTTATCAAGCACATAGCCATACGTTAATGATATAAATCGATATCTGTTTTGAGAGGTAATACATTTACTTTCATGTCATTTTCACTTCATCAGATATATGCTTTCTTGTGATTGATTATAATTAGAATTAAAATGGAAATATTGCTAAATCCGCTTAATTTCCAACAATCCAAAAATAATATTTGTTGAAATGGCTTCATCCTCCGATTTTGTTAAACCGAATGTCTTTGACGACGCGAACTTTAAGCATTGGCAAACTAAGACAAAATCGTGGTTGGTTGACCTTAAATTATTTTAGGTCATCTTGGATCCTCTAGTGCTTTCTTTGGAAGGCGAGGATAAAACTCGTTAGGAGGATACGAACCACTCAACTTTGGCTAGGTTGTTGGCTATCTTGTTGAATCGGATTTTTGATGTCTATGTCAACTTCACTAACTATGGGATGAACTGAATGAAAAGTATTTAGAAGGGATAATAGGAATAAGTCTTTATTATCATTAATTACTTGAATTACAAGATGGTAGAGGAACGGACATTGATGGAGCACTTTATGAGCTCTACCTCTATGTACGTGATTTAAATCAATACAACTATCTCCTGCAGAGAGTTTGCAAATAAATGTGATATTTGCCAAGTTATCGCCATGCCGATAAGGTCAACCATGGAAGCAAAGCTTGTAGCACTTGACACATTCATCGTTGAGGCCGAATGGTCGAGAGAGTTTCTCGTTTGACTTGCCATTGGTTGAAAACCAATACCGCATTCCCGATTGTGATAATCAAACGGTGTTAGCTAAAGTTATGAGTACTAAGGATAATATGAAGTTCTCCATATATGTGAAGTGTAGACTTAAATCTATCAGAAAATTAAGGAACTCCGGAGTGTTTATTGTGACTTATATTCATGCTGAGAAAAATCTGGTAGACCCTTTTACAAAGGAGTTAGCACATAAAGCGATTTCTGTTGCATCTATGGATATGGAAATGACTTATTTGTGTTACATCACAATGGTAACCTATATCTTCTTGATCAGAGATCCTGTGACTTAGGCAATGAAAAAAAAACAAGTTGTAACAAGACAGTACGTATTTATTGTACTTGTGTCCTAATAGTACATATTTATTGTACTTGTGTCCTAATAGACAAAGTATTCTTAACTATATAGAATGTTGGCATAAAGCCTTAATATACTATATTGTCGAAATGAGAAAAATATATTAGCGTGCAAGATGGCTAGAAAGAATACACCTACTTGAAGCTAATTGTGTGGTCGTAGTTCACAAGAATGGATATTCTCTAGAAAGCTCATGAGCAGATAAGAGAGCATGACCTTTTAACGCCTGCTTAGGCATGGTTCTTTGGCACCTAATATTAGTTGAGATTTCAAGTGAAGTCCACCACTAAAAGCTATAAATTAAGGCATAGTTCATTTATCTCACGCAGAAAATGAATCTTGTTATTCTATGTGCAAATTCAACCCATACTGAAACTTACATATAAAAATTGATATAATCAATAGTACTTTAGCACAATATATTTAATATCTTTTTGCTACTTGCTTTGGAATTGGTGAAGGATTGTTAGAAATTAGGCCTATATGTGTGTGATGCTAATTTCTTATAATTCCAATGCATATATGGTTTAGTACCATATTATCTATCCAATTCGAGGAAGGCAATTTATAAGGTGGAGTCCTTACCACTCATCAAACATATGACATGAAATGGAGAAAGAGAAGCTCGTAGAAACGAGCAGTTGTGGAAGCAGTTGATGTCGAAGAAGAAGCCAAACAGTCATGTTGGTAGCGCTTTCCAGAAACTTTATTATCACCCTATGCAGGTTTTGTTTGCTACAATGGTTTGGAGGTCTTGCTATCCTCCCTTCCCGGTGTTTGCCGAGAAGAAATCTCAGCGTGATTGAGCAGCTTGATACTACATCACTACTATTCAGAGTGGAAGTGGAAGAATGAAGGAATTTTGTCTATTTTCCTGGACATCTCTAGATCCTTTTAAGGATATTGAAATCACTCATTAGTAACTGCCACAATTAAACATAATTAAAACACTTGTAACTACCTCACCAAACCACATAACGATATTTATGCAATGTTTATCAGCTCCTGGACAGTTAAAAAGGTGAGAGAAATGCATGACTCTTAAAAGGAAAGGTGGATTTTGTCTACCAAGTGTTGCATCATATCACTCATAAGTCACAAGTCACACGATTTTCCACGCGAAAATACGATAATACGCGCGCATACATGTGTTTAGGCAAAGTCCTCATACTATCCTCATTCTATGTGCCACATGTTTTAATAAGTGGCAAATACTCCACCTTATAAATTATCTTCTCTCTATTTAGATAGTTAATATGGTACTAAATTATGCATTCTTTGAAATTATAGGAAATGGGCCTCATATGGTACTAAATTATGCATTCTTTGAAATTATAGGAAATGGGCCTCATACTTGCCTAATGTCTAACAGGCTGTTGATGCTGGACGAAATCATCGTCGACTGCTTCCTCTTGCGTATTACTAACTCACCGTCCCAAGATTTCGCTGCCACAGTTGCATCAACCACCAGAATCTATGGGGACGTGCGGGGTGCTCAGTTTGCCGGCGAACAGCACCATGGTGATTGCCGATAATCGTCAGGTCAAATTTTCCAACTTTACTGCCACCCTGGTGATGAAGAGCGGACCAAACTGGTAGTTGAGGACGTCGAGGGCAACAGTGTCAGGATTTCTGGCAATATGGTTACCTCCTCGCGATAGACGTGGTCGATGGCACAGTCCAAACGTAACTGGTGAGTACCGAGGGAGGAGGCATATAATTCGGGTGAAGCACGCGCTCTCTCTTTGAGGCTGTGCTCATTTAGGCCGAATAAGTCTGGTTTATAACTTATTTTTACTGTAGTTGGCTTATTTTGTACTGTATCTAAGGGTGGTTTGCTTAGCATAATTAAATTTAAAAAAATAAAAATAGAAAAAAACATATTAGCCTATCTCGTATAATGCAAATAAATACGGAAAAAGAAACAGCAAAAAGCTAAAAATCAAAAGATAGAAAAAGACGAAATTTATAAATAGTAAAAATAAATCAGAAACTCAAGCCGAAATGAGCAGAACATAAGCTTTTCAGGGTGGGCCAAGAAAATCAAATTTCACCGAATTTTGGCTGAAAATGATTTCTGAACATGACCATCAACTTCAATCAGATTCCCTGAACCTACCAGGCCATGGTGTAGAGCCTACTGGGCCGTTCATGCAGAATGAGTTGATTTGCCTTAACTTTTGATAACCTTTCTCTTAAGCTTGTTATGAACCATGTACTATGTTAGCAAGTAAGCATTGTTGAGTAAATAAATTACGTGTCAAACTGCCAATGTTCATGATGCAATGTGTCATAGCAGCATACAAGCTACGGGGTTCAAAGTGCTGGATTTGTCAAGTCTCCTTATATCGAATGAGGTTTGTGCATCCTTTCAAATGCTCTTTGCTCTTGCCAACTAGTTATTCATTTTTCTCTTTCAGCGAGTTATAGCTGCGAGTCTTATTTCCATACGTCCTCTCACAGGCTAATATGCCAAATGATTTGGACAAGGATGCAGAGGAGCAAGGAACCTCTTCACCACCATGACATGATATCCCATTAGCATTGCTAGAGGTGATCGTCTCTGACGTCTTTACCTCCGGCTTCCCTTGCCAGCAATGATGAAAACAAGCACACGCACGCAAGAAAACTCAACGAACTTCAGAAAGATTTTTGGTGCTGTCTGAATCACAGCTTTTCTCATGATTCTATTGCTCTTATATAGGAACGAATATGGTTACAAAACTGATTACAAAACGGTGTCTGTGACAACCACGACGCGCACACGCTCTGGACTCTGCACGCGCTCTGAACTGTTCAGAAACCGAAAACGAAAAAACAGTCTGGACTCTTCAAACCGAAATTAAAACAGACTCTCCTAATTTAGACATGTGAAGTTCAGAAAAGACTTTAAACCAAGCTAGATTACCCAACAATCTCCCCCCAATTCTTGCTTGGTTCACTTGACCTTGACGACGCCAATCTTCTCGCGCAACTCACAGAACTTAGCGTGTCCGAGTGACTTGGTCAGAATATCAACGAGCTGCTCCTGAGAACTCGTGAAATCCAAACATATCTTCCCGCTGCCCAAACATTCACGAATGAAGTGAAATTTAGTATCAATGTGCTTACTTCTGTCGTGAAGAACGGGATTCTTGCTTAAGGCAATCGCGGACATGTTATCCATCTTCAAATGTGGCGGCTGGAGCTTGATGCCGATCACATCGCCCAAAGAGCCACGTGAGCCACACCGCTTGGCATGTTGCTGCCGTGCCCGCGATGTATTCCGCTTCGCAAGAGGAGAGCGCTACCACCTTTTGCTTCTGGGATTGCCAAGAAATTGGCATCTCACCGAGAAAGAAGATGATCCTGGTAGTACTCTTCCTGTCATCCACATCTCCCCAAGTCATTGCCATCAGAACCCGTCAGTGAATGTCACCGCTTAAGCGCTTGGAGTAGATGATGCCGAGTCGATCATGCCGAGATGTACCGGCAAATGCTTGACGGCGACGAGGTGCTCCTCGCTGTGGCTTTATGATGTCGGAGATTGTACTTGGTGCCCTTATGACGGCACGCACGTTAGAATCGCCGTGAATCATTTGGATCCTAGTGGTTCGGTCCGAATTTTTTGTATTTTAGCCCTTTTTTGAAAAATATTCACATTTAGACCCCGTAGTTTTAATTCCGTTTTGGACCCGAGCTCGGCGCCGTGGGTCACGGCGCCGAGGTAACACGCCTCGCGCCGTGGACCACGGCGCCGAGCCAGCGAGCCCCCGCCACACAGCGCCGGCGTGGCGCCGACGTGGCGTGCAGCTCGGCGCCGTGACTCGTGGCGCCAAGCTCGGCGCCAGAAACACGGCGCCGAGGTGCCTACCACGTGGCACCACTACTGCTTAGGGTTTGCACCGATCACTTTTTTCGCAAAATGAATTAAGTTGTATTTTTTAGTTGGATTATTTAATGATAGTAATATTATGTAATATAGTTAGTTATTTATTTATAGAGAGCAAAAAATACGACGTATGTTTTGAAATATGTATTGCAGATGAAACATGTAGGAAAATTCGTGTAGATTTTTTAAAAATATTATGGTACGTTGGTAATGGTTTTTGAAAAATAAAATTCTGCAGGCCGTGACGAACGAGTTTTGTGTGAAGTTCTGGGGCCGTGAGATGCTGCAGGCAAGACAGAGGGGAGGCGACATGTGGCATACAAGCAACTCTCATCTTCCTTTTGTTCAGTTGTTACTACACACTTGGGGAAATAATTAATGGGATGATTCTGGGTCAATCCCATCCCCTGCTTGTGGATTGACGAACGAGTTATGTGTGAAGTAACGATTAGTGTATTTGTGATTTTTGTACAATGTCGACCGTGAAAATATGTTGAACCGCAATAACATTTTTCGATCATGTTATGTTGTTTTATTGGAAGAATTTTTTAATTATTTTTATGACAACCGTGATAGAAACAATTGGATGAAAGGAGGAAGTGATAATAAGACACGTGGGAATCATTGCATGCGAAAAGCCGAGATAATAAGCTTATGAAGTTGGGACGAACATGGCGCGCATAATTTTATTACATGCAAGCATGATATCCGACTAATCGACCGAATCGCTCAGACGACTCTCGTGTGGACCGGTCTATTACATCTTGTCTACCGGGTGTAGCGTGGTTGTTTCCCCTTGTCGCGCTCAAGATGGCTCCGCCGCATCTTTCTTCCCGTGACTCTTGGTATTGAGAGCGCCTCACGAGCTTGAAGCTCTTCCTCCCGACGCTTGATGGTCGCTTCACGCAGACTTAATCGCCCCGCCTCCTTTGCGTGTCATCCTCCTTGCCCTTCGACGGATTTGGTCCACCTCACGCGACGCTCTTGCTCGCCGCATCGCCGCTCCACCTCGCGAGCCCGATCCATCTTGACATAGTATTGTAGTTTGTTTTCCACCTCCACCGCGGTTATTTGGCCATGCCGGCGGCACCGATCCACCCATTCGATGAACGTGCAAGCCTATGTGTGGCGTGGTAGATGTTATGGATCAAGTTGAAAAAGATAATGAGAAACAAATGATTTAGTTGTGGTCGTTACCACGAAGTCGCATCCGTGTCCGGCACTTGAAGAACCTACGGCCGTATTTGGCTCGTTGTACTCGATCCGTCCCGCACTCTAACATCGTCCTAAAGCCGCAATGGCACTTCGGCGCCATGCCACTCCGGCACTCCAAATGGGTCGGACTTCCAGAAGACATTGTTGTGTGGTAGTATTGTGATGTCTTGAGGAGGAGATGTGGTATGGAAGACATATGAGGCCTTCATATAGGCAAAGTTATCTGCAAAGGGGCATAGTCCATGGAGAGGATCTTTTCGCTTTTCTCGATTCCAGTGTAGCAATAAATGGCCCTATGTAGGCTTTTCAGAGACTATAGTCTCGTAATAAATTCATAGTTCGTAGCCTTTTCAAAGACCTACACCCTATATGTGTACAGCCTACAGTGCCTACTCTCGTAAAGGCTAAAGACCTACGCCCTATATGTGTACAAAGCAAAGGCCTACTCACATCGCAAAGTCGACATATGCTGCCCTGCTTTGTCATGTCATCGAGCAAAATCTGAACTCTTTTGTCATGTCATCGAGCAAACCGCCTCTTTTGTCATCTCACCGAGCAAAAGCTAACCTCTTGTGTCATGTCCCCGAGCAAAGCCGGGCGTGTTGTCATGTCCCCGAGCAAAAGCCTCTTTTTGGTGGTCATCGCATTAAGCTGCCCTGCTTTGCTATAAGTAGCACGGTTGGGGTCCCATGACATTGTGAATCGAACAAAGTAGTACCCTCTCTTTCGTGGTGAAACATACTATGTCTGAAGCCGAGGGGCCAGTGGGATTTAGGTCACCGAAGGATGACATTCCCTTAGAAACGAGGGATATGTTCGGTCCGCAGTACCAATTGATACCAAGCCGGCGTGCTCAACCACCATGGCCGAAATGCGACACAATGAGTACGCGGTTGTCCAGATCTTGGATTCCCGAATGATGGCGCGACGCTTTCTTCGATGCTCGCGCTCCGGTACAAATTAGTAATGTTTCATTTTTATTGCTTATGGACCCTCGGTTTACCGCATTTTTTGTGCAGATGGCCAAATGCGACTTCTCCCGCTGGATCGACCCTCCGCATGAACGGTATGTTGATCGTTATGTTATGGCATTTAGGTAACGAGGGTTATGGCATTCAGCAATTCTCCATGTTGATGTGTTGATGCTGTGGCGGTACGACTGTTGTGTTGAATTAAATTGTTAGGTGTACTACTTGTGATTATTGTTATCCTCAAGTTGTAGTGCTGGAGGTTCTGCTCGTGTGTGTTGGTAATATTTTATGCTATCTTGTCGTCAAGCTATTTTGGTAATGTTTTATGCTATGTTGTCGTCAAGCTATTTTGGTAATGTTTTATGTACGGTGGTGGTGCCGCCAAGTTCGTGACCTTCTTCATCGTCGACGATCAAATCGCATGACATAAACCAAAAGTTAACATTAGTAGAAACACCGTGCAATTGGAATCCAAGGTTAGAATTGAAATTGCATGGCACTTACTTGTGCAAGGCCACAGACGTGGAGACCGGCGCTACTGGCCACAGCTGCCTCATACCAAATCGGCGTGCAACTCGATGTGGCGGTGATACTCAACAAAGATAGAAACAGATAAGGGGCACCTCATCTCAGAGGGCCTCGTCTATGCCGCATGAAGGCGCTGAACTGAATGTCCACCACCTCTTGCTCGGCATACGGCTCCCACTTAACTCGCATAGCAACAATTTACTTGTAAGGTATAGGACTAACAAATGAAAATCACGATACCACATGTAATTAACTTACACCGAGGCCGTGAGCGCATCTAGCTCGTTTATGTACTCTACGTCGCCCGCTTCTTCTGGCGTACGGAATCGAGACTGGTCCCAAAGATATGCAATCGCTCGACGTCGACGAACCGGAACCTCCGGGAACCATGGACGAGCAGCAAAACCGTGGGACGACCAACCGTAGATGACACCACATCCACACCGGAGGAGGTACAGGCAACCACCTAATGTCGAAGTTCGCCGAACACCGACGACACGCCGCAGAGGTGGCGTAAAGGAACGCCAACACCGGAAGCCCAGCCGCATCGCCCGCCGTGTCCCGGTCAGGAGGCGGTGGATGTACATCCACGACGCGCCGCCTCCCGCTCCGTCGGGAAGAGAACGCAGCCAAACAAGTGCGTGATCCATGCTCGCAATTATATGTAAAATGATGTTAGATCAAACTATGTCAATTTTACAAAAGCTCGATAAGACGCGAGTTGGCTCGATATCCACCCCTACCGCAGTGGTAGGCAATCGCTGCTCGCCCGCACCCTCGTGACACGCTGCAAAAATCCGCCGGAGCCGGTGATAGGAACACGATCGCGATGGCTCGCCTCGGAGGAAGCTCTCCCGAGGAAGGCCTCTACTGGCTCTCCAACTGCAGCACGCACGCCCGATAACCGGACGGCCGTGAATGGCGACACCAAGTATCTTCTGAGTGTCCTGGAGCGTAATAGTCATCTCCCGGAAAGGGAGGTGGAAGCTGTGAGTCTCCGGCCTCCACCTACATGATACAAAAAAGAGCACTACATGTCAGAGAATTTGAGGCGCACATAGCCGATAAACAATGAACATGCAAGTTGCAATGGTTTAGGAGAATACCTGTCTACCAGTGCAGTGATGGCCGAGGGGTTGAAGGTGGGCAACCCACGACGAACTGGTAAGAGATGGCGTCTAGGCCAGCCCTCTCCAGAAGGAGTGTACCGATCGTCGATCGCATGTCCAGAACCCGTCATGGGTTCGAGGACGAAGGATGGGCAGCTCTGTATAGAATACACCAATTTTTTAGTTAATGCATCAATATAAACTCAAATTGTACAGAAGTGATGAAGGCAATACCCTCCTCCGCGGTGAGCCGCCCTCTGTGGCTCTCCTCGTAGTACCGGGTCTAGCAGTGGAATTGCGCCATCCTACAAAAAAATTTGAATTTGTCACCCAACATACAAGTAAACAAAATATTGAACATGCATACAATATGGAAAGAATAAGAAATTAAACAAGAAACATAGCAAATTACATATGAAAAACAACTAGACGAACTATGAAACATAACGAATAACAAGCACTCGCACTGACTAAGTGGCCAATGGCATGTGCGTGAATTGTGGCCAAGTCTACCACATCTGCTACATTGGTTCTCGCTCGGGTTAGTAAGAAAGGGGTTGCTCTCCTCGCCTCGTTCTTCCCGGAAGCTGATCCATAACCATCTTGTGTCTCGCCCTTTTCCGGTTCCACGTTTGTTCCAACGGCTACCCGGATCCGCAATGTATTTGGGCCCGGTGTGCGGTGGCCACTCTCCTCATCCCGTAAGGCTCAAACGGGAGACCACGTAAGCACAAGGTTGTCAACACCGAACTCCCGAGGTATCTTGCTCGTAGTCAAAGTTGCGATGCCTCATTGCTGCCACATAATGAGAACATGGAAAGTGGTAACGCCTCGGTTTACCACATGTGCATGAGAAATCAATAAGGACAACCTTATGCCTCCTCGTCGGCCGAGCTCTCCATCGGTCGTTGTACCACCCTTTCTACAACCTCGTAAGTGCCCATGGCGCTGTCAAAACAATGTACCTCATGTGCCTCACCCTAGCCTTTGCCTTTTCAAGGTGGCGCTCGGTTTGGCGCCCATCTCACTTGTTTACTTTGTAGCGCCATTGCATGTGCGTGTCTTTCGTTGAACGGGCAACAAGCTTGTAAAAGGTGAAGGATACGATAGCATTGACGGAATACCACGTATACCCCTAAGCAAACTATTGAAGGATTCGCCATGTTGCTTGTCCGAAACTCGCACTCCACCACCGTCGCCATGAGCCCTTGTCCATTTGTCGACATCTCTCATCAATCCCACAACCACCGCTCTACCTTCTCGCTTTGTTGCGGTATGAAGTCGCTCCAACTTCTCCCGGAAGAACTTCACCTCAAGCATTCGAGTGACCTCCTCAAACAAAGGGAAAGTTATCCTTCGCACCATCCTTACGGAGTAGATTCTCGGCAAGATGCCGAGTGCACCAACGGTGGTGCAAAGCTGCATACCCCGGTATCTGCTCCTGTACGGCAGAAAGTATGCCCTGGTGCCTATCAGAAATGACACCAACCTCCCTACCAGGGCCGACCACGTGCCTCCGAACGAGCCGCAAGAACCATCCCCAGCTGTCTTTGTTCTCCCTCTCAACCAAAGCAAACGCCAAAGGAACCAACGCGTTATCTCGTCACAGAAATGGCTATCGGCGTGCCCTGATACTTGCCAAGAAGAAACGTGCCGTCAATAGCGAAGACGGGACGACAATGCCGAAAGGCCTCGATGGACTGAGCAAAGCACCAGAAAGCACGGAAGAATATCTGCATCCCATCTTGAGTCCATTCGTTTGGTTTCGGGACATACTCATAATGCATGCCTGGATTAACCGCTTTGATTGCATTGAAGAGTGCTGGCAACTGCAAGTACCCATCTTCCCAGCCCCATATATCATCTTCCGGATGCGTTGCTTTGCCCTCCATGCTTTTCCATACCTTATCTCGTATCCAAATTTCTCCTTAACAATCCCAGCAAGTGTCTTCACCTTCATATTGGGTTCTCCTTTACTATGTGACACAAAGACTTGGCAATAATAGTAGAGGTCAATCGCGATGCTTCGCTTGAGCTCGCTCGGCACAAGTGTGTGGGCCAACGATTCTTGTGATCTTGAACTTTCCCGTGTCCTTCTGTTTGCTAGCACGAACCCTCCATTCACATGTCTCCTTCTCGCACACAACTGTGTACCTCCGCTCCACATAAGAATGTCTCACCTTGAATGGCCTTTTACGGATCACTGAATACTCCTGCAGCCACATTTTCAATGCATAAGTCCTCAAACACCATGCCCTTCTCAATTGTCATGCTTGACCGGCCTCGTGGAGCATCTAGCAACTCGTCATCCCTTCCTTCTGCATAAGCCCCATGAGAATGCCTAAGATCGCTGAATTCATGAACTAATGGATCCCGGCCAGGGCAATAACGCCTGATCAGCTCAATATCACTTTCGGTCAGCTCTCCAAAAGGGCGGTCATCATCGTAATCAACGGCCCTTGCGATCTCGTAAGGCTCCGGATCATCCACAATTTGAACATCCACACCGTTGGAGTCCCCGCAGACTTCTTCAACGCTGCGATGGAGCAACGGAGGAACACCCACATTATCGTGAACGTTGTCTCCGCATCATAAGCACAAAAACGATGGATTGAGACCAAAAGGGCAATGACGGAAATGGCTAAAGTGTTGCTCGACACTTCATCGATGATTCTGGTCAATCCCATCTCTCGAGGGCCGCCACGACATCATCGGTCCGACATTCAACTCGAATTGGTTGAGAAATCTGAACCTCGTTCGGGCGAGATAGAGCATCGGGCACCTCGTGCACTTCTTCCACATCCACCGCAAGATCCGTGAACGGAGGGTCAAAGGGTGCATGATCACCTAGTTCGTGAATAACCGTGAGGGGTGGGATCAATGGACACCTTCCGCACAACAATGTCCAAACATTTTATCTCATTCCTCATAACCAATTTGACATAGTTGTCCCACTCATCCTCACGACCAATTAAGATCAACCGCTTTGAGAATTGTGTCTTTCGAACCAAGTGAAGTAACCCTCAACGTGATGCTCTCCTCGTTTGCATGACAATGTAGCTTCTCCCGAGCCCTAGCAACCAACTCACTAAACGACGGCCGATCACTGAATATCAGAGGCACCCTTTGCATTTCAACAAATTGAACATTTCCATAATCATCACTTGTCACACTGCCTCCATGATATAGGGTGACAAGGTTGTCCATCTAGTTCATACAGAAAACCAAACTAATAAGAACCTTTAATTGAAATCGGATACTACATAGTAACTAATAAGTACCTAGTCACTAACTAAATGCTACCTTTATTCGAAATTGATGCTAATTAACTAACTAAATTGCATAGTCAATTGCATACCCAAAGATAAACATTCCTTTTGTTCGTGATTTGCTTGACTCGTTGTGGCAAACATTTCTATAGCACTAACTAAATTGCATAGTCAATTGCATAGTCAATTACATCACAAAGAACACAACACATTTCTATAGCACTAGTCCTCTGCCGCAAAATCATCAACTTGACTTATAACGAGCCATATCGCCGACTCCAATACGCCACACAATCCTTCCATTCTACGGCACCATTGCCCAAGCGACAGTGATAAATAAGGGATAAACAGACCTACTCGACATTCATAGCACTACACATTAGACATTCATAGCACCACACATCAGCCCACTCGACATCACACCCTCACAAACTAGCTAAAAATATCCTCAACATCACATCCGAGCGCCAAGAACGAACATTTTGGAGGAGAAGTCCTCACCTTGAGGCACTTAGTAGCGGTCGTGGGGCCTCTCGGCAGCAGCGCGGGGGAGGACGGCCGGGCGGAAGCACGTCGGATGGGCGGCCGGCCGAGGACGCACGTGCGGGAGGGGAGGCCGAGGCGAGAGACGCGGAGGCGGAGGCCGGCGGCACCAGGGGCGGCGGAGAGCGGGAGGCGACCGAGGCCGGCGCTCCGGCAGCGGCCGGCGCAGACGCGGGAGGCGGGAGGCGGGCGCAGACGCGGCGGCGGAGACACGGGAGGCGGCACCACGGGAGGCGGGCGGCGCGGCGTGGAGGACGTCGGACGGCGGCCGAGGCGTCGAGAGGTGTGGCGGCGTCCGCGCGGGGAGGACGCCCGTCGGGAGGGGAGGCGCGCCGCGGCGCGCGGGGACGACGGGCGGCCGAGGCGGTCGACGAGGAGGCCGCGCCGCGGCGGGAGGACGCGAGTGCGGGAGCGGACGGAAGCGGCGGCGGGCGAAGTTGCGAATGAACGGCCCGCGTGCTCGGTGCCGTTTCGAAGCCGCATGCTCGGCGCCAAGATCCACGGCGCCGAGCTCGGCGCCAAGATCGGCGCCACGAGCTCGGCGCCACGAGTCACGGCGCCGAGCTCCTCGCCACGCCGGTGCCACACCGCCGCTCTGTTGGCGCGGGCTGCGAGCTCGGCGCCGTGGTCCACGGCGCCGAGAGTGTTACCTCGGCGCCGTGACCAACTGCGCCGAGCTTTGGGTCCAAAAACGGAATTAAAACTACCAGGGGTCTAAATGTGAATATTTTTCAAAAAAAGGGCTAAAATACAAAAAATTCGGTGGTTCGGTGTGGAGGAAGCTGGAGAGCATCGGCGGTGACCGGGCTTTCTCAATTCAAGTGATTGCGGCTTCTCATGCCCAACGACAGAAGGTTTCATGAAGGGCAACTGTGTGGTCGAGCTGCAATTGTGAGAGGCCATACAGGTTCTGCTTGGATGACATGACCAGGGAAACAATTTCGGTTCACAAAAATTTTTGAACCCCTCGGAGCAAACTGAATTTTGGAAATTTCAAAAAATCCTGAATTTTTTTCATAAAAATTTAGTCAAAATATTCAAGAATATAATTTGAATTCAAAAAATACAAACATATTCGAAGATCCCCAGCCGCCTCTGCCCCCTGTCAACATCGCGTCACCACCTTCCCATCTCCTGCCAGCGCTGCCTCCCCCGTCCCTTGCTGACACCACCTCCTCTCTTCCCCTACCATTGCTGCCTCCCACCTTCTCCTATTGACATCACCTCCCCCTCCCTTGCCACTGCCTTCCCATCTCCTGCCGGTGCCACCTCCCCCTCCTTTGCCACCGCCTTCCCATCCCCTATCGACGCTGCCTCCTCCTTCCCTTCTGGTATTGCCTCCCCTCTCTTGCTGGTGCCGACAGAAATGAGAGAGATGGAGATCAAGAGAGACGGAAACGAGAGAGTTGGAGACAGAGAGATGGAGGACAGGCGAATTAGCTGACAAGAGTAAAGAAGATTGAATGGGTTGGTGGGTGGATGAGCCGGAAAATTCAAAATAGGCCAAATTTTTTGACTAAATTGAGCTTTTTCAGGGTGGGCCAAGAAAATCAAATTTCACCGAATTTTGGCTGAAAATGATTTCCCTGAACATGACCATCAACTTCAATCAGATTCCCTGAACCTACCAGGCAATGGTGTAGAGCCTACTGGGCCGTTCCTGCAGAATGAGTTGATTTGCCTTAACTTTTGATACCCTTTCTCTTAAGCTTGTTATGAACCCCAGTAAGCATTGTCGAGTAAATAAATTACGTGTCAAATTGCCAATGTTCATGATGCAACGTGTCATAGCAGCATCCAAGCTACGGGGTTCAAAGTACTGGATTTGTCGAGTCTCCTTATGTCGAATGAGGTTTGTGCATCCTTGCAAATGCTCTCTGCTCTTGCCAACTAGTTATTCATTTTTCTCTTTCAGCGAGTTATAGCCGGGTGTCTTATTTCTATACGTCCTCTCACAGGCTAATATGCCAAATGATTTGGACGAGGATGCAGAGGAGCAAGGAACCTCTTCACCACCATGGCATGATATCCCATTAGCATTGCTAGAGGTGATGGTCTCAAACCTATCTTTGGTTGATCGTCTACGTTTTCCAGTGTGACATCCCAAATAGGGAGCTAGTGTACTTGCGAAAATGATAAAACTTTTTATTTGTTTTTCCGGTGTATCTCAAAAGTTTTGGCGTATTTCAAATTGCTCGAGTTTGATTTATTGTCAAAAGCTCAATTAATAAAAATCCAACCCTTGGAATCCAGAACCAAGGTTGAAAATCAAACTGAGAAAAATCTAAATTTACTTGAAAATCGTAAGTTCAAATTTAAATTTAAAATCTGAAGATTCAAAGCCAGGAATGGAAATTGAAAGTTAATATAAAACCTATTCCATCCAAATTGCATATCTGAAAAATTCGAATTTGGAAAATTAAGATTTATCTCTCCGAAACTCATTAATCTTAAAATTAAATTGTTGAACCAAAAATTTGAGCCAAGCTTTCAAACTCAAAACCCAATCACAAATCCAAACTCTGAAATCCCTAAAATAATAATAATAATAATAATAATAATAATAATAATAATAATATACCCAAAAATTCTTCTTGGGCTCAGCCATTGCTTCTCTCCCCGGCCCGTTGTTTTTCTCCCTGGCCCACTTCCCTTCTCTTTTTCCCCGGGCCGACCAGCCTCCTCTTCACCTGGCCTTCGGCCCAGTCGCTCGGCCGCTTCTTTCTTCCTCCTCCCTCCCCTGTTCTCCCGACCCGCCGCCCGCACCGGCACCTCGGCGCGTCGCCTCCACCGAACCAGTCCACCCGGCCGCACCTAGTTGCCCCCGGTTTCGCCTAGCTGCCCCTGGTTTTCCCTGTCCCCTCTGCGACGGTGGCCTACCACCGCGCCATTCCCTACGCGCGCGCGCCATGCCAAAGTAGGCCGCCGCCCATGCCCCGACGTACACCGCCCATACCCGGCGTACGCCGCTCCCATGCCGGCGGTACTCCCCCCGAGCGCTCGTTTGCCTATAAAGAGCCCCGGCGCCTCCTACTCCTCTCCCCCCATTTGAGCTCGCTCGCACCAGCCGTTGCCATTTCCGCCGCCGTATCCTCCGTGGTCAACCCTGGGCCGATTCCACGCGGCAAGAGCAGCACCTCCGCCGCCCAAAGTCACCCCAGTGGTCGCCCGCCGCCCTCCGCCGCCCAATCCTCCCCGCCACGGCGACCCGGCTGCACCGCCGCCCGTGCACGCCGCCGCTCCACCTCGGCCTCCCTCCGGCTTCGCTGACCCCCTGGGTAAGCTCCCCGTGCCCTTCTCTTGCTCACGCACACCTTTTCTCCCTCCCTCTCCCATCTGGCCGTCGGCGCCCCTTTCCCATCATCCCGCCGCTTAACGCGCCGCCACCGCTTGGCGCCTCGAGCTGAAGCCACGCCCCTGCTACCTCGTCGCTGGGCACCCCTTGGCCGGTCGCCATCGCTTCCCGGCCGCTCCTCGCCGGCGACGACGCACGGCCCCGTAGCCACCTCGCCTCCCCTGCTTCGTGGTTGCGCCTCTGCTCTGTCCCGCTTCCAGCCGAAGGTAGCGCCCTCCTCTCTGTCTTCCCCCTCTCTCTTATGACATGATGGCCCCACTGCCAGGAAGCACTTAGAGCATGTGTATCACTTGCATCCTCCCACTCGATCAAGATACACATCTCCAATATAAATTGCAAATAAAAATAGGAATAAAATTTAATTGTGGAAGTTAACCAAAAAGGGTATGAAATGAAATTAAAAATCTAAGTTTGGTTAATTGCTTGTAGAGACACATTGTGCATAAGAATAAGAATAAGGAATTATTTTTGAATTCATAATAAAAAGATTTACACAATTAAATTAACAACTTAACATGAGTTAACTATACTTCCAATTGAGATTAATATATTAATACTCATGTAAAACTAAAACGCATTATGCATGGTCAATTCTCAGATAACAAGGAATCAACATGGGTTAAATGCGTGTTGATGTTAAAAAGTAAATATGCGAAACTAATTAAAAAGGTCATCTTTTGCAAATCAAAGGTAATAGAAGTTGATCCTAAATAATTAAAGTTGCATATTTGAAGCTTTATAAAGATAATTTTAATACTCTCAAATTTGACGTTCAAGCAAATCAAATATTAATATCACCTTTTATCGAAAGCTAAAGTGGTCTAACGCTATCTTTCATCCGTCGATCTAAATCTTTTTATGCAACCTAAATAAATCAATTTAGCAAGATTTTTCCACATAAAATATTGACCATAACTTGATCATCTTTAAGATCATGTCATCTCTCTTATTATTGCTTAAAATAATCTTTGGCAAGCCACATAAAATATCAAGTGTGGTTTACTCGTCTCTAAAATCATGGAAGCTATCTTTTCAAAAGTGCTTAAGATAATTGTGGCGCAACCTTCAACATTTATCTTAAAATACTAAGATTTAAAATAACAGATGTTTACGATTAAGAACTCTTGAACAAGAAAGAGCCATCGTTAATTTTCTTCTCACACCCAAATCTCTAACCATTATCTCAGATCTAAATCTAATGGTTGAGAATAATTACCAATGAAAGAAATAGCTTTATTAAGAAGATCCTATTGATTCATAACACCTCTCCAAAGAAATCACAATCGACGACCATTTCTAATAACCTTGTTAATTAAGCAGAATAATCAACCTTATAAATTGGGCTAAAATGACCAACTCCATACTTCAATAAAACTATTAAAAGATGGGTTCATTAAGTTGGCAATGCAATCTCAAATTAGTATTGCCACATGAAATATCGGTTACACCGAGTAATTAAAATTATACCCATCTCTGTAAAGCTTCCACATCCTAATATTATGAAGTTCTATTCCTCTTTACTATCTTCGCTAACCCTTTTATCTGTCCGTAAGTCTTGCCTGACTCACGGGACTTCCTTGATAAATATAAAGTAATAAAGAGAAAGTCACCAAATAAAAGATCGAGCCTCGCCCTTCCCCAATTGGCTGTGTTTGGCCACCTTCTTTCCCAAAGCAGGTAATTCCTGTAAAATACTCCTTCATCTCGAATCCCTTCTTATCTTAATTTTCCCTCACGGTAAAGCTATTCCGCCACCTCATTCCTTCGCCCAATTCATCCTCCGCTGTGCTTACGGCACACTAACCCGAATCATCCTTCTATTCTCAAATCGTAATAAATGTATAATTTAAATTAACTTGGGCATTTAAAGTATTTGGATTTATTTGGTCTTTCTTTTCTTGGCCGCGTATTAGAATCTGAAGACTCGACGAGGCGACATAGTCGAACAGGATCAAGACTTGGGTAAAAGTGACGACTAGGAAGTTAAGATCACTGACTGAGTAGGCTTTGACATAGATCAATCAAGGCCGTGGTACACCAAGCAAGGCAAGTCATCACTTTGATCATATTGATCCTACATTTTATGCAAAAATTATGTTCTTTTAAACTATCAACTTGCATGCTTAATTTATTATGCAAATATATGTCAAAGTTTAAGGTAGCTACATACCCACTTGATGTTGTATTAAATTTATTATGCCATCCCTTGATACTTGAATTACCTGATCCTTGTCACCATAGAAATTAATGATAATCTTACTAGCTATAAGTCATATTAAATGCCATGCTAGTCGTGTCAAAGTCCAGGGCGCTAGTCGCCATGATCATCAATCTTCAAAAACATAAGAACTTGTTTTGGGGCAGTCACGGGATGTACGTGGCTGAATACTTTATGATTACTTATTTTATGCTTCTCAAAACCCTAAAAACCTGCTATACCTGTTCGGGCGGTTGGTGAGAGTGGATGGTGCTGATGTCGCACGAGAACTTGAGGTTTGTGGAAAGGACCGCCCGGACGAATTAAGGACTGAATCTTGTGACGACCTCCTGGTGTAAAACAGTACAACCACAAGTCTATATGGGTACGACCTAGCTGATTAACTTGCAAAGGTTTAGTTCAGATATCATCACGGAAGATGGGTGCCAGAGCACTGGTTTACTCATACGGCGCAAGAGGGGGCTTCGATCGTGGCGGATGTAACCCTTCACGGTGAAACCTCGGCGGGTGGTATCTAGCTAAATCGGAGTAAGGTAAAGGCTTTGTGATAAACCATCCGGTCTCATGCCTAAGGAAGCATGTTGGCTATTAAGATACTTATCTCTTGTGGTGAAAGTGTACAACCTCTGCAGAGTGTAAAGCTGTTCGAGCAGCCGTGCCCACGGTCAAGGGCGGACATGGGAACTTACTCGAGTTAGTTCTATTTCACAAACCTTTGTGGGTGGGACCAAAACCTATCGAGAGGATGTACTCGACTTTAAATTTTTCTTGGAGGGACGTACTCAGCGTGGTTGATAATATGGAAGTGGCATAATGATCAAAAGCTAGCATAGGTGGATGGAACCATGTAATCGGTGGATGGAACCT
Organism: Dendrocalamus sinicus; assembly: GCA_036346575.1. NCBI lineage: Eukaryota > Viridiplantae > Streptophyta > Magnoliopsida > Poales > Poaceae > Dendrocalamus > Dendrocalamus sinicus. The sequence continues at coordinate 11,635,361 of CM070664.1, forward strand.
ACACCGCTATAAATATTGCACAATTCCAAACTCTTTAAAGCATGTTTATAAAATGCCAAGTCATAGGAATTTTAATTATGATTATTGCAAATGTCGCATTAAGCAAATAAAGAGCCTCGAGCCTCCTTTGACATCTTGCATCTATTATTATTGCATCCGTGTGGTGGCTTGTTGAGTATCATCGTACTCATTCTTGCTTAACGCCATCACTCGATCGAAAAGAACAGGAATGTCAAGCCTGCGATGCTCAAAAGGGTCGACAGAGCTGGAAGACGATGAGGCCATGGATTAGGTCGCGACCCCGCTTGGTGCTGTGGTCAAGTCTGCGGGTCCTACTTGCGTGAAGTTTCCGCTGCTGCATTCTATCGCCGCCTAATCGCCCATGAGTAAGTATTATTTGTATTATTTACGCTTCCTCATAATATGTTTTGATATACAGATAATGTATCTGTGAGCACTATCTATTGATCCAGAGAATAGTGCGGTGGAATCACAGAGGATCAGGATTTGCTAACCGAGGTCCGACATCCAGCCGTTTGCAAGTCATGGGGCATGGCGTCCAACCCATGCACTTCTCCAAGCAAGATGGCACATGCAAAATGTTTGATCCTCTACGGGCCAGGAGTACACCATGCGAGTCGCAGCGTTCGAAACCAATGCCGACCGGCACATTTTGCGTGGCTCCAAAGACGGTTGGGTGGTTCAGTCGGCTGGCCTCGACATCGACGACATCTTCATCATAAACCCGTTCACGGAGGATATGGTGGAGCCACCGGTGTTTTGAGACCTATTACCGCTTCCATGGCGTCACGTGTTCATTGGTGCCGACGTCTCTAGACTGCGTCGTCTTCGGGATCTATAGCAACCACAACGGCAAGTATGGTGGTGTCCAGACATGGCAGCCTGGAGAGGACGCTTGGAGCGAGCTAGAGATTGAGCACGACGAGCCGTTCCCGATAGCACACAATAGTCCCGTCTACTTCCGCAGCGAGTTCTTGTAGGATCTTTGATGACATTCAGATAAGAGTGAATGATTGTAGTACGTAGTGAATTTTTTTCAAGCCTGCAGTCTCCTGAGTTTTTAACCTGCCGACACAACAAAAAGTAGCAACAAAAACAAAAGACAGCAAGAAATAAAATAACATAAATTTTCTCTCTCCTTGGCACTGTAGCAAATTGTACTTTACTGTAGCAGCCGAATTTAAAACCAGCCTTGTCGCTTTCAGCTGTGACAGATTGATGTGTGGCTTCAACTTTGATTAATTGCCTTGACTAATTAAAGTTGATTAATTACCTTGACTAATCAAAATGAACTTAAGTCATGGCTGGTCACAATTACTTGATGATACCCTCTGCTGAGAGACTCATGTGATGGATAGAACACAAATACATACCGATCGAGGACCAGAGGACCGAGGCCAAAAAACAATGCTATCCCTTCTCTCACGTGGAGGCCGGAAGATCTAAGATGGGGGGGTGCACGTGGCGAGACGAGGAAAAAGCTTGCCCAAACCAACTCAATGCACATGGCTTTAATTTTTCTTGCCGTGAGGAACGAGCGGGCCAAGGACTTCATGCGCGACAGAGATTGAGGACAAAAATGATGCCTTACTGGTGCTGCTCTCCCTGGAACGAGAACGGACGACGTGCGCCAAACAAGATGACGAGACGAGGACGACGCGAAGTGAAACGCGCCAGTGATCAGATTCCTTTTCTTCCAAATTAGATCTAAATTTTATTTATGAATGATGGTAACTACAAAGTGCCCTCTTGGCACCCCTAAACTCTAACACGAAATTAGTATATCCAAAAACCACAGGGTTAGGCCGTAACCCCATCTCTATTTATAGTCTAGGGTCCAAAATCTGGACTTATCCTAAACCAACGAATTCTAATCCAATTCCAATAGCAAAATGACCCAAAACCCTTTCTAACACGACTTTTTAAAATTCCAACTTTTCTAACACGTTACGTGTCGAAGCCTTCAAGACCGCATCTACTGTAGCTTCTCCTCGCATCACCCACCATGTGTCGTAGCCTCTGGACCGCACCTCCATAGCTCCAACACGTATCATCCATCTCTGATCTCCATGCACCCCAACATAAGCCCGACCATCTCATGACATTCTTGACCGTCTGAACCTCGGATCTCCCATCCTAATCCCAGTCCACCTTGTCACCGACCATGATTGCCGTCATGCTCAACCTGCACATGCAAAGACTAAAGAATATTTTTCAGCACAAGTTTATCCCAACTTGACCTACATCAGTCCACACACACGCAACACACCTCAAGTAACAGTAAGCAACATCATCAATTATTCATCATAAATTAACCATTGTCAATTATTCATCACCAAAATATTCGTGACTTAGCCACATGGTCTAACAATCTCCCTCTTGATGAATACATCGACAACACCTCAAAATAGCATGATGAATTAGTTTTGAATAGATATAAGTGAAGAACTAAAGCCGAAAAAGCATTTTAAGTTACAAATATCAAATCTCTTCAAAAACTCTCCCCCTCAACACAAGAGAAGCAATTTTAGCAAATTTCTCAAATATCTCTCTATTCTCTTTAATTTCTCCACTTTGGCAATGTAATCATCAAGAAACTTCAAAGAAGGAATAATTCTAAGAATGAGCAATAAGAGTAAAAAAAATCAGGAAGCTTTGTAAATTATCCAAGTCACTGTGCATTAATTTAATAAAGTAACCAAGCCATATTTTTCAGCAGAGCTATCTAGATCATAAAAAGCATATACCATATATCAATGTCAAAACCGATCTTGAGCATGATTAAGCAATTTATATTAATAACAGGCATCTCAATAATGACCAAACCAATTATAAAGTGCACAATGAGATATTACAACGAAAAGTCGAGCCTAAAAGTGAAGCAAAGTTTAAATCCGACGAGCTAGCGACCTCATGTAACAAATGTTACTCTACACTCAATTCAAAGGCATGTGGCATGCTTGTAGCATACTTCTTTTCATAATGGAATGCTTTTAGTATACTTGTTTTAGATGATGGGATGCTTGAAGCATACTTCTTTTTATTTGTACACTTTTTGTGCCTTTTTCTTTTTGTGTACCATGGCATGTTTGAAGCATACATCTTTTCAATTATTTCTTTCTCATTTTTTAAAACATGCCAAATTGAGATATCATAAAAAGATCACAATATGAAACATGCGAGCCTCATAGCTAAAATTTAAAATAAGACTCACAATCAAGCTAATCATTTTCAATGAACATCGTAGAGTACTATCTATAATCAATCTAGTCAAAGTATTCCGCCATGTCATATTTTAGTTCATATATAGCAAATTAATTATAACTAGATATGATCAAAGCTATACAGTATATGAGTAAATATGATAAAGAGAGCTCTACAACTCATTTAATTTCAATGGTTTGGACTTATTGATTTATTTGACAAGTATAATAAATAAAACTTTTGAAAATTTTAAACAACAAACTCCCCCTCGGAATAATCCATTGGATGTAACACACCCAACTTCGTAAATGAACAAAATGAGAAGATCAAGCGATTTTGAAAGAATATCAGCAACCTAAGAATCTAACTCAATAAAGTGTAGGACAACATCACATTTTCCACATGGTCTCTCAAAAAGTGAAATCTCTTGGAAGCAATCAAAGAGAGAAGAACCATTAAGTGTTCCAATGATGTAAAAGACCAGAACCCAATCTAGCTCATGTTTTCCATCCTTATTAGTTATTATTATATCACAGGAAACATTGTTCTCACAGTACTGGGGTTACTGAAGTAAGATCTAAGAATCCAGTACCGAGACACATGACAAACAAGAGCAACAAATCTAGAACCAAAATCACGTGCATGTGGGTGATCAGAATGCCAAAAAGAACGTGAATTATTTGAATTAAATCCCAATATAGCATGTGAAGCAGATTTAAAACTATCATAAAAGTTCTCTAAAAACCTAGCATTCGCATTTGCTCTAGGAACAACAGAGATTGCACGTTTTTGCTTTAAAGCATTCAATCTTTCCTTCTTCTCTTTCTTAGCTCGTCTAAAGCAAAATTCATACAAGTGTTCATCTCTTCCACAATATGTGCATTGAAATTTAATATTACCAGAATTTTTTTTTGAGAAGATGAGCTAGCACCTATAACATTATTCGATGATTTTGCACAAAACTAATAGATTTAAACAGTTTTATGAGGTTCCTTTTTTGTTTCAATTAGCCCACTTTCTATGACCTTAACAACCTTAGGTAGATTATTCTTAGCACGCTCAACAAAATTAAATACTAGACCATGATTTTTCACACTTATTTTTAATTTGTTTAGAATCATATTCAGATTTTTCTTACTAAAAGGAATCTCTAAGACGTCCTTAAGGTACTCATTTTTTAACCAAAGTGAAACAAGTAGTGCATTTAACAGGTTCATTCACAAAATTCTTAGAGCACTAGATTGATCAAATCTTTCTTTTTCAGCAAAATCTTTAAGTCGTCTAGTCAATACTTCTATTTCGTGTTAAGCTTAGGCGTTAAAGTAAGCGATATTTTATGATAAAGCATATGTTGAATTGTTTCAGAGATGAATTAAGTCTAGCTTCTAGCAATTCACATTAAGAGCAAGCTTTAGATTGAGCATTTGAAATACTTAACTCTAAACGTGTAGAAGTATTAGACCTGAGCTTTTTTAATTTCATTATTTGCAAGTTTTAATTTTTCATCATAAGAGTCATGTGTCAATCTTAACTCATCAATTTAGCAGTTACATCACTAAGTTGAACCAAATTTGATGTATTAATTATTCTAGCAGTCTCTAACTCAAAATGTAAAACTTGGTAAGACTCACAAGATTCATCATTAGGAAAATAGAGGCTCTAAGTCTATTGATTTTAGAATTTAAGCTCTCAACAATGAAATCATGATTTTTAATTTTCTTTTTATACTTTTTCAGTTTCTCTGTCAATCTAAGTACAGCACGAGATAAATTAGTATGAGAAGATTTTACCTTATCAGAATCACTGTAAAGATCAACATCGTTGAGCTCCTTACTATTGGCCATAAAATACATCTCTACGAAGTCCACCTCCTTTGCCTTCTTAACATTGCCCTCATCATCGCTTTCAGAATCATCATCACTCAAAACAATCTCATCAAGTGCTGAAATTATCTTGTTGACTGTCCTGCAATAATTGCACTTCTTATTTGGATCAATCTTGATATGAGAGTGACAAATTGGTGCCTTGTCATCTTTGACCTCCTTGCTCCTCAGTTTGGGGCAATTCATCTTATGTGGTTTAGCTCACCACATTCATAGCATCTGATTGGAGCTCCTCTCTGTCTTGATTTGATATTTTTAATTGCTTCGGTCATCCTGTTGGAGAGAAGTACAAACGCACTTTTGGAATTTCCTCTAATTGTTCATCTGAAATAGAGTACAATGTAGACAAAGAAACAATAGAAGAACTAGAAGAACAGTCAGCTTGGTTAGTCACTAAACTCAAAGAATTAGTTTTGTTTATCCTAGCCAAAACATCAATCTCATATGTTTTCATCTTGGAATAAAGATTATTCAAAGTGAGTATTTCCATATTAACATAATGATTAATAGTAGTGACTAACATATTTCAAACAGAAATATCCAAAGCATTTAAAATTTGACGAACATTGTCGAATCGAATATGTGACATCAACAGTTGCAAATCACTAACAATTTTATTGAAGCAATCAAATGGTACAACTCACGATTCTCCGTGTTTCATCTCAAATTTAGAATACTACTTTTGAATTGATTCGACACATACCATTAACATATTTAGATCCTTCATGATAATCTGCTAGAGTGGTCCAAATTTTATTTGTAGATTTAAGGTGAGCAATTCTAACAAACTCGTTTCTACTTAGACCTTGCAATAAGATATTTATAGCCTTAGAATTAGCTTCAATATCAAAGGAATTTTCAGTTGTAACAACAGGAGGCACTTCATATGTATTTTCAACTTTTACGGATAGAATTACCTTGCGCTTGAAGAAAAACCTCCATGTGGGTTTTCCAATAGAAATAGTTTGATCCATTAAAAATAGTGGTTTACCTGAAAACCGATCTCAATCGATGCCATTGCAACCTACTCGATACCACTTGTAGAATCGTTGATGGCAATCGAGAGAGGGTGAATGATTGCGGTGCTCGGTGGAACTTTCTTTTCAAATCTGCGGTCTCTGGTTTTCAACTGCAGACGCAACAAAAACAGCAACAAAAACAAAAAGACAATAAAATAACATAAATTTTCTCTCTCCCTGGCAGTGTAACAAATAGTACTTTACTGTAGCAGCCGAATTAAAAACTAGCCTTGTCCCTTTCAGCTATGGCAAATTGATGTGTGGATTCAACTTTGATTAATTACCTTGACTAATTAAAGTTGATTAATTACCTTGACTAATCAAAGTGAACTTAAGTCATGGCTGGTCACAATTACTTGATGATGCCCTTTGCTGAGAGACTCATGTGATGGATGGAATACATACCGATCGAGGACCAGAGAACTGAGGCCAAAAAATAATGCTTTCCCTTCTTTCACACGTGAAAGCTAGAGGATCTAAGATGGGAGTGCACGCGGCCAGACGATGAAAAAGCTCGCCGAAATCAACTCAATGCACATGGCTTTGATTTTTCTCGCCGTGAGGAACGAGCGGGCCAAGGACTTCACGTGCAACGGAGATCGGGGACAAAAACGACGCCTTACTGGTGCTGCTCTCCCTGGAACAAGAACAGACGACATGTGCTAGACAAGACGACGAGATGTGGATGACGCGAAGTGAAACGCCCCGGTGATCAGATTCCTTTTCTTTCAAATTAGATCTAAATTTTATTTTTGAATCATGGTGGCTACCAAGTGCCATCCTGACACCCCTAAACCCTAGCACAAAATTAGTATTTCCAAAAGCCACAGGGTTAACTTCTAACTCTATCTCTATTTATAGTCTAGGGCCCAAAACCTAGACTTATCCTAAGCCCACGAGTTGTAATTCAATTCCAACAGCAAAGGGACCCAAAACCCTTTCTAATACAGGTTTTCCAAAATTCCAACTTTTCTAACTCGCCACTTGTCGAAGCCTCGAGGACCGCACCTCCCATAGCTTGTCCACACATCATCCACCACGTGTCATAGTATCATTACCGCACCTCCGTAGTTCCAACACGTATCATACATCTCTGATCTCCATGCGCTTCAAGCATGAGCACGACCATCTTATGATATCCTTGACCGTATAAACTTCGGATCTCCCATCCTAGTCCCAGTCCACCTTGTCACCGACCATGATCACCTCCATGCTCAACTTGCACATGCAAAGATCAAAGAACATTTTTCGGCATAAGTTCGTCTCAACTTGATCTATATCAGTTCACACATGCAACACACCTCAAGTAACAGTAAGTAATATTATCAATTATTTGTTATAAATTAAATATTGTTAATAATTCATCACTAAAATATTCTAGACCTAACCATGTGGTCTAACGGTTCTATTGGCTTGGAAGGAAGGGCAACCTCGGCGTCTTTAACCCGAGTGACAACAGCTCGAGAGTGCTTGACAAGCCAGAGCCGGTCTCTGCCGAGCTAAACGTTTTCGATGATAACCATGATGGATCAAAGTTTTGCTACTTAGTTGAGCTGGAAGGGGAGCTAGTATCTGTGTTTCGGCTTAATGCCGACGTGCCCCCACGGGTGTCCAAGCTCGACAAGATGAAGATGGCCTGGATCGAGGTGGAGGACATCGGCGGCGCAGCTTTGTTTGTAGATTATAGGGCGTTCGTTTGCCGTGGCTTCGCGGGGAGCTGGACATGGCAACAAGATCTACTTCCCAAGGTATTCGGAGGATGGAAAGCAGGCATCGTTCTATGATTTGGAGACCAAGATGTACAACCCATCTTTCTACGGGATGAAAGAGCCGACGAATTGCAGAGAAAATTGATCATTTGCCATTTTGAAGAGTGGGCTTCAAAATTACCACTTTCAAAATTGACTTCGCAAAATGCCATGCAATACATTTACCTCTTGATTACCATGCCATTTGAGCCATTTAACTCATTTAATATTTTTTTCTAATTTCAGGGGCTAGAAAAAACCTTTCTACCCTTGCTTATATATTGCTCGGGGAGGGCGGCGCGGGGAGGCCAGCCAGCGAGGAGGCAGGCGCGGGGAGGCCGCCGTGCGCGGAGGGCGGCGCGGGGAGGCCGGCCGGCGACGGGGAGACCGGCCGGGGATGCAGATCGTTGCTTCGGCCGGGGATGCAGATCGATGCAGATTGTTGCTTCGGCGGCAGTGCAGATCGTTGCTTCGGCGGGCGACGTTTCACCTTCCAATCCAAAGCCCATGCAATGCAAAACTTAGCAAGGGTAGAAAGGTCTTTTCCTGCCCCTGAAATTAGAAAAAAAAATATTAAATGAGTTAAATGACTCAAATGGCATGGTAATCAAGAGGTAAATGTACTGCATGGCATTTTTGTGAAGCCAATTTTGAAAGTGGCAATTTTGCGAAGCCCACTCTTCAAAGTGGCAAATGATTAATTTTCTCGTGGTCGTGCCTAATTTGCACGTAGATGATTCAACATCTTAGGACCGGTGTGGCAATTCTAAGGCCCCACTCATTTCGGTTTAAACTTCTGGCTTCTAATTTATTTTTCATTATTTCTAAATTCCATCTTTTTCTGGCTTTTTAGCTTTTTTGCCAGTTCTTTTTTTCGTATTCGTTTGCATTATCCGTGATGGGCTAATTTGTTTTTTCTATTTTTATTTTTTTAAAATTTAATTACGTCAAATAAGCCACCATCATTCTGATGTAATTTCAGTCAACTATAGTACAATTTCAACTATAAATTGGTTTATTTCAGCCCAACCGAGTGGCAGCTAAGGCTTCAGGGGATGAGAGTGAAGTGACAGCGAACAAATGCATCCTATGATATTGGACCAGAGCACGCATGTGGACTTGGCAGAAGGAAATTTCATGCCCAGCGATGGGACGACAGTAATTCGGTGTGGATGCATGGGTTGTCTGGCGAGAAACATCCCATGGATAGGTAAAGAATAATCCGTTTTATCCTATATTTGTATATGAAAAAATACGAATATGGTAAATAAAATCCGTATTTGAAAATAGGTAAATATTTTCTTCCTAACAATCATCTAAATTCTTATCGTTAGATTAAAGATCTAATGGCTCTCATCATTTCTCCCTTTTTTGGAGGGGAGCATTTCCCCCTTTTTTTGGAGGGGAGGGCAATTTTTTGGGGGGGTGGATTTCTGGCTGTTGTATCTTTAATCTAATGGTCAAAAATTTAGATGATTGTTGGGAAAAAACATCCAAGTGATGTTTATCAACTCCCTTGAAAATATTCGTGTTCGTTTTCAATAATATGCGTATCCGTATTAGAGAATGTTCATATTCGTATTCAAATCCGTTTTCAATGCCGACCAGTCAACCCAGCAACTAAGCCTAGTGGCATTCGAATTCGACCGAATTAAGTTGTTACAGAAATTATAGAAGGATATTCGTATTCAATCGAATTAAGTACATATTTGATTTGAATTCGTATTTGTTACGATATTCGATTCGTATTCAAGAATATTTGGATTCGTATTCATTTTAAAAATATTGATTTGTATTTGTATTTGTATTTAAGACAATTCGATTGTATTCGATCTGTTTCTATCCATACCATAGATCGTAAGTCCCATAGGATTACCGGAAAAAAGTTGTAATCGGGTATTTTGATGAGAGTAATTTGTCCCATAGTCTTCCAGTCCAATACACAGGGAAATTTTAAAATTGAGCTGTTTATAAATTACTAAAGAAATAGCCATTATTTTGTATGTACACTCTCAATTATGCAAACAAATAATAAAATATATGAAAAACAAAAGGATGTGCGGATCGAAATGATGGAACGAAAAAAGACCCATCTAAATCCATATACACTTTTTCTTCCTCTTTTTTCTGGGAGATCCGTGTACACTTCTGCTTCGCAATCTTCTCACGGACTTTGTGTCCATGGATCCGTCACCTGGAAGGCGTCCTCTCAAGCTACTCTCCCTGCAGTACCGCAGCTGCAGAGACACCTGCCGCTCCATCTGTATATGCTTGTAGAAGTTGGCGATGAACTGCTCGGCGCGGCGGTCGATATCGTCGCCCCGGCGGCGACGACGCGCGGCTCGGCATCGTCGAGAGCTCCGTCGCCGGAGCGCTGCTCGTCCGCGACAGTACGCTCCTCGCCCCGAGGCTCGCCGCCCTGGAGGGCCCAGCTGGCCTGGCGGGCGATGCGAGGCTGCCCTCCGCGTCGAGTAGGCTCGGCCGCGAGTTAAAGCTAACGCGGCGTGGCGTCGTTGCGCCGGCAACAGCGTCGGCGCGGGCGCCGGCAATGGAGGAGAAGATCCACCGCGTCGCGCTAAAAGAGAGCAGGAACCGGACCTTCTTGACCGCCGTCCGGAGATTGCCGAGGAGCGAGGACGACCCCTTCTCGGGCTCCATCAATCGATGGAGACGGAGCCGTCGCGTGCGTGCAACGCGCCTTCTCTTCTTATTGTCGAGGTTTCGGAGCCGTAGCAAGCAATGCGAGAGGAAGAGTCGGTTTATGTTCGAGGTGGAAACCAATAGGCCCTGTGTTGTGTGCACGCAGAAGTATATAAAGTGGTAGACGTGTAATGTCAACTTGTCAACCATGTACGTACGTTGGTAAGTGCAGGAAGCTACTCGAGTGCGTTTGAAAGGATTCTAACAATGTAAAGTCTCACCGGATTTTTTTTTTCTAAATTTGATGAGTTTTACATGATTTCATAGAGTTTCGAATATATTTTCATAAAACTTAGTCAAGTTAGACAAGAAATCTTCTAAAATTTTATAAAATCTCATGAAACACCATAAAATTTAGATATAAAACTTTATAAAAGTTAATCAACTTAGATATGTAATCTCCTAAAATTTTATGAAACTTGGTAATGAAACATCATGAAATTTCATAAAACTTAGCTATGAAATCTATCAAAATTTTATGGAACCTTATAAAATTTGTAGTTCAACTGCATGGATCCACTACAAAAGAATTTCAACTTCATAAATCCATTACAAAAAAGTTTATGAAACCTCAGGTACACCATAAAACTTAAACATAAAATTTTATAAAACTTAGCCAACTTAACTTCATAAAAAATCAAACAAAGAGCAAAATCCGCCAATGTGCTCACCTATGGCCACGCAATCGTTTGTCACAGCGGCCCCACACTTGTTAGGACGTCACAATTGTTAGCCTTCCCGCTGTCATCGAGCTTGCCTACGACTACACGGCTGCTACATGTCGCTGAGCCGGGAGCTGCCATGGGGCCTTGATGCCACGTTTTGCTGAGTCAAGCACCTCTACAACCTCGTCACCCATGCCGTGAAGGCGAGCTCCACCAAGGCCTCGTAGCAACGCAGTGTCGAGCCAAGCACTATCATATGCCTCATCGGCTCAATCAGAAAACTACTGAAAAGGAATCTACTAATGAGGGTTACAAATTTGGTCGTCGCCAAGCTCATCACGGCCTCTCACTGTGCCGTCATAAAGATTTGGCGTGCCTTGCCACTGAGAGCTACTGGCTATCGTCACTGAGCGTTGTGCCTCCTCACCGAGATCCCAAGAGCTCCCATCTGGATTTTGAGATATAGAGAGGAAGGAATAACGAGTGTCTCTCATGTGAATTTAGGATGAATAATGTTTCCCATCTGTTTGGCTCGGGCAAGAAGGTTCAGGTGCATCTCCCATCTAATGACTCTCGGTGCGACGAATCCAACACATCGATGGTCTTGTGTTATCTGCACGTGGAGGAAATAAGAAAGACATGACACTTCAGATCAACGGTTGAATGGTATGCCGTTAGGATGGACTTGGACAGTATATCCTCCATTAGATTTTCTTTTTTAAGAAATTGCCAGGAATGTATGTACACGACTACGCACATGGAGTATAAACTAGCTATATGCATACGCGTAGATTACTAGTACTTAATTACGTTATTAGAGTATGTCGTTAGCTCCACTACGGCAGAACGCAGCCACCACTAAACGCGTATGCATCTGCCTGTGACCTGTGACCGAGCAACGACGCAGCGATCACTGCTGACATCAAAAGGAACTACAACCGCATCATATTTGACAAAGTTTTCTGACGTGATACTCCCCAAATACTGAAATACACATGAAGGACCGGCCCATGCACGAGCCAGTTGGCCGTTGGCGCTTGCTGCTTTGTTTCCCATGATACTCCACGTGCGTGTAATGTGCTGGACACGTACGTGCACCTCGATGTTCCAGCACGACGGATGTTTGGTGGGTGAGGCGTGCCGGAGAATGAGGCAGTTGTCCACGCAGCTGGGACAGCGCGGGGCCCGGTTGGAAGGGGGACGAACACCGAGCCAAACCTTGTTGCCGCTCACGCCACCACGCCACTCCAGCACGGCTTGTCCCGTTGTCCGGATATAAGATGACTTCGGCGCCAAGGTTTAGCGGAGCTGTGATAGGTTAGAACAGGTCCTGATTGGTTTACGTGTCCAATTTCTATTTAGAAAAACTAAAAAGCAACATGAACATCTATTATTTGAAATAGCTTCTTTATTTTTCTCACTACTATCTCGTTTTACGGATAAAACAGAGATCGCGGGTGCATCACTAACTCTACTCCTCTTACTCTCGTCATGCATACGTATTTCTTCCTCACTTTTTTTGTATGGCTTATCCTAAAAGCTAGGCTTTTGCCGAGTTGCCAATTGCCCAATTCACACGCTCGCCATTGGTTTGCACGGCATAGCCACCCCCGTACTTTCATGTAGTCAGTCACGCTTGTCGGGCTCATTGACTCGGTTAGGCTTAGCGCGAGATCGTTTCATCGTTTGTACAAGTCATGCATGACTACGAGTCACTTTGGCTCCGACAGGATAGCCATTGTTCTCTAGATAGGGGGAGAATCAAGCAGAGGCTGTTAGTTGGAAAACCATTTGCAGATCCAGGTTGTTGTTGATGTAGAACCAGCTTCACGCGATTCAGGAAACAGTAAAGACCAATTCACCTCACATCTTTTTTCTAAAAAAGAAAAAACCTCACATCTTATTTTAGGTTTAAACTAGGCGCTATATCACGTACACGCTTGATTATAGAGAGTTAAAAAGAGTTACATCATCTTGGTTATGTAGTTGAAGTTTGTTTTTGAGAGAAAGACGAGAGCTTTTAATCAAGTTGCATAGCAACGGAGTCCTCGCGAATGGAGGCTACAACTTACAAGGAACCGGGGGCAAAAAGAAACCCACACTGTTGGCAAAAAAGAATTACATTCAAACTTTGCGTAACAATGCGCAGAATTATTCACCTCCTATGTTTGAAAACCACGTTGAGGCCTCAAAATCTGACCCTAGCTCTCGTGGTTCCTTACGGACACAGGCTAATTGGCGACCTTTCATCATGCCTGCTCCAAGCGTCAACCAGTTCCTTGCAGTCGGCAGGGGCCGAGGATAATGCAGGCCAACCTGGGCCATGGCTGCCCCACCATTTCCAGATTTCTTAAGAGAAGATAGTAGCATTTATATTACTTAAGCATATCTTGCCTTTTTTTAGCTTATCGCTTTCCCAAACAAATAGGATGGTTTTCTCATTATCTTTTCGAAGCAGCTTATCGAGCCAGGCTTTTGAAAACAGCTTATCGGTATTCGGTTTGTTCGCATAAGCGCTCATGTCAGGACCAAAAACCATCAACCATAGCCATAAACCATCAGCCACATTCAAAAAGAACCTATTCTTAGTATCAACTCAAGCTCCACCACCGCAGCCGGACTCAAGAATAATTTCTATCAAGGCGGTTTAATAACCACCAATAACACGACTCAGTTGCATCCTCGATTATCACATTGAATCAAGAGATGACACAGTGTTTTATATATGTCTCTTAGTATAAAAAATAGTGATAATATTTTAGTTCTCTCTCTCCCCGATTACAAGGTAGACTCTCGTGTGCACACATCACCATGCACGCACGCACACAAATGCACTCCTTAACACACACCTAGAATCGAGGGAGCACGGGGATAAGCCCATAGGTCTTATAAAGTTCCAACTAAAATGCACTCGCATGTCTATAAAGGAGGGCATCAAGATTTGAATTCTAACAGGTGTAGAGTTGTACTCCATAACTCCACCTCCTACTAAGAGTTTACATATTGATATAAAAAGAATAAGTTGACATCATCTTGATTATAAAAGAAAGAATTTTGGGCGCCTAGGCATCACGGTACAAGACGAGGATTGGATAATCTATTAAACATGGCTTTAATATGTAATTAAGGCTCTACGCTATTGTGATCGTAGATCGTTTGAACTAATACTGCATAAGTACCCTTGGTCAGAGGATTACTACCCGAGTATCTTCAGTCGAAGGATTACTATCCGAACAGCCACTACTCGGCGATCCTACAAACCAATAACTAGGATTAACTTAAGGTAATTTCCCATGTGGTGAAATAGGGCATGTGTGTCCTTAACTCCAATAACCGCACGATGATTCAGCCCTATGCCTCCGACAACAATTGTCTCAGGTTGTTGCAATGATCTTCTTCCACTAACAGATAACCAATCAGCAGTTATTTGTCAGATCTCTCTTACTGACAGCAACTACTCGCTCGGCCAGGCATGAGGAATCGACAAGGCACCTGTTCCAGGGGGAACAATTGACACTTCTTTGATGCTATTTAAGCCTTACGGAAGAAGATGAATGGAGGGATCAATCAATAGACGAAGACACACAAGATCAAGTATTAGACAACAAAGGCAAGAAATAGCAAAGTTAGGGTTAGCAACATCCCCTTTGTAATCACTCTATAGGAGCACATTTTAGTCCTAACACAACAATAAAGACACTCCTCCTCCTTTCCAAGTCCTTCTGTGAGGCTGGGCTTTTCACCACAATTTGTAATATCGATGATCTGATCATCGATGGCTGACACCGTCCGTGGGGAGAGAGCGCTGAGTCCCTCAAGGTTCTCATCAACATCATCATTCTCCCCAATTTATGTCGACATTGTCTATGCAATCATGATGGGAACCTAGGATGAGGAGAATTGGTTCAATTTAGCAAACTATGCTGACCTCGATATGGATGCATATATCTATAACATGGAACAGGATGCCTCCTTGTCATCATCCTCCATCTCAGGGATCCCAACGTTATCAGAGTGCCCAAGCACCACGAAAAGTCCAACACACTTGACTAGAAAACATGACTACAAGAACTCGATGCTGCGATCAAAGTGTCAGAGTACTCTCAATTCGATCATGGGTGACCACATCCACCAACAACTCCTATGCATTATGGGAGCTAGTCGACGTCTAGTCACAGTGTTGATGAAATTACCCCTGGCAGAAAGTGGGTAAAAACAATAATAGTCACCATTCAATTAGCAATTCGTTGAATCAGGTTGAGTCCACCACATAGTCCCTTGGAAACTATGGTCTCCAATAATTATCCATCGTGGAAGCTCCTTGCTAAGGTGATGGAAGGCTCTCCCTTAGTTTCAATGGGAGTTCCTCGGGAGATTCCTATTAGAAGTACGAGGTTAATGCAATTGGTGATACAGACTACAAATCTGTGCATGATTGTCCACGACAGATCCCTACAATCTATTGGTCGAGATGCTACGAATTCTCCAAAGATCACTCGAGGAGCCAAAATAACAGAATTGGTGGATGTTGATCACATAATCCACATGTTCCTACCCTATACATTTGCTCAAAGCGTGTAGAGTGAGCATAGAACTCAGGTGAAACTCGAATCATCGTACTCTTTCCGCTAATAAGAACACTTTAAGACCGTCAAGAACTATCCAAAATCTACAATGTGCCCATGATATTCTTAACAACCTAGACCCTACTCCAACAGAAACCCTAGGAAATGCCCAAGTTGCAGGTCAGGTATCGGAGATCCTCCAATGAATCATGTAGTGCATGGTGATATATCAGGAATAGAAGTGGTTGTAGAGCCAAACCTTAACTTTCTTTAGGGGTGAAAACGGGTCGGATTCGGACGGATATTGCTGTTACCATATCCTAACCCATATTTTTTTCTCCGGATTCGGTACCAATCGGATTCGGTACCAATCGGATTCGGTGTCGGATCGGTCGGGATTAACCCATTTCGTTTGCACCCCTACTTGTTTGTAAGGAATGCATACAGTGCAGTAAATGGAGTAGGACGCACTGACTTGATGTTACTATTTAATAGCTGATGTGAAAGATTTTATTTTACCATTGCAAAAGAAAATGAAACGTCAAATAGTAGCACTAACCTGAAATCAAACTTGAAGATGTATCGGATTCGACGGATATTCGATTCGGACGGATATTGCTGTTACCATATCCTAACCCATATTTTTTCTCGGATTCGGTACTAGTCGGATTCGGTACCAATTGATTCGGTGCGGATCGGTCGGGATTAACCCGACCCATTTTCACCTAACTTTCTTTATGCATTCCTTGCACGACAAAGTGCTAACGGGTCGATCGACAATCATCCATCGGTTGGTACAAGACCCGCTCAAAGGTTCCGACAAGGAAGTCATAAGGGAACAAGGCTCTTTGATAATAAAGCAACCCCTCCTCTCATCATGAGGGATGAAATAGGGGACGCGGTCCAGGTGATCTACGACATCATTTAAACCAAACAACTCATCAGAGACACCATTTGAGTATCCATGATCAGATTGGAGCACCAACTCTATACTACAACTATCAGAGGAATAGATCTTCGACAGACTACATCTAGCTCCTTTTCAAAGAAGGTGCCATGACCTAATGACGGGTTGTCGAGCTTTCTCAAAAGGCCTTCAAGTAGTGTGTCGGCCGGAAAGGTTCCAACCAACTAACCTTGAGAAATTAGATGGGAAGCAGAACCCATTGGGATTCTTATAAATTTATACAACTGCAGCAGAACCCATTGGAAATCTTACAAATTTATACAACTGCAATCAAGGTTGAGGGAGGCGATGACAACATGATGGCAAACTATTTGCCAACTTTTCTCGAGATCTCTACTCGATCATGGTTACATAATTAACCGGTTGGAATGATCTACACTTGGGAACAACTCTGCAATCTGTTGATCGCCAACTTACAGGGTACATTTGATCGACCCTATGACCCGGTAAGGAAGATGACCTTCACCAGATCCGACAAGAACCCAATGAAACTTTGCGGTAGTACATTAAAAGGTTTAGTCAGGTTCATAACTCTATCCCAGAAGTAGACGATTCTTTTGTTATCCAGGCATTCAAGACCGGACTAAGGAATTGGTGGTTTACGGAGGACATCGTTATGAATCCTCTATGAACAATCATCGAGATGTTTGACACGGCTAACAAGTATGCTACCGCTAGCAAAGCGGTCGAATGGAACAAAGTCATCGAGCGAATAAAGAAGATTCCTCAGCTAGGCCAAGAGAAAAAGGAAAAGAAAGCCAAGAAATCATAAAAGAATAAGAAGAATCGCAAGCTTAACGCCAAGGAAGTCCTTGCGATCCTAGAAAAATACTCTAAAGGTAAAAAGGATTATTATAGTCGAAACAAAGTGAAATCTCCGATTGACGAATCTAAGAAGAGCAAAAGATGGTATCCACTCCACCAAATGGCGGGGCACATTGTCCGCAACTATCGTGCCTAGCAAAAGAAGTTTGAGATTATTACTCTGGCAAGGGCCCATCCCCTTCTATCCAGGAGATTGGAGAATTGAGCACCAAAGAGGACAAGAACAGAGATAAAGAAATAAAGTATCGAGAGCTACAGCGCACCATTGATGTAATATTTGGTGGATCATCCTTCAACTATTCCAAAAGACAAATGAAAACCGCAGAACATGAGGTGAATCTCACTGATGATCTGAACACCATCAAGCCCTCCAGGTGGTCAAAAACAATCATCTCCTTTGGTAGCAAAGACTGCCCCATCACTTCGACTCGTCCAGGTAGGTTCCCTATCACAGTAGAATCTACTATTAACAACTACAAGGTTAATCGAATTATAGATGATGAGGGTAGTTCTCTTAGTATTTTATTTATAGAAGCTATTGAAGAAATAAAAGCTCCTAAGTCTAAAATAAAACCTGTGAAGTATGCCTTCCATGGCATAGTTTTGGGATCTTTAGTCAAACCGATCGGACAAGTGTGCCTACGGTTACGTTTGGAACTCCTAGTAACTTCCGAATGGAAAGAATCTTATTTGATGTAGTAGATTTCGAAACTGCGTATAATGCGATCCTTGGCTGACTGGCTTTGGCCAAGTTTCTAGTGACCACACACTATGGTTACTAAAGTTTCAAAATGGCAAGGTCGAAAGGGGTCATAACAATTCGAGTGGATAAGATGGTGTATGCCTATGACTGCAAGTCTCTCGAACTGGTTGATGAATTATCGACCAAGAATGGTATCTTTCCCTCAACATAAGTAAAGCATTCAAGGCCCAAGGTGGCTCCAAAACCCAATGATCAAGTCATGGAGGTACCTCTCGATAAGGACACACCTTTGAGAATCATCAAAGTCGGGACATGACTTGATCCTAAATAGGAAGAGCCACTCATCTCGATCCTCCAAGCAAAATCAGATGTGTTTGTGTGGTAAGCATTCAACATGCCCAATGTCTCCAGGGAGGTGATTGAGCACATGCTAGCATTCTGGCCTGACAAAAAATTTGTCAAGCAATCCAGTCGAAGATTGACAAGCTTCTCAAGGATGGGTTTATTCATGAAGTCCACCACCCTGAGTGGCTCGCCAACCCTGTAATGGTTAGAAAAAGTAATAAGAAATGATGAATATATATAGACTTTACATATCTTAATAAAGTTTGTATGATGGATGATTTTTCCATTCCAACACATCGATCAGCTTGTTCAACTACCTCTGGTAGTGAGATATTAAGCTTTTTATATGCATATTTTGGGTACCATCAAAAAAGGTTAATACAAAAAAACTTTAGTCCACATGATTGGTCAAAATTTAAAGGCCTACTTTGACAATTTAGTAGTAAAAAGTGTCAACATCAAAGACCATTTTTTTGATTTGTGGGGAACTTTTGCTAACTTAAGAAGACATAACCTTAAGTTAAATCTAGAGAAATATGTGTTTGGAGTTTTCTGGAAAGCTTATTGGCTTTCTAGTCTCAGCTAGAGGAATCAAGACTAATCTAGAGAAAATAGCGGCCATTGAGCGGATGCATCCTCTGACCACAAAGAAAGAAGTGCAAAAACTAACCAGTTGTATGGCAGCGTTAAGTTGTTGCATAGCACGGTTAGGAGAAAAATGATTACATTTCTTTAAACTTCTTTGAAAACATGGGAGTTTCGAATGGACTAAAGAAGCTAATGGCACCTTTGAAGGAGTCAAGAAATACTTGATGAGTGCTCCAGTCTTAGTCTCTCTAAGACCCAAAGAATCCTTACTTTTATACTTGGTTGCTATGCCACAATCAGTCAGTGCAATACTAGTCATTGAATGTGATAATATCCAACAACCAATATACTACGTAAACAAAGTCTTACATGGACTAAAGAGAGATATCCAGAAATACAAATACTATTATATGCCCTCCTTATGACTTCAAGGAAACTAAGACATTACTTGTAGGCCCATAAAATTGTGGTGACAACCGAAACCCCTCTTAGTCAAGTTCTCTAAAATAAGGAATCATCAGGATGTATAACAAAATGAGCAATCGAACTTGGGGAGTTTAATCTCCACTTCATCTCATGAACAGCCGTTAAGTCCCAAGCTTTAGTAGAATTCATCGTTGAATGGACAAATCCTAAGCCTATCCAAGGGTCCGAGTACAAGAACCATGAGTAGTGGACTATGTACTTCGACAGGTCTTTGACGCTAAAAGGCTTGGGGACTAGGGTAGTCCTGATCTCTCCTACTGGAAAAAGCATAAAACATGTCATCCAGGTAAATTTTTTTGCTACAAATAATGTGGTAGAGTATGAAGATTTATTGGTAGGTCTCCTAGCGCTAAAGCGCTCAAGATTCGCAGACTATTAGTGAAGGGCAATTCCCAACTAGTAGTGAATCAAATAGGGAAGGAGTATAAATGCTCAAGTACCGTCATGTCATCTTATCTTTCAAAAGTTAGGATACTAGAGAAACATTTCTTTAGCTTTAAAGTCCAACATATTCCTAGAAAGAAGAACTTTCTAGTAGATCAGTTGGCATAGATTGCTTCCTCAAGATCACCTATCCTACCTAGAGTATTCCTAGAGCAACTTGACAAATCTTGATGTCGATAATTCAAGAAGCTCCGTGGAGGTCAGCGGATGGACCACGAAAATAATTAGATAACATCAATCTACAGATATCTTTAGCATGGCAAACTTCTTGAAGATGACATAGAGGCCGATCATACAACTCAAAAGGCCAAATCATACTCTGATTGAATGTACCCTCTACAAACGAGGAACTCACGATGTGTTGATGAGATGTATATCCCAAAAAGAATGGTTTACATTTACTATTTGAGATACACGGGGGAGTCTGTCGAGTATGTTATTCCTATAGAACATTGGTCAGTAAAACCTTTAGACAAGGGTACTATTGGTTAACTGTTCTTCATGATGTAAAGGGACTCGTGACAAAGTGCGTACAATGTCAATTTCATAGCCGACAAACACATCAACCTGCATAAGCTCTCCAAACAATCCCTCTATCTTGGCCTTTTACAGCTTGGGGCTTAGATTTCTGGGACTTTTCTCGAAAGCACTTTGGGGGCTTTTAATTCTTATTTATAATGATTGATACATTCATAAAATGGATTGAAGTAGGGCTAATTGTTAATACGACAATAGAAGTAGCCAAGATGTTCATAACTAAAAATGTGGTTACATGATTTGGAGTACCTAATCATATAATCACGATAACGGTACCTAATTCTTGAGCAAAAATTTTTAGAAATTTTATGAGGGTTAATGTATTAAAGTTTGCTACGCCTCGAGAGCTCATCCACGAGTAATGGAGCAATAGAAAGAGCCAATGGTATGTTAATACAGGGGATTGAAAAATGAGTTTTTGTCCAGTTAGTAAAATGATCAGGAGGTTGGGTACAAGATCTTCTCTCTGTATTATGGGTTGTTCGGTCCAAGACTAGTTGTGCAACCAGAGAAACACCTTGCTTTCTAGTTTATGGAGCGAAGTCATGATTCCTCTAGAACTAAAAATTGACTCTGCTCAAATAGATTGTTATAATTATAATGGTGAAGAAGATCATGGGATCAATGACATTAACTTCCTTGAAGAATGAAGAAATGCAGCTCTTATCTGATCAGCAGTTTACCAACAAGCCATGCGACAGTACCATAATAGTAAAGTACAACTTTGCAGCCTAACTATAGGTGATTTGGTTCTTAGAAAATTTAGAACCAGGCAAATCACAATAAGCTTTCCCCTAAATAGGAAGGTCCTCACATTGTGGTCGAAATCACTAGACCAAGCTTGGTACAACTTACCATGCAGGATGTGCATATTCTTCCTAATTCTTAGAACATCGATCGGTTATGCAATTTCTATGTATAATCTTTTCTTTATGTTAAATAAAGTTCTTTTTATTATGCCAATTTTCTCGATAAGTATTTCTATTGGTAATTCCCTGTCCTACTCCTGGTCTTACATTATCAACGATGCCTAAGTTCTTGGAGAATAGCCACACTACTTTTAGACTCTTAGAGATATTTTCACTTTATAACATATTGGCTTTAACATTGTCATTAAACGCTATGCGGATTTTTCTTATGACCTTGACATTAAGGCCTTCACAATAATCTACCCATTTTCTCATAAGGAAACAAGTGAAAATAGACAATTGGCATAAGTCATTAAATGCTTGAGGGCTACAAGGCTTTATTTCTTGCTTCTTTATTCTGCTCTTCTCTTGTTTACTCTAGTTGTCACACGTAAAACCTCCTAGTCGAAATCTCTAATCTTTGCAAGTGGTCACATCCCTAAAAGGAGTTTCCTAATGATGGCCTATTTCCTACAATCTTTGCTACTAGCGAAACCAAGTGATAGAATATGTCTCGAGAAGTTTTATTCATACCTTACATCCTTTGCTATTCTATGACTAGGTTGGATAAGAATACATATACAAACACTTATATTATTTTTTGCACATGTTGTTGTGTAGCTCTTGTTATAAATAAATGCAAAAGCCTTTTTACAACATTTGTCTTCTAACCAATGTTCCATGACTACGTTATATCACAGTTATGGCCAAAAGTATCTACAAGTAGTCGAAATCTCTCACTCTGACTATGCCCATCGTGAGAATTTCCTAGTATTATCCGATCCTTTGCAGCGTTACTACCAAAAGTGTTAATATATCTAAGTCGACTAGTAAGAGAAAGAATAATACATCTTCCTCTTCTACTGCTCACTTAGTACATTTCTCTACTAAGAAACTAAGAAAGAAGTTGGGGCTAGGGATATAAGATCACCATTCTTCTCAATCAAAGAAGAATAATAAGTAAAATTAACTAAACTGTGATCAAAGGTAGGTATTTACATTCAAATATTTATAAAATTTTACATTTAATTAAAGCTTATATTAACTACTCATCAAAACTTCCTGACTGGATGTTGTCTAATGGAGATCCAACCTTGATCTCATCAGCAATCGTGTTCCCAAAGGGTCTTACCTCTTCAAAGAACGTTGCTACTTCTTCCTCCAAGCAACAAGCTCTGCTTTGAGTGGATGAAGGTCGAGAGAAGGATTTGATGCCTTGATTATAGCCAAGGCAAAGCTGAATCCATATACAATAACATTACATATAATCTACGTGTAGTTGTTCCTAGAAGTAGTCAACAGACCTTGAATGTTCTCAACTTGCTACCCTATGTAGCGCACCTTCTCGACATGGTCATCCGAGGAGGAAGTAAGTGCTCCCACATCCATCTCAGCGAGCATGGTATTAAAAAAAGATTTTATCTTGTAAGTCTTCTTGCATTGCCATGTTCTTTTCCTCCTTGACCCCAAGGGCTATCTTAAGTTCTTGAAGTTTCAAATCCCGCTATACATAAGTAAAATTGTATTAGCTAAGAGAACTTTAAATGACTAAGGAACTAATCGGATGTATGACTGGTTACCTTGGTTGATCTTCTCGTGAGCTTCAATATCCTATTTGTGCTTAAGAGCATTGTCATTTAATATATTGCAGATCTTCAATTGGTCGGGTCTTTCATTTTGCATGTCTCCTCTAGTTTTTGGATGACAACACCCTTAGCTTTTGCCTCTACTTCAAGGCTCTCTAATCTAATCAACCATGATAAGAAAAAGAGATAAGAAGAAGGGAAAACAGAGACATACGAAGTATAGTTAAAAAAGGACTTACTTTTCAATTGAAGGTTCTTCTGCTTGAGAGTTTCCAGGAGTTATTCATTCTCAGTCAATGTAGAGCCGAATATTTTTCACTCCTTCTTAAGGGTCTCTTCGAGCACTTTCACCGTGCTTCTCAACTTACAAAAGGACTTGGAGAATCATAAGAAAGAAAACCTTATACAATAATAGAAATTAAGGAACTCCCCAATCATGCTCTCCTTCTCAAGAGCTAAAGATCGCTTGGTAAGAATGGTCTTAAGAACTTACCAAGACCATCTTATTGGTAAATGTGAAATAGAGCTCCTTGGGTCTGGTTTTCAACTCGAGGTCAGATACTTTTCTCGATAAAAGATCTTCAAGTCTTTGGTTGTTGAAAATATAGCCTCGATTAGGGATATCCTTCAGATAAGGAGATCACCTAATTGTTGAAGAACTTTCGACCACTAGGCCTCTAAGGAAAGAAGGAAGGATTTCAACTACTTCCTCGACCACAACTTTCCCAATAGACACAGGGATCTGCTGAGCTTTCGCCTCCATCTCAATAATCACTTCCCTTAATGAGGTTGGAACCACCAAGGGATTTTTTTATTGTAGCAGTTCATGTTCCTTCGGTTGACATCACTACCAATGGAGGAACATGAACGATCACTTTCTCCCTCAATACTTCTTGGTAGAAGCACCCGGAAGGCTTGTACCTAAGGTGGAAAACACGCTTCAAAAACCAAAAAGGAAGAAGTAAGTAAGAAATCCAAGATATTGATAAATCAAAAGGTACAACATTTCCAAGAATTATTTCATACCTTGTCTTCCTTGTCTTGAATTTAAATTTCCCTAGAACATAGTCCAGGGTACCCACTTTCCTCTTATTTTCAACCGATTTTGCCAGTTCAAAACTAGTAGTGCTAGTTAGACTCTTAGCACTCTTCGACTAAATGCTATCACTTGGAGTAGCCTCCTTAATTGGTTCCCTCTCGGGGCTATCGAAAATTGTCTCTTCAACCACCAGAACCTGCTTGGAGGGACAGGCTTCCTCAATCACCAGAATACTTGCCTCCGGTGATACTAAGGATGTATTGGGGTGGTAGCTGGATTCTGAACTTGTTCGGTCCCGATCACCTAAAAGCTCATGACTGGTGGATTAGATTCCACCACTAGTCTTGCAGCCTTAGCTCCTCCAACCAATAGCTCTAGTTCTGCTCCCATGGTCTCGCTGCTGGCAAGTTCGATAGCAAAAGCATTCAGCCAAGAAATATATTCCTGATAGTGTAATTTGTCCATTCTTCGTACAAGAGTAAGAGTGAGTTTATAAGAAAAGCTCTCGGGGTCATAATAGAAACCTACCTCCAAGGGGATTTTAGTATTCTCCTCAAGTGCCTGAGTGATCAGAGTGGCATGAGAAGATCCCGATGTCCCATACAACTTCTTCATAGGTCATTGTTTCCTAAGGGTTGGTGTGATTACTTCTGCGCCTTCCTTTGGCTCAAAGTTGTCCATTCTGATCAACTGTATACGTCAAGAACATTAGAACACAGCAATTGAAGATAGTTCTGGGTTACAAGTATCATAAATTACCTTTATCCTCTCAATCCTATCCTCCAGAGAGGTAACCACCAGGATCAAAGGGACTCATTCTTTCTGCTCAGATTCCCCTTCACAGATTGCCTTCACCCTTTCTCTTATCTCGGAAGGAGATAAGGCTACAAAATCAAAAGGATAAGCTCTATTAAACAAAAGATTTCTTACGATGAAACCATGAATGTTTACATTTCGAGTATCTGGTTAAATATTTTGTGCCCTCATACCATAGCATAATATGATCATGCAATTTCAAGGGGCTAATTCAGCGTATGGTGAAATCTCTCACCATATGCCACGAAGTCAATCCCTTATCCTTTAGATACATGATGGCATCGACCAATCGTTGTATTCTTCCCTCCTTGTTAGGAATGGATGTCCACTCTAGGCTCTCTACAGCAACCCTTCCCGCAAATGGTAGGCTAACTTACTTACTGATCGTCATGTACAACCAAAGTTTCTTCCATGATGATCAGGAAGACTTCGAGTACATCAGAATGTACGCTTTCACCTTTCCATCATGAAGGCATAGGGAGCAGTTCCTAGGTAACAATCTCGCCTTCATGACTCTTCCGGTCATCCAATAATAGTATCTAAAAAGTTTTAGGTTTGTCGGAATTCCCAGATACACATCACATAGATATACAAAGATGCTGAGTATGGCGATCGAATTGGGCGCCAGATTCATCAATTCGATCCTGTAGAACTCGAGCATCTGTAATAAGAAGGGGTGCATCGGGATCTAAACCTGCTTTCTACAAACGTCCAGAACGTAGGTATCTCACCATCTTCATCATTCAAAACGTTTTCTCCCATAGCCGATTTCCATTGGATCAAAACTAGATAGGGGATCAATCCTACATCCGCCAAAGTCTTCTATTTCTTTGATCCTAATTTGGATCTTGCCCATTCATTGATGAATCCAGACATTCTCATTGAGAATGGCTTTGATCTAGTGTGGATCAGGTGAATTTAGGGAAGAAAATAATACTATGGCAGATAAAGTAGAGGAAAGATGGGGAATTCAAAAGGTTTTCTGGAAAGCATGAAAATCAACTGGTACCTTTTGAGTTTATAAAGGCTTTTCTCACAACCAAAGTTAATAGTTATGGGAACTATGTCAAACGAATATGAACTCTTCAATTCCATTCCTCTTCCAGTAGTTCTTCAACTTCAAGTGAAAAAAATCATGCTATCTTCATTGACTATCGCCAAAAAGATCTTCCGACTTGTATTCCAATCAATGGATTTTAAGTCATGGATTCTAGCTAACAAGGATTGGATAATCCATTAAATATAGCTTTAATATGTAACTAAGGCTCTACGCTATTGTGATCATAGATCGCTTGAAATAATACTACCCGAATACCTCTGGTCAAAGGATTACTGCCCAGGTACCCATGGTCGGAAGATTACTATCCGACTAGCCACTACTCGGAAATTGTACAATCTGATAATTAGACTTAATTTCAGGTAGTTTCCCGTGTGGTGAATAGGTCACGTACATATGAAACTCCAATAACCGCATGATGATTCGGCCATATGCCTCCGACAATAATCATTTTATAGTTGTATATAACGATCTTGTTCCACTGACAGATAACCAATCAACAATTATTTGTCAGATCTCTCTCGCTGATAGCAATCGCTCGCTCGTTCAACCATGAGGAATCAACAAGGCACCTGTTCCGGTGGGATAACTAACACCTCTTCAGTGCTATTTAAACCTTATAGGAGAAGATGAATGAAGAGATCAATCAATAGACAATGACACACAAGATCAAGTACTAGACAACGGAGGTAAGAAATAGTAAAGTTAGGGCTAGTAACATCCCCTTTGTAATGTTCTATGTGAGCATACTGTAATCCTAACATAGCAATAAAAAAATACTCCCCTTTTTTCCTTTCTAAATCTTTCTGTGAGGTTTGATTTTTTTTTTTACAATTCATAAAATCGACGATTTATAACACACGAAACACTTGTATATATTTCGCATTTTCGTAACACATGCACTTTTGGTAAGATCTTCGGTCATTTCTCTTTATGCAAGCATAAGCCTACAATTGGCCCATAACCAATCAAAAGCTAAGAAAGCTCATTTAACTCTAGCCCATATCGGAATGGCCACTCCATCCCAAATCAAATGTAATAAGAACCGAATGAATCAACATGCCTAGTTCTAAAAAAAATGAATCAATGAGCATGCTTTCTCCTCCAAGCAGATTAGTCCAACCATTGACGTCCTTGTATTTCGATCAGATACGTCGCCGGCCGGTCGCCGTCGTCCGCGCCCCAACGCGTAGACCGCCCGGATCGAGCCCGTCGATGCTTCCCACGCACACAGGGTTAGGGATGAAAACGGAACGGAAATATCCCGTACCGAACCGTATCGTTTTCTACATTTGACTCGATCGAATTCATATTTTCGGACAAATTCGAATTCGGTTCAAAATACGGAATACCAAATTCGAAAACGGAGCGAAAACGGTTTAGGCGTTTTCCGACCGTTTTCTACTTTTCTACATTTTATTCGAATATACCGTATTGTAAATACGGTTCAAATCTGAATACCAAATTAAACGGAGCGAAACGGTTTAGGCGTTTCCGACCGTTTCTACTTTTCTACATTTTATTCGAATATACCATATTGTAAATACGGTTCAAATACGGAATACCAAATTTTTTTCAGATTCTAAAATGGTTGGATCAATTGTGAGTGATCTTGAGGTTGAGGCTTTGGCTAATGTTATGACTAAACTGAAAATTGAGGTATGTGTATATTTATTGACCGCTTGCTCAAATATGCTATTGCTACATCTAATTTTAATTCACTTTGCAAACTTGTAGGAAAAGGACAAGGAGGATGAGGACTCGAGGAGGACAATGAGGAAGCAAAAGATATGAAAGCGATCCTGACCTCATGGATGATCTTGATGAACTGTAGATGTTCGCTATGTTAATTGCTTGTTCTAGACTTGTATTGTATTTGTGTCGCTATTGTGTTAATACTTAAGACCAAGGGTCATTCACTTGTTAATTATTATATGCACTTGAATTTGATCATGCACTTGGTAATTGTTATGTACTTGGTCACTTGTTAATTGTTATGCACTTGGTCCTACAGTCGGTATTCCGTATTGAATTTTCGATACCGACCGTGTTCGACATAATTCCGCTCGAATTGGTTCGTTTTGAAATTCTCGATATTCCGTAAGTTCGCGTTCGTTTCGTGTCCGGCTTTACGCTTTCGCTTTCGTTTTCGTATTCAAATGTAGAAGTAGAAAACGGTTGATGAGTTTTCCGACCGTTTTCATCCCTACACAGGGTTGCTGAGCAGTGAGCACTGACCTGGCTGGCACCCTGCTCCGGTCAAAACTCTCACCAACCATGGCTGAGTCGCACACCGCCGCTTCGTTCCAATAGAACCGGTCCATTGTATGTCAGGCCCACAACGCAGCTGCACAGCAGGCGTACTTTTGTACAGCTTGTGCACAACAAAATCTGGGCGTAAAGCTACACACTGTGAATTCAACAGATGTTATTAAGGTATTCCCTGATCAGACGGCTACAGCTACGATCCGCACTTCCGGATATAAAAATATGTTCACACTTCACACTAGACTATAAGCCTTTTTTGTTTAATCTCTTGGCTTTTTCAAAAATCAATATAAATAGAGTGGTTTTTAAAAAGTGGATTTTTTAGACGTTTTTTGAAGTTAAAACCGTGTACGACGTCAGTGTAAAATTATAGATAGAAGCTAGACTAGTAAAAAGACGTGACCATGTCCACTCGGTCTACTTGTAAAAGAAAGTGCTCTCACCGAACCAGTTGTCTCTAGATCTGGCCTTCTCATAGAAGACAACCAATCCTAATTTCCGACCGATCATCAATCTTCGACTACTAGTATGAGCCATTGAACTCCTTCCGCTCTGAAGGGTTGGTAGTTGTCACACTTCCATTCCACAGCTCCACCAAACCCAGCAGAAAACGAAGGCAGCAGCAGCTAGTCTTGCCAGTTACCACCACACCTCCGCCGGAAAATGGACTCGCTGACGGAGCAGCAGGGCGAGGCGGTCGTCTTCCGCTCGACGCTCCCCGACATCGCCATCCCCGACCACCTCCCGCTCCACGACTACGTCTTCGAGCGCCTTGCCGAACACCGCGACCGCGCCTGCATCATCGACGGCGAGACCGGCAGGACGTTCTCGTTCGGAGACGTGCACCGCCTGTCCCGGCGCGTGGCGGCTGGGTTGTCTTCCCTTGGCATCCGCCACGGCAGCACGGTGATGCTGCTTTTGCCTAACTCCGTCGAGTTCGCGCTGGCCTTCCTCGCGTCGTCCCGCCTCGGCGCCGTCGCCACCACGGCCAACCCGCTGCACACCCCGCCCGAGATCGCCAAGCACGTGGCGGCCTCCGGCGCCACCGTCGTCGTCACCGAGCCGGCGTTCGTCGCGAAGGTGCGGGACCTGCCGGCGTCACCGTCGTCGCCACCGGCAACGGCGCCGAGGGCTGCGCCTCGTTCGCGGACCTCGCGGCCGCCGACGACTCGTCCTGCCGGAGGTGCCCATCGACGTCGCCAACGACGTGGTCGCGCTGCCGTACTCGTCGGGCACGACGGGGCTGCCTAAGGGTGTCATGCTGTCGCACCGCGGCTGGTGACCAGCGTGGCACAGCTCGTCGACGGCGAGAATCCGAACCTCCACTTCCGGGAGGACGACGTCGTCCTCTGCGTGCTGCCCATGTTCCACGTCTACTCGCTGCACTCCATCCTGCTCTGCGGGATGCGCGCCGGCGCCGCCATCGTGGTCATGAAGCGGTTCGAGATCGTCAAGATGCTGGAGCTGGTGGAGCGGCACGGCGTCACGATCGCGCCGTTCGTGCCGCCCATCGTGGTGGAGATGGCCAAAAGCGACGCAGTCGACCACCACGACCTCTCCTCCGTGCGCATGGTCATCTCCGGCGCCGCGCCCATGGGCAAGGAGCTGCAGGACATCGTGCACGCCAAGCTCCCTCGTGCCGTGCTCGGACAGGTACTACCTACTTCTCACACAAAACTTTTCGTTCCTCGTGCTCGATCGATCGTGAGTCGTGATTAGATGGCGACTGCCCATTGAAGTTTGTCTTAGATGTGCACTTACAGTATCTAATTCATATATTAGGTGAGATAATTACCGAATTAGACTAAGTCTAACGAGCAATATATAATTTTGTTTGAGCAGGGTTATGGGATGACAGAGGCTGGCCCGGTACTGTCAATGTGCATGGCATTCGCCAAGGAGCCATTGCCGGTGAAGTCCGGCGCTTGCGGCACGGTGGTGAGGAACGCCGAGCTCAAGATCGTCGACCCGGACACCGGTGCATCCCTCCCCCGCAACCAGCCCGGGGAGATTTGCATCAGGGGAAGGCAGATCATGAAAGGTACCAAATTTTCTGACACAAACAAATGAACAGGTCTGTCTGATCCTGACAAGAGCTTGAAGCTGACATAATGTTGCCGCTCTTGGTACGTGCAGGGTACCTCAACAACCCGGAAGCCACAGAGGAGACCATTGACAAGGACGGGTGGCTGCACACCGGCGACATCGGGTACGTCGACGACGACGACGAGATCTTCATCGTCGACCGGCTCAAGGAGCTCATCAAGTACAAATGCTTCCAGGTCGCGCCCGCGGAGCTCGAGGCCATGCTAATCGCGCACTCCGGCATCGCCGATGCCGCCGTCGTCCCGTAAGTAGTAGCTCATTGTTTCTTTGAAACATAAGTAGGAGTCATTCACTGTACTTCGGCAAGAACTTTCCATGCGTCCTTAATCTGTACGAGTTCTGAACAACAACCGCTGCCCGTTTGAATTCAGGATGAAGGACGATGCCTGTGGCGAGATTCCGGTGGCGTTCGTCGTGCCGTCGGACGGCTCGGAGATCACCGAGGACGAGATCAAGCAGTACATCGCAAAACAGGTGGTGTTCTACAAGAGGTTGAAGAAGGTCTTCTTCGTGAACTCTATCCCGAAGGCTCCGTCGGGAAAGATTCTGAGGAAGGACCTGAGAGCGAAGCTGGCGTCCGGATCGTGTTGATGGTGATCCTGAGCTGTTTGTATGTGATACCCAACTTTTATTTTGTTTGGATCGTGCTAAAAGGACATACAGAAAAGTGTAAGCAAGAAGCAGTCCACAACATACAGGACACATGGTTTTTGATATATATAATGTTACACGATAAGATTGTATTAGTACTACATACATATCCATGCAGCTCTTTTGCACTTGCATAAAAAGATGAAGGCGCGGCATAAAAAGAGCCAGGCGCGACCAGGTGCGCAATAATCCGCTCCACAGCCTTGAAAAGCATGGATATTTTGTTTTTAAGTAAGCCCTCCACTCTCGTATCCAACACGGGGCATTTTTATCGGGCCAAGTGCATGGGCCCACTACCCAAGTATTGTGATGTTTTGTCTTCAAGTAAGCCTCCACGCCTATATCCAACACGAGGCATTTTATCGGGCCGAGTGCATGGGCCCACTCCCAAGTATTGTTTTTGTGCATATATGACTTAACGTATTTGTTGTAGGCCCATTTGAATAGCATCCTCATGTATATGCATCGAATTATGTCTACGAGTAACAGGTGCACCCACAAAACTCCAGTAATTTATGATTCTGTGAGAAAACTCAAATTTTACCATAGGTCAAACTCTAACTTCCTGTCCATAATTTTAACAAATTGTCAGTCTAAGTTCAAAATTGCCATCAAATTTATGAATTCTAAAAATTGTAATTTTTACCCTTGGTTGCAATGTATGTCACCATCCGCGGTTTTAGCAAATTAAGTTACCATCTACAATTTTAAAAAAGTACCAGACAAAGTTCAAAATAACATCACTTTTATTAGTTTTAAAAAGTTCAAGAATTATCATCAGTCACACCTAAGAATTGCCCTAAGTTGTACCCTAAATTATCAGCCTAAATTCTAACATTACCATTAGTCACATGAATCTGAAAATTTCGAAAAATCACCACCAGTTGCACTCTATGTTGCCGTATGCAATTTTAACAAATTGCCGGCCCATTAAAAAATTACCTTTAGATGTATCTTAAGTTATCATCTATAATTTTTTTAAAAAATTACTGAGTTTGGTATAAAAATTATCATCGGTTGTACCCCTAACTTATCATCTGCAATTTTAAGAAATTGTCATGCTAGGTTCAAAAAGTATGATCAGTTATACCCCTTAAGTTACCACTTGTAATTTTAACAAATTATTAGACAAGTTCAAAAAGTACCATTAGTTTTATAAACTTGATAAACTTGAAAAAGATTCAAATATTATCATCAGATACATCATGAAAGCTACCATCTGCAGTTTGAAAAAATTACCAATCTAAATTCATAAATTATCACAGTATATATGTGCCTTAGAACTAGAAAATAAAAAGAAAATGAGGATAGTGTATCAAGAGGAAAAGTGGAAATGTCTTTTGCTTCGAACCGTCCACACTTAAAGCGCAGTTCCCAAAAAACTTAAAAATATTTATTGCTAGCATCTGATTCCCTAGTTGTGCTTGAAGCCAGGTAATTAATGCATAACAAAAACGACATAAGCATTCATTAATTTAAAGTGAAAACAATGGACTCGATTCCACCCATCCTCTCTGGGTCGTCTCGATCAAAGGCACAAGATCAGATGATTTTAAAATAGGTGCGCTCTAAGATAATAGTACGTGTAACTGTGCTATAGATTTGGACATTATAGGTGTGCTATATATATATATATATATATATATATATATATATATATATATATATATATATATATATATATAGAGTACTCATTGGTGTTTGGACATTATAGTCTAAATAGATATGTATTGTGTGTGAAAAATTTTAAATTTCTTTAGATGTCAAGTTTAACTAATTTACTAACTAGTTCAAACAAGTTTGAACTAAATTTTGAATTGTAGTTGCCTATTTTATGATAGTTTGATTGTAAGTATATGCTGATTATATATATAAATCAGCAAAGTATATGATCTAAATTTGTTCAAAACTTTGAATTTGACTATATTTTTTTCAAACTTATATGTTTCATTTAAACTGTTATAGATGAGTATATACCCTAAAATTGATATTTTCAAAAAAAATATTCGAATTTAGATGGAATTGATACATTTAAAATCATGGTATCTGGACACCATAGTATCCTATTTCAGCGTTTATATATTTCAGCGTCATGGTTTGCACTCGCATATCGCTGAACTGAAACCATTTTGTTTCTTTGAAAGTACCATTCAACATTGCATTCATTAGAACTGTTCCAAAATTACAAACATGAAACATCCATATATGATATCAGATATGTCATTATTCCTAGTTAGAATTGTACAATGATATATCCGGGGAAAATAAAAGCGCAATATCAGAGACAAATGAACAAAAACTGACGTGCTCTATGTATCTTGCCCTCTATATCGTACAAACCACGACGGCAGCGTAGCTAGTTGATCTAAACAAAAAAGAACAACATCTGGTCAACAGCCGGAGTGAGATATTGGTGATGTTGTAAATTGCCCATCTTTGAATGCATGAATAAACTGCTGGGGTAAGGAATGCTCGACCTGCATATGTTCAGAACAAACCAAGAGGTCAGAAACAGCAGATATTCTACTAGTGTAATATAAAACAACAACAACATTAACTGTGCATTTCCAGCAATCCAACTTTGCTATGTGTTCAAGAAGTACAATATTATTGTATTATATAATAAAAACTCATAACAGTCGTTTTACAAACTGCTAAGAAAAATGATAAAAATTCTGAAAATTCTCACAAAAAAGAAAAACATCTAGCCCTAAATTAGATGGCCCTAGTTAGAGATAAAGTACAGCAGCCATTGGATGTTATTAAAAAAAGAGAAACATATTAGAAATTCTCATAAAAAAAACATCTAACCCTTAATCCGGTAGACCATAATTAAAGATGAACTATTGTGGCCATTGGATGTCATGTAGTACTTAGAGATATATGTTGCTTTATGATTTAAAAACTAAAAGAAAAGATAATCCTTCTCAAAGAAGATCATATATTTAAATTAGAGACAAGAAGAATGTTAAAAGAACATATAAGAACAGAGAAGTGCTATACAACATTCAACTATTTTTAAGGGTAAAATTAGTCAGATTTTAAAGCGTTGGATCTCAATCCAACGGATCCCCATACAACCCCTCCAAAAAAAATGATCTAGGGCATTGGATCTGCATCCAACGGATCCATCCATACAAGCCCCCATCCAAAAAAAAT
Organism: Dendrocalamus sinicus; assembly: GCA_036346575.1. Lineage (NCBI taxonomy): Eukaryota > Viridiplantae > Streptophyta > Magnoliopsida > Poales > Poaceae > Dendrocalamus > Dendrocalamus sinicus. The sequence continues at coordinate 11,669,651 of CM070664.1, forward strand.
TGATCTGAGGTGTTGGATCTCTATCCAACGGGTCCATTCATACAAGCCCTCCTCCAAAAAAAGATCTGGAGCGTTGGATTATCATCCAACGTCCTAAAATTTAACTAATTTTGCATTGAAAAATAGTCGAATATTGTATAGACACTCCCATAAGAAGATAGGCTATGGTGCAGCTCGTGGCCAACCAAGTCAAGCGGCCATGCATATTGGCCCTGCTTAGTTGGGCTAAAAAATAGTGGCTTATAGCTGAAATTGTACTGTAACTGGCTGAAATTACACTGTAATTGAAGGTGGCTTATTTGGTGTAATTAAATTTAAAAATTTTAAAAATAGAAAAAAAAATATGATAGCTTATCACGGACAACGCAAATGAATATGGGGAAAAAGAACCGACAAAAAAGCTCAAAAAAACCAAAAGTTCAGAAAAAGACGAAATTTATAAATAGTAAAAAAATAAGCCAGAAGCTCAAGCCGAAATAAGCAAGGCGTTGAACTATGTGCCCTTACAATTTCCTTATGCACATTTGTCAAAATTCTTTTTTTTTTGCAATTGTCAATTACTCGGTATGGGTAGAAGTCATGTTACTTATTCGTGAGTTTCCATATAGTCAATGCAGTCACCCTTTACAATTGTTATAACCACACAATATCGTAAATTTAGCACAAAATAATTTTTTTGTATACAATATAAGTGCCCTTAAAGAGTTGATCAGTGCAAATAGGCTATCATACACAAGATAATTCAGATGGATTCAGTAGGATTTGATTAAAAATGACTTATTATAATACGCATCAGAGTTGCATATCATCGAACTAATATCTAATAGGAAGAGAAAGTCATACAACCTCCTCACAAAAATGATGAAGCGCCTCTGGTGAGAAATCAACCGAACACAAGCTAAAAAAAACACCACACGCACCTAATACAATGAAAAAGCCGCAACCAAGACAGAATCTAACAGCTGCACTAATGCCGAACACAGAACCAGGGCTTCTGGAACATTGAACCTTGCTTAAATAAAGTTGGCAGCCAGATGTGTTATCTATCGATATAGTTGGCGCCGAGTCCTATCAATACCCATAAGATATTTGCATCAATCGATCCAAATCCAATAACTTGATGGAAGATAATTGTTAGGCGTCGAGAAAGGAGATCTACCTCACATTGAACCTCTACACTGTTACAGTTCACAACTTCACAAGCCGCGACAACACCCTGAATAGAATATATGATAAGAGTTAACAAAGCAGTCCATATGCATATAAGGTATTTACCGACAATTCTACCTTGAATAATACTCCCATTTTGCTGCACTTATCAATAGTTATGTTGTTCACTTTCCCTGCATAACAATGGCATTTAATCAGTTACTGTTTGCTCTTACAAAAAGGATAGCCATCACGAGTTCTTAGTAGCATTTTGATGGGAAGTACCTTTGACTTGCAGCACACAATCCTTGCATCCAAATACATATACCGACTGCTTGGTGTCACAATCTTCAATAATTAGGCTCTTGTTCCCAATATGGTGCTCAACCACCCATCTGATAGACAACGGCACGAATTATGCGAGGTAATTTCTGTCATAGATGTCATTATGGGGGCTCATTGGCATATAGAAAGGAAAGGAAACTGGTAGTTACTTGCGACCCATTTGGAGCACCAATTTAGCAGGAGCTTTGGTTGAGCTAGAGGCAAATGCATTACGAGATTCTTTTCCTTCAGCAGCTACAAAACCAGTTCTATCTGTTCTATTCTTGCTCTTCATGTCATCTGTCACCCTCATAAGACCTGTACATCAAGAAGATGAAGCCATAACCATGACGTACCCCCCCCCCCCCCAAAAAAAGAAAAGAAAAGAAAAACAATCATCGCATAGCTTTAGCACACAAACTGGGTGCTGTAGAATCTCATCAACTGAAAGTAAGATGAAAATTTAAATCAAGCTGACCTACTGTCACCGCTTTTCCCGAGCTGAGTTCTGCGAAAACAGCTGACATTCCGGATTTTGGTTGCGATGATTGGGCTGAAGAGCTGAAAAGAGGTGCAGAAGGAGGGCAGGGAGCAGAAGGTGCCTTGTTTGTTGCATTTCCAGGTGGTTGCCACACGGGACCCAAAGGGTAAAACCTCTTAACGTAGTTGCGCAAATTGGGCACATAAATAGGGCTGGAAATGAGCCGAGCCGAGCCGGCTCGAGCCAGGCTCGCCCGAGCTCGATCTTGAGTGCGGCTCGGCTCGGCTAAGAAACAAGCCAGAATGGTAGCTTGGCTCGGCTTGGAAGATGGCTCGAGCTGGCTCGAGACGGCTCGCGAACCAGCAGACAAACAAGGCAAGAAATTAGATAGAAGTTCACAAAAGGCCATAAGAAGCAGATCTTACAGCTACTGGCAACGCAGAAGAAAATGAAAAGGTTGTAGCTCCATTGATGTTTCTCAGGATGGGCATCTCTCGACATCCGGATGACCAGAAACGTTCTCCGAAGATGCTGAATCACAGTCACAGAGAAAGCTACCGAACAACATTTCCATCCCGAGAGAAGCCATTTGAAATGTATATTAGCAATGGAACAGAGATGTGTTAGTGAAGTGAATATGCAACATCTCAGGTCAAGGATATGCAGTTGTTAGTGAAGTTAGGATGTTATCTGGAATCTTTCGCACTAGTAATCATCAAAGAAGACCAATGTGCTAACTTAGAGTAGAATACCTCTCTTGCATAGCTTGAGGATGTCGCCTGTAAGCTGGTTCTGCATCGGTGAAGTTGTTCCGCCACAACTTGAGCCTTGAGGTCGTGGAGGGACTCAAGCTCGGCGACGAACTCTGGGATGCCGCCGCGGAAGCAGTTGATGAACTCGATGGCTGTTGCCGGCGACGGAGTGGAACTCGATGGCCTCGAAGCACCCAAAGCTAGGCGGGATATTGCCGGAGAAGATGTTGCCACCAAGGTCAAGGTGCAGGAGGCTTGGGAGGCTGGGAGGTCGGTGTCCGGGAGCGGGTCGGCAGGGTCGCAGGTGATGTTAGACCAGGAGGAGCAGAGCGGCGGCGGGGTAGGTGGAGAGGAGTCCTTGATGGAGACAAGGATGGCGGCCTGCTCCGGAGAGAGAGGGTGGACGGGCGAGGGGCAGGCCAAGGGAGGACGGCGCGCGGCGGCGCGATAGACGTCGGCGCGATCCCAATTTGAGAGGATGAGCGGAGAGAGGATTAGGGATCGGGAATTGATTGGGGAATGGGGATCGTTCGGGACAGGATCACGGGAGTCGGGAGGTAATTGGCTCGGCGAGTGGGGAAATCAGGAGATGGGAGATGCGATGCGAGTGGGGAAATCGGGAGATGGGACATGGGAGATGCGATGCGAGCCAAAAAAGCTCGCGAGCCGGGGAAATCAAGAGATGGGACATGGGAGACGCAAAGCGAGCCAGAAAAGCTCGCGAGCCAGCTCACGAGCAGCTAGGGCTCGGCTCGAATATTTTACGAGCTGTGAAGAAGGTTTAGCTTAACTTGAAATTTCACGAGCTCGAGCCGAGCCGGCTTGGCTCGTAACGAGCTCGAGCCGAGCCATGAGCCTCAAGCTATTTTTCCACCCCTACACATAAAGCTCTTTAAGAGCTTTAGCCCACTTCACGTGATCGGGGTCCTTATTTTTGTATTCCACAAGCACCTGAAGAAATTGTTATCTAATACAAATCAAATTAAGTCTATTCATGCTTTAGAAAGAAAATGTGAATTTGCTTCTAAGAAATCAACTCTACTACAAGCAACCTGTAAATAAGATTAATTAGTTTGGGTTCAAGTGGTAATGAATGTTGTGGTGTTACACTATGTTAGATCATATAAATAGGTTATGAATTTAGTATTGATGAATAATTGACATTTATGTTGCATTGAAATTTGCGTTTGTGTAAGTTTTTGTCGATACTCTCTTGGAAAACCTAAATTATAGGAATATTCGGGGTAAGTGGTTTGACTATCTTGTATTGGACGGTCTGACCAGCTGGCTTCGACCACGATCAGTAGTTGGCGGTTCGATTGGCCTTGTGTTGGGTGGTTCCATTGGCGTACTTCGACTACAGTCAGAAGTCTGACAGTTTATTAGTATGAAAGAATGACCACGGTAGATTGATTACGGTATGTCAACCACAGCAGGTCAACCACGGCAGAACGACCATAGCAGGTCGAGCACAACAGAACGACCACAGCAGGTAAACCACGGCAGAATGACCACAGCTGAACGACCGCGACAGAACGACCATGGACGGTCAAAGCTACAGTGAACCATTCGATCTCTGATGAATCGATCGAGCTATAGTGAACCTGGCCGTTAGTCGTAGTTTCATGCCAGATTGGCCTGTGATCTTTCCTACAATAACCGGTCAATATCTCTAGTATCCAGTTGATAGCTACAGCGTCTAGTCGGTACTCAGTGATCAGTACTTGGTGCTACAGTACCTGGTCGGTACTCAGTGATCGATAGTCGGTGTTATAGTACCGGTCGCACCGATGATCGGTGATCGGTACTCTGGTTTTGATCGGTGATCGGTAACTATAAACTTTGTGATTGGTAGTTGTAGACTTCGCGATCTATTGTTGTAGTCATAGACTTCATGATCTATTGTCATAGTCATAGGTTTTGCGATCAGTTATCGTAGACCTCATGATCGATAGTCGTAGGCTTTGTGATCAATTGCCGTAGGGTTTACAGGCGGTACTCGTAGGCTTCAAGTGCTTCAATTCTTATGATCTTCGAGTACCTCGAGTACTTGTGTCTGTTGGGCTAGCGGACTGACCGGCCTGGGCATGGTGGTTTGACGAGGTTTACTGAGTGGTCTGAGGTTGATTTCTAGAGAGTGTGGATATTGAGATCGTGGATGATCTGGTTCATAGTTATTGATGGTTAAGGGTGTGTTTTGCGCATGTGGCCTAATGTCAGTCAAGTTGGAAAGAACTTGTAACAGAGAAAATGTTCTTTTGTCTTTGTATATGCATGTTGGATGTGAAGACGGTCATGGTCGATGAAAAGAAAGACCAGGACTAAAAGGGAAAATTCTGAGATCCAGGCGATTGAGGATGTCACAAGGTGGTCAGCCTCATGCTGGAGCACGTGGAGATCAAAGGTGATTGATGCGTGGAGAAACTATGGGAGGTATGGTCTTTGGTCCTTACATGTGCACGTTGGGCGTGGAGACGATCATAGTCGATGATAAGGAGGACCGGGACTAGGAGGGAAAATCTAAGGTCCAGGCGGTCAAGGATATATGAAGTAGTCAGGCCCACGCTGGAACATGTGGAGATCAAAGGTGGCTAATGCGTGGAAAACCTACAGAAGGTGCAGTCCTGGAGGTTTCGACACGTGCTAAGTTGAAAGAGTTATGAAAGAAGACCATAACTAGGAAGGTTAAGAGATAATAAAAAATCCGTGTGTGGAAGGGTTCAGGTCCCTTGATTTTTAGAGACAGTTAGGATTGCATGTCCAGTTTGATAAGAACATGGTTTGGGGCTGTAGCATATAAAAGTAGGGAGATGCTAACTGTGGACGTACAGCTTTTGGTGGCTTTGACGGCTGCTTTTGTGCTAGGGTTTGAGGGGTGCCATGAGAGCAATTTGTAGCCACAGACAATCATCATCCAGCAATTCAAATTAACTTGTGATTTAGTCTATGGAGAAATCTTGCATCTGATCTTAGTCTTTTGCTTTATTTTGGGGAATCGATTGTTTTCATGATCCATGCAATTTTGATTTGACTCTTTTTGAGGAATAGGTTGCAAATAGGCCTAGGAATAGATCTACAAAGTTTCGTTGGAATTCTCCAAGTCATTTGAAAATAATTGCAATTTTTGGTTTTGATCGAGTTTTTGTTTTCTTTCTATTATGATATGTATTTCTTTGAATCTAGTTAATTTTTCTTGCAATTTCTTATTGGAATAGATTCTAGATATCTTTAGCATTGCATGTGTCAAATTGAGGTCAGTTGGAGTTGATTTATCGAAGTTAGATAGATTCTCGTGCTCGTCGGTCATGCTGTTTTTCGGTCGGTGAATAATGCTAGAGGTCAGACCACTCTCACCATTATGATCTGACCAACCAAAAGCTTCTGGTTTCGAGTTTTTGTTGCTTTTTGTTTACGTCTTGCTTCGTTGGTTCCAATAGATATTTTTTATTATTTAGATTGTTTTTCCTCTGGTTTGAGTTTTAGATTCAAGTTCCAAAAAGTAGAGGTAATCATTCACCCCCTCTGATTACTATATTTGATCCTACAAGTGGTATCAGAGTGGGTTGCTATGGCATCAGAGAGGCTACTGCGTTGAGTTCTTGGTCTTGGTAAAACGAAGAGCGACAATTTCACGAGCATGTACTACATGGCAAGCAACAACAACGATGACAAGTACAGTGATCTCGATGAGGTAAGACTGTTGTATAATGAGCTTGAAGATGCTTTGGTTAAATTTGCTATTGAATTGAAAAAAGACCAAAATGAAATTGAAAAAAAAATTGTTGTTGAAAGCTTGAATTGGAGATTAATAGACTTAGAGTTTTTATTTCTAACGATGAATCATGTGAGTCTTGTCAAGTTTTACATTCTGAGTTAGAGACTGCTAGATGAATTCATGCATCGAACTTGGTTCAACTTAGTGATATAACTACTAAACTTGATGAATTAAAATTGGCACATGATTCTTGTCATAAAAATAAAACATACAAATGATGAAATTGAAAAGCTCAAATCTAGTTCTTTTACATGTATAGAGTCAAGTATCTCAAATGCTCAATCTAAATCTTGCTCTAATTATGATTTGCTACAAGATAGGCTTAATGCATCTCAGGAATCCATTCAACAAATGTTTTATCATGAAAACCTATCTTGTTCAAATGTCCAAAGTTAAATATTAAAATTGATGCTTTAACTAGGCAGTTAAATGAGTTTGCTGAAAAGGAAAGATTGATTCAATCTAGTGCTCCCAAGAATTTATTGATTGAATTTGTCAAATGCACATCCTGTCCCTCATTGGCCTAAGAGACTGAGTACTTTAAAGACACTTTAGAGAGATTTTCTTTTGGTAAGAAAATTTTAAATATAATTTTAGACAAGTCAAAAAACAAGCCTGAAAAATCATGATTTAGGATTTAATTTTATTAAGCATGCCATGAATAATCCTCATAAGGTTGTCAATCTTCTTGAACCTGAAAATTTTGAAGCACAATTTGAACCAAAACAAATTGTTTTTAAATCTTCTAGTGTTGCAAAGTATTTCTCTACCAAAGGGGGTGTTGTGAAGTCAACAAATATGACTTCTCATCAAGTCACCTATCAATGTACTAATTGTGGTAGAGAGAGTTATTTGATTCAATTTTACTTTCGAAAAGTGAAGAAAGAAAAGAAAGACATGTTACGGAAGGGTTCTTAAGTGGAGTCTGTGCAAACTTCTTATTGTCGCTTGGCTCCCTCTAATTAATCTTCTATATGTTCGGGAGCCTTTACAACAAGACCGACCAGACCAGCGTTTTTCACGTGATCAAACTGGTCAGTTGTTAGACCAACCTTGCTGAGGCAGTCAGACCGCCTTGTGGTCAGATCAGTGTTTTCCACGCGGTCGGCAGTCAGACCAGCATTGCGTCGGCAGTCATACCGCCCCGTGATTGGACCATCGTTTCAACGATTGTCTAGTTGAAATTTGATAGAGGCTAACTTTTCACTTAAATCATTATCGTTACCTACTGTTGCCCCTGTGCATCGTGTATCTCAGTACTGGATTCCTAAATCTTATTTCACTAACCCTAGTACTATGAGACCGATGCTTTCTGTGATGTAAAAATAGCTAACGTGGGATGGAGTACATGTGCTTGATTGAGTTCCAGTCTTTTACGATATTGCTTGGTTGGAATACTTGATGATTCTTCACTCCCTTTCATAGCTTCCAAGAGACCATATGGAAAGAGTGATATTGTTCTACAGCTTGTTGAGTTTCATTTTCAAATTGCTGATATTATCTCAAATACGTTTGATTCTTCTTGTTTGGCTCTTTTTGCGAAGTGTTTTAGATGTGTTGCATTCTTTGGGATTATTTTGAGGGGGAGCTTGTTATTTAAAGAAGTTTCAGAAGCTTTGTTTATTATATATTTGTCGCGAACGGGCCTCTAGCGTAGCGGTTAGAGCGCTCTAGTAGCACCCCTTAGGTCCTGGGTTCGACTCCCAGTGGGAGCGAATTTTCAGTGAGGAAAAAATCCTCGCTGCCCCATAAGCCAAAGCACTGGTCTAAGGCTCGCCTGTGTCGTTGGTCGCGCTGTGTCGTTGGTCTAGGATCACCTCGTTGTTCTCACATGGTGATGCCGCCGTGTCGAAGTGGGGCAAGGGTTCGGGATTTTCTCGATCCGCGTGAGAAGATCTTCTTCTTAATGAAATGCCCGGGTCATCTTACCCCGCAGTCGAGTTTTTATTATATATTTGTCAAATAATTTATCAAGCCAAGTCATTGAAATCAAATGAGTAGTAGAGCTTGCTTTATCATATTTATTCATATGCTGTGTAGCTTTGATCATGATTGGTTATAATAAATCGGCTACATTTGAACTAAAACATGACATGGCGGAATACTTTGACTAAATTGATTATAGACAGTACTTTGCGGTATTCATCTAAAATGATTAGCTTGATTGTGAGTGCTATTTTAAATCTTGGCTATGATGCTCGTATGTTTCATATTACAATCTTTTTATGTTCACTCAATTTGGCATGTTATGAAAAAATGATGAGAAAGAAAGCATTAAAAGATGTATGCTTCAAGCATGCCATGGATAAAAAAAAAAAGAAAAGGCACAAAAAGTGCATAAACGAAAAGAAGTATGATTCAAGCATGCCACCATCTAAACAGAAGTATGCTACAAGCATGTTATCATGAAAACAAGTATGCTACAAATATGCCACATACTTAGGAATTGAGTGTCAAGTAATAGGTTATTATACGAGACTGCTATCTCGTCTAGATTTAAAGTTTGCTTCACTTTAATGCTTTAATTTTTCATTGTGATATCTTATTGTGTTCTTTATAATTGCCTGTCATTGATATAAATTGCTTAATCATAATAAAGACTAGTTTTGATATTGCTATATAATATATGACTTTATATGATCTTGGTAACTCTACTAAAAAAGATGGCTTGGTTAAATATTAAATCAATGTAATGTGACTTTGGATAATCTACATTGCTTCTTGATTTTTACTCTCATTGCTTCTTAGAATTTTTCCTTCTCTGAAGTTCTTGATGATTGCAATGCCAAGGAGGAGAAATTGGAGAAAATGGGAGAAATTTGGAGAGAATTTGATTTTGAAAAAATTAGAGAAATTTTGCTCAAATTCCTCTCTTGTGTTGAGGGGAAGTTTTATGAGTTTTTGCCAAGAGTTTGCTGCTGTGGTTTGTCTAATTCGTTTCTCTGCAGTTTTAAAACTTTTTTAAAAAAATTTTGCTTTTCTTTCAAAACACAACTCATTCAAGAGATTTTGAGGTGTTGTCAATATATTCATCAAGCGAGAGATTGTTAGATCATATGGATAGGTTGTGGATTTAGTGATGATGAATAATTAACATTTGGGCTGCATTGAATTTGCGTTTGTGAAAGTTTCGATCGATGCTCTTTTGGAAAAATTGAATTGTAGGAATATTCATGGTAAGCGGTCTGACCGCCTTGTATTAGGCGGTCTGACCGCCTTGTATTAGGCAGTCTGACCGGCTAGCTTCGACCACAATTGGTAGTCAGCGGTCTGATTGGCTTTATGTTGGGCGGTCCGATTGGCAGACTTCAACCACTGTCGAAAGTCTGATAGTTGACGAGCATGACAAAATGACCACAGCAGATCGACCACAGCAGGTCGAGCATAGCAAAACGACCATAGCAGATCGACCATGGCAGACCGACCACAACAGGTCGAGCATGACGTAACGACTCTGACAGTCGACCACGCACGTAACGACTACGCAGTCGAGCATGACAGTATGATCACACTGAACGACTGTGACGGAATGACCACAGATGGCCAGAGCTACAGTGAACCGGTCTGATTTACAATGAACCGGTCGTTGGTCGTAGATTCAGTATCTGGTCGATGGTTTTTGCTACAGTAATCGATTGGTAGTCGATATCTACAGTACCTATTCAATAGTCGGTGTTACAGTACCTAGTTGGTACTCGCGATCGTAGTCGCGATTCGGTGATCGATGAGTCGGTGCTACGATGCTCGGTCGGTGATCGATAGCTATAGACTTTGTGATCGGTAGTCGTAGACTTCGCGATCTGTTGTCGTAGTCATAGACTTGGTGATATCTTGTCGTAGTTGTAGGCTTTGCGATCAGTTATTGTAGACCTCGCGATTGGTAGTCGGGGACTTTACAATCGAGTTTTTGTTGCTTTTTTGTTTAGAGCTTGCTTATTTGGTTCTAGTAGATATAATCTATTGTTTGGATTGTTTTTCTTCTGGTTTGAGTTTTGGTTTTAGATTTCAAAAAGTGGAGGCAATCATACACTTCTATCTGATTGCTGTATTCGATCCTAGACACTAATAAACTTGTTATTCGTTTTCAGTCCTTCACTTTGATTTGTTTTTGTTATCATCAAGAAAAACATATTTTTTTTCTTCAATTTTTATGTTCTGAACAAGAAAACCGAAGTTGTTCATTCGAGTAACATACCTTATTGCTGTAGAACTCTGCCATCTGCCAACTCTCTTCTGCATGTGCTGTTGGAAGGGGCATACCTGAAGAGAGATCCACAAACCAATTAGTTTCCCCCACTATCAAGCCACTCTCTGTCAAAAAACAAAAAACAGAGCATACTACAGGATTGCACCTGAATATGCTTGCTGGTCTTCCACTTTAATCTATCAAAATGTTAGAACTTGATACTAACCACAATCTTTTCCTGTGTAGCCAATCCACGCCAAAGCGGCCAGGCTACCGGCGGCTACTTTCAGATGGTTGGCGTGGTTCAATCTCTTCCCTTCCGCCAACGCATTCGCCTCCAATACTACTTCATTCAGAGGTTCCATGAACGCTGCCATGGAATCCGTGGCTGGCTTCTATGTACCAAATCGATCGCATACACACATTAAAAAAATTTGATCAGATCAACATTATAGGTATCCACAATGCGCAAATAGTTACTTCTATTTGTTAAGAATTCACTGTGAATTGTCACTATAAAAGATGAGACGAAAAAGAAGCGCGCCTGAGTTTGCTTGGTCCTGACAAGAAGGTCCTTCCCAACTAAGAACGCCTTCTCCAACACATTGGTCACCTCAGCGACCTCCACTCCGATCTTGCCGGCAGCCGCGGACACCCTCCCAAGAGCGCCGGCGACGATCTCGTCGAACGCCAGGATCGCCGGGTCCTGCGCCGACGCATGGTCAACCAGACCGCGCGGCACAGCCGACGGGTGAGCCCCGTCATTGAGAGCCTCCAGCCGGGACACCATGGCCTCCAACCTGCCGACCAGGGCTTCCTCCATAGCGTTCGTGCCGTGCGTGGGGAGTCGCTAGGGAAGAAGGAGCGGAAAAATGGGTATTGGAGAGTGGAACGAGGCGAGCGCGAGAGGAAGAATGGAGGAACAACGTCGTCGTGCTGGTTCTTTGGAAAGGGAGGAAACGGCGGAATCAGATCCGAGAGAGCCGTGCTGGGCGACATCTGTGCGTACGTGAGCCAGCCAGCGGAAGTCTCACTGTGGTGAATTCAATGCCGTTTTGGAAAAAAATTGGAATTTTTCAACGTCAAGTTTAACTTTTTTACTAACTAATTCAAATAAGTTTTAACTAAAATTTGAATTGTAGTTGCCTTTTTACGATAGTTTGACTGTAGGTATGTATTGATTATATATATAAATCGGCAAAACATGTGATCAAAATTCGTTCAAAACTTTGAAATTGAGTATATTTTTCAAAGATATACGTTTCATTTGAATTGTTAAAGATGGATACATACTCTAAAACTGATACTTTTAAGAAATACACCTAAATTTGAATTACATATATATGTAGCGCGGCCAGTGGAAGCGCGAGGAGCTGACACGGTCGGGAGCCACACCAAGCCCAGCTCTCGCGACCAGAGACAGCGCCATGTCACACACGCGGCTCTCGATCGCATGAGAAGGCCACTCTGGGCATTGCGCAAGGCGGGGGCCATATCTGGCAATAGCGCACGCGGGGGGCCAAAAAGGCATTGAGTTCCACATTGGTTCTTAGGGCATCTGTAGTGTATATAGCTTGCTGGCTCTTAAGGTGGGCCCCGCATCATTCTGAAGACCGACGCTGCAACGTTTGAGGCCACCGTCGACTCTTAGAGCAACTCCAGCAGTAGCCCTCAAAACAGGGCCCCTACTTTTCATTTGAGGGCTCCCCCTACTTTTGAGGGCCCTGTATTTTTACATCTACTCCAACAGCACCTCTCAAATTTAAGCCCTCAAATCCATTCCACTGCAACTGACACATGGGACCCACTCGTCATTCTCTCCCTCTCCCTTATTCTCTCCCTCTTTACATAATCACAAGTTAATCGAAGTAAAGGCTACAGAAACATGCCTGCCGCACCATCTCCAGTTCTCCACCCGAACGAACAGCCAGTGGACGACGCAGCCCAGTGTTGGTGTCGCCTTCTTCCAAAGCAGTCGCCCCCGCCGCCGCCGTGGACCTTGCTCTTCTTACCTACAGAACCCACGCCCCCAAATCAAAATCACCTCACAGTACAAAGCACCACCGCAACCCACCAAGAAAAAGAACACCAAGCAATCGGCGCGGAGAGAAACTTACTCTTCCCATGGCGAGACCGCAAAGAAGAACCCGAATCACAAGACCGTCAAGAAACGCGAGATCGTCCTAAGAATCGCAAGACACCACCACCACGCAAGAACCGCGCAGAAGAGGGGAGGAGGCGCAGCGGGGCTCGAATCGGGAGCGGGTGCGGTGGACGCGAGGAAGCGAGGCGGGCAAGCAGGAATCGGCGGGACGGCGAGATCGAAATGGGAGCGCGAGTCAGAATAGGGGTAGGAGGGGACGGCAGGGGAGGGGGCGGCGGCGGGGGAAGGAGCAAGGAGGGAGGTGGACTGGCGGAGTGGGAGGGAGGGGGACGGGAGGAGGCGGGGGATTTTTCACCGAGGCGGGAAAAAACGGAAGAATGAGAGCCAGAGTAGGGGGCCCCTGGGAATGAGGGCTGAAGGGGGGATTTGAGGGGCTCTTCAAATTTGAGGGCTCTAGTAGGGGCCCTGCTGGACCTCTATTTTTGCCTCAAGCCCTCAAATATGAGGTTTGAGGGCTCAAGTAGGGGCCCTGCTAGAGTTGCTCTTAAGGTGGGTCCACTCAGCTGTAAAGAAGGGGGATGTGGTAGTTGGTAGTTGGGGAGAGAGAACAATAGATGTAAAGAAAATTGTATTTTAATGCTTGTGGCCAGGTCTTTAGCTTAAGGACCAGCCTCAAACGTTTTTTGCTTATGGCCTGCTTAAGGTCAACCCTGTAATGTATAAGGTCGATGTTAAGGTGGCTTATGACCCTCTATTTTCATACACTACAGATGCCCTTATGCAGCTGACTTATAGGCTCATTTGAATTGTAATAAATTTTTAAAAAAATAGGAAACGTGGGAATAAGAAAAGCAAAAGAACTGTATGTCATGCCCAATCGATTCATATATGAATTGAAAGCACATGAAATATTTAAAATATGTGTTTGAATGCACCATAGAAATTTTGAAGAGATTTGTGACTCAATTTATTTAGCCCTGCTCGTTTAGGCTTCAACTTTTGGTTTCTAGTTTTTTATTTTCGTCTTTTTCTGGTTTTTAACTTTTTTGGGCTTTTTTATCTTCTTTTTTTCCATATTCATTTGTATTGTCTGTGATAGGCTAACCTATTTTTCATTTTTAAATTTAATTATGCCAAAAACCACTAGTAGTTACAGTACAAAATAAGCCAGCTACAGTGCCAAACAATGAAAAATAAGCCCTAAAAAAGCCCAAATGAGCCGGGTATCTATATCGAGATGACTAATGAAGGAGTGCAGGAGAGCTCAAACCCTCAGTTGATTCTTAAAAAAAGTAGATATAAAATGGAGCGAGAAAGAGAGATATTGTATTGGACAACTCAAAGGAATTTATAAATGCTTGTTTTCCAAAAAAAAAAGTGTAGGGTATGATCATAAGAATGTTTCCCACACAATTTCTTTGAGTCAATTCTTCAATCCAAGCAATCATCTATAAATTTTTCTTCTGGATTTGGATTCTATCAAATTCCTTCATTTTATCTACAATCCAAATGGGCCCTTTAAATGTTGACAGTTACTACATATCAGTTAAACTACTTTTCTTGAAAAGTAAGTCATTTTTTAAATGTCATATTGAGATCGTGCTTACCAGATTTCTCCCTCAATCTTCTATACAAACTCATCACCATCATCTTCCCTAACCCTTTCTCAACCCCATGGCCCCACTCTCACCACCCCCACCCCACCACTACCGCAAGGTACCAAGTCACCGTGCCATCACCTCCCACGCCCATCTTGCCTCTTTCCCGTCTCCAGCCTTAGGGCCTGTTCGACAAGTCAAAAGCCGGCCGGCTTTTGGCTTTTGCTACAGTACCTAACTTTTAAACGGAGTATTTTCTCAAGATAGGGTCTACAAGTTAAACGTAGTACACGTTAAAAGCCCAACATCTGTACCAACAAAATCGTAAGTGAATATCGGTCTCTTCATAATCTGTACCGTAAACAGTCAAAATTCAAAAATTTCAGTCAAAAGTCATAAGCCACAGCCAAAAAGAATAGACCCTTAGTGATCTTGTCATCTCACTGCCCCAACCTACCTCACGCTTGGGAACTTGTTGTCCTGGCCGCCTACCGCTCTCCTCTATCTCATGGCCGATTGTGCTATTGTTGTCCTGGTGAAACCAAAACCCTAACTTGGTGAACTCAAGCTGTAACTCGTCGGCAGGAGAGAAGACGATGACCCCACCACCAGAGCGAGAATCCTTAAAGTAGATTAGAAACGTTAGAAAATTGATTGATTTGACAAAAAATCTGGTGAAGTGTTTTTTTAGCAATTTTGTTTTTTAATACAAAAATCTCATTTTTTTTGAAAGAAATACAAAAATCTCATTGACTGGTGCAATGCAGGCCCTGTTTGGCATGGCTAAAGCTTTTTCTAAAAAGCAGCTTTTGGCTGTGCTTTCCTGAAAAAGGTGTTTTCCTATTGGACATCTGATTTAGAGAAGCTTGGTATTTGACAGTCTGGCTTTTAGTTAGACTGGTTGGCTGCTCTGAGTTAAAAAATATCTGAAATGCTCTTGAGTCAAATGATGGTTTTTTTTATATCGATTAAGGGACATTATAAGTGGATTTGATTTTTTTGCATGCTCACATTGAAATATAATTCTAAGCATTAAATGTACATTGAAATTAGTGCAGTTCCTTTGCAATCCATGCCACGTCAGGTTCAATGATCACTAATGATGAATCAAAACAATTGCCTTGACCTTAGTAGCATCCTTGTACATGTAGAAGTCCACATAAATTGTTCATAAGGATCTTGCCAAAGAATCGTCATACAGCATATATTTCAAATAATTAGCATAATTATATGATTAGCTAAATTAACAATGGTTCATTTAATCATAATCAGAATGTTGAAGTCTCAATCAAAACACTGAACTTAGATAGCAAAATTCAATACTATTCATCTTTTATGACCAAAAGGTAAGTAATTGAAACATTAGAAGCTTTATACAAGCTTTTTATGTCCAATTACTCTATGATTTTCAGGACACAAAAAGGGAGGCCAACTCATTGATTGTTTCCTCATAAAAGCAATTGATCCATGTACAATGCAGTAGTTAGATAACAGTGTGTAACATCTCAAAACATCTCAAATGCAATAACAACTCAACAAGCAGGCCTTTCCAACATTTGAAGAGAGCAATGTGTAAGTCTCTAAAAATGTATATCCAACATCTATATATCTCTGAAAAGAATTGAACTATACACAATCCAATCAGTTGGACATCTACGCATCTATACAACTGAACAATCATATATCCATACATATGAACAATTATAGCCTGAACATCTACGCATCTATGAAATATTATTGTCTACTAATCACATGTATTGCAATCCATTCACAGTTCAAAAGGCTATAGCAAACATCAATTCTAGATAGCAAAAAAAAAAAAAACTCAACACAATCTGATCTATAGTAGAGAAGAGAGAAATTTGCTTCATACCTTATATCTCAATGGCGCGGGGCGACAAGATTCAGCGGCATAGGCTGAGGCGAACGGTGTCAGTGGAGGAGGCACAGATGGAGGCGAGGACGACGTCAGCAGGCAGCGCTTGGGGAAGAGGTGGGGACGCAATCACCGCATCAGTGGAGCGCGGCACATATGGAGGCGGGGAGGAGGAATCGGCTTGAGGCAGCTTGGGGAGATGAGGGGTGTCCAAGGAGGGAGGCGGCGCAACCGATTCTAGTTGCCATTCGCTAGCAGTGAGATGCAGAGATGGAGGAAGCGTGCACGGGCTAATTCCTGCATCTGTCCGCCGCAGCGTGACTCAAAGATGGGGTTGGTGGTGGTGAATCCTAGCTTCGCAGGTGAGGGGAGGTCGAAATGGGAGGTGGGAACATAAGAGGAGAGGAGAAATGGGAACGGTGGGGAGAAATTTTGGTTTTATATGCTAGTAGGGTGGGGTAATTTATCTGAAGTTTGGTGGCAAAGACTAAAGTCCGCCCGCATGAAGGAAGCTAGTGTTTGATTGGCTTCTCGGCTTGTGCTTTTCTTGATTCACTGTAACTTCTCTAAAAGCCGGTCACGAAAAACAAAAGGTGTTTGGGGTGGCTTCCGCTTCTCTAAAGTTGGAGCCACTTAGATGAGCAAAACTAACCAAAATGCTTTAGGCCCTGTTCAAAAGTGTTTTTGCATTTTTGTCTGAAATGGCATAGCGGTTGTTAGCTTTTTTTTTTGAGATATTCCATTAAACAAAAATAAATAAAAAATAGGAAAAAACACTGTTACAACTCCATGGATAATGCAAAGGAAAAAAAAAGAAAAAAGTGCTATGTTAAGAAGCCAACATATTTCAAACGACTTTTAGCTTATGAAACTAGAAGTCAGAAGTTGTTTGGAACGGACCCTTAACCACCAATCAGTGTTGCAGATGAGCAAAACTAAACCAAAACGCACTGGTGGCACCTAGATCTGGCCAGGCCAACCGTACCAACCTAAGGCACAATACTATTAGCCTAGTTTAGGCACGGTATGAACAGTAAACAGGCCGTGTCGGTACAGTCTAATCTCCTGTGGTAGTGCAGTAACTATCTTATGACGGTGCAGTAAAATTGCTTGCGGTTGATAGTAAAATTAATTGTATTAGGGTTATTATACTCTTCTGAGCACAGATGGATGACCTGACGGTAAATTATTTGTGATTGACAGCAAAATTACTTGTGATTAGTGGTAAAATACTTATGACCATGTCTAACAGGCCATTGGTGGCCTATTGTGCTAAGCCTGTCTAAGGCTAATTCGATATATAGTCTTATCCTTTTGTGTATCGTGTTAGATCAGAGGACAGTCACTTGAACCATACGATAACTTATTCGATGAGGAATCGTGCCCTGACCTGATCCGTGCCGTCGCCGGGCGGCCTATTTGGCCAGGTGTGGTGGCACCCGTCAGGCCGGTGATCGCCACGTTCACCGGAAAGACGAGAGGAATCGAGAGTCGAGAGCCCCAACCAAACCCCAACTGGCCCAGCACAGCCGGAGAGAGGCCCTCCCGAGATCTGAATTCTGAACACACTCCCCTCCCTCCCCTCTCCCCTGCTCCTCTCCGTCGATGGAGATCCCCACCGCCGCCATCCACCGCCTCCAATCCTCCCTCCGCGAGGCCGCCTCTGCTCCCTCCCCCGCCGCGGTGCCTGCCCCTCCCTTCCCCTCCGTCACCGACGCCGTCGCTGCCTTTGACTCCGACGCCTCGCCGGAGCTTCGATGCGGGCGCTGCGGCGCCGCGGGTGGGCTCCTCCGCGGCGCGCAGTCCGCCATCTGCGCCTACTGCGGGTGCCCCAGGCGGGAGGAGGGCGGGGGGATCGCCTTCCGCGGCAGTGCGGCCTACCGGTGGTTGCTCGGCTCGCTCAGGCTCGACGGATCTGTGAGCTCTTCTTCTTCTTACCTTATTTGTGTCAATTGATCTGTTCTTGTTGTACGCTTTGTGTTCGAGTGGAATGCCATTTTCCCCCTAGTCAGGGAGACGTAAAGCTGTAGATTTGACATTTGGTTCACAGCGCTTAAGTTTTGGGTTCTAAATGAACTACTTTGTTAGATTGGCATGAATGAGTTATGAACTTATGATGAAACAGGGAAGTACGTAGTTGGGGCAAAGGGATTATTTCTAATAAATCTAAGCCAAAGCCTTTGGTCTAAATTGAGAAAAATAGGATTTTTCTTTAAGTGGATTGTATAAGATGGAAATTTTTAGTAGAACTATGTGTTGAACTGCAATTGGGCATTATGTAGTGTTGTTTCGAAGAGGTAACAAGAAGTAAAAATAGAAAATGTGGAACTGCAAACGGTTCTCTTATCAGTAGTAGAAAATGTGGCTTATATCTGTGGAAATTTGGATTGCTCAAGACTAAGTAGTCATGAAAGAAATACTCGACTGGGATACAATGCTACGAGGCGAGCTGAATAACAAAACATGTGTAGTGTAGATAAATTTGGAATTTGTGGGTTTTTATCTCCGTATAATTGTTCTTTTTTTGCAGTTATCAGCTTATTATTAGTGAAAATATTGAAGGCAATTTGAACATTAAGATCATTGTTTTTTGAATACATTGCTAGTGTAAAGAATTGCATTGGAAAGGTAATGCATTATGGTATAATAGGACACCTATTACTAGAACATCACCTTCTAGTTTCGTTTTCAATATAATCATTCGTTGTGTTAATTCATTGTTTTAAATGGTTCTTCCATGAAATAACTCATACAATGGAATAACTGGCTGCTTCACTAGGCTTTAGCAATGGGATTAGCTTCTATTAACAATCCTTCCCCAGTTTTGGTTGATTCATGGCGATACGCATGAGCCTCCCAAGATCAAGCATGCTGGAGTTTAATACCCTTTCTGTGCAATTTGTTTTAGTGTACTCAGAGTAGCCTACTCAGAAATTTCTTGCTTGTGGGCTGCTCCCCTGGAAGACTACTAAACTACTTTAGATGAACTCTTGAGCTAGAGGCTTAAAAATTCAACTTATGATATAAATCTTATAGCTGTTTCGCAACAATTACCTTACAGCATCGCATGTTAGAGAAAGTGAGAAACTTCACTTACAAACGAGTTGGGAGACTTGGAGTGCTTTTAATGTTCAACTGAAAGTGTTTGATGTTATGCCAATGTTTGATGTAACACTGGCTAGAGAATGCACACTAGATGTCTGGAATGTTGTCGTAGAAAATCATTCAATTAGATATTTAGAGTAAATATGCTTATGTAGTTGTGTGTTTCATTTGACTACTATGGTACCATACAATGTAGTTGTCTGCGTGATTACTTGCTCACTTACCATATAGATGAGTTAAAGCCATTTGTAGAACATGAGCTCCATGTGGCATAGAGAACGTGGATCTTGCTTAGCATTGTAATTCTGGACTAATTTCAGTAAGCTTGAATCTCCCAACAAACTTGATTGATCTTCTGACTTATGGAAGTTGAAGCATCTGTATCGTTAGTCTTCACTTCTTCAAGATCTGCATTATAGTTCCAGTTTTCTCTTTAAATTGCAAAGTATGCATGATACATAATCAGACATCTGAATTTTAATCCTGGTGCTATTTATAGCTGATGGATTTTTTTGTCTTGCTCTTTCCCCCCTTTTTTTTAAATTCAGGAGCTTGTAGAATTTGATAGTGAGCCTACGGATTCAAATAAAAACAAGGAAGCACCAAAGAGTGGGATGGTCTTATCTGATCTGCTGGACTTAAAACTTACTTGCCCCCCTGAGAATAGGGAAACATATGGAAGTTCCAAAAGCAAGGAACAACCATCTGCTGCATACACGCTAAATTTGTCTGGTGTTAACCTAGACTCATTTTTCATTGAAAGAAAAGAGGAGACAACTGCTGCTCGTCATCGAACTCATACTGTTGTGCAGGAAATGCAAAGCACAAATAGCAGAAGCCGTGAGTCTTCTAACTCAGAGATGCATGTTGCATCTAAAGGCTTTCACTCCTCAGGAATGAAAATAAGCTCTCAAAGCACAAATCAAACAGAAGCTAATGCAGCATTCGCAAATTGGGATGCTGACTTTCAGCCTGCTGGCTCAGAAAGTGTTGTTGGAGACACCAAGCAACTGGACCTATTTAAGAGCACTTCAGTTGTTGAATCTTTTAATTTTCCACCTTCTGGGACTGCCATCACCCTGGTAGTAGCTACTGGAGATGAAACAATTATGAAAAGTACCAGCCTAGAACATTCTGAAGATTTGACTTCAGCAAGTGGCACATTAGATAAAGATAACCTTTTTAGTGAAAAGGTTGCCCCACCTATCGTTGAGAGTATTAGTGAAATCGTTACTGAAAACAGTGTTGTGTTCACTGGATCCTCCCTTAACAAGAATTCAGTTCAGAGCAATCAATTGCCTGGAAGGGATGATACTGGGGTCAGTATCGATGAAGCTTTTGATGACTGGCAAGAATTCACAGGAGGTGGAAATCAGGGCAGCCTATCAAACGCTGGAGAACACATAGAGGGACTTTAGAGAGTGACCCTCTGAAATAAAAAGAATAGATTCCTGGCCAGTAAGTAGCATGGAACCATCCAAAATGTTGCTGGTGACTCCTCTGATGATTGGCAAGCTTTTGCATCTAGTTCTGATCAAGGAGGAGGGGATTTGATGAAACCTGTGGAAGGATCAGCAAGTGGTCAAGGAGGGGGAGGTTTGGTGAAACCAGTTGGAGAAACAACATGCATCCCATTTGAACATTCTTCAGAAGCTAATTCTGTTGATTTATGGCCTGTGGGCAATGTTAAAGAACATAACACTACAGAAATTGTCAAGCAAACTAACGATTCTCTTGATGATTGGCAAGATTTTACCACCTCTGGTCAAGCACAGGGCACTTCATTCAATCAAGCCAGAGACATAACGGAACTTTCACATGTCAGCCACACAGAAATAGATGTGGATTCATGGTTCACTGGAAATACTACGGAAGCGAGAAACACTGATTTAGTGAATGGAAATAATGCCATGTTGGATGATTGGCAAGGTTTCGCTGGTTCAGATCATGCACAGCAAAGTTCATCTAATGTTGGTGGAGAAATGATAAATATTTCATTTGAGCAGCATGAAGGAACTGGTTCTGTGCAATCAGGGGTAAATGCCAGCAATAAGGAAGCTACAAACACAGTTTCAACAAATATAGAAGACAATGCATTTGATATTTGGCAAGAATTTGCAGCATCAGGTCACCAACAAGAAAATTTGTCGAAACTTGGGAGAGAAACAACTAGTGTCTCATCTGAGCCAGCTAAACAAATTGATTCCATGGATTTGTGGTTAACCAGCAATGTCAAGGAATCTAACAGTACCCAAGGTGTTAGTAGAATTGATGATTCATCTGATGGATGGCAAGATTTTGCTAGTTTTGGTCAAGCACAGGCAAGTACAAAAAATCCTGGGGAAGGGCACTCCATAAAAGATCCTTCAGGAACTGAACCTCTCGACTTGTGGTCCTTGAGTCATGCAAAGGAATTTAAGAACCTTGAACAGATAAATGAAAATAATGACCCATTTGATGACTGGCAAGATTTCAAAAACTCCCGCCCACTGGAAACAAGCTTACAAGTTCCGTCAGATGCTTCATTGCTTGGTAATCCCTCATCATCGAGACCTGATACTCTACTAGAGGTGGAATTTGGGAGCTTTGCACAGTCAGCTCCATCCAAAAGCCAAATAGATCAAAAGGAGAGTTCTAATGAAGCAAATGCAGTTCCATCTGATGAACACTTAGAAAGGTTAGTGGTTTATGTACTATAGTGTAAGCCTTTTCGGATGAGGATATATTTTGTTGTTCCTGGTTTGGGAAGAACTTTTTTTTATCAAGTGTTTGGGAAGAACTGGTTATTTGATTAATTATGCTTCTAAATCAATATCCAAATCTTCAAACAAATATATAGTTTAACTTGAGGACCAAGCTAGACAAACCCAGCTTCATATTTATGCAACCTAAGTGAAGGAATTACTTATTTTTTAAAAATATACATGCATTATAGGTCATATATAAATTAGAGTGCACATATGTATCATACAAATAGGTGCTTTATGCAAAGAATAGGCACATGGCACAACAGGTCGATCATTGGATTCTATATTTATTTCGCCAGACATTTTTTTGGCAAAGCCACAAATGTATCATACAAATAGGTGCTTTATGCAAAGGATAGGCACATTGTGATAACTTGATTGTCGGACTCTATATTTATTTTTATGGCAAAGCCTAAGGTTCAGCAGAGGTAGCCAATAACTAGTCATTCCTGTTGTGTAAAAATTAGTCCAAAACAAGCTTGTCCACTGCACCTATCTGCTTTAATGTTTCATCTGAGTATCCATCATATGAAATACAAGGACTAATGCTAACTAGAAGGGTTTAGGCGTCTTGTTTGTCCGTGTTTTGCTGGTGGCAATACACACTGGACTTTTATGAGCCTATGTGTGGTTTTTGTTGCTGAACACCTAATATGACTGAGAGATCAAAATTTAAGGGAGTCTTTCATTTAGTCATTGCTAACTTCTGATTTAAATTTGGCAAATATTTAGTTACTTAGCAACATTGAGTTGTTGTAAGATGCCTAGACTAATCTATGTGGTAAAAGAAATATCATGCTTGTTTCCCTGAGATTAACCATGTGTTTTTTTTCCCGAGAGGATTAACTTTCTGCATATTAATGTATCTGAAGTTTGATGGTTTTCTGAGACTATGTTTGAGTTAGGCCATAGCCCACAGCTTTAAAATTTATGTTATTTTTCGATTGTAAATCATTTAAATTCATGTCACCAGTAAGCTCTAGCTTATGAGTTATGATGGTACTTCAAAACCTCATCTTTTGATCACCCAGTACCTCACTCAGTAACATGCCTATTCTTTGTTGCTTTTTCCTTGTTTTGGTCAAACATGCTTACATTTGCCAGAATTTCGAAAAAGTAGGTGATCGTTGTTTGTAAGATATATTGCAGTTCATATTGTATAATGTTTAGTATCTCATGTAGTCCCATTGGTAATATATTCTTTATCACATATTGCACATTTCCATCATGTACAGGACGAACGGAATGCAGCAGACTGGTGATGTTGATGCACTATCTGCAATATGGGCAACTACAAGTCATGATAATCGCTCCATTTCAAAACCAGAACCTGTTGATGCAAATGTAGAGAAATTGTTGTCTCAGATGCATGATCTATCCTTTATGCTCAAAGATGAACTTTCAATCCCCGATAAGCCTGTGGATCATTCCAAGTCGTGAAGTTCACAGCGAGAATGTGTTATTTGCTACCATCTGCCTACACAGACTGATGATGGAGCTCCAGTCTTTCGCTTGGAGAACCAACTACAGCAATTATCTCCCAGAGTAAATGTAAATGGCAAGCAACCCTGTTTTTTCCAACGGAATGTGTGCACTTTACATTCAGTACATTGATCAGCAGAGGATTCTAGCAAAATTTTCTGTTGCGTTGTTTACTTGGTTAGGGGAGAACTGCAGATCCTCGCCCCAATTCAGATTATTATTTTTTAATCACTACCAAGTTGAGGCGTGAGTGATGTTTTTTGTTGTGTATCTGCGTGTATGTTAGTATGTACCGATTCCCGGCCTGTATAAATTGTGTACGAAGTACAAAAACGAGCTGTCCAATCAGTTGTTTCTTTTTTGAGGTTTTTGTTAAGATAATTCATGTTGCTATTTTCCTTAGAACATCGTACATTACAATAACGTGTTGTCTGCAGCTGATATCTTGTAGCTTACCTGTATCAATTATCATCATCCTAAGCAAATCAAGCTGCCTTCGTGCACAGAGAACCTTCAACTGTTCGACATCAATTCCCGGCTGCTGATAGTTGCTTGTATCCGTGCCCTGACTCTTTAAAGCCTAATTAGATCGCTGAATTAATGTCCGATCAGGCGTTGTGCGATCGCACAGCAAAATGTAAACGACGTCCAAACCCGACGCTTTGGAGTTTGGATGCATCAAGGAGGAAGATGCGAACACGGAGAAAAGAGTTACAGGAAGGACCAGGTTGGGGACCAAAGGAGGAAGCACAAGAGAAGCAGCTGGCCAGCCAAAATCGGGGCTAGGGCTTAGAACTTCTTTGTCTAGTATGAACTCATGCTTTTCGATCAAACAAATCCAAGTTAAAGTCAAATGACTCGGTGTTAAGAAAATTGTTGAGAATTTGTGTCTGAGGTGAGATATATGCCCGTACCCACACCTGTCAACTAGTATAGTCAAGTCAAGCTTGTGTCAGGCTTGAGCTAAGTGACTTTTTGAATTTTGATTGGTTTCAAGCTCGAAAATGAGATTGAGCTCAGCTGGAACTCTCGAAGAAAACTTGGGTCTGTTTAATTTAACTTATGATTTTTAGCTGTACCTTATAATTTTTGATTTGTTTGTGTGAGAGAGTACAGAGTAACAAAATTCCGCTTGCAGTTTTGACCAATATAAATAAAGTCGCTACAATGTGTATTACAATCAACTCATAAACCATATCTTTAAAAGATATTTCGCTTGAAAGTTAATTACTATAGAAAAACCGAAAAATAACTTTTACAAGATGAAAAGAATAGGCCCTTAGAAAGGGTCTGAACTTGACTCGAATACAGTTTAAAGCATTTCAACTAGGTAGAATTTACTAGTTTCAGTTTTGGCTTCAAGCTACTTCAATTTCTGACTTTTTTTTTGGATTTTAACTTATTTAAGTCAGAAGCTATTTGGAATGCATTTGCTTCTAATTTTGGTTTATTTTGTTTTTTTATCTTTTATTTTTTTTCTTCTTATTCCTTTATATTGTCCATGATGATATAACGGCTTTTTAGTTTTTTCTTAGAAAAATTCAACAACCGCTATGATACAATTTTAACTAAAGGATACAGCCAAAAACTTAAACTAAAAGCTAATTGGAACACCGCCTAAGCTTTATATAGCTTAAAATTGGCCCGACGCGTATAGACGAATGTGAAGCTCGAAACTAGCTCGAACCATCAAACACGAACCAGATCAAACGTTGTACGTATGCTCCACCCAAAACCAGGCTAGTTGACTTGAAGGCTCAAGTCAACTATTAAGCTTGATATTGGCCTTTGAGTCGGGCAATATCCAAACCAAAATTCCACCTCGCTTTAGACCCATTGAAGCCTAAATTTTCTATGAACTTGGTAAAAATCGTATGAAAACCCTCCATGCAATCTAGAAATCCACCGCAGCAGAAAACCTGAGTTAACCATAGGATCATAGTATATTTTTCTGGGTTGTGATCGATAGATTTTAGTTTTAATGCGAACATTTATATGAATGAATCAATAGCGATAAATTGATAAATATCTTTAAAAAATTTATTCTAATAAGCTATTTTAGAATGATTGTAAAAAAATTCATTTCGTTTATTTGCTAAAGTCCGTCCTTGGCCAAAAGTGATAAAGATGAAAAGAGTGGCTTCACAACGTCCAGTCATTTTTGTTTCAATAAAGACTGTGTTCCCTTTCGTCACCGTCATTGCACAGTACAATCATTGTCATCTTCCCTGCTCCCCCGCAGCCTCTCCGGCTCTCCCTCCTCAGCAGCCCCACGTTCTCTCAGCCCCCACGTTCCCTCCTAAGCAACCACCCCCGCCACCGCCGCATCTAGGTCTCCGAGCCGACCCCACCCGTCCCACCTCCTCGCCGGATGATCGCCGCCGGCGCCCCCTCGATGGGCCGAGCCACCACTCCAACAACCCCGGGGCCTCGTCCCGGTGGCCGCGCGCCGTGGCGCGGCTCCGCCTGGCGCTCCGCCCCCGCCGCGGCGAGGGCGGCAGCGGGCGCTGGATGGGCTGCTTCCGGCCGGCGCCGGTGCCGGCGCCGTCGGCGGTGAAGGATGCGAAGGGGAAGCGGCCGGAGGTGGAGGAGGAGCCGGCGCGCGGCGGAGGGGAGGACGTGTGGAGCGCCGAGGCCGAGGCGGAGGTGGCGCACGGCGGGGGATTCCCCGAGCATCTCGTCGTCATGGTCAATGGCCTTGTCGGGAGGTGGATCCGTGTATACTGTTGCGTTGGTCGTTGTTGTTGTCGGCTTGTGCAACTTGCGGGTGTTGGTTTGCAGTGGCTAAATTTGTTTGTTTGTTTCTTTTTTTTGCAGTGCGGATGACTGGAAGTTTGCGGGGGAGCAGTTCGTGAGGCGGATGCCGGACAAAGTGATCGTGCACCGTGAGTACACCAATCCACATGCTATGCGATTTCATGCTGGATTGTTAAATATAGTTGATCTCTGGATTGTAAATTGTAGTGCTAAGTAAGATATTTTCATTTGTGTGCTTGTATGTTTTTGGGGGAAATTTTGGAGTATTGGCATACTGCCGATTCATGGAGGAAATCAAGTTTAGATGGCTAAAAATCCAATGGCGTTTTGGTATGGATTGATACTAGAGTCTAGACTGGTAGTGAGGAAATACTTAGAACATGCCGCTGAGGCAACATGTAGTTGAGATTTAGGAGAGGACTATACAAGATTAAGTACCCATGGCAATATGCGAATAATTTGTCTAGTTGGGTGCGAAAGTGGGAGGTTAGGTAGTTTTTATTGGAATACGGGTATGTTACACTACTGTATAAACTAGGAAGCCATACGAGTAAAAGATCATAGATCATTACCACTAGACGCATAGTGCAGCGAAAGTAGAATTCAAGCAGCTAGTTTAACATATCACGCGTCGGTGTAGTGGAAGTAGTCGATTGACCTCTAGCCAACCGTCTCCTCGCGATCGTCCCGATCAGCGCTGTAGTTGCAGTGGCATCTCTATCGAAGTCTACACGTCCAGAGATGGAACGCTGTGTGCCGGTGTGCTAGCAACAGCGTGCACGGCAGGGCTTGTGAGAAGTGGCGGCTAGGGTTTCGGTGAGTGTGAACTAGATACACCCCTTAACTTCACGCCTCTCTTAATATAGCCCCTAGGTGGAACCCTACATTAGGGGCTTAGCAAGGTGCGAAATCCATTTGGCCCATTAGTAATGGATCCAATCCGAACTGATATGTTCCAAGCCGTTAAGTGTGTGACCCTGTAGGTTCATGTATATTCAGCTATGGCCAAAAAACTCCTTTCCGGTCCACAAGTCAGTATCGGTCCTAAGAAGGACATATCGACTCCCAAATATACATAAATATCATATCGGACGAATCTATATAATGCTCATGTACCAATCCTTTTGCC
The DNA here is from genome assembly GCA_036346575.1 of Dendrocalamus sinicus. Classification (NCBI taxonomy): domain Eukaryota; kingdom Viridiplantae; phylum Streptophyta; class Magnoliopsida; order Poales; family Poaceae; genus Dendrocalamus; species Dendrocalamus sinicus. The sequence continues at coordinate 11,697,116 of CM070664.1, forward strand.
TCACGATACCAGATCGAACTCAAAACGAAAATCCTGCCATCCTATGAGACCCCGATCCTTCACTCGAATTTGTAGTAGATTACTCACTTGTGATTTGACTACTCACCTACATTTAGCATGGTATGCACTTTATTAATCCAATCACATCGAGGGGCCCAGAGATATCTCTCCTGTTATATAGGAGGGATAAATTCCATCTTGATCATTCACATTCTTCCGCGTGTTTTATGTAAATCTGAAAACTATCTTTATGACCACCTAGCTACGGAATAGTGTTTGGTAAAATCTAAGTAAACTATCACACATGTAGGAAATTATGACAATCTCTGATCGAAGGATCCTACATATACTATGGGCGTGTTTGGCAGGGCTCCGGATTCACCTTTGGAGTTGGTGGAGCTGAAGCTGTGAAGTGGCTTGGACCCTGCTCCACCACCATAGTACTATTTTTGGAGTGGATTCACCCCACTCTGGCTCCAGATTTTTGCGAATCTCCATCCGTTTGGCACAGCTTCGGCTCCACCAAAGGTGAATCTGGGAGCTGGAGCCCTGCCAAACACACCCTATATATGAGGTTAATTTGGAAGCACTGGAACTCTTGTGTGTTTGAAGGAGCTTTTCCCAACATCCATACACTCCTTCAGACCATAGGAGATGAATGCAGTTTGTGGTGCATGGCTGGAGCATCAAAGCTTAGTGAATTGATTGCAAGGTCGTTGGTCCAGATTACCTAATATCTGGAGTAGTTTGTTCAGGCCTTGGTCATGTTTAATACCACCCCTCCCCTTTTTAGTATGGGTGGGTGTGTGTGGTGTTTGTTTTCTGCGAGCTGGGTTTCTTTCTAATCCAGCTCGGTTTGTGCTCTTTCTGTCTTAATGAAATGACGCGCAGCTCTCCTGCGTCGTTCGAGAAAAAATATGAGGTTAATTGACGACATTTAGGATATATTAATTCCCGCAGTGTCTTATGGTAGGCCACTTCAACACCATATTTCTTTACATGGGGTCAATATTATTGATTTGATATCTTTATATTTATGATCATCAATTAATAAATGGGCTGATTAATAAATCATAATTGTCCCACATAATAATATAAGAACAGTGATAATTTTAGAATAACATTAAAACATAAATAAAGAGTTCTACGAACAAGCCACAAACTTGTTGATCAATACAAAAGATATTTATTGAGAGAAAATAACATATTATTTAAAAGATCATAAACATAGAAGTGATACAACCATCTTCATAATCGCTTCTAGGGTATATCACTAACAACTTTCAATTTCTCATCCTATTAATTGCATAAGTTTTGAGAGAGAAACATGAGACATGTTTGGGTTACACAGTTAATAGTTCCACCACACACGGTGGCCGAGTGCTTGTGACAAATCTGTTGGAAGACAATGATGTACATGGGCAACACAACTTGGAACGGAGATGAACAGTACCCACCAAAGGTCACCATAAAGTACAGTAAAGATTGACATGACAAAGGCTGCATTATCCAATGCTATTTTTTGCTCTTATTCTATGTAGTCGTAACTCTTAGCTGCTTTTGTGCCATCACCCAGTTGCATGCCAAATATTGTAAATCTGCATCTGTATCTGTATACCTGTCTCATTCAGAATATGGTAATATTGATTCCAAAATTTTTAGTTGACATGACCAGGTGCTAGATAGTTTCATTAGGATTTCTTTTATTGGTCTGGATTTAAAGAAAATCTGCATGCGCATACATCTTTTTTGTGCCTTCTCTTTCAGGTTTGTGCAGATGCAAAAATTAGAATGATTTCATAATTGATGGATACACTAATACAGCATTTATCTTTCCTTCATTCTGTGTTGGGATAAGTTGTTTCGGCTACTATTCTTATTTTCCTGTAAAGAGATTTAGAGTGCACCTTTGCATGCAGGGAGTCAATGCAACTCTGCTACCCAGACATTTGACGGAGTTGACTTGATGGGTGAAAGGTTAGCGAACGAGGTACTCTTTGTTCTGACTAAATATTGTCCTCTATATAAATGCTTACTGCTTGTTTGATCAATCCATCTTATTTGTTCCTTCTTAATATAAAGTAACTGCATTTATCCATGGTGCACTTGACTACTTGTTATTGTCTACAAGTCTTGTTGAAGTGAACTATGTTTGTTTTGTCTTAGTTTGTATCCCGTAGATGACATCTGCTTTGTAAGCTGTTCGACCATAAACTAGATGTGGTTCTTATGTTGACATTTAAGTTGATAATGTTATAAAGTTATTACTTGTTAAACTTCACGGTTCACCCTTTGACATTCATAACTGCCCTCTGGTATAAATTTAAGGCAAAATAGATCTACATCGATCTTATCTGAGCTTCTTTCATATTTGTAAGTACTATGTCTTCAACCACATCATTATGTATTGAAACCTAACTGAACTATTATAGGTTCTATCAGTTGTAGAGCAAAGAAGAGGTGTGAAGAAGATCTCATTTGTGGCACACTCTCTAGGTGGTCTTGTTGCCAGATATGCTATAGGAAGGCTTTACGAACCTAATACCAGAACTAAATCTCCTGCTGAGAAGAGTAGAGATGAAGGCGAGCATTTGGAAGATCTCATTGCCGGCTTAGAGCCTATGAATTTTATAACCTTTGCATCACCACATCTGGGTTCAAGTGGAAACAAACAGGTAAGACTGATCTCTTTCATTGTTTTATAGACTAGAGTTAAAACATTCAATTGTCTCTTCCCCCAGTTAACTTCACTTGGCTACCCACTTAAGTTACCTGTAGAAGAGAGGGTTAATTGTAGCACTCTATTCATTGCAACCATCACTTAATGCAATTATTGGAACGATAGTTGTACAACTTCATAGAGTTACTTTTAGGAAAAAGTCCACTATTCAACCTTGAATTGTGGACTCGGTTTGTTTTTCAACCTTCAAGTTTGAAACTGTGCAAATCAGAACCTCAAACTAACGAAACCGTCCACTTTACCCCTAACCCAAACCAAGGTGGTTTTGTCTGACGTGGGACCGACTGTCTATTTTCGTTGATGTGGCGTCACGCTAGCATCCATGTCACCATATTTTACCACCTCGTAAGCCAAATCACCTCATCACAGTGGTCGTCGTCTCGCTCAAAACAGAGAGTAGAGAGTTGTTTGCCATGGATGCGGCTCAGCTGAGCTCACCACTAACAAGGACAGGGTAGGCGGCACTCAACGAGGACTAAAATGAGATGCTGCAGCCACGTAGAACTCCTAGGTGGTGCCAACGCGAGCGGATGTGGTCTGCCGCGGCGGCTGCACACGATGGCGATGGCAGTGCACTGTCGGCTTCTCCGTCGGCTGTGTTGTGCAATGGCTAATGTGGCCTACTATGCTCCCCCGTCAACTAAATCAAGCACCGAGCTAGAAAAGATCAATCAATGAAACATGTTTGTCTTGTTGTTCATGTGAGCCACGTAGTTAGTCCATGGCTGCAGCCTCTAGATCTTGATCTGGGCTCTCGTGATAGCTCAGACAACGAAGAATTTGTCAATTAATACAAGACTTGTTGTAATCAGTTAATCACTGCTAAGAATAGCCAAGTCGTGGTGGCACTAATTAGGTTCGAACTCACCGTTCAACGCCGCCTCCTCAAGCTTGTGGTGTCACATCCGTCCGGCTGCAGAGGCAGACGACAAAGTGACAGGGGAAGGAAAGGAAGACAGAGATGGTAGTCTGCCTGCCACACCGTGCGTGAGCCCGTGCCCCACCTCGACGATGCTCACAGGATCACCCATGACTGCGGGCGGAGATAGAAGAGGAAGACAAGGAGAGAGATAGGGGCTGGATGCTGCGGGGAGAGATCGAACACAAGCAACCGGCACGGGGTTGTGTGAAGGAGGCCCAAATTCTTCTCTCTACCACCACCTTCCTTGAAGCCAGCGAGATCCCTCCACCTGATCTCCTCCTCTGGTGAGAATCACGCCCAACCAGCCGTGGCATGGCAACCACACCCTAAGCAGTTTCCCCCTCCATTTATTTTGTGCTTCGCCATGTGGCTAGGCCAGAACGACCGTTCTTCTCTGTCGCCAGCTGGGAGGTCCGCCATGATGCTATCACCTCCTAGATCAACTACGAGTCAATTCCTCGTGGTCAGAGCTTCACAACGACTCCCTCTTCCTCCGCCCGTGCCCTGTCCAAGATGTCTTACGCCGAAGCGTCACCGCCACACTCGCCTTCTGCTTAATCATTGCTTGCACGTCACCAAGCTGCCACAGGCCACCATCCACCATGAAGCCACTACGGGTGAACTTGTCATTGTCTAGGTGTTTTTTTTCCCATCCCTAGTTCTCTCCATCCTCCTCTGCCGCTGGTGAGCTCCGTGCCTAGTGATGCTCTGTTTCTAGTTGTGAAGAGAGAGAAATGAGAGGAGAAAGAAGGGGATGAGGTGGATGCGAACTGTTGGCGCCTTTCCAAATTGGCCAACACGTCTGCCAAATTGAATACACGTGGATGCCACCTAGGTGCGAAACCGTTCTGGTATGGTTCAAGGGGGTAAAGTGATATGGCATTGATACTTTAGGATTGTATTTCAAATGGTTTTAAAGTTCAAGGTTGAAAACCGAACCAAGGCTAGAGTTCAGGGTTGAAAAGTGGACCTTTTCCTTAATTTTATGGATTTACTTATGCTATCTGTTACTTTTAGTTTTCTAATAAAGTATTTGTAAATATTTAAGCACTTTTATTTCATTTAGAACAAGAATATTCAAATGCTTCAGTAATGTTAGTCTCATGTTCAGATTCTTCCACCAGCTTCCTTTTTTATGTGGCCTGCCTTTCCTGGAACGAAGAGCATCGGAAACTGCACATTTGATTGTTGGGAGAACCGGAAAGCATTTATTCCTTACAGACAATGACGATGGCCGGCGTCCACTTCTCCTTCGAATGGTTGATGACTGTGATGATATAAAATTCAGGTTATTTTCTGGATGCTTCTCCTTTATACTTCAAATGGTTGATAAATGTGATTGTATAGAAACCAAGTTCATTTTCTGTATGCTTTCCCTCAGTTGTCCAAAGTAGCTCAAAAATGTTTAGGGCATCATGCCTAAGTACAACATGTTCTCTTGTGCAGATCAGCATTGCGCTCTTTCAAACGACGTGTGGCATATGCTAATGCGAATTTTGACCGTATCCTTGAACTGCCTAAATTTCATGTCTGTGTTCATTATTTGTTCTGAATTACAGTTCTTACTTCTGACAAGATCTCCACTTAACTAGCTGAAAAGATATGGTTGGGTGGAGAACATCATCAATCCGGCGTCAACATGAGTTACCAAAAGTATGCATTAGGGATATTTTCATGTTTATGGTTTCTTCTGTTTAAATAAACCTACTGATTTATTTATATATTGAATTATTATTGAACGGAACACCTTTCTTCAACCCGTTCTGCAGCATCGACTTCTTGTTCGTGATGAGATGTATCCGCATATTGTCTATGTTGATAAAGGAATCACGGACAATAATGAAACAGAAGTCCGTGCGGATATGTATGACACAGAAGGTATGGACTTCCTATTTATCTGCCTCTGATTAGAGAGGTAATAACAAAGAAGAGCCATTATCATTGGATTTATTACCACCATGGCTTTGAGGTACCTTGTAGAATTCTGGGTCTCTTCTGATTGAGTTATTTACATTGGACCTTTTGGGATTTGTCCAGCCATTTTAGTCTAAGTTTGCTGACATGGAATGATTTTGATGTGTTTATCAGTTTCCTGCATGTCCAATTTAAAATAACTTTAACAATCCTCAGTTCAGCTGTTAGCTGACCCAAATTGGCAAAGTTGATTGTTTTATCGTTAGCTGACAACAATGCCTTCTATGTGTAGAGGAGATGATAAGAGGCCTTACACAAGTACCATGGGAACGTGTTGATGTGAGCTTCCACAAAAGTAGTCAACGATTGGTTGCGCATAACACCATCCAGGTGTGATTTTTTTTTTTGTTTTTGCTTTTCCAATCTGCGTTGTGTATTTTGAGCAAAGTTTTGTTTTCATTTAGTGGCATCCGAACTTTGCTTCTAAGGAAGCTGGGGCTATAGACACACTTAACTGGTGTTTGTGTTTTGTGAGTTGCATGTAGTGAAATGTCTCCTGATATGATTACCAAAACGAACTTGCAAGGATTGGTCTATTTTGCGCACCAGGTGTAGCAGTCGGTTACTATCCTTTAATCTGGGCTTTGACATGAAAGAATAACTTCTATAGTGATTCAATACATATAATGAAGAAAATAAAAAAATTGTGAAGCGAAAAGGGTACTGGCATTGTGGCAAGTCTTTCAACTCTTGCTTGCTGAGATCAACTAGTTTATAGTTGTGTATTGTAGTGTTCACTATATTAAACCTGCAAGCCTAGTAAATAATTTGGGTTAGTCCTTTCTGTATATTAGATTCTCACCAACATTACTAAAGAATGAAGATGTCTCGGATCCTTGGATCATCAATAAAGTTTTTGAAGCACCTGTTCTAAAACAAATTCTGGAGAGCTAGTATCGATTCTTTGATTCTTGAAGCTGTTATCGCTTTGTTAATTCAGAATATTATGGTCTTTGTAAACGGGCTTTTCTCAACATTATGGATACCCGATTCATTTGTTGCATGGTATAATAGTATAATTGGGCCGATGCAACATTACTAACATTCTGATCATACTTTTTTCTCTTATGAACGTCAGGTGAAGAGCTACTGGCTAAATTCAGACGGAGCAGACGTGATCAACCACATGATGGATAATTTCCTCGTCTAGTCCATGAACTCCACAGCGTACAGTGTACCAATATTCGTGTCGAGTTTGTTGACAAAGTGACAATTCAATTTTGCTAAGGCGATTTGTCCTCGTAGGCTAAAGTTTCCATCCCCAGATAACGAAATTGATTCTTTAGGTTTCGTGTGCTGCAGTCGCAGAGTAGAATCCAATCCAAAATCCCAAATGTTTCTGATCCTCATTCCTCCGCATCAACAAAGCTGTCACGTCCAAGTGTATTATATAATCTGTCCCCCTCGTATTGTACGATAAAGCTAAACACCATTGCTGGAAAATAGATGTGCAAAATGTAGACTTTTTAACCATGCCCGGTTGTTTTTGTTTTGTTTTGTTTTGTTTTACGCTGAGACGCGTTGCTCTATCTCATTCGATTGATCCGCAGATGGTCAGGTGCCAGCTTCTGAAACTTTCAGGAACTGTCCTGAACTTGCGTTCCAAGCGGCGGTCGGCCCGAGCCCATCTGGCCTCCACGAACCCAGCAAATCATCACAAAATCCAGCACCTTCTCGCACCGCCGCAGCGCGTCGGCCGAGTCTTGAAACTCCCCCACGAAAGGCGAACCACCAATCCCCCCAAACGCCGCGCCGCGCCGCGCCGCGCCAGTCTCCATGGCGGCCGCCGCCTCCAACCCCTTCCCGTTCCCGTCGCGCCGCCCGCCGGACGACACCCTCTTCTACGCCGTCTACCCGCTCCCGCTCCCCACCGACCTCCCGCCGCCCGCGCTCCTCGCCTCGCTCCGGTCCCTCCACCTCTCCCTCCTCTCCCACCTCGCCCCCTTCCTCTCCTCCCACCTCTTCCACTGCGACCCCTTCAACCTCTCCATCCCGCCCGATCCAGCCTCCCCCTGCGCACTCTGCGCCTCTTCCCCCGTCCCGCACCTCCATGGCGCGCTCCGCTTCGGCGACTCCCTCCCCGACGAGTGGCTCGCCGTTTCCCTCCTCTTCGCCCTCACCCGCGCCTTCCCGGACCTCGCGGCCCGCGCGTGGGACTCCGACGGGGACTTCCTCCTCATCGAGGCCGCATTCGCGCTCCCGCGCTGGCTCGACCCGGACACCGCGCCCAACCGCGTCTTCATCTTCCGCGGCGAGCTCCACATCCTGCCGCCCTCCTCTTCCCGGAGACGCCCTCCTCGAGGCCGCGCTTGCCGCCGTCTACGAAGACTCCGTCGACACCCGCGCCTCCGACGCCGTCCAGGCCGCCATACAGCGCCGCATCACCGGGTTGCCTGAGAGGGCGGCGGAGAACCTCCACACGGCGCGCGTCATCGTCCCGGTGCCCGTGGCGAAGGTACTAAAGGAGGAGCCCTGCCTGATCGCCCGCGCCGTTGCTGGGTTCTATGATCGGGATATAGACACCATGAAGCACGCGGCGAGGATGGAGAGGTTCCTGAATGGGCCTGGTGGGGAGGGGGCTAATATGGTCAGGACGTCAGTGCGGATGACGCGGGCGATGTATGCGCAGCTCGTGCAGCAGAACTTCCAGGCGCCGAGGGGTTACCCGATGCCGAGGAGGGACGAGGGGCCAGAGAAGTGCATGGAGGCAGAGCTGGGGGTGAAGATTGCGTGCGGGTTCGAGATGATGTACCAGGAGAGGCAGCGCGAGGGGGAGGAAGGGAAGGGGAGCACATGGGAGGTCTACAGGAAGAGCTTGGAGGCGACTGGGTGCTTCGAGGGGCTGCTTCCTGGGTCGAAGGAGTATAAGAGGGTCATGGAGGAGGCAATGCAGTATTACAAGAGCTCAAGTTTGTTCTCGCGAACGAGGTAGTTTCTGTTGCTCCTTCTAGTCTTGTGAATTTAGCTATCTATTTAACTGCTAAGAGTATGTGAGTATGCAACCATTTCAATCATAAGTCATTTAATTTCAGTTTCAACCCCCGAAAATACAACTGACACTTTTCTGTAGCGAAAGGAAAAAGAGTAGTGGATGACATCCAGTATGGTTCTTGAGACTACCTGGTTTACTTTACTGTATCATGAACACATGTTCATGAACTCAATAGCCATGTCTAATGTGAATTCTGGGAATGTCCTAATACTCTTGTGATATTTCACAGGGAGATACTAAGTGCCCCTGTGCGTCGAATCGATGAAATCCTGGCGATGCCATACTCAGCTGAGTGTTTTGAAGGCATTGACCTTCCTCCCAGTGATGATGACTCTTGGTTGTATAATGGGGATGATGAGTTGAGTGCAGAACTTCGTGAAAGGCAGAAGGAATTGGAAGAGTATGAGGCTGCAAAGAAGCATATAAAAAGTCAAAAGCAAAATGTCTCCGGCAGTTCTAGCTCCCAGCCAAATGAGTTTAATCTTGGAGAGATTACAGAGTCCATGCAAGAATTTGTTCGCAAAATGTCAAGCTTTGAGGGAGCTGAAGTTCCTGCAAACAGGTTTTCCTCTAGACTCATCTATAGTTTCTATTGCATGTTTATTTGTCAGTTGGTCATGTTTTTCAGTAATTTACTTTTGCTTGTTCAAATATGTGCATATCACTGCCATCTATTTTCTTCGAAATTATGCTTCATACATAATTTTCTTTTTATACTTAAATTTGTCCCAAGTCCAAAGTCCATACAACCAGCAGAAAATAGGAGAAGTGTTGGCTGAAGTCTATTTGCATGAACATTTGTAGATACAGATTCCTTTGTCAAACATGAATAAAAATGCACTAATATGGCGTATCAAGTCCCTTTATCCTGATTCACTGAAATGTGTATGACATCTGGAAACACTGAACAGAAAAATAAAGAAAACCGTGAAGTTTAAACTAAGTAGAGCCTTAGATAGCAAAGTGTCAAATTTTTATTTCCGGGTGTATATCAAGTAAACCCAAACACTGTAGTGCAACCTTGTAATACATACTTTGTCTACGTTGGATACATTTCTTATAGTCCAATTTTCAGTGTTTGTATGAACCCTGACATTTGAGAAAAGAGCATTGGCCTTATCACACGAGGATAACTTAATGATCTTCCTGGAGCCCTGGAGCTAATAGTGATCCACATATTATGGTCTTAAATGCTCAGAGTAGTGTAAACTCTTGGTTCACACTTTTTTTCCCTAGAGCTGGAGTGGCTCCAACTCCCGAGTTACAACAGTTGTACCTTTGCCAGTTGGGACTATGTATAGGATGCTCTTCACAGAATATTAATCATTGAGCATTTTATTGAAGTAAAAAAGTGGCCCCAAGCATATATGACATTGTTTCTCTATTGCATTGTAGATGACAATTTGATTATTTTTCTAGGACTTGTGCTATGTAAAAATCTGCACACAATTAGACCTTTTCTTTCTTTAGCTATTTTATTATGCACCTCTTCTATTGGATTGGTCCTTCGATATTCATTAACTCATTTTGTTCATGTAGGAGAGACATGGAATCAGTGGGCCTAGATGTCAACCAGTTCTTCAAGGCCATGGAGTCAGTATTAGGCAGAAATTCACAAGAGGAAGCTGGCAATGATGCTGAATTTGATAGAAAATCCTCATCATCTGACATGGACTTTGGTATGTGTTTTCTTCTTCAGGTCACGCAAAAGCTATTTCTCATTCCTGCCTTAATTCTATGAATCTCACACGGTCAACTATTTGTATCGGATTGTATCCTTGACTCCTACCTAGTTAACAAATTACATATATTTGTTTTATTCATCTTTCTTGAGTATTGGTTTTCTGGCCTGGGTTGCAGCTTTCATATGATTCGAGAAATACAATTGGCAGCACAAACCAACAAGTGTAGTAATAGACATCAACTACACCTTTTCTTTTCTTTCTTTTTTTGGGTTTGGCCGTTTGGGTGCCCTGGTTGGAGATCTTTCACACTGTAATCTTCTGTTGCTCTCTTGCACTTTTTTACTGAATACAATGATTAAAAATCTCTGCTTCTATGGCATACTAAATATTTTATGTATTAATCAGTTAACTGGCAACTGAACAAATGTGTCTGCTAGTTAAACAGGTAAGGGCCAATGAAGTAATATGCGATCTATTTGGGATTGGTTAACGCTTTATCAGCTACGGTGCTATGGAAACCTTATATTCCTAGCTCACTAGTTGCTCTCTTGGTTCTTCAATGCACATTTCTAGCCAACTTCTTTATGGTTGTCAGCCATCACTTTGTTGTCTGGATTCTGGTTTGATGTGCACTGGATGTTAATTAAGAATGCTTTCTGTGGCACAGATGATTCTGATGATGAGAATGGCTTTGCTGAAGAAGCTGGTGACAAGGATATGGACGATTCTTTCATGGAATCATATTCAGATGCTTTGAATAAAGAGCTAAGTACGACCACTATTGACAAAAGCTTTTCTCGAGCACCATGTCCTGACACCAACAATGAGGTAACCCTTGTCTATTTGGGATGTTAAATGCTTTCATCTTGTCATTTTGCGTTTAGGACAGGGCACTCCCATGTGGATTGTTCACTCGAACTGCTTAAATTTGATAAATTCTTAATATCGTTAGTTCGTTACACCATCTGCTGGCTGATTTTTTTCTTGATACTTGAAGTGCAGTTTGGAAAGGGTACATCCTTAATTGCGTTTTTAGCCTGTGGGGGTTTAAATGAGGAATCAGATTACAGCATACACATACTCAATTCAATTTGAAATCATGGAGATTCCATTAGAACTGAAACACTACTAATCTTCAGCGGTCAAAATGACTCCCATATTCTTTTGTTCTGATTTCCTTGTGAGTGGTTATGCCATGTTGTGAACATGTAAGGATGTCATGTTGTTAATATGTCATGCCAATATGCCATGTTTGTAAACTTGCTAGACATAAACCAGTTTAGTTGACTAGTTAGATATGCTCAGCCAATGGTCCACCCCGAAGAATTTTATCATTTGGCATCCTTCTCCATTCTTTTCAGTTACTTGCAAATACTAAGCTACTGAAGGATAAATCAATGTAGATAAACACGTCCTTGTTTGTGATATCTCTGTTTGCAGATTGGTTTGTTATTTTGGAGTGGCATGTTGCTACTTTTCCCACTTGGTTTTGCCTAATCATTTGAATTACTTGTTTAATCCAAGTTTATACTGCATGTCTGGCTTACTCGTGAACAGTGACCCTGCATTTGCCAACTAAAACAGAAATTTCAAATTTGTACTTTTCTTCTGCCATATCGAACTCTCAATTAAAAACATGGCAATGATGTGATTCTTGTTAGAAGTGTTTGTTCGATTTGACTAATCCAGTAATCCTAATCAGCGTTGTGATATATTTTGCCTTCCAGGGTCCTTCAGATGCTGCCGATACTGATGGGAGATGGCTCCAGTTGATGTAGATTTGAACCTTGTGGAGAGCTTTCTTAACTCGTACTCTTCTCAACAAGGCCTTCCCGGCCCAGCTTCCAATCTGCTTGGACTTATGGGTGTAAAGGTACCTCCCGATGGTAAAAAGTCGTGATTTGGTGTTTGTACTAGTATACACATGAAGTTTCAGGAAACATAGGTCTAGGTTAGCTGCACAATTTGTTGTGATTATTATGTATTGTGTAATCTCAATACTGCAGCAACATGAATGACACCTCTAGATGAAAGCACAGAATATCAGCACGGTGTCTCAGCAAAACTACAGCACTTGGATAAGGAAAATTTCAGCTTGGAAGACATGTTTTCAATACTTGTTCTCCCTGCACTACCGCTCCACTATTAACTAAAAATAATCTTCAGGTCTCTTTTGGTTGACAAGAATAAGTATATATATGCAGCAAACAAAAAGTGTGTAGTGTTCATATCCAATCCATTTTGTTAGTACAGATTTTGAAGCTAATAGTTGTTCCAACCATGTTTGCATGCATTGATCTTACAGCTGATATGGTGCATCGGTCAGTTATGACACCCTTAAGTATTAGAAGCAGCATTTTAGGCCTATGTGTGGAATTGGTCAAGGCACACGTGCAAAAACTGCGACTGTTTTGGAGTATTTATGTAGAATGCACGAAATCTTCCTAAAATAATTACTCTTAAGAGGAGCTAAGGAGAAGTAGGAACATCGCATCTGAGGGGAAAATGCGCGGGGAGAGAAATGGCTGCCGGCCTCTGCCTCTTGGATGCGTCAAAAGGATGCAGCCCATTTTTCTACAGCAGCCGGGGTCTACTACTCACACGCCGGCCATGAAAAGCCGCTTCTGTGACAGAAGCCATTTTTCTTTTCACCGTAGTCATTTTTTAAAAATTTAGTTTTTTTTTACAAATATAGCTCTCTTAGTGGACCTACTGACCTTGACAGAACACCGCTAGCCACACTGGTAATACATTTACTTAGCGCTAATAGTATTTTAACTAGTACTAGTAGTGTGCCTGTGCTAACGCTACGGTAAAATACAAAATAAGATAAAATTTGTAAAAAATAAAATGAACAATCAGATTCATTAAGATTCACGTCTCATATATTGTATAACCAAATATTTTTGTCACATAATGAATGTCCGTTCTGTGGTTTGGAAGTAAGTACATCTTTATCTGATTTTAAATGTAAAATTCTGTAGATTGGAACTGGTTGCCACTGTTAATTGGTTGGGAAATGCTTCCCTGAGTGGACATGAATTAGATTGGTTCTGGTTTTGCAAACCACAAAATTGGGTTTTTTAGAGGGACAAAAATGGCTTCTAAACGATGCATTTTAAAGGTAGAAATGTTGATATTTTAATTCAAGGAAAAAAGACAAACCTTTCCATCTCTGTCACTATCAAAGCAATGTATCATCTTAGATATCTCAGAATCTGTCTAGATGAAATCATGTACGTTGGCCATTCTTTCAAGATCCCATGGTGTGATATATCCTTTTCCAACCTCTGTAGATCAAGGTAGTAACCAATTAAGACTGCTTACAAAATAAAAATATAAAGAATAAAAAAATAAAACTTGAATCTTTAGAGCACATGCCACAAAAGATATGAGATAAATTATGCCAATCCAAATTTGATGTATCTGCTCTTAATATAACTACATCCATTTGTCTCTAAAGGAATGCCTAAAGGAAGTGCCTTCAGAATAGATAAAATTCAGCCTGGCTTGTTCGATGCTGTTAAAAAGTACTATCTATTACTTTCTTCTCTTGGCAAGTATTGCAGAATCCATAAATTGTACACCATAAGTAAGTTCACTAATATTTCTCCTTACTTCCAAAGAAGGTGGCGAACAAACTCTTATCAATTAAGGTATGTGCAAAGACATATTTCGATTATATCAAATTCCACGGTACATCTAAATCGAACTCAAGTAGTTCCAATGCGATGGAGATTAAGGCAAACATATTCCATAGGCAGGAGATCGGTGCAAGAGCATCATGTAAGCAAATTAAACAACAATATGTAGCATTTCGTGGTTCCTACATGTATAAATGGAAATATGTAACAACAATATGCCGTGCGTTACTACGAATTTTTAAATTTATCATACTTGCTTCAAAATCTGAAGCACTTTTAGTTATAACCCAACTTTATTTTGATCATAAGTAATCAACAACGGTAGAAGGAAACAACTAATTTCTTATGCCTTGGTGATCATCCTCCGTGGATATTACTACGATTGAAACAGGAGAGCGGTTCTAAGTTAAAGCGGAGAGATCTTTTATCAGATCATAGCTTATTGGACAGCTCAATGAAATCTCCTCTCAAATTTCCAAACTTGAAAATAATTCAATGCTTCTGCCATCTGAAACATTACTTCACTTTCAAATAATTGATCAAACAAGAGGCAGTCCCACACGTCAACCAGTATGCTTTTTTTTGTCAGAAGGGATGGAGTGGTGGGAGAGGCCGGACCAACCACCAACTCCTTTTATAATAGTAAAGATATCTGAAATCTGAAGAATAACTCCGTAGTTGCAAAACTATAATGAAATATATGACACCTAGTTATTACTTATTAGTTAACATTTCCAAATAGAATGCACGAGTAATATTTTCATCAGGACTATCCTACATGGTATCTAATACATATGGTTGAACGACAGATGTCTCACCACCGGAGATTTGGTTTAAGTGCCAATCACATGGCATAATATACGACTATCATGTAAAATTTGTATATGCACAAACCTGAACTGGCACAATAGCTTTACACAAGAGTAAGGCATCCCTAGCAGCATTGCAGAACTCCTTTGCAACTCTTGCAGATGACAAACAAGCATCCTGCACTGGATATTCAACAACAAAAAAATGGATGTACATCAAATCCTCAATCAAGAAAAATTTATAACATGAAATACTGAAAACTGGGAGACAACATTTGCACAGTAAGGTGGTTGGGATAAGGAACCATCAACACGTCATTAGTGCAAGCAACAAGCAATTAGGCGAATAGATCTAGAGAAACAATAAAAAGAATGTGGGGACATGCATACCTTGAGGGCTCCATGAACCAATTTCATTAACTGAAGTGCTGATTTAGATATAAAACACTTCTCTGGCTGGAAAAGTAAATCAACAACATAATCCCCTCGGCCATCTGATGCCTGCAATAACAAGCCTCTTTAATATGTTTGCTAAGGTGAATCCAACATTATCCTGCTCAGTAATTTGCCCATGAAAAACATAGACTTAAACAAAGCAACTCACAAGAGGGTTGTCGTAATCATATTGTACAAGAATGTCTCTTGCTTTCGCCAAGATCTCATTCCTCTTCCTTGTAGCAAAATGAACTTCAACATCATCAACAAATTGGGTCCACTTGCCATCCTTCCTGTCAGGCGAAATAAACATCATACTCCTAAGGGTGTTCTCAAATTCAGTTGTACTTCTCACAACATCCTGGAATTCAATTAGCTTGGATGCCTCATTAGGAACAGCCTGAAAACATAACTGAATGATCAGTTC
This sequence comes from Dendrocalamus sinicus, assembly GCA_036346575.1. NCBI lineage: Eukaryota > Viridiplantae > Streptophyta > Magnoliopsida > Poales > Poaceae > Dendrocalamus > Dendrocalamus sinicus. The sequence goes on from CM070664.1 coordinate 11,712,744, forward strand.
AATTAATTAGAAGATATATAACAACACTATTTTCGAGGAATTTTTATAGAATAGATCTGATGGCATCCTTTTCTTCTCTACAGAAGTAATTACCATTCACATGTCCACAAACAAGAAAACTGAAATAAGGAAGGTGATAGAACCCAAATTTGCTGTAGGTCAGTAAGGATAGTTAGATAAGGTCAGTTTGTTCATTTCTTTTGTAATAATTATAATTTTTTCCAACATGGGGCAAGAAAGATCAATCTTTGAGTCATCTTCTCATAGAACTGAGGAGTGCTCATTGTTGATATTAAAGTGTGCTTCTAAAGGTATATAACGTGCATTTTCGCAAATCAATTCAATCATAAATCATGAGTCGATAAATCAAAGTATAGTTGATGTAGCATAAGAAAGATTGCCAAATAGAAAATTACATTTTCCAATATGTTCAAGCAAAAAAGTTGATGGCCCATGAAGAACTTATGCAAGTTAAGATGCAACAGCTTTTGCCTAGCATTATGGACAATAAGCAATTTTAATTACAATCCAGAACCGTTTTTTATTATTTGAATAGAGACAAGCATGTGTATCAGTGAAAGGACCGCTCATGAGAAGAAACACATCGAATCATGTAGTTCTCAAGCATTAGTCTATCAACTAAATAGGTAACAAGCATACCTTGGAGAGAAAATGTGTGATAACCAGATCAGAAATTCTTAACCACATTAGCTTTGCAAAGGACTGCATCCATGTGATATTTTCCATGCAAATGAACTTGCATACAAACTTTAAGACATCAATTATTTTCTTGAGTAAAGAACTGACCCAGCTTTGTAGCCCTTGAACAATAACAACCAATTACATGCTTGTCCAAGACAACCAAAAAAGAAAACAAGAATCAAGTTTACTTGGCAGTAATTTGTCAAAAAAATATAGTAATTGCTTGCGTTTCGTCATTCCGGATGTGTAAAGATCTAATGTTACCTACTCAAGACAAAATAGTGACAACCAAAATGATTTACACATTTGGATTGTTTATTTAGAAGAAATTGCATCTTCAATTCATCTCATATTCAGCGTATATATTTAGGTGATAGCTTGAAAGAATACTAAGTACATAATCGACAAGGACCAAGTGGAACCTAATCAAGCGATGGACATAAAAACAAAAGGTAACTAATTTATACAAAAATAGTTTGGAACAATTAGCTCGATGAATTGAGAAACACTATGAAACACTTACCTGTAGTTCCTCCAAAGGGACTATGCTCAAGACCGATATAGGGTTCTCGTAACCACCTTTCAAGCACTTCTACTGAAACTGCGACGGATATGTTCTTGATTCTTTGGAATTAGGACATGTTTTATCATCAAGTCTGCCACTTTTGCCATCCCATATTCTAGGGCATCAATTGTCTGCATATTCAACAACACAAAGAAATGACAAAGTGGTTCATTTGACCTAGCTCATACAACAGATATTAGAAGAAGATAATACAATACGAACACATGTCTTTGGTGGCCTCATATATCAAAAGCGCCAACCGCATATACTAACTGGTTTGGTCTAGTTATTCTTGTGAAGAATATAGGCGATCGCAACTCGCAATGTTTTATGAAACCTTAAAAGGACCACATCAAAAATAGGAAATATTGGTTCGGTCAGCAAGGAATTATCGCTAGGTTTTGGTGTGTATAAAAAGCAAAAAGATAGCCTTGGTATGGAACATATGAAGAATGTGACTGGTGGAATATTTTTTCAAAGCTAAGAGGACGTTAACTCTTGTATCGTTATATCATCGAAGTAACGACTCCTTATAGTCCACAAATCATCGCCAATGGCCATCTTTAACTACATTGTTGTTCATTATCAATGATTAATCGATCATAAAGCTTAAAAACATTATTACCATTTGATGTTCCAAATGTCCCCCAAACTAAATCCCAAAGTTGTTTTCCATCAGATGGATAGCAATACCATCTTCAAAAGCTCAAGGCTCAAAATATGCACTTTTCCAATTATTATTCTAAAGCAAATATTATTCTAAAGCAAATATTCCAAGAAAGCGTAATCGTAGCGACTTGATGCTCGCATGAAGAATCCATGGAGGTACGCATCTTGCGGCGCAAATCCAGACTGAAGAACCACGCGAAGCCAAGCCCGAACTCAACCCGAGCACGATAGATTAAAGCAGAAGAGATCGAGAGAGAGAGAGAGCACCACCGTCCTCTCATCAAGGAGATGCGGACTCGCTTGTCGTTCCCATCGAACACGAGGAGGAGGAGCGATTCCACGCGGCGGGCGGAGGGCGGACCGCGCCACCGCGGGTCACCGCTGCGTCGGGAGCGAGGGGCGAGGCGGTGACAGCGCAGTGAGGTGAGGGCGGCGACCGCGGTGGAGGCGCGCGCAGCCGAGCGGCGAGTGGCTACGCGAGCGGCGGTGGGGCGCGCGCGATTGGACACGGGATTTGGAGCTGGGGTTGGGGATTAGAGGTTAGGGTTTTAGAGGTTTCTTGCCGAAGAGCCAGCGGGAGAGGCCTTTGGCGCGCGGCTGGGAGGAGCGCGTGTCGGACGGGTAGGAGAGGTAGACGCGAGGAGCCGTTGGCGAGGTTCGGGGAGGCGGCCGGGCCGGGTCGAGAGCAGCGCGGGCGGCGCGGCGGCGGTGGTAGTGGCTCGGGCGGGAGAGGCCGGGTCGAGGAGAGGCGCCGAGATGGACGGGCATGGTGACGCGCTCGCGATGAGGCGCTTCTGGCGGCCGCGGATCGCCTTTGGGTACTTGTCCGCCGTCTGCACCTTCTTGAACGTCGGCGTCGGCGCGCGAGCATCATCTCGTTCTCACTATCTCGATTCCATCTGCGCCGCGCTTTGAACTCCATGCCTTGGAGGGCTCGGACCTAGCGCCGCCTCCGCCTCTGGCGCTTAGGGTTCGAGACGACGCGGCCTACCGGCCGAGGAGGAGGCGGCGCGCGCGGGTGGGGAGGAGCGGGAGGCGGAGGCAGGGCAGACAGCGGGTGGAGAGGAGGAGGTGAGGGTGGAGCGGCGAAGGAGGTGAGGGCAGAGCGGCGGAGCGTGGGGAGGAACGACGCGCGGAGTGGCGGCGGAGGAGGGAAGGGAGGAGTGACGGGATTCGGTGGGGGGGGGGGGGGAGGAGGCACACGGGATAGGCGAGCGCGGGGTGGGGTTTGGCTCAATGATGTGCATGATCCGGATGATTTTGGCCTTAGGATCTTCAATGAGTAAGAGAAGAAGGCTTGAGGAGAGATCTAGGCCATTCATTTGTATGAAGTTGGATTACTTTGGTACACAAATCTGGGTGGACTTAGATTAGGCATGACTGTAGGGGTGGTTGAGGGGGCTGGATTTAGTAAAGAAAATTTTGGTGTATTATAGAGTCGGGTAGACTAATTGTATTTAATTAAAGCTTAATTAAGCTCAGTATTAATTACTGCCGCATGCGGGTTCCTCAGCGGTTCCTGTCGAGGTGATTGCCGAGTTTGATAGGTACCTGTCTAGCTGGTATGTCAACAGAGAGGCTAAATTTATAAAAATAAACATCTAAAGGTTAAATTAAAAAACTATAATATCATTTATGTGAACGTTCCCACGACAGTACCTTCCACGAACCACGAACCACAAGCACACGACCCATTGCCAGGCCCGTGATGCAATTTGATGCTGCCTGCTGCTAGTACTACTGTACTAACATAGCATCCATGATGTTTAGAAGCCACACAGCCTCTAAGCTGGATCGATCAGTGGTATTAAAGATAACATAATTTTTTTTATAATGTTTAGCACTTCAAGTAACTTAAAGATAGGACATGTAAATAAGACTATAAAAACAGCTTAAGACTCGTGAGGTATTTGAGTTTGGCTCGTTCTAGACTTGATTTGAGCTCAGCTTAAATTTTAAATGAGCCGAATCGATCTTGATCTCGAGCTCGCGAGTTTCACCGAGTCGAGCTTGAATAGTTTGCAAGTCTCGATTCGAATTTAAATAGTGATACATATTAACTCTTATCGAGTTTACCCGAGCTAAACTCGAGCTCTTCTTATTATTAAAAATTAGTGTATATTTGAATTATTTTAACTGTTATCGAGCTTTAACGAGCTAAGCTTGAGCCTACTCGAGCAAGCTGAGCCCAGATCCGAGTTCGGATCCCAACTCGAGTTCGGCTCGAATTTCTACCGAGCTTGAGTTTAGAAGGGCAGTCTCACTCGAGCTTGACTTATTGACAGCTCTACTTATATATATATAGTATAAATAACAGGGGCACCTAGGTGTCTGGACACCTAGTCTCCTTACCTTTGGATTGCTTTTAGATGCGTGCTAGTGTGATTGAGACTTTCCATCCATGATTAAGACTTTCCTTCCATGATTGATTTAGCATGCCTAATATATATATATATATATATATATATATATATATATATGAAAAATACTTTTTACTCCCGGGTGTAATTACTCCCACCTCTAATATACCACCTAAATAGACTTGAAATACTCCTTTATCACTTTAGGTATACTCATATACTAATTATAAGATACTCCAATGTAAACCACACAAAAAAAGTAGAAAGGTGTCTATAGTTTTTAGCGTATTTTATAAGTACCTTCATATACGCATATAAAAAGGAGTATGTCTAAAAAATATACATACCGCCTTTGAAAAATTGCACATACCACCTAGATGGTCTTAAATACTCGTATACTACACGTACATACCCTCCGTTCTGTGAAATACTCCTTATGTTATGAGATATAACATAGGGAGTAATTACACCCGGAATAGAAAAGAGATTTCATATATATATATATATATATATATATATATATATATATATATTAAAGAAAAAACTTCTCTCATCCTATTACTTAACCACTCTCTATATGTACGCCTAGAAGGCTTAGCTGTAGCCTGTAGGCATGTAACATACATACATACATACATACATACATATATATATATATATATATATATATATATATATATATATATATATATATATATATATATATATATATATATATATATATATATATATATATATATATATATATATATATATATAAAAAGAAAAACTTCTCTCATCCTATTACTTAACCACTCTCCTATATGTACGCCTAGAAGGCTTAGCTGTAGCCTGTAGGCATGTAACCTCCGAACTTGGTGGCGGCCTCTAGCTTTAGATGTTAGCCACTACCTCTACAATGCTGGGAGGCAAGCTGTAGGAGAAAAAGCTCGGATGCTCGCTGTCAGGGGTGTGGGTTTTGGGCCCAAGGCCCAATCAAGTTATTATTAAGAATTAGAGATTGATTTCTATTTGAGTTAGAGATTACTTTTTTTGTATTAGAGATATAGTTAGAGTTATGATATTAGTTACTATATCTGTTAGAGTTATAATTGGGATTAGATTCTATCTGTTAGGGGGAGCTATCTATATAAGGGGGCTACCGTATGCTATTGTAATCAAGCAGAGTAATATCAAGTCTTCCTCGTCTAAATCTCTAGTCTCTCTCCCTCTCCTTCTACGTCGACGCCATCTGGCCATCTTCTTAGTGGTGTTTACCCCGGCTCATGACAACTTGGTATCAGAGCAGTCGATCCCTTCTCACGACTTCTGCTACTATGGTTCCTACGACTCGTCCCCTTGCCGAGTCAATGGCCATAATAAAAGCTAGCGCGGAAAAGATGGCCAGCTACAACAAAGGCTGGGTGGACGACTACCTCAACATGCATGCCTTCTTTGAGAAGATTTTGAAGAAACGGGAGAAGGCGCAGCAAGAGGCCGCTCGCAGAGCAGAGGAGGCGCAACAAGAAACAAAGAGTAAGACACATCATCCAACACCAGATTTCCAACCACAAAACCAAAAACCATCTATTCATCTACTGCCAGCTCCCATCGCCGCAGTGTCTTCTCCAGCGTCTCCATCCATCATCGCAACATCTTCTCCGGTGCCGTTCGGACCGCTGCCGCTCCGCAGGCCGTCACCGCTCGGGTCACCGTTACCCGAGCCGTCGTCGTCGCAGCCGCGAGGTCCTCGGGCGCCCGAAGATGCGCCGCTGTCTCCGCCCGTGGCTGTCTCCTCCCTTGGCTGCCGCTCAGCCGCCGGCCGCTCCTCGCGGCCGCTCCGCGGTAGCCGGTTCCATGCTCGGAGGCGCCCGACCGCGCGCTCCCGGATCCGCCTCGCCGGGCCACCTGCGCGTCGTCGCCGCCGCCCGCTCCGCTCGCTTGATCCGCCGGTGGCTCCGTCGGCGCGCCGCCGCAGTTGCCGCTCCTCGCCGCTCGCAGATGGCGCTCCGTCGGATCCATGCGAGCCACGGGCGGGCTTCCTCACCGTGTCGAGCCGCCGCTGGCCGCTCCTCCGTGGGCCGCCTCCATCTGCGCCTCCGCCGCCACCACTCGGGCCACCGGCCGCTCGCCCGAGCCGCCACTGGTTGCGATTGCGGGCCGTGCCGTCGCCGTCGGCCGGGCGCATCCGCCAGAGACACCGCCGCCGACCAGGCCGCTGCTTCTCCCGGATCCGCCGCCGCCGCTCCTTCAGCTGCCACTCTCTGCTTCCGTATGAGGCCATGTTTCCGTGTGGAGTTATTAAGTAGGACAGGAGTCGGTGCCAAAAAAAATCAAAAAGAAAATAAAAAAATTCAAAAAAAATTATATATATATAAAGATTCAAAAATATATATTTTGCAGGCATTATATACCGAAGGCACTACACTTCGTCTAGCCTTGTTCCGTTTGGAGTTGGCCGGTCGTCTCCATCTGCTGCAGCACCCCGCCACCGTTCGTCTTCTACATCGGCGCGAAGGTCTTCCATTGGCCGCCGTCTAGCAGCTCGAGGACGAGCTGCATGTCCGAGAGGGGTGTAGTATCAGGGGTGTGGGCCTTGGACCCAAGGCCCAGTCAGGTTATTTTTAGGAATTAGAGATTGGTTTCTATTTGAGTTAGAGATTGGTTTCCTTGTATTAGAAATATAGTTAGAGATATGATATTAGTTACTATATCTGTTAGAGTTATAATTGGGATTAGATTCTATCTGTTAGGGGGAGCCATCTATATAAGGGGGGCTACCGCATGCTATTGTAATCAAGCAGAGTAATATCAAGTCTTCCTCGTCTAAATCTCTAGTATCTCTCCCTCTCCTTCTACGCCGACGCCATCTGGCCGTCTTCTTGGTGGTGTTTACCCCGGTTCATGACACTCTCTCGGTGTTTGCAAATTGCATTGGGCGTTACTAGTTGATGCGGACCAACTAAGAATTAGTTGATGCATAGGGATGGCCCGATCTTTCCCGGTACGATCAGCGATGTTCCTTCTCCTTGGATAGAGTCTTCTCCTTGTCTTGATGCAGCAAATAATATTGATAAGGGCAATTTGCACTAGTATGCAAGGCGCACACTAGAAGCAATCCGCCGAACTCCCCAAACTGTGAATTCAACAAGAAGACACGAATTAGAAGAGATGAACCTTGTAGATTTGATAGGCAATCTCAAGAATCTCCTATTCTTGCCTTGCACCAACTTCGCAAACTCCAAACGAGAAAACCATGCAACCACGCAATTTGACCGCCACCAACCATCATGGCGATTTTCTCCTTTATTTCACGAGTCTAAAAACTTATCATATCATAGCCTCTGTTACAATGGGGCTAAGGCCCTGGCCTTATATTGGTGCACAATGCACGACCTTGATTACAACTCACGCACTACTTGGCCTAAGGCCGAAACAAACTCCAATACGAACTAAAAAGGAAATACCTAAACTGCTACCTCTGGTTCTCTCTCAATTTGCGACTTAACCATGAGGATTCCGTGGCTGGCACCTCATCCATTGTGTGGGGCTTCAAAATAGCTTTCCAACGAGTCCAAGAACGCCCAAATCGGACTCCGTTTGTGAAAGTTATGGACGTTTTAGTATCGGTCTTGCCAGCTGTCCCAATCCAAGTCCGAATCGGTTTCAAATCTTTATATGTTTTGTTTTCTTGTTCAAGGGGCTTCCAAATCCGTTTGGAACCTGAAACGGAATCCTTCTCAACCTTTAGAAAACCATGGTGTGGTCGGATTTTATCCTTACTTGCATTGCAATACTCGGACTCCTTATGTTTGGCAAGTCTCGCGCGTCTCTCTGGACAGCTCGTGCAACTTCCAATGAAATTTCCATAACTTTGTGTAGGAAGCTCCAAATCAAGCGCGGTTTGATTTGTTGGAAAGTATACTTCATTAACTTTTCAAATATGTATTTTGTGTGTCTTAGAAACCTCAGAATTGACATTGAGAACTTCATGAACTTTGTGGACAGAACTGCAATCACGAGAACTTGATTGATCTTGTGTCTTCCTCTTGGCCACATCATCCCCTCCCCCTTCAAGCGAAACCGTCCTCGGTTTCATGGTAATCTTCACAAGCTCCTTGCCCTTGATGGCAATGTCAGAAATAATCTCCTCATCTCTCTTGGGCAGCAAAGATTGAAATACACCTTTATGCATAAAAGTAAAACGATTGGCTCTCCCTTGGTGTGTAACATTGCGATCAAACTGCCACGGACGCCCCAACATGATGTGACACATGTGCATTGTCACGACGTCACACTCCACCTTGTCTTCATATCCATCAATTGAAAACGGCACATGAGCTTTATGAGTAACTTTCAGCTTACCAACATTGTGAAGCCATTGCATATAGTATGGCTTAGGATGACACCATGTGGTTAATGAGAGTGCATCGACTACGTCGTTGCTGATCACATTGTTGTAGCTTCCACCATCGATTATAAGCTTGCACCGTTTACCTTTGATCATGCATTGGGTTTGAAAAACACCACGTCGCTGCCCCTTCTCAATAATTAGCTTATTGTCACCATCCACCTTATGAGTCATCAAAGTTGGACCAACCTCAGGATCACAATACATAATGTCTTGCGGAGAATCATTGAATTTCTCATCGTCATGTTCAGATTCCTCGCTTTCGCCCTCCGTGGCATATCCCTCATGTGTGAGTAACACCTTCCTTGCATTTGGGCAATCGCTCATCATGTGACCCCTGTCCTTACACTTGATGCACTCAATTTGACTTGTTCTAGCGGTGGAGAACATGCTAGAATCAGATTTGGTTGCTTCTTTACCTCTGTTGCTTGCCTCCTTTGAAAGAGCCCCATTTGAACGACTAGATGTTGCCACCTTGGAGTGTGAACCAACATCATCGCCTTGCTGTGATGGACGTCTCCATGGGTTTGTTTGAGTGTTGGCATGTCCTCACTTGGCTTGTTTGCGCTTCAATTGTTGTTCAGCACGTTCAGCTTGATGCACTAAGTTTTGGATGTTGTAGTAATGGACCATCTCCACCCTATCTTGCACATCCTTATTCAACCCATTAAAAAAACGTGCCATAGTAGCCTCATCATGCTCCTCTGTTCCTGTACGGATTATCAACATCTCCATCTCTTTATAATACTCATCAACACTAGAATTACCTTGGCGTAGTTGTTGTAGCCGGTTGTACAAGGTCCTAGTGTAGTGTGCTGGGACAAAACGCCGCCTCAAAATATTCTTCAATTGTACCCAAGTATTCGAACGAGCTCCTACGCGACATAATTGATTCCACCAAACAAGAGCATATCCGGTGAACTCAATTGTCGCCAAACGAATCTTCTTATCCTCAGTATAGCGATGGCTGTCAAAAATTTGTTCGACACGCATCTCCCACTCCAAGTACTCTTCTGGTTCAGCTTTACCATTAAATGATGGGATAGAAATTTTTATCCGCCCAATTCCATCATCCACAGCAACACGCTGTGCAAATCCAACACCATCACGCATACCTCCACCACGGGCAGCACCTCGCCACGCATGTCCCTACCACGGTCAGCACCACAGTGAGTCCCGAGCACGGCGTGGTTGTGGAGCAAAGCCTGCTGCACCATCAAAAACCTCCTCGTGTTCATCGTCTTAAATGCGATGCACGCCGTTTGGGATATTGAGGTTCCCTTTCAGCATGCTGAAATTGTGGTGGCTAGACGCGTATCGCCTCCGTCAACGCGTCAATTCGCGCCCCCAAATCACCAACCTTGCCTTCAAGCTTCCGGTGACAACTCAAGAAGTAGTCACGTGTCGCTTCAAATCCAATTCGTACCTCGGGCGGCAAAGACGCCGCATATTGGGGCACCTCCCCAATTAGCTCGGCATGATTATGTCGCACCTCGCCATCTTCAGTCTTCATAGAACCCGCCATTAAGTAAAATTCAACAACCTCGTACCGTGATTAACAACGCTCTGATACCACGATGATGCGGACCAACTAAGGATTAGTTGATGCGTAGGGATGGCCCGATCTTTCCCGGTACGATCAGCGATGTTCCTTCTCCTTGGATAGAGTCTTCTCCTTGTCTTGATGCAACAAACAATATTGATAAGGGCAATTTACACTAGTATGCAAGGTGTACACTAGAAGCAATCCACCGAACTCCCCAAACCGTGAATTCAACAAGAAGACACGAATTAGAAGAGATGAACCTTGTAGATTCGATGGGCAATCTCAGGAATCTCCTATTCTTACCTTGCACCAACTTCACAAACTCCAAACGAGAAAACCTTGTAATCACGCAATTTGGTCGCCACCAACCATCATGGCGATTTTCTCCTTTATTTCACGAGTCTAAAAACTTATCATATCATAGCCTCTGTTACAATGGGGCTAAGACCCTGGCCTTATATTGGTGCACAATGCACGACCTTGATTACAACTCACGCACTACTTGGCCTAAGGCCGAAACAAACTCCAATACGAACTAAAAAGGAAATACCTAAACTGCTACCTCTGGTTCTCTCTCAATTTGCGACTTAACCATGAGGATTCCGTGGCTGGCACCTCATCCATTGTGTGGGGCTTCAAAATAGCTTTCCAACGAGTCCAAGAACGCCCAAATCGGACTCCGTTTGTGAAAGTTATGGACGTTTTAGTATCGGTCTTGCCAGCTGTCCCAATCCGAGTCCGAATCGGTTTCAAATCTTTATATGTTTTGTTTTCTTGTTCAAGGGGCTTCCAAATCCATTTGGAATCTGAAAAGGAATCCTTCTCAACCTTTAGAAAGCCATGGTGTGGTCGGATTTTATCCTTACTTGCATTGCAATACTCGGACTCCTTATGTTTGGCAAGTCTCGCACGTCTCTCCGGACAGCTCGTGCAACTTCCAATGAAATTGCCATAACTTTGTGTAGAAAGCTCCAAATCAAGCGCCGTTTGATTTGTTGGAAAGTAGACTTCTTTAGCTTCCAAATATGTATTTTGTGTGTCTTAGAAACCTCAGAATTGACGTTGAGAACTTCATGAACTTTGTGGACAGAACTGCAATCGCGAGAACTTGATTGATCTTGTGTCTTCCTCTTGGCCACATCACTAGTATTGTTGTAGCCATGTAGGTGCAGTGAACATTTGTTGAAACCTGACCAGTAAGCGCAGTCCTTTGGATTTGCTGTTAGGTGATGTTTTCTTCTGCGGCTAATGGATTATGACTACTAGCTTTTAGTTTTAATATAAATAGTTGTACGAACGAATTAAATATCGATAAACTGATTTAAAAAGACTGTCTTAATAAGTCGTTTCAAAACAGTGGCGAAAAAATCGTCTAATTTATTTATTTAAAAAAAACTATAAGTCATAAGTTGAAAAGGACTGAATTAATAAGCCGTTTCAAAATAGTGATAAAGAAATTATTTTATTCATTTATTTTAAAAAATTATAAGTTATAGGCTGAAAAGAATTGAACCGTTAGCTATGGATTTGGTTTTTTGGACTTTTGCTCGCATCAGTACTCAGAAGAGAACATGTACAACTTGGTTTACCTGAGGCCCATGGATGATGCATGATCCTGCCTAAGAATCTCTTTTTCCTTTTGGATGGTGTGTATGCCTGAACCACGTGCGGGCATAAGAAAAGAAAGGGCGACTGAATCCAAATATGACTTAAGTTATTAGACATGACTCCTCTTAGTAGTACGGTAATTTATACTAGTAATCTAATTTTTCAATTAAACACCAAGACCAGTAAAAGACTAGAAATATATCCTTAGCCCAAACTAGTCATACCTTTACTTTAGATCATTGTCTTGATATGTATCAGCTCATGATGCATTATTTACTTGAACTCCACTAACACATGATAGGTCTTCTGTTGACTTGATGATCAACTCATGATCATCTCCTCTTTGACATGCATCAATTCATGATGCATCTTCTTCTTGATAGCCTTCAACTCATGAAACCATCATTCATTCCGCATCATGACTTGATCATCTTCAACACATAAAGTCATCATAAGTCATCCTCATTTGTGAAACTTAGCCTATCCATCCAACGCATGGAATGTTAATCCATAAATTAATTGTCATCAATTACCAAAACTTCATCATTAACTCATAATGGAAGGACTAGATTTTTTAATCTTCTCTTTTGGTAATTCATGATGATATCAGCAAACAATAAGATAAATAAAATGATTTGCGAGTATATAATATGTATACAATACTTGTATACTCTATGATAAGCTTTCAAAACAATTAACTCATTTAAATAGAAGTGTTTATCATTGAGATTAATTGCTATCAAAACTTATATATCTAGTTGTCATTAATCATCCAACTATTAACACATAATAGAGTAACTAGATGACAACTCGATTATGAGTATATATGGACCACATAGGCTATATATACTCAAGTGATATATTTCAAAATAAAGATCCTTAATATGTGGAAAGGAACATGGATCAATACTAATGAAACCAACAAACATAGAGTGAACTCCCCCTAAATGTGTGCATACAAGAATATATAATACAGACGTATGCATATATTCAAGTTTGACTATTTGGTGAAGTTCAATCTATATTTTGGATTTGAAGAGTGCAATAAGAGTAAGAATGTGATATTGAATACATACCTTTATGATTTTCATCTTTTTATCTAAATGAGGCTAAGCAATATCATAATTAATAAACAAGTTAATATCATAATTAGATTTGTCATTATCACTAAAATCAACTTAACGGAGGTTGAATTTACAATCTCCCCCTTTTTGGTGATGAAAGATAAATTCATTAAGAATAATAGCATTTGGATGAATATGAACATATAATAGAAAATTTAACTATAGTGAAAATATAAGCATAAAGAATTCCCCCTTTTGGCATTTTATACTATAGAATTTTCCTCTTTTTGGTATTTTATACTATATGACAATGCTATCATACATAATTCTCGCCCTTTTGGCATTGATCACAAAAAAGCAAGGAAGAGGGTGTAGCTAAAACGGAGTGTTGAATCTTACTTGACAATTAATCCATCTTAATTTTGGTCATAAAGAGTACGAAAATAAATATATATGACCAAGAGGGAATTAAAGGTAATTAAAGGAAAAGATATTTGAAACACATTTAAGTAATCTTACTCTTGAGAGCTCTTTGAAGGTTTTTGAAGTCCCCCTTTTGGCATTTGAACCATATTCCAATTGAATATTTAGGTTTTCACGATTTCATATTTCAATTGAGATTAAAAAATTAGCTGAAAAACTGACTTACAAATGACCAATAGATCTAACAAAATTTATGGGTATAGATCAATAATAGTGGATCAACATTTATTATTATGCATTCATCAGATTATGAGCACATTTAAAGATGCATAAATCACAAAACTACTCAAAAACATGGAAACTTCTGAAATTTTCAGCATTTGGGCAAAGAAAGAAAATGACATAACTTTTCAAATTAGGTTGAAACAAATGAGAATGAAACATATTCATTCACAAGATCCATAAAATATTTCCTGTCTTTCTCGTGTCATGTTAAAGCTCAACCATCTCAACCGGTATCCTCAATCATTTTAGGTCTGGGTTCTTCTATGAGCATAGTCGTGATACTCGCCGTTGACCACGGTTGAGTCCAAGCGACCCTGCACATCCAAGACAAAAAAATTTATTTTTGGGTACAAGTTTTTCATAACTTAACCTATATTAACAGTAATATATCATACAATATATATCCACTAACCTTGGTCATAGAAAATCATTTCGCAACTCAAATACACAAATAAAAAAAATTCAGAAAACCAATCGAGCTGGACAGACTTCAGCCGGTCTAACTGGTTGCCCACACCGTCAGACCACTGCCCATTACCGGTTCAATTCGGAAATTGCTGCCGGGTCAACCGCTGAAAATCTCTGCTGATCGGTTGATTTTGACAGTCACTGAACACATGAAGCAGCTCAGCAGCATGCTGATCGATTAAAGCAATGGCTCAACTATTCCGAGCGGTACTGTCCTCGCCAATGAGACTCAAAATCATGCATGGTCAACAATAGTGCACTGCTGCTGTACGGCCGGCTTGCAAACAATTTCAGAAATCCGATAAATTTGTAATTTAAAATTTTAATCTTTTTAAATTACAATAGTTCATCATAACACAGTCCAGAATCCTCTCACATAGCCCTTCACGATGTGATGGTTTTTGATTGATTCTTTTTGTCAAATTGTAACATTAGGACTTAGAGTTTTAATTCGAGTTTTTGGAATACCGGCCTAGTCGGTTGCAAATTGACAGAAAATTGCAAGCGATTGTGATCGATGTACCTATATTGGATCAAGCTTTGAATTTGACTTATTTTACAACAGTGCCAAGTAAGCAAGCTTCTGGACCTAATACTATGTTCTATTGTTGTTGGGCCGTTGAACACATCAATATCTAATTAAGTTTTCAATTAAACAGCAGGTAAACTTATGGAATGGTTTCTAAAAAGGAAAGCACAAGATAATGCTAATATTATTAGTGGATTTCTTTAGCATTTTGATCAATATTTTTTTAATAACATTGCTATCGGTTATATTAAATTATTAATAATAAAATTTATTGAATACCTTACTATTTAGTATAATTTATCTGAAATTTATATGCGTTGATGTATATGTGATAAAGTGCTGAACCCAGTTATTCGGTGCCGCTCCGCCCATGTGAAAGCAGCGATGGCGGCGTCTCCCTCGTGCGTGGTCCAGTGCTGCCACCTACGTCCCCCTGCACGTCGAGCGATAGCGCACACAGCAGCACCCCTCCCTTTCCGGCACCTTTTCTCCCGCCACACGGTGCCCTCCTTAACACCTGAAGGACGCCGCCCCAATCGTCGTTCTCGTCTCCCCAAAAATTATTCCCCGTGCTCCTTGACTGCTTGCTGCCGCCCTTTTCGGTGGCCGCTCCCGCCGTGTCGCTGTCCGCCACGGCGTCACCTCCTCCTCCCTTTTGCACCACGGTTACTTTGGGACGGCTCAAGGCTTCATCAACCTTCAGAGCTAGTGTTTCGGCGCCAACTGCATGACGATTGCTGGGTAATGCAGGACCAACGGACGATGCTTGCTTATATGCCCGGCAAAAGCAGCTGTTTGCTTCTTGACATGCATCACTGTTTCGTGCTTCCATCCACCATGGATTCTAGCTAGGGGGCAGAAGCAGACCTAACTAAGAATGGAAATGGATCGGATACGAATAAATAGTTATAAATACGAATACGAATTTATATTTTTAAAACAAATACGAATTCGAATATTCTTAAATACAAATATGAATCGAATGTTGTAATTGATACGAATTCGAATCGAATATGTACTTAATTCGTTCGAATACAAATATCCTCCTATAACTTCTATAACAAATCTCGGTAGAACAAATTTCTAGATGTTTTGTCGATTTTGCAACGGGTTTTGACCTGTTACCGGAACGGTTATCAGTTTTAAACCGTCCAAATTCAAATTTCGAATAACAAAATTCGTCTAGGTTCTTCCCGGATTCTGGAAACGGATTGAATACGAATCAAATAGTCTCGAATACGAATATGAATGCGAATACGAATATTCTTAAATAGGATACGAACATTCTCAAATACGAATATGAATATTTTTTAATATAAATTTTGCTTACTACATTTGTGTTTTCTTGGATATGAATATTGGATAAAATAGATTATCTGTTACCGTTTTGAGAACTCAGGTACCTCGTTAATATGTGCATTGGACTTTAGGATTGTTGTTAGTTTAAAATTAATGTGATTGACAACTCTGTATGCATAGCCATAGTTAAGCTTGCCGTTTGTCTAGACTAGAATTGTGTCCTACGGCAAATGACATGGAGCAATTCTGGTCACAATAAACAGAATCGCAGAGGATCATTTATAAGAAAGAGCCGGTCAAAACTAATTGCAAGATCCTAGCTCTTCTTTTTTATGGCTGGATAAGGCTTGCCAGAATATTCCAAGCAGATGGTTGGCCTGCGACTCGGCGAGGATACGTGACGAATGAATAGTTTTGTGATGTTGAAAAGACACTCGGTTTGGTAGCACGCGGATCAAGCCTGTGGCAAGGCGACGATAGCTGTTTACTCGAAAAGTTACTTTTCTACGTAAATGATTTTTATATAGTAAGTAGTTTTTAAATAAAGTAATTTTTAAAATGAGATCTACTAATTAACTATAATGTATACTATAACGGTTTTATTTATATGGCCAAAATCACACACAACTATATCTTTACAAATTTCTTTATAAGTTATTACTATTCATAAGATAAAACTAAAAACTAATATAAATAGACCTATCCACTTTTCTTTAATAGGGCAACATTTTCAATGAACCGTTGGTGTAGAAAGAAACTTAATATGATATATATCAAGTCAAGATATCCTAAGTTAGATATCCGATCGGCGCAATTAAATCATAATTGCATCTCGCTTTGAGTCGATTAACAGGCTTGATAGAGTTCAGATGTAAAGAGAAGTGTTAAAGCATGAATATATTGTTCTTTTTTCTAAGAAGTTTAAATTTTCCTATGAACTAGTTGGTGCATAGTTGGTGTATGAAACTCGATTGCTCGAGTGGTTGATATTTGTTTGATGCTAGCTTGTCCTTGTCATGGATTATAGCGTAACAAACTCGCAAGTTACAACCATGTATGCTTTCCCTTTTCTTTCCCCTTTAAAATGGCGTCACAACCATGAATAAATGATAAATGCTGACAGCAACTAACCAAATCTTGATAGTAGAGAATTGGAGATTGATGTGTGACAGATGCAAAACAGTTAGGCATATTTGAAACACAGAAATCCACGTGGATTTTATAGGAAACAATGTAATTTCTATATGGATACCAGTGAATTTCCGTATTCTAAACAAAGTTACACTGTTCAATTTGAACCTGTCCAGCCCGCAACCCATCAGGGCAACAGAAACTGCTGGATAACAAGGGATTTAGGATACGCTAGTGGCGGGTAATGTAACAGCTCCCCTTGTTCTGCAATAAGGATACAGAGAGCAGAGCACTCGCCGAAGGCAACCATGCCGAGGCTCGCGCGCACGCACCAAGCGCCGGGCGAGCCGACTTGCCATGCGTACGCGACGAGGCGAAAGGCCTGCCGACCGGTACGTGCCAATAGGGATGCAAACGGAGTGGATACAGACGGATATTGCTTATTCCGTATCTTTTTTATATTTTTTGTCGGAGTCGAATATGGATAGTGCCGGATATGAATACGAATGTGGATATTCTCTGTCACGAATACGGAGCGAATATATGCCACTCCGAATACGGTTAGTTTTGGTCACAAATATTTAATCGGATAATGCGCAAAAGCAAATTCCACATGGTGACAGGGACAAGTTAAGCAACTAGTAAATTCTAGCTAGCAAAGTAGTAAGTAAATGATAGAGGCTAATTAAACAAATAGTAGCTAACTAGCTACATGTCACATGGTTCAAAAGTACGAATTGCCTATAGCCAAGTAGTCAAGTACATTACTAGTTCATTGAACTTCATTACATTTAGCAAATGATTCCACAAGGCCTTCGTATCCCGTATTTGATATCTGGAAAGGTTAGGTATTCAATTCCATTTCCGTATCCGGTAACTATCCGAAAAAAATATCTGGATAGTTCTGTATCCGTCGGATAATACTTTTTCCGAATCTGTTTCCGTATCCGACAAAAAAAATATCCGACTCCGTTTCCGTATCCGACAAAACATTCGGATATCCGAAAATTTACTCTGAATTATATCCGAATTTAAATGAATAGACGGTCGGTCAGAAAATATTCTGCTACATTTGCACCCCTACGTACCAATAATGGAGGCTGCGCCAGCAGCACTGCCGCGGTGGTGGCGTGCGCACGGCTGGTGGTGCCAGAATTGGTGGCATCGCACGGCCAATCCGATCGATTTCGACGCGACGTGCAAGGTGAGGCACGGCACGTCCACTTGGGCCGCGGCGTTGGCATTGGCACGCCGCGCGCCACGTACGTACGCCGCGCTCCGCCCGGCAGGTCGCGTTGCTCGCTCCTCCCCTCACGCGATGTGGCGCCCACGGGGGCACGGCCGGCCTGCCTTCTCGGTGCCGCGGTGGTCCTGCTTACTCCTAGCTACATAGCTTGCCGCTGACTCGAGTCAAGCTTAGCTTAAAATCTGGCGCTGGGAACTCTTTTGTCTGGTTGGGATCAACCGGTCACGTACGAGATTTGGTTTGTGGGACTTGTCAGGTTGGTAATATGGAACAGCACAAGCAAATCAAGTGATTCCTAGTTCAAAGGAATCTCCATACATATGGCAATGTGTAAACCCTTCAGGCTTCCGTCAGTCCTTGACCTACATCTGTCTTCTCTACACGTACGGTCTACGGACTAGTACAGTTGTGGATGGCTCTTTATCTAGTCTACTACGAAATTATACAGAAGGAATAGATGTACGAGTATGCAAACTAAACTACACGACAGCGGCAAAGGGAAAATACCGAAGAAATTGGAGATAAATCGAGGAAAATATGATTAACGGTCATGGAGAAAAGTTCCGGTCTTAGTCGCCTGTGATACGGCGGCAAATTATATGCGTGGTGACCATCATCATCATCTGATAGCTCCACTGAATCGCCTGTTCAGCCTCAGATATCTTCATACCGCAGCGCGCGCACTGTCCAGATCGTTTGACACAATTACTTGCCTTGTTCCCGTCTCACAATCGTCGGTATCTCTCAACTCTCAAATATCACTAATATGCTAAATCACCGATTCACCAAGGTATAATATATATTCCCAATTGAAGTTCCTTTAGTTAGGTTTTTTTTTCCCGGCTGAAGTTCATATGCAACTAACCAACGAAAGCGTTGTTCACTTCCGGCGAAGAGCAGATGAAAGATGACTTCATAAAGGAGTAGCCAGAGAATTGTTTGGGTGGATCAATCATGCACTACCCTCGCATCTCTCTAGTGTTCCTGTTCCCAGAAATCGCCAACCACTAGGCGTCGTCCACATCTCCAAATTGAAGCAAGAAAAGCTCTGGCCAAACCGGCCCAAGATGTCGTCGTCCTCCTCGCGGCGCACCTGACGAGCACCGTGCATGACACGAGCCATTACCGAGTCTGTGCTTTTACCGCTAATGGTATAGTGGAGCTTAGAAGAAATAACACGGTGAAAGAACCATTGCCAAGCAGTCCAGATCAAGATCCAAGGGTCCAGATCAAGTGCTACAGTTCACTGCTACGGTACATAGATAGGTGACCATTTGGACGGTGTAAACTCTGCAGGATTTTTATGACAGAGACCAGACTGTAAGGATAATCGAGTAAGTGATCCATGTAGGTTAACGAGTAAACTACTAGCGCCATGCTTATCCACGAGCGCCATGGACGCATCATGACAAGTTCTGTGCTGCAAGCATGTCGAATTGGCTCTGTCAAGCCCCAACCACGCCACTATGGATGCTGTATACTTAATTGATCTGATGGCGGGTTAAAGTTTGCAGGCACGTCAAACTGCCGTCCCATCTGAGTCGTTAGTGGTTTGGCATCATATCCAACTCTTAATGCTGAAGGCAGTCTTGAATGATAGGGCTGTTCTTTATGAGTGCGGATTATAGTATTTAGCTGTGACTTAGGATTTTTATGCTGTTCGTAAAATAGATTAAAGAGTAATAACAATTTATGTGTAATTTTTGCCGATATAAATGAAGTTGATACAGTGTATACTACAATTAATTAGTATAATTTGTCTTGAAAAGATATTCCGTTTGAAAGCTAATTACTGTAGAAAAGTCAAAAATCAAAAGCTGTAAAGAACAGAAACAACTCTTTTTAATTTTTTTTGATGTAAATATGCAATCCAAGTGCATCCGGACAATCACGAACACAACCAACTACTTTGGATACATTCATGTTGGCTATCTTTCTTGTAGCCCCAAAAAAAAGCATGAACAAGAGATGTGTAGAGCTGGCGATTAAAAGTGAACTATCGGGTGAAAATATGCAGATAACGGGCACAAAGTTACTATTCTAGAGTTTAGCACTAATTCTACCCTTGACTGTAGTAGCATAAATCTTGGTGATACGTATCAACATCACGGTGGATATCTTACATCTTCTTCAAGAATCTGTTCATTGTACTGTGTCTCCCAAATTTGGCTGATTGATATCCTGAAAACAACAGTGCCACGAGGAAACAACAGCTGATGTTTGCTGCTGAGCATATATTCGCAATCACGAGGACTGCCCATCGACGCACCGCGTCCTACCTGAAACGAATAATTCTCATCCATTTTGCCCTTGATTTACTCATACATGCAAACTTTGTGTCCTACCTGATTCCTCCACACACACACACATAGCCCACTAGCTTGGCCACTACAGAAAAGAGAAGAGAAATATTCCCATTTCCGTTCACTTGGAGCAAAAACAAAAAGAAAGGAACTAGAAACTAGCACCAACTTTTTTCTCAAGCATCCAAAGGCTTGGTAAAAGCTGCACTTGTCATGCTATAATTCCACTCCCATCAGTGCAAAACTTACAGATGATTCCACAAAACTCTGTTCTTGATTGCTGTTTCTTATCGATTCCGCTCTGCCCCGTTCGTCATTACAAAATTACAGACTACCCGACAAAAATATGACTTTGATCGGGGTTACGTTCCTTGTGGAGATGGCTCTCCAATTCCGTTCTATCCTATTTGGCGGCATCAAAGCGCTCTGCTTTTCGACGAAACCAAAACAAAAATGTTGTGCGTTTTGATCCGCCAACAATTCTGAACCACTCTAGTCATCTCATCGGGCATCAAAATAAACCTAAAAACAAAGATAAAATGGAAGCAAAACTCACACCTCAGGGATGTGGTGCTCGTCTCTGTCTCTCTGGCTTTCACTGTGCTCACCATTCTCAGCAACTTTGATGCTGGCCATGGCGACTTCTTGCACCTTCTTCTCTTCGTCCTCTCCCTTGTTGCTACGGTCTCCGAAGGAGGAAGCTCTGCTTGACATGGGCGTGGCCAAGTACGTCGGCTTCACGTCCCCGGCCATGATCACCAGTATCTTCTCCTCCCATATCGGCGGCGGCAGGTCCGAGGCCGCCGGCTTCGCGCCGTCGGCAGAGGAACCGTCGTCGTCTCCGCGGCCGGCGCCGCCCTCCAGGTAGCCGGACAGCTTCCAGTACGAGCATGCGAGGACGAGGAGGGCGAAGGCGATGAGGCCGAGCATCGCGGCCAGGCCACCGAAGAGGTACGGCACCGGCGAGTGCCACGCGGAATGCGCAGCGCCGCCGGCGGCCACGGGGGCTATCACGGCCTTCGCCGGCGCCGGCGCCGTCGCGTTGAACCCTGCTCCTGGCCTCATTGTTTCTGCTCTTCTCGTATGCTTCTCCTCTTAACTAGTAGTTGTGTGTGTGAGTTGGTTTTGTGCTGTTCTTGAGAGGTTTCTGCTTGCTGCAATGGTGTGAGAGCGCAGTGCAGCGGGTAGAGGGTTATTTATAAGGATGGGAAAGGGAAA
The DNA here is from genome assembly GCA_036346575.1 of Dendrocalamus sinicus. NCBI lineage: Eukaryota > Viridiplantae > Streptophyta > Magnoliopsida > Poales > Poaceae > Dendrocalamus > Dendrocalamus sinicus. The sequence goes on from CM070664.1 coordinate 11,734,550, forward strand.
AAGGAGGGCAATTTGTCACTGCTTGGGTGGATTTGCTAAAAGAAAAGTATAGAACACATAGGATTATGAGGTCACTCACTCAGAGCGTAGTTCATACGGTTTTAGTGTTGGGAAATTGCACTTAAGGGCCCCTTAAGTTTAGTATTTGTCTTTTGAGCCACTTCGGGAGTTAGCACAGGGGGTGTCCATGCAAAAATGGAAAGCAAAACCTATTATGCTCTATGTTTCTCCCTTTGGATCAGTTTTTTTGCTCCTTTTCTCAAATGTTTTGGGAATATTTTAGCATTTGAGGATTATTGGACCATGGGGGAATGCACTTATCCGTTATAATGGTGCCTTTGGCTTTGTTAAGTCGCTACAGGGTTAGGGTATGCATGGCGATGAGTTATATCCCACTGAGAAAAGCATAGAGCACCACTCTAAAATAATAGGAGCTTTTTTTTAAGGATTAATAGGAATTCGGTGTTGCTGGGTTCTCTGCCTTGAGCACAAAGGTTTGAATTTTGCAACAGTAAGTATAGATATTCTTTGACATGAAGAAAACTTGGACATAGAATTGTTGCAATGCTATGTTCCGTGTTTAAGTATACAGTAAATTTCACAGCGCCCTATATTTTGGACAAAGGTAATGCAAAATCCGAGGTTTACAAACAAATCAAGGAACCACATGCTTTTGCGCAAAAGTTTAAAAAACCCTAGGTTTGCCTTACCCCGTTTCCATCCAATGAGATATGATACGTGAGGCCCACTTGTCAGCTAGAATACAAGTAGATCAACCTATCAGACTTGCAAGTAGAGCTCTCCTGTTAAGCCCACCCAGGCCATGTCCGCTGTTGATGATTGTTGCCGTCACCGTGTGCTATATACGGGAGAGAGGATGGGAGTGAGCGTATAGAAGAGAGAGGGGGGAGAAAAGAGGCTAATATGCGCTACTTATTAGTCTGACTGATAGGTGGTTCTCACATGTCATATCCAATTGAATGGAACGGGATAGGGCAATCCTAGGGTTTTTTGAAACCTTTTGCTTAAACATGTGGTTCCTCAAAAAAAATGTAAAACCCAAGGTTTTACGTATACCTTTACCCCAAAACTTTGGCTTTGCGAAATTTACTTATAAGTATATTATACGCTTTTCCTTGGCAGTTTAAACTTTGAGTGAATCGATTGGTGCATTAAATTCAATATGGTGTTAAAAGACGAAGGTTCTAAGTTGGAGACTTGGTTGACACAATTTTAAGAAAAACAAGTTTCCTAGTTCAACAACTTAAGCTTTTAGAAGAACTGGTTGGTACATAAAATTTAATATATTTTTACTACTTGTGATCGATGTACAAATGGTGAATACCTCCTATTCATGCATTGTGATCATGTCTGTTATGTAGGTAGGAATTAGGATTCCACCTTTTCTCTAGTCATGTGTATGCATGTCATTTTTTCCTTGGTAATATATAGATATATAGTTGTCTGGCTACTGTGCTCAAAATCTCTTGCACGTGAGCTCGGCTGCTCATTTGTACGTTCTTTAGCACCAAAGCTCGCCGTCATTCCGCCCAACAATTTGGGATTTTGCAGAGATTCTAGTTGGATTCCTCGATATAACCTTATCCAGAAGTTGGAGCACTGACCCAACACACTGAAATTACCTTTTGACGCAGCTCTTCAACCTTTGATGACTCGCAAGGGCTCAAAGATACATCAGGAGTTGGGGGGTTACAGCAACTTGCCCTAGCCCTTTGGGACCAACTCTATATATTGATCAGATCAATGGTGTGCATTACACTTAAACGGATCAGTCCCATTATTTTTGCCTTACCTTTTTATACCTTTTCCTTGTTGCTTTTCAGTATTTAGGCTCTGTCAATCCATGGGCTCTAGAAGGAAAACTTCTCCCCATGAATTTCCATCTGTCCCCCGTAGACGTATTGCTGTGCTCCTATCACACGACGACATCAAAGGCTGTGGGAGTCACGTTGTCGGTGAAGTCGATGGCAATTGGTTGGTGTATGTAATTTAATTAATGGTCTATTTGCTTCGTAGCACAGTAACTTGCCCTGCTTATTTAGGAATTTTTTTTATGATTTATAGTTTATTTTTCACTGTTTGACACTGTAGCTGGCTTATTTTATACTGTAGTTGTTGTTGATTTTTTTAACGTAATTAAATTTAAAAAATTTAAAAATGAAAAAACATGTTAGCCCATCACGAACAACGCAAAGGAATACGGGAAAAAAAGCAAAAAAGCCCAAAAAAGGCAAAAGGCCAGAAAAAGAATAAATTAAGAAACTAGAAACCAAAATCCCAATAGAGAAATCGAAATAAACAGTGCCAAACGTCACACTTCAAGTTAGATAATTTTGATAGCCACGCTTGTGGCAATTTTTTTGTCTACCAACTAGGTTCCACGTATCAATGACTAAAAAAGGTGTGCAAGATTTTCTTTGGCTAGTCAAAGTATGACTGCAATTTGGATGACCTAACCTTAGACGAGTTTAGCAAGAAATTATGGTAAATTTTGGCAAACTTCGTATATGAACCATACAAGCTCTAAAACTTAAGTATTGCGCGCATAGAGGATAATGTGGCGCATGGCACTTTGTCAAGTGCTGAAAATGACTGCTATAAGTTTGATAATCCCTTTAGATAAGTTTATATATGTAGTTCGGAGGTGGTCCACAAAACCATCATAGTTAATTAGGGCTTAACACAAGTCCCAGGACATACTCAAGCGACTCTCGCAACAGCTTGGGAGACCTGCCCCAACCGGTTCGACGCTGGCCACTTCGACCACAGCGTCCACCTAACCCCCACCTCCTCCCTGGTGACCACCCCACCTACTGTCTAGTTATCCCCTGTCACCCCCTCGACCCGACTGCTTGGAGATTTGGTCGCGTTAGACCCTGACTTCGCCGCCAGCTCACGCCCTGCCAAGCTGGCCTCGGCAACCGCCGGAGACCCCGAGAACTGTCGGATCTGCATCTCTTGCCTTCAATCCTCCCTTCCCCATGCTGGATCTACTTCCAGGTCCACTTCCTTGCCCCTACCTTGCTACATTGATGAAGCAGGTCACTGCCGGCCCCCATGAAGAACGCCCCCTGCCCCAGAGCTGCCTTAAAGTTGCTCAACCGCCTACCCCAAGCGTGGTTATTGCTCCTCCCTACAGATTTGAAGGCTACCCCCAAATCTCGCAAAATCTTCCGTGGGTCAAATCTTTGGCATGTGGGGTCTCCTTTGCATACGGCATTCAAGCTAAGTGCCAAGCTCCACACCGCATTAAATCACTGGTTGTCACCCCATACATCTTCTCCGGTTAGAGGATATTCAAGGCGTTGCACATTCTTCACTATCCTCTTCGAGACTCACTCCCCCCTCGGCGTCAGAATTCTACTCTAAAGCCGACACCCTCCACACCAAACAATGCGCAGCATTCGAATCTCCTCAACCACCAATGCCCTCGGCTGCAATGGATGACCGTCAGACCGAAATACTGTTGACATAAAGAGAGTGGCCACAGATGAACATCTCCCAAGCCCCCTCTCAAAGCACCTTCGCACCACAACCACCATCAATTCCTTGAGCGCAAAAAAGGCCGCTGCTTCAACTGTCTCAGCCGTGACTACCATGCTGCCTCCTGTAGAGATCCAACCAAGTGTCTACGTTTCTTGCAACTTGGCCACAAGGCAATGCACTATTGCTCAACTGCTCACTGGATCAGCCTTGATATCTCCACTGCAGCAATTGTACACCTGACTACAAGGTTAGCCTCCCTTAGATCCGCCCCTACAACAGCTGAGCAACCAGCTGCTCGGTCGGCCACCTTTGAACCTGCTCCTTCAGCATCAACACACCCTCGTGGTTGTCATCTTCATCAGTGGGCTCATAAAGACATGGCCAACCCCAACCTTGGCAACCTGGCCACCTACTTGATGGAGGATGCCTGCATTGTCCCCTCCAACACGGAGATTAAGAGGGAGCTACAGAGGCCCAACACAGACCTCCGAACCACTATCGAAGACTTGAGGAGAAGGTTCAATATCAGGTCTTCCGACTTCTCTATTCACCACCATTATCTTGAGAATTTCTTGGTTAGCTTTGAGCACAAGCATCACAGGGATGAAGTGACTCGCCATGACAAATTTCATTTCCACGACCTTGAGTTCCTCGTTAGGCTGTGGAAACCGCTCCACCACGCCTTTAGGGTGGCTCTCAAGTTTCACGTCCGGCTATGCCTCGAGGGAATCCCTCTACATGCATGGAATAGTGATGTGGCAAGCAAAGTCATTGGCAACAAGTGCTCCCTTGATTGCATTGACAAAAGCTCCCTTCAACAGGAAGATGCCCTCATGCTTGATCTGTGGGCTTGGACGGTGAACCCCAGTTCCATTCCAAAGGTTTCATGGCTCACTTTTATTGATCGCCCTTCATATTGCTCCTCTTCTGCTGCCCCCTCAACCTGCATATTGTAAGAAGGGGCTCACGTTCAGGGTGCTACTGCACCTCGATTTTATCGAGGACTACTCGGCAGCCCCCTGAAGCCGACCCCAGTGCTGTTGACTTTGTGTCATTCAAACCAGTCAAGCATAGGCTCTCCTGGCGCCTTGGCGTCGTCGACAGCACCCCAGAGATGGCGAAGACCCAGCATAGCAACACCACAGCAATGATACCAACTGGGTGGAGAAGGGCGCTACTGGTACCTCTCGACGCACTAGGCCTGGGTAGCCAGCCCCTGATGCTTGCCGCCATGATAGCAGGTTTGCGCCAGGTGTTACGGGAAGGACGACGACAATGACGAGCAACATCAACAATGCAAGCATGACCACCAAGGCAGGTGGAGAACACCTACACACGAGGCTTCTCGACAAGCAAAACCTCATGAGCTTCCTAGAGACCGCCCTTGGCCTTGATGTCTAATTGAAGGGGTCCACTGATGTCACCCTATGGAGATAGCCACCTTCGGATCACCCCTTGGTGCGCACATTGACCAGTGTTATGCTGTTGATGGCAAGCTTGCCCTCAAGGAGTATGCGGACTCCACCCTGCAAGACCTCTTTACCTCCCACGCGACGCTTCTCCATCGTGAGCTATTTGACCTCTTCGATGCTAGGCTCTGCCAGTCTGATGAGGAGGTATGACTCGGCGTGAGGCATGGCACTGTAAGGCTAATAACTACCTCCAAGCGGCGCAAGACATAATTGACCAGCTTTTGCTGCCAATCCATCAGATCTCAGGCCCCGCTCGACCCCCTGCTTCACAGATAGGCCAGACGTCCTCTTGCCTGGCCATTGCCATGAGGTCTCTTGCGTTGGTTGATAATTAGCCATCTAGCTCTTTGGCTCCACTTTTCAGCACTAAAAGAGCATCCAACGTCATGATAAGCCTCCATTGGTCACAAGATGACGCTCTACACAAGGGACATGGGATGAGTGAAATGCAACCGCCTGCACTGCCTGACCTTCAGTAAAATCCCCTACAAGCTGCCAGGCTCCTGGTGCCCATCACACACACTGTGCTACTGCCCTTTGCAACTACTGCTACGTTGATTGAGAACCCGGCATCCCTAGTGATTGACTCGCAACAAGCAGCGGTACCCCACTAATCAAGCTACTGGCAAAGACACTGTCTCATCTGTCCCCCATTGAGGTTGGCCTCTTGCCATCTCAACTGCCCTCTGTTAAGGTTGATCCTTTGCTAAAGACTCCTACACCAACCCTGGCACCCAACTTAGCCTCTGGCATGATTACACCCTGGCTGCCTATGCAACTAAGGTGTGCATAGCCGCAACAAGGTGGTGCTTATAGCAGGATTGCTATGCTGATTGCCCTGTCAATGCAGACTATTGAGGTCTTTGCAGCTTCTTCAATGACTCCTACACTACCAAGCGCGCCTGGGCCACACCTCACACCCTCAACAACTCCCTTTCCTGGGCTTGGGCTCCTTCACACCTTTGGAGAACCTGCTCTTCAGTGGACAACCCTTGGTAATCTGCTAGCTGCCCGACCAAACCTTCGATGTTCTCAAGACAATGCCACCTAATAGAGCGAGGGTGCCACTGAGGCTGCCACTAACTTGGCGCCACTAGCAGACAGTCCCCCACCCTCAGCACCAGGACAATGACCTGCTGGACAACATCTTCATGTAGGCTACAGCCCCTCCTTGCTACACCCCTACCGCTGGCCATCCCAAGAGCGCAAAGGAAAATACCCACACACCTCATTGAAGCAACCATCTGGTGATGAAATCACATGATATCCCAATCCTAAAGCGTGCACAAGAGGTACTAACTCACCGACTTGGAGTTCTTGCCGATGAGGAGGACATGACTTACGCGGCCCTCGACTGCTATGTCATGAGTTTGAATGGCCCACTACCACTGGCCTCCCTATGGGCTCTGTCGGCACTCTTTCGCATCAACTCTGACCAAGTTGCACAAGTGGACGACTCCCTCCAGGTGGAAGTGCAGAAGACATGACTTGAGGACGATGACATGACGGGTGGTTTAGCTCGAGTGCAAACCACTGGCGCAGGCTGAGGATGAGGTTCCTAGTGCTTATGTTTAGCATCACAACATCTTTTGCTTCTATCTCGGCTATGACTATTAACTTACTGTGTTTTGTACCAAGACTCCTACGAACGGCACTATAGGGCAGCCATGCCACCCTACTAATCTGCACTCTTTGCCCCATGCTCTATTTGAATCCCCAATTACTGATGTTGTCATTGCATTTGTTGTACTTCTACTCACAGCGCCCTGCTATTACCTAATACATCGACTGCTTTTGTGTCTTCCTGCCTGCATGCCGACCTATGTGGCTAGAATTCATTCGCAGCCTACAACACGTCTGCGCCTTGTGCCACCAGATAGCATGCTACACCATGAGGGTTGTAGTATGGCACCCAATCCTGGAGAGCCTGGAGGGCAAGTTGGGTCGGATCCGCATGACAGCCACACACCTGCATCCTAACACTTCGCATATAGTAGTATGACCTCATCACAATTCCTACATTCACCTCAGGTGGATGGACTACTCAAACTGCCTACATTGTTCACCCATCCAGTGTGTCTTTTGGGCCGCTTGCACCTACAGCCTTGCCGGCCCTCTCACAATCAGAGCAAGCACCTCCTATGACGCATCCTAGGCTGACAATCCTCTCTTGGAATGTTAGGGGGCTAAATGCCCTAGCACGCTGCACAATAGTCCAGGAAACGATCAGTGCAGCTTTCCCCACATTGTCTGTCTTCAAGAGACAAAGCTAAGCACAGTAGATCACACCTAGGCTTGCACCCTAGGCAGAAACAAACTACACGACTTTCTCTTCCAACTAGCACAAAACACCTTGTGAGGCAACCTCATCCTCTGGAATAGTGAGGTGGTCCATGTTACCAACTATCACCACCGCAAGTTCTGTCAGACGGTTGATGTCAAGATCAAAGATTACTCAACAGACTTTGTCATGACAACAATATGCGGCCCCTTGGTACATGGAGACAAGGAAAGGTTCCTAACGGAGCTATGCGATTTCAAACCACCTGATGGCATCGGCTGGCTCTTACTTGGCAACTTTGACCTTATCTATAAGGCCAGTGACAAAAACAACCTGAACCTAAACCACTGGCTAATGGCTCAGTTCCAAAATACCCTCGACACCTGCCACCTAAAAGAGGTACACCTCTAGAACTGCAAGTTCACCTGGAACAATAAAAGAGATAATCCAACTCTAGTGAGATTCGACAGAATCTTTTGCAATAATATTTGGAACACCACATTCAATAGCCACACCCTACGTGCCTTACCTACATCCTATTCAAACCACTACCCCCTACTCCTGTCAAATATTGGTGGTCCACGATCGCCAAAGAGTTTTTGTTTCGGAAACTTCTGGTCTCGGTTACCGGGGTTCCTCCACGTAGTTCAACAAGCCTGGGGGAGCCAACCCTTGAGCTAGACCCAATCCTAAGGCTAAATAACAAATTAGCAAACTCGGCAAAAAGGCTTAAAACCTGGAGGAAGAAACTGTTCCTAGGGATTAAGCTCTAATTGCACATGGCCCAAGAGATCATCTTACTATAGATATGGCACAAGATAGCCAGCCCCTTTCGCCGAAAGAGAGAGTCCTACGAACGCGTCTAAAGAAAAGGGTGATGGGGTTAGTGGTGCTTAAAAAATCTAGGAAGAAACAGGCAGCACAAATCAACTAGCAACGAGAGGGAGACGCAAATACAAAACTCTTCCATGTTAGAATGAATTGTCGCAAGAGAAATAACTTAATTTGACAATTATCCACAGACCAAGGCTGGGCCATGTCACACAATGACAAAGCAAAGTTGCTATTCAACCACTTAACTCATGGGATAGAGTTTGCCTATAGCCACCTCCTTCAATTGGTAGACCCTTCAACTACCTCGAATAGATTTGCAACCCCTAGTTACTCCCTTCACTGAACACGAAGCCTTAGGACCTGACAGCTTCAATAGCTCTTTCTACCGTGCTCGTTGGGACATTATAAAGGACGACTTCATGGCTGCCCTACAAGCCTTCTTCAATTTGAGAACAAGCAAGTTCCCTTGTGCAAACACTGCAAGCTTGATCTTGGTACCAAAGAAGGATGGATCCCACTCTGCAAGGGACTTCAAGCCTATTAGCCTCATCCACCGCATTTCCAAATTTATCGCAAAAATCAAGGCATTGCGGTTGGCACCCTTCATGAATGACCTTATCTCCCCAACCAAAGTGCCTTCATTAGTGAGAGATGCATCCAAGATAACTACCTCTATGTACACAACCTAGTAAGAAGATACCATCGAAACAAAACCCCGTCAACCCAGCCCCTTTCTGATCCATTCATTTTTGCAAGCAGGCGGGATCCCTCCTCCTCAAGCTCGATATCACAAAAGCCTTTGACTTAGTTCCGTGGGAATATCTACTTGACCTTTTGGAAAAGAGGGGTTCAAGCCTCGTTGGAGAGACTGGGTTTCATGCCTCCTCTCCACTGCCACTTCTAGGGTCCTCCTTAACGGGGTCCCAGGGGCAGTCTTCAACACTGTAGAGACTTGCAACAGGGGGACCCGCTATCTCCTTTCCTTTTTATCATAGTGACAGACCCACTACAAAAAATCCTAAGCATCACAATGGAGCGGGGTGGCTTGCGGCCCCTAGGAGGCTGCATGGCTACCCTATGAACCTCCCTTTATGAAGATGACACTGCCATCTTCCTAGTGCCAGACCAACAAGACGTTGTACTCTTATTCGAATCCTGCGTAGATTCAGTGACACGACAGGCTTGCACACCAACCTTCAGAAAAGCTAGGTGGCACCAATCAGTTGCAACCAGATCGACCTACGTGAAATATGACCTGTCCGCTCAAAATGCCTCCTTCCCTCTAAAGTACCTTGGTTTACCGCTCACAATCAAAAGAAAAGACTACACAGGGTAGACTTCCAAGTGTTGGAAGATAAGTATGTGAACTATGTGGTTGCATGGCGTGGCAAGCTGTTGACAGCCCAATCGACCTACTTCCTTATAGCCATCAAGGCACCGAGATGTGTGATCAAAACCCTAAATAGACAGATGAGACGGTTCCTTTGGATTAGGTCAAAACAACAATTAACGGGTGCAAACTGTAAGGTCAATTGGGATAGAGTTTGCAGACCTACACAACTAGGAGGCATGGGCATCCTTGACCTAGAGCGATTCGCCAGGGCCCTGAGACTTAGATGGCTCTAGCAACAATGGGGAGCCCAAACTAAACCATAGCAAGGAATTGAAACCCCGTGCAATGAACTAGATCGTCATCTCTTCGCAGCGGCCACCACCATGATGATTGGCGACGGTACAAAGGCATTGTTTTGGGCCTCCTCTTGGGCGGACGGGAATAGACTTTGTGATATCGCACCCACCATCTTCAGGGCATCTAGGAGAAAAAATTGCAGTCTACAGTCCACCCTAATAGACAACAACTGACTGCATGACCTAATTTGGATGAATCGGATTACACCACAACACATAAACGAGCTTGCCTCCATGTGGGGGTACACGTTTGTGATTAACCTGCACGAGGCTACTGACAATCCAATAACTTGGAAACTAACTCCCAATGGAACATACACGGCCGCTTCAGCTTACAAAGCATAGTTCTTAGGGGGAATAAAAACCACTATGAATCCTCTATTCTGAAAAACTTGGGCGCCAGGAAGATGTAAAATCTTCGCCTGGCTGGCCATTCAAAATAGACTTTGGACGATGGATCGCCTAGACAAGTGTGGCTGGCCTAATCACCTAACGTGCCCCAATGCAGATAGGAAGCGAATCGCCTTACACCTCCTGGTCAAGTGTCGTTACACCACAAAAATCTGGACCTCCATTGCGCAGTGGACTGTTTGTCACACCATCAACCTATCCTCCTAGTGGGCATTCTTCTCGGTCCGTGACTGGTGGGAGTCTATTGTTCTTGTGCATGGAACAATGCGCAAAGCTACAACGTCGCTTGTGATGCTAGTCTCTTGGCAAATTTGGAGGAATAGAATGCCCACATGTTCCAATTGAGGGAACATACACCTTTGACCTTGACAGACGCCATAAAGGAGGAGGTCAGAGCCTGGGTCCTAGCAGGGGCTAAGAGGCTAGCGGAGCTCCCATCAATTCTGTAATGATTTAAGAGTTTAGATTTGTTTTGTGTTTTCCTTCGACCAGCCCTTGGCCGACTCCCCTCCCCTCCCCTGCCTCTCTAACTTTTCCTCTCCCTATGAAGTAAAAAAAATGGCAGCCCTCCTACCCGGCTTTCAAAAATTAGAGCTTATAAGCTGTCTTACAAATGTTGTAGCATGCCAAACTCTATAGTATACATGCCAAAGTCGTTCGAGGGTGAGTCTGAGCCCATGTTTGGTCACGGTACGTATGTCCCTAGCCACCTTTCCTTTTTTACAACTTGTAAGTTGTGCCGACCGACTAACCAACCAGTTAGGACCGAACATACCTAAAATTTACTATCTATGTACGGCCGGTACGTACCCTGACACATGCACTCAGCGCCCGCACGTCCCACCCATATGTGCTTGGAGGCTATGTGCGCGTGCAGTAGACTGGTTTTCTCTCGGGCCGCACTCAGTTCAGCTTATATAAGTTGGTTTATAATTTTTTTTACTGAAGTTGGTTTATTTTATACTGTAGCTGCTGATAGTTTTTTTGACATAATTAAAATTTAAAAAATTAAAAGTAGAAAAAGAGGTTAGCCCATCACGGATAATGTAAATGAATATAAGAAAAAAAGGAAAGAAAAAATCCTAAAAATTAGATGAAATTAAAGAATAGTAAACTAAAAATCAAAAGAAAGAAGTTAAAATCAAAACGAGCCGGGCGGCCGACACAACGTCGCGTCGGATGAACTTTAGGGATGGCAATCCCGCGCGGGACATTAGTGGCCGCGCGAATATTTGTGTCACTCGCGACGCGCTGATGGGGTTTCCTCCGGCGATCGACGTACGCGTGCACTGCAGCTTGCACACCGCAGCGCGCGTGCGTGCGCCCCGTGCGGTTCGCCATTGCGGCCGGCGTCTCGATCGGAGCCACCAGCCGGGGTCTAATCTGCCGCGTCCCGGAGATTCTTTGCCGCCGGGGCCAATCACGCGCGTGCGATCAGATCAGGTGATGCTCGAACGGGCGTTATCGGTTGATGGGATGCGTTCTAGCTCATCTGGTGTAGGCTAGCAGCGTAAATAGCAAGTAGCATGAGTAATTGGCAACAACTTAATCGATCGCGGATTCGCGCCAAGAGATAAAGATCGTGGCATCTAGTGGGTCCAAAAGGTAATCATCTTTATACGTGTATAGGTGTCGTCGCTGGGAACAGTGTGACTAGGAATTGGGCCCCTGAGCAATATTCTTAACCATAAGCATGTATGCACCTCTTTAGGGTGCAGCTATGACTTATGATGGCGTGCTTGTTCTTTTTAATCATAGCTTATATTTTTTGGATTATTCGTGAGAGCGTATCGAGTAAGAGAAACTCAGATATAGTTTTGGCTAATATAAATAAAATCGTTATAATGTGTATCACAATCAACTTGTAGACCCTGTCTTGAAAAAGCAATCAGCTTAAAAGCTAGTTATAATAGAAAAGCTGAAAAACAATTTTTACAAACTGAAAAGAAGAGACCCAGTGACATTTTTTTCTAGTACCAACTAGCTTGTTAGTACTTAGGTCCATAATTATCAGCGCATGTTTATGCAAACAAACTTAATTACTTTCTCCAGTCACATAAAGAAATTGCCCTAGAATACGTGCAGTTAAATCGTATCGATTTGACCAAAAATATTGTCAGATCCAGATTTAGCTAATCCAGAATCATCTATGAAACCACTGTACTATTCTCTGGATCAATAGATAATGCTCATAGAAACATCACTGAATCATTTCATACATGACGTAAACATTCCATTTATTAATAATACAAATCAGAATTTAAATAGACCGCATCGGAGCAAGTTTACAATAAGGCTGATCAGGCCCAATGAATATATTACATAAAGCGGAAACAATAGCAAAAGAAGAAGGCACATCCCGCTATAGGCAAGCAACTGAGGTAGAACGTGTGCGACGGATATTAACTAAGGACATAGATAATTTTGGTGCACGCAACAGCAACTTAGTCAGCATGACTGGGGTAAGACCTAGACTATTAGAGACTACCATAATCTCCTCTATCTTCATCATCATTAGCTCCTGAGGCGTCGTAGTATGTGTAATGTCTTTGGTCCGCAGGTTCTGAGAGATTTAATGAGCGAGAATGAGTACAAATAATCATGCTCCATAAGCCAACACATAGAATGCAGTAGTATATATGCAAGGTCCAACAAAGGTAGGCTCGAGTCTTTTTTATTTGCTAAAGGCATTGATTGAAATTATCATAAGTAAAAATTCCTATGACTTAGCATTTTTATTAAATCATGTTTTTATTAAAGAGAGTAAAAGTGTGCAATATTTATAACGGTACAGATTTCATCTACCTGTTACATGGTTCTATCCACCATATGCTAGTTTTTGTTACTAGGATTACATCCACCTAATATCATCACAAGGTTACATCCACTTAGGGCAAACAAAATTAGGGTTATATCCACCCAACGAGTTTTATCTCATTCATAAAGTTTTGAAAATAGATACTAACTCAAGTAAGTTCTCATACCCGCCCTTGACTGTTAGCATGGTTGTTCGAACAGTTTACACTATGTAGAGATCGTACACTTTACCTACAAGAGATAATAAATCTGTTATATTTCACATATTTTCTTGGACATATGAATCAAGAAGATTGCCACAAGGCCTTTATAATGTATAACTTAGAGTAAGTTTCACCACTAAGGTTTCATCTTAGTGAGGTTATGTCCACTACACCAAGACCCCCTCTTGCGCCACACTATGGCTTAAATCTAGCAACACAACTCGTGTCTACAGCAGCTTAAAACTAGCGAGACGACCCTTGGGTCACTCCAATGGTTTAACTCGTACTGGTGGAAGCAAATTAGTTAGCCACACTACTATAAAAAGACTATACTAGACGCCTCATTACAGACATTTTTCTTGAACCGTCTGTGTTATAATTATCACAGATGGTTTTACAAGCATGCTTCATGTACCGTTTGTGATACCCTACTATCACAAACGGTTTTTGTTAATAACCACCTATGGTATTTCATAGACGGTTATTGATACAAACCGTTTATGATAATTGAGACATCACAGACGATTTTTAATTAGAACTGTATGTGATAGTTCATAGTTATATATCACAGACAGCTTGTGGTCGGAACAATCTGTGATATGCATCATCTCCCCGATGCGCACCTTCGATCGTTTTGGCTCCCTTTGGTTGTTTCGGCTCCCAGATACGTCTTTTCATCTCATGAGTTGGATGTATTCCTTGTTGTATAAAAATGATCGTTTGCCATCGGAGATTAATCATATATGAGCACCTCACCAGCCAGCTATCTTCCTTGTTTTGTCTCTCAAGCATACATAAATGGCTTCCTATTCTTCCTTATCATCGGCATTGATGGCCGACCTGGCTATCCTGGATGAGTACCTAGCCAGCCGTACGCTAGCGGATGCTACGGAAGGACACTATGTCAATAGTGTCCTCCCTTCTATGTCTGACGATTTGCCAAAGCAGTTGAAGGCCACCTTCCACCCTCTTGACATTCTCCTCCGCCACATCTTCTAGTTGGTCTCCTGCTTTCGGTGAGCTAACCTCACCATCAACGTGATCCTCTAGAACGATGTTGCATATCTCCAAGAGGCTTGCCGTTGCTTGGAGTGCTTAGTCAAGGTGGTGGACTACTGAGTCAACCTTGTCAAGACTCCTAAAGAAAGGGAAGAGAGCCTATGGGCTCAGTTTGACTTGATTGTTCAGTCAAAGAGTGTTCAGGAGACACTCAAATGAGTGCGTCAACGGGTGGATGCACTTTGGGCTTCGTTCGTTGATGATCTTGATCTGTTTGATGCCGACCACGTCGCCTATGAAGTTTTGAAGATAGAGATTGCATGTTACCTCTGATGCTAGAAAAACATCGAAGCAGTTAGGTTTCTACTTTTTTATTATTTTTTGTCAGAAACGACTGGCAGCACTATTTGGGTGCCCCATATATATATATCTCTCTGTGTGTGTGTGAAATTGACCAGTTTAATTTGCATTTACTCTATTTTATATATGTAAACGGTCTCGGTATAACGACATGATGCATTACTGGCCGGTAAAAAGCAATTAAGTAATAAATATTTACTCCTGAGTCATTACTGATTTTTCATTTATGTATATAATTTAGATTTTAGAATTGTATTTATCACAAATGGTTCTACTTTATATCCATCTATGATATTTATTCACAGATGGTTATTAATGTGAACCATCAATGATAAGTAATTATCATAGACGATTCATAATAATAACAGTCTATGAAATCTCTATTATCACAGACAGTTATTAATGAGAACCATCTATGATAGTGCAAGACCACTGATGGTTTGTGGTTGGATGTGTCTGGGATATGCCACGTTGTTAAATGGCTAGCCTGCAAGGTCCTGACAGATCTATTTTCATTGCACTGCATTGAAGGATATGGCCAGCTTTGAGGAGTTTGGTGAAAGCATACCGCTTGCAGATCTAGCTCTTGTAGATCTATTTGTTCTTGGTGATTAGAGGTTAGTATATATTTCCTTCTAATTATATGCCTTGTAATCAAAAGAGGTGATAGCTAGGTTTAGATCTACTTTAATTGGTAGTTTGCTCCAATTCAAGAATAAGTCACTACTTCTAGTTTACTTTAATATATTCTTGCTTGATATATATATATATATATATATATATATATATATATATATATATATATATATATATATATATATATATATATATATATATATATATATATATATATATATATATATATATATATATATATATATATATATATATATATATAGCTTCATGAATAGTACATAGCTAGCTACTTAATTTTGATATGGACAATTTATTATAAGGTGAATGTCAATTATGTGTAAGTATTAGGCTGGCTAGCTATGTAGTGGTATTAATAATCTAATTTAACACAAATTTATTACATGCGTAGCGTAGATGGACCAAAGCTGGATGTACGTTGAGAACCATGTAAGTGAAGAGTACATTAATGGTATATCCACTTTTAGAAGAGCGGCCGAGTAGGATATGTTGAAGAAGGGAATGTAATATATGTATTATACATGTATTGATTGTGATAGTCTAAAAATATTTACCAACTCATCGTAGATTGAAACTCACTTGATTTGAAGGGGTTTCAAAAAGGGGTATACATGTTGGACCAGTCACGGTGAAGAGAAGAATATTATATAGAAAGGTAATTATAACATCATCGAGGGAGATAATGATATGTCGGTTGTGGACTGTGCTTTTGATGAGAATAGGTCACAAAATGACAATCTAGATCAGATGCTACGCGATACAGAAGGGAACTATAGTGAGAGAGAGTTTGGTAAATTCAAGGGCTTGATGGAGGACTCGGAGTAACCTTTGTTCCCAGGTTGCAAGCCGCAATACATAAGATTGTCATATGTTCTTAAACTTCTGAAATTGAAGGCAAACAATGGTTGGTCCAACAAGAGTTTCATAATATTGTTAGGTCTCCTAGCAAACATCCCTTCAGAGGAAAATGTGTTGTCGAGAACTACCTACTAAGCCAAGAAGGTTCTTTGTTCATTGGGAATGGAAGTAGAAAGAATACACGCATGTCTGAATGATTATATCCTCTACCATAAAGAGTATGCAAAATTACATGTTTGTCTAGTGTGCAAAGCCTCCCGATACAAGCGTAAGAATGACTCTGATGACAGTGATGGCATTGAGGTGAAGCAAGAACCTCTTGCTGTGCTGTTGTGGTATTTGTTTGTAATTCCCCTTTAAAGCATTTATTTGCAAACTAAAAGGATTCAAGATTGGTACGTTGGCACTCGAATGAGTATAAGAAATATGGAATGATAAGACACATTGATTTTTGCAGACTTCGGTGCAGAACCGATGAATATAAGGTTTGGGTAGAGTACAGATGGAATGAATCCTTTCGGTAACATTAGCAGCCGATATAGCACCTAGCCCGTGAATGCATGCATGTACAACCTTCCTCCTTGGCTGTGTATGAAATGGAAGTACATTTTGATGTCACTACTTACCCAAGGGCCGAAGTAACTTGAGAACGATATTGATGTATACCTAGCAATATTGGTAGAAGATCTTGTGACACTCTTTTCGCCATGTTGTTCTGCACCATCAATAATTTTTCAGCCCTTGATAACCTGTCAGAGTTGAGTACAAAAGGAGCCAAAGTCTGTCCGCACTGCTCAGATTATGCTGAGAGTGTGTGGTTGTATAACTCGCGTAAAACTATGTACATGCATTACCATAGGTTCATTCCAAGATATCACCTATATCATAAGATGAAGAAACAATTTGATAAAAATAAAGAGGATAACTTAGTACCAAGGCCTTTTAGTGGGAAAGAGGTGTATGGTATGGTCAAGGATATCGATGTTGTGCTTGGAAAGGGATGTATGTTGAGGACTCGTCAGAAGAAAATATGGAAGAAGGGGTCAATATTTTGGAACTTGCCTTATTGGGAGCACTTAGAAGTTCACAATTGTATAGATGTTGTGCACGTAGAGAAGAATGTATGTGATAACTTGATTGGTCTCTTACTGAACATTCATGACAAAACAAAGTATGGTGTCAACTCATGGCGTGACTTAGTCTCTATGAATATCAGGACTGAGTTAGCACCTATAGAGACCGATAAAGGCCACATGTACCTTCCCCCAGCTTGCTACACTCTGTCTAAGTCCGAGAAAACTAAACTGTGTCAATGCTTGCATGGTGTGAAAGTTTTATCCTGTCACTATGTCAGCATGAAGAAACTTGTTTCCATGGATGATTTGAAATTAATTGGCATGAAGTCTCATGACTATCATGTGCTAATAACACAATTGCTTCCTGTTGCAGTGAGAAGTATTTTGCTGAACAAGATTTGAGTGACAATTATAAGGCTGTGTTATTTCTTTAACGCAATTGCTCAGAAGATCATCGATCCTGATAGACTAGATGCTCTATAGAAGGAGGTGGTGATGACTCTATGTCTTCTTGAGATGTATTTCCCTCCATTATTTTTTTGATATCATGGTCCATCTCATTGTCCACCTTGTGAAAGAGATAAAGATATGTGGCCCCTCGTATCTACGTCATATGCACCCATTCGAGAGATACATGGGAATTCTTAAGTCCTATGTACGCAATCGATCTTGGCTGGAGGGCAGTATCATTGAGAAGGTTATGCAATCGAAGAGGTCATTGAGTTCTGCATCAATTACATGGCTCATGTCGAATCAATAGATGTGCCTCTATCTCATCACGATGGGAGGCTAGAGGGTATCGGGACCATCAGAAGGAAAGTAATAGCTCCTGATCTGGATACGTACACTCAAGCCCATTTTATGATTTTACAACACATGACTGAAGTGTCCCCGTATATTGAAAAGCACAAGGGCATGCTATGCCAAGAGAATCTAGGCCGATCGGATGATTGAATCACGAGACAGCACAACCATCGGTTCAACAAATGGTTTAGGGTGTGATTCACTAGGAGGTCATTAAGTGAAACGCTGCAATGGTTGGCAAGAGGGACAAAATTTACAATTTAACATGACAAGGATATGATATTAATGGGTACACATTTTATATAACAGATTAAGATAGAAAGAGCACAATGTAGAACTCAAGTGTCCGTATAGATGCATTTCATGAGTAGTTTAGTACTCCTACCCCAAGTTGCTAATATGGGCTTGTAGAGGAGATTTGGGAGTTTAACTATATAATTTTCAAGATTCCTCTTTTTCGATGCTGTTGGTCTAACTCCCGAAGGGTGTAAAGGTCGATAAGTACGGTGTCACTACTATGGACCTCGAATGTGTAGGATACAAAGATGAACCATTCGTACTCGCGAGGCAAGTTATTCAAGTTTTTTACGTAACCAACCCAGCAAATAAGAAGCGCCACGTAGTTCTTCATGGACAAAAAGATTGTCAAAATTGAGAATGTTGTGGATAAGAAAGAGTACAATCAATTTGACGATTTGCCTCCATTCGGAAACGGAATTAGGCTCGAAGAAGAACCAAGAGATGAAGTAAGTTATATACGCGTCGATTATTATGAAGGGCTCTATTTAAAAGGAAAATAGCTAAGTGGAATAATCTCACATGATGAACACCTATTTGAAAATTATTCCATTATAATTAATAAACTCGGCATGTAATTAAGGAATTTTTCCATTATAATTGATTTAGTGATATAGAAATAATTACATCTACGATTGTATCTGCTTGCTTGTTTTCAAAGGGCATGGCTAGCATTTCCTAGGCTAGCTGAGAAATCTAATATTATCACAGGTGGTTTGATGGCACAAACTATGATATATGTATCACAGACGGTTTCATAATATAACCATCTGTGATAATGTATGATATCACAGATGATTCCATAATAGAATCTATGATATGCTATACATCACGGATGGTTACATCATAGAACCGTCTGTGACATTAATATCATAGATGGTTATTTAATAGAACCGTCTGTGATAGTTCTTCTATAAGTAGTTCTCTTGCTAGGTTTTGCGTTCTTACTCCTCTCACTCGTGCACCCCCTCCGTCTCCTCGTCCCCCAACCTTTACCACCGCCGTCGGAGAACCCGATGTCTCTGTCCACTTCTTCCTTACCTAGCATGGTGGTCCCGTCACCTCTCCTCCTGATGCCGCCTCTCCTCCCAATGCTGCCTCTCCTTCCCATCGCCTCTTGTCCCAATGCCGCCTCTCATCCCGACACTGCCTCGCCTCCAGAAGGTATGGATCCTAAATCCCATTTTTTTTACCTCATGTGTGATAGATCCATCCATATCTGTTAATGTGTGTCCATGAGTTCTCTCCTCCTTGTCGCCTCTCCTCCCGAAGGTATGGATTCCAAATCCCACTTTTTTTATCTTATGTGTGATAGATCCGTATATATCTGTTAATGTGTATTCATGAGTTCTCTCCTTCCCGTCGCCTCTCCTCCCAAAAGTATAGATCCCAAATCTCACTTTTTAGCTCATGTGTGTTACATCTGGCCATATCTGTTAGTGTCTTTTTTATGTGGAGCCCAAAAAGGAATGGGGGAAATGGATGTGGGAGGGAAGGTGGGCCTACTTGTGTTGGGTTGTAAGTGGTAAGGTTGTTAGGGGTAGTCTCAGTGTGGTCCTCACACAAATGAAGAAATGGATGGTGGTCCTTTGTCGTTGCCAAAAATGTCGCCTTCATGTCATCCTCATAGTCGGCCTTTATCATGTTGAGCAATTAGTACTCGTAAGATAAAAATGAAATAAAAAGAGAATGGATTTACAACTAAGAAATAAAGCTATATGAATAACTCTATCCTAGCCCCCCCGACTATTTACTTAGTTTATATGAATAAACTAAGCAAATAGTACAGAGTGAAGTATGCTGAGAGCATAGTAATGTATCTAGCCATCGTTGTCGAATTCATTTGTCACATACTAGCAGCAAAAGTGAGGAACATATCGATGCTAGGGAGCTCCTTCTAGTGGGTAGGACCACATGCAGAGAGGAGTGACTCCGACTAGGTGATGTTACCTCCTTTCGGCCAGGTTTAAATAAATTGAAGACATGAATGATCAAAGGATAAACACTCAGAATGCCTTCTATTATATTCGTTCAATGTGTTCATAGGCAACACAATTGTTGTATGTTGATAGCAAGAGTTAGGAACAAACTGATACTAGGAAGCTCCTTCTAGTGGGCATGACCATATGCAGAGAGGGGAGACCTCAGCTAGTGGTATTCTCGTATCCGACCAGTCAAACAAATTAGATGCGCTAGAAGTGATCGAACCAATATAAGAGAAGCTCTACAAGACATAAGACAACATAAATTTGATAAACTAAAATTGTTATTGAAAAAGGATAGAAATGTTTACACATAGAATTTGCATAATTGATTGATATTCCAAGAATTCAAGAGAATTTGGCCATCTTCCATAGCAAGTCGTATAGAGTCAGGGCGTGTGACTTCGACCACAATGTAAGGACCTTCCCACTTGGGGGAAAGCTCATTCCGATTAGACTGTGATTAGATTTCCTCAATACCAAGTCGACTACAATAAAACTGTGAGACTGGACCATACGTTCGTAGTATCTACACATGGCTTGCTGATAGACTGCTAAATGGATTAAGGCTTGATTCCTCTTTTCTTTGAGCAGGTTCCTATCCCAGCTATTGGTTCGGCTTCAATCCACTTTGTAAATGTATCAATAGTTATGGAGAGAAACTCGAAGCCCCCCAGCGCTCTTGGGAACAGCCCCAGGATATCAAGACCCTAGGTTGCAAAAGGTCAAGACAAAGGAATCATTTGAAGAGCCTAAGCTAGTTGGTGTATTTGCCGGTTATGAAACTGGCATTGTACACATTTCTTAACTAGATCTCTAGCGTCGCTGAGGGCTGTTGGCTAATAAAAACCTTGTTGAAAAGCCTTACCGACCAATGTCCTGTAGGAAGCATGTGCTCCACAGATGCCCCCGTGTATGTCATGAAGAAGTTTTAATCCTTCTTTCTATCATATACATCGCATGAGAACTCCCTAAGTACCCCTTTTATAGAGTACTCCGTCGACCAAGATATACATCTTGGCTTTGCGGGCAACACGATCTGCTACGGGATCATCATCGGGTATTGAACCTTTCTGAAGGTAGTCGTAAATGGGAGCCATTCATGTCTCTTCATACTCTAGACTATCTCATTACGGGTTGTCTCTGGTGCTTCGACCAAAGTCGGCTTCTAGAGCTATTCTAGTAACACCCCCGGCGGTACTTGTGATCAGGAAGAAGCTATCCGAGTAAACCGGTCTGCGAGGAAGTTATCCTTCTGAGGGATATACTGTAACTCAAAACTGAAAAAATGCTTTTCAAGCTTTTGTACTTTCGACAAGTACTAAGATATGATCATACTTGAGCATTGATACTCTTTTTCGACCTGATTCATGACTAGTTGAGAGTCTCCTCTCATGAGTAGTCATCGAATCCCGAGAGGTTTAGTAGCCCAACAAACCTTCATACTCAGCGACATTGTTAGTTGCTGGAAAGAGTAATTGGATTATATACTTTAAGGTCTCTCCTACAGGAGATTTCAGGACCACCCCAGCCTAAGAGCCACTTAATGTAAGCGACCCATCGACGTACATCATCCACAAATCATGGGAATCGTACTGTTGGGTATCCTAAATAGATTTAGAATTTGTCCATTCGATGACAAAGTCTACCAAGATATGAGATTTAATGGCCATTCGGGATATGAAATGGAGGTCAAAATCTCTATGTTCGACCGACCATTTTGCCATGCACCTGAAAATAATGCCTCAACTTCCTCAAAGCTATGAGGAGGGCAAAGAAAAGTTTTTGGATCTGAGGGTAGCGCTCCTTAGGACCGTGTAAAACTTCACTTACATAGTATACTAGTGTTTGAACGCCCTCGCACTTTGCAACTAGGACAGCACTTACTGCCTGTGGCAAGGCAGATTGATACACTAAGAGTATCTCACCTATTTTCAGAGAAACTAGGACAGGAGCACTTGTAAGGTATCTCTTGATATCCTCGAAAGTGTCATTGGCCTCTTTCGACCACTCAAAAACCCTCATGTTTCCTCAAAAGCTTAAAGAAGGAAAGTCTTTTTCTCGTAGTCGTGAGATGAAATGACTTAAAGCCACCATGCATCCAGAGAGTTTTTGGACCTCTTTCTTCGTGGTTAGAGGGTGCATCTGTTCAATGGCCTTGATCTTCTTAGGATTTTCTTTGATACCCCTTGCCGAAACAAGGAATCCAAGCAGTTTTCCTGAGGAAACTCTGAACACACACTTTTCAGGATTGAGTTTCAAGCAATGCTTTCTCAAATTATTGAAGGTCTCCTGTAGGTTTGAAATATGATTAAGCCATTTAATATTTTTTACAAGCACATCATCTACATAGGTTTCCAAGTTTCGGCCCATTTGATGTATAAAGGTTAATTGCATCAAACACTGAAAAGTTGGACCAGCATTTTTCAAACCAAATGGCATTTTGACATAGAAAATACTCCAAACAGGGTGATAAATATGGTTTTCTCTTCATCTTCTGAAGATAAACTGGTCTGGTGATAACCAAAATATGTGTCTAGAAAGCTTAACATTTCACAATCAGAAGTAGAATCTACCAATTGATCAATACGAGGAAGCGATAAGTCACTTTTAAGACAAGCTTTATTTAAATCGGTATAGTCTATACACATTGGCCACTTACTGTTGGACTTTTTTACCATTACAGGATTAGCCAACCACTCTGAGTGATCGACTTCTGTTATGAAGCATGCTTTTAGTAGCTTGTCATTGTTGACTTAATAGCTTCTCATTGATCTAGTGCAAATCTCCGTAATTTTTGTTTTACGGGCTTCTTATCAGGCCAAACCTATGCTCGATCAATTCCTTGGGACCCCGGACATGTCGGATAGCTGCCACATGAACACATCTACATTTGCCCGGAGGAAAGTAACGAGGGCGTCTTCCTATGCAGGGTCGGAAGTAACTCCAATGCAAACTGTCTTTGAAGGTTCCTCTGGGTTCAAAGAGACTTCTTTGACATCATCATTCAGCTTTGGTGCAGCTTTAGGCTTCGAGTGCTTGCTCGAAGACTGCACCTTGGTGACTTCTAAGTTGGTAACTGTTTGACCATTTCAAGGGACATGCAATCGCATGTCAGTGTCATCTTCTTATCACAATGGACTATGACGACTCTCTTGGGACCTAGCAACTTGAGACATTGATATGCATAACGAACAACTATCAGAAATTGTGCCAGAGTTGGTAATCCGAGTATGGCATTGTATGCCGAGTTGAAATCGAGCACATCAAAGGATAGTTTTTCTATCCTAAAGTTGCTTAGAGAACCGAATGTAACAGGCAGAGAAACTTAGCCAATGGGCTTGGCCGAAGAACCCGGTATGATTCCATGAAGTGAATATCACACAGGCTTTATTCTAGTATGAGGAATTTGCATCTTGTCCAGGGTACTAACAAATAAAATATTTAAAGAGCTACCACCATCAGTCAACATGCGATTTACTCGACAGTTGTTGATGGTGGGCTCACCACGATCGGGAACCGACTAGGTCGAGTTGAGGGGATCGGACAATCACCCTTCTCGAAAGAGATGGTGACTTTTGACCACAAGGGAAGGGTCGATGAAGTTTACCTCACAATCGACAGCCTAATACTGTCGCTTGGACTCATATGCGGATGAACCTCCATATATGTGCTCAATAGTGTGCTTTAGATCTTAGAATAGCATGTCCTCATCCTAGTCCGAGTGCTTTCAACCGCTTGACTGTCCCAACTCCTCAATTTTTGGAAGCGGGCCCTTGCCAGAATAGTAATCCTCGAGTTTCTGTAGGAAAACTCGACAATTTTGAAGATCGTGCCCCACTTTCTTATGAGGAGGGCACCATCTAGGCTTGTTTTCCTTCCTCGTAAGTGACTTGGCTTTGCCCCAGTTGGAGTATTGTTTGGAGTTATGTGGCTCCTAATCGCCCATAGACAAGACCTCCTTCGACCCTGCGGCGCGAGGCCTATGGCTCTTGGCCTTGTCTCCGGGTTTCTTGGTCTTCTTCTTCCTCTTGCCGCCATCACCTTACTCCTTGGAATGGTGGCTGACTTGGTCGATGGTCCTGGTCTATTTGACCGCTTCGGCAGCAGTTGCATACCAATCGGCCATCTCGAAGAGCTCGGCGACGGTGGTTGGAGGGTTCAAGGTGATGTCCTTTGTGAATCTCCGATTACACACCCCCTGTCTGAATGCCCTAATAACCAAAGCATCAGAGACCTCTAGAATTGAGTTTTGAACCTAGCTAAAATGCTAGATGAATTGTTGTAAGGTCTTGTTTCTGCCTTGGTCATTCGATGTAGCTTGTCCTCCTTCCTAGGGCGATTGTATGTACCCTGGAAGTTGGCCATCAGAAGGTCGCAGAGGTGCTGCCACGAGTAGATCGACTCGAAGGGCTAGTTGAGCAACTAGGATCGAGCATATCCTTCGAGCACCATCGGAAGGTAATTGGCCATGACGTGCTCGCCTCCTCCTGCTGCCCTAACCACAGTCATGTAAATATGAAAGAACTCGATGGGATTCTGTTGGACCGAAATGGCAACAGAGGGGGGGGGTGAATGTTAATCTCTTAAAATCTCGACCCCTCAAAGTACTCACAGGGAATCTCCTCTCCGAGAGCTAAAACGCTATGAAGAGAAAGATTTATCCTCTCTAGATGATCCTACTAGATAGACAAGAGTAATGCAGAGAAGAGCTCAGGGATACTACCAGAGACACCACAAAAATGATAGATACAAAGAACTCACGAACCAATTCCTCTTCAATAGCTAAGAGAGCTAGAAAGAAGGAATGTTTCTGCTTACTGAACTCTCAGAGAAGACATAGCAAATAAAACTATGAGGCAAGGCAAACAGCAGACAAAAGCAGGAAGTTTAACATACAAAAACCAGCTGGGCGGTCAGACCGCAAGTCATGGGGCGGTCTGACCGCTGCTCAGCCGCCGGTCTGACCGGTTCAAGAGTGCCGGTCTGACCGCTGTATGCGGTGCGGTCTGACCGCAGGCAACCAACTGGTCAGACCGGTTAGTTCTGACCCAGAGCCCAACCAGCCTGACTGAAATCCAGATTTTTCAGATTTTGCCTAAATCAAGAGAATGAGAGAGATCCTTAAATTCTTTTCAGACCAAAATACCAAGGAACTATTCTCAAAAACACAGAGGCTCCAAACAGCAAGAGATATCAGTGGAAACTCAAGAATTTCAGAATTTGGCCAAGAATTTGAAAATTACAGAGTGCCACATCAAAACTTCAAATTCCCCTCAACTGTTGATCCTTTGGCCATGAAACTTTGAGGATATCTAAAAGATAGTCTCAGGACTCTGGATACCAAGTTTCATGCCATCTCAAAGAGAGAAATGAGATTTGCACCAAAACCCTAGAAATGCATGGAAATCTTCACAGAGTAGCACAAAAACCAAATTACTCAAGATTCACAAGTCCTTTGCACATGAGATTTTGCAATCAAGTTAGCAATAATCTATGGATATGCCAGCAAGAACCTCACGTCATTTCCTCAAGGGAGTCAAGAAATTCATCAAAACCCTAGAAGAGGAAATGAAGAACAGAGAGGCCCCAAAAGTGAAATCTGAGATTAAATGTGTTTTGCTCTTGGGAAATATCGATCAAATGATCTTGAGGCATCATTCCAACCTAGAGCAACCCATTTTGGCACTCCCCAGCAACAAACAACAAGAAATCAAGAAACTCAAAAATCACCAAAAGAGGGCATCGAAGAACAGAAACAACAGAGAGCTCAAGAACTGAAACAAACAACATCTCATATTGATAAAGAGGAAATGAGATACATGATTGATACAAGAGGAATGATTACAAGCTCATCAACCCATCCTCTCCCTCTCACTCTCTAGTCTCAAGAACACACATACCCATACATGCTTACTAGAGAGGGGACTCAAGAACACATCGAAGGAGACACAGAACACCCTCTGTTCACCTCCTGCTCTCAACCACTAAAGCCTCACCAACTAAAGCCTAAAGCCAAAATAAACTCTCCAAAGCTCATTTTGACTAAAGCAAGCCCTACCAACCTCTAAAACCCTAGGAATGCATGAGGAGGCATGCAGCCACTCCCTCCTATTTATAGCCCTTGGCTAATGGGTCTCCAACCCGTTACGCCCGCTAAACCCGAACGGAGCCCGCTCCCGCTTTTGCAGCCTCGCGAAATTACCATTTCGTCCCTCCTACACCTTCCGGGAAGCTTCCGCGCTCCTTGTCGTCCAAGCCTCGCAACCACCTCGAGTCTCCGCCGTCTTCGACACATCTCGACCGTTCTGACCTCGACACCGCCCGTGTCTAGTCTGGTCACCTCGTGTCTCACCACGACTCCGCTTTGATGTTCTGCAGCCAACACAGACAAGAAACACATCAAATAGCACCGCTTGATACATGAAAGCATAAATGTATTAATGATACCACATTAAGCATAAAAATAGCCCAAACCTGTCGTAACACGAGACTAAGCATCCTAAGCTCATACGACCAAGTTTGACCAAATCCGACCGAAGCCGATTGCACCGCACAATGACATGGTTCGACCACACAAACCAAACTCGACTTTTCTAAACCGATGTCAATTACTCATCACACACACGGGATGACCTTCACATGGTCTCTCAGATTCTAAGACCCGTCAAATTTCTCCATGCTCACCGGTCAAACCGCGGCGGCCAGTGCATTGCTCGGAGCTCAGGCACGAATGCTCAACATCCGACAACAATCTCCTGTCGTCTCCTTTGTGGAAATGGGTAGTTAGCATCGCCAGATGAACGCACTCGACGATGCCCGACGGTGGGCGGACCAGAGCTGTAATAGGTCTCATCCACTCGAGGATAATACTCGTAGTCCATCTGCTGCTGCAGCTTCCTTCCTTAAAGTGGTGATCAAGTGTCGACTTGTCAATCCAAAGCAATCTGGGGCATTCTCCTCCGGCTGGTATTGCGATCGAGAGTGCGATGTGCCCTGTCACCATACCGACTCCTGCGAAGCATGTTTTATGAATGACTAGATGAAGTCGTACCTTGTCGACTCTCAGAGCAACATCAGTGAGGTTGCTCAAGTTAGGCCATCACGTCATGGAGCCTTCGTGCAATGTCTTCAGTGAAGTGGTCATAGCCCAGTGCTCTAGGAAGCTCTTGAGTAGGGTTCTCAAGCAAGTCTTTGACCCGTTGAAGCTATCGTGCCTCTTCGGACTGGTACTAGACCCACCCAGGTAAAGCCTCTAGGCGGCAAGTCGCCTTTGCCGAGCAGTCTCAGGACCCTCGACCCCTGATATAAACTAGGGCTTCTTCAGAGGAGAGCGAGCATTTCTATGATTTCTCCCACGCTCATTAGAGTATTGATCGGGCTCATCACTGGAAGTCTCATCACCATTCCCATGAGAGAAGGGAGAGTGTGATCATCGGGGAGCATCCTCAGGCCTTACTCTGAGAGGGTGATGAGAATTTGTGGGTAGGACAAAAACCTGCTGTCGAGAATCTCCACTTCTGAGGGATGCCCCCTCATTCGAAGAATCATCGAGTGAGATTGTCTCGTGGCCTGGAGTAAACCCTGCCAGGTAGGGGAAGTCTGGGTTATAACCATCCCCAACCTGGTCTATTCCCTACGAGAATGCGGACGTATGGTGTGTGCCCGCCCATTGCCTTTGCCGGGTTGACCGAAGAGTCACCACTAGGAATTGGCGATATGATCCCCGATCGACAAAGTCTAGGGCTCTCTGAAACTGCACGGGGCGATGCTATGGGACTCGAACACTTGGGAACGGACCCATCATTGCGTTGTGAGTCCCCATCATGGTCAGGTTGACCCTTGCCCCTTGGGGGAGATCAGTCCTCCATTGGGCGTACTTCTATGGGGGACTTTGATCCCTCATTAAACTTTCTGGCGGCGTCATCTCCAATATCATCGGAGGAATCTCCATGGAGACTTTCACCGTCAGAAGCAAGCATGGTTTGCTCATAGTCGTAGCAAGCCTCCATGTCGATACTCGCATAATCGACCAAGTTGAACTAGTTCACCTCGTTCCGTTCATTTTCCATGAGTACATCAACAAGAAAGAAGGGAGGATCTGATGACAGGGCAATTACCGGAGTCTTCAATGAAGGTCTTGGAAAGAATCCCCATGGACAGCGCCAACTGTTGATATTTTAATATCAATCTTACATATGATTTATTTGGATTCGGGGATTTTCTCAATAGACCTAGAGTATGCACGTGTAGAGTAGAGACACGAGAATTTTTATATAGGTTCGGGCCTTCTTCTCAGAGAATAATAACCCTACATCCTGTGTGATCACTAATCACCAGAAAAGGATTACAATTGAGAGTAATGCGAATGCCTAGCGCTATCTCCTCCTTTGATCCAAATGCCTGCTCTTTCTCTCTTTGAGGTTAACTTTTATGTAGCCAGTGAAGCGACGGTCATTGTCCCGTGCCAGAAGACGCCTCAATGCTTCGGATGATAACTACCTAACAGAAGTTACTGTCAGAGAGACGTAAAAGGCGGTTCATCGTGTAGCGGTTGTTGTTAGAGAGATCGTGTGCTGTTAGTAGATAAACGCACATTCTAACCGCCTTGTCAGAGAGATCGTATGCAGTTAGTAGATAAACGCATGTCCTAACTGCCTTGTCAGATGAACCGACAATGTAATGCATCGTTGTAGACAGGCTGGTTGGAGATAGATTTGTCATAGAAATTCCTATGACCAAAGAGTGGTCACAATAGAACTTACGACTGCGTGGTTTTAGAAGGACTTACGACCAGAGGAGTAGTCGTAATAGGACTTACGACTATTTAGTCGTAGAAGGACTTACGACCAAGGGGTATTAGCATTAAGAGTTACGACTATGTGGTCATAGAAGGACTTACGACCAAGGGGTATTAGCATTAAGAGTTACGACTACGTGGTCGTAGAAGAGCTTACGACTTTATGGTCGTAGAAGAGTTTACGACCATCCTGCCATTTTTATCTCTTATCGATAAGGAGTATATTAAAGAAATATAATGACATAATAATTTGAGAATTATTTTATCCTCATCAAGCCTAATGAACAGGTCAAGGCCAGTCTAACCACCGTCTCAGGTCTGGTCAGACCGCCTAAACCCTGACAAAATAATCTGAATTTTCAAAAAAATTTGCAAAATTCATTTTTAACCCAATTAAAATACCAATTGTTCATCACAAAACATATTCTAGACCATCATATGGTCTCTTAATAGGTTTTAAAAAAATACATATTTATAAATATTATAGTTTTAAATAATATTTATAACATCAAAACTGATCTTTTTTTAGAACGTAAATTATTGAACTGTACTATTTTAGTCCTGTCCTGTAGCATTATATTGAAACAAGTAGACAGATTCATACAGTTTGGTTGAAATTTGTATGTATATTTAAATAGTTAAATTATATTTTTAACTCAGATCCACCATTATTTCAATTGTTCGATGTTACTATTAATATTTTTTTGTTTTCTTTAAAATCTAACTGAACCTTATCAATTACATCCCTAAAGGCCAAAGTATACACATATGTTGTATTGTATACCCACTCCACTCCTAAAGAAAAAGAATGTGAACAAAAGTGAAATAATAATTCTGCTTGCAAAAAATAATCGAAAGTGAAAAAATTCTGATTACTACTCGATCCAAGGCCCACCACTTTATGCCCTGTCTGCCAATTCCCCTACGTGATGAGTAATGATGCACCCCACAGAGATATGGGACCCGGTCCATTCCGAACGCTGGATCCACCGCCGTGACACATCTCCACCGTACAGACCTTTTTCGCAGCCAAATGCACCGCGTATGTGAGAGTAAACTTCCGCGACACGACAAAAGCGAACCTTATCGTACCCGTACATCGCACACAAGTAGTCTTTCGTGCAACTTCTCATCTCTGAAATATCCTTTTAGGGGAAAAAAAACTTGGGTTATATGTTGTATTTGCCTATTTGGTAATCCTATCCGCGCAGATTTTGTGTTGAGATGCCCTCCACATCTTTGTTACATCTCAAAACAAAATTACCACTAATGCGGTCAATCTGAATGCATAGTATCGGAAATTATGTGTGAAAATAGTAGTACTATGTAAGAACAAGAATTTTTCTGCTAGGAAACAAGTATTATTTCTTTGAAAATTTTAGTTCGTAGTAGTATTGTTACTGTGTAAACCTCCTCTTCATTTTGACTAAAAGTTTCTAGGTTTATTCTTTTCAATTTCTAAAATCTACTTTTCGGCTTTTCTAAAGTAATTAGTTTTCAAATAGAGTATCTTTTCAATGAGAGACGCGAGTTTCTGTTACTCCATACTATTTCTCATGAACAGTCCAAAAATTACAAACTACAATCATAAACCATAAGTTGAAGACAAAAAGAACATGCCCTTTATCATTCCTGCAATTTGATTTTAAGATTTTTGACAAAAAAAATTTTGACCCCTCTTTTAGGGAAGAAAAACTCCATTGTGGGAGTTCTCATATTTGTTATGTAAGCATCTATTTTGCTGCAAAAACAAATTCTGTAAATGTTGCATTGGAACTGAAATTCTAGTTTCTTTTCTATATTCCTTGATATTTTGCTGAGAAAATTCACGATATATCACTAAATAACTGCATAATTCACACTATGTCACTCATTATGAGGCTAGCATATGGACGTAGGGTCCACATGCCAGTAATACAACAATGACATATTATGAGGATTTAAAGTTATTCAGTGACATGTAATGAATTCCCCCTATTTGTTTTATCTTACTGCATAAAAACTCCCATAAAAATTGCTTAAACCGGCTCAAAAGCTAGGTGTGTAGTTGGCTGTTGTCAGCGTAGCTCATCCGGTTCGGAATCCATTTTGCTAATGATTCCCCCAAAAAGTTGGCGATATCACATGATTTGGCTTTCGCTTTTGCCTGCATGAAAGATTTGGCCATCGAGCTCGTAGAAATGAATGAAGCGCGAAAGCCGGATGCAAGGCTAGTGGTATTGGATAATTAAGCAAAAGCAAGTCTGCATGGGCATGTACAACCCACAGACGGGTTGCTGTCTGTAAGTTCTTTCCACTTCACACACAGACAACTGAACAGACAACTTGTACAATGGGTCGTCTATTTGACTGTCTGCAAACTGTTTAATACATGCATACAGTCATGATCAAACATAAATATGATTCCTGTATACCATTGTGTTGCTTCTTGATACAAAACAGATCAAACATAAATAAGATGAACATAATTACAATATTTTTTAGAACCATTAATATAAATGATATATTAATATATATATATATATATATATATATATATATATATATATATATATATATATATATATATATATATATATATATATATATATATAGTTTTTCATAAATCAAATAAAATATAGTACGATTACATCATGTAGGTCTAATTTCCGTTGTGGTCATAGCTCTGCCATATGTGCTCGACTAGATCCTTCTTGAGCTTCAATGCAAATAATTTGTCTTTCTCCGTTTGAGGAGCCGTTACTGTAAAGAAGTTGAGTTCTTGGTGTCCATAAATATTAAAATCCGGCTGCCACCCATTATATCCTCCAGTAGATTAACCAACCTTATATCAAAGTAATTCATTTCATCATCAAGACATTGTGTTTCCTCCAGTAGATGCATACAAACTAGTCATGGTTATTTACGGATATAGCAGATAAGATATATCTTGTTCTATTCTTGCAAAAGGACATATAACGCTTTGATGACTTACCTATCCTCCAATTGAGATGGATCATCAACATCAACTCTAGATGAAGCCTCACTAATTTCTTGTCGAGTAAGCTTCCCTGTCAAGTACATTTCAGCCATATCCATTTCATCATCCAATAAATGCTCAAGCTCATACCTCACCTATCAGAAAGTAATATTTTTAACAAGGGTGGAATATATTATGTGAATTCTAGAAGGGAAAGGAGTTCAGAAAAGTGAAGTGAACAAGTTTCTTGCGAGGAAATTACAGAGGTCAAGCATTGCCAATGCCAGCCTTCAGCATCGGGTTCTATAAAAACTTTGCCAGTTCTGAACAGTGAACAGGTTACTGCTGGTAACCAGCTACAACATGTCAACATGGAATCAGTATCAGCTGCCCAATGAACACCAGTTTGGGAACCAATTTCCACTGCTTCTGCAATTAAGTCGATCCCAGCATATGAAAGAATCAATATTTGGAACTTTCCCTGAAGACAGAAGTGTGTCATCCACAGTATATGTGGTTGATTGCTCGTCCTACAGAATCAAACTTCAGTAAATAACTTCAGGGTATTTAAGTAAACATGTACAGGGAAGAAATTTCAGTAAATAACCTGCAGAATCAAAACATACCATAATCAGATGGAATGTGGATCACAACAACCTTCTAATAAAGTAGAATTACCTGAGGACGTCCTGAATATTGACATCACGATCAAGCTTCTTCAAGTCTTCTTTACAGCCTTTTCAGAATAAAAATGTATTAGCTAGGCCATCCATGAACAACCTCTGAATAATAATGTTCCCTGTCCTGTCTGCTGGACAATGACAAAACAAATAATTAAGAGGATATGAAAACTTTACATTTTAAACAAACAAGTTACAGCATAAGCTTCTAGGATCTTGAAGTAAACATGCTTAACTTGAAGAAAACACAAGAGCATTACAGATCTGAGAGCACAAGCCTCATCCAGCTGCATCTTTATTCTTTACTAATAGGAAAAGAACAAAATTGAAGGTAAGTTAATTGTTAAATACCTGCATCTTATTAGCACAAGAAGCCATACATATCATTATGCAGGTGCTGCAAAGACAAATACAAATACTAGCCAATGATAAAGCTGTAGCTCCCTTGACTGGTCCTGCAGCAAGATCTGCATCTTCCCTGTTTCATGGAAGAATTTGAGATTTATGTCCATTCTTTCAGTAGAGTGCATGCACAATTGAAGTGTAATTTCTTTCGTTAAGTGATAAAAACTACTCCCATTAGAACATATGCTCAAAAACAGGTTTTTACTGAAACTCCAAATCTTTTGGGGCAATTCATCGAACACTTTGCACTCCACACGAACACCTTCATCAAACACCTAGCTCTCATAGTCTCATGGCTATGCCTGAACCGAGAGAGAGAGGTTACTTGCAGCCACGAAGTGAGGGCACCGTCGACGCGGGGAAGGCCGGCACCGTCGTCGCCGGGAAGGCCGCTGCTGCTGTTCACTGGGGATCCCGCGCGCGTCCAAAACCAGAATCCGCGCGCGCCCGCGCGGGATCTGCGTGCGCCGTCTAGATGAGAAGACGAGCCGTACAACGCTGCTCCTCGCGGCGCTTGGGCCTCGGAGCACGGGCCCTTGCCGTCGCCTCGCGAGGCGACGGGGCAACCGTCTCCAAGCCAAACCGAGGTGATTTTTGCAAAAAAGCGAAGACGGAGACGGGCCGAGACGCCGCGTTGTACATGCCCTAAATACGACTTTGCAAAGCTCATTATTGCTTGTTCTCATTAGGTAGTGGAATGGTTGGCATCATGATGTGTAGGACGGAAAAGCAACAAAGTAGATAAATAGTATCATTTAAATTTTTTAAATATTTTTGATCTTTTAATCAAATAACTACAGGGTTACAAAGATTAGAATCAACAGCAAAAACCCAAATTAAATCGCTCGCTGTCTGACTAGCTTCCTGGGGCCGGTCTAACCTCTCTGGCGGTCAGGCCACTGGCTTTAAGTCGGTCTAACTGGTGGAGACGGTTGGACCAGCCTCCCTATCCAAAACAGACCGACATGATCCAATTTTAGTGCTACTCTTAAAATACTAGTTCAAATAATATAAAATTTTGCACACACCTTACTTAAAATTTCATGAACCTACTCCAATCAAGGAAAGCAACAATCCATGTTAGAGGTTAGATCTTTTTCAAGATTAAGCAAGATAGCATCCACATCGGGCCAAAATCAAAAATGATGAACACGACTTGCTTGTGGATAGAAAATAGTTCTAGATATATTTTCGCATGTCGCAGCAAGCACGAACATCAAAAAATAGAGGCAAAAATATTAGGATCAAGAAATCACTTGTGATTGTCTAATTTAAGCAAAACCGAGTTTCTTCAAGAACTTACAAACCAGGTGCCTAGATGGATGGGAATTGATTTCCACGGGTTATCTCCATGTCTTACACATCTTTGGCACTACAAGATCAAGAAGGGGAGAGAGAAGAGTAAAACCAACCAAATCAAAAGCAAATCAATCAACACAAGATGAATCTACAGAAAATAAACAAATATTGATATATTGCTACATAAGGATGAAAATTTTACAGCCACTCTACCTTGAGGATAAAAGAGCACACCACAACACACAACTTCTCTCCAACCGTAACGCTAGACGCTTGGCTTCTATGATCAAGAGAGGGTGGTTAGCTAGCAAGTTTTCATCCCAACTTGTTAAATAGATAGAACAACCTGCCCATATCTAATCCTTAGTAGATACTATCCACTTGGCACATAAGGGAAAACCTGACAACCCAACACACATGGGTTTCAACTCACACATTACACTTATACATGTTTTTCAAAGAACATAAGCCCGAATCCGCTAAGTCTTTAATCTTGATCCAACTTGATCTTTTCAGCTTCTTCTCGACCTAAATCACTCTTCAAAGCACCGCTCAAGCGATGTAGGTATTTTGATCAACTTACCAAAAATATTGTTTCTTGACCCGGTCTTCTCCTTTCATTGAAAGCAATCGCCATGCTTGCCACATGTAGGTGCACTATTGATTTGCCACGCATCGGTAAGTCTCTCTCGTTTTGGTTCCATCGGACCACATCTCACTTGGACCGACCAAGCCACATGGGGCAACCCACCGCTCAAACTTCCCTCCAATATTTCCCGCCTTTCTCA
This sequence comes from Dendrocalamus sinicus, assembly GCA_036346575.1. NCBI lineage: Eukaryota > Viridiplantae > Streptophyta > Magnoliopsida > Poales > Poaceae > Dendrocalamus > Dendrocalamus sinicus. The sequence goes on from CM070664.1 coordinate 11,769,725, forward strand.
TGCTATGCTTGAGCTCAGCCATCTCAATCGGCATTCTCGATCATTCTAGACCTCAGCTCCTCTATGAGCGTAACCCCGATCTTCGCCGTTGATCATGGTTCACTCCAAGAAATCCTACACATCCAAAGACAAAGAAATTATTTCTGAATATAAGTTCTTCACAACTTAGCCCACGTTAGTTGTAATATGCCTCATGCAACATAAATGCGCTGACCTAGGTCGACAAAAATCATTGCAAGACACAAACCCCCAAAATTCAAAACTCAGTCGAGAGCACACATGCAGTCAGTCTAAATACACCCCCATATCGGCCAAACCACGAATGGGTCCCAATCAAACCAATTTTGGCTACCAGTTTGACCGTTGGGGAGGGCCGGTCAGACCCCCCCCCTTTGCCATTTGACAAGCTAGTTTGCCAACACTTCCAGAAAACCAACAAAATTCGCAAATTAAATTTCCATCCTTCCCAAATTGTAATAGTTTACCACAACAAAATTCTGAACCTTCTCACATGGTCCTTCAAAACATTCTACAAATCTTCTCCAAAGTATTCAAAAATTTTTCACTCCAGTAGATAAAGGGCTAAAAAGATCATATTTGATAGCCCAAATCCAAACAACAATCCAAAATAGCAAGGTCTCACAGATTCAACACCTAACCGGTCTAACTACCACTAGAAGTGCGGTCTAACCGGTGATCGGTTTGACCGGCCACAACCCACCGATCTAATCAACGGCTGGTCTGACTGGGCCTAGGAGTGATTTGGCTACTCCTCCATCCCCCAAAACAGAAAATCAACGCAGGCCAAAACCAAATTTAGTGTAAACATTAAAATCCATGTCCAAATGATTTCAAAATTTGCACACATCTTGCTAAGTGTCTCAGGAACCTATTATACAAAGGATTGCAAGTATCTTGGCCAAAGTTTTAACCTTTCCTCGTAATACGCAAGGTTGCACTAAAACCGAGTAAATCTCAAAAACCTAGATACAACTTGCTCGTGGGTTAAGAACCACCATGATAGCTCTAGATAAATTCTCACATATTATAGTAAGAAAGATCAACCAAGGATTTGAAGCAAAAACCCTCGGATCAAGATTCCTCAAGAAAAGTTCCAAATCAAGCAAGAATCGGACAACATCACAATCTTCCAAACCACAGTAACTAGATGGATAGGATTTGATACAAATGAGATATCTACATCACTAACACGCCTTTCGTATGCAACAAGATTAAGAAGAGGAGAGAAAAGGCAAATGACCAATACTAACAAGAGCAAATCAACAAAGACATGACCATCGGTATATGTTTCGGTCTGTGACAAACCCTAGCAGCAAACAAGCAAAAGACAATCCAAAATATCCTAGAATTACATAAAAATCTGGAGTAGGACCAGACTGAAATCAAAAGTTCAACCAACAACCACTTCCACAATGAATCAATCTTTTTCACCCTGATGGACTTCATTTTTTTTTTTGTGAGATATTGAATCTGTGTTCCGTTAGCTCCATAGGAGGGACTTTGTAGAGTTTATCCCCTATTCCTACATCAACTGGACGGGCAGCTTCTCCTGCACGTTAGGAGATTGATTTGATGCCTTGATTTCATTTTGGGCCTGCTCTTGAAGATGTTGAACCATGATTGCCTCTATGCTTGCCCTTTCTATCGAGTCTGGCGCCACCAATCCTTGAACTTGCAAGGTGCTAGGTGACACTTTTGAGCTTCCGAAATTCCGACCTTAGCTGGTCTCAATGCCAAAAACTTGAGATTCCGGGCTGATCGCCACCTACCGACTAGTCAGACTGCTCATAAGACCGGTATAACTACTTGAGACTGAAACCATCAGACTAAAAATCTAAATATTTTTTAAATTTAAATTTTAACTTAACAGATATTAATAATAATTTATCATAAATATTTTTGGACTTTCTAATGTGGCCTACCTCACTTGTAATCACGGAGAACTGAACTAGAAAATTGAGGTGCCACTGTCGCATCTACTGAAGTACTCAACAATCTGTGACTTCGATCTAGCCTAGGCCACTAAGGCCAGCCAAAATTAAATCGGTCTGGCACTCATTGGTATGAGTCACCAAAAGGCAAAGAGTGTAGGATAGGAAGTACGTAGGTGAACGGAGTCAAGAGAATCGACAGAATCTTCTCTGGGAGACAAGCTGACTACGAGAAGAGCTTGACGTGGTCTCCTAGAACTGTTCACAAAAGTACTACTCGAGCTATTTTATTTAAATTTGGTCTCTGAACAATTTAGTCTCTTTCGTGTGGTACGAGTTGGGTAGGATCTACCAAGCTCAGTAGATGACCTACCAAGACTCATGTGCTCGGTTGTATGCCGGCTGCACTTGTAGCCGTAATTAGCAATTTAATTAGTGTTGTGTATTTAATTAGTACTAATCATGATTATTTAGTAATTTAATTTGTATTTAATTAGTACTAATTATAATTAATTAGTACTAATCATATAATTGCTAATTAAGTGTGCACAATATTTTATTGCACTCGTAATTAACTAGTACTAGTTACATGCAAGAATTCACAGGTGCATCACACACTCCATTCCTCTCGCTCTCGTCACGCGTACGTATCTCTCCCTCACTTTTTTCACAGCTCATCTCTCCTTCTAAAACCACTTCGTTTAGCCATTACTATTCATTTTTTAGTCAAAAGCTATAAGTTGTAGCCAAATAAATAGTAATTGTTGAAATTACTTTTAGAAGTAAAGGGCAAGCATTAGAAAAAGTGAGGGTTGTGCAGTATAACGTGTGGATGTGCATCGACAGTATACCGTGTGGCTGCGAAAATAATGTACACGCTTAATTAGAACTAACATGATTAGCACTAATTAATTATAATTAGTACTAATTAAATATGATTAGAACTAATTAAAGTACTAAATAAAATATGATTAATTTAGTGCTATAATTAGCACTAATTAATTATGAGTCCAATAAAATACGGTGCACGTTTAATTAGCACTGATATGATTAACGCTAATTAATTATGATTAATACTAATTATTAGTACTAAATAAAATAAGATTAATTTAGTGTTTTAATTAGCAATAATTAATTATAATTAGTACTAATTAATTATGATTAATACTAATTAATTATAATTAATATGAATTAAATGCGCTTAGTGCTAGTTATGGCAACACATGCAGCCAGCATGCAACCGGGAGGCTCTAGGGGACTCTTGCGAAGCTCCTCTAACTCGGTAGGTGTCTATTGAGTTTAGTAGATTTATAGAGAAGACTAGATTTGTAAAAATGGATATTCGAAAGCTAAATTTAAAAGAAAAAGGTAGCTACAGTGATATCTCTATGAACCGTTGGAGATCTTAATCTGTACTGTATTAGCGAAACTAAGCCCCCCTGCGCTAACGGAACGGTAGGAAGACATGTAGATGAACTTCCTTTATCAGTTATCAGCAAAGATGTATTGCGACATTCTACTGAATCTTTGAAACACAGGTCAAGGCTGAATATCTTACCTCCCCCACTAGTAAAATCGCCAGGTGAAAGCTTTAAATCTTGATATTCATATACATGCACAACAGAGTCTTGATTCTCCCAGTGAAATTTTTTTTTCTTTACTCTGAATTGTGCCTTTCATTCGGTTGTGCGCTGCAAATCATGTGTTTGAGTAAATATCAGGAGTCCATGGAGAATGGAATATGCGCAGATATATACATGGAGAATGGAATGGAATGCCTTCGGTCCATCAATCAGGAAGGATGATGGAATTCCAGCTATCAGCCACGCCGTTTGCCGAAGGGCTGCAAAAGGAGTAAAATTCCCTGACCTTACGTCAAAATGTCGAATAGCTAATACGAGCGTTGTCTGTTCTGACAGAAAGACGTACAAAGCCTATTAACAAATCCGTTAAGTAGCCCTTAAAACAGGACCCCTATTTTTTATTTGAGGGCTCTTCCTATTTTTGAGGGATCTGTTTTTTGAGTTACACTCCAGTAGGAGCCCTCAAAACAGGACCCTCAAATTCATTCTTAGAGAGGATGACTGTTAGACCATGTGGTTAGGTCTAGGATTTTTATGATGATGAATAATTGACAACATAGCTTAGTATTGTTATTCGAGGCGTGTGCGTGTGTGCGTGGACTAATATCGGTCAAGTTGGTGAGAACTTGTGCAGGGAAAAACGTTCTTTGGTCTTTGCATGTGCAGGTTGGGCGTGGAGACGATCATGGTCGGTGACGAGGAAGACCGGGACTAGGAGGGGGAAATCTGAGGTCCGGACGGTCGAGGATGTCACGAGGTGGTCGGGCTCACGCTAGAGCACATGGAGATCAAAGGTGGATGGTGCGTGGAGAAGATACAGAGGTGCGGTCCCGGAGGCTTCGACACGTGACGAGTTGAAGAGTCGAGTGTGAAAACCCGTGTTAGGAAGGGTTTCGGTCCCTTGAATATTAGTGGGCTAAAAGTCTAGTTGAGATAAAAAATCTAGATCCAGTTGGATGAGTAGTATTAGGATTAAAAGCTGAGATTTGTTTTTAGTTTCGAGGTCTTGCCGTTTTGGAATAGAAGGCGAAACCGAGTTGTAAAAGAAACGGGTTGTATCTCGTAATAAAGGCGGGGCTGGCCGAGACATCGGCACAGCTTTTTGGGACTAAATCGTGTTCCTCGTTTTCGGTGCACATACATTGCTGTCTTCGGTTTTGTGCATGACGTGGGTCTGGCCGAGGTTCACGCGCACAGGAAGTCTCCACGGGTCTGTATATGCATCACGTGATTTGATTTTTTGCAGAGCAGGAGCAACGTCAAGCAGGAGCGATATCTTTAATTTCTGTTGGCGTGCTTTTTCCTTGCACGGTCACATGCTTGCGTCCAGGGGTTAAAGAGATGACTTGCTGTGGAAAGTTTTGCCCAGAGATCGACGTGTTGTCCTCCTGAGGAGAGAGAGAGATATTTAAAGGTTGAATAATAGTGCTTGGTCACAATTAGAACATGCATGCGTGAGATCATTTAGCTTTCTTTGTTTTTTTTTGTTGTTTTTTGTTTTTGTTTTGTTTTTTTTTAATTGCAGGTAAAAATAATAATAATAAAATCTTTAGAAAAGATTTCGCTAGGAGCTACAATCATTCACCCCCCTCTGATTGCCATCGACGATCCTACAAGTGGTATCAGAGCGGGTTGCTATGGCGTCAGAGAGGTATGTGAATCGCCCCCCTATGCTAGATGGTACTGATTTTGCTTTTTGGAAGTGTCGGATGCAAGCTTATATTGAGGCTCAAGGTAGTGATGTTTGGAATAAAGTTTCTACACCATATGAGGTTCCTGCTATTGTTACTAATTTAAATAAAGCAGATGTTGATTTAAATGCTCAAGCTCGTAACTTGCTATTTCAAGGGATTTCTCGTAAAGAATTTGATCGTGTGGCTCATATTAATTCTGCCCATTTAATTTGGAAAACTCTTTGCGATTATCATGAAGGAACCACTAAAATAAAAAAGGTGCGTAAAAATCTTTATCAAAAAGAATATTCTGATTTTGCTATGAAACCTGGTGAATCCATTGATGATCTCTTTGCTCGGTTTGAGAAAATATTGAGTGATCTGCGTGGTGTTGGTGTTATTCCTGCTGATGAAGATAATGCAACTAAAATTTTGAGATCTTTAGGTTCTGAGTGGTTGATGGTTGTTACAACTATTAATCAAACTGTCGATCTAGATACTTTAACCATGGATGATCTCTATTCTAGATTGAAAACTTATGAGATGGAAGCTTTGCCATCTAAGAGTAATAAATCTTCATCTTTAGCACTTGTGACTAACCCTGTGCAGGCTGCTTCGTCGAGTGCTTTGTCTTGTGTTTCTTTGTCTGCCTTGTCTTCTTTTTCAGAGGAACAGTTCGAGGAGCTTCCTGAAGAGGACTTGGTTTTGATCTCCTCACGAGCATACAAGGCACTCAACAATGTGAGGATGAGGAAGCGAGGTGGCGTGTCAGGTCCGATCAGATGCTTTGAGTGTGGTGAGCCAGGCCACATTAAGATGGATTGTCCCAAGCTCAAGGGAAAGGTGGTGAAGGAAGAGAAGAATTATCGTCGTCGGCCATCCAAGAACAACAACACCAAGGGTGGCAATTTCCGTCGCAAGCTCGCTGAAAAGATCATATCGGCCATTGAGCGTCTTGATTTGAGCGATGTGGAATATGAGAGCTGCAATGACGATGACCACGACGACGATGATGTTAAAGGCAAGAAGAAGAAGAACGATGACTTCACAGGCATGTGCTTCATGGCAGGCAACAACAATGATGATGGCGATAGTGATCCCGATGAGGTAAGACCTTCATATGATGAGCTTGAAGATGGTTTGATTAAACTTGCTATTGAATTAAAAAAGACAAAACAGAAATTGAAAGAAAATAATTGTGTTGTTGAAAGTTTAAATTCTGAAATTAATAGACTTACAGCTTTAATTCCTGATGATGAATCATGTGAGTCTTGTCAAGTTTTACATTCTGAGTTGGAGGCTGTTAGATCTATTAGTGCATCAAACCTGGTTCAACTTAGAGATGTAACTGATAAATTTGATGAATTAAAATTGACACATGACTCCTGTGATGAAAAATTAAAACATGCAAATAATGAAATTGAAAAGCTCAAATCTAGTTCTTCTGCATGTTTAGAGTCAAGTATTTCAAATGCTCAATCTAAAGCTTGCTCTAATTGTGAATTGCTAGAAGCTAGACTTAATTTATCTCAGGAATCTATTCAACAAATGCTTTATCATGAGAACATATCTTGCTCAAATTGTCCTAAGTTAAATATTGAAATTGATGCTTTGACTAGGCAATTGAATGATTTCATTGAAAAGAAAGATTTGCTCAATCTAGTACTTGAAGAATCTTGCAAATGAACCTGTTAAATGCACTGCTTGTTCCACTTTGGCTAAGGAAAATGAGTATCTTAAGGACACTTTAGAGAGATTTTCTTTTGGCAAGAAAAACCTGAATATGATTCTAGACAAGTCAAAAACAAGTGTGAAAAATCGTGGTCTAGGATTTAATTTTGTTGAGCATGCCAAAAATAATCCTCCTAAGGTTGTTAAGGTTCTTGAACTGGAATGATTGAAGTAAAATCAACCAAAACAAACTGTGTTTAAATCTGGGCTTTGTGCAAACTTCATCGAATAATAATGTAGGTACTAGCTCATCATCTCAAAAGAATTCTGGTTATGTTAAATTCCATTGCACCTCACTGTGGAAGAGATGAGCACTTACATGAATTTTGTTTTAGACGGGCTAAGAAAGAAAAGAAGGAAAGGTTGAATGCTTTGAGACAAAACGTGCATTGTCTTTTGCTCCTAGATCAAATGCGAAAGCTATATTTTTAGAGAACTTTATGATGGCTTTAAATCTACTTCACATGCTAGATTGAGATTTAATTCAAATAATACACGTTCTTTCGGCATTCCGATCATCCACATGCGCTTGATTTTGGTTCTAGCTTTGTTGCTCCTGTTCATCGTGTGTCTCAATATTGGATTCCTAAATCTTATTTCACTAACCCCAATGCTGTGAGACCGATATTTCCTGTGATGTAAGAACAACTAATAAGGATGGAGAACATGAGCTCGATTGGGTTCCGATCTTTTTCATCATCGTTTGATTGGAACACTTGATGGTTCTTCACTCGTTTGATGACTTGCAAGAGATTTCACTTTTTGAGAGACCATGTGGAAAAGGTGATGTAGTCTTACACCCTATTGAGTTGGATTCTCATGTTGATGATATTCTTTCAAAACCACTTGATTCCTCTTATTTTGCTCTTTTGCGAAGTGAGTTGGGCGTGTGGCATCCTATGGGATTATTCTGAGGGGGAGCTTGATGTTTAAGAATTTAGGAAACTTTGTTTATTATACTTGTCAATTAAATTAACAAGTCCAAGCCATCAAATTTAAATGAGTTGTGGAGCTATTTTTATCATATCTATTCATATGTTGTGTAGTTTTGATCATGACTGTTTATAATTAAATTACTACATTTGAATTAAAAGTATGACATGGCGGAATACTTTGACTAGATTAATTATATTTATTACTTTGCGATGTCCATCGAAAAGGATTAGCTTGATTGTGAGTCTTATTTTAACTCTTGGCTATGAGGCTCGCATGTTTCATGTTCAATTTTTTATGATCACTCAATTTGGCATGTTATTAAAAAAATGAGTATATAAAGAAAAAATTGAAAAGATGTATGCTTCAAGCATGCCATGGTGAAAAAAAAGGCACAAAAGTGCGCAAAATGAAAAGAAGTATGCTTCAAGCATGCCACCATCAAAAAAAAATTATATGTCATTATGAAAAAGAAGTATGCTACAAGCATGCCACATGCCTAAGAATTGAATGTGGAGCAATATGTTGCTATATGAGACTGTTAGCTCGTCTAGATTAAAATTTGCTTCACTTTTAGGCTTTGACTTTTTTGTTGTGATATCTCATTGTGCTCTTTATAATTGGTCTAGTCATTATTGAGATGCCTGTCATTGATATAAATCGCCTAATCATATTGAAAACTTTGTTTTGACATTGCTATATGATATATGACTTTATATGATCTAGATAGCTCTACTAAAAATATGGCTTGGTCAAATTACTAAATCAATTCAAAGTGACTTGGATAATCTACAAAGCTTCTAGATTTTTATTCTCATTGCTTCTTTTTAGAATAATTCTTCTTTGAAAGTTCTTGATGATTACATTGCCAAAGGGGGAGAGATTTGGTGTGTTTTGTGAGTCATTGGAGAAATTTGCTCTCTTGTGTTGAGGGGGAGAGATTTGAGATTTGTGGCTTGAAATGCTTTTTCGGCTTCAGTACTTCGCTTATATCTATTTGAAGCATAGATTTGGTGTGTTTTGTGAGTCATTGGAGAAATTTGCTCTCTTGTGTTGAGGGGGAGAGATTTGAGATTTGTGGCTTGAAATGCTTTTTCGGCTTCAGTACTTCGCTTATATCTATTTGAAGCTAATTCATCATGCTATATTACGGTGTTGTCAATGTATTCATCAAGGGGGAGATTGTTAGACCATGTGGTTAGGTCTAGGATTTTTATGATGATGAATAATTGACAACATAGCTTAGTATTGTTATTCGAGGCGTGTGCGTGTGTGCGTGGACTAATATCGGTCAAGTTGGTGAGAACTTGTGCAGGGAAAAACGTTCTTTGGTCTTTGCATGTGCAGGTTGGGCGTGGAGACGATCATGGTCGGTGACGAGGAAGACCGGGACTAGGAGGGGGAAATCTGAGGTCCGGACGGTCGAGGATGTCACGAGGTGGTCGGGCTCACGCTAGAGCACATGGAGATCAAAGGTGGATGGTGCGTGGAGAAGATACAGGAGGTGCGGTCCTGGAGGCTTCGACACGTGACGAGTTGAAGAGTCAGAGTGTGAAAACCCGTGTTAGGAAGGGTTTCGGGTCCCTTGAATATTAGTGGGCTAAAAGTCTAGTTGAGATAAAAAAATCTAGATCCAGTTGGATGAGTAGTATTAGGATTAAAAGCTGAGATTTGTTTTTAGTTTCGGAGGTCTTGCCGTTTTGGAATAGAAGGCGAAACCGAGTTGTAAAAGAAACGGGTTGTATCTCGTAATAAAAGGCGGGGGCTGGCCGAGACATCGGCACAGCTTTTTGGGACTAAATCGTGTTCCTCGTTTTCGGTGCACATACATTGCTGTCTTCGGTTTTGTGCATGACGTGGGTCTGGCCGAGGTTCACGCGCACAGGAAGTCTCCACGGGTCTGTATATGCATCACGTGATTTGATTTTTTGCAGAGCAGGAGCAACGTCAAGCAGGAGCGATATCTTTAATTTCTGTTGGCGTGCTTTTTCCTTGCACGGTCACATGCTTGCGTCCAGGGGTTAAAGAGATGACTTGCTGTGGAAAGTTTTGCCCAGAGATCGACGTGTTGTCCTCCTGAGGAGAGAGAGAGATATTTAAAGGTTGAATAATAGTGCTTGGTCACAATTAGAACATGCATGCGTGAGATCATTTAGCTTTCTTTGTTTTTTTTTGTTGTTTTTGTTTTGTTTTTTTTTAATTGCAGGTAAAAATAATAATAATAAAATCTTTAGAAAAGATTTCGCTAGGAGCTACAATCATTCACCCCCCTCTGATTGCCATCGACGATCCTACAATGACACATAGGACCCACCCTCATCCTCATCCTACTTTTGAGGGCCGAAGGTCAAAAAACTCACTCCAGCAGGGCCTCTACTTGAGCCCTCAAAAGTAGGGGCTCCCTCCAGACTCCCTAGGAATGAGGGCTCGAGGGGGAGATTTGAGGGCCCCCTACTTTTGAGGGCTCAAGTAGAGGTCCTGCTGGAGTGAGTTTTTTGCCCCTCGGCCCTCAAAAACAAGATGAGAGCTCAAATAGGGACTTTGCTGGAGTTGCTCTAACACCCAAAATATGCGAGTAGTAGGATGTGATGAATCACTTATGCAAATAGCAGATCTTATATTCCAATGGTGAAGCGGTGATCGGAGGCTGGATACTACAGCCATCTTAAAGGAGCCTCGTTTCAGTGCATGTCACAGCACAGCTCTGCTCTGCTCGTGGTGATGCAGAACAAATGACACACGAGGGCTGCGAAGTAAACGGACCCGCTTAAGACGCACGGCGGCGAATAGAAATGCACACGAGGGCTGCTGTTTCGTCAGTCACCTCCAAACCTCCGCGCGTGCAATAAACTCCTTTTTGTTCTATCATGGAAAAATTCGTCTTGTAGTGGGCGCTTTTGCTGAAATAAATGGTTCAGCGAAGACTAACTCTGGACCTGAAGATTTTGATGGGGATGTTAGAGACTATGTGTAGGTTACTCTGTAGTTACAATAAATAATTAACTTTTGGTTTAAGAGAGTTGTGGAATTTGATTTTAATATTTGGAAATTTGTAATCGAGATTTTGCTGTCAGGTGGGCAGCGGTCTGACCGACCTGCAGAGGCAGTCTAACCATTGTGCAGAGGCGATCGGACCGGTTGTGGGTGGTGGTCTGACCGAGGTTCGGTGTAACTGGCTGTGTGTAGCGGTTTTATTGGAGGACCTCAGGCGGTCTAACCGGTATGGGAGCTGTGGTCAGACAGGTCATCTGTTACCAAGAGGTTTTAAGTCGGTTTGTGGCGATCTGATCGAAAGTCGGTTCGTGGCGGTCTGACCGTTCGTTGGTTGGCTTTCAGACCAGACAATGTTGAGCTGAGTGAGTCGAATTCGTCATGGGTTGAGTTTTGGAGTCCTAGGTCATTACACTCATGATGCATAAAGCATGTTGGGACTAACATTGATCAAGTTGTAAAGAATTTATATCCGAAAATAATTTGAGTTGAATTTGTCAGGGGTTGAGTTTTGGAGTCCTAGGCCATTACATTCATGATGCATAAAGCATGTTTGGACTAACATGGATCAAGTTATGAAGAATTTGTGTCCGAAAATAATTTTTTGGTCTTTGATTTGCAAGAAAGCTTGGAGGTAACCATGATCGATAGTGTGGTCTAGGATTAGGCTCAGGGGTGAACTAATGTATAGTCAAGAAAGCCAAGTGGGATGGTGGGCTCAAACAAGGCACAAGAAAGAAAAGAAATATTAAAGGGAATATTCGAGCAATGATTCATCGAATGATGCGGTTAGTATAAGTGAAACATGATCTGAAGGAACTGACACAAAGAGACTTGCTGATGCGTGAGCTATTGGTGAACACATTGCAAGCATAGGAATTGCTTGTAAATGAGGATATAACCATATACTAGGCTTGGGAAAGAGGTGAGGTCAACGATCAAGGAAAAGGAAGCACGAAGCTTCGTGAAAGGCGGTAGAGTGGTATTTTAGTAAATTGTCTAATACCAAAAAAGTGATGATGTGCGAAACTATGGTGGTGACCTAAGTGGTTTAGGTCAGGATGTGCTAAAAATATTAAGTAGATCAAGTGTTGATTAACTAATAAGTTAATGGTTGTTTGTGATTTGATAAACGTGTTTGTGTAAGTGTAAAACTCGATATTATGTTGGGTTAACGGGTTAGCTTATATAAGTAAATAAAACCCAACTAGAGGTGCTGGTTAGATTGTTTTCTTATGAGCCTCCATATATAAGGAAAGAGAGAGAGATTGCTTGTGTGCTAAGCTTTGGAAGAGTTTAGGCCTGACTTTTGAGGAGAGTTAGGGATCTTAAAGAGACTTCGTGGGAGATATAAGAGGCTCTTGTGGTTGATCGTTTTGTCATCCTTAAGCTTGTTGTATGGCTAGGAAGTGGCTATGAACATTCATCTCCAAGTATTAATATATATCTAAAATTCGTCCAAGTTTTCCCTCTTGTGCTAAGTGTTGAAATCTTGATTTGACTTTGGTTTTGGTGTTTTCTTCTCCTCTCTTAATTTTGCTTTATGCCAAAGATGTGTAAGTAATGAAATTTCTTTTAGAGACTAGATCTCATCCATCTATGTACTTGTTATTTATGAGCTCTTGGGATTGTTTGATTTTGCTTAAGAGATGGGTGATTTTGGGCTTTTGATCTTGTAGGCATTTTAGCTTGAGTCCATGCTATGATCGAGTTTGATATGACATGTGAGAACACATCTAAGATCTTCTAGATCATCAAGGACTCACGAACAAGAGTAGACCGTGATCTTCCTCTTTTGCTTAGTTTTAGTGTAATTATTTTTAAGATAAAGATCAGAACTTTGGCATTGATCTTCACTATCTATGCTTGGAATAAGTTCTTAATATTCTATAAAAAGTGTATACCAAATTTCAAGTCATTTAAAATTGTGGATGAAAAGTTGCATAATTTCTTGGTTTAAAATTGTGCTGCCTTTTAGCTCTGCCTTGGAGGGGTCAGATGGCCCTATTGCGGTCAAACGGCCTTATAGCGGTTAGACCGACTCAAATCAGCCCCTAGTTGGCGGTCTGACTGACCAAAAAGGTAAGGTTCCATTTTGCTCGATTTTTTAAAGTTTTTTTTATAGATGCTTAGTACCTGATCTTTATAGTTTTTCATAGTTATTAGAGTAAATAACTTTGTTTTGCTCATTTGAAAAAAGATTATCAAAAGGCTTAGATTGTGTGGCTTATATTCAGTTCCCTTCCACTCGTCTTCTCGGTCCAATAGGATGTATGTGCAGAAAGGGAGAAATTTTATTGTATCACCGTGATATACATCGATTTGTATAATAACCCAATCAATCAATGACACCTGTAAAGTCTTCCTTCCACTTTTCTCTCACATCTCCCATTCTCCCACCTTAGTATGCTTCGTTGTGCTATCCTGGAGAACGCCGCCGCCCGTCATCATCACTCGCGCCACCGTTGCCCCGGTCCACTCCGACGTCGCATTCCACCCCCAACAACGATCTCTACGCGCCTCCCCACGGCCAAAGAATTTCGTTCCTCCCATTTCCCCTTGCCCTTGCCTATCCCCATCCCCTTTTGTGCGTCTCTCTCAATCCGATTCGGCGACAGCAAGCCCATCCCCTTGCCCCCCCTCTCTCAATCCAGTTCGGCGACAGTAATGGAGATTCCTTTCGGCATCCACAACTAGCGATGAGGGAGGCGGCCGTGGCGCACATACGCAGGTGGCGGTGCAGTGGCGCCCTAATCCTCCCCGGCGACGCAGCTGCTTCACTCCGACCACCTCAGACTGCGGTGCGGCGCTCGAGCCATTCTCCCTCAGCTATTGTCAAGCCTCCCAAGGTTCAAGATGAGAAGATTAAAATGTTGTATGATGTGCTTTTATTTGTGCTCATAGCCATTTTAATTGGGAAGATTGGCTAATGTAGCTTTTTTTAGCTCTTCAGTGCTTACGGCAGACGTTCACTTGACTGAATGTAAAGAGAGCTTGTAAATTGTTTCTTTGAAGTCTGCATGTTGTATTAACTGAGTGAATGAATGCATTGTCTCTGAATGTATGCATGTCTGAATGAACCTGTAATTTGTGTTCTCTCTGAATGCATTATCGCTGAATGAATAAGTGTATTGTCTCCAAATGCATTTTCTATGAATGAACAGTATCAGATTGCAGCTTGTTGTTTATTCTTGCTACTAGCCGATGCTACGGTATCAAGAATTGTTGTATGGAAGCATAGTTATTACTTCCTAGTGCTTCTAGGTGACATTTTTGAAGTTGCTAGCTAACAAGCACAAGGAAAGTTGCATGGTTCCAGGTAGCAGAAGGATGTTAGCTAACAAGCAAATCAAGTTCACGCTAGTGAGACAAGAAGGAAAAGTTTGTATATAGATTCAGTGCTCTGTGTGTAACAGAATATACTGAAGTTCAAACATATGACTTGCGGCAAAATGTAGATGTTTTTTTCTGTGAATGTGTGTGCGCACTATTGTCAGCATTCAATTTTTTGTATTATCAAACAGTGGCAATACTACCCAATAGAGTATATCTCTGGCTGCAATTTAGTATACTGTATTTATTTGTCAAGCAGAGAAGTAATATGCTTGCTCTAGATTTAAGAGATGAGAGTTCACCTTTTCAGCAATGAGTTAGATTGCAAATTGCAGGTTCCTGCAGGTCTAGGAAGCCAATGTTACTTATGGATTCCTTTAGGCATCAGGCACTGGTTAATCGGCCATGGAAGGAGCTCGCCATCAACGACGGCCATCGCAGCGGTGGGCTCTGGGGCACGAACTAGGGTTGTGGCCGTGGAAGCGCGACCGAGGCCACGGGGAGGCGTGTAGAGATCGTCGTTGGGGGCGGAATGTGACATCGGAGTAGACCGGGGCGACGGTGGCGCGAGTGACGATGATGGGCGGCGGCGTTCTCCAGGACAGCACAACGAAGCATACTAAGGTGAGAGAACAGGAGATGTGAGAGAAAAGTGGAAGGAAGACTTTACAGGTGTCATTGACTGATTGAGTTATTATATAAACCGGTGTATATCACGGTAATACAATAAAATTTCTCTAAGAAAGGGGCTGTCGCTCTAGCCCTCAGTTTTCCCAAGTGGAAAAAAAGAGTGACAGCGACTGAGCTATTGTTTAGTTACAGCTGATTATATTAATCGTATATGGTCTCATGTTCAGTACATTTGTGCATGCATTCGCCTTTACATCTGTACATGCTTTCTTTCACTCTATATGGTAGGGCCTGCTCGCTTGTTTGTTTATTTTTACCACTAGTACCACTGTCAGATCATGTACTCTCCTAACACTAATTGCCCCTTTGATGCATCGCGATCTTAAAATAAGACGTTTGTATTGGAGCAACTGCTTCCGAAATTGGCAATCAAAGAAAATTAGGGTGGTATTTTTCAGCAGGTGGAAGAACTATTAGGATTAGATGATGTCTAAGAGCAAGTTTAATAGTATAGATAGCTGCTACCTCCAATACATTTTTATGTCATTAAAAGGTAAGATGCAGCCAACTCATACAATAAGCTGGCTATAAGTTATCTCTACAAGAGCTCTCAATCATTTAATACATACATGGGTATTGGTCATTTAATACATGCATGGGTATAGCAGTTAGTTCTAGGTCCTGTTTGGCACGGCTCCACTTCACAAGTGGAGCTGTTTTTTTTTACTTCACAAGTGGAGCCGGGTGAAGCTACTTTTTTCAGCTCCTTGGGTGGAGCTACTTTTGTCTCAGCAGGTTTTAAGAAACTCCTTAGGTGGAGCTATTTTACTTTACTCCGTTTGGCACAAAATAGCTCCAAACAGCTCCAAGGAGCTAGTGGTGGAGCTGTGCCAAACGGGGCCCTATTGGTACATGCATGGATAACGCCTCTTTTCCTGTGCTATAGCCTGACTCTTGCATGGGAGTCGGCTTGGCTCTCTCTCTCCTTTTCTCTCCCCTCCACATAGGATTATACTGATATGGATTCCCTTATAGTTAGCACAGTCAGCCTTATTAAACTTGCTCTAAGGAGTATTGCTCGGGATTTGCGATGGTTAATTTATTCTCTGAATACCGCACGTTGTCATCCGTTGTATACATCTTCTACTTTTTAGCACACCATGTTTTAATTTGTTAATACGTTTGTATCCTCTCATACAAAACTGCAAATGTTACATAGCGACTGCAGAGAGATTAGATTGCATTTGCACAATTGCACCTACAAAGAAAGAAAGAAAGAAAGCATTGCACAGTGCATGCTCCATGGCTAGGCAGCATATTGAAAGACGACAGATGGGATCTATCGAGTTGCTCGATGACGTCCGGGAGCACTACTCGCGCGCTCGCTCGCCGTGGCTGAGAGGTTGGTGAATCATATATCCACTAGTGTCTCCAGGCACAGAACCAGATCCGGTGTATATATAGTGATGTCAAATGATGAGACGATCCGCCACGAGAAAAATTAGGCAGGGGACTGCTGCTGCTGCTTTTTTAATACGCTGCACAAACCATCGTCCCATGCATTGGATGTAACTTTCACTAGCTAGGAGTCGCCGAATCTATGCTGGAATCCGTTTGTACTTGGAGTGGATATTTTGGGTGCTAATCATTGATGCTTTCAACCGGGCGGTTGTGTTCTGGATAAGCATGAGGGGGGCTGTTTGTTTTGAGATGGGTACAGTGCTTTGGTGTGTGCAGTAGTAGAGTGGTAGACCAGTAGAGGAACTAGGGTTAATGTTAACATAGGAGGAGCCTACCTGGACTGGAAGAGAGAAAGGGAGCAGCAGGGTTTGATTGAATTTCGACGTGTGTTATCTCTAGGTGTCCATAAAAATAAAAAAAAAACTTGTGTAATTCTCAGGTACTCGTGATCTACAACACAAGAAAAATGATGTTTTGATCTGTACTACCCACAGATTTATACTCGTCCTGATCTATACCCATACCTTTTGAGAAGCCGTTCGTTCGATCCAGGTCCCGGTTGGAGAGAAATTTTATTGTGTAACAATTACACAAGTAGATTTATATAACAAGCTAATAACGCACTAACACACGTCACATAAGTACTTGTTTGGTGCGAGAAATCACTCTCGAATTTCTTACCTCGGTGTATAAGATGCGGACGTACAAGTATACTAAAATACACAAAAATAGATAAACACAAGAAAATAGGGTAAACGCGTATTTTATTCATTCATTTGAGAATAACAAAATTACAAGTTACATTTATGTATATGCGCTTCATAACCTGCTTTGCATAGCAAATATGACATAGGCAATGTGGTCTCCTGGTTTTCGGTGCCTCGGAAGGCTCCCGGTTAATTGCATCCACGGGATGAACCCAGAGAATACCTCCGATTAAACCGCGCATTGGTCGTCATCTTCAGTTTTTGCTTCACGTTCTCCATGCATGTGATGAATGGTTGATGTTGATGTGGGCGCTGACATTATCCATAGGCTCGTCTGTCTATGGGGCCGTTACCAGTGTGGCTTTTACACTGGCCGCGCCCGTCCATGCCACTCGACCTTGTCAGTATCAAACGACACAAAAATTTAAGGTGGTTAAAAGTATACATGATTCATGTCAAGCATGACTGATCTGACGATACAATAGTAGAATCAGTGTAGTAGACGTACTTAATTCAGGTGTTAAGGCTGTCGGAGTAGAAAGCAGGGCTCAGATGTCGAAGTGGTCAAAAGTGACCAACGGGAAGGATCCCTCTGCAGTGCAGACTTACTTAGCTGAACTCGGGTGTCGTAAGGGCAAACCATCCTTACTTTTAACAGAGCAGGATGCCAGGGTCCAGTATCGACGTGGTCGAAAATGGTCATTGGAAAAGACTCCTCGAAAGCTGGCAATTGAACGTAGTTGTTAGTCGAAAATGATCAGGAGAGGTTGGTAGTCGAAAGCTGGAAACCATCGGCAATTGAATGTAGTTGTTAGTCGAAAGCAGAAAGCCATCAGCAATTAGATGTAGTCAGTGGTCAAAATCCAGATGCCATCGGCAAATGTATATAATCGGCGGTCGAAAACCAGACGCCATCAGCAATCAGAAACAGCCGAAGGTCGAAAGTCACAAGCCATCGACAATTGTATGTAATCAGTGGTTGAAAGCCATCGTGGTCGAAGTCCATTGGATGTAGTCCATGATTGAAATCCATTGTGGTTGAAATCCACTAGAAGTCGTCCATGGTCGAGATCCATCATGATTGAAATCCATTAGAAGTCGAAAACCCTCGAGCATCCCTCGTAATCATAGGTCGGAAGCCATCAAACATCGCTTGTGGCCATGGGTTAGGAACAGTCAACCATCACTTGTGGTCGTGGGTCAGAAACCGTCGACCATCACTCGTAGCTGGTAGTCAGAAACCATCGACCATCGGTTGTGGCTAGTAGTCGGAAGCCATCGACTATCGGTAGTAAGCCGGTTACTATAGTAGGACTGATTGCTGTAGCACACCTCATCTGAGTATTGCTGATGATCGGCAGGCGTACGAGTACAATGGACGGTCAAAAGTGTAAGAATACAATGGGTCGTAGGAGGCGACTGAGTGCCAAAGTGGTCAACGACGCTCGAGTACAACGAGCAGTCGGAGGCATACAAGTGCTAAAGGTGGTCATGAATGTCTGAGTATGAAAGACAGTTGACAACACCTGAGTACACCGAGCGGTCGTAAATGGCTAAGTATTGAAGGCGGGCAGAAGCGTACATGTCTGACAAGCGGTCGGAGGCACTCACATACAACAAGCAGTCAAAGGTGTTCGAGCTCGAGAAGCAGTCGGAGATGTCCGAGTGCCAAAGGCAGTCGGAGACGCTCAAGCACGACGAGCGGTCGTGGATGACTGAGTATTGAAGTCGTTCGGGGACGTCCGAGTACAACAAGTAGTCAGACACGTATGAGTGAAAAAGGTGGTCATGAATGTTTGAGTATGAAAGACGGTCGACGACATTCGAGTATGGTGAGAGGTCGTAAGTGACCGAGTATTGAAGGCGGTCAGAGGCATCTGTCTTCCATAAGCCGTAGGAGGCACTCGTGTACGACAAGCAATCAGAGGCATTCGAGCTCGAG
The DNA here is from genome assembly GCA_036346575.1 of Dendrocalamus sinicus. NCBI lineage: Eukaryota > Viridiplantae > Streptophyta > Magnoliopsida > Poales > Poaceae > Dendrocalamus > Dendrocalamus sinicus. Next base: position 11,788,661 of record CM070664.1, read on the forward strand.
AAGCCGTTGGAAGCGTCTATCTTCGATAAGTGGTCGGAGCACTTGTGTACAATAGCAGTTGGAGGCATTCGAGCTCAAGAAGCAGTTAGAGACATTTGTCATTAACAAGCGATCGGAGGCACTTGTCTATGATAAGAAGTCGGAGGCATCCAAGTACCAAAGGTGGACGAAGATGCTCGAGTATGGCGAGCGGTCGTGGATGACCAAGTATTGAAGTCATTCAGGGACATTCGAGTATAATGAGCCATCAGAGGCGTACGAGTGCTAAAGGCGGTCATGAACATTCGAGCACTGAGAGCGGTCGATGGTGCCCAAGTGTCGAAAGCGATCATAGACGTCCAGGCTCAACAGGTGGTCATAGACATTTGAGCACTGAGAACAGTCAATGGTGCCCAAGTGTCAAAAGTGATCATAGACATCTAGGCTTAGCAGGCGGTCATAGACGTTCGCGCGCTGAGAGCGATCAATGGCACCCAAGTATCAAATGTGGTCGTAGACATCTGGGCTTAGCAAATGGTTGTAGACGACCGAGTATCAAAGATGATCAATGACGCCGGAGTATGGCAGGCGGTTGCAAGTGACGAGCACAGCTGGTGGTTGAAAAGGCCCAAGTACAGCGGATGGTCGACGCCGTCTGAGTATTACCAATGGTCGATAATGTCCAGGCACAGCGGACGGTTGTAGACTATCGGGCCCAGCGGGTGGTCGGAGACGTTCGAGCACTGAGAGCGGTCGTAAGTGACCGAGCACAAAAGGCGATCATAGGCATCTTGGTACATCGTCTAGTCGTAAGTGACCAAGTATCACCGACGGTCGATGACGTCTAGGCACAACAAACGGTCATAGACAATCGAGCCCAGTAGGTGGTCGGAGACGTTCGAGCACTGAGAGCGGTCGTAAGAGATTGAGCACAGAAGGCGGTCATAGGCATCTCGGTACAGTGTCCAGTGGTAAGTGACCGAGTATCACTGGCGGTCATAAGCAACCAAGCACAGAAGGTGGTCGACGATGTCAAAGTATCACTAGCAGTTGGTGACGTTCGAGTATAGTAGACAGTGGTAAGGGATCGAGCCCCGAAGGCGGTCGGTGGCATCTGAGTACATGAGCGGCCGGCGACGTCCGAGCATGAAAGGCGACTGAAAACGTATGAGTACAGCAGGGAAAACAACAAGATCATAAGGGCAAGGCATTCTTGCTAGATTGGAGCGGTGGTCGACGGTGTCGCATGCCTTCAGCATCGAAAGGATCCTTGTGAATAGTGCCATCAACCTCACCTTGCGAAGCTATCATCATATCAGTGGTACAAGCGGGGTAACTCTAGTACATGACAGATCGTCGCAGCCGTGTAGCTTGGCCAGGGCGCGCGCCACATATAAGAGTGGGAGACTTCATGCTTTAAGCCCATGGGATTGAAGAGCAATCAGCAAGATTGACAACCCCATTGTCGTGGCCACGGGCTGCACAACGGCATGCTCCAAAGTGCTTGATCGACGACATCACCAGTGGGACCATAGGCATTTGACGACCCTTCCACTATTGCCGTTGTCCTTTGACATGCAAGCTAGCTAGATAAAGGAGAAAGAGAAAAGGGGATGTTCTTTACCACCCTGAGCACAATACGCCATGGCTTCGGCTTGTACATATTACTTTATCAGGTTTCTCTGCCTTCTCCTCCTTTCATCGCATGTATCTTCTCTGCCTACGTCTTCTTTGTGTATGTATGCTAATGGGGTCTCCTCCCTTTTCTGTGTATCTACTCCATGGGTTCCCCGCCAATGAGGTGTGTTGAGATCCGTTTCCCCGTCTGTGTCCGTCCGTCTCTGTGTATCGATGGCTTCCCCCGCCTCTCCTTTTATAGGCGTGAGCGAAAGGTCACATGCATCGTACGCAGCTTCCATATGATGCCAATCATGCCATTAATTTTGAGATCAAATTCCTGATCGATTACCGATTTCTTAGCTTCTAGACCTCTGCTTTCCTATCAAAAAGATTTATTAAGAATTACTTCCATTAAATGGAGATACGGTGCAATCATCTTTCCATTACAAAGACGATACACTCAGAACTAATCTCTTCCTTCCATCTTGGTGCCTAAGCTGCCATAAATTGACAACGCACCTTGTGATCGACCGAGAATATGCAGCCATATGAGGCATGGCAGAACAATCGGTCGAACTAGATTGTAGATCGTGTTGGCACTGATCTTGTTGTTGATGGTAGTCAAGTACATGTGTGCCCGAGTTCATGTAGGAGTTGGAGACCAGTCAGCACCCTTGGAGTCAGAGACCCACAACGAACCGTTCAGTGAACCAAGCTTAAGTATTCGATCAGTGCTTCAAGGACCTGCATGGTCGAGGAGCCAGGGTTGAGCAACCATGGTCGACGCAACGTGGTTGAGCATACATGGTCGACGTAACGTGGTCAACCAGCTGTGGTTGTAATGAACGTGGTTGAGCAGCCCTGATCGACACAACGTAGTCGACAACATGTAGTCGTCTCAACATGGTCGAGGACCTACGAAATCAGAGAACGATCTTGAGGCATATATTTCATGGTCGGCTGGGAACTTGTGGCCGTACAAGTACTTGGCACAGCGACCGGTTAAACTGGGCGTAACATGTATAAATGGCAGTGCCTTTTTTCTTCGTAAACATATATCTCCGTATTTTCTTTGACTTAACATATTTGTACAAAAACTCATCAAACAGTACTGTAGCAGAATCTTTTTGGTAGATTTTCATGTGTTTCCTGTTGCTACAGTGCTCAACAGTATTTTGCTATAGTAATCCGTACCATGTGTCTGTGCGTTATACAAAGTTTTCTGTGTAACCACTATACAGTAAAATTTCTTCAGCAGCACCTGCTGATGCCGCCCGAAGCCTCCATCCAATTCGCCCGCTGGCCACCCATGGACGAACGGGCAAACGCGGGCCGGCCACAAACTCGCAATAACACAGGCCCGCACCGCCGCATGCCTCGGTCATCCCGCATGACGGCGAATGTACGCAGCAAACGGCAAAAGAAAAAAATAACTTACTCGGGAAGCCGATCTCCTTGGGCGGCGCACCGGTACACGACATGCCTTTTTGCCCACCTGGGCGCCAGAAACCCAAACGGCCGCGACCGGCATGGAGCACCGAGAGCAACGGGCCGTGTAGCGAAGCAATGCACTTCTGGGCAGAAGGCCTGCACATCAGCACATCCGCGGCCGGCGTGGATGTACTCGTATTCCCTGTGCCGCGGCACATCAGCACGCCGTGCCGTGCGGCGGAATTTTGATCCGGCGGACGATCCATCTCATCTGGGCCTCTGAGCTTGGTTCAAAATTCAGAAAACGGCACGGCGACATATCGCCGATGGTTGGTTCGAGAGCCTTAACCGCCCGATCACAAAAAAAAGGAGTTTTTCATAATAAATTACACTAGCAAGCAGAAAGATAATAGTAGAAATGAAATCTAATAGTTGATTCGTAAAAGTATTGTAGACTTTTTTATTTTAAGATATCGTAAAAGAGTTCAAAATTAAATTAGCGTGTACGCAATTAGGCAAATGTGGCTATGATGGGTTGCGGGCTGATGCCGCTGGTGTCGGCGCCGAGCTCGTGCATGTTGGCCTTGCCGGTAAGGATGACGCTGCAGGCGTGCAGCTGCGCCACGCACGCCATGTCCGCCGTGCACGCACGCGCGCTCCCCAGCCACCGCGTCCCCCCTGCGTGCACGCAGTTCACTCGCTCGGAATAAGAAACGCCCTTAAAAACATGAGAATTTTATCTTTCTATGTTACTATGGGGATCGTCCTGCACAACTTTCTTACTACGGCATCGCAGCTTTACGTATGGCGAGACATGGACCAGTGCATCCAACAATATCATGGAGTGTACTTTCATTAGTCTTGAAAGAACAGTGATCTGATGAAAGATTCTAATGCTACTATTGTGGGGATATTATAACTAAATCATAACTAATCTAAATTATTAGATCACAAAGATTAGATTGCTCATATTCATTTTAAGATACCATAAAAGTTCTTAAAAAGTGAGTAATAGGCATGTCTTTTTCAGTTCATTTCTAGCCATACTACTAACAGTTAGAACAGCCGAAATCTTGCTCTCCACTGTGCTCGCCCAAAGAGTTTGATCGGCATGAATACAGAACTGTCGCAAGAAAGCGCCCAAGAATTGAGTTGCCGGTACCGGTAAGCAAGCGCTGCTGCCTCTTGTTACTTCCTTGTGTTTGTTTACAGTTACAGTGAGTTCTCCCTTTTGGTTTTGGTCCTTAATTAGTGGAGAACTGAGTCCAGCTCTTTCTTTTCTTGGTCCGTATTTAGAGCATCTCCAGCAGGAGCCCTCAAAACAGGGTCCCTACTTTTAATTTGAGGGCTCCCTCTACTTTTGAGGGCCCTGTTTTCTGGGCTGCACTCCAGCAGGAGCCCTCAAAACAGGGTCCCTACTTCTCAATTCCCTCTATTTCCTCACACACTATATGCATATGTATTTGAGAACATCACATTATATAATAATTTATTTAAACTATAACTCTAAAGCACTATACTTAAAATTATGAATGAAAATACAAATATTCAAATTTAAATTCAATGACAAATTTGGTCCGAATTTAATGATAGTCGATCACAACATAGTTCATAACATCTCTGCAAATCAAATGACATAATCATCAAACATATAGTCCGACAAAACAATTAAACAACTAACGTGCGCCATGTCGCGCCCACAAATGCTCCACAAGATCGTTTCGGAGTTTCTCATGTCCCTCTTTATCTTCAATCTCATTGTGTATCCTGAGAAACTCGGACAACACATTTGGATTACGGCATTGGTATTCCTCCTGCCTCAGCTCCTCACCCCCATCTTGATCATAGTCATATCCCCCAACATCGTCGTCATCTCTCTCGTTCTCAATTATCATATTATGTATGATCACACATGCTGTCAATATGTACCATAGCATATCCTTGCCCCAAAATCTTGCAGAACCCCTAATCATGGCAAAGCGTGACTGCAAAACACCAAATGCTCTCTCAACATCCTTCCTAGCCGCTTCTTGAGCTTGTGTGAAGTGAGACTTCTTGTTACCTTGTGGGTTTCTGTAGCTCTTCACAAATGTAGCCCAAGAAGGATAGATCCCATCTGCCAAATAATAACCCATGGTGTACTTGTTGCCATTCACCGTATACTCAATTGGAGGTGAAGTTCCGGTTAGCCGCTGAAAAGGAGACCTTCAAGAACATTGATATCATTTAGTGATCCCGTAATCCAAAAATGAATGCCAAATCCACAAATCCTCCGATGCAACCGCTTCAAGGATCATAGTTGGACCATCCACATGTCCCGAGTACATACCTTTCCATGCAGTCAGGCAATTCTTCCACCTCTAATGCATACAGTCAATGCATCCAAGCATCCTTGGCCAACCCCTATTGTTGTTTATCTCCAGTAACCTTGCAGTATCCTCAACAGTGGGTGGCCTCAAGTATTGCTCACCAAAAACCTCAACCACTGCTCGAACAAAGTGCTTGAAGGCCTCAATCATAGTGCTCTCAGCGATTCTCACAACCTCATCCATGGAATCTGCAGGAACATCATACGCTAACATCCTAAAAGCTCCAACCACTTTCTGAAGGGCAGTGGCTCCAAGCAACCCTACTGCATTTGGCCTTTGCCTGAAATAGTCATCATGTGCCTCGACTCCTTGAACAATTCTCAAAAACAATGGTTTAGACATTCTGAATCTCCTCCTAAAAAATTTGTCATTGTAAATTGAACGATCTGCAAAATAATCTGCAACAATACGCAAGTTACCAGCATGCTTGTCTCTTGGCACCACTTGACGACCAAGCACTGAACCACGTCGAAGCTTCTTATGATTCCTTTCTTCAAAGATCGCAATAATTAGCATGGCGCAACCAAATCATCGTCATCCGATTCTTCTTCTTCCCACCATTGATCAAGCAAATCGTTTTCATCATCGGTAAACACCATCTGCAGTATCATTGTCAAATATTAATTTATAATGCAACATAGTCAAGTACAGTATAGTCATATCTCAAACAGAGCACAATCCACTTTAAAACTTTCATGTCAAATCATAATTCATCTCAGCAAATCAAAAGAAACATAGTCATAATGCAACATAGTGCACAACCAAAATAAAACATGCATATCACATTGAAACATAGTCCTAAACCAAAATAAAACATGCAAGTCACAATGAAACATCTATCAAATTCCTTCTCCGCCATCGTGCCTCCACTAGCATCATGTCCTTCACTCGCTACCACCGAAAGCACTGTTGAAGGCCGCCATCTTTTCAGCTGCAATTTGAGCCCTCATTGCTATCACATATGTCTTCTGGGCGGGCTCCAATGTGTTGAGGTCACAAAACAAAATCTTCTGTTCTTGCTCCCATATCATCTTTTTCTCCTCATTTGCAACCTTGCGCTCTTCAATTGATACCTTGCGCAATAAAAACATCTTAATAAAAACAATCCTTACATGTTCCTGGTAGGGCACTCCACTAGGATGGCGGCGCTCAACCTCCTCAAATAATCCTTGAAACTTCTGACATTCCTTGTGAATTGTCGCCCACTTATGCTCTAGAGAATTTACATTCCTTGTGAATTGGTCTTGTTTTGCTTATTGCTGTCAGGGAGCATCTGATTCATTGAACCTACCGGTGGCTTTTATCAGTGTTATTTTGCTTCCTATTGTGGGCAATGCAGCTGAACATGCTAACACAACCATCAAGAAAAAGTGCTCAATTTGATATAGTTTCAGTTCCTGCATCATGCTATATGCATATATACATATCAAATTGAATCACATATCAAATTAACAGCACATATACATATCAAATTGAATCACATATGCATATCAAACTGAATCACATATACATATCCTAATCCCAATCTGAAATTAACAAATCATTTTTTAGTCTAACATCAACTTGCAAAAATATGTTGCTCTAAAAATAGGAAGGCCCTTTACAATTTTGAGTTTTTTTATCAGGTTCATTGAGAATTATGGAACACATATAATAATGTCTGTTATCATTGGTGGGAAGGATGTAATTTACATTAAGCAGCATAGTTCATCATCACTTTCTGCAGTGGAAATTGGAAATTATATACATGATCTTGGAGATCAGAGGTTTTCTATATATCATACATTTCAGCAATCTCAAGCTATCCCAATCCCAATCTGAAATCCCAATTTCAGCATTTCAAGCTATCAACCCACAAAGCACATCGGCATATATACATACAAAGCACATTTCAGCATAATCCCAATCTCCGGTCCTATAATCTGGCGGTGGCGCAACGGAGGGGGTACAGGTGACGCAACGGAGGTGGAGGTGGCGCAGGAGGAGATGGCAGCGGGCGAACCTGGCGTGAAGGATGTCCGGGTTGGCGGCCGGCGAAGTTGGAACCGCTGGTGGTGGTTGCGGTCGAGGTCGGCGATGCGGTCGAGGCCGAGAAGAAGGCGAGCGCTGGGGAGTCGAGGTCGCGGAGAAGAGCGGGGAGGAGACTGGCGATGCGGAGGAGAGCGAGGTCGCGGAAGAGAGCGGGGAGGCGGGCGGGGAGGAGATCGGCGATGCGGAGGAGAGCGAGGTTGCGGAGAGCGGCGATGCGGAGGAGAGCGAGGTCGCGGAGGAGAGCGGGGAGGCGGGCGGGGAGGGAAACTGGCGGCGCGCGCAGGGAGGGCTACTGGCGGCGCGCACGGGAGGGGAAAGAGGCGGGCGGGGGAAAGAGGAGCAGGACCAAGTGCGCGCAGAAAACAGACTCCAACCGTGATTTGAGGGCTTGACCTAGAGCCCCCAGGAATGAGGGCTGGAGGGGGGATTTGAGGGCCCCCTCAAATTTGAGGGCTCTAGTAGGTGTCCTGCTGGACCTCTGTTTTTGCCTCAAGCCCTCAAATTTGGTTTTGAGGGCTCAAGTAGGGGCCCTGTTGGAGATGCTCTTAGTCATTGTTCTTGCGTGCGGCAATGAGTTTCCTTGCTAACCATTCCTCCATTCTCGCATAGTGATATGTCCCATGACATCGGGTGGTTTTGTGAGAATTGGGAAAGTCTTGTGCTTTCTAATTAATCCCACTCAGCCGACGTTTTGACAAAAAATTTAGTTTCAGCACCCTGAGCATTCTGACAGCTCCAATAGACGATTTGATGAAGAATTACAGAATAGATAAAAGGGTAGGAGTTTGAGAGGAATTGGAGAGGGGGAGGAAAGGGGGAGAAGAGGCAGGAAGATGAGACAGGTTACACGCTCAGTTTGGCTCCGCCCCCCCCCCCGCGTCTCTCTCGGACCAGTTCAGTTCTATCCCTCGGCCTGGAAGCTGGGTCTTGGCCCAGTATATGCTGGTCCTTAGATTTGTTTCGTCCAACTTACGCAAGGGCGCTAGGCACACGGGCCAAGTACATGCGGTCAGAGAATCCAGAGGGGAGTGCGGCTGTTGTGGGTCTCGTCGGAGCGGTGCACGCGAGCCACGCGATGGCGGCGGACGGCAAGCGGTGCATCGAGGCCACTGACGGAGGCGGAAATTAGGTGCATTGGCGAAGCGAACGACCGCCGAGGCGCTGAGGGCCCCGGGTATGGAGGCGTCGAGATGGGGAGCCGGGAGCGCAGACCCCGAGATTGGAAACCAGGTGGCTTCGTCGGACGGAGAAACCGGGACGTGGTCGCAACAACAACTGATGGGTTGATGTCAATGTCGCCAGGCGTGGCGGTGAACTGAGGATGGAAGGTCTCGAGTTTCCCAATTTTTTTCTTGTCTTGATCATAGTTAGTCTCATACTACCCAGTTCCATAAGCTCGAATTGGAGCCCTTATATGACATAACCCCTTGTATATGGAAAGGAGTTCGTTGTGATGAAATGAACAATGTGATTTCTCTTTTCATATTCCGGAGTTTCTGGTTCTATAGGGCCCCAGAAAGGACTCATAAAGTACCTACAAGCCATCAAATTGTCAGGTAACAACATCTCTAGAGTACTGCCCGCTCCCATTGGCAACTGCACCAAACTAGAGGGGCCAATTCTACTAGATATTCGATTGAGCGGGAGCCTTCCAGAAGCCTTGAGCAATATCAAAGGACTCGAGGTGTTTGACATCACCAACAATAGCTTCACTTTTAGCTTTACAAACTACAAGCTTGAGGTTTTCATCTTGTCGTATAATCAGATTAGAGGTGAAATCCCAGCATGGCTAGGGAATTGCAGCAGCTTGGAACAAATTGCATTTGTCAACAATAGTCTCTCCAGCTAGATACCAGCTTCGATCGGTTTATTGAGAAATCTCTCTTATCTTGTACTTTCTCAGAACTTGTCTGGCCCAATCCCCGCTGACATCGGTAATTGTCGATTGCTGTGGTGGCTGGAATTGGATGCAAACCAGCTCGAGGGCACTGTTCCTAAAGAGCTGGCTAATCTGAGTAACTTGCAGAAGCTCTTTCTGTTCGATAATCACCTCACTAGGGAATTCCCTGAGGATATTTGAAGAATCCGAAACCTTGAAAGTGTCCTTATTTATAGAAATGGTTTTACTGAGAAGCTACCTCCAGTGTTAGCTGACCTGAAGTTCCTGCAGAACATTACACTGTTCAATAATTTCTTCACTGGAGTCATACCACTGGAGTTGGGTGTTAATAGCCATTTAGTCCAGATTGATTTCACAAACAACAGTTTTGTCGGTGGAATACCACCAAATATTTGCTCAGGGAAAAGATCGAGAGTTTTGGACACGGGGTTTAATCTTCTCAATGATAGCATCCCATCTGGTATCACTAAATGCCCAAGTTTGAACCGAGTAATTCTTGAAAGCAACAATTTAAGTGTATCAATTCCACAATTTGAAAATTGCGGATATCTAGATCATATAGATATGAGCTACAATTCTTTAAGTGGACACATTCCTATGAGTTTGGGCAAGTGCATCAACATTACAATGGTAAACTGGTTAAGAAGTGGGGGAGGGAGGATCATGACGACGGTGACGGTGATAGTGAAGTGGTGATGAAGGCTATGCCGACTGCGAGGTTGATGAAGAAGGGTGCTCAAGCGCACTCACACGCTGAGTCAAGGTGGCTAACTGATAATTGGCCTCATGCTACGCATCCTGGATCTCCATGAGAGTAGAGTTGATTTGAGTGAGTGCTAGAAAGATAGTATCAGATGCTTGAGCTTGCTCTTGCGCGTGCTGTGGAGGACGTATTTGAATGTGCTCTTCTTCAACTTGTGCTCGTGGAGGAGCGACTGTCAGCATTGGAGCACCTTCATGGGGCTTGTATGTCTTATGCATTGATGGCCTAGCTCCTTGAAAGCCCATCCTCCTCATGATGAGGGCCATAATTTCCTTCTTTGCATGATGTAATCAATTATGTTCCAAGTATGTCCACGAATTGCATTGAAGTTGCTCTTCTTCGGAAAGAAGGTATGTTTGATTGTTCTATTGATCAAGCTTGGAAGTGGAAGAAGTCCCACTAGCTTACGAATTGCATTGAAGTTGCTGCTCTTCGAAAAGAAGGTATGTTTGATTATTCTATTGATCAAGCTTGGAAGTGGAAGAAGTCCCACTAGCTTACGAATTGCATTGAAGTTGCTGCTCTTCGAAAAGAAGGTATGTTTGATTGTTCTATTGATCAAGCTTGGAAGTGGAAGAAGTCCCGCTAGCTTACGAATTGCATTGAAGTTGCTGCTCTTCGGAAAGAAGGTATTTTTGATTGTTCTATTGATCAAGCTTGGAAGTGGAAGAAGTCCTGCTAGCTTACGAATTGCATTGAAGTTACTGCTCTTCGGAAAGAAGGTATATTTGATTGTTCTATTGATCAATCTTGGAAGTGGAAGAAGTCCCGCTAGCTTCCCGATGGTGTACCTTACATTGGTGTCATAAAACTCACACCATGTTGAGGTTTGGAGTGTTCCATAGGAGTGCACCTTCTCATATTGGCTTAAATATGCTCTAAGTGCTTGTTCAAAATCTGCCTTTGAAGTTTCATGCCTTTGATTCCCAATCATCTATATCATGTAATCGAAGTTGTAGGAAACATAGATGGTGGCGTAGAATTGACGAATGATGTCTTCTTGATAATTGTATTTCAATGCCACTGTGTCTTGTAGACCTGCTCCATGAAAGAGGTTATATGCTCTAGCAAAGCACTCAAGAGTGTTCAAATGCCTTCAATCTATATACTTATGATCCGCAAATTGTTTATGATGATTGTAGATTTGGTTGAAAATTAGTGTGAAAATGGGGATCCATTAAGCTTGCCGGTTTCTCGAATTGATTCGGATGATGGAGTGAGCATAGTTATCACAAGAAATATGCAAGAGGTTGAACCTTGGCTCTTCGGCATCGGCCATATCAACATCATCATCCTCATAGTCATCATTCGTATCATCATCATTATTTTGAGCGAAGCTTTTATCTTCGTTATCACTTTCTTCACTTTGTTCAATATACTCCTCACTTGTTTGTTCTTGTCTTGAAGATTGTCCTCTATCGCAGGCTCTCATTTCTTAACATGTCGGTCTCCAAATCAGTGGCAGACCCAGGATTTTACCAAAGGATATGCCGCACCAAAATTTTCATATGCAATTCGGTAAAACCATTTGCCAATGCGGTAAATGATTGTAAAATTTGCAGCTAATGCTCCGTCATGGCACGCAAGCTAATGCTCAAGGGGGTACTCACCCTCGAGGGCGACAACCCCAACGACAAAGCCCATAGGCACTTCCAAGTTCTTCAGCTAGAGCTCGACTTCCTCGAGAACTACTACCAGGATGCTGCCCCTGTGGTGATGTCCCAACCTATCCTTTTCTTCTCCAACTTTGCCTTGTCCATGCTCTTTGTGCCGATATACCTCGCTGCCACCTTGGCGATACTAATCAACACCAAGATGCTGAATACCTATATTGCATAGCCATGGGCTGGGCCAGTGACCTCAGAAAATTTCCATCCCTCTACCTCACCATCACCATGGCTCTTGTGGCCACCCTCATTGCCATTGAAGCTAATGAGTTCTAGACCTTATATGTTTACTCCAATTGGGATTCAGTTCGCCTGCTATCCAGCCTATACTCATACAAAATGTATGGGCGTACGCACTGGCGTAGACGAATCTTTTCCTGCTTCATTTCAGCACTCTTTTGGATATCCTGTGTAGTTCGGTATCTAGTCAAAATTTTTCTAAAGTGGCGTCACACCGACATCAAGATCAAACAGGTATCCATTGTTAACGCCTGCGGGCCATTTGACAAATTTTCTGCAAGGGTGTCTCAGGTGACACTAGCACCTAAAGCCAAGGAAGCAATTGTCGAGTCCTTGAAGAGCATCGATATGAACACTGACTGCATCAGCCTGCCACACATGAGTGGCTTTGATAGCTGTGGGAAAACTTCTACAGAGATCATCATGGCATTTCACCTGGCAACGGAGCTCTTTGAGACCGACCCAGATGTCAAGTGCCAGAAGAATTTGCAAGACGACGACCCAAAGGCTGTTGCAACTAATGCCCCGTCCATTCCCAGCGAATATCGTGGCCCACCCGGTATACCCTATGGGGCCGCCCCTGCTCCAAATCACTGTCCTCTTGAGGCACAGGAGTCGTCCTCTTTGACGCTAACTTGCATGAAGCCGCCTTGTTGTGAGAAGAGGAAGGACACACTTGGGGATCCTAATGCTCCTTCGGTTTTCTCTCAAGAGAAGCATTCTTGCGTGCGAAGTCTTTCGTCTTAGTCATGATCACTGGATCAAGGAAAAGGTGATAGGACAGGGAAGGATAAGACTCAAGTAATTGTGCACAAAAATTTTGAACTTCTTTGTAGAGGCGGTAGTACCACTCTTGACATGCTGGTACTACCGAAGTGCTTCGTGCGGTAGTGCCACACCTGCTGGGCACTCGGCTATTCGATTTAGTTAGACGTATACTAGTGAATGCATTCTCAGATGCATAAGGTAGGACCTACATATGGGAGTGTGTGCGTGAGTACGTCCATTGTAGTACTCTCAAAAAACATTGCGGTTTTTGCCGTGCAGTGTGGCGGCGTGGGTTGGGCCTGTTCGCGGAAGGCGTGAGCGAGAGAGGCTGTGGGGTGGGGGTAGGGGTGGAAAAAAAGCTCGTTAGTGAGGCTCGTTGGCTCGGTTCAAAATTGCTTCAATTATACTTGTTAATTGGTTAAACATTAAAATGAGTTGATTTCAAATGAATTTGAATTTTGTTTTAGCTCGGCTCGGCTCGTTAGCTCGTTTCTAAAAATACTTTTAAATTACTCGTAAAATGATATTAAATCAAACTATGTTAATTTTAGAAAAAAGTTCGATAGGACGAGGAGTTGGCTCGATATCCGTGGTGTGATCCGTGGGGTCTTGGATTGGGCGCGGTGTGATCGGTGATCCACTGTCCGGGTGGAACGTGACGTGGCAAACAAGCCCAGTTGGGCAGGTTCGTGGGCTCGCGGCCGGGGGATCTACGACTCTGCGAAGGGTAGGCGCGGCCGCGCAGGGAAACCAGGAAATGCGAATCATGTGTTGGGCTGGGAGAACATTGGAAGGCACGTCGGCTCGGCGCAGCCGTGCAGGAGATGGGCAAGGAGAGTCAAGGAACGCGGCTCGGCCGGGGCTGATGCGGCTAGCGGGCAGGCCGCCATCGTGGAGTACCTAAGCTCTTTTCTTTTTATTCTTGACTAGTATAGTACCCGTGCTAACGTCACGGTGGCATTTTAGGGATGCACACGAAATCAACCAAACGAATTTTTGAATGGCCATACATGTTTTGTTCCCTGCTATCAAAGCCAATTTTAGGGATGCACACGAAATCAACCAAACGAAAGTTGGTGCTCTCAGCGGGGGACGTATTCTTGGGTGGACTGAGTGTAATTTCAATTGGTCAATTATAGTAGAGATAGTATGAATGAATAATTATCTTATCTTATTTTGTGTCGAAACTCCAAAGTTAACTGAAAATGGCCATTTAAATAGCAGAAGGAAGAACTTACATAAAACCTCCGCCCAGCCAACACAACACTCCGGATTTCACTTCCAGAGGCAACATCTTCGTAGCATTCATAGAGTATGTCCATGCAAGGATAGTATGATGCACTGTATGCCTTGTTGAACTCCTTTTTCCCTTCCTCAGTCAAGGAGTTGTACACTTCAAGCATCCCCTGGTAAAAATCGGAAAAAAAATCACACCAATAAGTAAAGATGAAAGGGGTACCAAAAAGCTTGATAATAGTGTACCTTCTTTGAGATGGTTTTTGAGATGATTCCAGTGATGCCCTCTACAGTGTTTTTGTATGCTGAATCTTCATCCATTCCTTGCTCTGTGTATCTCCTAAACAGTGCCTCCACAATGCCATGGACGGCACCCAGCAAAATTCCTGGACACTAACTGATGAGTTACAGTGCAATCATCAGAGGCAACAAAAACAAGGAAGTAGGCTCACCTCGCTCCCCAAAGATATCACTCTTGTACTCCTGTTCTAAAGTAGTAGCAAATGTGAAGGGAGATCCTAGTGCAACTGACCATCCTAGAGCAACATCAGTTGCCCTTCCATCAACATCCTATGCAACAAAAGAGAATACAAGTAACTACATGTCTTCACACCAAATATATATTTGAAAATATGTTTTCAACGAAATTATCATACCTGGTGAACAGCAAAGCTAGAGTTGGTACCAGCACCATTTATTTCTTTGCCCTGAACATAAAGTCTTCGAACCGATGGGCCCATTCCCTTGGGACATACAGCAATGACACTGATATTTTTTGGGAAATCAAGGCCACTTGATTGCAAATGTCCAAGGAGAAATCCATGCGATAAACCAAGAATACTGTTCGGTTTCATGTGAGAGAATATTTTCTCATAGTTGTCTGCCTGCAGAATGTAAACGAGAACTTTACAAGGATAGAATAAAGTGAAGGTGTGACTGATATGTATCATGCAGGAAATGATAACTATGTATGCTTTAGATACAACATGAAGGTTGAATTAAATCAACAGGACCACAAAATAACATCATCCTAAAACTCAGCATAATTCAAACAAGCATTTAATAAAAGTATCTCGTTATAGGGTGGTAATGAGAAGTTGAAAACTATGCAGGTACTGAGCATGAAGTAAACCTGTGCAGCATCTGATATCAACAGCAACACAAGATCACTGCCTGAAACAGTCTCCCAAATATCTCCCAAGGTTCCATTCTCTTCGGTGAATCCAGCTGCACGTGCTTCATCAAAAGATTTAGAACCTTTCCGGAGACCAATCTGAAAGCAAAAGGCAGCTTGTTGGACTGACAGGATCGTGCCAAAGTACATATCAAACGAAGCAGAATATATGCTGGCTCATAATTTCCATGTCCAAGTTGTACAAAATCAAATGCTCCTTCAAAATGATAATGAGTAATAAACTGTCTCCAGTGCAAGTTAACAGGCTCAAGAAGAGAATAAATATAAGAGAGTTCGTTCAAGGCTTCAAGCCCAAGGTTCAGAGCTTTCACTTAACACGTGATTTTTCATGTAGAAAACTCAGTCCCATGTATCAAAGCTGGTAAATACATGAGAAGAGCTAACCTTAACAACAATGTCTGACTTCGCTTCAGCTAGTGAATCTCTCAGGTTCTGGGCTTGCGCAGGACCCTGCAAAAGCAGCATCGACTGTGTCATAGACAGAACACAGACTTGCAAATACAAGTGATTCCCTTGTCCTGAACCCAAGTAACAGAAACATCCACTATATTTGACTACATTGATGTGTTTATTCAGGCACAACACAATTTCTCAGTACATTATCAGTAGCTAGATGCTACATCTACGAGACTACGACACCAACCATCTGCAACGGATGAACCACATTTTCTAGCAGCATATGACAGAAAAACTATATATTCAAACGACAAGGTTGGCATTTTAATTGAACCTGAGAGCCCCATCCGATCACTCCGATCTGCTTGATGCCCTTGAACGCCTCGGGAAGCAGCGGGAAGAGGTTCCTCCCGCCCCTCACAATATACTGCAGCACCAAACATCGAAGACAAACAAACAAATCGTGAAAAATCAGAGGAAAAATCCCGAAGGAAAACAAAAGGAAGCAGCACGGATACGAGAGCGGACCTCCTCGTGGCCGGCGAGGGAGACCTTCTCCATGGCGGTGACCGCGCGGCGGCTGCTGCCGGCGGATGCGGAGAGGACGCACGGGGGCAGGGTGGCGGGGAAGGAGACGGACGCGGCGGCCGAGGCGGGCAGGGCTTTGGGCGCGACAGCTAGGGTTTTGGGGTGAGCGAAGGCGAGAGAGGAAGCCGCGGAGGTGGGCGCCGCCATGTAGCGATGGGAAAGAAGCGGTTGGATAGCGAGTGGCGGCTGAGCACCGGAGGTAGAGGGGCGGAGTGGGACGGAGCGGCGACGCAGGGGGGCGGCGCGGGGGCGGAGTGGGACGGATGTTCGGCGCAGGAGATCGGCGGCGCAGGGGGGCGGCGCGGGGGCAGAGTGGGGCGCGGCGGTGGAGAAGCGAGGCGCGGCATGAGGGTTTGGGGCCGGCTGCGGGCTCGGGAGCCGGGGGGACGGAGCGGCGGCGCGGCGCACAGGATTAGGACGCGAGGGTTTGCGGGGCGGGCGGACAGTGTTGAATCGCGGGCGGGCGCCTCGTGTTGAAGCCTACATTCCATCTAGGCCGCACGATTGGGTTGAAGCCAGGGAGAGTTTTTTTTAGCCCTTGATTTTAATACAGACAATTTGCTGGGTGCATTTTTGTGGGTGCACGAAGGTTGGTGCTCTCAGCGGGGGACGTATTCTTGGGTGGACTGAGTGTAATTTCAATTGGTCAATTATAGTAGAGATGTGCCGTACTTCACCTGTACTTATCTGTACTCATATATTGTTTGGGCTGGAAGGCACCGGGAGGCCTTCGAGAGTCAACAACACAACCGAGTGCCGAGTCTGCAGACCACCGTGTGACGTGAGCCCATCTCAGCAAGCGTTGGAGCGCTCAAGGCTGCAAGCAGGGTGTGAACCCGACTGTGAGGCGCGAATATGTTTCCTCGAAAGGAACAGCGCGCTAGCACAGGCATGGCGAGTAACATGCAAGTGAAAGCAATTTGCCCCCAAATAGTTACGTGCGGTGCAGTAGTCCGACGTTAGCAAATTTCTTTTTTTTTCTCTCCTGGAACAGTATGGTGTAGAGCGGAGCCCGGTGACGTCATGGTGTGGCAAAGCGTGCGCAAACGCCGAAGCGAGCGTGCCGTACGATCAGAACGCCTGTTTGGCCGAGAACCAACGGCGAAAACGAAAGAGATTTCTTTCGAGCAAATCTCTGCTGCTGAGACTTGATTTTTAATTTAAAATTTTAAATTCTGACTGTTTGTGGGAGAGAATATAAAGATATACTTATGCACGATTTTAGTCAATATAGTTAAAGTCGAAATAACGTGTACTATAATTAATTTGTAAACTCTACTTTAAAAAAAGATTTTATTTAAAAATTAATTAGATAAAAAATCAAACCATAAAACTAAAAGAACATAGCCTTGGACCACCCTGTCCTAGCTAACGCGTCCAATTACTTGTGATTTGGGCAAATCTATTCTCTGTTAGGCAAAGACGTACCCCTGAAGTATCATGTTGCACGATCTGTTCCCCATGGCCCATGGAGCGCCATGGCTGCCACTCGTCATTAATTCGGATTAGCTCAGATCTCTCTGATGTCCCCGTAGCTTAGAGCAAGTTCAATAATAATCTTATAGCCAAGCTAGTCAGCATTTTTGCTGATGTGGAGAAGAGAAGAGAGAAAAGAGATGAGAGTTTGGCTCTCATGCAAGCAACAAGTTAGGCACGAGAGCCTATGCAGTAGTGGGCTCAGATAATAAATGTATGTGTGGAGGAATAGGAAAGAGAATATGAGACATGGTACCACATAATAATAAAAAAACCTTTTGTAGACAAATAGAAGACAAATTATTGTATAACTTGACTCTTATAACTTGACTTATAGCCAAACACTTGCTCTTAGGGCATGTACAATGGTATGAGCTAGTTACTAGCTCTAAGATAACTTCTCCAATGATATTAACTTTTAGCACATAGCTCATAATATGAATAGTCCCACATGACATCCTCATATAATCTTGGAATGTGTGTATGAGATTAGCTCTTGGTCAAGAGCTAGCTTTTCTCTCTCTTCTATTAAAATATGAAATAATATGTTTAGAGCTAGCTCATAAGTCACCATTGGACATGCCCTTAGAGCAAGTCCAATAATAGAGCCAAGTGTTTGGCTATAAGTCAAGTTATAAGAGTCAAGTTATACAATAATTTATCTTCTATTTGTCTACAAAAGATTTTTTATTATTATGTGGTACCATATCTCACATTCTCTTTCCTATTCATCCTCACATACATTTATTATCTTGGCTCACCACTGCATAGGCTCCCGTGCCCAGCTTTGTTGCTTGCATGAGAGCCAAGCTCTCATCTCTCTCCTCTCTTCTCTCCTCCACATCAGCAAAAATGCTGACTAACTTGGCTATAAAACCATTATTGTATTTGCTCTTAGTAGATGCATCTAGCTAGAAATGCCCCCCTCTCTTTCTTCTAGAAAGTGATTGATTACAAGTGGATTGCATCCATTGTGTTCGCGATACTCAACTACGCAGCAACACACTCATCAATGCAAGGCTCCCGCTTGGTATATACAATAAAATTGAAGCCGGGAACTGAACTCACGACCTCCTTTTACGTGGGTATACGTTATGTACTCATATATGTTCAGGTGCATATATGAGCGCTAGAAATGACCCTCTTTGCAGCACCATCTCTAGGCTATCAACTTTTCAGCACATAGCACTTCTACATGCTCAGGAAACACGAGCGTGACGGCCTTAACTCGCTATGCCATATGAACAGCAGAGCCAGCTGCTCGTCGACAGCAACATCACACGAGCATGCCTAGATAGGTAGGTTCACTAACATGTCACATTACCTACCATGTCCCAGAGCTGAATACCCACACACCAAGAGGCGAGCTGTCTCCCTCCAGGCACGTGTGCTGCTTCTTCAGGCTGCAGCGTCGGGAGGGGGGAGCTTTCCACATTCCATGGCCACCACTGCGACGTACACCCCTGCATGCCTACCTCGGCTTCTTCGCCCGTCTAGCTCTCAAGGGTGTGTTTGGTTGAACTATAGCTTCTGAAAAAACTGCTGTGAGCTGTGGGCTGTGGAAAAGCTGCTGTAGGTTGTGGGCTGTGGAAAAGCTGTAAGCTGTTTGGTTCAAGCAAGTATAAAACTTACCTTCTATCTCTATTTTCCTTGAAACAACTGTGAAACAGCTCTCTATTTTCACCATTTCAAAAAGCAGAAAGCCAAAAACAGGGTCCAAGGTGCTTTCAAAACTGTACTACCCAAAAGTAGCTGCTTCTGAAAAAACAGTTTCTGGTTTCCACCTTTTTGATTGGTTTTTAGTTTTTTAGAAGCAAAAATAGCTCCCAAAAATTCAACCAAAGGCACCCTAAGTCGATCATGGCGTCTCACCAACCTAAACAGGGCGTGAACACCGGCTAAGTATCGATCATGGCGTCTCACCTACCTAAACAGGGCGTGAACACCGGCTAAGTATAGCCGTTACAGTTGAGTACGTACACACTACACTGGGAGGGGCAAAGCAAACAGGGTCCTCTCAAGGTGTGGGTTCGGCTCACTTATGACTTTTAGCTTGTCACTTACTGCTATACTGCAGTAACTAATTTTTAAATGATATATTTTTAAGATAGAATCTATAAATTAATTATAATAGATATTATACTAAGTTTAATTATACTGATAAAAATTACATATAATTGTTTTTTCTCTTCCTACTGTTTTTTACGAATGGTTATAATTCGAAAGTAATAAGCTAAAAAGGACACAATCACAATGGACCCACCCCCGCCTAGGATCCGGCAAATGTCGCGGTGTCGCCTGGATAACAACCGGAGATGAGGTCCCTCGGAGCTTCTCCTACCGACCACTTCCGCTCAGGCACATCATCGATCGACGGATCGGATGCTGCAGGGCACATGGAAGCAGGAACAAAGAGGTTGGTGACCAAACATACAAGTTGGTGACCATCAGCTGTCACAACAGTTACAGCTGATATATATTATATATGTGTGCTTCACTTACTGGTCTCAGCGAGGGATTTTGTACGTGTTTCTTTCGCGCACATCATTCCTGAATAGCTGAGTAGCTGACACCCATAAATCTTCACGTGCTCGAGCCTTGCCCGTTTGACGCCTGGCATAGGTAGTGGCTGGACCAACGATATTGGTTTAGGTGAGCAGAGTTACGATCGGGCTAGGTTAAAGTAGCAGAGCGAAGGTTAGGTGCAAGCTGTGGTAGTACCTGAGATGGGTAAAACTCGATGGAAACTAGTGGTTTTTTATTTTTATTATAATATCTAACTTTTAAATAGGGTCTATAAGTTAATTATAGTACACATTAAAAGTCTAACATCTGTATTAATCAAAATTGTAAGCGAGTATCTCTCCATAATCTCTGTTGTAAACAGCTAAAATTCAAAAATTTCAGCCAAAAACCATAAGCCATAAGACTCTTAAAAGCGGCTAATTGGTTTTCAATCCATAAGTGGTGTTATGGAGTAGGGTGTTAGCTAGCAACATCGTGCAAGCTGTCTCCCTCTGTAGTGCGGCTATGGTGAGGGTAGGTATTTCTATGGATCGGCTAGAAGGGATAGGACCAAACTGCGTACTTTGGCTCCCGGGGTAATAGGTGGGATCTCTCCAAAAGGTGAGCCTCTCAGCTGATCACTAAAATGTGCCCGAAGTGCATGTGTAGCCTTATGGGCTGCCTCCTACAAGGGTAAGTAATCATCCGATGAGTGCCACTCCCCAACACACTCTAAGCTATACTCTAGATTTAGGGAAATCCCTGCTACAAAGACTCCTAAACACAGTAAAGCACCGCCTATGGGATACTCCTAAAAGTACTTTGGAAAAGGGGCTCCTAAGGAATGCAATAGCCTCCCCAACATCAATACATGCTCCCCGTAGACCCTGTCGGACGGGATACTAAAGCGAGTCATTCTGCAAAAGTAGGCATTCTATGTTAGCACTGGTACTATCTTTAAGAAAGATGAGCTTTTAACATAATAATTTTGAAATAGGGTAGAATAGAAATTGGTGTAAGGGCAAGAATTAAATAAAAGTACTTAGTGCAATATAACAAGTGAGAAAGTCCACTTAAGTAATACTACAGTGTCTACATTATTAGCGTGGCCCTACTTATTGCTCTGATACCACCTACGGTGCCACATGTAATTATCCCGAGGATAATCACACTTAAGCAATAGATTATTATTTGCCTAATTAGTAGAACACTGTTTCAGCAAATAATACGCGTTTACCAGAGTCACACAGCAGAACAATAATGTAGAAACTATACTCTTATTATAGCACTTGTCACGTGGGCTATAGTCTTTAATACAAATACATAGGCAACAAAAAGATATAGCCCAAATACCATATAGCTCTCCTGCTTGACTCAACGGGATGTCTACTCGTCCCAACCGTAGTATAGGGGGTCCACCTCTCCCGGCTCCTCGTAGCTAACATCTTCCTCTCCAGGGAACTTGGTGGGGCTCGCTGTCCCTTCATTTGGCTCAGAGTATTATCCGGTCGGAATAGAATCTAACAAAGGAAGATAATAGCAAGAGTGAGTACTAATGTACTCAGCAAGCATAATATTAGCAAGATGCACTATATGCCCTCTTTGTCCTTCCATTTCTAATCATTTGCTTTCCGAAATTAGCCTCTTTAAATTAAGTCACATCTTTTAATTCATAAAAATTTTACTTTTCACTCGAGTGAAGAAAGATCCCTAGTGATCACCATAGTCCCCAATCCAAGAGACTAGCATGAATTCATAATTTTATTAAGCACTATACAGGCTTGTGCCACTTTACCCATAACTACTTTGAACCATCTTAACTAGGCTTTTCACACTACCTTTGGTGTGGGGTCAAGCTCAAAGTACAGAACTTTTCCAAATTACGTTGCTCAAACTCTAGCCCATATATTTCCACCGGTATACCGGGTCGCTCACCTAGGCTCCACCAGCTTCTAATAGCATTTGGTTGGTACCGGCTCCCGGCGCAACACTCGACCTACGCATATAGTGCCTTGGGACTTTCTCACTTCCAAACTGGCGTTACTGGTCTTGAGTTTCATCCATCTTTACTCACACATAATTACTTACCTAATGTGGAGAGATGAACAACGTAATAGGGTAGTATTTTCTACCCGTCCGAGATGGAAAAATGGTTGGCACTTTTGTTACAGTCCCTGATCCAAGTGAGAGTTTAGTGAAATCTTATATTCTAACCATATATAAAGGGATCCTACCTGCCCTCTCTCTGCCTTTTCAAGGCCCCCTTTACCCACCTATTTACATACTCTTGTAGTCTGACCTCTCCTCTTAGCTAGACTACTAACTCTATCTCATACTTCTCTTCTCTTCTTTTCTTTCTTTTTCTTTTTTCTTCTTCTTTTCTTTTCTTTCTTTTTCTTTCTTCTTGTTCTTTTCTTTTCTCATTCCTTCCTCTTTCATCTTCTTAATCGATTTAATTTTTCAAATACATTCTCTGATGCAAATATACTATAATGATACAAAAAGTATTTTGTACATTTAACATAGCTATATTAGTGATCTAGAATCAGCTTGCCTAAGTAGTAGTAAGTGTTGGAATCAACTGCAACCTGATTTTCTACCTTGGCCTAACTTGGCTCGACTTCTACATTACACGTAAATGCATTTATTATAAGAAAATATTCATTTAGGATAACAATAGATTATAAAAATTCCCCTACCCATTTTGGTGGATTTCTAACCTATCTACGGTATTAGAATCTATCGGGTTTTCCCCACTATCACTACCGTTTAAATGGCTAAATAGGTCCAGGCCTTCGACCCATTCTGTTTAGCTCATGGCCCAACTTGGCCTAGCTCAATCTACGGGCATTCAGCCCAACTTGGTCGACAAAACGCCTTGCCTCCTTCGCTCTTCACACTCGGCCGACAACGCTGCTCAACACCTCCTCTCCTCGGTCTAAAAGCGCTTGGCTTTAATCGGCCGACCAAATGCTTTGTCTCCTTCGCTCTTCACACTCGGCCGCCTCTCTTGCCTCTCATCGTTGCTCTTCTGTCCTTCCTCCTTCTTCTCGATGCCAAGGCTGGTTTCCCAATTCTGAGGCTTGACGCTTTCTCTCTCGCCTAACTACTCAGTTCTTATACCTTCTTCGGCTTAGATCCGGGTAGATCTACCTCTCCCCAGGTCGCTCCTCACCGGATCTACAGCTATCGCTGCTTCCTGTCACCGAATTTGGTTGTTACTCGCTGGATCTGGTGGCTACTTGCTAGGTCTGGTGGCTACTCGACCTACGACTACTCGGCTACGACTAATACTCGACTATAACTACTCGAAGACGACTACTCGGCTATGAATACTCGGTGGCTCCCTCAACCTTGTCTTCACCCTCAGGAAGGATGCCGCCGGCCGGGGTGGAAGTTACGGTGGGCTCAATTCATGGTTGGTAGTTGTGGCCGAGGAGCTTGGCTTCATCTACTCTCTGGTTCTACCTTTTCCTCTACTCCTATCAGTGCCTGTGCACTTCGATTCTTGTTAATGTTTTTGTTATAATTGCACAACTTTTACCACACCCAATTCTTGGGGGATCCTAGTGTTCGTGTTGATAGGACTCGGTTCCTGGGGTCCTCACACCCAGGAGTGGTTCCCCCAAGTCTGAGGGTGCTCGCAGTGATAGGATGAGCCGCCAGTTGCTGTGGTAGCCACTGGTTGTGCTGGGTGGTCTCTTCCTCCTTCTCGGCTACCTGGCTCAACCGGTCGTACCAAGGTGGAGTTGTGCCAAGCATTTTGTGTGCTTACTCGGGGTGAACCCGAAAAAGAAAAAAGGAATAAGAAAGGTGGGAGGGAAAAGGTGGGTCTACGTGTTTCAGACTGAGGATGGAAGGTTTGTTGATTGGTTGCGGTTGAGGTGTGGTCCTCACGCAATTGTGGACATGGATGAAGGGGTGGCCGAGGTTCTTGTCGCTGTCAGGGACGTCATCTTCTGGTGGTCCACCCGGTCAGCCTCCTGGTCCCTTGGTCCACGCTCTTCTTCGTCTTCCTCTACCTTCTGCCTCCTATTCTCCAACACTCCTCTCTTCTCACTGGTGGGCTACTGGCTTTGGATGGGATGGCTCTTTGGCGTTTGGTTGAGAGTAACGATGGGGAATGTTTGGCTTGTTTGGCTCAGGGTTCTTGGGTGTTCTTAGTTGCTCTTGGATGTTCTTGTTGGTCATAGAGGCTTAGGTGCTCTCTGCTGGTTTTATGGGTTCTCGGCTGTTTTGTGGCTTCAGTGGTTTTGACAATGCAATGGGCGATGTGGGCGATGGCTAGTTTGTTGCCTTAAGTACGGGGGACTTCGACCTCCCTATCTTTGTGGCTTGGCTGTGTACAGCTGGGCATGCTCGAGCTTATCCTCTCTTGAATCTTGCACTCTATGGCTTTGGACCAATGTTCCTAGACGTGGGCTACTCACTGTTTTTGAGATTCTTGTTTTTGAGATTCTCTCTTGTTGAGGTAAGTTGAAAAAATATGGGCTTTGGATTTTTGTATGCTGAATGATGAGGCTTATTTATGGTGAGAGGTGCCGACCGGCCCAGGATAGTCTGGGAACCTCGATGAACACTACTCTAGTTGGCTCTAGGAGTTTGAGGGTACTGACGGTAGTTCTTTACCTTCTTTCTTTTTGTTCTCCCTTGAATTGTTATTTGATTTGCTCTCCGACTGCAAAAGAAACGAAGGGGGTGGCTGGCTTAGGATACTAACATTGGCAACACACGGAGATAGGGCAAAGGAAGGCAATGCAGAAATTAGTTTATCTTTTAGCTTTCTGTATTTGTAATTAGAAATTAGTTTTTCGTGCAAACACAATTTTTGTAATAAAAAGGTTGCAATAATTAGTTTTAATTCATTTCTTTGAGGTCTACAGTTAAAGTTTGTAACTCATTTTTGTAATTAATGTGTTGCAATAATTCTTAATTCCTTTTAATTATCGCTAATTATGCTATTTTAAGTTAATTAGAGTTAGGGTTCTTCCACTCGGCATGCGGCCGCGGCGGCAAGAGGAAGGGTGACCGATGCTGAAATGGCGCACCCCGCAAGCAAAGCATGCGAGCGAGCAATCTTGCTGTTGGCACGGCGTGATCCGGCCGGCCGAGATCGATGGATATATCGCAGCAGCGGGCGGCGTGTAGGGCCACGCCCCAACATTCCATGCAACTTAAAAGTGGGCGCTGCGTGCCTTTGCCGGCCGGCGCCATTCCCAGACTAAGAAAGATCTTGCCGGGCCCGAACGATCCGCCGTTTCGTGTCGCGTTTGACGAACAGCTAGCGCTGCCACTGTGCTATTTTTTTACCTTTTTGTTGTGTTTGTCTGCTTGTCTTGGACAGGGGTGGATTTGGGCCCATGGTAGCATGGGCTTCAGCCCGGGGTGTGAAAAATTACTAAGTGTATAGCTCAGCCCGGGGTATAAATCATGTAATTTAGCCCATGTTATTTCTAATTCTCAGCCTTCCTTCTACGAATCTTGCCCATTTAAAATCCCGGCCCATTCCCTTCCTCCCTCTCCGGCGCTCCCGATAAAGCCCAAGCCCACATCCCTTCAACCCTAGAGCCCCCTCCCCACTCTCTCCATTCCCCTGAGCGACTCTCCCATCCCAGGTCCCAGCCGCCAGCGTCCGGTTCTTCATCTTCTCGCCGTCTCGCCCTCACGGCTAGCATGCTGGCCAGCGGCAAGGCCCCTCGGCGGCTCGGCCCCTCCCCTCGCTCTCGTGGCTCGCGTGTTGGCCAACGGCAAGCCCCCTCAACCCCTCCCTTCACGGCTCGCAACTCGCGTGTTGGGCTGCTAGTCGTGGCCGATGCCCAGCGCCCCGACGGCAAGCCCCCTCGGCAGCTCGACCCCTCCCCTCGCCAGTCGCCGCCACGCGTGATCTTATAGTCCCCCTATGAGTATGAATCATCAATGCAATTGCTAATTTCAATGTCTGATCTCTCTGTGAGTTAGTTTGAATTTGACTATTTGAGTATTTGACAATCAGTGAATTGTGAATCTGAAAATCAAAATTATGTGAGTATGAATTTATAGCAGCTAGCCAATAGTCCATTTCTCTTCTATGAAAATATATACCCTACCTGTTAGAGTCTGTTATGCCTGTGGGAAATGTTAATGCTTATTTATGAAAGTTTTATGTGGGAGAAATGTGCTTTATACACTCTACGGTGCCAAACAAACTGAGTCTTTGGCACTCCATGTTAAAACTCTGGTTTTTAGAGTTATGCCTTGTAACAGCATGGTGACGTTGTTTACTGATTACGTAGCTGGCTAGCTGCTGAACTAATGTTTTTAGTTCATGCTAATTTGTAGTTACTATGAATTTGACTATTTTAGTATTTTACAATCAGTGAATTGTGAATCTGAAAATCAAAATTATTTTAGTATGAATTATTTGATTTCATTTGTGAATTAGACATTGATGTTATTATAATTTGCTATATGTAGTAGGACATTAGGACAATCATATTTTGAAATTTTAGAAACACAATATTAGGACAATCATGTTGAAGTACTTAAGAATACCATACTGTGGGTATAAAAACTACGATGTTAGATGTCGGTATAAAAACTACAACATGTCGACATTAGTCACTTAAAAGTTCAGCCCGAGACGTGATGTAATCTTAGATCCGCCACTGGTCTTGGAAGTATAGGTGTCCCTACCCAACAGAGTGCAAACGTGCCGCACGTTGCGGCAATATGAATTGTATGAGCCGCACGAGCGCACGATTGATTTGCATGTGTTTTTCTCCGAAAATGAAAAATGAAATCTGTTGGCATTTGAATCTTGCAGATACGATGCGATGGTCAGCTGGCGCAAGCAATTTAATTTTGATCTGGTACTCGATGCGTTTCTTTCATCGTTTAATAAATTGCACAAATAATGAATGTTTTTTTAGAAAAATAATGAATGTTATGTACCAGAAATCCAGAAATATTCTAGTATCGCTAATCTACACATGTACTTCGTCTTGGAGAGAGCACAGTCGAACTATTGTAACTTGTACTAATATAAGTACAAGTATGTAGATCATCGTATCAAAATTACGTTATTAGATTCATAGTTAAAGATACTTTCATATGTGTACTTTATAGAACTTTCGTACTATAATGTTACAAAAAAAATTTAGTTAAAGTTGTATATTAAGAACGCGAACAACATATATTTTATATAATAGAGTGAGTAGTATCTTACTGCTTCCTTTAGAAAAGACTAAGATTTGTTGATGCTCGCAGATGTTGAGCTCAAGATTTTGTCGTAAAAAAATTTGCAATGCTTAAAAACATGATGGAGTGTAACATCTCATTTTTGGAAACCAAAGTGCATGAATAAAAATTTAAATTTGAATTCAAATCAAAGTTCAAATTCAAACCGAATTTAAAAAAAATCCAATGCCCAAGTCTCAGTTGGGCCGAGCCCAGCCCGTTTCTCCCCCTTCCTCCGGCCTGGCCCAGGCCGCCCCTCCCCTGCGCTGTGCGCGCCTAGCCGCGCACTGCCCGCGTTATGCGCATGCCCGGCACTGGTCATTGTAGCGCTGAGTTGCCCTCCCTGTGCGCGCCTTGATGGGGTACTGCTCTGCCAGCACCGTTGCCCTCCCCTTGCCTGGACCACCTCTCTCCTCCCTCCCCTTGCCGTGTGCCTCGACCTACGCCGCATGCCATGGCCGTTGCACACGCGTCTCACGCTCTAGTGACTATTGCCCCTGCACCGTCACCACTGTGCCGTCCACGTGATCAATGGCTCCTATACGCAAGCAATGCCGCGCCGCAAGCATTGACGCCATGCAACGGCCACTTCTCTCCCCCTTGGCTATTTAAGACTATTCTCGGGCCTCCTGAGCCTCCTCCCACCTTGTCGTTGTCTCCTCGTCCATCACCTTGGCCGCGCTAAGCTCCATTGAGCTTGCCATCGCCTCTGCCTAGCGCTGTTGGGACCTCACTGTCTCCAGCCTTCTCCGGTGAGCCCAACCCTTCTTCGATCGTGTCGATGTGACCGTTCCACCTCCCTCTTCCTCTCACTGCACTAATTAATTGGCTTCTCTGGCCCTGCAACTCGCCGGCATTGTCTTCATCCCTGACTCTGGCCACCTCTATGACCCACCGACTCCGAGCACCTCCAGCCGATTCTTCCCATCTAAAGCCCCCTCATAAACTCCTCTATCGATCCCCACCACCGATTTGGACCGCCATCACCCTCAGCTTGTCGATCCAGGCTTCTTCGCTATGCCACTTCAGGTTCCCATCGCCAGCTTGCTCCATGCATTCCCAAGCCCGGGCATCACCTCCAGTGAGTTTCCCTCGGTCCCCAGTAGCTCCCCTCGCATGCAATTGAGTTGGCTCACCGTAGTTTGTTGTGGTGCCATGCACTTGAGCCCTGTGGCCGCATAGCTCACCATCGTCCACTGTGTGTGCTGAATTAGGCCCCACCATCTAACCTAGAGGTACGGTCCGAGTCAGGCGTTCCATTTTTTCGCTTCCCACCAGCCGTCATGTCCACTTGCTGGCGACGAGTTGTGAGTTGGTTGGCAGGAGGAATATGACACTGTTCACTCGTCATTAGTTTAAGCCAAGTAATTAGCATTAACAACCATCATTAAGTTTAGTTAATCTCATGCTGTCTAGTGGGCCCTATCTTTAGTTAAGTTAACCAACCTTTGACATGTGGCCCACCCCATTGAAAAATTCTGTTAAAACCAGTTAGAAGAAGCGGGAGAGATTTTACTGTGTCACGGTTGCACAACCGGCTTTGTGTCACTAGCCAATCCGGTGCGGGCATGTGGGCACAAATGCACTATAGCAGTACTGTAGTTGTATGGAAAATTTTGTTTTTAATGGCTACTACGGTGACACTACAGTGTTTATTGCCACATGTCACCATCTCATTGGCTTGTTACACCAACTGGTTGTATCACCATTATATATTAGAATTTTTTCAAAGAAGTGGAGCCACTGACAAGTGAGCCCACTTTACTGTAACACCCCAACTATTTATTTTAAATTATTAGTGCAAAAAATATTATTTAATTTAAAATAACAATAAGTGTTATTTGGTTTGTTTGAATTTGGAGATTTTATTTGCCCTACTTTTCTGCTTTTAAAAAGACTTCTTTTTGAAAAGTAATTTAAGTAAAAACATAAAAAAATATTAATAAAGGATATTTTGAATTTTGTTGAAATCCTAATTCAAATTAATTATTTGAGTTTATCTGGCTTTTTATCTGGTTTTCTGTGATTTTCTAGAGCTTAAAATCTCATTTTAAAATTAAAAAGTATTTTTAGTATAAAAATTAAATATCAAAATAGTTTATAAATAATTTTCCTAAGTCTAGAATATCTCCAGGAATTTTTGGGAATTTTCCTAGATTTCTTTGACTTTAGTTGCTATTTCCTAAAAACTGTTTGAATCTTCTAGTTTTGTTTATTTTGAAAATCAAGTTAATACCCCCTCCCTCCTAGGCTGACATGTGGCTAGCCCAGATCCTTCGCTGCCCCACACCGGGCCATCCTCACCATTCTCTCTCTCTCTCACTCTTACCATTCGATCCCACTTGTCATCCCCATCCTCCACCTCCTTCTACCTTTCGTTTCTTCCTCCCCCACTCTTTCCAAATCAGCGCCGACTGCCCAAATCCATGCTGGCCCACCCTTACTTTTCCCGTTCTCTCCAATTTTGGAAACCAAGAACTGTCCGGGATCAAATCCCCTAACTTCCATGCCCTCCTTTTCGTCCGTGCCCCTTCTTTCCTTCCTCTCCTCTCTTCTCTTCCTGTCGGCCACCAATTACGGCGAAGGATTCTGCCGCGTCTCTTTCCCCCTAGCACTATAAATAGGACCCTCGAGCACCCTCAGCCCCGCGCAACCAACTCCCCTCTTCCACATTACACCGACGAACCTTGAGCCCCTCTCCTCGCACTCTCACCACTTCGGCCGACCACACTACTTTGAAAAGTAATTTCAGCTCACCGGGGCGACGCCAAGGGCCGTTGTTGACACCACCAGCTTCGCCATGCTGAGAATGACCTCATCAACTACTCCACCATCCAAGTCTGCCATCGGAGCCATTCCCTAATTGGAGCACCCGGCCGCTGCCGTCTCCTGCCCATCATCGACCATGCTCCGGCCATCTCCAATAAACCCGGTGCCCACCAATGTATCGCTTTTCCCCCTTTTTCTGTTTGGGCACCTCGCCACTCACTGCTAGTCCCCGGAGCACTGGCGACCACCGCTCTAAGCCTCTGACTACCTTAAGCCTCCGACCACATCTTGCCGACCACGGCTTTTCGACCACTACTTCCGACCACAGCTTTCAACCACTCACAAACTACTGTAGCACCAACCACTCACGAATTACTATAGCTCCGACCACTCACAAAACACTATAGTTTTTGACCACCGACCAGTTACTTTAGCTATCAACCACCGATTAGCTACTGTAGTGTAGAGACCCGAATATGCAAATCCGGACTCTCCTGTGTATTCCGCACCAGTTCAGGATCACGCTAGTGCACATAGCATAAACAAAGATGAAATATCGGCCATATCATGATTTACTAGGAAAAGACTCAAATATTATTAATAATTATCAGAGTGCGACCTTATGGCCAAGCTTACAATTAATAGCCTAAAGGCTTAAGAAACTTGCAGTGGAAAATAAAAATAAGCGTAGTAGCCATTCGACATGCCCACAGACAATCGACTTGGGAGCGTAGTCCTAACCCACGAAATCATCGAAGTATGCTCCATCTAGTAGCTCTTGCTGATCTAGTCCTTCTTTTTCAACTGAGCAAATATGGATGAAGCCGTGAGTACATAGAGTACTCAGCAAGTCGTTTGTAACAAAGAGTGTAATATAGTATGCAAGGCTTACCAGAGGATGGCCGAAAGGTTAATTTTATAGAAAGCAACAATTTAAAGTAAATATAATAAGTCGATTGAAAAGCGAGCTTTAGAAATGATAATAATTAAGTAACCAAAGGAATTGAAACCAACCACGAGTAAACTGACTATTCACTCCAATGAATCACCCATGAACCAAGATTTATGTAATGAACCACCAGTGAACTAGCCATTCACTCCCCAACTTAACCCAACTAGGTTTTTATGAAAACTCTACCACTCGCGTGAAATCACTAAGCATTGTCCATGACCGAGAACACAGCTATTCGAATAGTTTTACACTCTGTAGATGTTGTACAACTTTACCCACGAGACATGATCATCTTATATTGCCACTAGATTAACACACTTCCTTTGGTGTGCGGCGAAGAGATCATGACAAGGTCTTTACAATGTTCAATTTCAACCCAGTTCCGCCTCGCCAAGGTTTCGCTGTCAAATAGGCTACCATCTAGTCGATAATTGCCCTCTCTTGCGCCAATGTAGATCCATGGCTCCGACCACACCATACTCATCCCAACGATGGAACCGAAATTGAAACATCCCAAATTAATCAGCCAGGTCCATCCCATACTGGACATGTAGTTGTACGGTAAGGATCAGATTAATGGCACACAAAGTTAAGTCCTTAGATTTATCCAGACGAAACATCCACATCCCAATGTGCAAATTGCACCACTTTACTGCACGATTATTCACCCGAATGAAAACCATTTTTGTATAACCAACACCAATGACACCCCAATGTCATGGCACACAAATTGTATCACTGTGGCTACTACCACGATTCAATATCTCATTAAGTCCAAATTAATTATTTGATCACATGTGATGATAAACCCCACGTTACTATAAGCATGGCTAAGCAATTTAAACGTACCCCTATGTGACAACTAGTATTGCATTACTAGATAATTACCCATCTGATGCTGACACTAGAATCATGACATTCAAATTATCAAGGAAGATTTAGTCAATTTGAACAATAACTACCAATACAAGGGTTTTATAATAAAGTAGTGATGCATTATAATTTAAAATAAAATAATACATAATAGATTTGACAACTAGGTTCAACATGATCAAAGGACATGACTTGCCTTGGCCTTGCTCAGTTGACGACTCTTACTCTTCAAATCCTGCTTCAGCTCCTTCGAACGTGTGATCTAACGAGAGAGAAAACGAGACGAAGCACAAAACAAATTCAAATAAACTCCAAAAACTTCAAAACCAGAACTAAAAGATAGATCTCAATTTTAGATGAATCTAGAAAAAAGAATCGGATCGATCGGAGTTAGGACGAAGGAGAACGTGCTCTTGGAAAATCTAATCTGGAGAAAAAGGCTGAAAATCGGAAAAGTTACTGTGCTGTGAACCCGGTGCATGGAATGGCTGGTCTACGGTGCACTCGGCTCATAGAATAGTGCAAATCGACTGGGCTGATGATGCGGCGATTAGGGCTGACACGGTGGACACGCGGATTGGCATTTAAGAAGACAAAAATGGTACAATATTATCTTTATGCTTTCATTTACATACCTTGCTTTATTAGCCTTGATTTGAATTTAGAAGGAATCTTCACTAAGTTTCTTTGACTTCTTCTCCATGACCACATCTGATTGTTGAATGGCGGGGTCACCTCCAACCACATCTGGTCGTAGACCCTAAGCAATTGTTATTACTCCTTCCTCCTCCCCTTCTTGATGGTCAAGACTGGTTTCAACCACCTAAAGAGCAGTCTCCTTTTTTATCATAGGTTCTGCTACCACAACATCTTCCTTCATAAAAGATACAAAACTCCTCCAGTTTTCCTTTTCAAGTCGTTTAATAAAGCCTTGAGAAGTGCGAACTGAGACAGTTTTGTCATCATAATAGAAGGGTACCTTGATCTTAGGGAAGCACCAACTGGATGTGCTCGTTTCTTTAGAGGGTTGATATGACGAGTGATAAAGTCTTTCACCACGTGCCAGCCGGTAATCCCTTTTTCCCTTAATTCTTTGATGGCTTGGATGTAGGGGCTATCTGAGTTAGGTCTTTTGGGATGAGTTCTAGAAAAAAATCTTTTTGGCACCCTTGCCCACAAAGGAAAGGTTGTCTTCATTGGTTGCCTCCTAGTAGAACTATTTCTTCTTTTAGTTTGGCCATGATGACCAAGTAAACATTGGAATCTACTTCTCCGTCTTGCTGTCATGAAGCTTCAGACAACAGCTCCTAGCAATTCCGGTCTACCTACTCATCTCGTAATAATACCAAAAAGCTCCAGATATGGAGGAATCCCTAGATAGGCTCCGCACAGGTACATGAATACACTCAATGTGGTGATCAAATTGAGAACCAAGTTCACCAATTCCATCCCAAAGTATTTGAGTATGATTGTGAGATAAGGGTAAGCAGGAAGTCAAAGTCTACACTCACAATAAGCTTGGAAAACTAGGATTAGCCCAATCTCCCCTATTGGCCAATGTTGCCCGGCAGTTTCAATCCACCTTACAAATTTTCTTGAAGGGATCTTCTCTACTTTGACCAAGGCTTTCATCTTTGCCTTATCCATCTCCAATACCGGCCAATTTGAAGGAGATTTCATCATTTTCTCTAAGTGATTGGTTTCGATTTGGAAGGAATTGGGGAAAGAAGAAGGCTTGGTCGGTAGCGGAAAACTCGAAGAAGATTGGAGTAGAAGGGGGAAGTAAGAAGCCTAAAATGTTACCCTATGGTAAATTTTTTAGCCGTTCGAGTCACTTTCCCATTTTAGGAACCCAGCGGTTGCTTCCTCTTTGGGAATTGCGCCAAACAGACAGATCTGTGAGAGTCTTTACAATTACTCTATTTGAAACAGCATGTCTTTACAACTCAAGCGAAATTGCCTTTTTGACCAAGTTCACTTTTTGTCGAATTAGATCGAAAAGACTCTGCTTTCGATCTTCATCTACGACTTCTCTTTCTCAAGTAAGTTATTTTCACTTGAAGTTGGGGGCTAGATGACGAGGATATAATAATTCTTAAATTATTATTTATTTGTAAATGATATTTTTACATCATTATACTACTTGAGTATACCCCTTATCTATAAAAGAGAAATTTCACAGGGTAGTCGTAAGCTCTTCTACGACCACCCCTTAGTCGTAAGCTCTTCTACGACAACTCCTTAGTTATAAGCTCTTCTACGACAACCCCTTAATCGTAAGCTCTTTATGACAACTCCTTAGTCGTAAGTCTTTCTATGACAACTCTTTAGTCGTAAGTCTTTTTATGATAACCTCATAGTCATAAGTTTTCCTACAATCATGACGTGGTCGTAAGATATCCTATGACCACCTTGTGGTCGTAGATCCCCTACAACTAAGCCAAACTTTGACTGACCCGTCTATGACAACCCATTGCATTATGGGCCTATCTGATAGGGCGGTTAGTACGAGTATTTATTCTTTGGAATAAGTGCACATAACTTCACCCTGTCAGAAACCGCCGCACGATGAGTAAGATACCACATCTCCAATAACTCCCGTTGGATGGTTATTGTTCGAAACATTAAGGCATCTCTTGGCAAGGAGAAACTGCTACCTCCATGCAAGCTATATAAAGGTGGATATCAGGGAGAAGATGGAAGGATCTGGGATAGACCCAAGGGAGAGTAGCAGTAGAGCAGGACATTTCTGCATTACTTTCTCTATTGTAATCATTTTATTGAGCAATATCAACACAAGAAGTAGGGTTGTTATTCTTACAGCAGAAGGCCTGAACCTGTATAAAAATCCCTATGTCTTCTTCTCTGTGTGATCGTAGCCAGGTTTTCAAGAGTTCTCCAGAACCCATACAAATCATAAGTAAGATTGATACTAAAACATAACATTGATCTTCTTGATTCACATGTCCAAGGAAATATATGAAACGTAACAAGTTGATTATTCTTGTAGGTAAAGTGTATGAACTCTACAAAGTATAAATATTCAAACAATCATGCCCACGGTCATGGGTGGGCATGAGAGCTTACTCGAGTTAGTATCTATTTCTAAAACTTTGTGGGTAGGATCAAAACTCGTCAGATGGATGTAACTCTGATTTTAGTTTGCCCTGAGTGGATGTAACCCCAATATCAAAAACTAGCATATTGTAGATAGAACCATGTACTAAGTAGATGGAACCTACATTGTTATTAGTATTACACACTTTTACTCTCTTTAATAAAACAGGGTTTAGTTATAATGCTAAGTCACATGAATTTTTATTTATTGTAGTTTTGAAATAATGCCTTTAGCAAATAAAGGAACTCGAGCCTCCCTTTGTTGAACCCTGCATGTATAATATTGCATCATGTGTGTTGGCTCATGGAGCTCTATTATTTGTGCTCGCTCTCGCTCACTAAATACTTTAGAACCTATGGATCAAAGTCACTATGCGTACAACGATGCCTTACGAGCTAATGGAGAAGATTAGGATAGCGTCTAGTAGTCTAGCTCTTACCCCGGTCAGTCTCTTGCTCGTGGCGAGATGTGCTTTTCCTTTTTGCCATCGCTTCCGCTTTATGTAATGTGTCCATTTGGCCCAAATGGTCCTTATTGTAAAATTGACCCAATGCGGTCTATTTAAACTCTGATATGTAATATTATTGATTGGTAAGGTTCATGTTATATACGATATGATTCAGTGATGTATCTATGAGCACTATCTACTGATCAAGTAAATAGTGCAGCGGTTAGTGGTTACATAGAAAATTCTGAATTGGCTAAATCTTGGTCTGACATGGAGCAGATTTGGGACCCTAGATCGTGTGTGACGTACAAATTGTAGTCATGGATAGACCTATGAGTTAAGTTGTGTCGTGTCGGCCCAACTTGGCCCGAACCCTACCGAGCCCATGTTGTGCCAACACAACTCGCCTTTGGTGAGGCCCATGCACAGCCCAGGGCACGACGGGCCACCATCGTGTCATGTTGGCCTAGCTCAACCCTATTGACTTAGAGGTGATGACGGGTTGATTACGGTGATGGGAACATTGGTGACGGTGGTGGATACGATGATGGTTGCGGTGGATGTCATCTTCATCACTTTCGTGCTCTGCTTCTACCTCTTCTTTTGCGCTAAGCGCTACCACGGTGCCGCGCCTACCATCGATAGTGGGAGCAGGGCGGTTCATCTTCACAGGGCTCAGCGATGCGGGCTGCTACACAAGGGGCCTAGACGAGGCGGCCATTGCCGCAATGCCATGGAGGAAGGTGCCCGAGGGGGACCCTACTACTGATTGTGTCATCTACATCACGGAGCTCACTGCCAGATAGGCCGTGTTCCTACTGCCGCCACAAGTTCCACGTCAAGTGCGTTGACATGAGGCTCCAATCGTACTCCACCTGGCGGCGACCACGCAGTCACCGGAGGCTGACCTGGATTCCCCAACTTTCCCACCTGGAGCCGCTAGCTGAAGCCAAGTGTAGTTGACAGGATATATATCAGAATGGCTAAAATGGAAGCGTAAACATATTTAGCTTGTCGAAACACAACACCGACCTCTTTTTTTTTTAATGAAAATCCTATATTTCAAACAGAGTCTTAGGTTGTGTTGTGACTCGAATATATTATAGTTATGAGCTATTCAGGACCTGTTCTTTTCGGCTACGGCTTATGGCTTTTGGTTGAAATTTTTTAATTTTGGCTGTTTACGGTACAGATTACGGAAAGACAGATACTCACTTGCGATTTTGGCTGGTACAGATGTTGGGCTTTTAACGTGTAGATCGTTTAACTTGTAGATCTCGTCTTGAGAAAATATTCCGTTTGAAAATTAGATACTATAGCAAAAACCAAAAGTCGCTAGCTTGTGAGGTAAAAAACAGGCCCTCAGTCGCAAACTCACGATAGCTAGCAGTTCTAGTTATATCTGGATGACTAGTTGCAAAGTTGTGGCATCGCAACTTTGTATAAAAGAATTGTGAAGTAAGGAGAATTGCAAGCTCGCATGTATGCACGACGTTTGATAGTACAAGTGTAGAACCAGCGAGATAGATTACCTCGTATTATTTCACCATAATTTTTGTGGAAGACATGTTTTACCAAAATTTGACACGGACATTCAACGTTTGATTCGGTAGTTTGTAACTTTGTACATATGTACTGTTACTGCACAACCACATCAAATCGACTTTGGAGATGGTATGGCATGTTGCAACTGTACTGTAAGCTGAGAATGGGCCTTCCGATCTCGTGCATGAATCCTTTAGACATGTTTGGTCAAACATTCCTAACCTTTTTTTAAATCACGAGTACAATAAGAATGTATTCATGTACGCGTGTACTGTTTAAACACTGTTCAAACGATCACAGTTGCTCCCGAAGATGCACACTGCTCGAAGCCGGGCGGGGCAGCACGCCCACTGGTTTGCTTGCCACCCGAGCAAGTGCTGGGTCGCTTGCTGGGTCGCGGTCAAATATCCCTAACCTAAGCGTGTATTTGGTTCAGAGTCATAGTAGAACGGGACGGATCCAATACATTTTTTTTAAGATAGAACCGACCCTGTTTCGTGTTTGGTTGCAAGGGATAGGACGATCCCTGTTTTCTGTTTAGTTTAGGGATAAAAGGTTTGGGATGACAAATCTGACATGCAGGGTCTACCTGTCAGCCTCTTTTCTGGGATTGCAACAGCTCGTGGGGCCCACTCGTCCCACCTCATCCCTCACCATCCCCTCATTTCTGGGGGACAGGAGCATCCCCAATTTGAGAGTATATTCGCAGAATATTCCCTAGAGAGATATCTCCCATCCCACTCGACTCTGAACCAAACAGCTCTGGAACGAGGACCGCCCCATCCTATCCCCATAGTCCTGTGAACCAAACACATGCTAAGTGACCGAGAATGCAATAAAATAAGACCATACCTTTTTGCATGCATGCTCATAATTGGCAGAGCATCTTCACGGCTCAACCATCAATTCTTTAGATATATAGTGTGCGTTTATTTAGACTATTATTGATTTTTAAATTCTAACTGTTCGTAAGAGATTATAAAAAAGAAGATAGTCGAATATGATTTTTATCATAAAGCAAAAATTAGTACAGTGTCTATTACAATTAATGTATAAAATATATCTTAAAAAATATATTATTTAAAAACTAGTTACTGTAACAAAACACAAAAGCTAAAAGCCAACGTCCTACCGAACCAAGCAATAGATTATATTCGTCAGGAGGTAACACAAAAACCTTCAAAAAAATCCGACACTATTTTAGTGAGTGCATCTACAGTTCCAGAATGTGGTACAAATCTCATTACAAAAACAGCAAGGTCATGATTAGATTAGTGCCTCGAACTTCTCATTTATTTTTCACTATTCCTAAATTTTGTCTTTTTTTAGCTTTTTAGCTTTCTTGGGAGCTTTTTTGCTGGTTCTTTTTTCCGTATTCGTTTGCATTATCAGTTATAGGTTAACATTTTTTTTTCTATTTTTAATTATTTTAAATTTAATTACATTAAATAAGTCACCATCAGTTACAGTACAATTTCAGCTAGCTACAGTGAAGTTTAGCCATAAGCCATTTCTTTCAGCTCAAATAAACGGCACCCAGATCAGTTAGTCCTGTAATGCAAAGATTGAAAATGACACTATTTTAGTGAGTGCATCTACAGTTCCAAAATGTGGTACAAATCTCATTATAAAAACAGCGGGGTCACGATTAGGTTAGATCAGTTAGTCTTGTAACGCAAAGATTGAAAACAACAAAAAAACAAGTCGGAAAAGTCTAAGATGGCGCTTGATTCGGCTAGGGTTTTGAGAAGCCCAATCAAATATGATAGCTTCTAGAAGTAGTTTCTTGAAGTGGCTTCAAATGCATCTGGCCATTCCCCATGCGTCTGCCCATTCTCCAATCAAGCCTGTTAGAAAGAAGATCTTCAATTATCACCATTCATCATTAAGGAATGTCATAGAACACATTTTCGGTATTTAGAAATTGAACTGGTGTATCATTCTCAATGTTCCAAACTATGACACGGAAAAAGAGAAGAAAATTATCGTAACTACGATGGTTTTGCATAATTTTATTAGGGATAGTTAGTTACCTGATCAGGATTTTGCGAGGCTCGAAAGGGACAACGATTGTATGGATAGGGAAGGCGATGCCATTGCACTTGATGATGTTGCTTCTAGTTCTAGGACTGATGCAAGTATGGGCGAGTTGCGTGATGCTATTGTAGCAGCTTTGGTGTCATGATGTATGTTGAAAACTTACAATGTAACATGTGTATAATGTTATGTTTAAAAAATGAACAATATATTTTGACGCACGCAACGATCAACTGATTATGTGAAGTTTTGAACTTGCAATATGTGTGTCATCCCCCTTCTTGCTATCATATCTCATCATGACGTATAGCTAGAGTATCCATGCATCCTTTATTTTGGTTGGATAGTTTCTTCATTGCCTGGCCAACTACTCTGCTTTCTTTTGCCCTTTGTAATTTTGCCTCTTTAAAATGCAATAGGCATCTTGTATTGTATTAGATGGGATGATTAAAACAACGAATTATTCTAACATAGACAAAAGATAAATTGAAGCTTGATAAACACTACAAAATCAAAAAAAATCAAAAAACAAAAATAAGCAAAGTCGTAGGGCTATTTAGGTAGCATTTAAATTAGCTCAGCCAAAAATTCTAGCTGAATCAAACACCTCTCACTTTTAGTCACTTCTACTTTTGACCGCTTCTTTTTCTAGCCCAACATGAAAACAGAGGTCATGTTCTTTTCAGCTTATGGGCTATGCTATAGTAACTAGTTTTCAGATGAAGTGTCTTTTCAAGATGGGTTTACAAGTCGATTGTAGTAAACACTACACTGACTTCAGCTATACCGATCAAAATTGTATATAAATATCTCTCTCTTTGTACTTTCTCTCATAAATAATCAGAATTTAAAAATTTAAACCAAACAACCATAAATCATGTGACAAAAGATCGAGCCCAGAAGCTCCAGCCGTGTTTAGTGACCCACGATTGCATGGTCTACCTTAAATTAGATCTCTTTTCCTCCCGTCATACGAGGCTCGTGGCTTTGCTAAACGATAAATATAAGAGCTCGTCCTAACCAATGTGACATCCAGGGGCGGATTTGGGCCCATGGCAGCATGGGCTTCAGCCCGGGGTGTGAAAAATTACTAAGTGTATAGTCCAGATAATTTTAGCCTAGCCCGGGGTATAAATCATGTAATTTAGCCCATGTTATTTCTAATTCTCAGCCTTCCTTCTACGAATCTAGCCCATTTAAAATCCCGGCCCATTCCCTCCCTCCCGCTCCGATGCTCCCGATAAAGCCCAAGCCCACATCCCTTCAACCCTAGAGCCCCCTCCCCAGTCTCTCCATTCCTCTGAGCGACTCTCCCATCCTAGGTCCCAGCCGCCAGCGTCCGGTTCTTTATCTTCTCGCCGTCTCACGCATACTCAGGCGCCGCGCCGCCGCCGACATCCTCGCCCTCCCCTCGCGCCCTCACGGCTAGCGTGCTGGCCAGCGGCAAGGCCCCTCGGCAGCTCGACCCCTCCCCTCGCTCTCGTGGCTCGCGTGTTGGCCAACGGCAAGCCCCCTCAACCCCTCCCTTCACGGCTCGCAACTCGCGTGTTGGGCTGCTAGTCGTGGCCGATGCCCAGCGCCCCGACGGCAAGCCCCCTCGGCAGCTCGGCCCCTCCCCTCGCCAGTCGCCGCCACGCGTGATCTTATAGTCCCCCTGTGAGTATGAATCATCAATGCAATTGCTAATTTCAATGTCTGATCTCTCTGTGAGTTAGTTTGAATTTGACTATTTGAGTATTTGACAATCAGTGAATTGTGAATCTGAAAATCAAAATTATGTGAGTATGAATTTATAGCAGCTAGCCAATAGTCCATTTCTCTTCTATGAAAATATATACCCTACCTGTTAGAGTCTGTTATGCCTGTGGGAAATGTTAATGCTTATTTATGAAAGTTTTATGTGGGAGAAATGTGCTTTATACACTCTACGGTGCCAAACAAACTGAGTCTTTGACACTCCATGTTAAAACTCTGGTTTTTAGAGTTATGCCTTGTAACAGCATGGTGACGTTGTTTACTGATTACGTAGCTGGCTAGCTGCTGAACTAATGTTTTTAGTTCATGCTAATTTGTAGTTACTATGAATTTGACTATTTTAGTATTTTACAATCAGTGAATTGTGAATCTGAAAATCAAAATTATTTTAGTATGAATTATTTGATTTCATTTGTGAATTAGACATTGATGTTATTATAATTTGCTATATGTAGGACATTAGGACAATCATATTTTGAAAATTTAGAAACACAATATTAGGACAATCATGTTGAAGTACTTAAGAATACCATACTGTGGGTATAAAAACTACGATGTTAGATATCGGTATAAAAACTACGACATATCGATATTAGCCATTTAAAGTTCAACCCGAGCGTGATGTAATCCTAGATCCGCCGTTGGTGACATCTACTAACGAACGACGTCGTTGATTTTATTCGTCACAAGTGTCTTGCCTCCGTACTAATCGAGTGGCAAATATATGGATGGAGACGAGTACATTTATCGAAATGGGCCCATCATTTAAATGGTTTATATCAAATCGTACAATGTAGGTGGTTTCCGTAGGATTTAGGCTGGGTTCAACCCGGTTTTAGCTTTGATTCTTCACTTTTTACTATAGTAATTAATGTTTAAACGATACTTTTTTAAGATGGGATTTACTAGTCGATTGTAAGTACACACTATATCAAGTTTAACTATATCGGCCAAAATTACATACGACTATCTCACTTTTCGTAATATCTCTTACGAATAGTCAAAATTTAAATATTTAAAATAAAAATCATAAGCTACATCTTAAAAAAAATCCATCCCTACTCTTGCATATGTCCATACTAAAGAATGAAATGTTATATCTTACATTTGCACCGCAGAAATGCAGAATCGTGTAGCCACGCAGGCACACACACGCAAAGTGAGGCTAACGGTTTGTTTTCTGGCTCTCTTGATTTTAAGGTGCGCATGGCATATATGGGTTGTTACTTACTACATTGCAAAATAGACAGGATACTAGTCCGAGTATCTCTATAGAATAGAAAATGTCATATTTTTCTAAAAAAAAAGAAAGAGAAAATGCCATATATAATGTAACCAAAACAGTGGACCAATCTTTTCT
The DNA here is from genome assembly GCA_036346575.1 of Dendrocalamus sinicus. Lineage (NCBI taxonomy): Eukaryota > Viridiplantae > Streptophyta > Magnoliopsida > Poales > Poaceae > Dendrocalamus > Dendrocalamus sinicus. Next base: position 11,830,897 of record CM070664.1, read on the forward strand.
GCCGACGCAACTTCATGTACGCATGGTAGATGACAGCAGCATGGCCTGTGAAGGACGGGTCCGATCGGACGGCCGAGATGTTCGCAACCCTCTGATCGCTCCGGAGCTGAAGGACGTCGCTAGCTGCAATGCAGTGCTCCACCTGCAGGCCGGTCCGGTGGCCATGAAGAGGCACGAGGCGACCGCCCACCCAAACCATGCGACAGGTTTACACGGCCGGGCCCCCGCGAAGAGGACGGCAGCATCACGCGTCGGACGGCATGCACGTGCCGCCGCGGAAGCGTAGTACGGCGAGCGATCGCTACGGCCGGAGGAGGTATCGCCGGATGGGCCGCACACATCGCTAGCTCGCTCCAATTATTGACGACGACGGTGACGACGACGCCGCCAGTAAAATGCGTGCATGGCAGTTGCGACCTGTGACGAGCGCCCGTCCGTCTCCGTCTGTCCCTGGAATTTTTTTTACGGATAATCTATTTTTTATTCAAAAATATATAAATATACCTGTAGGAAATTTTTTACAAAAATAGACTTCAGTCGCCCCCCATTGGGCGACTGCCACCTTTCATCCAACCGGGAGGCGACACAATTTCTGTCGCTCTACGTTCGAGCGACTACAATCAGTCGCTTTCCCATTGGGCGACTGTCATGCAGTCGCCCAATGGATGGGCGACTAAAAGCGCAGTCGCCCAATGGATGGGCGACTGTACTCAGTCCCCGTGATTTTGTAGAGTTTTGTCAATTTTGTAGTTTTAAATTGGAAAAAAATTTGGTATAGTTGTAATAAAAGTTTATGTTTATTGTATGTTGTAGGTGCATTAAAAATTTTGGGAAAGTTTTTTAAGAACAATTGACTGTAGAACATTTGATATATACATTGGTAAGTGATATTTTCATGTTTATGAGAATTAGTTTACGAAGAGAACAGGTATGTTAGTATTGTTAAATGACTTGCTATCTGAATCATTAAATGCGAACAGACGAGATAATAACCTTATGTGAATAGAAATAAACTTCATAATACAGTTGGGAGTAACATGCCGCGTACAATTTTAGTACATGCATAACATATAGCATGATATGCGACTAACCCACCCAACTGCTCCTACCACCTACTGTGTGGACCGGGACCACTTTCCCTTCCTCGCCCGCTCAGCGTTGAACTCCTCCGCGGCCTCTTTTGCCTTAGCCGCAATTTCCCTCTTTCTCTCGCGTTCCCTCTCGCGAGCCTCCCGCTCCCTACGGGTGCATGCTTCAAGATGAGCTTGCGTCTCGCGTTGTATACGCAGGGTGTGCTCGTTCTTGCGGCGCTCCTCCTCCAGCAACTCCTTCTCCTTTGTGACATTTCACTCCTCGAAGTCGAGGGTCCATTGGTCCGCAGGGTGGATCTCAAGATCGATCCATTTGCGGTAACCACATAGGGGCTCCGGAGACTGTAAATAAAAGAGAGATATTGTTAGTGCGTGTTGTGAAGGAGAAAAGGTAGGGGAAAACGGTGCATGTGGTCGCACGCGCCGATAGGTTGCGGTGTCAAACGGCGGTTGGGGTAGTCACTGGAGTAGTTTGCGCAACCCCAGTAACGCATACCTAGACTGATGCGGTGCTTAGACTTGAAGAACTTGCACACGTCCCCGCAGAACGCTCGGTGGGGACGTCCGGGATGGGGTTGTTGCTACGCGGGCGCTCTAGGGGGGACTTTTCATCGTAGCACGATGGGCTTGTTCTACCCGGGCCTGTATAGCCCTATTTTCTCATCGCGGGCGGCAGCTGACCGTGCTATGTCACGGGTCTCCTCCCAATCCTTCACCATCTTATCCCATTGCTTCTTCTTACCTTTGTCCATCCCGGTGGGGTGAGGGAAGCGCGGTGTAGTATGGGGTTTGGATGTGCAATGTTTGCTAGGAAATGGAATGCACACCAATTTATAGGGTCCGTTTTGTCTCTACCCCTACGTGTAAAGCTGGTCCGCGTGGTCGTAGCAGTGAGCAAAGCTGCTCTGTTTTGTCATCTCACTGAGCAAAGTTGACCTCTTTTTTTCATGTCATGTCACTGAGCAAAGCTGGCCTCTTTTGTCATGTGTGTGCAGAAAGCAGCCCTGTTTTGTCATCTCTCTGAGCAAAGCTGTCCTCTCTTGTCATCTCACTGAGCAAAACTGCCCTGTCTTGTCATGTCACTGAGCAAAGCTGACCTCTTTTTGTCATGTCATGTCACTGAGCAAAGCTGGCCTCTTTTTGTCATGTGTGTGCAGAAAGCAGCCCTGTTTTGTCATCTCTCTGAGCAAAGCTGCCCTCTCTTGTCATCTCACTGAGCAAAGCTGCCCTGTCTTGTCATGTCACTGCGCAAAGCTGCCCTGTCTTGTCATGTCACTGCACAAAGCTGCCCTGTCTTGTCATGTCACTGCGCAAAACTGCCCTCTTTTGTCATCTCACTGAGCAAAGCTGCCCTCTCTTGTCATGTGTGTGCAGAAAGCAATTCTCCATGTGGGTGCCACGAGGCTCTTTCGGCATATAGGCAACGAGGGGTATGTGTTGTTCTCCATGTGGGTGCTATCGCATTTTAACGAACAGCAAATACATCTAGTAAGTAAGCAAATACAACACCAACTACATTACAGAAAAGGGATATAACATACAAGTTTTACAAATGGTACATGAAATTTAGCATGCATTGGAACTACTGATCAGGACATGTATTGCATCATCTAGCTGTGTGCCCCTCCTGACCGCATCGCCCACAACGTGCACCAGATGTTCCAGCTTGTGATTCGTCCATGTCATTTCTAATACGTCGGCTCTGTCGCCGACCCTTCCCACCCTTCATCATGTTAATATCCGAACCCAGGTCCTCGCTGAAATATCCAAAGTGGCAAAGTTTCCCACCACCTTGAACCCTCGGAGCTCCCCACACCAAGCTTGCAGTATTCTCTTCTTGAAAAAGTACTCGGACATGAAGTTGGAAGGATCCATACCCACGGTCCCGCATGCAGCGAGGACATGAGAGCATGGTTTGTGTAACAACTTAAGCTTGTTGCATGTGCAACTAGGTTCGTTTGCATGATCTCCAAGTCCGGCTGTCAAGGAGTATCACCTCGAAACGATGCTCCCTGTTGCGCATGACATGCACTGTGTGCAATTGACCCTTCTGTGCCTTCGTCTCCATGTACGCAGTAATTTTTGACGAATACAGGGCTCCGGGATTGGCCGCATGAAGTGCGGCACTCGCGTGCCTCTCCCTGAAGTAGCGGATTGTGCTGTGAAGAACACCTTCCACGATGACGACAAGAGGCTGAGAACGGAGACCCCTCAGAACCCAATTGTAGACCTCGGCAAGGTTAGTTGTCATTATTCCGTACCTTGCGCCATCCGTGTCGTGCAACAGCGACCACTTCTCCAATGGTTCCCCCTCGATCCACTGCGAGAAGCACTTGATGTTTCGTGAGCTCCTCCTTCTTACACCACTTCGGTTAGGCTCATCGATTGCTGGCAAGCATTGCGGTTGTGCCGCCCCAGGAGTGACCGGCCCCTTGCTCCTCTCTTCGACGTTCTTCCTGGTGTGCTCATCCAACAACCCCCATGAAGCATCAAATTTCCTCTGCTGGTTCTGCCTAGCCAGCCTCTTGAATAGCTTCATCAAAGATTGTTTCGGGAATTGCTTGAAAAAGTTTGCCCCTAAGTGACGACTGCACCACCAGTTCCTCATGTCCGGCCAATGAAAGGTCTCCTCAGGGTCTTCTTGAAGTTTTCATATCGCCTTTATAATACCGACGTGGCGATCATGGATTACGCACACACCAGGACGGGTGCCTACAACTCCAGCCCTCACATGTCTGAGAAACCACAGCCAGCTCTCATAATTCTCACTCTCCACAAATGCAATGGCCAGCGGCACTATTTGATTGTTACCGTCAACGCCAATGGCCGTCAGGAGCTGCCCTTTGTATTTGCCTGTCAAGAAGGTCCCATCTACTGATATCACTGGCAGCATATGCCTGAATGCTTCAATGCTAGCACCAAATGCAAACAATACTCTCTGCAACACCGCAAATCCCGGTGGACTTATGGACGGCTTGTCGTGCACGGCGATGTACGTGCCCGGGTTCCTTTGCTGCAACACCTTAAGCATACGAGGAAGGTTGTCGTACGCTGCCTCGAAAGTGCCAAAACGTTTTTCCAACGCCTTTTGCTTTGCACGCCACGCCTTCGCGTAGCTAATCTTATACTTGAATTTATTCTCGATAGCTACCACAATATGCGTGGCCGCAATATCTTTCTTCTCCACTATCTCCCCATACATCACATTGGCTATAAATCCAGACGTCAAGTTACGATGCAGGAGTGCAGCTCCACCTTGGACACAATCCAGTGAGTCTCATACTTGGGTCTACGTGCCTGCACCCTCCAAGGATAACTAGCCTGCTCGCACTTCACGGTGTACTGCTCCTGGCTTGATTTAACGACGCGAAATGTCCGCTGCATTGAAAGGGCCCAAAGCTTGATGGCATCCTGCAGCGCTTCCTTGTCAGCAAACATACCATGCAACTGAACATCTGTATCATGATACTCCCATGGTGATTCATGCTCATCATGTGCGGAAACACCCTCCGCATTAAACCGGTTCCATTCCTGGGGAATATGAACTTCTTCATCATCGAAACTGTCCTCCTCCTCGTCCTCTACAGCTTGCTCTTCATCCCATGCCCTCTGGTCATCAGATTCCATCTGCTGCACGATATACTCATTATGCTCTCCTTCATCAGCTTGCCCAGTTCCCTCTCTATAGTTTGACGGCTGTAACTCTCCTCTATGTACTGCATCGGCTTGCCCAGTTCCCTCTCTATAACTTGACAGCTGTAACTCTCCTGCATGTACCGCATTGCCTTCATCACAAACAACTTCATCAGCTCCGCCAATGTGCGGCCCGCCCGAGCTGCTAGCACCTCCCGGCAAAGATAGGCGGCGCACGAGCTTCTGCAACTGCTTGTAGTGAGCACGGTTGCACAAGCAGACACACTCGTATCCACGCGCGGCACACCTTGCACAAAACCCTTCCACGGCGAGCACACCAATGTCTTAAACTCCCATCTGATGTCCGTGGGAGACCGGCTCCAAAGCCCTTGCACAACGACGCTGCACACCTCGGGGTCCAATGAAAAACTCTCGGTCAGCCAATGCTGCACATCTATCATTCTAGCATTCTCGTCATCCGGAAGTACGAGAGTTACTTGCGGAAAATCGCTCAAATCCACACCATTCGGACCTTCACGAATAATTCCAGCACCATAATACACTCAATGTAGTGGCCATTGATGATGTAGGCCTACATGTTTGATTGAAATTTACGACATGTCAAATAACATCGTACAACACTAAACTACACTTTTCATACTAAAAAGAGTGATAATATTTCTATACTACAAAATGTTCCATACTACTAAATGTATACTACAACTTTTTGACACTAATATTTCCATACTAAAATTGTGCTACATTTTCTACATCTACAATTTTTACTAACACCAAAATTTTATCTAAATAATAGTGCAAATACAACATAATAAAAAAATACTGGATCCAAATGGATGGAATAGCTTCTACTCTTCCTTCCTCCCTCACCTCCTCCTCCAACCCTGTCCTCCTCTCCTTCTCTTCTCCCCTCCTGTTCTTCCCCTCCTCCCTCTCTTCTTTCTCTCCTTTTCTTCTATCGTTTCTTCTTTGTGCAAAGAATGAGTGGGAGTGGGCGGCCGATTGCGGTGGAATAAAGTACCCCCCCTGTCGCCCTATCGTTGGACGACTGGAATTACAGTCGCCCAACCGTACAGCGACTACATTGAGTCACCCAACGCTCGGGCGATACCATTGATTCGCTCAACGGTTCCCATATTCCCTAAATGTCACCGTCCGGTTGGGCGAAAGGTGACAGTCGCCCAATGGGAGGCGACTGAAGCCTATTTTGTAAAAAATTTTCCCGTGGTATATTTATGTATTTTTGAATAAAAAATGGATTATCCGTACAAAAAATTCTTTGTCCCTGCCCTTCTCTGGTCGTACGCCCGTTGCAGATGGAGCATACTTCCTCCGTTTCCTTGGTCATCTCGTCGGCCGCCTCTGTCCCGGCGGGCCCAGTCGCTCGCTCCCTAGTGGTAGCAGCAGCAGAGTTTTGCAGAGGCAGGGAATCGGGGCTGACTTTTTATAGAACGAATGGAACCTTATTAATTCCCGGCCGGAATTGCTCCGTGCACCAACAGTAGCAGAGTTTTGCAGAGGTAGGGAATCGGGGCCTTTTTTATAGAACGAATGGAACCTTATGAGTTCCCGACCGGAATTGCTCCGTGCACCAACGACGTTTCAATACATTTTTTAGTTACAAAAAAATGAAACAACCCTATTAAAACTTTGATCCGGGAGAAAACGTACACATCGCAAATAAACTGAGAAAACACAAGAGAATTTCTGAATTTCTCTATTCTCTTATTTGCTCCCACTTTTTTCTTGCTTTTCTATTTTTTTACTTACAAAATTGGGTACAAGTCTCCTTAATATAAAGGCTAATAGTCTCCTACTCGTATACGTATTCGGACTTCAAATTGGACACAACTTCAACTTAAGTTATACTCGAAGACGTACTTTTCTAACAATCTCCCCCTTAATCTTGACTTGACTCTAAAATATTGAGGTAGTCAGACTTAACTACGACTTTCTAAACTTTATGCCTAACACATTACTTGAGTTTGGACGGTGACACATCTTTCTCAAACGTCCCTAACTCAACTCATCATTAGAGCACTGTTGATTCATCATCGTTGAGCGCTTCAGCAACAAACGCTTTCTTCATCTTCAGCTTGGGGCATTCTGAAGCAAAGTGTCCATAATCGTTACAATTATAACACCTCACTTTTGGCTTATCAAATTTTCGATTCTGACGGCCTTAACCACCACCCCTAGAAGTGTTCTTACCTTCACGCTTCGATGATCGGATCTCCCGCTCAGTATGGGTCAACAAGAGATGTCCGTCACCTTTGTTGCTATTGTCGTAGATGCGTTCCTCATACGCCTTAAGACGACCATGACCTCCTCCATGGTCATTGTTTTTAAGTCTCCAAATTGCTCTATGACCGAAGCAATCGGGAGAAACTTTGAGGGAACAACACGAAGGAATTTCTTCACTGCGTACAACTCTTCCACCTTCTCGCCAAGGGCCCGTATCTTGTTGACGATGACCGTCAACTGGACAGTGAAGTCATTGATCGACTCCGTTTCCTTAATATGCATCACCTCGAACTCGGTCTTGAGAGTTCGTACCTTTGCTTTCTTCACACGATCAGCACCAAGATGCATCGTTTTCAATGCCTCCCCACGCGGCTTTGGCCGTCTCCTTTTCGGCCAATAGGAAGAGCGTCTCCTCTGGGATGTCCTGATAGATGGCCGCCAATGCTATCTGATCCTTGCGCACATCGACGTTGCCGTTCTCGATCGCATCCCACTCTCTTTAAACCTTCATGTACACCTTCAGCTTGATTGCCCATGCTGCATAATTGCTTGTCGTAAGCATCGTATAATGCAGCGAGACAACGGAACTCTCCTTCGCCATCATACGAATGATGCCTCGTCACTGGTGACACCACTTCCTAGAGTACGCGGCATGATCTTGAGCACGGATCAAGAACTCGGGCTACTTTGAAGCGGCTCTTAGACCGAGGAAACGGAAGAAAAAAGCTGCACTGTTTTTTCTTTTTCCTTGCTTGGACTTGCTCTTTCCGAAGTACTTGCTTGGGGCCTCTATTTTGTTCTAATTGCAGTCAAAGCATCGTGGTCGAAGTGCCATGGTTGAAGCGCCTTGGTTGAAACTGTGGTCGAAGTGTTGTGGCGGAAACATCGTGGTGGAAACCATGGTCAAAGCGTCGTGGTCGAAACATTATGGTCGAAGCTGTGGTCGAAGTTCCATAAGGGAATTTCTCTGCCATGGGGGCTTCTTTCCTTTAAGTCCTGCACATACAAAATCACTTCCCCAAGTCACTACTGCACACCCCAACCAAAAATCCATGACACTAACACAACAGTGAAAACACACACACACAACAATTTGATTTCGATATCTTACAAAGCGATTTGCCGGCGGAGCGTGCATGCTTGACGCCCTGTGGTGCCAGCTTGAACTTCGGCTTCATGTCGTTCTCCTACTAGCACTAGAAAGGTCGCCTCAATTAAAACTCTGAATTAGATTTGCAATTCTTGGGACAGAAAAATTAAAGAAAGATAGCTACTTGGGATAAACGGATTTATACCAAGGAGGAGACAATGAGGTCACGTTCGTTGGGAACTCTGTGACCATGGTGGAGGATCAGGTATGTACGTGTTGTGTTGGTTCTTGGAGTGAATGGGGGAAAGGGTAGGTGATTAATAAGGGGCGAGATGTGGGAGGAGACCCGGTGTCGGCCATTCGATGCAAAAAGAATGGACAAGTGGGATAGGGATCCTAGGGTTGATGCTGCGGATCGATGATGTGGCAGGGCATTATCGCAGACGGTTTAGATAAATAACCGTCAGTGATATGCAGGCATCATAGACGGTTCTTGGTAATAATCATCTGTGAATTATCACAGATGGTTCTTGTTAATAACCGTCTATGATAATTGCTGATATTATAGACGATTTTTAATCTGAACCGTCCGTGATAATTCATAGGCAGTTCTTAAGAATAACCGTCTATGATAATTATGTATCATAGACGGTTCTAATGATGTGCTTGTAAAACCGTCTGTGGTAATCTTAATACAGACGGTTCCACCAAGCTGTCTGAGATGAGACGTCCAGTATAACCATTTTTGCAGTAGTGATTATTGTTACTTTTATTATTACTATTTAAGCACTCTTATTTACATACAATAGCAGTTTGGAATGACATTATGAATAGTTAGACTCTACCATCGAAAAAGCATGTCATATTTATAAAGGCCATATTCACCTTGACAACTTTGGTAATTAATCATAGTATGGATATCTATTAGTAGATAGTACAATTAAAATAATTTACTTGGACTACTAAGAATAATTCGGCTTCACGTCGAAAGACTTTAAAATGATACTAAGGGATGAGGCTACTTGGTGGGAAGCCCATAAATGGTTGTAGCCAATGATCTCACCCTGAATTGAGGCTTTGGTATGATATGGTGGTGTGGTGCCGGTGTGCATAAGGTATATGAAAGATAGCCTCATAAAGACTAGACCCTTGTGTCAAGTAAATAACATAGAACTTGCTCAACCATGTATGAATAAGGATAACTAGCTAAAAGGGGGGTGAATAGGAGGTTTTTAAATTCTTTTGGCTAAATCACAATTTTATAGCAAGTATGAATTTCATTATAATGGTTTTACACAATTAAGGTTTAAATTCTCTAGCTTTCACTAAGGCACTTCAGGTTTCACTAAGCCACCACAACTCCAAGTCTATACTAGATACAATTCTAGCTACATAAGGTAATTCAATAATTGCTAGAAATATAAATGTGAAAAGTAAAGACAAGTGGGATAAACAACAATGAAGATACGCGATGTTTTTTGGTGGTTCGAAGACTTGCTGGTCTTTCCTAATCCATGTTGAGATAAGTCTAAACTAATTGGGACTGGCTCCATGAATTAAGCCTAACCACCGCAAGTCCACTAGGGTTGCTCTTTATTCACTCTAGAGATGGCAAGCACCATGCCACTCACAAACATGTCGGGTCTCTTCACAAGATTCTTTAAAAAGATCATCACGCAAACTCCTCCAAGTCTCCTAGGTGTTGGCAACCACCATGAGTAATAGGTCAATGATGCTTACTTGAAGGTTCCCAAGTGCCACAAAGAACAACTAATGATGCAATGCACTTGAATGCACTTAACAACCTCAAAATGTGAAAATCGAGCAAATAAGTTGAATAGATAGTAGCAAAGGCTCAAATGTATTCCATGAGGTCCAAGAAGAAGCACTTGATGCTAATAAGGAGCCATTTATAGTCTCCACCCACTAGAATGACCATTGGGTCTAAATCCCCAAAAATCAAGGGATGCAGTACTACCACCATGTAGTGGCCAGTACTACTGTACCTACTGTTCAACGGCTATTTAAGATTCATTAAATGTACAAAAACTAGCAGTTAACTCAAATATCGGTAGTACCGTACTCACAATACTCGGTAATACCAATCATCTGAGTATTGTACCTTAGTTGCAGTAGTACCGATTTCTAGAGGAGAGAATATGCTCCAAAATGCACTTCTCTAAAAATTAGCTACCGCCAACTAAAGTGCAGTCATACCGCACTCCGGTAGTACCGGTCTCACCGTGCGGTCATACCGCCTAGCGGTACTACTGCTCAACAAATGAGACCGCTCTGCGGTACTACCGCGCAACACATGCGGTACTACCAATTCAAGAAAAGTTCAATATGCTCCTATCTAGAAAAATGCTATCGGCATGTAACGGCCGGTAGTACCAATGCAGTGGTACTATCGTCAATATACCTGTGGTCATACCAGTTTTGAAAGGAAGATTAAGAGAGGGTTCCAAATGAAGTTTCAAATGTATGCATGAACCATAATTGATCATAGTGGCACAAGATTAGCTTCAAGCTACTAGCCATGCCCCTCTTTATAGTGTGGCATCAATTCTACAAATCTAGTCATTTTCAACAAAACACCGAAACCGGTAAAAACTATAAAGAGATCTTTACACTACAATATTTTTTTAACTTAAGTCATGTCTTGATCCATATCGATCTTTGATTATCTTTGCATGTCTTTTCCATGACATCATCAAAATCCAGAACTAAATCTTTCAATTATCTTAATAAATAAGTTAGTCCATTTAATCATTATCGTCATTAATTACCAAAATTATTTTTAGGAGCGTAGACGTGGAAATTGTGAATGACAAACCCCCTTGCTAATTAAATATCGTTTTACGATTTTAAGTGCTACATTTTTTACTAGTAAACTTGTATCTATTCTTATCGTATTATAACTTGTGACTCTATTCAGTTGAACTTCTTGCATATTAGTTAAATGGCCTTTCCATGTAGGTTGCCGAGTACGTGGTGTACTCAATCTTGCTTATTTTCATCAGAACAGATAACAGTAGAATAAAGGATGCAGTAGTTATCGTGTTAGAGTTACGACCACACTCAAGCGTTCCTGTGGGATTTAATTGGTTCTTCTGAATGTAAGTTAAATTTTGTATTTAGATGTCTATAAAGTTATTGTAGTTTGCCCATTAGGTCATATTTTAATCAAGCTAATTCTATTTAAATACTCGTGAGCATGTAATAACTCTTCATGTTCATAACTGAGCTCTTGAGCTGTAGCAAGAATCATCAGGCCCTATTCTTAAAATGGGTCCTTACAAAACACATGGGTTAATTTGGATGCGCTGCACTTGTTGATTTGGGTCAATTAATAGTGAATTAGCGATTGTATATACTGTTTTGTGATGAATCTGTATACGAATTGTTTTGACTCCATTGACCTCTACAATATCCTGCTTGGAACACCAAAATACTTGGCTTGGTTGGCACTTTGTGCAGCAATCCTATCTAAACTGTCACAGCTAGCAGCAGTGGGCTAAACTTGTCCACGTCGGATAAGAAACAAGGAAATAGTACTATTCCTAGTCTCCAGCCGTTCTTGGAAGCCTCTAGTCTATACTCTTTAGCATCTAGCTTATCGTGCACGGCGATCCGACGACTTGTCCGACCGTGGACATGGAAACTTGGAAAGGTGCATGCATGGAGATTTTCAGAGGAACCTAGCTAGCTAGCTAAAGATCCACGGAAAATGTAGCACGTGGCGTTGGTGGTGAAAAATCAACAATTGTACTAACCTTGTAGACTTTCTGAATGTCAATGCGTGTGCTAAGCTCTTGTCAGTTTCTTTTTTTACAACAAATTCACGATGGCAGATCTAAAAATGCTCTAATTTGCCTCTCTGGTTTAATGAAGATCAATAGATCATCAGCTGCTGTGCAAGAGGTTGTAGGTTCCTTTCCTGTTGAGAACGTTAATTAGGTCGTATGTAGGAAAATTCTTTGTAGGAAAATATAATGGATGGATTTCGTGACTTCCAAGTATCGGAGGAAAATCTCTACGGGGAGAGATTAGACATGGCCCCAATTGTTAGGCCCAAAATTTTGAAAACAAAAATATTTCAGTTTAGAAAATCTAAAGGATCACCTAGACAAACTATATAAAAAAAATTCTTATACAATTATGGACTGTTGGGTACCAACGAGAGCTAACCATGATTATCAATTGCACACGTGGGCGGCCTAATCACATGCCAAATTTACTAACGACAGTTTATACACAAACAAAGGTTATATTCTTACTATACAATATCTCATGGTACGTAAGTACCGCTTTGGTGCCATCGTTTTCAACTGAAGAGAATTTTTTGCGCCCTAGCCTCATCCTCCTCCGTAGCTGGACAAACCTTATCCGGCACGACCAGTCACCTCCTACTCTCCTAGGCATCGTGAGCCTAATTCCATCACCGTAAGAAAGACGGCAATTACCTACCTGTAGAATCGGATATGGTGAATCCAGAGGATGAATGACTTCTTAAAATCATCTTTCAAATATCTGCAATAACACAGCGAAAATTATAAGATTGAGATCAGCAACTAATGGGGGTGAATAGGAGCCCAAACTAATTTCAATGCTTTTCAAAATCATTTCCTTTGAACAAAAGTAAAACTTTTTACTCCAGTAACTATGGAATCTATGAAGATCAAAAACAAATAATCATAAGAAAAGATTAAAGCAAAACTAAGCAAAACATACTTTGACGTGTCTGAGGCGGTCTGACCTCCACCTTTTCTGACCTCTACAAAGGTGGCAGTCTGACCTCCACAAGAGTGGCGGTCTGACCTCCACATTTTCTGACCTCTACAAAGGTGGCAGTCTGATCTCCACAAGAGTGGCGGCCTGACCTCCATGGAGGTGGTAGTCTGACTCTGACTCTAGTGCTCGCGATCTGACCTCCATTAAGGGGCAGTCTAACCTCGAATTAAGGAACAAAGTAAATTTTAGGACTATTTCAAATTTGAAAATCAATGAAACTTTTGATCCACAATTCCAAATGACTTAATCCCAACCAAAAAAATTAAGAAAGAACCTAAGAAAATTAGGAGCTATTGGCTCGTGAACCTCTGCTGCACCAAAACCAGGCTAAAACCACAAATTGAGCTAACTATCAAATCAAAGCTCCAATTCACTTGAAATTTGGTACTCGCCTTCTCTAGGATGTTAGAAACCTATTCCAATCAATGAGCAAAAGAATTGTTCACTACTACAAAAGAGGCTATACTGGACAGCTACATCACAAACGGTTCATACGGAACCGTCTATGCTTAAACTATCACAGACGGTTTATACTAGCAACCGTCTGTGATAATTGAGACATCATAGATGGTTCATGTTAATAACTGTCTGTGAAAGTTGCGAACATCACAAACAGTTCATACAAAAAAACCGTCTCTAATATTGTGGACATCACAAATGGTTCTTATAACAAACCGTCTGTGATATTACAGACATCACAGACGGTTTGTATAAATAACCATCTGTGAATTATCACAGACGGTTATTAATGCGAACGGTCTATGATAATGTTCGTATCACAGACCATTTGTGGTTGGAATCGTTTGGGATAATCTGTGCTATTAAATACCGGGCGTACGTGGTCATGACACAGATCTATTTTCATTGCGCTACATCGGTGGAGCGAGGCGGTCGGCTTTGTGGAGTTTGGTGAAAACATATCGCTTGTAGATCTATATACGTCTTCTTAGTGATCAGAGGTTAGTCCTCAATTGCTTCGAATAACTTATATGCCTTGTAATTGAAAGAGATGATAGCTAAATTTTTGTTTAGATCTAGCTAGCTAGCTATGTTTAGAAAGATAATGGTACTTTGCTCAATTTCAAAATGAGTAAGTACTCCTAGTTTACTTCAATATATTCTTGGTTAATATTATTGTGTCATGAATACGTGGCTAGCTAGCTAACTAATATAGATGTCATGTGTAATTAAGTATAGCTGGTCTAATTTGCTATAATAGCGCTAATAATCATTTTTGACACACATTTGTTACATATGTAGCGTAGATGGACCGAAGCTAGATGTACGTTGAGAACCGTGTGAGTTAGGAGTACTGTCCATGCATTGATTGTGATAATCTAAAGATATTTAGCAACTCAGCTCAGATCGAAGTTCACTTGATATCAATGTTGTGCTTGGAAAAGGACGTAAATTGAGGACCTGTCGGAAGAACATGTGGAAGAAGCGGTCAATATTTTGGGACTTGCCTTATTGGGAGCACTTAGAGATACGCAATTGCATCGATGTCATGCATATAGAGAAGAATATATGTGACAGTTTGATTGGTCTATTACTGAACATTTGTGATAAAACAAATGATGGTGTCAACGCAAGGCGTGACTTGGTCACTATGAACATCAGGATGGATTTAGCACCGATATAGACCGATAAAGGCCGGACGTACCTTTCCCCCAACTTGCTACACTCTGTCTAAGTCCGAGAGAGCTCAACTGTGCCAGTCCTTGCATGGTGTAAAAGTTCTGTCCGATCACTCCACCAACATGAAGAAACTTGTTTCCATGGAACATTTGAAATTAATTAGCATGAAGTCTCATGACTGTCATGTGCTAATGACACAAATGCTACTTGTTGCAATTAGAAGTATTTTGCTAAACAAGGTTCGAGTGACAATCATAAGGCTATGTTATTTTTTTAATGCAATTGCTCAGAAGATCATTGATCCTAACGGACTAGATGTTCTGCAGACCGAGATGGTGACAACTCTATGTCATCTAGAAATGTATTTCCCTCCGTTATTTTTTTATATCATGGTCCATCTCATTGTCCACCTTGTGAAAGAGATAAAGATATGCGCCCCATGTTTCTACATCATATGTACCCGTTCAAGAGGTACATGGAAATTCTCAAGTCGTACGCAATCGATCTCGACCGGAGGGTAGCGTCACCGAAGGTTATACAACCGAAAAGGTCATTGAATTCTGCATCGGCTACATGGCTCAGGTCGAACTGATAAGTATACTTTTATCTCGTCACAATGGAAGGCTGGAGGGTATCAGGACTATCAGAAGGAAAGCAATAACTCCGGATTGAGATATGTATGCTTAAGCCCATTTTATGGTTTTACAACACATGACTGAAGTGACCCTATATATTGAAGAGCACATGGACATGCTATGCCAAGAGAATGCAGGCTAGTCAGATGTTTGGATCACGAGACAATACAACCGTCAGTTCAACGAATAGTTGAAGGTGCGATTGACTGGGAGGTTGTCAAGTGAAATACTACAATGGTTGGCAAAAGGGCCAAAAATTACAATTGTGATATGTCAAGGATACAACATTAATGGCTACGCATTTTATACAACAGATCAGGATAGAAAGATCATAGTGCAAAACTTAGGTGTCTACATAGATGCTTATGATTCGCATGTCAATACCATTGGCCCAAGCTCGTACTACGGGCTTGTAGAGGAGATTTGGGAGCTTGACTACGTAATTTTTAAGATTCCTCTATTTCGGTGCCATTAGGTCTAACTCCCACGGGGTGTAAAGGTCGACAAGTACGGCGTCACTACCGTGGACCTCAAATGTGTAGGATACGAAGACGAACCATTTGTACTCATGGAAAAAGAACATTAGATCTCGAAGCAACAGCTCCGAAACCCTCTGTGTAAATCACACTAGTCTAGGATCAACTAGTGCACACAGTGATAATAGGGATACATATCAAGCACAATGACAAATTTATTAAATAAGAGAGTACAGCCTTATGGCCAACATTTACATTAATGCTCATTGGCAACAATAATAAAGTTAAATAACTATGGAAGCAACTGATAAAGTGAAGCCCAAGCTTGTCCATAGGCAAAAGACAGTAAGACGTGGCCTACTCATTCTGGTCCTCACCATAGTCGAAGTCGTCCTCTTCTGTGATGAGATGGCAAGAGTGAGTACAAACTTGTACTCCGCAAGTCACATAGAGAAATGCAATATAATGATAAAGGCAACAAATGAAGGCATATAGGGTCATTTGTGCATAAAATTGCATTTAAAAAATAATGGTAAATAGATTGAAAGTTGTTGAATTTAATACAATAAGTAAAAATAGTAATTGTAAATGAAATTAATACCGTTAGTGCAGGCTCCGACCAAACACTAACCTAACCACGGGCATCCCACCCGGACCATCTTTTCTAAAGATCTCGTATGGATTCCATCCATCCATACGCTTCCAATCTCTCATGGATTCTAACCATCCATAAGGTTTTCATAAACCATTTTGAAAACAAAGTCTAATTCATGAAAAACTTTACTCAGTTTACTCATGACCGTGGGCACGGCTATCCATGATAGATTATACACCCTGCAGAGGATGTACAGTTTTACCCACAAGACATGATCATCTCATATTGCCATGTGATTAACACACTTCCTCAGGTGTGCAGCAGAGAGATCATGACAAGGCCTTTACAATGCAAAGCCTTCAACTTGGCCAAGCCAACACTAAGGTTTCACCCCAATAAGGAATCCACCAGACTGGGACCCCCTCTTGAGCCGAGTGAGACTTCTCATGGCCTACGCCATGCTCACTTTCAACCTACGACGTGACTCGGGTTGGGACCCGCAAATTAATCGGTCAGGACTGTCCCATACCTGCCTTCTGGTAGTACGATAGAGCTTTGCAATAGTAGCTCACAGATCGGTCCTTAATTTGACTTAGGCTCAACCACATACCCCCTGTGCCCGACAATCAACACCGTGTCACCGAACAACAGTGCATGCCTGCACCCACCACCTAACCATTAGCCTAAGTCTAAACCAGATTTTATATTTTATTGCAAAATATTTCATTATCCTTCTTGACTCACCGAAGTCAACAATACAATTGAAAAGTTTATCATTTTATGTGAAAAGGTTATCCCAAAACAAAGATTATGTCTAAGCAGGTCTAAGCATTTGATATAAAACTCTCTAGTCAATACTAGTGTACTAACTAGAGTTTAATTCTAGGGTGACAACGTATCGATGAATTCAATGTCAATGGAGGAATTAACAAGTAGGTATTAACTATATTAAAAATTGGAATGAGATACATTGAATAAAAATATACATGCAGAATAATTTAGACAACATAATTTTATTTTACAAACTGGGATCAACATGGTCAAGGTATGTGACTTGCCTTGCTCCTCAAATGGGTGTGAATCGTCATCGTAGAATTCTCCAGAATCGTCATAGTCTACATGTGAAAAATAACCCACCAAACTCAAATAAAATTCAAATAAATTCAAATAAACTACAAATATTTAAATTGAGGGTAGAAATGGATAGATTGAAATTTTTGATGAATTTAGAAATTTAAATGGGCTCAATCGGAGTTAGGACGAAAGAGAATGAGCTCTCGGAAGTTTAAAATCAGAGAAAAAGAAAATGGCTGATTTTCTGGAATTATTTTTCTAAAGGAAATTGGAATTATGATGTCAGTCATTACAACCACGCAGAATCGCTTACGATCACATAGTCAAACTTACGATCACGCAGTCGAGCCTACGATCACACAGTTGAACTTACGACTATGAAGTCGTTTACAACCACACAGACGAGCTTACGACCATGAAGTCGTTTATGACCACACAGACGAGCTTACGACTATGAAGTCATTTACGACCACACGGTGCTATGATGAGTGCCTATGCCCTAGAGACCTTGTAGCCTCCCATCAATAATTATTTATAGATGTGTGTAGTAGACGTATACGTGTGTGTTTGCGTATGTGGGGTGTGCATGTTGTGCGAGTTGAGTGTACGTCTATGTTGTATCCTAAAAAAGGTTAGTGAAATTGTCAGGACCCGTATCTGCAAATCCGAATCTTCTGTATATTCTGAACTAGTTCCAAGATCAGTAGCTAATGCACACAGTATCAACATTGATGAAATCATATCCATACAACGAAACAGCTTAAAATAAGCTAATTTAACTAAATAGTAACAACGGACCTTACAATCAAGGTTTTACAACTATTGCCACGTAGGGCTTAATGACAGAAAATAAACTTGCAGCAAAAGAAACTCTTGTGGTAGCCATCCAATATGCCCACAGACAATCGAGTGAAAACACACCCTAGATCGCATAGTCCTTGAAGTACAACTTCTCGTAGAATTCAGTGTTCTCTAGGTCTTTTTCGATGACTGATCAACAAATGGCATAAATCTATGAGTACATAAAATACTCAACAAGTCGTAGGGAAATGTATGTAAATAGTATTCATGCACGGCTTGAACAAGAGTAGATTTATAGCTATTTTGCATAAAGCAGTTTTGACAGTAAATATGGTAAATAGATTGAAAAGTATAATTGAAAAGATTACATACATAAGTAAAAAAAGTAGTTTGAAACAACTAGTGAACTACCCGTTCATTTCCCAACCATTCCACAAACCACAATTTTTAGATAAAATTTATCTCCTATGTGAAATCACCAGCCATTGTCCATAACCGGGAATACGGCTATTCGAATAGTTTTTAACACTCTGCAGAGGTTGTACAGTTTGACCCACAAGAGATAATCAATTTATAATGTCGGCCAAGACATTCTTCTGAAGGTGTGTGACTAAAATGATTATCACAAGGCTTTTACAAAGCTCTGTTTTGATCTAGTTCTACTCGCTAAGGTTTCGCCTCCATCCGGGCCCCTCTTGTGCCTAGTGTGAATGTCTAACCTAAAATTCACACTTCAACCTCAACAGAACTAAATTAAAACATTACTAATTAATCAGTCAGGTCCATTCCATACTAGACATGTGATTGTACGATAGGGCCCAGATCAATGGCGCACAAGATTAAGTCCTTAGTGACTACTTAAGCGAAATATCCTCATCCAAAATGTGCTTCCCGCACCCCCTTTACTGCACGATCATTCATCTGAGTACCAAATCAATTTTATTTAACCAGTCTCAATGGCATCCCCTACCATAGCACAACAAATTTTATCAACAATGGCTATACGCCACTGTTGGACCGAAATGGCGACATAAGGGGGGTGAATGTCGACTTTAAAATTTACCCCCAAAAGAATTCCACTTAAAAATATTCTCCTCCTATAGTTATAAAACTATGAAGTAGAAGACATGTTCACTGCAAAA
Source organism: Dendrocalamus sinicus (assembly GCA_036346575.1). Taxonomy (NCBI): domain Eukaryota; kingdom Viridiplantae; phylum Streptophyta; class Magnoliopsida; order Poales; family Poaceae; genus Dendrocalamus; species Dendrocalamus sinicus. The sequence goes on from CM070664.1 coordinate 11,850,128, forward strand.
CATACTCTCTGGAACCTAAAGTAATCGAGAAAAGACGCGAGACAACACACAGCAAAAACCCTCAAGAAATTGCACAAGCTGGAAGGGATGGCCGGTCAGACCATATGGGCCAGCCCGGTCAGACAGCCTCCTCAAGGCCGGTCTGACTACCGGCAGAGCACCGGTCTGACCGGTGTGGTTTGCCCGGTCTGACCGCCTTCATCCCTCCGGTCTGACCGCTCCTCGGGATTCAGGGGACATCAAGCAGATTTTTCAGATTAAGAACAAGAACTTCCCCCAACTGAGAATATAGTGATTTTCTCTTGACCTAGTCAGTCCAGAACAGTGAGGAAATGAATAAAATAGCCTGAGAGACTTTGGGAAACACAAACATCCATCTTTGGAACAAGAATTTGGGAATTTACCTAAAAACCGAAAATATGCAGAGAGCAGTACCAAATCTCAAATTCCCATCCAATCTTTGATCCTTTGGCCATGAAACTTTGGGGATAGCTACTTAATAGCCACAGGACTTATCATGCCAAATTTCAGGCCATCTCATGGAGAGAATTGAGAAATACTCCAAAACCCTAGAAAAGTAAAACAAGAACAGAGAAGCTGAAAATGGAGAATCTTTGATTCATTTGATTTGCTCTCGGGAAAAATCGATCAAATGATCTTGAGGCAACATCCCAACATAGAGCAACCCATTTTGGGCCTCCTCCACAAGAAAGAACACAAAAACAAAAATATCAAGAATCACACAGAAAAGGCATCGAGAGAAAAACAAGGAGCACAGGAGATAAACTCAGAAATTTCATTCCTAATCAAACGAGGATTACAGATGAGTCCCCACACGCATGGACATTAGAACAATGAATGATTATATGAAGGATCAACTCTCCCTCTCCATCTCAAGAACTCACACACACTACATGCTTCTTGGAGAGGAGAACTCACAAATACACACAGGGACACAACCTTCTGCCTTCTTCTACCAATTAAAGCCTAAAGCCAAAACCACCTCTCAAAGGCTCTTTTGACTAAAGCAAACCCTAACTCTCTCCCAAAACCATATGGATACATGCAGCCACTCTCACCTATTTATAGCCCTTGGCTAACGGGTCTCCAACCCGTTACACCCGCTAAATCCAACGGAACCCGCTTCCGCTTGTGCAGCCTCGTGAAATTACCAATTCGCCCCTCCTGCACCTTCTAGGAAGCTTCCGCGTCTCTTGTCGTCCAAGCCTCGCAACCACCTCGAGTCTCCGCCGTCTTCGACACCTCTGACCGTTCTGACCTCGACACCGCCTGTGTCTAGTCCGGTCACCTCGTGTCTTGCCACGACTCCGCCTCGACGTCCTGCAGCCATCACAGACAAGAAACACTTTAAATAGCACCGCTCGACACATATAAGCATAAATGCATTAATAAAACCACATTAAGCAAGAGATAGCCCAAACCTGACAAGACAATATAATATGCATCATAACCACTTCGACCAAGTTTGACCAAGTCCGACCGAGCCCGATTGCACCACGCATCGTCAAGGTCCGAACCATCCAAATCAAACTTGACTTTTCTAAACCGAAGTCAATTACTCATCACACACATGGGATGGTCTCCACATGGTCTCTCAGCCACAATGCCATAGATGGTTAAGTCAAATTTTTATGATAAACATGATGAAGGAACCCATCCTATGGTTTTCAAGAATATATGTCATTCACAATGATTTAAGGTAGCATACTATCAAGTAGGTATTTAACTAATCCTGGAAATATTTAATATAAAACTAGCGATGCATGTTAATTTAAACAATATAATTTTATAAATTAGGTTCAATATGGTCAAAGGTCTATGACTTGCCTTCATTGAAATGAAGTTTAACGCTTCTTGTTGGTCCAAACTGGCGTCAGCGACATCAGATTTTACACGCGCGAATCGAGAAGAACAAATAAATAAATTTAAATAAAATAAAAAATATATAAAATATATACTGGAAGGAAGGTTTTGATTTACATGAATTTAGAAAAAAGAATCAATGAATTCAGAGTTCGTATGAGGGAGAACAAACATTTGGAGGTTTGGTTAACACATGAAATGACAAAAATCTGAGAATTATTGTACTGGACTCATGCTGTCTCCATTGTTTCACAAAGAAGAGAAAAAGAAGAATTTTTGTGTGTATGACATCAATGGCCCATAAGCTAGTGAGAAAAGAATGATTAGATGGAAATAGAAATTAGAGTATGACATAGGGCCCACAAGTCATAGAGGCAAAGCATCAATAGAGAACTCAACCATCAGAACTAAACATACAAAACTATCAACAGAGAGCAGAGCGCACGAGCATGGTGGATGTGCCGGTGAGGTAAGCAGTGGGGTGGCCAGCAAACTTGCAAAATGGAACCCCGGCGAGGTCCTCTACCCAATGGTGGTAGTTGCAGTGCTGGAGATGGAGCGAGGCGGTGGTGGAGGCGATTGGGGCGCACGACGGCAGTGGGCTGCGCTGGGCTCCGGCAAACCGGCGATGTTCCGAGGGAAATAGAGGGAGCATGAGGTGGCCAGAGATATGGTGAAGGCAATGGTGAAGTTGGTTTGGCTTGAGAGTGGTCGAGGATGGCCCACGACGGTGAGGACATCCAGTAGGAGGTAGCGCAAGGTGGTGGAGCTCCTCAGCCAACCATTGAGTGAGTTGAGCTATGGGTTGTGTTGAGGGGATGGAGGTGATACTCTCAATACAAGGAATCATAAAAGTGCTCACCGACGATGACGAATCGACGGCGGAAGTCAAAAATAGCTGATTCCATGAAAAGCTCAATTCCCATCGATTGGCTACACGAAAAATTAAATAAAAATAGTGGATGAGTTTCTTGGATGCTAAGACAGGAGATGACGCAGCAAAGTTGAAAATCTTCACTGGGATGATGAATGCCCAAATCGACTATGATGGCTAACGTTCGGGAACATGAGAAATTCGTCATCGTCAGACCTCCAAGGTTACAAGATTTTGAGGGAATGAAAAGGGGTAGAAGAGGTGTTGGTGTGCCAATTTATAGCCTCTCTCTTTATTCGAATCACCGGGAATGTGCGTTATTATGGGCGACGGTTTTGGTTTCAGAAATTGATGAATAAAACGGCAATGAAAACACTAATGGATTGTGGTAACATAAGCATTGACATCGGTGATGAATGCGCGGTGTTGATGGGCTCGTAGTGCCTCAGACAGATTTGAATCTGATGCTTGAGTGAAAAGATATGGGAAAAAGAATGATGCGTTGTTGATTTTAAGTTCAGACGACACAGCACAGAGAAACAATGTCCCGAGAAAGAAGATGAATAGGAGAGAGAAAGAAAGAAAAAGAAAATAAATTCAGAAAAAATCAAGAAAATTCCATAAAAATCCATGGAACCTGAAAAGATTGAATAAAATAATTTTGGATATAATTGAAGTTTCTTTTAATCATTTAAAATGTTTTTACTTTTTTAAAATTTTCAAATTAAGCTTTAAATTAATCAAATAAATTGCAAATGGTTTTTTATTTTTAAAATTTTAAAAAGACACTGAAAATTAGGCTGTTACAGAAATCTAATGTGAAAAGAATATACAAACACTGGGACACATGGCATACGCTACTTACTAGTTATTTGGAGTACGCCATACAATAGCACTAGTAGTACATCTTTTGAGTTAGACAATCATAAGGGTAAAAACAATTGCATGTTATGAGGAGTCAGGGCCCCCGCGGGACCCATTCCCTATGCCTCTGTGCACGACACGTCACATCAGGGAAAGTCGTCGCCTGCCCGGTCGCCGTGCAGGCTCCTGAAACACCCCAAAAATTCAAAAATTTTGAATATTATTTGATTTTTGCTTGAATTCTTTTTCCATTCCCAATTTGGCAAATTTCCAGTGAAAAGGGCCTTCCCTATTTGGCTTTACGCCTTCTTCCTTGCGCTGGCGCCTCCCTGTGAAGCCGTCGCCGCCGAACCGCCTTTCTCCGGCTGCCGACGCACGCGTCATCTCCTCGCGTCGCTGGTTTGCGGCTGCCGCTCCCAGCGCGTTCACACCATGCCTGCACCCACGGTCCCACCGCTCAGCCTCTCATCTTTGTTCCTCCCTTGCTCCACGCGCCACTGCCTCCACGCCTGCTCTCTCTCACCACAGCTCCCTCTCTCTCTCGATCTTTCCCAGCTTGAGTGCCCAAGTCAAAGTGTCCGTACTCCTTGCAGCGCTGCAGTGCTAGCTCCCCTCTGCCCTCTGTGCTGCGACAGCACCGCCCTATCCTCTCATTCGCGCGCAGGAGGCGTACTCCCGAACCGCCTCTTCGTGGCCACCGACTTCCACTGCCTACAAAACCCAAATCCCACTGCCTTGCGCTTCCTAGCATCCTCGCAAACCCCACCGAGCACTCAATTTCAGCTCAAGTCCACTGAGTCACCGCCGATCATCTCCCCTGAGCCCGGTAAGTCGCTCACCCCATCTCCCTCATTCAACCTCCAAATTTCAATTGCTTTCGACCATAGTACCTCCCTGACATGCCTAACACACAGGTAAGCTCAATCGAGCTTGAACTTTACCCGATAATCCCGCCGGCGAAGATTACCGTCGGCCAAAAACCCCTCTCTGTGGACAGCCCTATAGGGAGTTCCCCGAACCAAATCAAAGCTACCCTTGTGTTCCCTGTAAACCCTAGATGGTCAAACCACCGCCAACCACGCTAGAGAGCCCTTGGAAAACCCTAATTTTGCTTGAAAGCCCGCAAACTTCTCTCTAGCCACCAGCCGCTACCACCCATCCCCATGCTCTCTAAAGCTCCAAAATGGAACATGTGCCACCCTAAGAAGCCATCCGTACCGCCCACCCTTGCCGGTGATCATCGATGAATCCGAATCACGAAAATCCGTCGTGGCCTGTTTCTCCGCTGGAGAGAAAGGCCGGAGGTAGAAGACGACTGGGGGGCGACGTGGTCGCATCCCGATCGTTGACTTCGCCGCCACCTCCCCATCAGGGCCATCCTCTCCACGCGCATCTGTGCCGTCCGCGCCAGCCACGCGTCGCCCATCAGGCGAGCGCACGCGTGCGAGCCTAGGCCCTTTCGGCCGCGCCCCGCTGGACCGAGGCAGCCGGCCCACCCGGCCGTTGGGTTTTAAACCCGCATGGGCTACACTGTTCATTTACGGGCTGGCCCAATACTGTAGCACACTGTTCATCCGGTTTTAGAAAATTCAGAAAAATCAATAAAAATCCCAGAAAATCCAGAAAATTCCAAAAATCCCAAAAATCCTAAAAATACACCATTTTGACCAGTTTAATACCCTGAATTCGAATTTGACCTCCATTCCTCCAAATTCAAATTTTATAAATTGAAATTCCACCTTTCCACCAAATTCAAGTCTTATAAATTCAAATTCCACCAATTTGCCAAATTCCGTTTCAAATAAATTCAAACCCTTTCATTTGAATTTTATGCATTTTACTCCTTTTTAATTAGTTTAATTTCCCCTAGCTTTATTAGATTCAAGTGCGGACTTATTGTCATTTATTTTATGTGTTTGCGTTAGTTTCCGATTTCTCCGAGGCAACGGTCCAAGATTCAGACTCAAGCATTGAAGTTTATAAGGTTGTCAAGATTTCCGAGCAGCAAGGCAAGTTGCAAGTTTTTGATCATTTTGAATCCCATGAGATTTAAATTATTTAATTACAGTATTTTCATTAATGTTATTTGTGAAATATTAATTGCTTAAAATAAAATATTTAGAATGGCATGCTACATAGATAAATCCTACCATTGAAAATTGCCCTGCTTTGATTGATGCCACATTCACCTTGACAACCTTAGTAAGAATTAAAATATTGTACAAATATATATATAAGACCATCTCATTCAATATTTTACAGTATTAAGTGAATTTGGCCGTGGGCCTGTAGAATTTGAAAAGATTTGGACCTAGGGTAAAGAGGTTGGTGGGGATCCGAGTAACGGACTTAGCCCACCGCTTTATCCTAGGGTTGGACTTCGGGTAGAGAGGTTGGTGGGGCTCCAAGTAACGGACTTAGCCCACCGCTTTACCCTAGGATGGAGGCTGGTTTGGATTGGTGGTGGTCAGTGCTGTTGAGCACAGTGGAAGATTATGGTTGAGTGCCTCAGGTGAAAATATAAGGACAAGAACCTTGTGCCAAGTAAAAGACATAATAACCGCTCAAACCATAGGAGTTGACTTGTCAACACTGGTTTAGTAGCTGCTCTGTTCAATTGAAACTCTACAGGATGAGATGATAGGATGCTGGGGAGTTAGGTATGCTGCGGGTACCTAACAACGGTAGTGTTCACTTAAAATGGCAAGGGGAAGTTTATATTTAATATTTGGTCGTGACTGAGTGATGCTACAGAGTAGAGCCTATATAAAGAATTGAGCAGTGAAACGACCTAACTTTCTTAACTCAGTCATGAGGGTTAAGGAACCGTGTGGGTAAAGTTGAGCAACTCTGCAGAGTGAACTAATGGTATTCGAATACGCCGTACTTCTGGTTAATGAAGCTGTGTTAATTGGGTGATACCAACAACGAGGCATAAGTAGAGTTTCTGATGTTGTTAATCTGAATAATGATGAAACTTTATCTGATAACAAAACCCCCTAATCTTAAGGAGCAAATGTTTTAAATTTTATTTGTTTGCAAATAAAACTGTATCCAATCAATGTAATAAACCCAATATATTCCCACCCTTGATTATCCTTGCAAGTAGTAAACTAGGGTTTACCCTTGTAGCTTGCTGGGTACGGTTGTACTCATGACTTGCTAAACAACAAACAGAAGACCAAGGAAGCCAAGATTTTCAAGCAGGAGCTGGTGTTTCCAAAGAGCCGTTCTTCCAGGAGGATGAAGGGTGTTAGGTTTCAGCTGCGCTCAGGCCGCCTGGGGTGTTTTTGTGATGTAAGGTAATTTTAGGCTCTCTCGCCCATTATGTTAAAACTGGTTGTTAAACCTTATGTCTGTAATAAAAGTTCGGCTTTTATGCTATAAGCTTGCACTGTTGTGGTGTGCACTCTGGTACAGTACTCTGTAACTGTTCATTTTTATACGGTTATGGAGTACAGTAGCGCCTTCAAAAACGGGGGCATTACAGCACCCCAGTGGGAATCGCCGACGGAACGGACGAGGACCTCAGGCTTGTTGCTTAGCCCCGTTCGGTTTCGCGGGCGAACCAAACTCCGACGCACACCATCTGCCGTGTTTTTCCCTTCTTCCCCTGACTGAACACGAGGAACACGATAAAGTCGTAGTATGATGGAGAGCAGAGGCGCAGAGCGCAAAGCAATGGCTTTCAGGCCCCGACTGTCGTTTGGCCGAACAGATCAGCGTCTATGTTCATCACTCCTCCCCCTCCCCGCGTTTCAGCAACTGTCCCTGTCAAGAGACCATCGAGAGAGCCGTGTGCGGAACACGGCTGTGATAAAGCCGAGCCTGTAACTTATGATTTTTTAAATAAATAAATAGAATAATTTTTGTCATTTTAAAATAGCTTATGAAATAGTTTTTTAATCGATTTATCAATACTCGATTTATTCATATAAGCGCTCGTGCTAAAACAAAAAACCATAATATACGACCTAAATCATAAATCACAGCTAAAAAAACCCACGCAAGTATTTTCGGATCACGGTGAGCAGCTGCAAGCGAAACAGTTACATGCGCCCTGATGTTTCAGCATCCATGGGATTGTAGAAAAAAGCATGTGGCAACCGACAGAATCCAGCCGGTCTGACGCGAGGGGGGTGGCAAGGCCTGTACAGATGATAGCTCGCCGCACAGACAGGAGCATTAACACCAAGCTGCAGCCTGTACTGGGGGAAAGAAGAACTGCATGCTCTGCATGCCAAGAAACAGAGTCGTGTGTGGTCGAGGAAGGGGGAAGTTTTAGGAATAGATTGGTTGCAACAGAAGCAGAACAATCCGTCTCGTCCTTGAGAAGGTGCAGCAACAGTAGTACGCATTGACGACACCTGCATTATATGTCAACGAAAGGGAAAAACGAGTCACGGGTGAGGTAAAGAAAGAACGAACAATCACGATTTTTTTTAAATTGAATCATGATTTTTTTTTTCTTCTTCTTTCGACGATTCTTGCGAACTAAGAAAAAAAGAGGACAACTTCTTACGTTTGTACAAGAAATTGTGAAGGATCATGTAAGAAGGTTCATAATTATTTAACTATTGTCAATGTATGTCAAATTGAAACTCAAATTTACGGAAAATTTAAATTTTCAGCCTGATTTTAGTCCTTCATGGTCAGACTGGCGTCATCGGTACAATTAGTCAGATCGACCATGCTCAACGGTCAAACCGAGCGTGCACAGCGGTCTGATCGGGTGTGGTCTAAATTTTGGCAGTGTGCTCCGTATTTTGGGAATTTGGTCGAGAATTGGTTTTTTGGTCCTAGGTCAGTGCAATCATATTGTATTAAATATGTTTGAGCTAACGTGGGTTAAGTAGTGAAGAATTTTTGTCCGGAAACAATTTTTTGTCTTTCTATATGCATGGAATTTGAAGCCAAATATGATCAACGGCAAGAACCGAGACTACGCTCATGGAGAAGCCCACGATCAAAATGGTCAAGAATGATGGATAAGATGGTTGAGATCAACCAAGGCATAAAAAAAGCAAAGAATATTGAAAGAAAGATTCAAGTGACGGGTTACACCAAATGGCTTGGTCAGTCCAAATGAAACGTGACCCGGTTGAACCGTAGCGGGAAAGACTTACCGACACGTTGCAAGCTATTGATGCACCTACACATGACAAGCATGACGATAGTTTGCAAGGGAAGGTGAAGACCAGGTAAGGTAAGGGTATTTTGGTAATTGATCAAATACTAGAAACTTTGTTGGATCAAAATAGCGATGCTTGAGTGTGTTTGGGAAAACGATTTAGGTCAAGAAGATGCTAAGAAGATCAAGTGGATCAAATGGTAAAGATTTAGCGGGTTCGGGTTTATGTGCTTTGAAAAGTGGTCATTAGTTAAGTGTGAGTATAAAACTCGTGTTACATGGGGTTAATGGGTTTCCCCATTTGTGCTCGTGGATAGTATTCATTAGAGTTAGATGTAAGCTAGTTAATTCATCTATTTTGTGGGTTGGGGATGAAGGCATGTGGGTAACCATCCCAACTATCCTTGAGTTAGGGTTATGGTTTGAGAGAGAAGGTGAGTATTGCGGTGTACTCTCTTTTCCTCCTCATAAAGTGGCTGTAAAAATTTTATCTACAAGTAGTGATATAATTAAATTTGTTCATCTCCCATGAAGTCTTCTTGTCTAAGTTGATTTGCTCTTGTTCTCGTTGGTTCTTTGTCTCTTCTCTCCCTTTCTTGATTTTGTTGCATACTAAGGGCATGTAAGTGATAGAGATGACTCATGTAGATTAAATCTCATTCATCTAGGCACTATGATTTGCAAGATTTCAAATGTACTTGGTTCTTGCTTGATTTGGAACCCTTCTTGAGGATTCTTGATATGAGGGTTTTGACTTCAATTCATTGGGTATCATTGAGTAGTTTTGCTTGTTGTGATATGTGGGAACATATTTAGAGCCATCTTGGCTGTTTTTAAGCCACGCGTAAGTTGTTTCTCAAGTTTTTGAGATTTACACTGTGTTGGTGAAACCTTATATGTTTTGACAAAAGGTTGGACTTTGGCAAAGATCCTCCCAATACTTGGATGGAATGAGTTCCTAAGATACTCAGCGAGGTGTATGCAAAGTTTGATATCATTTAATCATGCATTTTGACGTTTGCACCAAAAGGTATTTGGACTTAGGCAGATTTTCTATTCTGAGAGTAGGGAAGAGGTCAGACTACTCCTAGGCCTAGCTCGGTTAGTCTAGGTGCTGATCAAACCACCAGCTAGTAGCTAGTTATATAACTGGCTTGCCACCGATCTATCATTGGCCAGACTAGTTAGGTGCAAAGTTCGTGCATCTTCACTGTTTTGGACTGTTGCTTGGGTGTAGGTTGTGAAATATGATCTTCTTAGTTCTTTAGCTCTAGAGTGAAAGATTTCTGGAACTTGAAGGAAATTTTGAGAAGGCACCATTCACCATATTTCCCTTGAGGTCCTACACGTGGTATCAGAGCCCAGTTAGCTCTTCTTGATAGATCTTAGTCAGTCTTAGAGCCATAGCATCAGACAAGCACTCCACCAAGCTACTGGTCTTCGATAGGATTGACTATCCCCATTAGAAGGCTCAGATGGTAGCTTATATCCAACCTAAGGGTGACCAATTTGTAGAAAGGCAAGAGACCCTATGTTGTGCTTACTGATAACCAAGCCACTTCAACAAATACTGCAGATGTGGAGGCAAACAATAAGACACGTAACTTCTTGATTCAGGGGCTTGATAGATCTTAGTTTAATTGAGTATCTCACTTCACATCTATTCACGATATCTGAACGATCCTTGCTGATTACCATGAGGACTCTACGGCGATTAAGGAAGTAAAATAGAATCACTTCAAGAAAAAATACTTCAAGTTTGAGTAAAAGCCTGGTGAACCTTTAGTGAGTTGTTTACTATGTTCATTAAGATTCTCACTAACCTGCATGTGGTTGGCTTGGCATATCCTAAGTCTGAGAATGCACATCAAGTGCTTGGTATCCTAGATATGAAGGTTTAGAGGTGAAGCTTACATCCATCAATAACAACACTGTTATGAATGAGCTTATCATAGATAAGCATTACTCGAGGTTAAAGATGCATGATATTGACTTCATTTCATGTCTCCCCAATATAAAGTTGATGACTTTTGTAATCGACCCTACTCAAAGCAGTTTTTCTAGTCCTTCTAACTTTGTTTCTTCTAGTTTCTCCTTGTCCATCTTGAATTCCCTGAGTGATGAGAAGTTGGAGAGACTCCTAGAGGAGGACTTACCACTCATAACCATCAAATTCATAAAAACTTATCACAATGTGAGGAACCGTAAGAGGAGTGGTCCCTTTACCTGTTTTGATTATGGTGAGCTAAACCACATTTGGGCCAAATGCCTTAAGCTCAAGGGCAAGTAGGAGAAGGACTTCCAAAAACGTCCTCAAGCTCACGACGTGAAGCCCAAGAAGACCAACTACCGTAAGTTCATCAACTGGGTCCTTGGCGCTCTCAAGACTATCAACATGAGTGATATGGACTTCGGGAAAGAATGACGAGGATGATTCTAGAAGCAAGAAGAAGAATCAGGACTTCACCGATATGTGCTTCATGGCCAAGGACATCACCTACAACACCACCGATGATGACACTCCCTACAGTAATGTTGATGAGGTATGTCCCTCGATTGAGAATATAAAGTGTGCTCTTCTTCGAGCTAAAAGAGAACTTCAGAAAAAGGCTAAGAAAATTACGAATCAGAATTTCATGACCGACAACTTGGACTTTGAAATTGTTAGGGTCAAATCCATAATTCTTGATGATGAAAACTGTGATGGCTGCCTTGCTTTATATTCTGAGTTGGATAAGCTTACAATTGCTCATTCTTCTGTTGCCAGTCAACTCATAGATGCTAAGGATAAATTAGTGACACTTAAGTCTAGAATGATCATGTTGACATAGGTGTTATTGCTTTATATTGCTCCAACTATACCTTGCTTAAACTAGAACTTAATAGTGCCACTAAAACCTTGCTTCAATTCATTCATGAATATTCATGTTCTCATTATGAGTTTAGAGAGCAAGAACTGAAAGAATTAACTGAATTGCTTCATCATGCTAAAATTGAATCAGGTGAAAACTGTCCCAAGCTCACTAATGAAATAGAAGCCCTTAATAAGACACTTTAAGATAAAAATAGAAAAATCTTATCTATGACTACATCTAATTAAGAATTCCATTAATTATATTGCTTGTGCATTCTGTGCTAAGATTGGAAATGATTTACATGACATGCATGAGGCTTTTAGAGTTAAGATTGAGAAGCAGTTGGATTAGATTAAGAATATCTCTTGTGTGTCTTGTAAAGCTTTGAAGGTAGATGTAGCTATCCATAAAGAAAGATATGCTAAGGCAACCAAGAACCTTGAGTGTACCACATGTGCCAACCAAGCCAAAAAAATTACTATCTCAAAAAGACCCTTGAAAGATTCTTTAGCGTAAAGAAAAACCTCAACATGATTCTTGGCCTATCTAATGTGAGTGTGAAGAATAGAGGTCTAAGGTTCAACTCTATAGAGCATTACAAAAAAATCACCTACCTAAGATAGTGAGAATTATGTAGAGTGGCAAGTTTGAGGTCAAACCAAGCTAAGCCTTCAAATATTGTGTTTAAGTCAGTTAGTTTGCCCAGACCACTTCTTGCAATTCAGGTACTTCTACTTCAGCAGGTTCGACCCCTCAAAAACCCAAGTACCAATACACCTTTTGTAAGAAGGAAGGCCACCTTGTAGAGTTTTACTTCCACAAGGTCAAGTTTGAGAGGAGAGAGCGGGTGTGTGCTTTGAGGATCATTAGAGGAGTCCCTTCACCCATGAGTGTCTCTACAAGCAGGACTTTGGTTTTGAGTGCTCCTAGAGTAGTTCATAGATTCCTTCTTTGACTATTTTGGTGGAGCTAGGCAACATCGTGTGCTAGGATTTTATAAGGGCAGACCACGAGTAGCTTCTAGATAGTGGGAGTACTGGTCTTTTGGTAGATTGATTCAGAGTGGTTTAGGTATTTCTCATGTGTACTCTCATGATTTTCGTACTAGCCGATCTATTACTATTTTATTATTGTTCCTACTCGTCATGTGGCTTAATACTAGATTTCTAAATCTTTCATTTCTAACCCCAATATTGAGGTATCGACGTTTTCTACTTCTGCCCTGTAGGTACATCGAACGAGGAAGGAGGACGTGTGGCTTGCTGACTCTAGGTGTTCTCAATGTATGATGGGAAATTATCATTGGTTCTCCTCCCTCACTCATGCATCTAGCGGTGAGTGATCAAGTTCGGGGATGCATCCACCGAGATTGTGATGGCTAAGGGCACTGTGCACACCAACAATAAATTCATGCTCAAGAAAGTCACTTTTATAAGTAAGATAAGGTATAACTTGCTTTTTGTTTCCTAGCTTTTAGATGAGGGTCTAGATATGAGGTTCAAGAAAAGTGAGTGTAGGATTCTAGATTTCTCTGATAAGCTTGTGTTAGGGATTTCTAGGTTGGAGAAGGTCTTTAGTGTTGATTTTAGTATCACCTCCAGCTCTAGCCCTAGGTGTCTTATGGCTTCTAATTCTCATGATCTAGTAATGTGGCATCATAAGCTTGGTCATATAGGTCTTGATCACTTGACTAGAGTCAGTAGCTTAGATCTTATTATTGTTTTGCTTAGGATTAATAGTTACATGGACCTAGCGTGCTCATCCTATAGACATGGTAAGATGGTTGTTGCTTTTCATCCACCTCTTACCATGGTGATGGCCATTGCACCTAGACAGTTCTTGTACTTTGACACTGTTGGTCCTTCTAGAGTCTAGTCTGTAGGAAGGAAGTGGTATGTGATTGTCATTTTAGATGACTTCTCTAGGTATTCTTGTGTGTATTTTCTCACTTCTAAGGATGAGTCCTTTAGTTGCTTTAGGGAGTTGGTCCTCAGATTAGCTGTTGATCTCCCAGGAGTTTTGAGAGTCATTAGGAGAGATAATGGTACTAAATTCAAGAATTTATTTTTTGTCACTTTCTATGCTGAGCAAGGTCTAGAGCACTGGTTCTCTTCTCCTAGAGTTCTCTAGTAAAATAGAGTTATAGAGAGGAAGAATAAGACTGGTGGAGATGGCTAGGATTATATTAGATAAGCATAGCACTCCTAGAAAGTTTTGTGGTGAGGCAATTTTCACCGCTTGTTATGTGTCAAATAGGGCCTTAGACAAGATTTCTTATGAGTTGAGGTTCGGTCGTAGGTCTAACGTCTCTTATTTTATGATATTTAGTTGCAAATGTTTCATTCTAAAACATGGCAACTTCAATAAATTTGAATCAAGATCCTCCAATAGCATATTTCTTAGATATCTTGCTCATACTCATGGCTATCATGTTTTGAATTTAGATACTAACAAAATTTGGAGACTTATGAAGTCAATTTTGATAAGGCTAGTCCTTATACTAGACCTGACAATATAGGTATACAGGTACATGGTGATCAAGAAAGCATCTTCTTTGACAATGACCCTGATTCAGGATGAGGATCTAATCCCTCCTTTAGCTGCTCCTAGGTTAATTGGAGAGCCTACTTTCACTACTTCAGCTTTAGTCGAGCAGCCTCCGTCCACCTTCATCGGTGCTTCGAGTGGCTTTGTTACTACCTCCACAGCCCATGAGGTAGAGGTCACATCTGCATCAAGACCATCGCTTCATATTCAACGACGACACCCTTTGGCGCTAATGATGAGGACCTCCATGAGCGAGTTACTCACTTTAGGTTTATCTCCCCCATATTCCTATACTTATTCAGCTCTTGTTGCATCCTTTGAGCCCCGAGATGTCATCCATACTTTATCTAATGCTTCATGGGGATAAAGTCATATATGAAGAGATTGAGAACTTTAAAAGAAATAAGATATGATCCTTAGTCGAGATGTCATCCATACTTTATCTAATGCTTCATGGGATAAAGTCATATATGAAGAGATTGAGAACATTAAAAGAAACAAGATATGATCCTTAGTTGAACTCCATTATGGTCCAAATGTCATGGAAACAAAATGAGTCTTCAAAATACCAATGTGAGGATGGATCAGTGGTTCGCAATAAGGCTAGACTAGTTGCTTAGTGTTTCTCCCAAATAGAGGGCTTAGACTTTCAGAAAACCTTTGCACCTATTGCTAGATTAGAAGCCATTCACATTCTGCTAGCATTTACTGCATCTAAGGGTTTTAAGCTATTTTAAATGGATATCAAGTGTGCATGTTTTAATGGTTTAATAGAAGAAGAGTCTATGTCAAGCAACCATCTGGTTTTAAAAATCCTAAGTTTACAAATCATGTCTGTAACTCTCCAAAGCCATGTATGAATTAAAGCAAGCTCATAAACATAAGGTACCACTTCCTTAGGGACCATGTTCAGAAGGGTAATTTTGTCGTCCAATTTGTAAAGTCTGAGCACCAGGTCGCAAATATTTTCACCAAGCCTCTCGATTCTTCTTATTTTGCTTCTTTGCAGGGTGAGTTAGGGGGGTAATTTATCCTTTTAGCCTGATTTGAGGGGGAGTTTGCCTAATTTGCATCCATTGTATCATCATGCGTATTTAAATTTTAATGATTTGCATTGTAAGATATTAATGGAGCTTTGACTATTATCCCTGTGTGACACGATATCTTACTTTACAATTTACCATGTCTTGTACTAGTTCTACTAGATTAATCATATCTCTTTATGTGTAGCTTAGCTTTGGCCATGCCAGCTTGACTAAATATGAAAATCTTGAACTAAAACATGTCAATGTTGAAATTTATAACTAGTTTTACTTTCATGATTCTTTCACTATTCATGCCATGTTAAATAAACTAAGTTGAGTCTAGAATCTAAGGGCCTGTTTGGCAGAGCTCCACCACTGAAAAAATGAATCTGGAGCAGCAGATCCACCAAAAACAGCTCCACCGTGAATCTGGGATCCCACCATGGAGCTAGACAAAACTGTTTGGCTTGCACAAGCAGCTCCGCATCCACGAAATTGAGTTTTTGGTGGGAATGGCCTGTTTTGCCCATGGGTTTTATGGTGGTATGGGATGGGGTGTGTAACCAGTGGCAAAAGGTGGGTAATTACCACCCAGCTCCACGAGTAGGTACGAAACAAGGTTTCGTGGAGCACCCCTTGAGGTGCTACATGGATTTCATGAATCTGGAGCTAGATTCAGTATTTTGGTGAATCCAGATTTCGTGGAGCTGGAGCGTTTGGGTAAAAATTCATGGAGTGGAGCTGTTTTTGGTGGATCTGGAGTTGGTGGAGCTCTGCCAAACAGGCCCTAAATTGAGTTTTAGCTTGAACTAGTTCTTTGTTGAAACATGAGTTTAATTCTCCTAGCCTTTTGCGTCTAGGGTTATGTATTGCTTACGGATTCAGGAGTACCTTATTGCTCTTAAACTAGAAAATAAAATGAAAAATGATATCTTTTATGTGCAAAAAAAATATGTGCGAAAAACTAATATCACCAATTTTTCTCATGAGATGGTTTGCCATTACATTAGACATGAACTCAGGAGACTTTTGGATGACCATAACCACGCTTTTAATCTTATTATTTGAGGTGATTGACAAAGGCTTAAGATCTAGCACATGGCTTATCAAAAGAATCGTGAAAAAATATTGAAGCTTAGGAGGCAGTTGTAGATAACTTATAGTTCAAGACTTGCTTGCTACCATATGACCAAAATATGTTTCAGAAAGTGTTAAATGTGCTATGTGTGCTCAAATCCAAGTATTTGAACAAAATGGTTCAATATTAAACTTAGCACTCTAAAATGATTCAATTGTAGCTTCTTAGTTCTATTTAGTTTATTGACATAGCTTGGCTTATTTTTAGATATATTTTCTAAACTAAGAATTTGAGTAACTTGACATGCTAAGAAATCCATTTAATTTGATATTCTTACTCAATTGTATTATCTTTGCTATATATGGATTAACATGGTCTAGATAGTTATTTCACATAATATGGTTTGGTGTAATACTTATTTAGTCACTTTAGATAATTTTTATAGATCCTTGTCAAGCTAAAAACAAATAAAATGCAACCACTTTATTTCATTACATGCTCTTTATTTTTTTTTCATGCATCTTGATGAATTCATTATCAAAGGGGGAGATAATTAATAAAAAATGCAAATTTAGAGCAAAAAATAGAAGTTTTTGTGCGATTTCTTGCTAAGTTAGAGCTTGTGTGCTTTGCTATGATTTTCTTAATCACTATGATCTCTTCTCACCGTGACCAAGGTTAAATAAAACATTGTTCTTTCTTGTGGACCTAGAGCAAGATTTTCAAATTTCCTTAGTGAAGTTGAAGCTTTTTGTGGAAAAACTTGTTTTATCTAGTTGTTTCTCTCAATTTCTTGCTCATATAGTCATTTTCAGCTTCTACAATTTTTTTACCATTTTGAACTTTCTTTTGCAAAATTTCCCTATAATTCCAAATCAACTCAAATTTATATTTTTGGAGAAATTGTCGATGTGTTCATCAGGGGGCGATTGTGAGACCATGTGATAAGATCCAGGATTATTTGTGATGAACCATTGGAAAAGTATGTTAAGTTGAAATTCAAACTTGCGAAAGATTTGAATTTTTAGTCTAGTTCTAGTCCTGATGGTTTGATCAGCTCTGCTGAGCAGTCAGATCGGTGTCGTTGGTACAACCGGTCAAACCTACTGTGCACAACTGTCTGATTGGCTGTGCTCAGCGGTCAAACTAACCGTGCACTGTAGTCTAACCAGGTGTGCTCTGAATTTCAGCAATGTGCTCTACATTTTGGGAATTTGGTTGAGGATTGATTTTTTTTTATCCTAAGTCAGTGCATTTATGTTGCATGAAACATATTTGAACTAATGTGGGTCAAGTTGTTAAGAACTTGTGTCCAAACATAATTTTTTATCTTTGGATGTGCATGGAAACTTTAAGTCAACTATGGTCAACGGCAAGAATCAGGACTACGCTCTTGGAGGAGTCGAGGTCTAGAACGGTCAAGGATATTGGGTAAGATGGTTGAGCTCAAGTATGGTACAAGAAAGGTAAGGAATGTTGAAAAGAAGGTTCGAGTGATGGATTGCACTAAATGGTTTGGTTGGTCCAAGTGAGATGTGGTCTGGTGGAACAAGAGCGGGAGAGACCTGACGATGCGTGGTAAACCATTAGTGTACCTACACATGGCAAGCATAACGATTGCTTGTAAGGAAAGGTGAAAACCAGATTAAAGCAAGGGTATTTTGGTAGTTCACCAAATACTGAAAACTTCGATGGATCAAAACAATGATGCTTGAGCAGCGTTTGAAAAAGTGGTTTAGGTCAAAGAGATGCTAAGAAGATCAAGTAGATCAAAGACTAAAGACTTAGCGGGTTTGGACTCGTGTGCTTTGAAAAGTGTGTATGAGTTAACTATGAGTGTACAAACATGTGTTATATGGGGTTAACGAGTTTTTTCCATTTGTGCTAGTGGATAGTATCTAATAGGATTAGATGTAAACGAGTTGCTCCATTTATTTAGTGAGTTGGGGATGGAGGCATGTGGCTAACCAATCCAACCATCCTTGAGTTAGGGTTATAGTTTGTGAGAAAAGAATGATCGTTATGGTATGCTCTCTTGTCCTTCTCATGGAGTGGCTATAAAATCTTAATCCACAAGTAGCAATACAATTAACTTTGTTCATTTTCCGTAGTCTTCTTGTCTTGTTGATTTGCTTTTGTTTTTGTTGGTTATTTGTCTCTTCTCTCCTCTTCTTGATCTTGCTGCGTGCAAAGGACGTGTAAGTGGTGGAGATAACTCATATAAATCAAATCTCATCCATTTAGGCATTGCGGTTATAAGATTTTGAAGTTGCTCGGTTCTTACTTGATTTGAAACCCTTCTTGAGGATTCTAGATCTGATGATTTTGGCTTCGATTCGATGGGTTATTTTGCGTACTGTGACATGTGAGAACATATCTAAAGCCATCTTTATTATTCTTAACCCACGAATAAGTTATTTCTCAAGTTTTTGATATTTTCCTAGTTTTAGTTCATCCTTACATGTTTTGAGGAAAGGTAAGACCTAAGATTCTCCTGATCCTTGGATGGAATAGATTTCTGAGACCCTCAGTAAAATGTGTACAAAGTTTAATCTCATTTTATAATGATTGTTGAAGTTTGCATGAAAAGTATTTGAACTTGGGCTGATTTTCTATTTCAGGAACAGGGAAGCGGTTAGTCCGCTTCTGGGCCCAGTCAAACCTCCAGCTAGTAGCTGATACCTCCTGTCAGTCTGATTAGGTACAGAGTTCGTGCATCTTTATCGTTTTGGGTTATTGTTTGATTGTAGGTTATGAAATTTGATCTTCTTAGCAATCTAGCTCTCGAGTGAAAGATTTCTGGTACTTGAGAGAAATTTTGAAAAGGTATCATTCACTTCTCTGTTGCCATTCCTACAAACTTCCTACAAACTGCTAACCAGGTAAAACATGAACCAGATAGCTGTCATCTTTATCCTAACGATTGATCACTTGTAAGTTTAGCTGATCTTTTGCCTTGCCCGTTTCTCCCCCAACCTTTTCTTTCTGCTAAGCTAATTACAAAAAGAGAATCATGAACGAAATGAACTTCTCCACCGAGATGTGGCACGCACCAGGTCACTCTTGCTTCACTCGAGCTAGTCTTCGAACGAGACCTGAGGTTGCGAAGCTGGGAGATGCTGAGCCGATGAGTCTGTTAGGCCCTGGAGCATCTTCAGGACATCGGCCGGGTCATCAAGGTAATACGTCGCAAAGCTTGGCTTGTTGCCGACAGTGCAAGGGAAGATCTTAGTAGTCTCTGGGATTGCAGGATTGCTCATGAGAGCCTCGAACATGTCTTCATCAGACCGGTCATCACCAATACATAGGATGAAATCTGGCAAGTCGCCCCGATTTCCCATAGTTGAAATAAGATTCTCCACCACGACTCCTTTGCCCACCCCCTGCACAGAAATATAATAACCGATGAGACAAAGTAGGACAAAGTGATAATGCAAAGAAAGACTACTCATGAAGATAAGCCGGACATATTAGTAAATATAGTCAACAGAAGCAACCAAAGTAGGCATGGCCCATGAAAAATTTATCGACCGGATTATATTAAAGGTAGCTGAATACGAGGTGGATGAAGCTTCTTAAAGTCAAGTCTAATCTAATGCCTTTTGGTCTGAAAGCTATGCTTGCTTGATCATGATAGCTACCAGTGGAATTGAGACTTGTTCTTTTCGTAGCATACGAAAGTGAAATGTTCTTTTCGTAGCATACGAAAGTGAAATAGCTTTCCAAAGAGATGATACGGAGAATTATTGGATGTGAACCCCTTTTCTGAATACTAAAGTGACATAGCTGTCTAAAGGGATGATACTGGGACATTATTAGTAGATGTTTCCGTACCTGAGGATTAACTTCCACGATTTGATGGCCGCTTTTCACAGACACTGGCGCATTCGCAAGCACATTCTGTAGGTGGTCCTGGAGTTCTTTGGCCTGACACGATCCAAAGTCCGGATCAGCTTCCTCATAGTGCCACACTAGTGATGTTTCTTTAACCTCAATGTATGACCCATCCGTTGCATCAGTGTAATGCTGCATTACAGGCACTGCAATATTCTTCCAATCCAAATCCATCACCAACTTGCATGACTCCCATGAAGAATCCCTGCTCCACCTGATAACGAAAACAGAGTTCCATCAAGAAGCAGCCAATCTTATTCCTTAATCTCCTCATAATCTCATGCACACAATCATAAAGTAATGGCATAATACAGAAAAAAGACAAGTTCCATGATCCATCGCACAGGAGGCATTCGTCGTTCAATATCATTTCTATTGTGTACAAATTAAATATAACTCAGAATAACTATACTTTACACAGCAATGCCAAACAACATCGACTAATGACCAACCTTTTTGGTATACTAGAGAAAGCAACTCCTCCTTGTGCATATGCAGATGTATTTCTTTTTCAGAACAGGTGTATACTCCAAAGTTATGAGATAAAAGCACACTGGGCTTCCTACTTAAATACCATTAGTAACATAATTAAAGCCGGCTTTCGATAGTCATATAGTACAGGATATTGACCTGATTCTAGAAGAATTGGCTATTCAAGTATAGAGCATGCTATTTATATCAATTGAACAATAACATAAATCTAAACAATCAATGCTAAAAAAATCTCATACCCAAGCCATCTTATCCACTTGTCACCTACCAAATGCTTAAACAATCGGCAAGTTCAATTTCACCTACTAAAGTAGGCATGCCAAGAGAATAGGGGGAGAAATCTTGTGTTTACCTTGTGAAGTAGCCGTGCTCTGCAAAGATCCCCAGCCTTTCGCATGGTGCAAACCATTCAGCCAGTTCATCCTTCCCCCGCCCGCTGACTACGAAAACGGTATTCTTTGTATCTGAGCACAAATCATTCAGAGTACGAATCACTTCCAGGCTGGGCGCCTTGTTGATCAGCCCCTGCGGCATCACTGTGCCATCATAGTCCAGTAAAATGAGCCTGTGGCCAGTCTGGCGGTACGCTGGATTAATGTGTTCAGGTAAGAGCTTCTGGAAGCTGGGACAAAGCGCGACGACGCGGAAGCTCATGGCGAGGCCAACGTTCAGGATCATCATGGACGAGTTGTCCTTGCAAGCTCTCTGCAAGTCCTGGTCGAACGACCGCGCCCAGAAGGCGACGTCGTGCGTGCTCACATACCTGTAGTGCTTCTCTTGCCGCATCTGCCTCTCGCGCTCCTTCATCCTCAGCGCCGAGTTCATGGCCTCTGCCACTTCATCTACATTCCACGGGTTGACCCGAATCGCACCGCTGAGTGACGGCGAGCACCCAACAAACTCGGACACGATAATGGCGCTCTCCCTCGGCGTGTCGGCCGAAGCGTTGGCAACCGGACCCTCCTGCCGGCACACCGTGTAGAAGTACGGTATCCTGTTCAGCCCGTCGCGCACGGCATTCACAATACAGATATCTGCAGAAGCGTAGAACGCCACCTTCTCGCACATGGGCATGGCGCCGTCCATCACAACAACTGGCTCGTACCCCGGCCAGCCGAACCGAGCATTGATCCGGTCCCGAATCGCCAGCACCTCCGCGCTGACCTCGTCGACATCGCGCCCATGGCTCCGCGCCGGGTTGTTGATCTGCACGAACACGACATGGCCGCGCAAGTCCGTCCGCGACTCCAGCAGCTTCTCCATGGCCAAGAGCTTAAGCCCAATCCCCTTGAACAAATCAATATCGTCCACGCCGAGCATCAATCGGCGGCCCATGTACGTGTCAGCGATCTCCTTGACCTTGGCGGTCGTCTCCGACGACGGCAAGACCGCTCGGAGCTGGACCATGTCGATGCCGACGGAGAGGATCTTCACCACCACCGTGCGGCCATAGTAATCGATGCCGATGTAGCCGCGGCTGGAGCGGTTGGAGAGGCCGAGGACCCGGGAGCAGGAGGAGAGGAAGTGGCGCGCGTAGTCGTAGGTGTGGAAGCCCACGACGTCGGCGTTGAGGAGGGCGCGGAGGAGGTCCTCGCGGACGGGGATGGCGCGGAAGAGCTCAGAGGTGGGGAAGGGGGAGTGGAGGAAGAAGCCTATGCGGGCGCGCGGCAACTTATGGCGGAGGAGGGTGGGGAGCGCCCAGAGGTGGTAGTCGTGGACGAAGACGAGGTCCTCGTCGGCGCTGAGGACCTCGAATACGCGCTCGGCAAACTGTGTGTTGGCGGTGAGGTATGCGCGGTAGAGTTGTCGGTTGAAGGGGAGGCCGCCGCCGCTGCCGTAGGAAGGCGCGAGCGGGAGGAGGTAGTGGAGCATCGGCCACAGGTAGTGTTTGCAGAATCCGTCGTAGAAGTCGGCGTGGAGCTTGGCGGGGAGGAACACCGGGTAGCAAGAGAAGCGCGCGAGGAGGTCCGCCGCGAGCTCGTCGGACGCGGTGATCGACGCGGCGGCGGCGGAGGGGAGCGTGCCGACGAAGAGGACGGGGCGGGGGAGGCCATGGGAGAGCTGGAGCGGGAGCGCGTCGGGGTCGAGGGAGAAGTTGAATCCGTGCGGAGCGTCGGGGTTGGGCTCCGCGCGGAGGGGGAGGCGGTGGGCGACCACGATTCGACTCGTCTCCGCCGGAGACGGCGAGCGCTCGTCGCCGGAGTCGTGGAGGGAGGGCATCGTTACGGCAAACACAGGGGTTTGGCCGTTTGGGTTTTCGTGGGAATTGGAGGGGGGTGGGCCGGGGCTATTTGTTAGCCGAGCCTCGAGGGCGGAGGGGCTGCATAGGCTGGCAAGGGTGTTTTCCAGCCTGGCCCCTCACGTTGCAGGTTTTTCGAAACGGAAAATCTAAATAGGTATACCGTTCTTTGCTTAGTTGACGAGATGGCGTCGAATACATCCCGTGCAGCGTGACGACGGGTGAGGCCATGAATGGGCAGTGACAGCTCGCGGTAGGCAAGCAGTCGCCATGGCTAAGACTTTTGAAACTTAAATTGAATTTTAAAACTTGTTTTGAATCTTTAAATTTATTTTCGAAACTTACTAAAACTTTTAAAATTTTGTGTTGAACTCATGATGAAACTTGTTTGGAACTCGGTGAAACTAGTTTTAAACTTATTGAAATTCATTCGAGACTCGAATATGAGGCTTAATGAAACTTGAATCTCATCTAAAACTTGATATTTTTTGCCTGGTACTTCATGAAACTTGAATTCCAAATCTGAAACTCTACGAAACGTGCTATTTTGAAAAATGAAACACATGTGAAACTTGCTTGAAACTTGAAGTTTCGTTTTGGAGGTTTAAACACCTTCCAAACTTTAAGTTCTATTTTTTAAAAGAACTTGAAACTCCTGATAAACTCACTTATCTCAAAAGCACCTATAAAACTTGAAGTTTCATTTCTAAAACTTGGCAACCACGAAACTTTATTGTAACTTGTTTTTAATTAAATTCCAATTTTGAAAGTGGTCGAAACTTATATTTTGAGATTTAAAATCCCTTGAAATTTGTTTTAACATGCTGAAACCTTGTAAACCCCGTTTGAAACTATTTTGGAACCTAATGAAACATGTGAAATGTGCTCTGAAACTTTGAAATTTGTCTTTTGAAAGTCAACTAAAATTCTCTTGTAACTTATTTTTAATCAAGTTTTACATTTTAACTGTTTGAAACTTATGGTTTAAGAGTTGAAATCCATTGAAAGTTGTTGAAATGCGCTAAAGCCTTATGAAGCCCATATAAGACTTTTTTGAAACCTAATGAAATGTTGCTCTAAAACTCTGAAGTTTGTCTATTGGAAATCAGCTGACATTCTTCTCAAACTATTTTAATCAAGTTTCATATTTGAAACTAAATGAAACTTATAGTTTCAAATTTGAAACCCATTGAATTTTGTTGAAACGCGTTGAAACAAAATTTGTTTGGAACTCTTTTGGAACTTGATAAAACCCGTTGAAACCTGTCTAAACCGTTGGAAACGATTCCAATGGTATAGCGTGAGGTAGCATCATCCTTTTCAAAAATCAAAACAGCATGTGCGAATGTTTAATGGCCGTGGACAAATATGTCCTTTGGTTTTTACAAAATCTTCTTGTCAAGCGAACGATAGGAAATGTGATGGATTAATTTGAGGTTGATTATGACAACGAAAATTAATTCATAGTACACGGGTGATTCTAGCAAATATTTTCTTAATGTTTAAGCAATCTATACACACCGTCTAATACATCAGTTATAAGTTTATATGGTGCCTTGTGGTTAATGACACACAATGATACAAAACACAAGCTCTTCCGGCGAAGCTTCGTGTTTACACAATCAATGGTTTCTCAGTGCTAATAACTATAACGTGGCTCACGACTTTCTATGAATAGATAGATAAGTGTTGTGGCTACGAGTCAAATAGTAAACAATGAGTTATGGAAAATCTACTAGGGGCTATCTAGAGCCTTGTACACAGCAGAAGTGGGGATGAATAATGAATTAGTTGCCTACCCTCTCATTCCTCCCCTAGAACTATATATATGGAATTAAGACCAAATTACAAGAATACCCTTGTTATGGCTCATCATATTATAGGTATAAATGTTCTTTTACATACTTAATTAGTCTCTTGGTCTAGTAGACTAAATAGGCAAAGATAGGGACCACTCCCCTAACAATAAGGATTCATAGCTGGCAGCAAAGTTCAGAAGGAATGCTCCGCTCTTTTCAATTTCAGCTTCTGGCTTTTAATTCACTATTCCTTTATTTTGTCTTTTTGTGATTTTTTTTACTTTTTTGGGGTTTTTTTTGCCTTTTTCGTATTGTCCGTGATGAGCTAACGTGGTTTTTCTATTTTTATATTTTTTTTAAATTTAATTACACCAAATAAGTTATCATCAGTTACAGTAAAAAATAAATCAATTATAGTAAAAAAAAAGTCATCGCCAAATTAAGCATCATCATAGCTGGCATCAAACTGGTGCCCTACAGATCAATGTGTTCCCACACAAATGATCACGATCATCTATATTTACCCCCAAACTACGCCAAGATGAATTTCACGTGAGCTCTGCCAATGCACAACAATATTTTCTAAGTGATTCACACCGTTTAACATATCAGTCCACAGTCCACACATTGGTGGTGATTAGTGGTTCATGACTCACAATGATAGGAAACTCATGCTCTTTTGGTAAATCCTTGCGCTTATAAAGTTAGTGGTTTCTCAGTGCTATCAACTATAAAGTGATCCCGACTTTCTATGCATGGATAGATAAGGATGCATAGCTAGCAGCAATGTTTGTAAGGTACAGAGCTAGCCGCAAATCAGTACCTTGTGGTGCTGCGTGTTCCGCACAAATGATCGAGAACATCGATAATTACTCCCAAAAATGTTGCCAAGTGGGTTGGATACACCTCGCTAAGTCGTGTCAATGCTTAGCAACATTTCTGAGCAATCCACACAAACAATCTAATATATCAATTCACATTTCATGGCTCTTGTGGTTAATGACGCACGATAGTACATATATTCCTCTCGTGAAGCAGTAGAATCAATGGTTTTTCAGAGCTAACAAACTGTAAAGTGGCTCGTGACTTTCTATTCATATATAGATGAAGATTCATAGCTGGTAACAAAATTTGGAATGTATATGGGTGGCAAGAAACCAACGCCTATAGACGTACATGTTCTCACACTACATATTGCGAACCTAGAGATTTATCTCAAAATGTTGCCGGGTGAATTTCACATGCCTCGCATTAGCTCCATCATGTAGTACAATATTTCTAAGCAATGCATATCTATTGTCTTTTAACATATTTGTTTGTAAGGAATGTCTATACAATATTCGACTATACACTTTCATGGCTCCTTGTGGTTAATAACCGGAGGAGCATGGATCAGAATTTGTAGTTGGCACCAATTAGAATGTTATGTTTGGCAGGAAATTGGCGTATCGTGGTTCTGTGTTTTCTCACCTGAAAGGAGAAGATCGTTGAGATTCATCCAAAACATGGCTAGGTGGACTCCTCATTCCTCTCTTGATCTCCACCCATGTGTTGTAACACTACTTAATTGCTCGCAACTAATTTGGAGTACTGTATATGGCTCCATATTTTCTCAAACGAAAGATTCATGTCTCTTGAGATTTACCCCTAAATCATCATGCGATGCAAGGCTTACATGCAATTCCAATAGCTGTAAGCCTGAATACTTCCTGAGCATCAATTTTAGATCAAACTGTCCAAATCTATACTCGGTGCTTGATAAGCAAATAAGAAAGAATGCCCATGGGTGAGATATATAACGCACAATTCATATAGCAACCAAAAAGCGTAAACTCGTAGGGGTCAGATTGAAATTCCGGAGTAGGTTGAGGGCTGAGGTTATAATTATT
Organism: Dendrocalamus sinicus; assembly: GCA_036346575.1. Lineage (NCBI taxonomy): Eukaryota > Viridiplantae > Streptophyta > Magnoliopsida > Poales > Poaceae > Dendrocalamus > Dendrocalamus sinicus. The sequence goes on from CM070664.1 coordinate 11,876,699, forward strand.
CTGGAGAATGGCATGGGTTATCCGTAATGTGTATTTACGAAACTGCCCCCAAGCTGCACAACGTGTTGGACAACACCTGCTCCTGCTCGCCTCTTTCTTTTCTTTTTTTTTTTTTTTGGCTTTTCCTCTTCTTCCTCCGTTGCCTGTTTACGGAAGTCCTGGGACTTTGTATGATCTAGGGTGACTTAATTCACACGCAACGGAACTCTTCCCCGATAATATCTTCTGTACCTGTGATAATTCCAGCACGTTTCCTTAGAAAATCTTCGAGCCAAAATATAAAGTACAAAGAAAAGCTGGTGTGTTTTAGGATGCTTTTTTAAATTTCACACTGACCGTCGTACGCCCATCGTTCCCATGGATTAGACGACTTCAGAAACTATAGGCCTATGTTGGGAACAATTTGGCAGGCAATGGATCAAAAACCTCTTCTCAATGTGACAATTTCTAGCCTTGCTGGCGAAGATTTCTCAGTTAAAATCTAGTAGTGTTTTAGGATGCTTTAAATTTTCAACACTGATCGTCGTTCGTCCATCAGTCCATAAATTTTACGACTTTAACAAACTAAAAAACTCCATTTGGAACAGTTAGGCGACGGATCAAAAACCTCCTCGCAATGTGACAATTTTTAGCCTTGTTGGTGAGGATTTTTCCAGTTAAAATCCGGTAGAGACGTACGTACGTCAATCGATGCGTTTGTACGTTATAGCTGACAAAGATCTGCGTGCTTCACCCAAAAACAGCAGAGATTTGCAGGGTTATACTAACTACAAACGGCGACCGGGTTCACAGCTTCCTTGTTTCTTTTCCCCGTGTTTTTCTGAATGATCCATACCCATCAAGAAGAGGATGTTATCTATCCCGAGACGCAGCTATCGCTTTGTGCCTCGACATACATGGAAACTTCGCAAGTGAGAGGGCAGGCAACGCCGGTGATGGTTGAACGAGCGATCGTTTCCTTCTCCAAAAGGGGAATTTCTGGTATCTTTTCTATGGCTTTGAATGGATATTGTCGTCCCGTTTGATTATCGGCAGATGCGTGGGTTGTACTCGCTTATCGCCATGAGTTCGGTCGATTCTAGATAATGCTCGGTACCGATATTTTTTCAGTTCCCCTTTAATTAATTTAGGTGGTATCTAAAGAGTATTTGAGTGCTTTTTTATTTTGCTTAATAGTACTTCAATTTTGAGCGCTCGAATCTAAGGTCTAATGGATAAAATTATTTTGCCTCCTAACCTCCCATTCAAATACTATTTTGTCATGAGTACCCAATTTTTTAGATGTTAGATACATATCTACCTCTATCTACTGGTTTGCTCATTGATTATTAGCATGTAATGTAATACAACGAGGAATGTTCAATGCATATTATTGTTTTCTGCATGGCTATTTTATATCAATTATGTATTAGTGTTACACAAATTAAACTAAGTAAAAATTGGTGTGACAATTTGTAGTAAAGAGGAACAAAACAAACTATAAGAAACACAACAAACAAAAATTATGCCAAAAACTTACTTGTTCATTTATGTTACGACTCCCAACAGTCATAAACAAATTGATTATTCTCTTAGGCCAGTCTCAATGGAGTTTCATAAAGGGTTTCATGCACATTAAATACGGTGCCACATCAGCCAAAAGAAACTTTTTGCATGAAACTAGGAGGAGAGAGAAGGAAAACGTTTCATCCCCATGAAACCTTTGAGCGTTGTTTCCAAAACGTTGGTAATCGTGTGAAATCCCCACTGAGAGCCTTGTTGGGTTTCATCCCATGCGAGCGTACTTCTGATTGGAGAAGAGAAGGAAGAGGGGACCACAGAAAGGCTAAAATAACCTATGAAACCGCGCAATGAAACTATACACTGAGAGAAAAAACTTGTTTCATGTTTTGTTTTATATCTTGGAAACTGGGAGGTGAAATCTTGCATTGAGACTGGCCTTATCACATTTTTCACCCTGAAGAAAAAAATCATAAAGCACAACGTGAATCACAAAGTAGCATTCAATGGACAAAGAATAATGAGTACTCACAAACAAAAAATATTCGAGTACCATTTAGCAAATTTCATTAATTTATTTACTACAGACGAAATATTATGAGGATTGAAATGGCATATACGACAAGCTGGATGACGCATTTGAGGAGATAACGATTAATGAATAGATAGAAATTGATAATCTGAAGGCAAAAAAAGAAAATGGAAAAATAAAATATGAGTTGATAAGGACGCGTGGTGCGTCGAGAAAACGCGCAGCCCGAGTTAATGAAGTTAATGGACTGATAGAAACGGATGATTTGCGGCGAACCTAAGCCATAAATTGATCAGAAAGGACACGCAAAAACGTGGCCATTAACATGACAAAATAAACAGACGGGGAGGAGAAAAGCAGAGATGGAAGTGTTACCATCGCCCCGCCCTACTTGCGCACAACAGAAATCAACCTCAGATACCATGTTAGAAGCAGAAGCACTGTTTGCAACGATCAAGAGGCCAACTCGACCGGAGGCCTCGAGGGCGACGAGACTGACCTAACATGTTTCGAGACCACGAGTTCCTCGGGCACGCACATCATTACGTCCAGCATCACAAGAAACCTGGCCGGAACGGATAGTAAAACCTGTTGCCTTGCATAGTAAGCTGCAAAGCAAATTCATGCACCAACGTCAACCTTGAGTCTCATTTACAAAAGAAACCCATCCACCCATCATTCCATGAAGAATTTAGGTAAACAAACCCTAGAAGCCTTACCAACTTCCGAGAAGCCGCAGGTTGAAAACGAGCTCCGTGTCTGTATGCGCATGAAGTCAAGTGCAAAATTCGTGCGAAACTAGGCCACAGCATGCGACGGCACGGCCCAATCGACCGACCCAGCTCCCTGACCCGACCCGACAGCACCCGCACGAGAGCGGAAGTTCCGAGACGCGACCGACGCGACGGCTCAGCTCTGACTGGCCGGTTTCGTCGAATGATTTGTCAATTGTAAGACATTGGTTTTAGCGGTGGCAGACTTAGAATTATTAAGATAGTGTTTGAAGTTATAAAAATTTTATTTAATAGAAAATATAATGATTTACAATAGTATAACTTAAAGTACAAATTGTTCTTAGTGGAGATAATATCTCAAATAATATAGAGAAATTACAAAATAATTAAAAAATTACAATCTAACTCGACGATGTTTCATGACTTAGAAGTGAGATATGCTATCACCATTCTTAACTTGTAAAAAAAATTCTCGCTCAATAACGGTACATAGCAACAAAAGAATCTGTAAGTCCAATTAAGTGCAGATTTTGCATTGTCTAACTAATTTGAACTGCAACACCATAAGGAGCAGATACAATACAATTATACAAGGCTTGGTCTCCATGGTCGCCAGTCCCCATCCTCGAACATTGAACATATTACATTTATACGTTGAACATTCTGTTTTGCATTATTCAGTCATGAACATTGAACATATATACATTTGAACACTACAACATAGTTACACAATATTTGAATATGAGTTACAAAATATCTAAATATGAGAGAAATTTGACAGACAAAACTACTTGCTAATATACATTGCAAACAATGAAGCCATCAAGCAAACCAACTAGTGAACTGGTATCTTGTGATTGGTGAAGGAAAATAGCAGCCTGCTCAAGCCTCAAGGCCTCAAGTGTTCGTGTTCGATCGCTTGCTTGCCGCCCTCGCTCCGCCCCGACGCCTCGTGTTGTCGGGCTCAGAGATCGCAGCGTGGCCGCGTGCGTGGCCCATCAGCCCCTCCCTGGCCCCGCCCTGCCATGCTACCTGCGACAGAGTGTCGGCCGTCGGCATATGAGCGAGGCTCACTGTGATTACTGTTGTCAGATGAAACAATAGAAACGACATAACGATTAAGTGACGCGAAGGAAACACAATGATCAGCACCTAAACAAAAATTCTAATGAACAAAAACATAACAAAAATCATGAGAATAACTGATGCAAAAACTAGGGTTTGACATTTTTTGTAGCAATTTTCAGTTTTGTGGACTCTAGGTAATAAACTATAAGAAATTGATCTAAAAGCTAGGGTAAATAATTCTACCGTGTCTACCATGCTCCAATACCAAGATGATGCGAGGTGCCCGATCTTCATGACGTAGGATCAATAATGATAACTTGGATCCGTGCAACCTAATGAACTGATGGTGCCAATCACTGTCAGGATAGTAACCTGTGATAAAAAAATTCGTCCAACTGCATGCTCATGATCTTGTCTACCCGATCACAAAGCAGATGCATCGCAGCTCCTGAGAATCACAAGAGATCACAAGAACAACGATGTAGAGAAACGTCCAATTCTCCTCTAAGTTGCAATCAGATGGCTAATTTTAGGAAGAACAAGCATATAACTTTCTCTTAAAAATAATAGATTCAATCATTGTCTGCCAAAAAGATACGTATTACACGGCTTATATAACCCTTGGGAGGACGCAAGATCTCCTACACAATTCCTAAGTGTTTTAAACTCGGACACTCACAAAAAAGAAATAAAAATAAAAATTCATGGTGCTTTTGAAGAAAAATCCTCCTCCATTACATAGCCCTTGAAATAAGCTTTCGAATGAATGCAAGATCACCTCAATCGGACCTCGTATGTGAAAGTTATTGACTTTATACGCTAGGTACACGGTCAGAGATACGGTCACACTGTTCCAAACACCTCCAAGTCAATCGAACGGCTGCAAGCGTCTCTAGCCAATCCAACATGGGGTCGTTCAGCCTAGTCCGAACATTACCATCAATATCGACCGTCCAAAGTTGATCAAACTACGCAGAAGGGTGAACATTCGGAGCGGTCCGAACGTCACCGTCGCTATCGACCATCCAAAACCAATCGAACGTCGCGGAATGAACGAATGTTCGGAGCAGTCCAAACGTCTCCAAGGTGATCGGGCAGTCTATTGAAGATCGGATGGTACGACTCATTTGGAGTGGCCCAAATGTTTCAAATGCGATTGGACGGTCCGTGGAAGAACGGACGGTGTGATCGTTCGGAGCGGTCTGAACGTCTCCGAAGCATCTAAGCGTCCAATGCTGATCAGACGGTTTAGACAATTGAAATCATTCGGACTAGTCTGAATGTTCCGAAGGTCTTGCGAGCGCCCAATGTCGATCGGATAGTCCTGAACACATCTGAGGTCAATCAAACCGATCTGAAAGTAGTTTTTGATACCAGTTGAAGTCGTTTGAATGTTCGGAGCATCTTTGTGAGTTCAATTGAACTTGTGGACAATCCAACGTGGTAATGAGGACTTGAACGTGTCTTCCCTTGCTTGGCTCTATGCACTTCTTCTCCGTTAGCTTCGCCTCCATGCTTTCAATTTTAAAAGCTTTATATCGTTCAAACCTGAGTATGCGCACAATATTTGCATGAGGTAATATCCAGTTCTATCGTAAATTAAAATCAGATTTAATTAGGAGCGAGTTCACCTGTTGATTAATCTTTTTAGTTTTTACTCATGTAATCGGTCCAATTGGGATGTCCTCGTCATCTTGTACACTGAAGTGATGAACGATGTACTAGTATCGACGAGACCTTCTAAACACATCTTCACTTTAAGTTTGTACAGAACGAGTATGGGTCTGCATATAAATACATCTACACTAATAATCCACCAGTTAAAATTATCCTACATCCACCCAACAATTACCTGCTCCACAGTCATGACCTTAACTACATCCACACCACAATATGCACCCAAAAATACACTATCCTAAAAACGTACGCACCAGATTAACTCTCCTCCATTCTCTCTCCTTACTCAACCATATCCGATGGTCATCCTTCAATGGATCTGCAGTACCCCTCCCCATCCCGCACCGCCTCCTCTTCCGCCTGCGCAGCGCCGGCACCTCCTCCTTCCTCCTCTTCCCTCCCCACGCGCCGCCTCCTTCTCTTTCCCTCCCCACCCCGCATCGCCCCTCCTCCCCTGCCCTGCCATCCCGCACCGCCGCCTCCTCCCCCGCGCCTCCACTCCCGCCGCTTCCCCCGTCCTCCACCGCGCCGCCACTCCCTCCGCTCCCCCCGTCCTCCACCGCGCCGCCGCTCCCCATCTCCACCTCTCCCCCGCGCCTCCACTCCCTCCGCTCCCCCCGTCCTCCCCCGCGCCGCCGCTCCCCTCACCTCCTCCTCCTCCCCACTCCGCACCGCCGCCGCCTCCTCCTCCCCACCCCGCGCCGCCGCCGCCGCCTCCTCCTCCCCCCACTCCTTTGCTCCGCTGCCTCCTCCCCCTCTCCTCCACTCTGCCGCCGCCTCCTAATCAAAAGCGTCGCGTGCTTCCACCAAAACCCTAGCCCTCCCCAAACCCCGGCTCCGCTCCGAGCTCCACCTCCGCGGCAATGTCGTCGTCGAGATCGACGCGCTCGAGTATCTCCCCATTCCGATCCCGCCGCTCGCCCGCACGGCCTTCTCGCGGCCGGCCTCCCTCTCCGAGGCCACCTCGCGCCTGCGCCGCAACCTCGGCTACTTCTGCGTCAACTACGCCGCCGTGGTGGCCTTCTCCCTCGCGGCCTCGCTCCTGGCGCACCCCTTCTCCCTGGTTGTCCTCCTCAGCATCCTTGGCGCCTGGTGCTTTCTCTACGTCTTCCGCGCCTCCGACCAGCCCGTCGTGCTCTTCGGCCGCACCTTCACCGACCGCGAGACACTGCTCGGCCTCGTCGTCGCGTCGGTTCTCGCCTTCTTCCTGACGTCCGTTGTGTATGTAGACATTCTAACAGAAACATGCCCTTTTTTATTAATTGGATGACTGGTTCATTTTGTGTCTTCTGTGAGAAAAATATTGTAAGGATGCTGAGAGCTGCATCAATGCGGTCGTGGAGTCCGTGCGCGCGTCGCTTGGGAAGAGGAAGGTCGTCCCCAAGTCACGGAATGAAGCAGACGCCAAGAAGCTTAAGATTTGGTGAGTTGAGTGCCAAAAGAACGAGTTATCTATTGTGGTGTATACTCATTTTGTTTTGATTATTGTTATAAGTAGGCTGATTTGATGCGAGTTATGTGAATTGCAGTTCATTGGAATAAATTATGCGAGTTTTAGTGGTTTAGCTCATTTATGCTGAATTGAAATCAATGTAATTAGCTCTCTAAATACAAATCAATGTTACATATGTTGTATTTCTTATGTGATTTGCAATTCCAGGTTTATTGAGAGAGCACAAGCTCTAATTCATGGAGATCTCCACACTGGTTCTATCATGGTGACCACAGATTCTACCCAAGTGATTGATCCAGAGTTTGCTTTCTATGGGCCAATGGGTTTCGATATTGGGGCCTTCTTGGGCAACCTGATTTTGGCATATTTTGCACAGGATGGGCATGCTAATCAAGCAAATGATCATCAAGTATATATGATTTTTTCTCATGCCCTTTTAACTCTAATTATACTATATATGATGCACTCATACAGCAAAAGGCCTATGTTTTTTTTCCTGTGGTTGCCTGATCCACCAATGTATTCTTTGTGGGTTATTGATGTGACAAAATAGTTTTTTTTGTGTGGTTTGCCTGATCCACCAATGTTTTTTTTGATGCACTCATACTATATGGTTGCCTGATCCAAGCGCGCCGGCAGCCGGGGCCCCGCTGCCTCACGGAAGAATGCGAACCCTAACGCCGCCCCGAATTCTGTATTTGCAAGTTTATCTCTGTGCATAAAATATATGGGAACCATACTGAATAATTCAGTTTGATTTATAATTAGTTAAGCTTACAATATTTCCTTCTTAGATGTTACTATCGAGCAAGTTAACAAAGAATTAAGAGGACTTTGTTTCATTGTGTATTAATGAGGTTTCTGTACTTTTGAACACTTGATTTAAGCTTAGCATATTCAAAGTGGCATGAACTTGTCAGTTTTACAACCATTCATAGGTTTGCTTCTTTGTGCCAAACTGATAGCTTTGTGCAGATGCTAAAGGACAGAATTTTGTGTTTGCTTCCTTTGTTGATATCAAGCTTGACTTTAGGCTTTATTTTTCTCTTTTATATATAATAATTACAAATACTATATCTCTCTTAATCTAGAACGCTTGGCACTATATCTTGCTGGTACTTAATGGTAAAGCAGTGTTTCTTTGCAGGTGAGCAAGAATATATTCTTGTTGAAGTCACTAGATGAGCTATTTCAGAAGGGCAGGAGGCAGTGGATTTTCCAGCTCTTCAAGGACTAATGGAAAAGGTATGCCCTTGACTCAGCCATTATTCTTGAGAAACTTAACTTATATTGGACTATTGCTATGATGCACCTGCTTTATTTTCTCTACTGGTGAATCTACTTTAACCAGTGTTATTTAACTGGATATCTTATTCTGACAGTACACTGATGATGGTACTGATTCAATGTTATTGGTAACTTGTGGTAAAAATCTTTAAACTAAATGCTTTCTTTCGTAAAGATCTAAACCAGAAATTCTGCTGCACAGACCAGAAACCACTTTGAAGGTTTGGTATTGGTATCCAATAAAATGTTTATATAATACTAATTTGCTGCTAAGTACTAAGGTTGCATGTTTTACTGTCACATTTCTTATTCTTGAAGGCCTTGCTTGGATTGCAACTGTTGGCTGGGAAAGCTCAAACATTGCAGGAAAATGACTCAAGTTCTTTCTAAAAGGTAAAGGCTGAATCTTCCTGTCTGTGTTCTGGTGGTAAGAAACTAAGAGTGTATACCATAAATGTAATAGACTATATTGCAGTTGATACTTTAATTGACCTCGCTTCGATGACAACAGGAAAATTACAATCATCTATTGTCTATTTACTACTGCCGACCTTATTTCAAATTTACTATCTGTTGGGCATAATTGCTTTTGTATCTATGGTGGTGCACTGGTGACACGCCAACATCTCAGGCATCTGGCAAATCTTAAAACAGTGTGGTTCTTTTGTTTTTAATTTCCTGTTCCCCTGCAGATCATCTCCCACCGATATTCATGCTTGTGTCTTCATGGCAAAGGCTTGAGCTAGAATGTTGGCCTATACTGCTTGAGGAGGTCCATGGAAAGTATGATACAAATGCTGCAAAAGTGAGTTTTATAATTAATATGCGCGTTTGCTATAGTTTTTAGTTCTTGATTTTTGGCTAACAGAATCTTGGACCTGTGCAGCTGTGGTTTCCATTGCGGGCCTTACTTACTCAATCTTACGATATTTCAAAGAATGATGACTTATCTATAATCAAAAGGTATGCATCTGCATTTGTTCTCCCTTCTTGGTTGTCTCTATATTTTCTAATGTAATTTTGATCCAAAATGCAGTGTCGAGGAATTTGTTCAAACATCAAATGTTGGAGAATTCAAGAGACGCTTGCATCTCCTCCTTGCCTTTTATGGTGAGATTTCTGATGGTGCCAGAGTTCCTATGCACTTTTGCCTCCTTTTTTTCCTGTTATACCTTTCCCATGTCTCTATTTCCTATGAGAGAGAGATAGAGTGAGTTCACAGTATTAATTGCAAACAAAAGGAAGATAATGTAGGAATGATTGAAGGGTTGCAAGGTCATTTCATCCACTTGATTTTTGCTTATTTTTTTCAAATTGAGGTTCATAGTTTCGCCCAACGCACCGCCTCCTCTTCCGCCCCACGCACCCACGCCTCCGCCTCTGCCACCGCGGCTTGAAGCAGGAAGAGGCTGGAATTGAAGTTGGCTCGAGGCAGCGGGCGCAGCCTTGCCGGCCGCGAGGTGGTGGGTCGGCTGGCCCAACGTGGTGGCGCAGCGGGCAGCGAGGAAGGCGGTGTGAGCATGCAAGGATGGAGGCAGCGATGGAAAGGACGGGAGGGCAGAAGCGGTGGCGGATGCTCGATCCGCGCCGAGCGCGGCGAAGCGCGCCGCCGTCAATCGGGATGCGTGCGGTGGCGTTGTCGACGTGCGGGACGGGATGCATGAGGTGGTGGCGGAGGAGCACAATAAAGCGCTTCCGGCGGCGCGGCGTGGAAAGAGGTGATTCAAAGGAGTTTTGCGCGGATGGACGAGGACATGCTGCCGTTCACCGAGAGGACACCAACCTCGGTGAATAGGAATTCCCCATCAAATTCAGTTGGTCTTCACGCGCCGCTTCGATCTACCTTGTTCGACCCGTTTCTTCCATCGCGTTGCTCGAGACGGCAACAACAATCAAGAGGCGAGGCGCCGGCGCCGGCATTGCCACCTTCACGTCGCCCAAACCAAAGGCAGCGCCCAAGAAGAGGTTCCAGGACGACAGCGAGAACCAGGACCACAGATTGGCCACGCCGCCTCCACCACCGGCGGCAAGTAGGCCGCCGTTCGGCGCGCCGCGGTGGGCGAAGAATGTGAAGGAGGCCATCAAATCCAGTGCTGTGAAGCGGCCGAACAATGCAGAGAAGGAGGCGCTGCTCAGCAAGAACTCGGCTCGAGGCAGCTCAAGAGCACTCTCTCGGCGAGAACCTCTTCTCCGGAAGGATATACTTGGCCAGATATCGGAGTTCTACAATGAGCTCAAGCAGATGGCGGCGGCAGTGCCAGCCGGCCTGTCTCAGAGACCATGGAGGAATTGAGCCCATGCCCAATGTAATTGTTCTCTCACTGAAGCAATGCAGGAATGTGGTTCTGGGATTGGTGCTTTCAGGTCCTTGATATTTTCACTTTTGCAGTAATGGGAGTGATGCGGTGGAGAAGGTGGCATGTGACAGTGGCACCGGTGTTCGGGTTCCCTTGGAGGCTGTGAGGGAGGTGGCAAGGCAAGAAACAGTGGAAACGAGTCCAAGTCCAATGTAACTTGCTTGTCATTACAATGCAAAGCAATGTTTAGAGGATTATAGTTACTGTTGCTTGGGGTGCTGATAATGGTGGTTTGTGCAGGAAGCGAAAGAAGATGGGGTTGAAGGTGGAAGCAGGAAAGCAAAGGTCACCCAATGTGTTGAAGGAGGTGAAGGCAACACCGCCGACTCCACAGCGGTTTCCATCCCCCTCAGTGAACCGTGTCAAGAACGTTAAAGCAGGAGGCATGGCAACGGCAGGCTCACCACTCAAGAAGCCACTGAAGGTGATTCCGGCATGCCTATAATATCTGCTCAGTGTCTGTGGCTTTAGATATGCTTTATATTATGGTTTTTACTCGGTGAATTTTCAGTGTTTATGGCTTCTACTAGCTAGCCTTCTTCAATGTATTTAAGCACATTAAATGTTTACAAGCACTATGGTCATGATTTTTAGGTCTTAGATCATACTGAAGGATACATTATCTTGACTGGCTGGCTATCAGTAGTTCTATCCTGACAGATTTCAGAAATCTTACAATGAGTTGAATTATCATCACCATACTTAATGGATTAGCAATTTAGCATCAGTTGTCCCTAAGTATGTATACTAAGCCTTAGGAAGACCTCCTCAAAAGGTTATGGGCTGTCATAGGCTTTAGATATTGTATACTGAGTCTGCCTGCAGCTGAGAGTTTTTTTTTTTCAGAATTGGCTTAGTCTCTCATCCTTAATTTTTTTAGCTCTACTCATGGGGAGAATTTCCTTAATATACTATAGTTGTGGTTTCTGAGTTTAAGATATTAGTGGGTGTGGTGTTTAACAGTGTGTCTGTGCCTGTGAATAATCAACGTCTCATTATTATGCTTGTTGATAATCTGAAAATGTGTATTTTCTTCATGGTTTCAACAGCATTCACAAGTGTAAAGTTCATTGTGCATTCCATGCCCTGTAATTCTGCCAGGAACACCATCATCGTGAATAATTCTGTTCCATTTTGAATATTACTTGACCAGTAGAGCATTTGCTCTCGTTTCGTCATCATTGTGGCCTTTCTTATGGGTCTTCAGACATTTTTGTGTAAATTACTTGCCATCAGCATGTGGCACTAATCACTATCTCATCGTTAACTCTGAGTGGAGCCACGGGGATGATCTTTCTTGCTTTAACTGGTTGTGGTGCATAAAAGGAAAACATAATGGTCTCATACATTAGTGCCAGAAGACCTTTATCTCAAGTTAACTGTGCAGTGATCTAATTATTGTAACAACTGCCTTTTCTTTAGGAGAAGGGGTCACCTAATAAGGATCTGGAGAACAGCAGAGATGCTAAGAGGCAACCTTTTGGGGTTAAGGATATGAACAACACAAGGGTTTGTGATGCAGAAGGTAGCTCCAGTAGCATGTTTTGGTTCTTGAAGCCCTGCACTTTCCTGGTGGAGTAGCAGCAAAATACTCGGAACTTTATGTAGTTTTCTTTGCTACTACTTTTCGTAGCGGCCGGGTGGTCTCGGTCGGGAGATCGGTTACGACCGCATGGTCGTTGCAGCCGAGCGGTCGGTTGCGACCGCATGGTCGTAGCTCGGGACAAGCGGTCGTGAACGCATGCGGCGGTCGTAATTGAGATGATTGGTCGCAAATGGCTCTTGGGCGGTCGTAAATGGCGCGAGTGGTTGTAAATGGTTCGAGTGGTCGAGATGGCTTTGGAGTGGTCGAGGTGGCACGGAGTGGTCGTAAACGACTCGAGCGGTGGTAAATGGTACGGACGGTCGTAGACAACATAGAGCGGTCGTAACGACTATGGAGTGGTCGTAAGTGATTTCGGCGATCGTAAACAACATTGAGTGGTCGTAATGACTTGGACACGACCGATTCTCGCAGACGTGGGCGTGAGGGCTCGACCACATTGTGAGGGAGTGAACATGGTCGGAGAGTGCTTCACCCGCGTTACGGCGGTGTGAACGTGGTCGTGGGCACTATGACCACGCTCGAGTGGTCGGTGGGGGCTTCACCACGATATAAGTGGTCGGTGGGTGTTTCGAGTGGTCGTAAATGCCACGGTGTGGTCGTAAATGGCGCGGGCTCGCCAAGGACTCGCAGACGTGGTCGTGGGGTTATAACCACGCGGTAAGGAAGGCCGGACGTGGTCGAAAAGTGCTTTGACCGTGGTTTGAGCGGCCGAAAGCGCTTGGGAAGTCGTGGCTGGTCATATGTGGTCGGACGGGCTCGTGCGCGCGCGGAAGCACTCGTAAGTGGTCGGAAGGGCTTCACCACGATGATATCCGCACGTGGTGCGAACGGGTTCACCACGATGGAACCTTTGGTTTTGGTCGTAGCCTTTTTGAATTGGTCGTAACGACTTGGGATGAGGTCGTAGGGCCTTGAGCATTGCTTGGCTTGTAAGTCGTAGCAAGCTACGTGGTGGTCGTAGCAATGTGTGTGCGGTCGTAGGTGTGGGAAGTGTTTGGTGAGCTCGAGTGTTTCTCATTTGGTGCAACAGAGCGGTCGTTTGGGTCTAGACTTTGTGCGGTAGAGTTGTAGTGGCTTGTGATGGTCGTAGCAAGCTTTGAGGTGGTCGTATGGACTATGGATACGACCACGTTGTAAAAATCACCGGCGTGGTCAAAGAAGGCTATGACCACGGTGTAAGCGGTCATAAGATGAATTATAACCACGAAAATGTGGTCGTAAGAACTTACGACCACGGCAAACCGTCAATAGACATGGTCGAAAGGCGTTGGACCACAAAAAACAAAAGAGGTGTGCTCAAGAGGACCTACGACCACAAAGAGGCAAAGTAGGAGGCGTCGAGTGGTTTATGACCACGTTGAAGGAACACGAGCGTGGTCGTAGGGGTTATCGACCACGGCCAAGGACAATGTTTTTACGACCACGGAAAACCTACGGTAGATGTGGTCGAAAGGTGTTCGACCATGGCAAAACCGAAGACGGTGAGGTCGGCAAGTGATACGACCACATTAGAGAAAGATCGAAGGTGATCCGGGCGTCGACCACATTTGAGCATTGCGTGTTGGGTGGTTCCGACCAGGTCACGTATTTATGTGACATTCATTTTGTGACAAAAATATTTGGTTATACAATATATGAGACGTGAATCTTAATGAATCTGATTGCTCGTTTTATTTTTTACAAATTTTATCTTCTTTTGTATTTTACCGTGGCGTTAGCACGGGCACTATACTAGTAACATAATAGTAGCTCTGTATTTTCAAATATAATAATTAAAGACCTAATTAAATTAGAGTTCATCTGATAATATTTAATGTGGCTCAATAATACTTTCCGTTCAAATAATATATTTAATTAAAAAATGTTAAATATGTATGAATCCGAATCATTTGGAGCTGCATCGAGATACGCAGGCACGTCCTGCTCCTCTTCGGGCTCAACCTCCACAGGATGGCATGGGCCACCGTGCACGTAGCACGCAGTGCGAGGTGTTCTAAGGCGATCGAATTCCCCCTCTTCCTTACTGAGTAAGTGGGTAGTGAGATTTCTGTTGAGCATGGGAGCAATTGCTGCTGAGCATGGGAGGTTGGAGCAATGAAACGATGCGTCAGTAACTAATAGTCGTTCGAGAGAATAATTGATTTCATCACAAGAAAGAAAGCATCGGGGACCAATGCGTTAATCAAAGGGTAGACCACCGAATATATCCAATCATTGGAAGAATGCTCTGCTTGAGCTTTCCTCAAGTTTTGTTTGGCCAGATTCTCCACTTTCTAGTCTCCATACGGTAATTAAACTACACCTTGGGGCCAGGCGGCGATGCCATTTGGATCGGTAGCAGCAGGGACGAACGACGAAGATATACGGTGGACCTTAACGGCCGATGGGACGACACCGGTGTGGCCGCCGCCGTAGCGTGCAAGTGGGGGACCTCGCATTGGGCACGTGGGGGAAGAAGTTTAGTAGATGATGCCTAGATGAGTAGATGGTGATGACACAAGAGGGGCATGCTAGTCTTTTCCCATATGATTTTGGGAAAATAAAAGGTATCAAAATACAGTGAGTACCAAATCATCAAACAATATTTTATCCATGGTAAATTCTAAATCTGAATGACTATGTTAGAGGATTCTTAATTATATTGTGATGAACTATTGCAATTAAATATTAGTAATGGCAAATCTCATGTTTACTTCGCCCTCTGTTGTTGAGTTATGCTAGTCATGGCAGAGCATGTTAGTTATGTTGTGTGAAAGTCATGCATGCGCTAGCATTGATGAGGGAAAGCTATGATGCACGAGTTCAGAGAGAAAGTCATGCTTTCACAAGTTGTTTCCCATGTCCAACTGGTATTGTTTTTCGATTCAACCAGGGTATGGCAATGGTCTGATCGAGATTGAGGTCCGGTCAGGCCAGCTTGAACAGGGAGCTCTCGTCCAGGGTTTTGAATTTGAGGTTTTTGAGTTGTGAAATGATTTTCTTTGACTAAGGTCAATGGATATGTGTTGCATAAGATGTGTTACCGCTAACGTGGGTCAAATTGTGAAGAACTTATGCACGGAAACGATTTCTTTTGTCTTTCGATATAAAAGGTCGCTTAGAGTCAACCACAGTCAACGACGAGGATTAGGGTTACACTCATGGAGGAGCCAAAGCCTAGAACGATTGAGAATGCCAGGTGAGGTGGTGAGCTCAAGCATGGCACAAGAAAAGCAAAAAATATTGCAGGAAAGTTTAAGTGGCGGGTTGCACCATGTGGCTTAGTCGGTCTAAGTGAGACATGGTTCAGTGGAACTAGAATAGAAGAGACTTACCGGTTCATGGCAAGCCAATGGTGCACCTACACATGACGAGCATGGCGATTTCTTGCAATGGAAAGAGATGAATGGGTCAAGAAAGGGTATTTTGGTAGTTTGACTAAAATATCGGAAACTATCTTGAAGCAAAACCACGATGTTTAGAAGAGCGATTTAGGTTAAAGAGAATCTAAGAAGATCAAGATAGATCAAATCTGGAAAGCATGCATAAGTGTAGTGAGTTAAAATTTGTGTATGTGAAGTTATCGGGTTCCCCTATTATGGTAAGTGGATAGTATCCACTAAGAGTTAGATGTGGTTGGTTAGGCCATATTTTTAACAGGTTGGATGGAGACTTGTGACATCCCAAAATTTCAATTTAATTTATTTGGATTTAATTGGTGAAGATCAGGAGTTTCTATATGAGCATAGAAGTTGAAGACAACCCCATGCTAGTTTAGCAGGTGCAGCTTACCGAGTCCTTGGACTATCTGTACCAGTCCACTTTGGATGAGCTCAGCTTTGCCACCTACCAACTCTGTCAAGCAGAGGAGTTGGCAGAGCTTCGCGTAGGAGATGATGGCTCCTCAGTTCAAGGGGGAGAACGAGATCTAGTCGCCACCTAAGAAACATCACACCGACATCAAGAAGCACTTGACCTAGTTCAAACCAGCCCAGTAGGAAATTTTTCAAGATTTAAGTCTTAGGTTAAATAGGAGCGTACTTGTGAGCTGTCAATCCTTTGTCAACAGCCACAAGATTATTGCATTAAAATAAATAATAAAGTTGTTTTTTTCTTTATTAAAATTTGCTTTTTACCTTATTGTTTTCTTGTGTTTGCTTTAGGGATGGACTTATCAACCCCTCCTTATTTCCTTCTGTTTCCCTCTAACCCTTAGAAGTGCCAAGCAGATGGTTAACACAAGGAGCAATGGCACCGGCAACAATAGTGGGAGCACCAACCACAAATGAAGCCCAAGCAAATCACATCGCTCCCATTCCTCTGTCACCACCTGCTAGCAGACCTGATTGGGCCTAGTTGATGGCCAATCAAAACCATCTCATCTAGTTGTTAGTCCAGACGATCAGCAACCCCGCTCCGCCCGTTCATCATCCACCGCCAGCTCAGGCTCCTCAGTCAAGGTTTTTGGAGTTCACGAGGATGTGACCTCAAACTTTCTCAAGCAGCTCAAAGCCCATGGATGCAGATTATTGGCTTTGAGCTATCGAGAAGAAACTAGATATTTTTCAATGCAGTGACTGGGTGTGAGTTCTCTTTGCCTCCCATCAGTTGCACGTGCCTACTTTGGAGTGGTGGGATACCTTCACCACCACTCATGCCAATGCTCAAGCCACCTCTTGGGTGGAATTTGTGTAGCACTTCCACAAGGCCCACATTCCAACTGGCATCATCATGCTAAAGAAGAAGAAATTCCGAGCTCTGCACTAAGGAGGGCGAACTTTGAGCGAGTACCTCCAAAAATTCAACCAACTAGCGTGCTATGCCCAGGAAGATGTCACCATTGATGAGGCAAAGCAGGAAAGGTTCTTGGAGGGCCTCAATGACAACATTTCGGTGTAGCTTGTCTCCAATGACTACGCTGACTTCCCCCAGCTTGTGAGTAAGGCTATTCGCCAAGAGGGCAAGCATGTCGAGATGGAGAACCGCAAGAGGAGGATGGCCACCCAGAAGGTCAATCCAGCAAGTTTTCCTAAACCTTGTAGCACTTTACCATCATTCGGTAGCTTTAGGCCACTAGCTCACCACCCACCTTTCTAGGCCAATCGCTCAGCTCCTTAGGTGGTCTGTGCCCTTCCTGCTAGTGGGCAAGCATGGAAGAATCCTATCTTGTCCGATAAAGTGACCTGTTTCTACTACAAAGAGATGGGACACTTGTAAGTTCAAGCTCCATTAAATTTGTTTTGGTGATAATGATAAATCTAATTATGAGACTAATTTGTTTATTGATTATGATATTGGTTAGTCTCATTTGGATGAAAAGGTAAAAATCACAAGAGATATGTATTCGACATCATATTTTTCTATCTTAGTGTATTCCTTAGATCCAAATATAGATTGAACTCCACAAATAGTCAAACTTGAATATGTGCATATGTGTTTATTATATACTCTGGTATGCACACATTTATGGGGAGTTCACTCTATATTTTGAGGTTTTATTAGTATTGATCTATGTTCATCTTTCTACATATTAAGAATCTTTACTTTTAAACATATCTCTTGAGTATATATAGCTTGTATAGTTCATATATACTCATGATCGGGTTGTCATCTAGTTCCTCCATTATGTGTTAATGATTAGATGATTAATGACAACCGAATGATTAAGCTTTGCTTAAAAAGATTATCCTAGAGTATACAAGTGTTGTGTATATGGTGTATACTCAAAATTTAATTTTTATCTCATTATTTTTTGATATTATCATGACTTACCAAAAAGCGAAGATTGTAGAATCTAGTCCCTCCATTATAAGTTAATGGTGAACTTTTTGGTAATTGATGATAAGCGATTTGTGGACTAATATTTTTCATGAGTTGGATGAATAGGTTAGGTTCCACAAATGAGAATGACTTGTGATAACTTCATGTGTTGAAGATCATCAAGTCAAGGGAAGAATGCATCATAAGTTGATCATCAAGTCAAGTGAAGATCCATCATGTATTGATGGAGTTAAAGTAAAGGATGCATCATAAGTTTATGCATGTCAAGACTATGACTCAAGGCAAAGGTATGGCAAGTTAGGGCTAAGGATGTGTTCCTGGTCTTTTACCGGTCTTGGTGTTTGGTTGAAATACTGGGTTGCTAGTATAAATTACCGTACTATTAAGAAGGGTCATGTCTAGTAGCTTGAGCCTCATCATGTGTTGATAGCTCAACCTCACCTCTTTTAGCTCGCCTTGGCATGAGGCTTGTATTTGCAAATGTCTTTTGCAAATAGTTAAAACTTATGTGTTGAATACTTGTAACATGGGAGATGACGATGATTCGGAGGCAGAATCGGAGACGACGATGGTGGCGTTGCGTGCAAGAAGAAGGAATGCAGGAGGAAGAAGAAGGAAAAAAGGGAGAGGCACTGACAGGTGGGGCTAGGTGGCAACGAGAGAAGGGCTCGCTGACAAGGCAGGGCACGCTTTGCAGCAAGGGGAGAGAAAGGGCGCGTGGGAGACGAGCTGGCGAATGTGCGGGCCACATGGGTTGAGGCCACGAGCGGGAAGAAAATGGGCTGGGCTAGAGAAAAAAGGAAAATGGGCCAAGAATGATGATGGATTCAGCCCAAGGGGAAATAAGGGATTTATATACTTTTTCGATTAAATTAAAGGCTAGAAATTTCAAGAAGGCTTGGAAAATAGCAACTAAAGGCCAGAAATTCTCAAAAACACTACAAAGTAAGGGAAATTCAAGAAAAACAAATAAATCCTGCTGGGCTACAATTAAATGCAGGAAGCTTTTTTTCTAGCTCTAGGCTTACATATAAAAAAGGAAAAAGTAAAAAAGAAAATTCAGAAAAGCTGAAATAAACTCAAGTAAATAAAGACTAAATTTTTGGGATGGTACAGTTAGTTGAGTCATTCTAGTCATGACAGAGCATGTTAGTTATGTTGTGTGAAAGTCACGCATTCAATTGCATTGATGAGGGAAAGCCATGCATGCACAAGTTCAGAGAGAGTCATGCTTGCATGAGTTGTTTCCCAGGTCGAACTGGTATTGTTTTTTGGTTCAACCGGGGCATGGCGGCGGTCTGATCGGTATTGAGGCCGGGTCAAACCGGCTTGAACAGGGAGCTCTCAGGCAGGGTTGTGAATTTCATGTTTTTGAGTCACAAAATGATTAAGTCAAGAAAGGATATTTTGGAAGTTTGGCTAAAATACCAGAAACTACCTCGAAGCAAAACCGTAGCGCTTCAGCGGTACTTGGGACAACGGTTTAGGTCAAGGATAAGCTAAGAAGATCAAGATGAATCAAGGCTAAAGGTTTAATGGATTCGGGCTTATGCGCTTTAAAAAAACATGCACAAGTGTAGTGAGTTAAAATCAATATGTATGAGGTTTTCAGATTTCCCCCATGTGCTAAGTGGATAGTATCCACTAAGAGTTAGATGTGCCTGGCTAACCCAGCTATTTAACGTGTTGGGATGGAGACTTGTAGTTAATTATCCAACCTTCCTCTCTTGAGATCAAGTGTTCAAGTATTAGGGTTAGGGTTTGAGAGAAGGGTGTTGCAGTGTGGTCTCTGTCCTCCAAGGTGGAGTAGCTGTGAAGTAGCAATATATCAATCTTTGTTCATCTTCATTAATATCTCTTATGTTGATTGGTTTGCACTTGACTTTATTGGGTTTTTTCCTCTTCTTGATTTTGTTATGCCAAAGACATATAAGAGATAGAAATGGCCTTCGGAAATCAATTTTCACCCATCTATCCACTTTGATAGTAGGTTCACAAAGTTTCCTAGATTTCCTTGATTTTGGTCTCACCAAGTAATTTGGTCATCTGAGCGTTTTTGGCTTAATTTCTTCAATGTTCTTACTTGCTATGACATATGGGAATATATTTAGAGCCATTTTGACCATTCTTTGCTCACAAGCAAGTGATATTCACCGTTTTTAGTTTTTGCCTTTTCTGGTGCAACCTTTTTTCAAACTGAAAAAAGTCATAATTTTAATAATGATTTTCTCGATCATTTGTTGGAATAGGTTTGTGACATACTGGACAAGGTGATTGTCAATTTCTTGTCATTTGCATTCAAAAGTTTTATGGACTTTTGTTTGTGAAATAATGCTGAAAATATTGTTCTCCGGCCGAAAACACTTTAGCAATGGTCTGACCGCTGTTGTTCACCGGTTTGACCAGTAACCACTGTAGCAGTCAAACAACCAAGCAAAACGAACGGTTTTTTGATCGGTTTTTTGATCAGTTTTTCGTTTGGATTTTTCGTGTGCTGATTGATCTTTGATCTTTATAGTTTTTCATAATTACTAAAGTGAAGATCGATAAATATTTAGAAGAAAAATCTGAAGACGTCGTTCACTCCTCACTATACCGGCCCTCGAAATACCAATCAATTTTCCCGATTTTCACACGTCGGACGCGGGCGCGCGTGGTTCCGTCCTAACCCACCACGTCCCGGAAGCCAAAAGCACGGGCCCTTTTGCCGTTTTGCGGCGGTTCCCAATTTCCATCCACCGGACGGCTCGCACGCATGGCAACGCCGCGCGGCCGCTCGGGGTGGGGGCTCGCGCGCGCAGGCCATCTGCCCCGAGCGGACGTTTTCCTGGGCTGTCTTCGCGGTGGGCGGCGCGTTGTCGATGTGATATGTTTTTCCGCGGCGCGCACAGCACGCAGACCACGGGCCGGGCGCGCGACACTGTTCAGCCTCAGGCTATTGGCTAACGTGCTGGTACGTGAGACTACGTGGCGCGAGCGGTGCGGCCGAGCAGGCCCATGCCGCACGGCTCTCTGCGTTGCGGGACGGAGTGCGCTAGTACTACGTTAACGCTGCACCGCATTTGACGCTAGGTTTCCGGTGCTCCACACTCGTACGGAGCATGGACGATTCAAATTGGGGACAGAGTTCTCCTGGGCCAAAGATCCTATCGTGAATTTTTCCATTCTTTTGTTTAGGAAAGATCCTATGGGAATGGGATATGCGACGCTCAACTAGAATTCAAGTTCGCGTAATCCTGAGAACTCTTTAATTAATGGAGTTGACAACTGCGACCACTTGTGATCCCATCACTCGCTGAGAGAAAAAGAGAAACGCAGACCAGCAAAATCTGATCCACGCCACAGGTCAGTCGTCACTCAGACGTGTCGCTATGGTTTCACTTTTTGACCTCATGGGCTGGTTAGGTGTGCTTATTTGAACTTTACCTTTTAGTTTGAAGCTTTTAACTTTTTTATTTTGTTTTTTTTTCTAGTTTTTTTTAGTTTTTATAGGCTTTTTTTGTCTTTTTTTCTCTTATTTCTTTGTATTATCTATAATGATGTTACCCTTTTGCATTTTTAAAATTTAATTATATTTAAAAAGCTAACAGCAGATACAGAGTAAGAAATCGCAAATAATACCTAATAAGCTAAAGTCTTAAGTTTTAAGCTCAAATGACCCCCTGACCACAACTTGTACTTACCAACGGAAATGGAAAAGGCTACGAGCCTATGAACGGTAATGTATCACGTACGGGTTACGACCCTGTCATTTATGTACGCGTTGTTGTTGGTTTGTTGTGACGAATTAGTTGGGTGCTAAATTTATTCCAGCAAATTTGTACGGACGGACTCACTGGCAGATCGTCAGCTACATACATGACGCTCAACGATCCACCAGCCTATGGGCCATTGCAACTTTGGATAATGCACAAGGCCTGGTGAATTGGGATGCCTGAAAGAACTCCCTGATTTGGCCCATGTTTCCCAGTTCTGATGGATTAGACGTGAGCAAAGACTCTGGCCCAACAAAATAACGACGGCAAAATAGGAAAAAAATCGATAAATCTGGAATTTGCAGACACCCGTATGCACTATGCATCACTGAGGATCAGATAAACAGACAACTAACTACACAAGTTTGAATGATTGGTTGCTCGGGGGCAGGCTTGCTGAATCCAAAGCTATGTTGATTTTAGGGGTGGAAAACGGTAACGAATAATTCGTTTTATCCGATATTCGTATCCGAGAGAAATCCGAATATGGTAAGCAAAATTCGTATTCGAAAATATTCGTATTCGTATTCAAGAATATTCGTATCCGTATTTGAGAGTATTCGTATTCGCATTCGTATTCGAGAATATTCGTATCCGTATCCGTATTCGAGACTATTCGATTCGTATTCGATCCGCTTCTAGAACCCATGAAAATCCGTACAAATTTTGTGATTCAAAACTTGAATTTAGGCGGTTTAAAATCGTAACCGGTCAAAAACCGATGAAAAATCGGCAAAACCGTTAGGAATCCGTTTTATCCGATATTCGTATCCGAGAAAATCCGTATTCGAAAATATCCGTATTCGTATTCGAGAATATTCGTATCCGTATTTGAAAATATTCGAATTCGTATTCGTATTCGTTTTAAAAATATGGATTCGTATTCGTATTTGAGACTATTCGACCGTATCCGATCCGTTTCCACCCCTAGTTGATTTCATCGACGAAGACTCCTTCCTTCGTTCTTCAGTTATTTCCCTCCATGTGATGTGCCTGTGCACACCAGGTGTTTGGCCGGCAGCTCTCCCAGGTCCCAACAGGCTAACATAGAGCTGAAAGTCGGACCGGATTTATTCGTGCCAGTCGAAGGACCAGTTGGTCCAGTACAGGCATGCCACGTAGCGGGCGTATCAGCACAGCGCGAATGATGGACCGGGTTAGATCTAGAAAACCGGCCCATTGGGCAGCACGGCATGGTATATCGTGCCGTGCTCGGGCCGACCGGGCCCAGCGAGCACAGGGGGGCACGGCCAGCACGCAAATGTTGATTGTGATCCAAATTCTATACATTAATTAGGCCAGCTTCTGGACGGAGCGTAGCGGAGGCCCGTCGCCGGAGGCTTAGGGCCGGAGCGGAGATCTTGAGGAGGAGATCTTGCATGGAGATCTTGAGGAGGAGATATACATGGACCAGCCAGAAGGGTTCATAGTGCCTGGTAAGGAGGATCATGTTTGCAAATTGAAGAAGTCCTTATATGGTTTGAAACAGTCTCCTCGCCAATGGTATAAGAGGTTTGATTCATTTATGTTATCAAATAACTTTAAAAGATCTGATTATGATAGCTGTGTCTACATTAAATTTGTTGATGGATCACCTATATACTTGTTGTTATATGTTGATGATATGCTGATTGCTGCCAAGAGCAAGAAAGAAATCACTGCATTGAAGGCTCAGTTGAGCAGTGAATTTGATATGAAGGATCTTGGTGCTGCTAAGAAAATTCTAGGTATGGAAATTACTAGAGACCGTGCTTACGGTTTATTGTTTCTTAGTCAAGAAAATTATATTCAGAAAGTGCTTCATCGTTTCAACATGCATGATTCAAAGCTCGTTAGTACTCCCATTGCACCTCACTTTAAATTGTCGACTTCACAATGTCCTAGCATCGATGAGGAGGTTGAGTACATGTCCGAGTTCCGTATGCTAGTGCTTTGTTGGGTCTTTGATGTATGCCATGGTTTGCTCTCGTCCGGATTTATCTTATGCTATGAGTATGGTCGGTAGATATATGGCTAATCCTGGTAAAGAGCATTGGAAGGCCGTTCGTGGATTTTCGGTACATGCAAGGCACATCGAATGCTTGTTTGAAGTTTGGCAGACTGAAAAGAAACTAGTTGGCCATGTTGATTCAGATTATCTTTGGTGATTTGGATAAGCGTAGGTCGCTCACAGTTATGTATTTACCATTGGTGGTTGTGCTTTGAGTGGAAGGCACATTTGCGGGATGTTGTTGCGCTTGTCCACCACCGAAGCGAATATATGGCTATTTGTGAAGCAAGTAAAGAGTCGGTTTAATGAAAGGTTTATTTGTTGAGCTTCTTGAGCCGATTCTTGCATTAATCTGTTTTGTGACAGCAGAGTGCAATTTATCTCACTAAAGATCGATGTTTCATGAGAGGACAAAGCACATTGAGATTAAATATAATTATGTCGAGATATTGTTGCAAAGGGTTAGCTAAAGGTATGCAAGATTAGCACTCATGAAAATCCTGGCGATATGTTGACAAAGCCGTTCTGTTGCTAAGTTTGAGCTTTGCTCAAGCTTAGTTGGTATTGATTTAGCCCAAGAGGCTATGTGGCGCCGAAAGTATTTCTTTCTTTGTTGTGTTCAGGTGAAGGATTGATTTATGCTACAGGAAGGAATTTGTCTCAAGGTGGAGTATGTTGATTTGTGATCCAAATTCTATACATTAATTAGGCCAACTTCTGGATGGAGCGTAGCGGAGGCCCGTCGCCGGAGGCTTAGGGCCGGAGCGGATAGCGGGGGTGCAGGGGGGCGAAGCCCCCCCGCGGTATGGATCCTAGTCGAATTAGGGTTTTCATGATATATATATTTCCTGTAAGCCGCCGTTTGGGATATGAGATTAGAGTTGTAATCCCCGGCGTTGTAACCTCACCCCGATATAGTGAAGATTGTTGCTGGCTGGCGCCCGTGGTTTTTTCCCTCTCGCATTGGGAGGGTTTTCCACGTTAAAATCTTGTGTGTCTCTGTGATTGATCTTGTTTACTTCGTCGTTCCTTCGCCGTCTCGTGTAACAGCAAACGCCGGCGACCACCTCAGCCTCGGCCTTGCCTCTCGTCGCCATCCCATGGGCACAAGCCATCACAGAGCGAAGAGAGAGTAGAGGGGAAGGAGTATACTGTGCCAAGAGGAGGAACCGTCGGCCGTCGGTCCCGCCTCACCGGCTTGTCGCCTCCCTCCTCGGCCTCGGAGCCACGCCACCTACATCAACGCCGCTCCACCTCCCGCCTCGACGCCACCTTGGGCCTCCCACACCACCTTCGGCGCTGCTTTGCCTCCCATTTCCCACGCTGCTAGCCCTCCCGTGCCACCTCACATCGCTCGCCCTCCAGCGCCGCCCCGCCTCACCGCCGCTCTGCTTCGCCTCCCGCCTCGACGTCGCCTCTAGCGCCTGGTGGGCGAGCAAATGAGGGAGGAGGTGATGTGACCTAGCCTGCCAATGAGCTGCGGAGTAGGTGGCGTGCAAAAGGAGTGGGGTGCCGACGGTGTAGAGGAAGAAGGGGGCGGTAGTAGAGCGGTGCACCAGGGGGAGAGCAAGGCGGCAACACACGAGATGGGAGGCGCAGTGGATGGCTAAGGACACCGTGGGGGTGACCGGATCAAACTGGCATGGCACGATACGACCCGAAACACAGTGGGTCCAGAACATGCCAGCACGGCCCGGCCCAATGCCCATCACTAGGCCAACACATGCGAACGCTAGCGCCGTTTCTTCATGTTTTCTTCATGTATGAGATAGCAGGACATGCTTGATGTGACCACCTTCACAGTTCCAGCAACGGTGAAAGGAAATGGGTAGTTTATGAGTTAGGACTGTGTTTAGTCATGAGATTCGACATGGAAAATTTCAGAATAGGTTAACTCCTACCAGTGAAAGCAATTGTGTAAGTACGAACAGTCCCTGAGACAAGCAAACTAACAGTCCCTGAGACAAGCAAACTAGGATTGACATCAAACTGAGCTGAAATCACATTAGAAAGAATTTCAAGCTTCTGAGCAGGTGTTTTTGCCACACGAGTCAAGAACATGAGTTGCTCTAAACTTTCAATCCTCCCAGTACCTTTTTTTGCCCCTTGATGCCACGATCCCCTTCAGCTTCTTATCAACAAGCTCCGAGGTAATCTCACTTGGGTCTTTCAGGAACTGCTTGTCCATGAGCTTATCCTTCTTGCCCATCTTCTTTTCCCAAGCTCCTCCATCCTGGCCACCCTCATCATCGTCATCCTTTTCCTCATCTGATTCTAACCTATTTAGCTCATTGAGTTTCACAATCTCCAGATCACTATCATATTCATCACCATCACTGTCAGCCTTCTCCTTGTCATCTGCATCCTCCTCGTAAAACACTCTGGATTCTCTCTGCACTTAAGTATCAGCTCCTCATGCTCCTTATTGTTCTTAAGTTTTTTGTTTCATTGAGTTGAGTGTCTTTGCGTTGCTGCTGCTCATCTTCCTCTTGGCTTCCTTATTTGCAAGTGACTCAGAAAGGAAGTCCTCAAGCAACACAAGAGTCATGATGGATGCATTTGGAAGCTTGGTGAACTCATTTACCCGAACCACCTTCTCGGCTTCTCCAGCTATTTGTTGACATTCTCGAAGCAATCTTGGATGCAAACCCAATCATTGATCTTCATTGCATTGCACTTCTGTTCAACAGTATACTTCATCTCCAGATTACATTTGATCTTCAATGGCCGAACCATACGTTGAGTATCCGACTCATCGTTGTCACTTGAAGTGATCAAGTACTTCTGGGCCACGCCTTCCTTTATCATCAACGGGGAGCAGAGGCGGACCTGCCTTTCGGGCGAAGCTCCCCGCCGGCCGGAACCTCCCCCCCCCGGCCGGCCGGCGAAAGCACACGCCCCCCACCCCCCGGCCGGGTGTGATGCACATCTTGTTGCCAGAAGCCCGGAAGAACGGTAGGCTCAAGGCCCAAGTCTAGTCCAAGCAACACCCAAATACCCAATAAACACACGGCCAAAGTGCCCAACAAAGCAAGAGATATACTACTATACTAGCGACGCACGGGCCAACACCAAGTCGAAGAGTACCGGCGTTAACCCTAGATCCCGGGCGGCCAGGCGGAGTTGTAGACTTGTAGGAGGACGGCGCGGCGCCCAGGCGGAGGAGTCGGTGGGAGCCCGGAGGCGGTGGCCGGGCGCCGGGAGCGCGGGAGGCCGGAGGTGGGGAGCCCGGCGGGAGGTGGGAGGCGCGAGGCGGGGAGCCCGGGAGGCGGGAGGCGGGGACACTGGCGGGACTGGAAGCGGGGAGCCCAGCGGGAGGCGCGAGGCGGGGAGCCCGGGAGGCCAGGACTGGAGTCTGGAGGCGGGAGGCAGGGAGCCCGGGAGCTGGGCCGCTGAGGGATCCGGGGAGCGGGGGAGGGGGATTTGAGGAGCGGGTCGGCACTCAGCCGGTCGGGTGTCGGTGCCTCAGTGAGGACTCGGTGGAATGGTGGATCGTGGATTTGAGGCTTTGAGCCGGGGGGATTTGAGGAGCAGTTGGCTGAGGCAGTGAGGCCTGACCGAGTAACCGCAGTCAGTGGACTGTTTGAGCCTTTGAGGCTTTGAGCTTTTGATCCTTTGAGGAGCAGAGGAGCTGAGGATTTCTATAGTTTCTATTTTATAAAGGTACAATAAATTCTATTTATTCTAGATTTCAGATTTGTGTATTTAAGTATTAGTTTTGATAGCTTGTAAAAATTTTATGTAGATTGTAGAATATGTACTTATATTTTTACCTCTCCAAAAACAGTGATCTGAGGCTTGTTCAAATTCAAAATGAATAGAAAGGATTTGAATAGCTATTTTAGCAAATTGTCAAGCAGAAGTACCAAGGAAAGTGGAACGGTGGCTGCACATGTACAATCTCAACTTGAAGTCCAATCGAACCAAGTCCAAGCACAACAACAACCACAAGAACAAGAAACTGCAGCTGAACAACTGCAACAAATGGATGAAGGTATTAAAGAATTCAACCCGGATCACATCATTGCTGATTCGGGACTTCGTATACCGCTTGATGATTTTCATCCCGACATTAGAGATCAAGAGAGGAGGGCTTATTTGTTGAAGGGCCCTACTCAACCAATTGGCCATAATTACCCTCGTAAAACATATGGAAAGGATCTTAGAGCCTTTCGTGAATCATGGTTCAAAAAGCACGATTGGTTGGAATATAGTGTAGCGAAAGATGCGGCCTATTGCTTTTATTGCTTCCTTTTCAAGCATGAACCTTTACATGAACAATTTGGTCATGGTGTCTTCACCAAAATAGGGTATAACAATTGGAAGAATCAATACAAATCATCTACCTTTTATTGACAGGTTGTTTCTTTTACAACTCATCTACAATAGGGTATTGTGACACTACTGATTTATCTATCTTTCACAATTGACAGGTTGTTTCTTTTACAACTCATCTACAATTGTGAATTAAGCTTCATTAGTGAGGTATTTTTTATTGTCCTTCCGTTATGCACATATGTTAACATGCGAATTGTAGTTGTTATTTCTATTTCATATCATATACTTTTATTAGTGTGTTTACAACATAGTTTGATCATGGATTGTTTTACTTTTGGGTACAACTGTTTATTTCACGCTTCCGACTTTAGCCTACCTAGTTTTTTTCTGAGTCCGCGCCACTGTGACTTCGCCCTACCTACAATTTTTTCCTAGGTCCGCTACTGACGGGGAGGTAGACTTCCCTCAGACTTACTTTCCTCCTTGTCGCCAGAGTCGCTGACTCCCTAAAATTGAGCAAAACAAGGCATAACAAATCCTTGAAATCAAGCAGGACAGATCATCTATGTAGGACATAGCTGCAAAATACTTAATTTGAATTAGAATATGTGAGAAAGCGGGTACCTGTTGTACCCAGAAAAAAGACACGTGGATCTTCTGAGCTCTACAAAGTACAGGACATATTTATAATCAAAACAAGGATGTGACAAAATATGCAACCTACTTTAATGCAGGACCGAAATGGCGACAGAGGGGGGTGAATGTCGCTCGCTTCAAAGTCGCCCCCGAGAAATCGAACACTGCTTTTCAGAAAGATGCAAAACACAGCACCTCACAGAAAATTAAAAATAATTTTTCCGAATTTTGGAACGCATGCGACACCGAAAAATTCACCATAAATCAGAGATCATCCAGTAAAAATTTCAACTGAAAATATCGCTGTTTGATCTGCATGCAAAATTGTCAAAGATAGCACACAAAAAAAAATGAAAGGCAACTAAACCAATCTTCCTTGCCATTCAGCCATCAGCGTGTTCTGTAGATTTTCTTTTTGCTTGGCCGAAGAACAGAGCAGTCTGAAGGTTTTCACCGAAGATTCAGAAAAAGCTCAAATCCAAGAAAATTAGAGAGGAACTTCTTTTCTTTTCAGACAAACACACCAAGAGCATAATCTAAATATAATGGGGGCTCCAAACAACACAAGAAATCAACAAAAACACAGAAATTTCATATTCGAGCCAAGAACTGAAAATGTACAGATGCTTCACCAAAATCCAAATTACTCCCCAACCTTTGATCCAATGGCCATGAAACTTTGAGGATATGTTAGCAATAGCTATGGGATAATCCAGATCAAATTTCATGCTATTTCTCCAAAGGAAACAAGATTTAACCAAAACCCTAGAAGAGGAAATACATGAACAGAGGAGCCCAAAAACTTAAAACTGAAATTAAACTTGGTTTGCTATGAAGATTTACTAGCCAAATGGCTTTTGAGCATCTACCATGTCATAGCAACCCATTTTAGGCCTTTCCAACAAGAAACAACACGAAAACGAAAATATCACAAATCCACCAAAACGAGGATCGAAGGAACAGAGGCAAGAATAGAGAGAAACTTCAGATTTTCCATAGCAAATCAAAAGCAAAATACAAAGAGATACGTCCCCATACGCATGGACATTAGAACAAGGTGGAGGATTACAAACTCTCAATCCCTCATCTCCCACTCAATCCTCAAGTACACCAAGAATCTCACCACTTCTTGGGAGGAAGAACACACAGAGGGGAGACTCACATAGAAACCATCGTAGAGACAACAGGGAGCACACCTCTGCCTCTCCACCCACTCTCACCAACTCACACCAACTAAAGAGCTAAAGGAAACAACCTTCCCAAAGCCTCTTTTGACTCTAAAACCCTAATTCTATCATAAGTGCTCAAGTGGGCATGCAGCCCCTCCTCTCCTTTTATAGCGCTTGGCTAACGGGTCTCCGCCCCGTTACACCCGCTACGTCCAACGGAGCCCGCGCTCGCTCGTGCGACCTTGCGAATTTCCGATCGCCTCTCCGCACCTTCCGGGAAGCTTCGCGCTCCTTGCCTCGTACGCCTCGCAACCACCTCGAGTCCACGTCGTCTTTGACACCTCCCGACCGTTCTGACCTCAGCGCCACCTGCGCCTAGTCCGGTCCACCGTGTCTCGCCACGACTCCAACTCGACGTCCTGCAGTCACACAGACAAGAAAACACGTCAAATAGCACCGCTCGACACATGAAAGTATAAATACCATCACACTTACCACAGACGAAGTCCAAACCTGTCGAAACATTAGAATATACATCCTAAGCCCAAATGACCAAGTTTGACCAAAGTCCGGCCGAGCCCGAATGCGCCACGCAACGGTTCGACTCCGAACCACTCAACCCAAACTCGACTATCCTAAACCTTTGTCAATTACTCATCATTCACATGGAGTCACGACCACCTGGTCTCTCAATCTCCCCCTTGATGAGTATATTGACAAACTCAGAAAAAGCAAGAAGTTGAGTTTGATTTTGAATAGTCCAACATGGTCCAAAGAAGAGAATGAAGCTAATGACCATGTCGACAGAAGGAACACTAGAGCAACAATTGAAAAAGCAAATTGATCTCCAAAGCTCTAAACTGTTCCCAACAGACTTTTTTCTCCTCTATTCTCCCCCTTTTGGCAATAAACACATCAAGATGCAATAGAGAGAATATGACATGTCAATGGATGAATATGGCTGAAGTTTATTTATTTCTAAGCATTGTGAGCCATGAAAATTATCCATAATGACCATAATGAGATACACCAAGCCATAACTCAATAAAATGCTATCTAGATCATGACAACATATGTATAAGCCAGCTAGCACATAAAGATGACAATATGAAATGTAGAGCATTTAGTGAGCAAGTCAAGTCAACAATTAAGCAAAGTCTAGCTAGAGATATCTAAGGATGACTCAGGCCATGTCAATAAGCTAAGCGGAAACAAGAAGATAGTGTTGAGTCAATTAGAGTGCTACAAGCTCAAGAGTGTATCATTTGGTTAAGCACTTTTCATCTTTAGGTGATTAAGCAAATCTTGCACATTTGACATATATTTTTTTAAAGCATATAGCTGTTTCCAACCAAAAATTTTATCATGTGCTAGATCTCAAGCCTTATGCGACTACTCCAAGCGAGAAGCTTAAGAAGATAGTCCAGGTCATCCAAAACTCCCCCTGAGTTCATGCCTAGTGCAATGGCAAGCCGTCTCATGAGAAAGAATTGGTGAAATCAGTTTTTTCGCACATAAAAAGATATCCTTCTGCTTTTTAACAGATTGTGCTAACTCATGATGTATCAAGATGCTAAAATAGCTCAATCTATTTCAAGACTCAACTCAGCCTATTTGACACGGCATGAATCATACAAGGATAGCTAAAGATAGACTAAACTCAAATGCTAGCATGACAAGTTTTAATTTAAGTTGAGCAATTTTAATTAACTTATCATGGCAGAAAGCTAGTCTACATATATGAAGTCATGATAAATCTAGCAAGCTAAGCACAAGACATGGCAAGGTGTAAAGCATTGAAGCATGTCATAACAGGATAATAATCAAAGCTCAATGCAGATTGATTATAATGCTAGATTGCTGAAAATGCAAGAAAGTCCAACTCCCCCTCAACATTAGATGCAACTTTTAGTTCAAGTTGAGTTATGTCAATATTAAGCTCCAGAAGCTCCCAAATGAACTCCCCCTGTACCAAAGCCAGAAATCGAGAAGCTGGGATAGAAAACAGCAAACAGGCAGTCCTTAAAGCATAGATAAGATATAGCGACAACTATAGCTCAGACAGACTCTCATCTACCCCATATGACTCCAGGACTATTAGCTGATCGTAAACCACACACTAGAGAGCAAACATGTACCCTGTCTACCCGAGGGTGGCCCGACCCTCACTAGAACCTACAAGAAGTGAGTGAGCTCAATCTAGTGAGATAAGAGATAGCTAATAAGAAGCATCCTGAAAGCACAAGATAAGAGTAAGAAGTCTAAGCAACTAGACAAGAGAAGCACTCTAACCTATGCTGGAAGGACTAAGCCCGATGCACCCCGAGTGCAAAGCAACAGAAATGAGATAGAAGCATAATCAATATAGTAAAGCAGTAAAGCCCAAAACTCCCCCTCACTACAGTCCATAAGAACAAACCACCCCAAGCTCTCCCCGCAGAGCTGAAAACCTCGAACTATCCAATGGCTTGGTGAAGATGTCAGCCAACTGGTGGTCACTCTCCACAAACTGGAGCACTATATCGCCCTTCTCTACATGGTCTCTAAGGAAGTGATAATGGATATCGATGTGCTTGGTCCGAGAGTGTTGCACTGGGTTCTTGGCAATGTTAATCGCAGAAGTGTTATCACAAAAGAGTGAAACACTGTCTATCGCTAGCCCAAAGTCCCACAGGGTCGAGACCATCCAAAGCACTTGGCTGCAGCAACTAGCAGTAGCAACGTACTCGGTCTCTGCAGTGGACTGTGCAACACCGGACTGCATCCTCGAAGACCAAGAAACGAGAGAAGTGCCAATGAATTGGCAAGTGCCAGAAGTGCTCTTCCTATCTATCCTACAGCCGGCAAAGTCTGCATCTGAGAAGACTCTCAAGGAAAGACAGGATGAGAAAGAGTACCAGATGCCATAGTCAATGGTAGCTCGAAGGTACCGAAAGATGCGCTTCACCGCCTGGCGGTGAGATACGCGAGGAGAGGCCTGAAAACGAGCACACAGACACACAGAGAAGTGTATGTCCGGTCTCGAGCGATGAGGTAAAGAAGGGAGCCGATCATACTTCAACTCTTTACGATCAAGCGCTCGCCGTCCTCATCTGGGTCAAGATAGGCTGTAGAAGCCATGGGAGTCGACACAGGCTTACCATCACTCATGTCGAAGTGTCTCAGGAGGTCACGAGTGTACTTTCCCTGATGAAGAAATGTACCCTCCCGAGTCTGCTTGATTTGGAAGCCAAGGAAGAAGGTCAACTCGCCCATCATACTCATCTCAAACTCGGTGCTCATGACATTCGAGAACTGTGAAACCAGAGTATGGGAAGAGCCACCAAAGATGATGTCATCGACATAGATCTGGACGAGCAGAAGGTCATTGCCATGACGGCGGATGAACAAGGTCTTGTCAACTTTACCCATTTCAAACCCATGACTCAACAAGTAGGACTTAAGCCTCTCATACCAAGATCTGGGGGCCTGCTTAAGTCCATACAATGCTTTGGAAAGCTTGAAGACATGGTGTGGGTATTTGGGGTTCTCGAAACCTGGAGGCTGTCTGACGTAAACTTCTTCCTCAATGACTCCATTAAGGAAGGCACTCTTGACGTCCGTCTGGTAGAGCTTGAAACCCTTAGAAGCTGCAAAGGCAAGCAGGATTCTAATGGCCTCAAGTCGAGCTACAGGGGCAAAAGTCTCCTCAAGTCTAGACCCTCAACCAGGAAAACCCCGAGCTACCAGTCTAGCCTTGTTTGAATAACCACTCCATACTCGCTCTGCTTGTTCTTGAACACCCACTTAGTCCCAATAATATTGTGACCTCGCGGGGGCTCGACAAGCGACCAGACATTGTTCCTCTCGAAATTTTCTAACTCCTCATGCATGGCATTGACCCAAGACTCATCGGAAAGAGCATGAGAAATATCCTTAGGCTCAAAGGAGGCAATGAAAGCGAGTGGAGACAGGCGAGATAAGCGATTTTGAGCGGGTAACACGCTCGAACAGTCTCCAATCATCCGCTCGAAGGATGCCTTTTCGGATATGTCGGGAGGTCTGGATGAGATGAAGAAGTGGCCTCTACCTCGTGAGTGGACGAGGTAGGAACAGAGCCACTAGCTCCAGAGGAAGCGAAGGCATGGTGATCACCGAGGTGCGGTGGAAGACGGCACCTCAAGGGGTGGATAAGGGACTGGATCGGGTAGACAACCCTCATCTCCATCGTCCTCGTCATCCACGAAGATGGTCTCGGATCGCTCTAAAGAGCTCGAGATATCGAGCTTAGTCCCGGACCGCCTCGTCAAAGGTCACCTCACGTGTCTCTACCATTTTGCAAGACTCGCAGCCTCCGCACCCTATAAGCCCGCGAAGAAGGCGAGTAACCTAGAAAGATCCCATCACAAAAACGTGACTCGAACTTATCTAGGTTCCGGACTTGAATAAAGCACTTGCAACCAAACACACGAAAATGAGAGACGCTGGGCTTTCGCCCGTATCTCAACTCATAAGAAGTGCGGTGCAAGTGTGCCCGAAGAAAAACTCGATTCGAAAC
Organism: Dendrocalamus sinicus; assembly: GCA_036346575.1. Classification (NCBI taxonomy): domain Eukaryota; kingdom Viridiplantae; phylum Streptophyta; class Magnoliopsida; order Poales; family Poaceae; genus Dendrocalamus; species Dendrocalamus sinicus. Next base: position 11,911,038 of record CM070664.1, read on the forward strand.
ATGGCACGCGGTAGCTATAGCCTCAGCCCAAAACTTTCGCGGTGTAGAGTACTCATCAAGCATCGTCCTGGCTATCTCGACCAAGATACGGTTCTTCCTCTCCACAACGCCATTTTGTTGTGGGACGTGCGGAGAAGAGAACTGGTGCTCTACACCTGTCTCACCACAGAAACTCTCGAAGTAGGAATTCTTGAACTCCATGCCATTGTCACTGCGGATCACTCGTAAGGCACCCGGGAGCTCAGCAGAAAGCCTACCGAAAAGACCTCGGAAATGAGAAAATGTCTCATCCTTCGAGGCTAAGAAAAACACCTAAGAAAATTTCGAATAGTCATCGACCACAACAAGAACATACCACTTCCCTCCTGCTGACTGCACTAGAGCTGGTCCAACAGTGTCCATATGGAGCAGCTGTCCCGGTGCATCAGTCACGGTCACAGTGACCGGAGGATGTGAAGCGGCAACCATCTTGCCGTGCCGGCATGGAGCGCAAACAAGATTTTTGACCATTTTGAGTTTCGGCAGACCACGAATGAGGTCGTGGCCGCTAACTCGGGTCAAATGGTCAAATCCAATATGACCAAGTCTCCTATGCCAGAAGGTCAAATCGCGGGACTCCGAAGCAACCAAACACCGGAGAGGATCACCAGAAAACTCAGAAAAATCAGCACGAAAGATCCTCCCATAACGTGAAATCCCGCAAACCAGACTACCCGAAGAGTGAAGAATTTTGTAAGCATTTTTCTTAAAGCTCACCTCATAACCGTCATCGGTAAGCTGAGAAACCGAAAGTAAATTATAACGCAGCTTACTAACCAAGGCAACATCTCTCAAAAGAAACGAGTCATTAACGTGCACTGTACCTTTGGCGATGACGCGCCCAGACGAAGCGTCTCCGAAGGTGATCGTCTCATCACCTGGAGCGCGGGCTAGGGAAGAGAACCAACGAGAGTCTCCGGTCATGTGTCGTGAACACCCGGAGTCTACAAGCCAAACCTCTCCCTTCCCAGCCCGGCGAGCTTGAGTCAAACAGAGAGTAAAGTCTCAGTACTGGGGTAAATCAAGAGTGATTTTGGCACCCAATACTGAACGACACGTCGAGCAGATGAAGTAGTCAAGCACGACTGACCTCTATCTACCCTACTCTCTCCGTGACTCAAAGAAGCAGAAGGTCCGCGAGCGACTGGCATTGCGGGTCCGATCGCTCGGAAAGCGAGTGAACACCGCAACCACCGATCACGCCGCGGTAGTCGTCTCGACGGGGAAACCGAGATCTATCCTCAGGACGGCGGAAGTCACGACCAGGAGCAGCATAAGGACGAAAAACAGAAGACTCAGAAAAACCAAGTCCTCGATGCTGCCCAAACCCGTCAGAAGCAAACCTGGACCTCGTGCTAGTCTTAGGTGCACTCAGAATCTGGGGCTGACCCTGAATACGCCTAAGTGCCTCCGCACGGTCTCTACGCGCAATCCTAACGCGCCTGAAGCATCGATCGACTGTGTGTCCATCCTTCTGACAGAAGGTGCAGTGGTACTTCACCTTCTGAGAGGTAGAAGTAGCACGAGGAGGCTTCGCCTTCTGAGAGGCCGAAGCTGCAGGTGGACTCACCTTGCTGTCAGAGATCCCTTGGACAAAGCCCGCTGATTTGAATTTAACCTCATCAGATCTGGGCTCGACCTCGATCACACCTCCTACTATGGGTCGGAGAATAGCAGGTGGATGCTTCCTCATATCCTCATAAAAATCATATCCTAGATCTTGATTGAACTTGCAAATCTTGGATTGGTCTAGAATAAGATTAAGCTTCTTCTTGCCGCCTACAAATCTCTCGAGAGTGTTCATAAGATACTGACACTCCCGGAAGAAAGAGGTGCAAGAAGAGCAGGGGGAAGAGGGAACAGCAGGAGGTAAGGAAGCAGATGAAGAACCAATAGCAGAGGAACGAATGGCTTGTGCACGCACAGCCGACTCAGAATGGACAGTTCTACTGCTAGCAGGTTGGTTCACGTCACTAAGCGTCTCAACCTTACCCTGGGGCTTCTCCCCCTTCTCAGCACAGACAATACAAGCAGATGGTGGCTTCTCTAGTAGGTCCTTAGTTAGCTTCACACATTTCTCATCTAATGCAACCAAGTCAGTTTTTAGTTTTTCACAATTTTTGCATGGTGAGCAAACAAGGTCCTTAGAAGCATAATTAGCCAGTTTCTTATTATGGTCAATCATTTCTTGAAACTCCTTGGAAACAGATTCAAGTTCAGCGGTTAATTTAGGACAGTTTGAACATGAAGCAGCTGGCTCAAGCAACCAAGAATACAACTCAGATATTTTATGATCTGCCCGTTTTAGGTTCATCTTCAAGTTATTGCAATTTTCACAAGACTCGGGCAGATCTAACAGCATGGTATAAAGACCTCTAAACGCATTGTCCTTATCCTCACATGAGGTGCATGCAGTAGTCTCGACAGTAGTAGATGAAATAGGCGCTACTCTACTCATCTCAAGCTCAGCAAGAAGATTAATATTCTCCACCTTAACAATATCAAGCTCAGAGGACAAACTATCATGCGAGGTCCTTAATTTCTCCAAATCACCCAACAAAGCAGAGCATGTATCAGAATCATCACTAGAGGGACCAGATGTAAGAGTAATAATCTCTAGTGACAATCTATCTACTTCTTTCTCTAACTCAGTACACCTAGCCCTAGCTCTAGCATGAAAACCACCTAGCTTAAGAAAAGCTTGATTGAGCTGGTCGTAGGTGGGCCATACCTCGTCCGAGTCGGAGTATAGCTCACTGTCGCTCAGTTCGCCCTCGAGGGCCATGAAGCACATGCCGGAGAAGTCGTCACCGCTCTTCGGGTCTTGGTCACCCGTTCCGTCGTCGTCGCTCCATCCCTCCACCTCACTGAGGTCGAGGTCGTCGAACGCGGCGAGGACGCGGTGGAAGAGCTTCTTGGCCTTCCCGAAGTCGCGGAACTTCTTCTTTCCCGGCGTCTGAGCTGGAGGCTTCTTGTTGCGGTTCTTGTCGGTGTAGTCGATCTTGCCCGAACCGCCGTAGTCGTTCTTGCCCTTCTCCAGCTTGGGGCAATTTGCCCGAATGTGGTTGGGGCCACCACACTCGAAGCAAATGACAGGTCCTCTTCTCTTTCTGTCCCTCCTTCTCTTGTAAGCATGGGAAAACTTCCGAGCTAGGAGGGCCAGTTGCTCATCTTCGAGCTGCTCTAACTGATCATCAGTTACGTCACATAGAGCGGCAAGGGAGAAACCGCAAAGCGAACCCGAAGGACCAGAAGAAGAAACGGGATCGGTGACCAAGGCCATCGACTGTGACTTCGACCTACGAGAGACAACGTCAATCTCGTGAGTCTTGAGGCGCGAGTACAGCGCGTCAAGAGTCAGGGTCGAGAGGTCTGTCGTGTCTTTGATGGTGGTCACTTTCATCTCCCAAACACGCAGATCAAGTGCAGTGAGCATCTGTCGAGCGTTGTCCGAGTCGGAGTATGTGAGACCGACGGCTCGGAGGTTGCTCAAGATCTTGTGAAATCGCGCAAAACACTCATCTAATGACTCACCAGCAAGCATCTCAAACTTGTTGTACTCACGCTTGAATCGTCTGTCGCACCGTCTTAATCTGGGTGGTGCCCTCATGGTATGCATCGAGGGTCTCCCAGATATCGAAGGCGGACGAGAGATGAGAGATGCGGTCGAACTCACTGCGACTCAGGCCCTGGATAATGATGTTACTCGTCTTAGCATTTGCCTCAATATCAGCCATGTTCCCGACATTGATGTTCTCATCGGCAGGAACAGCAAACCGGACCTTGACCTTGCGCCAGATGGCGTACCCCTGGGCCTGGATGTATGTCTCCATTCGGCTCTTCCAAAAGGGGTAATCGATGCCATCGAAAACGGGCGGCTTGGTCGAGTACTTGTCCGTCGCTATGGCTCTTGAGACCGGTTAAGATCTATTGATTAAAGCTAACCGGCTCTGATACCAATTGTAGGACCGAAATGGCGACAGAGGGGGGGTGAATGTCGCTCGATTCAAAGTCGCCCCCGAGAAATCGAACACTGATTTTTCAGAAAGATGCAAAACACAGCACCTCACAGAAAATTAAAAATAATTTTTCTGAATTTTGGAACGCATGCGACACCGAAAAATTCACCATAAATCAGAGATCATCCAGTAAAAATTTCCACTAAAAATATCGCTGTTTGATCTGCATGCAAAATTGTCAAAGATAGCACACAAAAAAATGAAAGGCAACTAAACCAATCTTCCTTGCCATTCAGCCATCAGCGTGTTCTGTAGATTTTTTTTTGCTTGGCCGAAGAACAGAGCAGTCTTAAGGTTTTCACTGAAGATTCAGAAAAAGCTCAAATCCAAGAAAATTAGAGAGGAACTTCTTTTCTTTTCAGACAAACACACCAAGAGCATAATCTAAATATAATGGGGGCTCCAAACAACACAAGAAATCAACAAAAACACAGAAATTTCATATTCGAGCCAAGAACTGAAAATGTACAGATGCTTCACCAAAATCCAAATTACTCCCCAACCTTTGATCCAATGGCCATGAAACTTTGAGGATATGTTAGCAATAGCTATGGGATAATCCAGATCAAATTTCATGCTATTTCTCCAAAGGAAACAAGATTTAACCAAAACCCTAGAAGAGGAAATACATGAACAGAGGAGCCCAAAAGCTTAAAACTGAAATTAAACTTGGTTTGCTATGAAGATTTACTAGCCAAATGGCTTTTGAGCATCTACCATGTCATAGCAACCCATTTTGGGCCTTTCCAACAAGAAACAACACGAAAACGAAAATATCACAAATCCACCAAAACGAGGATCGAAGGAACAGAGGCAAGAACAGAGAGAAACATCAGATTTTCCATAGCAAATCAAAAGCAAAATACAAAGAGATACGTCCCCATACGCATGGACATTAGAACAAGGTGGAGGATTACAAACTCTCAATCCCTCATCTCCCACTCAATCCTCAAGTACACCAAGAATCTCACCACTTCTTGGGAGGAAGAACACACAGAGGGGAGACTCACATAGAAACCATCGTAGAGACAATAGGGAGCACACCTCTGCCTCTCCACCCACTCTCACCAACTCACATCAACTAAAGAGCTAAAGGAAACAACCTTCCCAAAGCCTCTTTTGACTCTAAAACCCTAATTCTATCACAAGTGCTCAAGTGGGCATGCAGCCCCTCCTCTCCTTTTATAGCGCTTGGCTAACGGGTCTCCGCCCCGTTACACCCGCTACGTCCAACGGAGCCCGCTCCCGCTCGTGCGCCTTGCGAATTTCCGATTCGCCTCCCGCACCTTCCGGAAGATTCGCGCTCCTTGCCTCGTCGCCTCCGCAACCACCTCGAGTCCACGTCGTCTTCGACACCTCCCGACCGTTCGACCTCGGCGCCACTGCGCCTAGTCCGTCCACCGTGTCTCGCCACGACTCCAACTCGACGTCCTGCGATCACACGACAAGAAAACACGTCAAATAGCACCGCTCGACACATGAAAGTATAAATACCATCACACTTACCACAGACGAAGTCCAAACCTGTCGAAACATTAGAATATACATCCTAAGCCCAAACGACCAAGTTTGACCAAAGTCCGGCCGAGCCCGAATGCGCCACGCAACGGTTCGACTCCGAACCACTCAACCCAAACTCGACTATCCTAAACCTTTGTCAATTACTCATCATTCACATGGAGTCACGACCACCTGGTCTCTCATTTAATCGTAATTACAATTGACCACAACAGAAGGGTAAAATCGAAAATTAAATTCTAGGTCGAACAAACACTAAAGGTGACACTAGTAAGCCACTTAGCCACAGAATAAACAGGGCAAAAAAGCATATTTCCCCGAAAACCACATATCAATATAAGGACATGACGATATCTGTACACAACTAATGAACCACATTTTCTTCAACTTCCTTTGGCATTACCACACATATTCTGCATGATCTATAATGCTCATTCATCCATTCTATCCAACTGTAGCATTGCCTTTCTATATAAACTGAAGATAAGGATCAACAAATTCTTACCAATTGCTGAGAATGCAAAACCATCAGAATAGGTTGCACCAAACGGGTAAACTTTATGGGTATGACATGTACAGGCTAGGTAACACGAAATTTTACAAGAAAAAATGCCACAGGAAACATAGCTATGTAGATGTAATATGAAAACTATAAGACGCATAAATATTTTTTCCCTTAATCCTGGTTGCACATATCACATATGTAAAACATAAAAATTCTACAACCAATCGCCAATCTAAGAAAAATGGCATGGCTCATGCGCTAACACCACAAATCAACAGCATAATAACCAAAGGCTTTCAGGGGGGAGGGGGAGAGAGAGAGAGAGAGAGAGAGAGACCACAACATAATAAACGAAGTATTCCATACAATAGGAGAAAACCTAAAAGATAACCACAGAAATCCGCCAAGCAGCTCTCGTACGAATCATCAGGCTATTCTGATTCGCCACACTCACAACCTGTCCATTAGCTATTATATCACTCAGAAAAATTTTGGTTGCTACAGCCCTCTACTGATCACGTATAAAAAGATTAGACGAAAAAAGGTCAATAATCAACAGCAATAGAGACGATAATAAACAGTAAATAATGGCGAAAGCATGCAAAGCGTTAAATGCATAATAACCGATCGAAGGAATTTTACAGGACATAAACAGTTCGACATTTCTCCATCCCATTAGTCATTTCTCCCTCTCTATTTCCTAGGATGAAGAGGCTAGCTATTATTTTCAGCTCTCTATTTGAGTTATCATTCCAATGGCCTAGCTATTTGAGAAGCGAGTGAGGAGGCACTCGCCAAATCTAGCTAGCGGCCGGGAGAAAATAGCGACTCGATAGAAATGAAGAGGAGGATAAAGAACCGATTGGAGTCCATTTCTTGAGTCATATTAGGTAAATATACAATGAAGAGCAGGATAAAGAACCGATTAGAGTTGATCTAAACCCTCCCAAGCATCGGGGATAAAAGTCGCCACGATTCCTACACAAGGCACAATTTTTCACGAGCGACATGTACCTAACCATGATCTAAGGCCCATTTTTCACGCATCAGGGAAATTTTCACGGTTGGGCCGGGTCCACGCCCATTTTCGGGCGAGAAAGCCGTCTAGGTTCTCTATGGGCCTGGAATATATTATCTTCGGGCCTAATCTAAGGCCAAGTTTAAATGGGCAGGGATCTAATGGGCCTCAGTTGTACCATCCAGTCCATCCTCACTGGGACCACATGGTAACATGGCCACATGAGTCTGCTCAAAGAAAAAACATGGTAACATACTAACAAGGGCCAACCCCAGTTCATCTAAGGGCATCTGTAATGCATATAACCCAAAGGGGCTTAAGGTGGGTCCCATCTAAATCTTAAGACCAACTCCATAGTGTATATAACCCAAGAGGCCTTAAGACGGTCCCACTTGGCAGATAAAGAAAAATTGTATTTTAATCCTTGTGGCCAGGTCTTTAGCTTGAGGGCCAGCCTTAAGCTTTTTTGCTTAGGGTCTGCTTAAGGTCACCCCTGTAATGTATAAGGTTGACCTTAAGGTGGCTTAAGACCTCCTCTTTTCATACACTACAGATGCCCTAAGTTAAAACACCCGTCCAAATTGAGCCGTACTATGCCAAACTCAGCCTGATTTGAACTACCTTCGTAGTAGTTACTTGAGGCCCTGTTTGCGACGCAAAAATATTATAGAAATTTTATAGGAGTATCGTAGAAAAAAATTCAATTCCGACATGAATATAGAAAATTCCGTAGGTTCCAAACGGGGTCTTACATTCCATCACGATTGTAGGAAGTCGCGAGAAGCTTTTCTGTTGGTTCAATTTAGGTGGTGTTCCAAAAAACTTAGATGTCCGGTTTTCTTTTTTTACACTGCAGCAGTTGAAAATATACTATACCTGTTGTTAACTTTTTCTACGTAATTAAATTTAAAAAATTTTAAAATAAAGAAGGTTATATTATCACGAACAATACAAAGGAATAAGATAAAAAAATCCAAAAACCTAAAGGCCAAAAAAGTCGAAATTAAGAAGCCAGAAATAGAAACCTGTTAAAAGAGGGTCCTATACTGTCGGAAGCAAGGAACCACACATTGGTCGCCTGGTAAAGACAGCATATAAAAGTACAACCCTATCACATGGATCAAATGGGTGGGTTTTTTTGGGCTCCGACTTATGACTTATGGTTTAAAATTTTAAATTCCGGCTATTTGTGAGAGGCAATACGTAGAGAAAATAGTCGCATGTGATTTTGACCCGTACAGCTGAACTCAGTATACTTTTTACTATAATCTTTCTATTATTCTCGTCTTAAAAAAATATATCATTTAAAAATTAATTACTATAGTATAAGTCATTAACCACAGAAACATGTGTGCACACGTATGTGTTTGTCGACCTTTACACGTCAGTAAGTGCGTTTCAATGAGAAAAGCAATTGTTTGTGTTCTATGAGGTCAAAGATTTAGGTGGTGATCATTTGGGATTTTTTGGTGGCTTATGGCTGAAAAGTACTGTAGCTCACAGAGGCTTATTTAACATAATTAAATTTAAAAAAAGCAAAAAAAAATATAAATATGTTAGCCCATTACGTATAATACAAACAAATACAGAAAAAAAAGAACCGGCAAAAAATCTCAACAAAAAGCTAAAAGTTCAAAAAAAGACAAAATTTATGAATAATGAAAAATAAACTGGAAGCTAAAAGCTAAAGTCAAAACATTCACAGCCTTATCCATAACCGTAATTCTAGATATGGAGCTACATGTGTACACAGTCATGTGGTGCACCTGCGAGGAGGCAACGACCTGTGATCTAGAAGAATTCCCAGGACAGGGCCTAATGTTGCTCCTAGTACATATACTCCATCCACATGCAACCGCCGCCCACCATTCATTCTACTTGCCAATTTAGCTGTACATCTTCGTTTTACTTTCATTCTCCCGTTAATTCGTTAAGAGTACAAAGCACATGTACTCTAATTCACTTCTTGAAGAGAGCTAGCTTGTGATAACGGTAACCGCAGCATTGCCCTTCAATTACGAGGACCCGGGCGACAGAGCCATGAACAGTGTCTGTACTAGTACTGTTAGGTTTCTTCTGCTCCTTCCGTTATTTTTGAGGTCGGTTTTAGGATGTTGATTTTGTTCTCAACTAGCTGCCGTTTTAGGTTTTCAAGGTAGTGTTTCCTATGCATTTGCTGGCTTCAAGATCATTTATCACATTTTTCCACCGACTAAACCTTCAGATTTTCTACCTTTTTAACAAACTAATTGAGTGGTACTTACCTATGCCCTTGAATTTGGCTTTGCATGCCACGGGTAGAATGAATGAAGCAAAGAACACAAAGCAAGATAACATGATGCCTGATCTGAATGTCAAGCTAGAAGTGACGGAGAAGAGCGGAAGAGAAGAAGCACGATGATGCTGATGCCTAGCGGGCAGCGGCCTGCTCAGTTAGACTGAATTTTTATAGTTAATGGCTGAATTTTCATTATAATTGTAGCTGATGATGACTTATTTAATATAATTAAATTTAAAAATAAAAAAGGGTTAGCCCATCACGTATATTGCAAACGAATATGGAAAAAAAAGAATCAGAAAAAACCCAAAAAACCAAAAATCAGAAAAAGACGAAATTTAGAAATAGTGAAAAATAATCCAAAAGTCAGAAGCCTAAGCCGAAATGAACGGGTCCATATTGGTCGACAGTGCCGCTTAGCTCGGCCGCGCTTTAGTGTGCCACACTGCCACTCGGTTGCACATGCCCACACTCCAACGTGGTTGCTAGCCGTCGTATACCGCCTCACTCGGCCACGCCACGACACGCTGCTCAGCTGCACGCGCATATGATACAACCACCGCTTCTCTGTTGTCGGTTCTGGGGACTTGAGATTGGCATTGAATGACTGGGGTGGATTGGTGGAGGGCTTTTCATTTTAGCTTTGGCTTATGACTTTCAAACTATTCGTGAGAGAGATTATGAAGTAATAGAAACTCACGTGTGATTTTAGCCGATATGAATGAAGTCGTTATAGTGTGTACTATAATCACTTTGTAGACTTCGTCTTAAAAAATACTCTATTTAAAAGATAGTTACTATAGAAAATTCAAAAACAACTTTTAAAAGCTGAAAAATGAGTCTGAGATAACTTCGGTGTCTTTAATTAGAGGTGAGAGTAACTAAGAGGGGTAAGTATGGAACAAAATAAAAAATTAAGTATACCTTCTTTTGTGTGTGATGGGCCAACGACAGCTAAATACAAACCAAGGGAGTTTTTGGCCTTGCTTAAAATTATTGTGGCTTTTGGCCTTACTTCAAATGACTTCTGTTTTTAGTTTCTGGAATACGCCGGCTTCTTAATTTCACCTTTTGGCTTGTTTTAGTTTTTTTGCCTTTTTTCTTTCTCCTTATTCATTTATATTGTCTGTAATGATATAGTTTTTCTTTTTTTAATTTAATTACTTAGAAAAACCTAATAGCCGTTACAGTGTATTTTCATCTAAATGCCTGAAGCTACATTGAGCACTACCTTTATCTTTTGCCTTATTGTGAAAAAAATTAAGAGAATAAGAGACACTTATATTAAGAAGTCATTCTTTTTAAAATGACTCCTACAATAACTTCTATAAAAAGAATTTATAAAAACTGAAACCAGTGCAATCAGAAGACGAACGGGGCTTCCCTGTCCCCCACTCCCTATTCCCCTTCCTATTCCCTCAATATAGGCCACTCACTAATGATCCAATAGCCAGTTTTTTTATATTTTCACCATTTGCCTATCCATCATAAATAATAACAAAAATATAGGGAAAAAATAAAATTTATTTTTTCTGTATTTTTGTTATTATTTATGATAGATAGGCAAATAGTGAAAATATAAAAAAATTGACTATTGAATCATTAGTGAGTGATCTAGATTGAGAGCATAGAGAGAGGAATAGAGAGTGGGGACAAGGAAGCCCCGTTCATCAGAAGACACCTTCCAAAACCAGGAACATTTTTCAACAGGGCCTTTAGCTGGCCTCGGTGGCTGCACCACTCGACCGACCGCGAGACATGACTGCACAATCTCTCTACCTACACACCTCATTACCGTGCAGGCCCAGCTATGTACGTATCTCAATGGCCTTAACTCCTCCAGCCTGTAATGCAAGTGTAACCATATGCAGATCACTCCTCGGAATGAATGGCATGGCCTTCCATCACTTGAATTTAGTACGTACTGCTGCATCGTTGATGCAATGATGCCCTCTTCCGAAAAGTTCTTTCTGATGTTGACGAATCAGCAGCCACAGACTATGGAGGTAGCGAGTAGATTAGTCTCCGCTGGTGATCGCATGACAAGGATATTGTATTGACTTTTATTTTTATTTCTATTTTAAAAAATTAGAAGTTAATATAAATATTTGGTTATCTAAAACGGTCTTTTCACTCTTCTCGCTTCTGTCTTGCTCTAAAGATAAGGTAGTGAATCACGGACATATCACGTATTTCACCCCTCTCGCTCCTGTCTCATGCACACATATCTTCATCACTTTCTCCACCATTCACTATTTTGTTTCTTCTAAAAGTCACTTATTTTAGCTACTACTATTTTACTTTCAGCTAAAAGACATCAGCCACACTTATATATCGAGAAATTGAGCTGCAATCCTCCGGTTATAATTAAGGTGCACTTCTTCTTAATAAAAAAAACCTAGCTCCTAGGTATTATCGAAAAAACCATTGTCGTTACGCACCGACAAAACATACTAACTAGGCTTAAAGAGAGTTAAAAATGCAATTACGCTGTGTTTGGACTTTGGTTAATTTTTGTTAGTACCTGTCGTGTTGACCTTTGTTTTAACATGTATTGGCAAGCCATGCTTCAATTAGTGGAAGGCTCAAAGTAGCTTTGGCTGTTGCTTGTTGTGTGACCAAGTTTTTCATGGTGTTTCGCATTTGGTCGCAGCCAAAATTTGGTGAGGCAAAACAGGGCACCTTGCCGCGAGTACTGGGTGTTAAACAAGCAGAGCACACCGCACGCCACCAATCTCAAGTGAATGTACATCGCTAGCACAGTGCTTCCAAACACCTTATTGGCTCATTCTGCGTAAGTGTTCGTCCAAGAAGATGACCATTACTGAAGGCAAACAACTTCTTGATGTATTGCCGTGACCAGGGGCGGGCCCAGCGGGTAGTCTATATAGGCCCAGGACTACCCGCTGCAACAGTAAATTTGTCCTAAAAAAATCCCGTACCCTAAGCCCCTAACCCACGCTTGACGCCTGGCCCGCCGGATCGCAGCCAGCGCCTGCGCATCCGCCTCCTCTCGCGCCTCGCCTCCACCTTGGCGCCTCGCCTCGCCTCGCCTCGCGCCTCCACTCCGCGCACCTCCGCCTCGCCTCGCCTCGCCTCGGGAGGAGTTGCGGCCTGCGGGAGTCGGCGGCCGGCGGGCTCTCGGGCGGCCTCGGCTGGCGCTGAGGGAGCTGCGGCGAGGGCCGAGGGAGGGAGAGGCCGAGAGAGGGAGGAGGCGGGCTCTCGGGCGGCCGGCGGCCTCGGCTGGCGCCGAGAGAGGGAGGAAATGAGGAATGGCTGAGCCTGAGTGCTGAGTGCTGCCGATTATAAAAGAAAAGGAGAAAAGAACTTTGTCAATTTGGGGTAATTTTTCTCTACTTTTTTTATCATTTAGAGTTTAGACTAATAATTTATTTATAGATTTTACATGCTAAATGGTTAAATGGTAGTCCTTGCTATTGCTGTGAGGACGGCCAATTTTGGTGTAGATCTCGAGTAGGTATATACATTGGATGAGCACGAATACACCAGAATTGATCTTTAGGGCCCTGTATCTGAATAGTCAGCTGCAATAGTAGTCCAGTTATGAGAAACGAAGAGATGCACTAGTTCCAGCTCAATGTAGTGTATTATCCTTTTTCCCTTGTGGCATTAGTGTTTTATTCTGTTCCTTTGTTATTTTCTAAATCTCTTTTTCTTTCCCCCATACTTGCAGTTATTAGGCTGTTGAGAAGCTTCGATGGCGCCTAAAGGTATGCAATTTCTTCTGATCTTTTGTTATTGTCTCAGCCTCATGCTATTTATTGTTGTGTAATTTCTGATTACAGAATTTGACCTTGGATATGTTTCTATTTACTGTTTTTAACTACAACCCTGGTAGCAACATGAATTTGAGGATCATACAAATCTATTCGGTGTCACATCACATTCTTAGTATCAACATTGAATAATAATTTCTTAGTTAGGCATACTCTGGATTCAAATCCTGGGTCCGCCACTGGCTGTGACCATTGAAACGGATCACATGCACCGATGCATGGACACTTTGACTGATCTAGTAACACATTTCTGATAATCTGTCCGTGCAAACTCTCGTAACTCTTGACTGAGGGTTATAGTTTTTAGCTGTAGTTATTAGTCTAATAAATAGTAATTGTTTAAAAAATAAAACTAAAAGCTAGTTGAAAGGCCGAAAAGAACGGAACTGATGGATTGTGAGGGACTGAGAGATTGATTTTGCCAGGCCTAACAGCAGCCTAAGCTGAAGCTCTCTGGAATTGGCCATGCAACCGCGCTGTACTACTCTGCTTGAAGCTTTTGGGGTTACAATAAATAATCGATCTGCATGGCAAACAAAACTCTGACTTGATCTGTATAAACCAAATTACCAAACCTTAGGTTACTCTTGTTCTGGAGTAACTTTGTGGAAGGACTTGTCTCAAAGTTCTGCCCTTTTTAGTGAAGCTAAACGACCAATTAGAGGTTTTGGACAAGAGTAGTACAGTATACTCTTCGTTATCCCAAGCGGACAGCCGGATTAGGCTGTGATTGTCTTGGCTTCAGCTTTTAGTTTCCAGTTTATTTTTCACTATTCATAAATTTTGTCTTTTTCTGAACTTTTGGCTTTTTGTTGAGCTTTTTTGCCGGTTCTTTTTTTCCGTATTTGTTTGTATTATACGTAATGGGCTAATATATTTTTTATATTTTTTAATTTTTTTTAAATTTAATTATGCTAAATAAGTCTCTATCAGTTACAGTGTTTTTTCAGTTAGCTACAGTACTTTTCAGCCAATCAGAAGACACGATTAAAAAAAGTTCAAATGGCTCTTTGATAAGCAAAGTACTCATGCTAATTTTTTATTTATTCCTTCTATGGTTTCTGAGAGGTCAACAACTATACTCTTCCCAGTGTCTGAGCATTGACCCGTAGTCCGCAGAATCTTCGATCGTACTGTCTCGAGCTACAAATGTATAAGGGTTCCCAACTCAAAAAGGTACTATCAAAATATGAAGCAACTTGCAGCAGCCAGCAGCATCGATCCTTGTTTTTTTTTTCTCACTGTTTCAAGTTCATTTAAAATAGATGAGACGTGTACTTACCATGGATGAACAATGCTCTGCTGCGTTCGAACGGTGGCCATATTTAGGTCTCGCTTATTTCAGTTTGAGTTTCTAGTTTTAGTTTATTTTTTACTATTTTTAAATTTTATTTTCTTCTGACTTTTTGGCTATTTTTGAGCGTTTTTGCTAGTTCTTTTTTCCCGTATTCATTTGTATTATCTGTGATAGGATAACCTGTTTTTTTCTATTTTTAATTTTTTAAATTTAATTACGTTAAATAAATCATTATTAACTATTATACAATTTCAATCAAATACCGTAAAATTTTATGCATAAATCACTTCCCAAATAAGCGGCACCTTATTTGTTCGGAGCCAAGTAGTTATGGAAGGAGGGATAACATAAAAGTAGACCTACTAACTGGCTCTGGCATTCAAGGCTGCAATGATGCCAGTGTTCTTGAATTGAAGAAGGTAAGGATTAAATGAGACGTAGTATGAGTAGTTAGTAGAACTGGCAATGCCCCACTCCACGAACTCAAATATCGGTTTTCAAATCTCTTCAGCTCATGACCAGAGCCAGATGAAACAAGGGAAATGAATATGTTACATTGGTTGAATTGCTATGTTAAGTGACAACTTGTAACGCCCTTGTTTTTAGAAATAAGGCCGTTATACGTCCCGCAACAACTCAAGATTTCAGTTGCAAATAGAAGAGTATCATTTCTGCTCACAAACATTTAAAATGGTTAATTTGATTAAAATAAAATATAACGGTTAATTTTAACGTCTTTCAGGACGTCTAAACCCAAAATTTACTTACATTCAGAAGATCCAAAGAAAATTCTCACAGGAACGCTTGAGTACAGTCGTAATCCTAACACAAAAACTTGTAACATTCTTTCTTCACCTGATCTCTGTGTTGGTAAAAAATGAAGAAAGACGGAGTACAACCAACCATACTTAGCAAGTCACATGAACAAATGCTACATAACTACTTGTAGGGATTTTCAAATGATGGGGTTATAAGGGTTTTATTAAGTATTTGCGGATGCAATATTATTTGCAAACATATTTAAACACAAATGAACAATAATTTCTTAAAGAATTGGGGTTTCAAAACTTGATTACCAGACCTCAACATTTCCAAATCATTTACAAATATACTTATGCTTTGCTATTGGAATCATTTACCGAAAGCATAGTGTATTTGAATACCATTTATAATTGACTCTGTAGAGTTGTCCAACTTTGCCCACAAGATTTCTTAACCCTCATGACTGAGTTAAGAAAACAAGATTGTTACACTGCTAATCTCTTTATATAGCCTCAAACCGATAGATTACCAAACAAACCCGAGTATCCAGTGACCAGGTCAGAACACTTCCACCCATCCTGAGAGGAACTTACTATTATTCAGTATAGTTTTCCCCCTCTCATACCAAATTCTCTTTTACTGTTGTTCAGTATAGTTTTCCCCCTCCCATACCAACTCTCCTTTCAGTATGGTTTTCCCCCTTTCATACAAACTCTCCTCTTCGGTATGGTTTTCCCTCTCCCGTACCAACTTTTCTTCATTGTTGTAGAGATTCAATTGATTTGAGCAGCTACTAGACTAGCTTTGATGAGTCAAAATTTGTGGTTAAGTGATCACTATATTTTTTACTTGGCATAAGGTTCTAGTCCTTATATTTCATCAACTAGGTCTGCTTATATTTACGATGGGTAGGGTTGCTACAAGATGTCGGTCGTGCGCGCTCATCTTCCTTCTCCGCACTATTATCAGATTCATCAGAGCGGCGAACAAGGGATTTTTGCGATAGCAATTCCCATTGCCACGGTTAACTTCGGCAGAAACTGAGGACATGGGTGGACTCAGGGGACTGAGGAGAACCCATTTTGGGGATCTGCAGTGGTCGGCGAGCAAAGAATGATCGACGGCAAGGTAGGGAGTTCTCGGGGCTTTCAGACGGCACAGGAGCTATGGGGAGGTTTATCGGCGTAAATGATGGCGGTTTAAGAGGTCCCTAGTGGGCTGTCCATGGTGAGGTCTTCTACCTGAGCGGCGGGCATAGGCGCCAGTGAAGAAGAGGGCAAGAGGGGTTAATGTGATGGTTCAGTGGTGTTCCTAGGGGCGTGAGGATGCTATAGGCACAAGTAATTGAAATGAAATTGGCTCTACTAGAGGAATTGAATTTGAGGTTTACTTGGGGAATTTTGGTGATTGACGGTGATGCGATGGGCGACGAGGGGTGTGTGGGTGTCTGAGACTCACCTAGGTGCCAATGCTACTCAATGGAGGGCTTAGGGCGTTTTATAGGCCAGTTAGGGCGGTTAGGTACACGGGAGGCGTCCGCTCAAGTTTTGACGCATGGCTAGGGCGGAAGAGCTCGGGAGGCTTCGAGGAGGCTCGTCATCGGCGGTGGGGAGGTCGGCAGGTTGAGTGGTGTCTCGATCCTGGTGTTTCCTTGGGTGGGGAGTTTCGGCGGCCATGTTGGCCTAGGCGCCTGTCGGTCGTGTGGTGGGGCGAATTTGGTCTTGGCTTCTCCAACGCTTGGACAAGGATGCAATTAAGAGTTGTCAGGGGTGCTCGACAGACGGGGTGTACGGTCGCTGACTTGAGTGCGGAGGCGTGGCAGTAGCAGCAAGGTGGGAGGTGATATTTTAAACCGTGATAGTGAGGTTGGCCGGGACGTGGCTCAAATGGCCGGGAAGGATGACAAATTCAGGGAATGGGAATGCTAATGGGTGAAGAAGGTCGTCAATTGGGTAGGGATTCAAACGAAATTGAAATTCAAAGCAATTCAAAATCTGGGCTGTTTCACAACTTACTAGTAAGATTTTGTTTGAATTCATTCAGTGTCTAAAAGTTTCAAAATTTAGATCGTTTCTTCCCTGCTAGTACCTCCACTGCCATCTGAGATGGGAAATGACCTTGAAGAAGAAACCTTTCCGAAGCCATGTACAGGAAAAACAAGCAACGCAAGTACTACTACTACTAATACACAATAGTGGAAGGCTCTGCAGAAACATCTGAAAAATTCTGAGCAGTAAAATCCTTTGCCTTGTATTCACCCATTCTTCCACCCCACCAAATGCTGCAAATCTCATGCAAACTCCACTCCCCGCGTGTACGAATTAATCTAATGTAGCACAAGCGATCGGCGCATGCGCGTGCGCGAGCATGCGCAAGATCAAACGCGACAAGAACGAATCGGATGATCCTAGCTAGGAGGAGATCCTAGCTAAGAGGAGCAGGAGCCAAGAACCCCTCGAGATTAGCTCACAGGTGGCATCTGATCCACAGCAGCGTCCGCCTCGCGAACGACGGCGCCTCGTCGGCCCTCGAGCTGAGCCCGTTGCCGCCGGACTCGAGGTCCCAGTCCGCGACGCTGCCGCTCGTGCTCTTCTCGCTCTTGTCCCACGCCGACACGTTGTATTCGGACTCGGTGACGGGGCTCACGACGTCGGCCCGCCGCTTCGGCGCCCCGACGTCGCTCGCCGCGCGCTGGAGCGCCGACGAGAGCCGGAACGACGACGCGCGGCGCGAGGATGAGCCTGATGGGGCGCCGGCTGCGCCGGAACCGACGCCGTCCTTCCTCCGCAGCCCGCCCCGCATCCATATCTTCGAGATGGAGAAGCTCTCCTTCTTGTCCATCGTGGGCTTCGACAGCAGCTTGGCCGGCACGTCGAAGCCGCGAAAGCCTTCCCTCTTGGAGTGGCAGTCGCACTCCGACATGGCGACCCGGTGCCCCGGCATCCGCGTCTTGGGCCGCTTCCTGTCCGGCGGCTTCACGGCGACGCGGAGCAGGGAGCTCTCGTCCATGACGTACTCGTATGTCCCCATGGAGAAGCACCGTCTCACGTCCTGGTCGGGATTGGTGCTGCAGCCGCCGCCTCCTTCGGTGGCCTGGTTCCTGAACTTGCCGAGCTTGACTGGGACGACCACCTCGTCCTTCTCCGCTACCTCTGCAGCATGCTTCTGGTCCTGCCCTGCTTCTTCTTGCTCCATGACGAGGCTGAGGCGAGCAGAGGACGCGTCGAGGCGATCGGAGACGGAGCCCTCCGAGCCGGACTCGAGCACGAACACCAGCGGGCTGCAGCCGCCGCCGCAGGGCGAGAAGTCGGCGAGGAGGCTGCGGCGGCAGAGCGGGCAGGTGGAGTGGGACAGCAGCCACGTGTCGATGCAGTCGACGTGGAAGGCGTGGCTGCACTTTGGGAGGAGGCGGAGGCGGTCGTCGTCGGCGAACTCACACAAGCAGACCGCGCAGTCGAAGGGGTCCTTCCCGCCGGCGCCGACGACGGCGCCGTAGAGGAACACCGGAAGCGCGTCGATGAAGGACTGGTCGACGCCGGCGTCGTGGAGGTGGAACAGCTGCTGGAGCTGCCCGTGGAAGGCAGTCGCGTTCGTGTCGCCGCCGTCGGAGTCGCCGGGGTCACGCGGCTCCGGGCTTAGGAGGAACCGGACCAGCAGGTGGAGGAGGCCGGAGACAAAGAAGATAACAGCCAAGATCAAGATAATGAGGAGGATGCTGGGGCTGATCCGGCTCTGGAAGCCCGCCGGAGGCGGCAGTAATGGCGGGGGTGGCGGAGGCGGGAGGTAGGGGAGCGGGAGCTGCAGGGGCGACATGAGGGGCAGAGCGGTGTAGTTGATGGTTGCATGCATGGTATAGTGGCTCATGGCGCCTGCCGCGTTCGATCCAGAAGAGACGGCGTGGAAGAAGAGATCGAATTGGAGAAGGTGCTCGCTCACCTGTCGCCAATGGCGGTGTCGTGTGGACTAGAGCTCACAGCCACCAATCTCCTTCTTGAAACACGTGGCTTCTTGTTGCGTAGCATCTCCCCTTCTTGTTGAGACGGAGACAGAAGTGGAGGAGCTCCTCCTTGTCCCTGTGGAGTTTTCGTGTTCGATCTTTGCAAACCAGGAAGGAAGGAAGCAGAGGATCAAAGGTAGTTAATTGGGACACAGCAAGAACAGGTGTGTTTGGAGAGAGAGAGAGAGAGAGAGAGAGAGAGAGTCAATGTATAGGGGGGTGATGGATCCTTAATGTGGGGAGAAAAGGGTGGGGTGCCACTTTGAAGAGTGGGCTTTACAAAATTACTATTTTCAAAATTGGCTTCGTAAAAATAATATACAGTATATTTACATCTTGATTCTCATGCCATTTGAGCCATTTAACTCATTTAATATATTTTTTTCTAATTTTAGGGGGTGGAAAAGATATTTCTACCCTTGCTAACCAGTGTGCTGCCATTTGCTGGTTTGTAAGAATAAACGTACATAGCCATGAAGTTTCTTGCGAGCGCCATTTGCTTGTTTCATACAAAAATTTTGGACATATGTAAGTGCAGCTAGCTAGCTCAGTTTCAAGGTCATCAGCACGCATGCATGGAAACAGAAAAATGAGAGGAAAAAACAAATACAGAAACGAAATTTGTCCCGATTTTCTCTTGTTTGTCTATACGCAGTAGTACTTCTTGGATGATGGAGTCGACACAGACTCGAGATTTCGGTCAAAGTCTGCTGAGAATTAATTTGATGCATGACCAAACTATCTTGAAATTTCTTAGAACCTCTCAGAAAATTTTTTCAATGTACTGTCACTGAGGTACTCCGTACTCCTGTCTTTTGCATTAGGCACTACGGACAACGGCGTAATACATGTTGACATGGCTTACCAGTGTGAAGCAAAATTTAGCAATGATAGAAAGGTCTTTTCCAGCCCCTAAAATTAGAAAAAAAATATACTAAATGAGTTAAATGGCTCAAATGGCATGGTAATCAAGAGGTAAATGTACTGCATGGTATTTTTGCGAAGTCAATTTTAAAAGTGGCAATTTTGTGAAGCCCACTCTTCAAAGTGGCAAATGATCAATTTTCTCGGCCAGGAGAAAGGGAGTAGTGATAAATGAAATGAAAACGATTTTTCCTTATAAGAGCTATGCTACGTATCATATTTTTGGATCTACTTAAGTTCTATGCACCAATCAATTCATCAAGAGGGTATGCTGTTAGAAAAACAGTAAGCAATATACTCATATTTTAACAGCATCCGACTGTTCCGTCTAAACACAAATGGCACAAAGTTAATCTGTAGCAAGTAATAAATGTTCCAACGATTCATATGAAATCATTTTTGCAGTACATCTATGCATCTTGTTTTCATCCTATCATGTCATACAGCGGAGGGAATTCATTTCAAAAACACGCACAGTTAACGAAGATGCACGACAGAACAAGAGGGCACGTTTGCAAAATTAGTGCGTTTGTACTACTACTACTACTATGTACTACTAGAATTTCACAGCATGGAACATTGACATGGACGGTTGGGTTTGAAGTTTTAACTTGCTAGTCGTTTGATGGTGGATTCAACCTTGTTTTAAAACCAAACCAATGCATTGAGAGCAATAAACAAATGCAAAGTACTCGTACTCCTAACTAATGTTACGGTTAGGGTTCCTAAATAAAGTACTGTAGATCGACTTGTTGGTATTCGGAGAAGATGGTTGGTTGGCTCTTAGTCTTAGGTAACCTAATTTTGACTTTGGAGAAAACGCTTCAATCAGCAGCCGGCTCAAAGCCCCATTAAATTCCTCCTCCCCTTCCATGGACGATGTTGCTTGGCAAGGCTAAACTAATCAGTAAATTACACACTAAGATGCTGACCGGGAGCTCTCACTGGCTAATGGGTACAGGGAGGGAGAGCTGTCCGGTGGGCCCCATGGTGAGCAACACGAATGCGCTACGTTCATGGGTCAGCTCAGCTTACCGGAGGAGTAGCTAGTACTCGTAGTACCAGTAGAACATGGTTCGAAAATCTTCGTTGAACCTTCTCAAAAAAAAAAAGAAAATCTTCGTTGAAACTGGAGGTTTGGTTACGCCTGCGCGAGGACATTTTTAGCCATGTGGTGGATCTAGTCCATATTACTCAGTCTCACACCTGAGGTCAAAGGCTGCAGACATTTTGTGCCAATCTATTACGGTTGCCATTTTCCAATTAAAAAGCTGAATTGGCCAGTTCTAGAAAGATAGGTTGAATTGGTTAGTTTTAGAACACAGAACGCTGTAGTTCTTCTTCAGGTGGAAAGTATGGCATTGATTGTGATGAAGTTGACATCACCAAAAAAATATCATTAGTGAGTATCACATGACAAGTGATTGAGGACTATTTCATTCCGGCTTCGGTTTCCGCTTCTGATCAGAGGTCGGAAATAAATGTATTAGCTTCTTAATTTTAGCTTTTTTTTGCTGTTTTGGTTTTTTTCTTTGCATTGATCGTAGAGATATAATGATGTTTTTTTATTTTTTTTAATTAAATGACTTAGAAAAGGTCAACAACTAATTTTAGTCAAAAGTCAAAACCAAAAGCTAGAAGACGCAAATATAAGCCAGATTGAACGGCCATATTTTTGGGGCTGAAAATAACACAAAAAAATTCAATTAATTCATCATTAAATCGTGCAGCCGATATGTAAAAAAGTATACCACATTTAATATGCTGCAATATTTCTCGACCGACAGCTATTGAAACATTTCAACTGAATTGAATCGGGTAGGTACTGCTATGATCTCAGGTTTTTTTTTAAAAGTGATGATATGATCTTTATTATAACACCAAACTTATACATATTGGGACAAAACCTTTGAATATGCAAAGAGCTATAAAACAACAAACTTAAGAAGGACCTGGACCAGATAATTAACAGTCAATTGGATCTTTGCTATATTTGTAACGCTATAAAAGATTGACTTATGGTTTATGATTTTTTTCGAACAAACAAAAGGAACGATTTTTTCGTCGCCGTTTCAAAATAATTTATCATAATAACCTCTTCAAAATAATTTATTAGTGTTTAATTTATTTATATAAATACTTATATTAAGATCAAAAACTATAAGCGGGAATAAATGCTCTCCAGCTCCCGACTTCAACGGAGGTCCGTGGCAGTACATCAACGTCGGTGCGATCCCTCCAAAGAGAGCCGTGTATAAACATGGATCGACGCAGGGGTGGCAGTGCATCTCCAAGCAAGGTACTGCCTATTTATTACCAAGTGATACATGCTGCCATAGATCGAGCTCGAGATGTATTCGAATCGGTCGCAGTGCAGGTTGGGCTGCTGCTGATCGACCGTACAGTCGTGGACATGGACCGTTTCTATTAATTATGGAACAGTTTTTTACGGGGACAAGCAGTAAATTAAAGGTGATATTAGTAGTACTAGTTTCTAGCAAGATAACGTGAACCGCCGCAACCCGTGACCACGTGAATATGTAATACTACTAGTATTATCAGTCGTGCTTTGCTGCAGGATTTATTAGTTAACGATTACTTTTACTATCAACAGTAATAAACATATGTTGATAAATGTATTTTAAAACTAGCCATACAAATATGTCTTTATACATTTTTCATAAAAGATGTCTTTTCATGAAACGACGCGTACAATTTTAGAAACTTTCACCCTAATTAAAGGTGTCTAATCAAAGCATCTTTTAAGTATTTAAGATTAAGGAATTGAATTTGATCTAATGGCTACAGTTTTAATGGCGGCACAATTAGGAGGCTGTTTTTATATGCAATTTTAGATGTAAGGAGAAGACGAACTTGGTTTCGAGCATGCACGGGAATTTTATATGATAGAGCGCAGTTTTTCCTTTGAAAAATGCACAACCATCACACCTTCCATTTCAAATAGGTCTCACTATAGCTATTTTCAAAAAGGCATGCTTCTCTCGCGTCTTTCACCAACTCCCTCCCCATCCCGACAGATACCATGTATACTTGTATGATCATATCATACTAGGTTCCTAGCATTGGGGACCTCCTTCGGCCATCGCCTACCATGTCCATTACCAGAACTGTCAATTGTGAACAATGGTAAACCATAGGTTGATTCCAGATGGCATGTACATAAATCTCAGGGCAAACTAGATTGTGCAAACTGCAAAGTGATGTACCACCCCCCCCCTCCCCCCAATCGGCCGACCGTCATCCATCCAACGGAGACCACGCTGCGCTTTCGGTCCGCGAGATGCGATTTGTGTGGTGACGGCGCATGCCGATCGATGATATACGCGTTCCTCGCATGGTTGTTGCCTGCCTTCGATCGGGCGTCGTGGTGGTGGCATTTCGTGCCGGCCGGCAGGGGGCCTAGTAGACAAAACTTTCCGGGATGATGCGTCTTTGACAACAAAGGCTGCGTGCTTTCCGAGCATCATGTAGCTTCGGCACTGCGCTGCTGCTGCTTTGTGCCTTCCCTTACCCTTGCCTTACTGTGCAGCTGCTTTGTTGATTCCTCCGGTCCTCTCCTGGGCTGCTTATTACCATTTTTCGCAGACATCATGGATATCCTGATTGCGGGGGATGCCTGATGGAGGCTTGGCCTTAGACTAGGGCATCATCCTCGGAGTTTGGCGCCCATGATTTTAGTTGCTGCGTTGTCGTTGCCGTCTCTTGCTTCTTCAGAATCTTACTATGTTCATCGAGAGCGTGAGTCCCGATCAGACAGCCCATCTCTGCAAAACTTCGACGCCGTTTCACGCTTTCGGCCTTCACCATGGCACATCGAAGGAGCGAAACCAATCCAGCCTCCAGGCGTGTAGGCATGCGAACAAATCAGGCTGTTCTTTACTTCTTTCCATGAACGAGTACATCGTACATGCATCGAGATGATAAGTTGTCCTCGTAGTAATCCACTCCAGTAGTTCAGTATAGCATCCAAAGCCCGGCCAGACACTGATACTACAAAGTACTGGTAGTAACAACATGCTCTCGCTCGCTGTCCCCTCGGGCCATCGATCTGCGTTCGTTCAGTACATGTTGGGCCTTGGGTAGAGGTGCCGGTACGCGACGAGCGGCAATCACCAGGCAACGTACAGACAAAACCGAGTTCAGATTGTCTTGTGGCCTTGTCCCCATAGGCCAGAGCACACTAGATGTGAAAGCGCGGCGTTATGCTGCGTTAGCGATATTAAAGAAAAAGTAGATAATTTGTAAGAGGGTTTTCTGAAAAAGTCTTAATTCAATAAAAAGAGGACTTTTACGAAAAAACTAAGGAATGATCCATAATTCCAGAAAAACTACAGGGCTTTATTCCGTAAAGGAGCACTTTTCTAAAAAAAATTGAGGATCTATATGTAATTTCGGAGGGTTAGTATGCAATTTCAAAAAATTGGAGAGCTTGGTCGAAATATCGTGATCGAAACGACGTGATTAATCAACGTGATTGAACCAATGTGGTCGACCAAAATGGTTGAAACAGCATGGTCAACACAACGTGGTCAAAATATCGTGATTGACCAATGTGATCGAAACATGTTGGTCGAAAAAATATGGTCAACCAACGTGGTTGATTAAGGTGGTCAAAGCATCGTGGTCGAAACGATGTAGTCAAAACAATGCGATGGACATAACGTGGTTCTAACAGCGTGATCGAAACATCCTAACCCGTGATCGAAACATCCTAACCAAAACAAGGTAGTCGAAACATCGTGATCGAAACAACGTGGTTGAACTGACGTGGTTGAATCAACGTGGTCAAAAAATCGTGGTCGAACGAACGTGGTTGAAACGTCGTGGTCAAGCAATGTGGTTGAAACAACGTAGTCGATCAAGGTGGTCGAAACATCGTTGTCGACCAAGGTGGTTGAAACATCGTGTTCGACCAACGTGATTGAAATAAGGTGGTCGAAACATCGTGATCGAAATGATATGGTTGACACAACGTGGTTGAAACATCGTGCTTGTAACACCATGATCAGTCCAACGTGGTCGAGCCAACGTAGTCGAACCAACGCGGTCGAAATATCATGGTCGAAATGTGGCCGAGCAACGCAGTCAACACAACATGGTCGAAACAACGCGGTCGACACAACGTGATCGAAACACGTGGCCGACACAACATGGTTGAACTATCGTGATTGAAACATCGTGGTCGTAACAACATGGTCAACCAACGTGGTCGAGCCAAACCTCGTGGTCGAGACAACGTGGATGACCAACGTGGTGAAAACATCGTGGTTGATAAACATGGTCGAAACATCGTGGTTGATCAACGTGCTCAAACCAATGTGGTCAAAATAATGTGGTCGACCACGTGATCAACCAACATCGTTGAACCAACGTGGTTGACACAGTGTGGTCGACCGGTGTGGTTGAGTCACCGTGGTCAAAACATTGTGATCGAAAACTGGTGGCGAACCATGGTCATCGAAACAATGTGGTGGAAATACAATGGTCCAAACAACGTGATTGAAACAGCGTGGTTAAAACAATGTGATGGAACGAACATGGTCAAAACAATGTGGTCAAAATACGATGGTGGAATGAACGTGGTTGAAATATCTTGGTCAAAATGTGGTGATCGAACGAACGTGGTCGAACCAGAGTGATCGAAACAATGTGGTCGAGCCCACGCAGTCAAAACAACGCGGTGGAAATATTGTTGTCAAAACAACGTCGTGTCGAAACATCGTGATTGACCAACGTGCTCAAAACATCATGATCGCCCGACGTGATCGAGCTACATGGTCGACCAATGTGGTCGAAACATCATAGTTGACCAATGTGGTCATAACATGGAGATCAAAACAACGTGGTCAAAATAACAGTGTCGACTAACATGGTTGAAATATCGTGATTGAAACGATGTGATTGATACAACGTGGTCGAAACATCGTGCTCATAATAATGAGTTTGGTTCAACGTTGTCGACGCAACGTGATCGAAACATCATGTTTGACCAAGGTGGAGGAGCAACGTGGTCAAGTCAAACATTGTGGTCGACTAAGGTGGTCGAAACATTGTTGTCGAAACATCGTGGTCAACTAAGGTGGTCAAAACATTGTTGTTGACACATCGTAGTTGACCAACGTGGTCAAAAAGATGAGGTCGATTCAAGTGGTCGAAACATCGTGGTCAAAACAATGTGGTTGACCAATGTATTCAAACTGATGTGGTCGAAACAACGTGGTCGAGCCTACATGGTCGAAATATCATGGTCAAAGCATCGTAGCGAAATAACATGGTCGAAATAGTATGGTCGAAACATCGTGAGCGAAACAACGTGGTCGAAACATTATGAGTGAAAAAACATGGTCGAAACACCATGGTTGAAACGCTGTGGTCTAGCCCACGTGGTCAAAACAACGCAGTCAAAACATCCTGGTCGAAATATCATGGGCGAAACAACGTGGTTGAAATATCATTAGTGAAACAATGTGGTCAAAATATCGTGGTCGAAATAATATGGTTGAAACAATATGGTCGAAATAACGTGGTGGAGACAATGTGGTTGAAATAACGTGGTTCGCACACCATGGTCGAAACAACGTGATCGAAATAACGTGGTCCGCACACCATGGTCGAAACAACGTGGTCAAAATAACGTAGTCGAGACACCATTATCGAAATAATGTGATCGAGATAACGTGGTCAAAATAACGTGGTTAGACAAATGTGATCGAACCATCATGGGTGACATAACGTGGTCGAACCATCGTGGGCGAAATATCATGGCCGACACATCGTGGTCGAGAGCTATCGTGGTTGGACTAATATGGTCAAGCTAATATTGTCACAATGTTCGATGAACATGGACAGCACAACGTGTTCGATCCAACATGGTCAACCAACATACTCGAAACATCGTGATCGACCAACGTGGGCGAGGCAACGTGGGCGGCACAACGTGGGCAGGACACCATGGTGGGACACTGTGGTCGAGACAACGTGGTCGGCATACTGTAGTCGGGACAACGTCATTGGTACACCGTGGTCGAAACAACGTCATTGGCACATCATGGTCGAGATGATGGGTTGAACGAACATGGTCAAAAAAACATGGCCAGGTTGAACAAATGTGATCGCAACGTCGTGGGCGAAACGTCGTGGTTGGCACGGCGTGGGCAGATCAGCGTCGTCGACATGGCATGGGCGGACCGACGTGGTTAGCCCAGCGTAGTGTGCTCAGTCGGCCCAGCGTAGTGTGGTCGGCACGTTGTGGTCAGACTAGCGTGGTGAATATGCCATATATAACTTCTGTGATAAATAATTACTTTTAATTAAATGATGTACCTACAAGAGAAGTACTGCATAAGTAAAGCTTTGAAAGCATAAACAATGAATAAAACTATGGATAATAGTAGAAGTATGATCTGGTCAATATTGTCTGAAGATAAAAATAAACAATGCGTAAACAAAAGGGGTCACAACAGGGAGATCGCATGTCATATAAGTAGAATACAGAAGGGAGAGCATATATTAGATACACATGAGTAAGTACATACATATGTAGTATGATACATGGTTCAAAGAAAGCTATGATCATTGTGGTTGAGGCATTGTGGTCAGTGCCATGGTCGAGGCACTGTGGTCGAAAGCAAGAGAAATGGAATCATGGATGGAGAGGAATGCACAGCCGAACAAACAAACCAAGAACACAAATGAAGAACCCAACCAAAAAGCAAGAATCTAACCAAGAAAGCAATAACTTACAAATGAAAAATAGTACCTTACATGAAAGCAACCAACGTGATAGATCGAGACGCACACAAGAAGCGCGCCGTGGT
The DNA here is from genome assembly GCA_036346575.1 of Dendrocalamus sinicus. Lineage (NCBI taxonomy): Eukaryota > Viridiplantae > Streptophyta > Magnoliopsida > Poales > Poaceae > Dendrocalamus > Dendrocalamus sinicus. The sequence goes on from CM070664.1 coordinate 11,939,030, forward strand.
TGAAAGCAAGAGAAATGGAATCGTAAGCGGAGAGGAATCCACTACTGAACAAACAGACCAAGAACACAAATGAAGAACCGAACAAAAAAAAGCAAGAACCCAACCAAGAAAGCAAAAACTTACAAATGAAAAGCAGTACCTCACAAGAAAGCAACCAGCGTGATAGATCGAGATGCGCATGAGAAGCACGCTAGATGAGCGCATGCACGACACAAAGAAACAATATAAGCTAGACACAGTGAAACCATGATCATGACCCTGGAGTCACAAACAAGGCGAGGAGTGCGCGAACTGAAGCTGAAGCAAAAAAATCCAAGAGGCATACGGAAGAGAAACTACGTGAGGGAAACCTTGTATATACGCAGCCACGAAACCCGATCTGACGACCAAAACCGAACACACACTAGCAACCGAATCGAGCAATGAAATGCAGCCAATGATGTGGCAAACAGATTCCTCTAGAAGCCAGCAAGGCACTATATGAAAGACAACAGCAAGACAGCAGAGAAGCAGTACAGTGCGAGGAAGACACGTAGATGGGAGCGCTGGTAGTATAGCGACGCGAAGATTCACGAGAACACATAGAGTTCGCAAGAACACATGGAGCTAACCCGAAGGTCGGGCACATGCAGTCTACCCGATTGGACGGCTGATGCAATAGCGATGTAAAGAAGAGTTTTCTTGTTTGTAAAAAGCAAGGACGTATGTGGGAGAAATATTAAAAATAAGGACCTTTCATAATTGCAGGAAAGCAGAGGACTTTTTCGTAAGATCGGTGACATGGCGCGGGGGAGTCCGGGAATCCCCCAGGTTTAATATATAGTGTATGTGTTCTGCATAGAAGTACTCTATACCAGCATGTACACATATGTGTAACATGTTATACACTTGTACTAGTACGTAGTAGTAGTGCAAGGCCTAGATTACTGTTCCCAATGGAGTGTTATAAAACACATTGTAAAAATAGAAGATTAAATAAACAACAGACATGGATTTAATATGAAAAATCCTTGTGAAAAAACCACGGATGCACGAAAGTGGAATTCACTATATGAAAGATATTATAAGCACGAGGAACTTCGGTGTATCTAAACCATGCGACTACAAGGGTACATATATTGGTTAGAAAATAAGAGTCCCTAATGGAGAAGAAAATTGAATCAGAGTTGGATACGCCTGCCATTGCCACATCTGACATGGCTCGACGCATGTACCGCTCGGCGCCACGTCTTGCGCAATGGCTGACACAGCTGTCGGACATGATGACGAATTCAGATCACACTTACAATCTCCACCTTAAGACGAATTCGCTCCTGTAGCCGAATATCAAATATCCTCTAAATAAGTCTTCATCAACAGACCTTGTGCTTCGAAAGTCCATCGAACTAATCTTGAATAGGGATGGCAAACTTATCCGTGGAGCCGGGTATCCGCGGGTATCCAACCCGAAAATAGTGGGTTTGGATGGCATTTTCTATCCATGGATAGTTCGGCGGTGCCGATAAGAGTTCGGTTGGATTTGGAGGGCAAACTCTACCCATGGATATCCATGGATACCCAAGTGTGTATGACATGTGGGCCCTTTCACCTAGTATATAAGTAAAAATGAGTGAAACCCTAACCCTACCCACCCAATCCCACCCACCCCAGCCCCCACTCCCACCGCCACTGACCCACGACGCGCCGACGCCATCCCCTGCGCGCCGCCCGCGCCGTCCCCGCGCCACCGCCGCCGCGCCATCCCCACGCCGCGCCGCCGCGCCGTCCCCCCGCCACCGCGCGCGTCGCAGATCCCCGCGCCGTCCCCGCGCAGATCCCCGCGCCGCCCCCGCGCGCCGCCGCCGCGCAGATCCCCGCGCCGTCCCCGTGCAGATCCCCCCGCGCCGCCGGTATTGAATTTTGTCCAGTTTTTTGGATATCCATTGGATATCGGGTATCCGCGGGTTTCGGGTTCGGGGCTCCTATTCGCCCCGAAAGTTATTTCGGGTTCGGGTTTGGATAGTACTTTCGGGTTTCGGATTCGGGGGGGAAAGAGCAGAACCCGGAGATATCCAACCCGTTGCCATTCCTAATCTTGAACATGAAAGACCACTAGCAGGTCCAAACACATATATCAACAAAGCGGACAAACAAATCTAGGTTTTTAGCAACTCAACTCTAGCAAAGTCTGAGTCTGTACAACTAACCACCTGAAACAGATGCTCAATTGTCGAATGGTATAAGTCAAAACATCACATGTGATGCTGGATAGATAACAAAGAACTTATTGCATGGAATCTGGCATACTTTACTTGGAACATAAAGCTCATCAAACAATACTAATTGAAATAACAACTTGCATGTGTGTGGCCATCATGTATATCAAATAGCTGGCTTCAAAGGTGACTAAATTCCATGACATGGTTGCTACTGCTATTGTAAAATTGTTCGAATAAAAGGAACTCTTGTGCCGTCTAAACTTTAGTAGACACCTCGTATCGAGTTATGATAATTGGACAAACGTTGTGATATCTACACAAAAATAAAACTCCTTCTTACACTTAAATCCTTCATCTCAAACTAAAAAAATTAGAGCAAACATTCACCTTCAAACATTAAAACTCCGGAAGCATCATGTTAGCTGCTGGTGTTATCAAATTCTCAAGAATTAGAATTGCCAAAGTATTCGTAATGGTTGTGCAAGCGATCTAAATTACTATATATATCCAAATAGTGAACGAAACACCAAATTCAATTGCGCCCATAACTGACATTGATTTTTTTTCAAAATATCCTTGATCAAACGTTGCCCAAATTAACACCATAACAATGTTATGCTGAAAGTTTGTAACTCTACCTTAGACTTTACATGTACAACTTGCTGCAATAACCGGAAGAAGATGACAAATCGTCATAGAAATCGCCAATGATTAATCTCACATGGATATTGCCAAAAATAGGAACAACGGCCTGAATTGCAATGAACTTCACCTAAAAAACATACAGAACTGACAACATAGTCTCTTGATTGAATATGACGACTGACTACAGCGGTAGATCGTCGATTGAACTCCACCTAGGCATGGCACCGGGTGGTATGGGGTGATGATGCTTGCGGAACTAGCACTGGAATTGTCACTGAGGTAGAGCGTGGATCGACGCTTAGTATGAAGTCGAGTCGCAAAACATAATCGAAGTGAGTTGAAATTGCTGAGTTGAGGTTACTGCAATATCCTGGTATGGTTTCCCGTGTGCATTTAGCTATAATCTACAACATCATTGGTACACCTTTGTACACGCGAAGCAATTGAGGACTCGGACTGGTAGGCTTTCATGTGCGTGTAGCAAAATTCATTGGAATCACCCTTAAAAATCATGAACCTCTAGCTAGGGATGGAAACGGATCGAATAGTCTCAAATACGAATACGAATTCATATTTTTAAAATAAATATGGATATGAATACAAATTCATATTTTTTAAAACAAATTGTATTCATACTTTTAAAAGGAATACGAGTACAAACATTCTCGAATACGAATATGACTCGAATGTCGTAACGAGTGCGAATTCAAATTGAATATGTACTTAATTCGGTCGAATGTGAATATCCTAAAATTTTTGTAACAAATCTTGGTAAAATAAATTTATGTAATATGACTATACGTCTACATGAGCTAGCAGTGTAGCATATAGAGTTTGAAATTATGTAAAGTAATTTTTACTTCTTACTTGTGAATCTTGGTTTATCAGAAAATTGCTTCCTAAAATCACCCCGAGGGAGGTCGCCAGGGACGAAAATGGATTGAATACTAATCGAATAGTCTTGAATATGAATATGAACATTATTCTCGAATATGGATACACACACTCTCAAATACGAATATGAACATTCTTGATATGAATTTTACTTACCATATTTGTATTTTTTTCAAACACAAATATCAAACAAAACGAATAATCCTTTATTGCTTTCTATCCCCTAGCTGTTTCATGCCATGTCGTCGTCTTGGGTTGTGTCGTTGGTCGCCTCAGGTTCGTGCGACAAGCCTCCTCTCTCTCAGTTTTTTTCTCTCTCTCTCTCGATGCAACTTGCTTCTTTCTCACGAATCGATGCTACCAGGCTGAACGGGACTGCGCTTGACTCTTGAAGGGTTGATAGCTTTGTGTCTTCGTTTTTTTAACGAACTTGAAGGGCTGATAGCTTTGTGTCGGGTACGAACGTAGACAGTTTTTCGATTGCCTCAGATTTCAATCGGAGTCGACGTTGCTTCTCACGCGAGGCTTGTTGCTCTGCTACATATTCGATGACGCAGCGGCGCTCAGTCGCCGAGTTTCCGAACCACAAGGCGACGGTGATAAGTTGCGGATGCCGCCTTTCGCTGAGTGCTTTCGGTTGTCAGCCGATTTATATTTTTATTGTTTACGGTAACTAATTTTTAAATGGTATAGTTTTTAAAGCGGTGTTAACAGGAAAATTATAGTAAAAAATGTATTGAGTTCAGCTGTATCAGTTAAAACCATATACGATTATTTCTCTGTACGTACTATCTCTCATGAACAGCTAAAATTCAAATATTTAAGACATAAACCATCAGCTAAAAAAAACCTAAACCTACCGTTTGTCCTTGCGATGGCTTAGTACTACAATTAACAGCTTAGTACTTAACTACCCGAGTAACAACGTGTCAAGTGTTCACAAGTCTCCAGACTCGCGACTCGCAACTCGCACTTAGGAGAAGAGCACTTCAAACTAAGGCCCCGTTTGGCACAACTCAGCTTCACTAGTGAAGCTATTTTTTTTTATTTTAGCTTCACGAGCAGCTTCACCGATGAAACTAAATCTGTTTTGGAAAACTGTTTGGCAAAACAGCTTCACCAACAGCTTCATGCATGGCTGAGAGAGGGCAATTGTCCAAGATGCTCCTGTCTACCTGACTTGTTCTAACATTTGGAGTTGTATGTTTGTATATGGTCATATGAATTAAAAAGTAATATATTTGAATGAGTATGAATTAAAAAATTAAAATAATAAATAATAAAAAAATTAAAATCATTAGGAAGCAATATTAGTGCCTTGTTTATGTTTCGTGAAATTTTGGTGAACTGGAGAGGTGAACGGGGTGGACTAGTGGCAAATGCGTGTAATTTTGGTGAACCAGAGGGGCAGTGGGTTCCTAGGACTGCGGGCCTGAGGGAGAGAGCTGTGAAAAGCTACTTTTTTCAGCTTCACCTCTCCCCATTCCTTTGTGAGAGCAGAAAAAAAGGAGCTTCACCCATGAAGCTGTTTGCAAAAATAGTGTTTGGGAAAAAACAGCTCACAACAGCTCATGAAACTGTTGATGAAGCTGTGCCAAACAGAACCTAAGGTCCCAACTTCCAAGTGATGTCAAGCTAAGTTGTCGAAAAGAAAAGTGGTGCAAGTTGTCACCTAGTGAGTTGGCGCATAGAAAATCACTACTACTGTACTAACATGTGCAATAAGGTGTGCAAAGAAAAAACGTGGGACATCCAACTCAATGAATCGAATCAGCAAGAACTCTACACAAGAGCAGACGACACGTAGCAATTTGGGATAGATCTGGTCTTGCTATCCAGAAGAGAACAGTGCCAAGCCATTGGAGACCCGGAGAGGCAAGATCCAATCCAACAACCAGCTGCGAACCACTTATCTACGATCACTTATGACTGTCGGATCACGTTGGCTAAGTGCTCGACGTCGTGGAACGCAAATTGGCATGTTACTCAACTGGAACTGGTGGCTGTAAAGTCGAGCTCAAGCGGTTGCCAACTGTCAAACATGGTGGTCCAGACCTACCTACAGGGCCGTGCCGTGAAATTTGGAAGCCCTGTACAAAGCTCTAAGCGAGGCCTAAACTAAAGTATCAAATATAGCCAAAATAATATATGTATTGCAGAGCAAATGCGATATATCAAGAATAGTACCTTTTGAACTCTTGGTTTGCATAATCTTTACTTGAATAACATCATTCTTTTAGTGTTCTTTGAAATAAAATCTTCAATAATATGCTCAAAAGATGAAAAGAGCAAAATCAAAATTATACAAACAGTCATACGAAGGATTTAATTAGTACAATACAATTAGAATTGAAAAAAATGAATACTGCACTAGTGACTAGACGACGAGTCGACGACGAATCACGAATGGAGTCCGCCGTCCGCGCTGGTTGCGGCGAGGTGGCGGAAGATGGCTGACGACTGGCGGCGAGAGCCGGAGGCGGAGGGCCGGATGGCGGATCCGCGGATGCTATCGAGGGAAAGCGTGCCGAGGCCGCCAAGTCCGACGACGTCGATGGCAAAAATTGGCAATCAACAACTCGCACGGAGGCTGCTGGCTGCATCATGCAATATGCATTGCATGCAAAATTGCAAAGTCCCGGAACGGCAGCGAGAATACGCGGATACGAAGCGGCAGCGGCGCAGCGACATCTTCGCAGTCTCCTCGTGCACGAGCCTGAGAATACGAAGCGGCAGCGGCGCAGCGCCACGCACGCGATTTTTTTGAGGCCCAGGAAGATCGGGGCCCTGTACAGGCGCACGGCCTGCACGCCCATGGGCCCGGCCCTGCCTACCTACATCCAGTTTACAATCAGCTGCAGGCATAGCGTGATTGGTTGATGTTATGGACTTATGGTACGTAAGGATCATGTGAGAAGGTGTAATATAATATTATGATGAATTATTACAATGTTTTTGAAGTGGTTAAGTGTTTTTTGCAAAGATCGCTTTCTGCTTGAGTTGTTTGCTTCGACCGCAGAAGGTAGTCGTTGACATGGACTACGATCGGTTGTCTGATCGGCCTTGTGATAGGCAGTCCGAGCAGGTCTGTGTTGGGTGGTCCGAACGGTCCTATGTTGGGCGGTCCGATCGGCAGGTCAAGCACGACAGAATAACCACGGGTGGTCGTAGCTTTAGTACCTGCTTGATGCTTGGTAATCGGTAGTTGTAGACTTTACGATCGGTAGTTATAGATTTTGAGATCGATAGTCATAGGCTTTACGATCGGATGCCGAAGGTCTCACGGTCGGTACTCGTAGGCTTTGAGTGCTTCAATTCTTGTACCTTTCGAAGTACTTCAAGTACTCGTGTCTAACTGGTTGGTGTCAGTGGTCGGATTACTCGAGGGCTAGTAGTCTGACCAGCTATGAATCGACCAGATAGTGGGTTTTCAACCAAGGTCTGATCCTTGATGTCTTTGAGTCCTGAATTGCGTTCGATTGATCTAGATTGTTGCATGTGTGCATAGAGGTTGTTGTTTGGCCCTAAGCTGAGGATCAATGATTTGGTTGCATACATTTTGCATTGTGATAAATATGTGTATGGTGCGATGCTATGTGACGGTTTGCTTGTTTGTATCGGTTGCAGGATTTCGAAGCTTGGTCATGGCGAGGCATTGGAGAACCAGGACTAGGCACAGGGTGGTGCTGAGGTCTAGAACGGTCAGGGAGATGCCAAAGATGACCAAGGCTATGCGGGGTGGTTGCAAGCTGGGACGACGAGAAACAAGAGCGGGTGCTTCCTGTGATGGACATGACGGGTAATGGCAAGGTGGACCAGTACTATGCTCAGGAGGGAGTCGAGGTCCTATGCAGTCAAGGAAGTCGGGTGCTCGTCATACTCAAAAGGAAGCTTCGTGGAAACCGGCATATGAGCATTCTGGTAAATTGTCCAATACCGGACAAGTGGTGGTGTGTGAAACTGCAATGTTAGTATAAGTGGTTTAGATATTATATATGGGGGGATTGGATCATATACCCTCCCCTTAGTTGGGAAATTCAGGATTTACCCTCCCACCTCAATGACATGTGGGGTCATCATAAGTCACTGACGCGTGGGTCAGGAGGGTAAATCCTGAATTTCCATCTAAGGGGAGGGTATATGATGAATAAAACCTTATATATGAGAAAGTAAAACCCGGTGTTAGGTGGAGTTAATGGTTTATCCCTGATTTGGCCTAATGAATGGATCAATTAGAATTTGGTTTAGGTTGTGAGGTTGTACAAGGGGAGGAGAGGTAAGGGTTAGGATTTCAGAATTTTGACTAAGTCCTTGTAGCGGCTAGCCCTTTCTTCCTCCCATGGGTGAGAAACTGGAGAGGATTTTGGCTAAATCCTTGTGGCGGCTAGCCCTTCCTCCCTTTCATGGGGAGATTAGGGTTCGTTAGGTTGGAGCTTTGTGTGTTGCGCTCTAGGTTTAGATTAGGGTTCGTTAGGTTGGAGCTTTGTGTGTTGCGCTCTAGGTTTAGAGCTCTGCTATCCTGAGGGATTAGCTGTAGAAATATTCCTCTCAAAGTGAAATGAATATCCAAACTTTGCCTAAGTGAGTTGTGCCATGAATCCTGTCATGTACTTTTGATTTTCTTGACTTTCTTGTTCGGATTTCTCTTCTCTTAAGCTTTTCTGGCGTCAAGGACGTGTAAGAGGTGGAGATGTTTCTTAGAGACCTGATCCTACCATCTAGACATGATACAGAGAAAGTTCTTAAGATTGCTTGGTTTCTCTCAAGAAAGAGGTGATTTTCGGGTTTTGCTCTTGTTGGTGCTTTGGGTTGGATTCGTACTACATTCTAGCTTGCTATGATATGTGAGAACTCATCCCAGGTCACTTAGACCATCTACGACTCACAAGCAAGAGCAAATCGAAGTTCTTCTCTTTGCCCAGCTTTGCTTGATTTTGGCCTCTTTGAGGGATTTCATGATCCGAGGGTTTTTGGCTTCATTTCTTTGGTGTTGTAACTTGCTGTGATATGTGGAAACACATTTAGACCTATCTTGGTCATCATCTACCCACGAGCAAGTTATATTAACCGTTTTGGATTTTTGATCGGTTTTAGTGTAACCTTCCTTTAAACTAAAAAAGGTTTCAACTTTGGTCATGATTTTCATGATCGTTTGTTGGAATAGGTTCGTAGTATCCTACAGAAGATTCCTATAAATTTTCATGTCAGTTGGATCTACAAATCAAAAGTTGCAGTTGAATCTACAAATCAAGAGTTGCATGGATTTTTCGTTCGTAAAATGGAGCTAAAATTTTTGTTCATCTCCTATTTTTACTGGTCTTGTACGACTATGCTGGTCTTGTAAGACTACACTGATCTTATTTCGACCACACTGATCTTCAACCACGTTGGTTGTCATCGACTACGTTGATTTTCGACTACCCACTGGTCCTCGACCACGTTGGTTTTCGACCACTCATTGGTCTTTTTTTAATCATATTGGCCTTTGACCACACATTAGTTTTCGACCACTCTAGTCTTAGTTTGACTACATTGGTTTTCGATCATTCATTGGTCTTTGACCACTCTGGTCTTTTCGACCACTAGTTTCTCTCTGTCAAATGAGTCTATATTGATTTATTCATTATTCTTGATCTTTATAACTTCTCATACCTATTGGAGTAAAGATTAGAAAATACTTTTGGGAAATTTTTCAGACATCATTCACCCCCTCTATTGTTAGTTTGGTCTTACAGGTATCATCTCGAACACAGGAATTTCAAAGCAATCTTTTATAGAAAATTGCACTGTTTCTCGCAAAATTCCCTTGTGCTAAAGTGCTAAACAATCTCTAAGGGAGCAACTCGCACGGGGCCGGCGGAGCACGAAGGCCCTTACATATATGAAAAATTGAAAAGCTTACGTCAAGGTCTTCAAAAGCTAATCCAGTTCCGGCCGGCTCCAGCATTGCGAGGGTGGTCGCTGACGGTGAGAGTTCAGCACCGGCGAGGCCAGGTGGAGGGAGCACGGCCCATCCTGGTTGGACGAACGAGCTCGACGGCCCAAGAAACATTTGACCTCTTGACCATATTACACATAACCCATATCTTGCTTTTCCCCCTTTTCTGTTTCTACTCTCCAGCTGCCACCGCCGCCGAACTGCACGGCGCCACCGCACATTGTTGGTTTCGTCGAAGCCTCGGAGGGTGGCGCGGCCGCGACGACGGCGATGCTATCCCGACTCCCGACGAACCAGAGCACTTACGTACTCAAAACACCTAGCGGGCTAGCGGCATCCGTGATGGGGTGATCCCCGATTCCCCATGGCGTGCAAATACAAATAGTTGTTGCAATGGTAACAGGGTGAGGGTTTCGTCCTGTGGCAAGAGCTTCACGCACCATGACATAGCTCTGATCGGTTCGGCTTGAGTTTCTGGTTTCTGACTTATTTTTCACTATTTATAAAATTCGTCTTTTTCTGAACTTTTGGCTTTTTGTTGAGCTTTTTTGTCAATTCTTTTTTTCCTGTATTCGTTTGTATTATACATATTGGGCTAACATATTTTTAAATTTTTTTAAATTTAATTATGCTAAATATGCCTCTGTCAGCTACAGTGTTTTTTTCAGCCAGCTACAGTAATTTCATCCCTGAGCTTTTAAGCCTGAATGATCACCACAATCTACAGGACAAGAAGAAAAATCCAAGCTTATATATATGGTGTATATATGTGCCTGCGACGTTACGTAATGATTTGCTTTCTTCTGGTTGGTTAGGATGTACTTGGGAAGATAGCTACGAGGCAGGAGGCAGTACCTACTGACAAGACTTTAGTTGGTACCAAACGTTGTTAATCAGCAGTTATAGCATGGGTATTAAGGAGGGAGACCTTGAACTGATCATGACATAAAGTGAGTTGAAAGCTTTGACCAAAATTTTTCTGCTCTCTCTGCAAACATAGAACTTTTTTTTTATTGAACCAATGCTCTTGAACAATTGGACATGATATATGGCCCTGTTCATTTTCAGTTTGAGTTTTTAGTTTTTAATTTATTTTTCACTATTCATAAATTTCATTTTTTTAAACTTTTGGCTATTTTTGAGCTTTTTTGCGGGCTCTGTTTTCCCATATTTGTTTGCATTATACGTGATGGGCTAACATATTTTTCTTCTATTTTTATTTTTTTAAATTTAATTATGTTAAATAAGCCATCATCAGCTACAGTGCAAAATAAGTCAGCTACAGTAAAAATTCAACCATAAGCTAGACTTATTCAGCTCAAATGAGCACAGTCATATCCTCCCTTGATTCAAAATGTATATAGATTTCTTAGCCGATAGAGCATTTTGGAGCTTATACGCTAATAGGAATAGAATAAACATTTCCACACGTTTCTTTTGGGGGCAGGGGTGTAGGATCATATGGCCCAATCAGAGAGGGGTGAATGATTGTCTCCGCTTTTTAGAACCTAAAATCAAAACTAAAAGTAAAAGAAAAAACAATCTAAATTATCAGATGTAGATAACGACCGCAAGATGCTTGTTCGCTCATCCATGCTCGATGAACGCTTCAATCGTCCGACCGCTCCCTTCAATCGCACACTACGATCGCTCGCTATGACTGCCGATGCACGTAGTCATAATCTCCCACCACTCCAAGACTTCAGCTGCTTGAATGCTTCGATCGCTCGACCAAGTACACCCTAGAGATAGAAGAAAAACGATGCTCAGAAAACACATCACCGATACCAGTAAACTTTTCTTGGAAAACATCTGATCTATTATAACTGTATCATGGATATAGCTACAAAGTACCATCACGGCACCCCTAAAGGCTCTATCGATGAAAGACCTCTAAAAACCCACACAAGCATTCTTTCTGCAAGCCCTCTGAAAAACACACGACATGTTAGCCCTTGGCCTCTATATGCTTTTATAGACTAACTTCTAAGCTGTGTCTATCTCAAACACGAACATACAACTCTATCTCTTCCTCAAATCAAGAGACCCGAAGTTCTTCTTAACACGAGTTTTACATTCCTATTATGGACTCCTTATATAACGTCTCCAATCTCATCATGTGACGAAGCCTCCAGGATGCACCTTTTATATCTCCATCACACATCACACTACATCTTATTTGCAATCGCTGCCACTACTACAGAAAGGCTAATAGTAGACGGCAAATCACAGACGGTTTTGTGAAACCGTCTGTAATGTAAACTATTACAGACGGTTTTAATTTGAAGGCCGTCTATGGTATTTGTGGCGGGAAAAAGGAGTATCACAGACGGTTCTTACCTCCAAACCGCTCGTGATATCGAATATCACGACGGTTTTATTAAAAACCGCTCGTGATAATCTGATTATCACGCACGGTTTTTATAAAAACCGCTCGTGTTGTGTCGACTATCACAGCCGGTTGTTGTTAAGAACCGTCGGGAATGTTCATGACGGTTTTTCACAAGAACCGCCGTGATGTCCCTTTGTCTGTCATATTCTAGATCGAGGTTAATATATAAGTACACATTGCTTCTAATAACTTAACTACGTAACTATCGAGACAAGAGATCACAAATTAAAGGCAAATTTATTAATTTCAATTAGAGGCAATTTTTAACAAAAGTCGCACAGTAAAGAGTTTCCCAGATTGTATTCTTTTGGGCTTCGTAGCTTCTTCTTCAACTTGGGGACTTGGAGGATCACCGCTAAATTCTCGAACGCCGTTAAGATTGCCCTTGTCCTCGGACTTCCTCGTGCACTGGGCAAATGATCGCAACATCCATAATGTCGTAGAGGATAGCATGAAAAGATTCCTCGAATCGCCATTTCGCTTGATCGGCAAGGCTATCCATCGCCTCTGCAATGCGTGTAGAGCTTCTTCCGTATGCGCACATTGTGGAGAAGAACCGTGGTGAGGGTGTTTCCCTTTCTTGAGCGGCAGCGAGACGCCTCGTCGACAATGGAGGATCAGTCAAGCCGACGGATGCAAGAAAGTCGGGAAGGAGAGCAGGCGGAGTGCGAGAAGTCGCTCAGATGCAAATTGTCTGGCCTTTGTGTAAGGTTCCGGCCGAACAATTCGTGATGAACAGATGAGAGGAAGGAGATGATCACAAGAACAGTAGTAGAAACCATGTTGTATTAATTGTATGTTGTATTGTACGTACGTAGAAGCTAGAGACCTAGATTAGGAGCGCATATTTAACCTTTACCACAAACGGTTCGTATACCCAAACATGAATGATATAGACGTTTCGTATAAATCGAGAGACGTTAATTAGACGATCGAAACACGAAGCGTTCTGGCATCGAAACACGCGCGAAGCGTTCTGGTATGAAGCTTATCACAAACAGTTTTTTTAAAAACCGTCTGTGATAATTTATCACAGACGGTTTTTAATAAAAATCGTCATTATAATCGGTTATCACGACGGTTTTTAGTTAAACACCGTCTCGTGATAATGACTAAGGCATTTATTGCGCCGCTCGATCGCATCGTCTTCATTTCGATCCAGATCTAGCCACTCATGCGCACTTTTTCACTTGGGAGGAAGCTAGGCGATTTCAGGCCAGTTAATTTGGTGGGAAGAGGCAGAGATTGAGCTTTGAATTAAGATTCAGACTTTCCTGGTTGCTGTAGATATGGTTAGTAATGAAATTTATTTATTTTTAATTGCATTACAATTTAGGTGTAAGTAATCCATGAGTGGTTATTGAAGATGGTTAATTAATTTGCAAAATTGTTGGTTATATAATAGCTATTGTGTTTGTAATATGAATCGAGCTAGGAAATTAAGTCTCAATATAATAAATGCGGCCGGTATATATGTAGTTATAATTAGTTATTCTAGATTTTAATACTAAGTTGTTATATATGTACGTAACGTACGTAGGACCGAAGCTGGATGTATGCCGCGAGCCGTGTGAGTGAAGAGTACATTAATGGCGTTTCTGCTTTTATAAGAGCCACCAAGGAGGATATGTTGAATAAGGGGGTGGAATATATGTGCTGCCCATGCACTGACTGCGAGAATTTGAAGATGTTTAAGAACCGAGGACAAATTGAAGCGCACTTGATTCGGAGGGTTTCAAAAAGGATTATACGTGTTGGACCAGTCATGGCGAAGTGAATGATCATATGCCGTCGGATGACATCGCCTGTGAAGTGAATGATATGCCCTCGGATGACATCGCTGGTGAAGTGAATGACATGCCGCCGGCTGATGTCGATTGTGGCTCGGATTCGGATAGGTTGCACGATGATAATCTGGATCAGATGCTTCGCGATGTAGAAGAGAACTATGATGAGAGAGAGTATGTTAAATTCCGTGGCTTGATGGAGGACTCAGAGAAACCTTTGTACACGGGCTGCAAGTACACGAGGTTATCGGGCGTGCTTGAACTGTTGAAATTGAAGGCAAGCAACGGTTGGTCCGACAAGAGTTTCACGGCGCTGTTAGGTCTTTTAGCGGACATATTTCCGGAGGGAAATGAGTTGCCTAAAACCACGTATAAAGCCAAGAAGGTTCTTTGTCCGTTGGGAATGGAAGTAGAAAGAATACATGCATGCCCAAACGACTGTATCCTCTACCGTAAAGAGTATGCAAACATGCATGTATGTCCGGTGTGCAACACATTCCGATACAAACGTAACAATCAATCAGATGATGGCGAGGGAACAGAGGCGAAGAAAGGACCTCCTGCTAAGGTGGCATGGTATTTTCCTATAATTCCCCGTTTGAAAAGGTTTTATGCAAATCCAAAGGAGGCAAAATCGCTGCGTTGGCACTCGGAGGAGCGCAAGAAGGATGGAATGCTAAGCACCTTGCCGATTCCACGCAGTGGGAGAAACATCGATAGGAGTTTTGCGAGTTCGGTGCAGAACCAAGGAATATAAGGTTTGGATGAGTACGATGGAATGAATCCATTCAGAGCATGAGCACCGACATAGCACATGGCCCGTGACTCTCTGCATCTATAACCTTCCTCCTTGGTTGTGTATGAAGCGAAAGTACATTTTGTCGTCGATACTTATCCAAGGGCCAAAACAACACGGGAATGATATCGATGTGTTCCTAGCACCGTTGGTGGAAGATCTAAAAGCACTGTGGAACGAAGGGTACAGTATGGGATGCATTCAAACGAGAGAACTTCACTCTGCGCTCCTTATTGTTCTCGCACCATAAATGATTATCCCGCCCTTGGTAACATATCGGGCCATAGTATAAAAGGTGCCAAAGCTTGTACTCACTGTTTAGATGGTACCGAGAGTGTGTGGTGAGACACTCACGCAAAACCGTCTACATGCGTCACCGCCGGTTCCTTCGGAGGGCTCACCCATACCGCAAGATGAAGAAACAATTTGACTGAGAGAAGGAAGACGGTTCAGCTCCAAGGCATTTAAGGACGCGAGGTTTATGATATGGTTAAGGATTTAGATGTTGTCCTCGGAAAGAGACGTAAATTGATGGCTCATGAGAAGAACACCTGGAAGAAGAGATCAATATTTTGGGACTTATCTTATTGGGAGTACCTAGATGTTCGCATCGCATCGACGTCATGCACGTAGAAAAGAATGTGTGCGGCAGCCTGATTGGTCTCTTACGAATATCCGTGATAAAACAAAGGACGGCGCCAACGCACGGCTTGACTTGGCCGATATGGACATCGGCCCGAGTTAGCACCGACATGCACCGATAATGCACGAACGCACCTTCCCCGCGTGTTACACTCGTCCAAGGCTGAGAAAACAGAATCGTGCGCTGCTTGCATGGTGTCAAAGTTCCGTCCGTTACTCCGCAACGTGAAGAAACTTGTTTCGATGCAAGATTTGAAGTTAAATGGCATGAAGTCTCATGATTGTCATGTGCCGATGACACGATGCTCCCTATTGCAATTAGAAATATTTTGCCGATCAAAGTCCGAGAGACAATCATGAGGCTATGTTATTTCTTTAACACAATTGCTCGTAAGGTCATCGATCCCGGGACTAGATGCTCTGCAGACGAGGTGGTGATGACTCTATGTCACCTTGAAATGTATTTCCTCCTTCATTTTTCGATATCATGGTCCATCTCATTGTTCACGTTGTGTGGGAGATAAAATGTACGGGCTCGTATTCCTACGTAGCATGTACCCATTTGAGAGGTTCATGGAATTCTCAAGTCCTACGTGCGGAATCGTTCTCGGCGGAGGGCGCATCGCCGAAGGTTATGCAAGCGAAGAGGTCATTGAGTTTTGTGTCGATTATATGGCTCGATTCAGCCGATAGGTGTCCTCAATCTCGCCATGAGGGGAGGTCAAGGGTCTCGAACTATCGGAAGGAAAGCAATCACTCCGATATGGACATGTATACTCAAGCCCATTTCACGGTGTTGCAACACATGACCAAGTGGCGCTTATGTGGACCAAAGACAAGGGTGTGCTTCGCAATGAATCCGGAGCGGCGGATGTTTGGATCATGAGGCAACACAACCGCTTGGTTCAACCAATGGTTGAAGGAGCAAATCGCTAGTAGCTCGCCGAGTGAGACGCCGACATGGTTGGCAAAAGGGCCGACATTTACAGTTGTGACATGGCAAGGATATGACATAAATGGGTACACATTCTATACGCAGCCTCGGGATGTCAAGAGCACTAACGTAACAGCGGTGTCCGCATAGATGCATTCAGTACCGATGGGTCGAGAAACTCGTACTATGGCTTCATAGAAGAGATTTGGGAGCTCGACTATGTGGTTTTCAAGATCCCCTTATTTCGCTACCGTTGGGTGCATCTCCCACAGGTGAAGGTTGACAAGTACGGTGTCACGACCGTGGACCTCCAACGTGTCGGGTACAAAGACGAACCATTCGTACTCGCCAATCAAGTTGTTCAAGTTTTCTATGTAATCGACCCGGCAAATAAGAAACGCCATGTAGTTCTTCATGGAAAAAGGAGAATTGTCGGAGTGGAGAATGTAGTGGACGAGGAGGAATACAATCAATTTGACGAGTTACCTCCTTTTGGAAATGGCATAAGGGTCGACGATGAACAACGTGACGAAACTAGTTACGTACGCATTGATCATGATGAAGAGCTAATTTTTAAAGGAAATAAGCAAGTACAATAAGAATGTATATGTGAAAATGTGTGACAATTTTGAGATGTATATGTGAAAATGTGTGATGTAGTCAATTTTGATATGTATATGTGAAAATGTGTGATGTAGTCAATTTTGAGATGTATATGTGAAAATGTATATGTGTGATGTATTTGAGAATGACAAAATGTATTGGCATTTATGTATATGTGTGATGTATTTGAGAATGACAAAATGTATCAAGAAATACACTGTGCGAATGCAGCTGGTTGGTGTTGTATATGAATGTAGCTGTTTGGTAGTTGATATAAATGCAGCTGTGGAGTTATTGGTGTTGTCTTAATTGCAAAGTTTAAAAGGCTTATCACGCAGACAGTTCTAAATTTAGAACCGTCAGGATAACATATCACGCATTTGTTCTAAATTTAGAAACGCTCGTGATAATCTCCTACATATACCCTCTCGCTAGGGTTTTCCGTGTGCGCTGCAGCTTATTCGATTAGATCTAAATCCCGAGCCCGTCGTCATCGCCGCCTCCCCGAGCCCTCGCCGGCTGCCTCCCCCAGCCCTCGCCGGCCGCCTCCCGAGACGAAGACGTTGCCGCAGCCTCCTCCTCCTCCATCGCCGCCTCCCGAGCCCGCCGCCTCCTCCTCCTCCCGTCGCCGCCGCCTCCTCTGCGCGCCGCCGCCTCCTCCTCCGTCGCCTCCCGAGCCTCGCCTCCTCCTCCTCCGTCGCCGCCGCCGCCTCCTCCTCTCGCCGCCGCCGCCGCCTCCTCGTGCGTGCCCTAAGGTCACCAAAACCGTAAGGTCATCAAATCCCTCCCGAGCTTCATGCTTCTGTTAGTGTTTAGGTTGATTCTTGATGCTTGATACTGTTATGGTTAGTTGCTTAGTACATATTTAGGTTGATGCTTCATGCTTCTCGTTAGTGTTTAGGTTGATGCTTGATGCTTGGTACATATTACATTGGTACATTGTTTATCGCAGCTTGCTTAATTAGTTTGCTATTTGGTACATACTACATTGGTACATTGTTTATCGCAGCTTGCTTAGTTTACATTGGTACATATTACATTGCTTGTTGTGTTAGTATATAGTATATAGTACATAGTATATAGTTTGAAATCATTTGGGTCCCCTTCCTCTACTCCTCTCCTCCCTTCTCCCCTTCCTCTACTCCTCTCCTCTCTTCCTATCATTGAGCATCATGTATCACTTTTCTTGCTTCCTCATCTTATCATGTGCAACCCTACAATTTGAGAGCACAAATTAACCAATCAAGGAAGAGTATATGATCAAAGGGCATGAAGCAAGTAACACATTCTAGTGTATCCGGATAAAGAAATCTTGCGATGTGCCTCGGATGCTATGCTATGCTTCGAATTGGCTGTCATGCGCCTGACGAAACAGTTGATCTTTCCACCCAAATGCTCCATGTATCTAGACAAAAAAACAGCAAATGAAGCAAGTGACATACTATAGTGTTCCCGTTCAATGAACCGGATACACTAGTTTGTGTCATTTGCTTCATAGACCTTTGTTTAGGGACTTTGCTATTTGGTTTATAGTTTTAGCAACTAAAGTAGGTGCTAGGATAGGTACTTTGTTTAGAGACCTTGTAGTAATAGTATTACAAAATTCAAGGAAATTTTAGTACAGAAGTTCAAAAAAGAAATTCCAGATTCTTGGTGAGCGGCCGATATAGCCGACTTCTTGGTGAGCGACTATCCATCGCTTCTTCCACTCCTTCTCTTCATCTCGATCTCGATCGCGATGCCGAGAGCGATGATTCGCTTAGATGAATCATCGCTACTAGCCTACGTGATCCGGAGACCAGAGATGAAGAGAAGGGGTGGAAGAAGCGATGGATAGTCGCCACCAAGAAGTCGCTATGTCGATCGCTCACCAAGAATCTGAATATCTTTTTTGCACTTTGTAATAAAATTGACTTGAATTTTTATGGAAAAAGAAGGACTTGATACATTGGTACATTGGTAAGATAGACACATCACCCCCTCTCTATGTCCATATCACCCCCTCCCTTCTCCCCCTCCCCTCTACTCCTCTCTTGTCTTGCAATTCAATATGATTACTTTCTCATCTTATCTTAATAGACCCACAAAATGACCAACATGTCACCTGTGTATTCTTCAACATCATCGCCGAAGGCGTCCGCTCCAACATCAAGACGCCAAGGAAGAGGGCTATTAAAGAAGCCTGAGGGCCGACAGATCATCACAGCAGTGAATGCATCTGGGGTCCCTATCCTTCCTCAAAAAGCAGTAAACGCATTCCGAACCATGGTCGAGTAGTTGCACAAGAACGAATTGAGATCACATACAATTCGTGGAAGAACGTGCCTGACACTCGGAAACGTGAGCTGTGGACCGAAATTTTGGCATCGTTCGAGTTCCCGTAAGAACACACGACGCTGTGCAACAACAAACCTACAAAGCGGCGTGCAAAGCATGGAAGAACTTCAAGAGCACGCTTGTCAAGAAATACGTGGAGACGGACGAAACGCCTGTTCAAAAATACCCATTCCTGGAACCACAATGGGAAGAGTTCAAGGCGATGAAAACGACCAAGATTTCAAAAGTACAAGTGTGGCGCACAAGGCCCTCCGTGCAAAAATACACACCCTCACGCACTTGCCACGGTGGTATGCGGGTAAAATCCCGCATGGAGGAAGGAGGATGAGCCGGCAATGCACAAGACATCGCCCGCCGTTTTCCAATATCCGGATGACCGCTCGAAATTGGATTAGAGCAAGGTCATCTACAACGACATCGAGGACGTCACCTTTCGAAACCCTTCGCACCAGCAAGTGACCGAGCGCTGTAAGATATCGATCGAACTACGTAGCTTGTAATTACTCCACAACTTCGCATTTAATTGAAATGACATGTCGTGCTCTTGCGGAAGAGTTGAGTTTTCAATCTACCCTGGGATCATTCCAGGGAACAAGGGAGAATGATATGCTCTCCGTGGCCCTGGGAAACAAGGAGCACCCGGGCCGTACGAGAGGCCTTGGGCTTTACGTTCCTTGGAAACATGGTTTCCAAGATGACTCGACATGTATCGCGCGCAGAAGAGAAGCAAAGCCGAGCGTGACGCACAGCTACGAGAAGAGATCAAGGAATCTCTTAGAGAGGAGCTATTAGCTCAGATGGCTGATGTAATCAGAGATGAGGTGCGGAAACAGATAGAAAGTCAGCAGGCCGCCACCGCCGCTCCTGTGCTAGCTAGCCCGCACAACCATCCGAGTAGCTGCGCGTCTAATCCGACGCAAACCCACCCAAATTTCCGTGGACGACATCCTCGGTAATAATTATTACCTCTCGAATGCTTGCTCCATTGGTAGGCCTATTCGAATAGCTAATTTTGTATCGTTATGTAGGAGCCTACGACGTGCAGGCTCCAAGTGAGATATGGCTCTATTCCCTTGTACGCTGCTTGGGGCCAGGCATATTCGTCTGGTATCGGGGCCATGGTGCACGGTCAAGCTTTAGCGCCAGGCTTCGCAAAAGTTAATGTGGATGGTGTGTATGCCAATTTTGAGGTGGTCCCGCTACCGAAGCCCCCCAACGACGAGATCGTGAATCTAGAACAGGCCATTGGAACATTCATCCAGTGGCCCAAAACCGACATCTCCCTGGAGGCTTCTTCACCGGTGGCAGGACCAGAAGTGCAGTGCGGTGCCATCTCCACACGAGCAGTGCGAACCACAGCTACCTGCACCGGTGCTATCTCCACGGGTGCTATTCTCGCTAGAGCAACTTGCACCGTCTATACCATTACAGTCGACTAGCATAAAGTCGACCCACAATCGAGGCAGTGGCCAGGGCAAATCAAAGACGAAGGATGATGACGATTTCCCGTCCATGCCATTGGCCTGCAAATTCGTGCTATCTCAGCCGATGGTAGTCCAGGAAGAGCTCCAAAAACTAGGACTTGGTTGCCAAAGATTCCACCTTTGGTATATGGAAGAGTCCAATAAGCCAGAGGCAGAACGGCGCTCAGGTATCACTGTCAAATTCAAGCCGGAACATTTCTTGCACGAAGCTCGGATCGTGTCTTTGCGGTGACCTTTGACGATATATTTGAACTTTTCACGCTCAACGCCTCGACGCCTCACTCGCTCGATCTTTGGACGCCGTAAGTCCGCAATCACGATCTCTGCTCACGTAATACCGATATATGTCACAATTTGTTACTTTCCTATGTTATATATAGATTCATGCTGACCGAAGCTAGATCATCGAAATCACAAATTGGTTTCGTGGACCCACGCTTGGTCGCCATTGATACCATCATCGAGAATGCATCCTTCGTCGAGGACTATATTACAAAAGCACTGCTGGCTCACCAAGATAAGGAATTTGTTCTTATGCCACACAATGAGCAATTCCATTGGATTTAGTTGTAATTATACCAAAATGGAACAAGGCTATATAACTTGATTCTCTAAGTAAGAACAAATCCAAGTACACAGCTATCGCCTGAATACTCAATAGGTACGTACATTGTACATTGTACTCTTTCTTTCCTTCCGAATAACTAATCTAACTTTTTCGAATAACGAAGGTCGTTCGCCACATACGTTCAACAAACACGTGACTCGACAACAGGGGGCAAGGCCTTGAAACATGATCGCAAGTTTCGGGTATTTGCTAGCTACACATTAATTAATCATATACAACACATAGTAGTAATGCCACTTGATTTAACACATTATATTTTTTGCAAGTGCCACCAAAGAGGAGCGGGCAACACATGTGGATACTACGTGTGCCACCATATGAGACTACTCCTCGATTCCACCAAGATCACTAATTCTAAGGTTTGTCAATCTTCCCACATTTATTTCATACATGTCAAGTTTTATATATGCGCGTTGATATTCCTATCGACAGTGCATCTATCTCTACATCTGCATTGACACACTGGATTTTGCAAAAATTCGAGGAGAGCTCATTTGGTTTTTGTGGTCAAAAGTCGTAAGATCGGATGGAGAGTTCCACGCCTGAATGATTTTTATTGTAATTCTAAGTGCAAATACAAAGTAGATCTTTTACAATTGTGTATTTCTTAATGGATATTTTATTTCAACTCAATGAATTGATTTGCGAAATGGATGCTTTATGTTTGTGAAATGAAGTGCGTTGTCAATTGGATGTTTTATGTCCGTGAAATGAATTGAGATGTGAAATGTATCGAAATGAAATGAGATGTGTGAATTGTATATGTTTTATGTCCGTGATTATCTCGCTTGTTTGAGAGGGTATGGCTAGCATTTCTGAGGCTAGCCAATAAACGTAAATATATTTAGGTTGAAGGGAATATCACGACGGTTTTAGTTAAAAATCGTCATGATAGTGATATCACAGACGGTTTTGAGTTAAAAACGTCAGGATAGTCGATAATCGCTGCACGGTTTTAACTCAAAACCTTCGTGATTATCACTATCACGACGTTTTCAACTCAAAACCGCTCGTGATTATCAGCTATCACAGACGGTTTTCAACTCAAAACCGTCTGTGATTATCAGTTATCACAGACGGCTTGCACTCAAAACCGTCTGTGATATCTGATAATCATAGACGGTTCAAAAACCGTCTGTGATGACCGTTGATTATCACTGACCCATAAATACAGACGGTTCACAAAACCGTCTCTGATGACGATTTCGAACCGTCTGTGATGACCTTTTCTGTAGTAGTGTGCACAAACGAGCGACTGCAATTGTAGTCACCTAGCCACTGGGCAACAGGCTCTAATCGTCGAAGCGTCGGGCGATTGGAGCATGTCGTCCAATGGCTTACGACAGCTTTATTATCGTGTGACTATTAGACGATAGGCTTCAATCACTCGATGGTTAGACGACTAGAGTCTATTTCTTAAAAAAAATATGTGCGGATATACACCAATCGGGCAAAACCGGTGGCGTCCAGTCCATGCATGCCCTCGGCAGATACATGCATGTATGCCTGAATCACACCGCGTGCCGTCAACCTAGCATACGTACATACGTACAATCAAATAATTGTCATCGTAGTCTTGCACTCTTGCCGGCATCTCTCTCTCTCTCTCTCTCTCGTCCAAAATGAGGCCCTGGATTTACACGGGGAAGTCGAGAAGATGAGTGTGGGATCGCGCGTTTGCACGGGGCCCGTCCAATTAAGTCGCACTGCAAACACGTACCATCAATCGCGCTCAGCCGATCGACCCCGACCGGTGACCATTGTCGATCGTCTAGGCCGGGCTCAGCGCAGCTCTCATATCATCTCATTTAGAGAGAGAGAGAGAGAGAGAGCGCCATGGGTGGGGACTGGTCGTGGAGTCGACACTGCGGCCTGCGGGAGTACACGTGCATAGGGTTCAACGCCATCCACGCGGCGAGGGTGACGTGCACATGCGTGCGACCCTGTCCTGCCGCACATGCATGCATCCCATGCATGTATGCAGGTCCCTCTCCACCGCCGTGCCGGCCGCAACGTCCACCCCAAACGCCTCCATAATTGGACTCGTATCCTCCGCCCGCCCGCCGTGCCGTTCAAAACTCAAAACATGGCCCGAACGGCACGTTTTCAGCGACCGTCCAGACAGAAATCAACGCTCAGGTCTTAACACCCAATCTATCTATCTATTTTATTGCAGCAGAAGAAAAAAGCCATCATATTCGCTTTTAATAGCAAAAAAATTCTTGAGTTAATCAGAGAGAAAAAAGAGAACATCTACAAAATTGATCGTAGTGGGTTCAGGTTAAAAAAATCCATGCCAAGAACAATCCAAAAATAACTAAAATTTAGAATTAAAAATAAAATAGAATTACCAATTTGATTTTCATACGAATTCGTAAGTAAAATCACAAAATAAATATAATTTGGAATAAAAATCAAACAAAAAAGTAGCAATTGGATTTGCATATGAATTCTAACAAACAATAACTAAAGTTTGAAATAAAAAATATATAATTATCAATTTGATTCTCATATGAATTCCTAAAGAAAATCTGTAATAAATATAAATATTAGCTTACTAAAAACAAAAGAAAAAAAGCCACCATATTCATTCTCAAGAGCTACAAATTCCGATATTAATAGGAGAAAAAAGAAAGATCTCCACCATTGATAAGGGTGGGCCCAGGATTATAACTGTCTAGATTAAAAGAAAAAAAATCCATATCAAGTATAATCCAAAATAACTAATTTTTCAAATAAACAATAAAATAGAATTAAAATTTTTATTTCCATACGATTTCGTAAGTAAAATCAGTAAATAAATGTAATTTGGAATAAAAATAAAACAAAATTAACAATTGAATTTGTATATGATTCCCACAAATATAATTGAAATTTAGAATAAAAATAAAATTAGCATTTGATTTTCATATGAATTTATGAGTGAAATCTTTAAATAAATGTAATTCAAAATAAAAGTTAAACAAAAATAGCTACTATATTTGTATACGAATTCCAACTAAAAATAACTTAAATTAAGCATAAAAACAGTAAAATTAGCAATTTGATTTCCATATAAATTCATAATCCCCAAATAACTATAATTTAGAGTAAAATTTGAATAAAAATAGCAATTAGATTTTATATAAATTCCAACATACAATAACTAAAATTTAAATTTAAAAAATGGCAATTTGATTTGCATACAAATTCCTAAGTAAAATCCCTAAATAAATATAATTCAGAACAAAAATAAAAAAATTTGCAATTGGATTAGTAAACGAATTCAACAAAAGACAACTAAAATTCTGAATAAAAAAATTAAATTTGTAATTTGATTTCCGTACAGATTCATAAGTAAAATCGATAAATAAATATACTTTGGAATAACAATTAAGCATAAATTAGTAATTGGATTTGTATACAAAATTTAACAAAAAATAACTAAAATTTAGAATAAAAAATAAAATAAAATTAGTAATTTGATTTCGATACAAATTCAAAAGTAAAATACCTAAATGCATGATGGCAGGTCACCATGGTTACTTAGTGAGGAAGTCACAACATTGAGTTTGTCAACATAGGAGAAAAGGAGTGACTAACACGGGAGAAGAGGACATTGAGCACATATAACATCATACATGTGTATATACATGTATGCATTCATACAAATAGAAGCATGAGCACACAAAAGCAGAGGAGTAAAAAGATCGGAGTAGATATGGCACAACCTTGGAGAATAGGCTCGGAATCACTGGAGTAAGCATGACGGGTCAGGGTAGGAATCGACGATAGTTGCACATGTATACGTGCTGATGTCGCAACAATTAGTATTAGTCAATAATTAAAGAAAAATAGAAGATAATATGTGATAGAGTATTGCATTTCAAGGCATAGCGGCTGAGAGGGATCGATTAAGAATTGGGCTTTCTATTGAAGGTTAAAACAGAAAACTTTGGCGACGAGAAGAGATAGAAAATATATGATTCAGTGAGGCAGCCGGCATGTGAGGAAATATAAGTTTAAGGTAGATCACCCATAGTGCATGGGTGTATGCGTAAGTAAAGTACTCTAATACATATAAAATAATAAGATAATTTGCTGCACACATAATTAATGTATTATTTGAGATTAAGTAGAGATAGATATGCATGCATATACTTAAAAAAAGAGTAACTAATAGAGGAATAATAAAGGCATGCAGCCACATGATTCATACATAATAAAGAGTGGTTACGTTTCTATGAACCCTAATAACTTAACATTCTTTGAGTTGTATTTTTCTCCAAGTTTTAATTATCATTTCTAATATTTATGATAGTCTTAAAAAATCAAATTAGCATATAAGATATATAAATATAGTTTGAAGCATTTATGTTATATATCATTTGATATTGTAAACTTTAAAACAAATTTAACCGTGGAAATGCACAGGCCACCTACCGGATAGGCAAAGGAGAGCAGCCGTGCTAAGCTCAATCGGACGGCTACGAAGGCGCTAGCTGGATGCACGGAAGGCACGCTCGCACGTGTCGTCTCTACGTACGTGTGATCGATCTAGCCGTTGGTGAATAAGCCAACGGCGCAGCCTGCTGGAATCCTAGCTCTCAGCTGGCACTGAATTTTCAGAGCTCTGTGCGCAGGCTCACGGTGAAAGCTGCCCTGCCTGCTCGGTAGCTGCTGGGTCCGGCCTCGTCTGCCGGTAGGCAGCCTCGCTCCCGACCTGATAGGCTCGTTGACGTGCTCTCCGCTGTCATCGTCGCATCTACACAACGTCGGCATATGCATATGGCTCTGCGCGCGTAGTACTCGACGTACGTCCCTGCAGGCTCCCTGCCGATCACTCATCCACTCGCATTATTTGCCTTTTGGTTCCATTCGATCAATGATACGAGCTCGCACCCGGCCGGTATTTCTTTACTGTATGTTGTCCATTTTGTGCACGTGATGGCAAGTTTACAAATAAACCTTAATTATGACCATGTGGTAGTGTTTGCTTTTTTTCTTTAAGGTGTTTAATAGTGGTGTCTAAATCGACCGTGCTACAGCCTGGTACTATAGACACGACTTATAGCACGGCATAGCATAACCCTACTCAGCACACGTGGCTTGTCGACCCGATGTAGAGGCCGACCGTTAGGCACGAGCGCGGTACGATGGCATGGCCCATTTAGCCTATTTAGCATGTAAAGGTCGATTTAAAAAAATTATAGCTATTTTATAGTTGT
The DNA here is from genome assembly GCA_036346575.1 of Dendrocalamus sinicus. Lineage (NCBI taxonomy): Eukaryota > Viridiplantae > Streptophyta > Magnoliopsida > Poales > Poaceae > Dendrocalamus > Dendrocalamus sinicus. The sequence goes on from CM070664.1 coordinate 11,965,515, forward strand.
GTTTGAGTTTAAAAATATGAAAAAAAAAATTAAAAATCTTAAAATGCTTCTATAAATAAACAGCATATCCCCTCATTCCTCAACACTCAAACCAACATTCTCCTCTCCTCATTCTCTTGTAAAAATTCCAAAGCACTTTGTAATAGTTTGGCAAAATTCAAAATAATTTTGCCAAAAATCTGAAATCCAACGTATAGTCAAGTAAAGAGGTAACAATACTAATTTTTATAGTCTTATATTTTTCTTATTTCTCTTTATTGTGATATAAAATAGGTAGTAGTTTATTTTTGTATTTGCATTTTGTAGTTTTCCGTATTTCTAAATTTCTTCATGAAACATTTTGACAAATTTGCTTCGAGTGAGTATGGAATTGATTCGAAAGCTCTTGCATCCTTCGAGACATCTCCTCATCCACCTCTAATGGCCGAGGCCATCACCACTGAGCAGACCATAGTTGTACCATCATTAGGCCCTACCAGTGTCTTTACGTCAGCAAGCACTAGAGCAAAGAGGTCTAGACCCAACATGTTGGATGTGTGGGCAGATTTCGACAAGGTCATGAAGGAGTTGCCATCAGGGATCATGTAAGAGTTGCTGTTTGTAAAAATATATTGTCATGAATTGTCTGCAAAGTCTACAGGTGGAACCGAACATTTGCACATACATCCTCAAAGATGTAAAGAAAAATAAGGCATTACCATGAGGTAGACACAACTGATGTTTGCTTGATTTGGTACCCTTCTTGAGAATTCTTGATCTAAGAGTTTTGGCTTTAATTCATCGGTTATTTTTGCTTGCTGTGACTTGTAGGAACACATCTAGAGCCATCTTAACCCATGGGCAAGTGGTATCTTAAGATTTTGAGATTTGCCTGGTTTTGGTGCAACCTTACTTGTTTTGAGGAAATAGTGGGACTTTGGCTAGGATCATACCGATTCTTAGATGGATTAGGTTCTTGAGATCCTCAGCAAAGTATGTGTAAAGTTTGATCCTATTTGGTCTTGGATTTTTAAATTTGCATCAAAAGTGATTTGAATTCGAACTAATTTTTTGTTCTGAGAATAGGGGAGTGGTCATATTGTTCCTAGGCCCGATTAGACCGTTGGTTTTCTGCCAATTAGACTATCAGCTTGAGGCCAGTGAGATCGGTCGTTGCAGTGCTGTGCATCTTTGGTGTTTTAGATTGTTGTCTATTTGTAGAGTATATAATTTGATCTGTTTAGCTCTCTAGCTCTGAAATGAAAGATTTATTGGTGCTTGCAAAAAAATTGTGAGAAGACATTATTCACTCTTCTCTTCTCTGTTACCTTTACCACTCCTGCGCACTTGTACCGTGGAGCTGTCTGGGCAAAGTGTGAATGGACGGCTGGAGTGACAGTGGCACAGTATTCGGGCAAGTCATATTGAGAACTCAGCTCGCATGCATGATGCGTTGTCCTGCCTTTTTAGAGTCTTGGTTGATTAGGGTGCCGACGCGCGAGGATCCGCTGCAGTTGTTACTGCCAACTCCCGGCTTGCGGCGAAGGATTACACCTGCTCTTGATCTTTGCTAAAATCAGCTTTCTATGATCCGATTGAGTTCTCCATGAGCCTATTTTTATTTGTCTGATAATATACATGTTAATTCCAATGCTATTGATCATAGATCAACATAAGACCAAATGAATAACAAAGGACAAAAAAGGGATAGAATAACATCTGTCGGCATGGTAGAACTAGACAGAATAGGTTTATTACAATGCAGAAAACTGGATCGAAAGATCATCTTCTAACGTGCCGGTGGTCATCATCTTTGACTTGTCATGTTCCGTGCATATTCGCAGGTCTGGAACAGAAATAAGACTACAAGACATATATCTATATATCAAGAACTGACGAAGAACTCATTCATCAGAAGAGCACGTGGCAGAACATACCGCACCCAATAAAATTTCAGACGAAACCCGATTGGAAAGATTATCTACGGATCCGACAGAAGATGATGTCTGAACTGGTGGTGGATGCACACTCCACATAGCTTCTCTATCACCAGATTTCTGAATTGTGGAGGCGTTGGCTTTGCTCTCCTGTTCCTGCATGAGCGTCTCGGCGCAAACCCATGTTCCCGGCTGCAACAGTGCTGGATGGGTCACATGTAGAGGTGGCAATAGGTACCCGAAATCCGAGTACTCGATGGGTTTTACCCGATAAAGAGGTGGACATGGAAAGATATCTTCACCCGCGGGTATACTGATGGGCAAAAATCTCTACCCATCGGGTAGAGCGGGGTGTGGGTACGGCTGTATATTACCCGTACCCGCATACCCGTGGGTAAAATATACCCGCATATCTTATATGTTTCATGGAATCATGGTGGCGAATTTACACATTACTAAGAGAATTTTGTACTATATTAATTATTTGACATCAACATTAAGGAAAAGAACTTAACAAATAAGTAGCCGATACTCTGGAATAAGCTAAATAGAAAGAGGAAAATTTTAGTTCCAAATTGCACAAGATGATACTTCAGCAAAATAATCGGGTATGGGTTACCCGTCGGGTATAAATACCCGCGCGGGTGCGGGTACGGGTAAGTTTCTATACCCGTGTGTGGGTACGGGTATCGTAGCGGGTAGAGTTATATCTATCGGGTACGGGTATGGGGTGGCTATACCCAGCGGGTATGTACCCGTTGCCGCCTCTAGTCACATGTATTGTCCCGGGAACCGATTCGATCGGATTAATGCGTTACTTTTTAATTAGTTGAAACAACACCTTCATAACACCTTGAGCGCTCCGATACTTGACTTTGATAAGAGCAAGGCTAATAATATAGCCTTCAGCTGGCTGTATGGACATTTACAGCTCACTTATCAGCCTATTCATATAGTAATTTACAGCCAGCTGAAGGCTGTATGACCCACCTCTTTCTCTTACAAAGTTTCTTGGTTCTTGTGCTTCAGCTGGCTGTAAACTTACAGCCCACCTCTCTTCTCTCTCTTTCTCTCTCTTCCACCTCAGCATACAATCTACTAATAGTGTCTTATTATACTTGCTCTAAGGGGGCAAAAAACGATGGTCAGTGCGAATATATGCACGACAGGAATCGAGGTGCGTAATCCAAAAATGGATTAGCTAGAGAGAAACTGAGGTGCACAGTAGTGACGTCCTTTGCCATTCATTACCGACGTAACTAGACCGTGGATGCGCCGTTCGGTTGGCTTAAAATAAACTGGTTTATATCTAAAATTATACTATAATTAATTAAAATTACATTGTATCGGATAGTAGTTTATTTGATGTAACTAAATTTTAAAAAAATTAAAAATAGGAAAAACATATTATTTCATCACAGACAATACAAATGAATATGAGAAAAACGGCAAAAAAGCTCATAAACAACCTAAAAAATCAGAAAAATAAAATTTAGAAATAATAAAAAATAAATCCGAAAATAAAAACTTAAGCTGAAATGGATGGGAAGAAAATCCTCCCTAAGATCATTCTTACTACTCTAAAGCCGGTGACATCCCCGATCCCGTCTGATCGACTATATCCCGAATATCGTTTTTTCCCCCCGAATACTCCTGGCGTTGCACGTGCCATTTGAGCTGAAAGACTAATGCACTGAATTTAGACAAAGATCATTTCACTCCAGAAGTCTTTCTATATTAATATCTCGAAAATTCTGCGTCAGGGATATTTTTTCCAAAACAGTGCCCCTACCATTTTATTAATTAGGCCCAAGTTGGCCATTTGTGTGCAGGCAGGGAGCTCGTGCTGCTTGGGCACTTGCTCACAGTGAAAAGATTGCCATTGCCACGGGGACGCTGCACGCAGCTTCTGGCAGCATTCGAGCTGCAACTTGACAACAATCACATGTGTCATCGATACAAGAGCGGATAGTAAAATTATAGGCATCTTTAATTAGCTTCATAGACTATTGAGAATGCAAAAGGGAAACTTAACGAGAATCATATACAAGCGATTGTATGAATGCATTGCATATAAAAGTGAGTGTTACAAGTGGCCTCCTCTCCATTTAAAAGGTGTCCATACAGAGAAGGAAAACGCTTGAAGTTACATTTTTATCTTTGGATCATAGCTTGCATCAAGAGATGCTTTCGTCCATCGTGCCAAGTGGGTCCCACCATGCCCGAGAGACCTTGTCCAAGGCTGGTCTATGGACCCATCTAGGGCTAGTCTGCGGACCTCGTTCGAAATGGACTCTAGAGCTCATCCGATGTAGATTCTCTGATGTGTGACTTCATGCAGAAGTTGTTGTGGCATATCACACCATGTCTTGCTTTATCAAAGTTATCATCGGCCCGAGATAGCGTGGGGACCCTCCCATGACAACATGGAACTTCCCTAATGATTGCTGCCACTGCTAACCTTTCGGTGATGCTGATTAATTAGGACAATGTTATTTGTCTTGACCACTGCATATTAGCCAGAAATTGAGAAGGTAATTAACTAACTAATGGGCTATTCGATTTGCGTCTTGTGAGACAATGTAAGGTTACCCTATGGTTGTGATGAGTAATTGACTTTTACTTCAGAGAGTTTATGGAGTTTAAGTTTGGCTTTTGAGAGTTTATAATTTTCCAGATGCATTCTATTGCTGGCGTTTGACCGGCATTGGAGCCATGGTTAGACCTATCAAGAGTAGTTAGACTGGCCTAAGGTTGGCGATCAGACTAGCTGTGGGAGGCGGTGGTCAAAGTGGCCTTTGTCTGGTGGTCTGACTGGCCGAGGTGCCAGCAGTTTGATTGGCCTAGTGGCCACAGTTAGACCACCCCTTTGTTACTAGGGAGATAAGGGGTGGTCAGATCGGCCTGAGCTTGGCGTTTGACCAGTGCTGTTGGAGCGTGAGTTGATTTTAGCTAAGTTGGTTGAGTGTGGGCACGACATGGGTATCATTGCGTTGGTGTTATATGATAGTTTACTTGTTATTGTTGGTTGTAGGACTCTAGAGCTATGTCATGGTGAGCTGGACAAGACCGAGACTAAATTAGGAGAACATCCAAATCGATCAAGGGATAGGGACTATGCTTAGGAGGAGCCGAGGTCCAGACAATCAGGGAGTCACCGGACAATCCAGGACAATGAGGAATCAGAGCAGAAGCTATCGGTGGTGAACATGACGGGTAACGGCAAGGTGGGTCGGCTTGAGAGGAGCAGTAGTACCTTTTTGGCAGAAAAACAGGATTTTGGGAAATTGAGTCTTGGGTTGAGTTGGGGTGATCTAGGTCTTTGCATTAAGAATGCATGATGCATGTTTTTGGCAAACGTGGGTCAAGTTGTGAAGAACTTGTACCCGAAAACGATTTCTTTATCTTTGGATGTGCAAGGTCACTTGCAGTCAACCGTGGTCAACAGCAAGGGTTGGGGCTAGGCTCGTGGAGGAGCCGAGGCCCAAAATGATCAAGGATGCTGGGTGAGATGGTGAGCTCAAGTATGGTACGAGAAAGGCAGGAAATGTTGAAGGCGAGTTCGAACGGCGGGATCACACCATGTGGCTTGAATGGGCCAAGTGAGCCTAGTTTAGTGGAACCGGGATGGAAGGGACTTGGCGGCGCATGGCAAGCTAGTGGTGCACCTATACGAGACAAGCATGGCGATTGCTCACAAAGGATAGTGAGGACTGGGTCAACAAAGGGTATTTTGGTAGTTTGGCTAAAATATTGGAAACTACATTGGATCAAAACCGCGGTGCATTTGTGGCGCTTGGGAGAGCAGTTTAGGTCAAAGTGAAGCTGGTTTGATCAAGATGGATCAAGGCTAAGGATTTAGTGGATACGGGCTTATACACTTTGAAAAGCGTGCATAAATAACATGTGTAAGTTAAAACCCATGTGTGTAGGGGGTTAACGGATTTTCCCATCGTGATAGTGGATAGAATGCACTAAGGGATAGGTGTGTCTGGTTAGCCCACCTATAAATGGGGTTGGGGATGGAGACATATTGTTAACCATCTAACCCCTCTCTCATATGCTCTCTTGCATTCAGGGTTAAGGTTTCAGAGTGTAGCACCTAGTGTGCTCTTTGTCTGTAAAACCTACCTCCTTAAGTGGTAATACATCAATCTTTAATCATCTTTATGTCTATCTCTCTATTTGATTGATTTGTTCTTGTTTTAGTTGGTTTTTCCTCTCTTCTCAACCTTTTCTTGATCAGAGGGTTTTTAGAGAGATTTCCTCAATGTTCTTGCATGTTGCGATATGTGGGAACATATTCAAAACTATCTTGGCTATTCTCTACCCATGAGTAAGTTCTGATAATCGATTTTGGTTTTAGATCTATGCACTTGCTCATATCGCAAAAAGGTCTCAACTTTGACGTGGGTTTTACAATCCCTGGATGGAATAGGCTCTTGAGACCTTAAGCAATATATGTACAAAGTTTTACAGCTTTTTGATCATTCAATCAAAGTTACGTGGATTTGTGATTTCGTGGTCGTGCTGAAAACCCTGTTCTTGCTGCAATAACAATAGTTCCGTAAGTTCTGTAGTGGTAGTATTGTAGCTACTGGCTCTTAACCACGTTGGTTTTCAACCACTCACTGGTTATCGACCATACTGGTCATATTTCGAATTGTTTTGACCACACGGGTTTTCTACCACATGTTAGTTTTTCGACCGCTCCCTGGTTATCGACCACGTTGGTCCACGTTGGCTTTCAACGACTTATTGGTCATTAACCACATTGGCTTCGACCATTCATTGGTCATCGACTATGTTGTCTTTCAACGGCTTATTAGTCATCAACCACATTGGCTTTCGACCACTCATTGGTCATCGATCACATTGATTTTTGACCACCACTCATTGGTCTTCAAACACATTGATTTTTCAACCACTCACTAGTCATCAACCACGTTGGTTTTTGACTGCTTACTTGTCATCGACCACTTGAGTCATATTCTAACCACATTGGCTTTTGATTGCTCATGGTAGTACCGTAAGTACAATGATGGTAGTATCGCACTTGCTGATTCTTCACAGTGTTTCAATTCTTTGAATCTCTAGATTTTGAGTAGGGTTTTTATCCTAATCTTTATAACTTTGCAGCTATCGGAGCAAATGATAAGTGAATACTTGGGGGGAAATATTAAGGCACCATTCACCCCCTCTATTGCCTATCCAGTCCTACATGAGGAAACGATTTGAAAAAGCTTTTAATCGTATTGGCTCTTATTCACCTTTAGTTGTTGTTCTCGGTCCTACACATCTCAGCGGTCTCAAGCAACACAAACCATCCCATTGTTTGTTGGAACACAATATTCTAATATCGATCACATTCGTTGTGAAGAACTGATGTTTTCTTTATTGTAAAATTCTTACAAAATTTCTCCGCTCCAAACATGATCCGGAGGAGATTAAAAGGGTGATCAGCTTTGCATGGTGCCAGTGAGCTAATTAATTGTGTGTAGTTGCTAGCGATCTTAGGAGGAACAGCTGTTTGTGCAGTTGCCATTTTGAGCCTCTGGTTTCTCTTTGGTTGCTTTGTGCGAGATGAGTGATGACCAGTTTGAGAAGTTGTCGGAGAGTGACTTAGCCCTCTTAGTCAGAAAGTTCTCACACATACACAAGAGTATAAGAGAGAGGAAGAGAGGAGGTCTGGTGATTTGCTTCGAGTGTGGTGGCCCCAACCACATTCGAGCAAACTACCCCAAGTTAGAGAATGGCAAGAACGACTATAGCATTACGAGCAATAATGACTACATCAGCAAGAACCGCAACAAGAAGCCGCCAGCTTGAGATCAAGGTAAGGAGAAAAGTATACAATCTCGGTAAGGCAAAGAAGCTCTTCCACCGCGTTCTCACCATCTTTGACAACTTTGACTTTAGCAACATGGAGGGCTGGAGCGACGACAATGGAGAGGATGACCCGCAGAAGGACACCAAGGACGATGATGACTTCACCGGGATGTGCTTTATGGCCGACGAGAATGGCATTAGCGATGACAATCTTTACAATGACTCCGATGAGGTATGCCCCTTCTATAACCAGCTCAATGATACTTTTCTTAAGTTAGAAAAGTTTTATGCTGATGAGGTATGCCTCTCCTACGACCAGCTCAATGATGCTTTTCTTAAGTTAGGGAAGTTTTATGATAAATCTAGATCTAGGTATGGTGATTTAGAGAATGGGGGTAGAGAGCTTATCACAGGAACTTGCTTCACTTAGATCTGTCTCCTCCTATAACAATTGCGATGTATGTTCTTTTTGCTTGGAGATATGGATAAACTAAGAACCTCACATAATAGTATGATTTTTTTAGTTAGATTTGCTTAAGGTGGAGAATGTTAGTCTATTAAATGAATTAGAAATAGCTAGAATATTTCTTCTTAGTTTGATTTTGTTGAGACTACATTCTGTACTTTATCTAAGGATAAGGACAATGCTTTTAGAAATTTGTACACATTTTTTCTTGATCTACCTAAAACTTGTAAAAGTTGCATCAACTTAAAGAATATTCTAAAGAAGGCAGCTCATAAGATTGCTGAAATGCACGCTTCTTTGATCGAGCATGTTGTTTTTTATGCCAACTATTCTAAGTTAACTATTGAACTTGAATCTATATCTAAGTAATTTCAGGACATGTGTGATCATAATAAGAAAATGGCTCAATATACTTCTAAGGCACCTGTTAGCTCACCATGCAATAATTGTGAAAAATTAAACTCTAAATTGATTGCATTGGATGAAAAATGTGTGGAGCTAACTAAAGTTATACTAGAGAGGCCGCAATCTAATTGCTTGTTCTGTGCTGAAGTGGAAGAGAAAATAGAGAATATGCAAGAGACTTTTAGGAAGAGTTATGAGGCCCAAATGGCTAGGATTATGACTATCTTGTGTGTGTCTTGCGAAGCCCTCAAGGTTGAGGCGGCTGTATATATAGAGAGATATGCATATGCTATTCGATCTTTTTCTAGTTCTTCATTCTCTTCTTTCCCTTGTTCTTCTTGTGCTTCTCTTTTTTGGGTGTGTGAGTTCCTCAAGAAAAGGCTCAACTTATCCTAAACAAATCCAAGATTTGCAAGTTTAATCAAGGTCTAGGATATGATTTTCTAGAGGATGTGAGGAAACATCCACCTGCCATAATTAGAGTTGTAGCAGGCAGCGTGATTGATGTTGTGCCCGAGTTTAAGAAGATAGTGTTTAAGTTTGAATGTTTTATCCAGGGGATTTCTGATAGTAAAGTTGTGCAATCTGCCACTTCGACCTCTTTGAAGGTAAAGTATCATTGCACCTTCTATCATAAGGATAGACACTTGATTGAGTTTTGCTTTAGGCATACCAAGATTGTGCGTTAAGACCGCGTTCATGCTCTTTGGGGTATTCAGGGTCAGTCTTAGACTCAGAGAGCTCCTAAGACTGACACAAGGTATGGAGTTTTAGGTAACTCTCCTAACTTTCTTGGTTCTAGGCAGCGTCAAGGACTTGGTTTTCAAGCTTTTTCTGGTTTTGGTCCTTGAGTTGCTTCTGGTCAGGGTTTCCGTCGTGCTGAGGATAGACCTTGTTTTCTCCATTGAGATAGCTATTTGTGGCGTGCTCAACATACTGCTTTTGGTCTGACCAACTCTTCAATAGCGATCAGATCTAGAATAGGTTTAAGGTCTTCTTCTAGACCAACCGATTCTATGAGAGGTGAGCTACGAAGTGTCACTAGAGGTAAGTCTTCTGGTTCTTTGACTGGATCTTATGTTCGTCATGTGACTTAGTACTGGGTGCCTAGATCTGCTCTTATTTTTCCACTACTGGGTGCCTAGATCAACTCTTATTTTCCCAGTACTGAGCCACCGATGTCTACTTCTCAATGATCCAGGTTCATCGGGCTAGGAAGGGAGACATTTGGCTTGTGGACTTTGGATGATCTTATCACATGACTGAAGATTCACGTTGGTTCTCTTCTCTAGTCTCAGCTCCAGGTGATGCGACGATCACCTTTGGAGATGCCTCATCAAGTCTAGTCATTGCTAAGGTACTGTGTGCATTAATATTTCTTTCATTCTTAAGGATGTTGCCTTAGTGAGTAAGCTGCGATATAATTTGCTGTCTGTTTCTCAGCTTATTGATGATGATTTCTAGGTGAGCTTTAAGAAAAATACTTGTAAAATTCTTGATTCTTTGGGAAGTCTAGTTTGCAGGATTTCTAGGTTTGGGAGAATTTTTCGTGCTGATTTTATCTAATCTTCTAGTGATCTCTCCGATGCTTAGTCGCTTCGGAGTCCTATGATCTCTCCTAGCATAGGAGACTTGGTCACGTTGGCTTTGATCATTTGACCTGAGTTAGCAGTCACGACCTCATTCATGGTTTGCCTACTTAGTGTGTGCTCCTTACCGGCATGGTAAGATGGTTGTTGCTTCTCATCTCTTAGTCACTGTGACTATGACCGATGCACTAGGATAGCTTCTTTATATGGAACTGTTGGTCCAGCTAGGGTGCAGTCGATCGGTGGTTGATGACTTCTATTCTTGGGTGTTTTTGTTTGCCTCGAAGCATGAGACGTTCAGTTATTTTCAGGGTTTGTTTGGTTTGTTGTCTGTTGAGCTCCCTAATGCCTTATGAATGATTCACAGTGATAATGGCATGGAATTCAAAAACTCCTACTTTGAGAGATTCTGTGATAAGACGGGTGTAGAGCATCAGTTCTATTCTCCATACATCCCCCAGCAAAATGGCATTGTGGAGAGGAAGAATCGTATCTTGGTCGAGATGGCTAGGACGATACTAGATGAGTATGCTACACCTAGGAAGTTTTGGGCTGAGGGTATAGCCACCGGTTGCCATGTTTTGAATAAAGTTTTTCTTAGGGCACACTTCCATCGTACTTCTTATGAGTTGAGGTATGGGTGAAAGCCCAATGTCTCACATTTTTGTATTTTCAGTTACAAATGCTTTATTCTAAAGTCTGGGAACCTAGATAAGTTTGAGTCATATTCTTCTGATGCTATCTTTTTGGGTTACTCGACTTCTTCGCGGGGTTATAGTATCTGGAATTGCGAGACGAGTAGGATAATAGAGACTTGTGAGGTTACTTTTGATGTGGCTAGTCCTAGTACTAGTCCTGATATCTCAGGTCTAGTTATGTAGTCCGATACCATCTTTGTAGATGATGAGGATGATAGAGATGAGGCTTCTTTACCTAACCTAGTCTCATCTATCTCTGAGATGCCTGCTTCCACCACTATGCCTTAGAGAGATCATCCCTTACCTTCTAGCTCTTCTGGAGCTTGTGGCTTTGCTCCTACCTCCACACCTCATGAGGTAGAGGCCACTGCTTCTTCACACTCAGGACCTCCCAAACACATTCAACGTCGTCATCCTTCAGAGCAGATCATAGGTGATCTCTTTGAGTGTGTCACGTGCTCGAAGTATGGCTTATCTCACTTCTATCTATATTCTACTTTTGTCACCACATTTGAACCCAAAGATGTTGGTCATGCTCTGTCTGATAAGTTTTGGGTCAATTCCATGCATGAGTAGCTAGAGAATTTCAAGAGGAACAATGTCTAGTCGCTTGTTGAGCCCCATAGTGGTCATAATATCATAGAAACTAATTTTTAAAATAAGCAGAGTGGGGATGGGGTAGTCATTCGAAATAAAGCTAGACTAGTAACTCAGTGTTATTCCCAGGTTGAGGATTTAGATTTTGAGGAGACCTTTGCACCTGAACCTTGGCTAGAGACCATTAGGATTTTGCTTGCATTCGCGACATCTGAGGGCTTCAAGCTATACCAGATGGATGTCAAGAGTGCCTTCCTTAATGGATATATTGAGGAAGAGGCCTACGTTGGACAGCCTCTAGATTTTAAGAATCCCAAATACCCAACCATATCTTCAACTTTCTAAAGCCTTGTATGTACTGAATCAAGCCCTTAGAGCTTGGTATGAGAGGCTTAAATGCTATCGCTTGAGTCATATGTTTAGGATGGGTAAGGTAGATAAGACCTTATTCATTGTAGGCATGGCAATGACTTTCTGCTCGTCCAGATATATATCGATGACATTATCTTTGGTGGATCTTCTCATGCTCTTGTAAATCAGAGGAGTACCATAGCATGATTGGCTCCCTCCTCTTCCTCACTGCTTTGAAGGTCGAACATATAGTTTGCCATGTGTCTGTACGCTCGATTCCAGGCTTCTCCTCGCATTTCTCATCGTTAGGCGGTGAAGCACATCTTTAGGTACACTCAAACTACTCTAGACTATGGTATCCAGTACTCTTCTTTTTTCCTGTCTTTCCCTGAGGCCTACTCCGATGCAGACTTTGTTGGCTAAAGGATAGAAAGGAAGAGTACTTCTGACACTTGCCAATTCATTGGTCCTTCTCTTGTTTCTTGGTCTTCTAAGAAGCAGTCTAGTATTGCATAGTCTACTGCAGAGGCTAAGTATGTTGCAGCCACTAGTTGATGTAGCCAGGTGCTCTAGATGGTTTCGACCTTGCGGGACTTTGGGTTAGCCATAGATAGTGTTCCACCTTTTTGTGATACACTTTTCCCATTAATATTGCTAAGAATCTAATGCAATATTCGAGGATAAGCATATAGATATTCGATATCATTTTATTAGAGATCGTGTGGAGAATAGTGACATTGTGCTCCAGTTTGTAGAGAGTGATCACCAGTTAATTAACATTTTTAGCTAGCCTTTAGATTGCTCGAGATTCATGGCTTTGTGGGGAGAGCTTGTGGTGGTCTATCCTTATGGCATAATGTGAGGGGGAGCATCATGTACTTTCTATATCATATGTTTATTTGCCTCTTTTCTATACTTTGATTCTGATTGTTTTTGAGTTACTCTTCTTATCATAAATCAAGATTGGTATCATACTATATTGTTTATATTTCTTCCTCTTATCTTGTGACCTTAGGATGCTGCTTATTAGTTGTCTCTTTTCTCACTAAGTTGAGTTCACTCACTTCTTGTAGGTCTAGTAGGGTTTGGGCCCCCTAGGTAGACAGGGAACATGTTTACTCCCTTGTGTTTAGATGACCAGCTAATAGTCCTAAAGTCATATGGGGTAGATGAGAGCGAGTCTAAGTCATAGTGATTCCTCTATCTTGTCTATGCTTTCAAGACTGCCATTTCTTTGATTTCCCAAATTTTTTCTCTCTCACTTATTGCTTTGGTTCAGGGGCTTATTTGAGATCTTCTTAAGTTTAATGTTGATATAACTCAATTAGAACCAGAACGTTTCTATAATTAATTCACTGAGGGGAGCTGGGATCTTTATTGCAACATATTGCATTTTGAATTCAACAATGTGCATTGTAATATAAATACATGGAACTTTGACTATTAACCTCATGTAACCTGATTTTTTGCTGTATATCTTGCCATATCTTGTGTTAGCTTGCTAGATTTATCATGTCCTTCTATATGTAACTCAGCTTTTTGCCATGCAAGCTCTATTAAATGTAAAAGACTTGAATTAAATCATATCTTGTTGGATCATATGACTGGTCTTGCTCTAATGATCCTCTTATGATTATGTCATGTCAAATAAGCTTAGTTGAGTCTTGAATCTAAATTGAGCTTTACATTGAACTATACTAGTTCTTTATTGAAGCATGAGTTAGTATTAGCTCTTTATTCTTGAACTAAGTCAAGAAAATACAAAATGATCTCTTTTGTGCAAAAAACTAATCTTACCAATTCTTTTTTATGAGATGACTTTGAAGGAACGCGCGTAGGCTACAATAGCAGAAAATAAAAAATTTCTACCGCGCACCCCAGGACATCATGCTAAGGAGGGATCATAGATCGTTACCACTAGACGCGCAGCGCAGCGGAAGAAGAGTTGGAGAAGCCGATCCAACCACGCGCGCCGAGGTAGTAGTGGAAGTAGCCGATCGTCCCGAACGATCGCTCTCCACGCGATCAACCACACCACGAGCAGATCCAATCGTAGTTTGTTGATGCCGATCAACACCGCAACGAGCAACGCCTCCACCGGTATCCACACGTCCCGGGTGGAACGCCGATCGCGAGTGTGCCAAAGACTCGTGAGCGGCTAGGGTTTGGCTCGGAGGTGGCGGCTAGGGTTTTGCTCGGGAGGAACGAGCGTACATCCTCACCCCGCCTCCAAATATATAGACCTCCTCACTTGGGCCTCGTGGACCGAGGCCCAATAGGAGTCTATCCGATCTCTATCCGAATTGAGCCCACATCCGAATCACATTCGAATTAGTGTTCCAACCTGTTAAGTGTGCGACCAGAGATTCACGTATACTTGGTCGCGACCGGAAACACCTTTCCGGTCACCACCCTGTTAATAGCGGCCTCTAGCAAGACATATTAACCCCAAAGTATACGTAAAGATCATATCTACTGAACTCGTAATGTTCTCATGTACGAATCCCTTTGCCTCACGATATAGATTAAGCTTAAGCGAGACTGTGCTATCCTCTTAATAGCTCAATCACTCTCTCGATTCCGTGACAGATTATAAACTTGTGATTGACTCCTCAATCACATTGGCATGGCCATGCACTTGCATAATCCATTACATCGAGGGCCTAGAGATATCTCTCCCATAAGGAGGGCAAATTCTATCTTGATCATTCACATCCCACTACATGTTTCATAGCAAACCCGAAGACTACTTTTATGACTACCCGATTCACGGAGTAGTGGTTAGTAGTCCCAAAATAGGCTACTACGCATGTTGGGAACCATGATGATCTCAAGTCTAAGGATTCTACATAAACACTACTTGAGACCAACTAATGACACATGGAATCTCTGCAGTTGTCTCATGGCGGGTCTATCCAACATATGTTCACTAACACATGTCCATATTATTGATTTGGTATCTTCATACCATGATCCATGAGACATAATCATCAATCAATACATATGCTGATCTTTGAATCATATTTGTTCCTCATATGATATATGATCAGGGATCATTTAGAAATAGCAACATTTTGGCATTAAGAGTCTCATGAATAAGTCACATACTCATTGATCAATAATGATAATGTCTATTTCAAGGAACAAAGCAATGTATCATAAACATAGTATGTGATATATTCAACATCTCCATGTTGCCTCTAGGGCATATCACCAACAGACTTGCCATTGCAAAAGGCATGAACTCAAGTGAGTTTTGGATGATCAAAATTATTTCCTTAAACTTCTTGCTTGGGGTGGTCACATAAGGCTTGAGATCTAGCACATGGCTAAGAAAACTAAATTTTGTGAAAAAAAGGTTGAAGCCCAGCTAAAACCAAAAATGAATTTCAAAGAAAAATGCCAAATGTGTTAAATTTGCTCAATTACAAGTAGTCTCAAGTGGTTGAACAAAATGTTTCAATTTTGAACTTGTAGCACTTTAAATTGACTCAATTATAGCTTCTTGATTTCATTTAAAATATTGACATGTCTTGACTTATTTTTGGATACCTTTAGCAAACTATGAATTTGAGCATCTTAACATGGTAGAAAGCCATTTAATTTCAGATCAATGCTTATTTCACTTTAGCTTGGTTTGTTATGATTTAGATAGTACTTTCAATTTTATGGTTTGGTATAATATTTAAAATATCTCTTTGGATAATTTTTATGGCTCATAAAGCTTAAAATGAATAAATGTAGTCTCTTCATTTTATTCATGCTTTATCTTCTTCCATGTATCTTGATGACTCCATTATTAAAGGGGAAGAAAAATTGGTAAAAATGCATATCTACAATATGATTTAGAGTTTTTGTGCGAATTTTTACTAATTTAGAGCTTTTAATTTATTTTCACCGTGATCAAGGTCAAATAGAATAATTGTTCCTTCATATGGACCTAGAGTGAGATTTCCTGACTCATTTGGTGGATTTGAAGCCTTTTATGGAAACTTGTCATTTTCAGTAGCTTTACTCTATTTCTTCTTCATATCATCATATGGTCATTGTTAGTTATTGCATTCTTCCTGTAACCATTTTGGAGCTCTCTTTGCAAAATTCTTCTTTTTTTTGTCTAAAACCACTTCCTATTTGCATTTTTGAAGAATTGCCAATGAGTTCATCTAGAGGGAGATTGAAGGACCATGTGAGAAGGTCCACAATAATGTTGTGATGAACCATTGCAAGTTTCATGGAGTGGTTAAGTGTTTCTGCAAAGATCGCATTTTGTTTGGGCTATTTTCTGGAAGTGTCAGGAAAATCGATAGTACCTCAGGTGTTGGTGAGGTCATACGATAGAGCGGTAGTACCGATATTGTGAGCGCGATCATACCGCAAGAACAATAGTTCCGGTCTGAGTTGTGGTATATTTTTTCCAAAGAGGTCCAGTGCAGGGTGCAGTAGTACTGGCTTGAGAGGAGCGGTAGTACCGTTTTGGCAGAAAAATAGGATTTTGGGAAATTGTGTCTTTGATTGAGTTGGGGTGACCTAGGTTTTTGCATTAAGGGTGCATGATGTATGTTTTGGCCAACGTGGGTCAAATTGTGAAGAATTTGTGCCCAGAAACGATTTGTTTGTCTTTAGATGTGCAGGGTCACTTGGAGTCAACCATGGTCAACAGAAAGGATCGAGGCTAGGCACAATGGAGAACATAAGGCCCAGAACGATCATGGATGCTAGGTGAGATGGTGGGTTCAAACATGATATGAGAAAGGTGGGAAATATTGAAGGCGAGTTCAAACGGCGGGATCACACTATGTGGCATAGACGGGCCAAGTGAGCCATGGTTCGGTGGAACTAGGATGGGAGAGACTTGGCGGCGCATGGCAAGCTAGTGGTGCACCTACACATAGCAAGCATAGCGATTGCTTGCAAATGATGGTGAAGACTGGGTCAATAAAGGGTATTTTGGTAGTTTGGCAAAAATACCGAAAACTATATTGGATCAAAATCGCGGCGCATGTTTGGCACTTGGGAGAGCGGTTTAGGATAAGGTGGAGTTGGTTTGATCAAGACGGATCAAGGCTAAGGATTTAGCGGATACGGGCTTATACTCTTTGAAAAGCGTGCATAAGTAACATGTGTGAGTTAAAACTCGTGTGTGTAGGGGGTAACGGGTTTTCCCCATTGTGGGAACCACTAAAGGCTAGGTGTGGCTGGTTAGCCCACCTATAAAATAGGTTAGGATGGAGACATGTTGTTAAGCATTCAACCACTCTCTCATATGCTCTCTTGTATTTAGGGTTAGGGTTTGAGAGTGGAGCATATGGTGTGCTCTTTGTCCTCAAAGGTGGAGTGACTATAAAACCTACCTCTTCAAGTGGCAATACATCAATTTTTGATCATCTTCATGTCTATCTCTCTATTTGATTGATTTGCTCTTATTTTGGTTGGTTTTTCCACTTCTCAATTTTTTCTTGATCAAAGGGTTTTTAGAGAGATTTCCTTAGTATTATTGTTAGCTGTGACATGTGGGAATATATTCAAAGCCATTTTGGCTATTCTCTACCCACGAGCAAATTCTGATAATCAATTTAGTTTTAGATCACTTTTGGTGTGTGTTTGCTTAAATCGCAAAAAGGTCTCGAGTTTGACATGGGTTTTGCAATCCATGGATGGAATGGCTCTTGAGACCTGAAGCAATATATGTACAAAGTTTCATGACTTTTAGATCATTCAATCAAAAGTTATGTGGATTGTGATTTTGTGGTCGTGCTAAAAACCATGTTCTTGTTGCAGCAACGGTAGTACCGCAAGTTGTTGGACCGAAATGGCGACAGAGGGGGGTGAATGTCGCTTTCTAAAATTAAATTCGCCCCTCAAGTATCCACACTTATACTTCTTCTCCAATAGCTATGGAAGCTATGAAGATAGAAGATATGCACTTACTGAAAGTCACAGCAACAAGGATAAAACAGATCCAAAAAGAAGCAGTCAAGAAAAATAATTTCAGAGCAAGTCTGACTGCAAGCGGTAGTACCGCTGAGACGAGCGATAGTACCTCTGAGCGGTAGTACCGCTGAGGAGCGGTAGTACCGCACGAAGAAAACAGAAGACAGCTCACTGAAACCTGAAAATTTCAGAACTTCAAAGACTGAGAAATTGAAGGTTTCTTCCCAATCTTTTTAGCTCAAAGCACTACCACAACAAACAAAATAGCATAGGGACTCTAGAAAACCAAGAGATCAAAGAAAAGAACAAGAATTTCATATTTGACCCAAAATCTGAAAAGATACAGAGCCAACACCAAAAACCAAATTTCTCCCCAACCTTTGATCCTCTGGCCATGAAACTTTGAGGATAGCTATTTAATAGCCTCTGGACTTCTCATGCCAAGTTTCATGCCATCTCGCGAAGGGAATCAAGATTTGCATTAAGCCCTAGAAGGAGGAAATGAAGAACAGGGAGGCTCAAAAATCCAAATCTGAAATTAAACGAAGTTTGCTCTTGGGAAACTCGATCAAATGATCTTGAGGCATCATTCCAACATAGAGCAACCCATTTTGGGCCTCCCCAGCAAGAAACAACAAGAAACTCAAAAAGTCAAGAAATCACCAAATGAGGAGAAACAAAGAACAGAGAGCACGAACATAGAGAATCAAACTTCAGATTTTCATCCATTGAACCAAAAGGAATACAGAGGAGTTCCGATACGCATGGATATTAGAACAAGGAAGATTACATGCACATCACTCCAATCTCCCCCTCTCCCCAAGCCAAGAACTCATCTACTCTCTACATACTTGGAGGAGACACAACACACAGGGAGGATGAACGAAGGAGACACCTTCTGCCCTTCTCAACCACTAAAGAGCAAAGGCAAAACCACCTCCTAAAGACTCTTTTGACCAATACAAATCCTAACTCTCTCCCAAAGCCATGAGGGGGCATGCAGCCACTCCCTCCTATTTATATTCCTTGGCTAACGGGTCTCCAACCCGTTACGCCTGCCCGTGCAGCCTTGCGTTTTTCCCGAAACGCCCCTCCTGCACCTTCCGGGAAGCTTCCGCGCTCCTTGTCGTCCAAGCCTCGCAATCACCTCGAGTCTCCGCCGTCTTCGACACCTCCGACCATTCTGACCTCAACGCCACCTGCGCCTAGTCCGGTCAACTCGTGTCTCACCACGACTCCGCCTCGACGTCCTACAGCCATCACAAACAAGAAACACATCAAATAGCACCGCTCGATACATGTAAGCATAAGTATCATAAAAACATCATACTTACCCATGATGAAGTCCAAACTTGTCGAATCATCGGAATATGCATCCTAAACCCATACGACCAAATTTGACAAAGTCCGACCGAGCCCGATTGCACCACGCAACGTCAAGGTCCGGACCACCCAAACCAAACTCAACTTTCCTAAACTGATGTCAATTACTCATCATTCACACGAGATGACCTCCACATGGTCTCTCACAAGTTTTGTAGTGGTAGTACTGCAGCTGGTGGCTCTGGACCACATTGGTTTTCGACCGCTCACTGGTCATATTGCAAATTGTTTTGACCACTTGGGTTTTCAACCACACATTGGTTTTTCGACTGCTCTCTTGTCATTGACCACATTGGTTTTTGACTACTCATTGGTCATCGGTCACGTTGGTTTTCGACCACTCATTGATCATCAACCACGTTGGCTTTCGACCACTCATTGATCTTCGACCGCGTTGATTTTCAACCACTCGTTGATCTTCGACCACTCATTGATCTTCGACCGCGTTGATTTTTTTACCACTCACTAGTCATTGACCACGTTGGTTTTTGACCACCCACTGGTCGTCAACCACTGAGTCGTATTCCAACCACATTGGATTTTGACCGGTCACTGTAGTACCGCAATTATAATGGCGGTAGTATCGCACCTGCTGATTCTTCACAGTGGTTCAGTTCTTTGAATCTCTGGGTTTTGAATAGGGTTTCTGTCCTAATTTTTATAGTTTTGTAACTATCGGAGTAAAGGATAAGTGAATACTTGGAGGAAAATTTTAAGGCACCATTAATCTCTTCTCTATTGACTGTCCGGTTCTACATGAGGAAACAATTTGAAAATGCTTTTAATCGTGTTGGCTCTTATCCATCTTTAATCGTTGCCCTCAGTCCTACAAGTCTCAGCGGTCTCAAGCAACACAAAACATACCATTGTTTGTCTTTGGAACGCAGTATTCTAATACTGATCACGTCCAGTGCGAAGAACAGGTGTTGTCTTGATTGCAAAATTCTTACAAAATTTCTCCGTTCCAAACATGATCCGGAGGAGATTAAAAGGGTGATTAGCTCTGCGTGGTGCCGGTGAGCTAATTAATTGTGCGTAGTCGCTAGCGACCTCAGGAGGAGCAGCTGTTTGTGCAGTGGCCATTTTGGCACCTGGTTGGATTGAGATGGACTGCATGCGAGAACAGAGCCCCTTGACAAGGAAACAAGTGCATGAGATGTTGAGACGTCAAGCAATTATTACCCAATTTATCGAGCTGTCCTCTCGCCACAACAGCTACACGCCCCCAGCCGTCATGCAACTGTTCGTTCTCTCTTTTCAAAAACCAGCTTCTTTTCCTTTCCATGCTGCTCTGTAGAGCTGGGACTTGGGCCGTGCTTTTTTGGGCCAGCCCAAAGCACGGCCGCCCAAGACGGCCAAGCACGCACGCGCCGACACGTGGCGGGCGGCCGGCACGACGCACGAACGGTGGGCGGGCTGGGCCGGCAAGCGGCGCGGTGGGGGCACGGCACGACGCGATCGTGCCGTGCTTGGGCCGCATGGCACGGAAGCACGCGCGGCACGCGCAGCGCGGCGGCAGACACGCCGGCGCCGCCTCTCCGTCGACATCTCACGAGCCACGCCATCCCAATTCCCCAATCCCCACAAGCACATCCACCATCCATCACAGAGCAGACCGAGAGAGAGTAAAGGGAAGGAGGCACACGGTCACCGGAGCTCGCCGCAGAGGAGGAGCGCCAGAGCCGGAGCCGAGGCGGCATCTCGCGCCGGCGCCCGGCCGCCGTCGGCCATCCGCCACCGGTGGTCAGAGTCGATGCCGCTGTCGCCATCGCCGGAGCCGGCGGCGGGGGCAAGATGGGGCGGCGGGCGAGAGGGGCGGCGGGGAGGAGTGGGGCTGGGGGGAGGGGCGCGCGGAGGAGGAGGCGGCGGGGAAGGTGGGGCTACGGGGCGGCGAGGAGATCTAGGGAGGAGGCGGCGGGAGGAGGGGAAGGAGGGGGTGGGGGAGGAGGGGGCGGCGGCGGGGAGGGGAAGGCGGCCGGCGAGGAGGGGCGGCAAGGGGATCTGGGAGGAGGAGGAGGAGGGGGGGGAGGGGCGGTGGGGAGGCGGCGGCGGCGAAGAGGGGGGCGAGGTAGATCTGGGAGGAGGGGGCGGAAGGGAGGGGCGGCGGCGGCGAAGAGGGGCGCGAGGTAGATCTGGGAGGAGGCGGCGGGGGGGGAAGGAGGGGCGGTGGGGGAGGGGCGGCGGTGGGGAGGGGGCGGGGCGAGGAAGGGGCGGCGGGAGATCCGGGAGGAGGCGGCAGGAGATCGTGGCCGTGGGGAGAAGGGACTGAGGGAGGCGCTGGATCGGGGGAGGAATGAACTGGGCGGCGGCGAAGTAGGGTTAGGGTTTTAGATATTTTTGTGATTTAGTCCTTCATGTTTGCTGAAATCTATGAATAGGTTTTATCTATTTTGATTTTTTCTATTCTAGCCCTTGTAAATTCTAATTTCATCACGAAAAGATCCTATACATCTGTTGTAACATGTATATCTGTACGGAGTAGTCCTTAAAATGCCAAATTTGAAGATTGAGCTAGGTTTTGGAAATGTGAATGTGTGATGTATGTATGTATATATAAGATGAGGATGGTTGGATCTTAATCTAATGAATGAAAAAAGTGAACCCTAAGTCGTATCCTCACGGAACCCTAAGTAATGAGTATTTTCAATGTTGCTCCTCTTTAGGTCACCATCACCGAACTCTAAGTCGCATCCTCACGGCTTTCTTGCTTCTTTGTGTAAAATCGTATGGCTGAACTACTGGAGAAGAAGTTCAATCAAATCAATATATTCTAACATATATTATAATTTGACAACATAGCTCACCCCATTGTGAATTTATTTTATGTAAGCAAATTACTACTACATGCGCTTCTAATTCTAACATAGCTCCCTTCACCAACTGTCATTTTAATTCGAGCATTTGATGAGATAACCACCCCACGTATGTTACAATTAACCATTATGTAAACAGAGATAGACTGTTATTGGTGTGTGTATTCCAAGTAGTTACTAAATGTTCCAAAAACTATTTAAAATTGATTTCTTAACTATAGTAAGCTACACTCATGACTCTCCTTGAGCTTTTCTAGTTGACTAGTTGGGCAACCCTATGCTAGATTGTCGGGCGATGAGCTAGATGTCCATGTACGCCACAGTTCAATTTGCACCAAGATATGCATACCATTGGACTAGATGACCAAGTTCGGAGGTGGAATGGCATGAGACAATAGTATCGAATTTTAAGTAGGTTTTTAATAAAGGCGGGTACAAGAGAAAGAAAGATAGCGCCACCGCTACCATTGTCGCCGTCGCTTTAAGGTGTATAGTTACTTTGGGTGGGCTTGGGCCGCACGGCACGAACGCCAAGACGGTGGGCTTTGGGCGTGCTTGGGCCTGGCCGGCGAGGCGGGCGGCGACGGCACGCACGGCGCATTTAAATGATCGCCGAGCCGCACGGCGCGAAGCGGCGCCGCACGGTGGGCGGGCGTGCCGGCACGGCACGGCCCAATTCCCACCTCTACTGCTCTGTGCGCGCACGAGCTGTCCCAGGGTCAGTTTGGATTTAGATTGAAATTAAGAAACATATAGAATTATAGTCTATTAGGAACATAGAAATTTCGCATGAAAGAAAAAAATATCTGTGATGCTATTTGTCAACATGGACTTACTTGTGCTTTGTGCTTGACTTCACTACTGATCACTTAAATATCTAGGGGAGTACTCCGGAGTTTGGTCCTAGGTCAAAATGGATTAACTAGGCTGGCGACAAGACCACATGAGTAACCAGCTGAACAAGAGTAATTAACAGTGGCTGAACAAGAGTAATTAACAGTGGCAATCAAGGGAGGGATCATCAAGCAAAGCAAGACAATACCCCTAGCGAGAGTGGGACTTGGGCGTGCTTTTGGGCCACCGGCACGGCACGCCAAGACGGCGAGACACGCCCGCCCGACACGTGGCGGCGTCGTGCGCCCGCACGAATGGCGGGCGTGCGGGCCCGGAAAACGGCAGCGGTGGCGACGCAACGCGGCGACGATTCGCGGTTGCGGTTTCGCGCCAAGACGGCACGGCGGCACGCGGCGGCGGCGCCTCGGCCTCTACCGCCTCCGGCATCCCAGTCCACCTCCCGTCGACATCCCAATCCCAATCCCCACATCCATCACAGAGCGGACTAGCGAGAGAAGAAAGAGTAGAGGAAGGAGGCACACCGGTCGCCGGAGCTTAGACACGCGCGGGGCGTGGCTGGACCGCGCATGGGAGATGAAGAAGAGCCGCACGAGCGCAACGGCGCGCGCGCGACGCGACACCCCGTGGTGGTCGTGGTGGGAAGGGCCCTCCTCTCGCCGTCCTCCCAAGCGGCGAGCTCGGTCGATGGCGGCGCGTCGCCATGGACATGGAGGAGGTGCGGCCTGCAGGACCTTGCCTCGAGCTCCCCTCCGATCGCACCGTCGAGCCCGAGGCGCGGAGGAGGAGGGGCAGCGGGGAAGGCGGCGCGGCGGAGGAGGAGGGTCGGCGGGAAGGCGAGGCGGGGAAGGAGGCGCGGCGGAGGAGAGGCGGGGAGGCGGCGGGGGAGGCGGGAGGGGCCGGGAGGCGGAGGTGAGGCGGCGGGGGAGGGGGAGCCGGGAAGGGGGCGGAGGGGGAGGCGGCGGGGGAGGGGCGGCGGGGCGGCGGGAGGGGGCGGGGGAGGCCGAGGGAGGGAGGGGGTCATGGGAGAGGCGGCGGGGAGGCCGATGGAGGAGGGGCGCGTGGGAGGGAGGGGCGGCGCAAGCGGGAGATTGGGGGAGGAGGATCGGGAGGAAGGAGGCGAGAATTATTGGGCGGCGGTGAAGGATTTAGCCGGTTAGGGTTTTGTATATTTTTTCAATTTAGTCCTTTAGATATTCTAAAATCTACAAATAGGTTTTTATCTATTTTGATTTGTTCTATTCTAGCCCTCATAAAGTCTGATTTCATCGCAGAAAGATCCTATACATCTGTTGTGACATGTACATCTGTACGGAATAGTCTTTAGAATGCCAAATTTTAATATTGAGTTAGGTTTTGAAGATGTGAATGTGTGATGTGTATATATATGAGATGAGGAGAAAGATAAAGATGGTGGATCTTAATCTAGTAGCTGAAAAAGTGACTGAGATATCTTGTGATTTAGGCCGAGTTCATTTTGCACTTGTGATATGAGGTGTCTTTTGTTGTTCTTCATTTTTGCACTTTGTGATATAAGGTGTCTTTATTATTCTTTCTTAAGAAACATCATCATACAAGAATAATGAGTATTTTCAATATTCCTCCTCCTTAGGTTATCACTATCGAACCCTAGGTCGCATCCTCACGGCTTTCTTGCTTCTTTGTGTAAAATCGTGAGGGTGGATCTGGAGAAGATCAATCAAATCAACATATTCTAACATATATTATAATTTGACAACATAGCTCACCTCCATTGTGATTTTATTTTATGTAAGCAAATTACTACTACATGCGCTTCTAATTCTAACATAGCTCCCTTCATCGATCGCTTTTTAATTCGAGCATTTGATGAGATAATAACCCAATGTGTGTTACAATTAACCATTATGTAAACAGAGATAGATATTATTGGTGTGTGTATTCCAAGTAGTTACTAAATGTTCGAGAAATTATTTAAAATCGATTTCTTAACTATAGTAAATTGCACTCATGACTCTCTTTGAGCTTTTCTATTTGACTAGTTGGGCAGCCCTATGCTAGATTGCTTGGCAATGAGCTAGATGTCCACATACGCCACGTCCAATTTGCACCAAGATATGTATACCATTGGACTAAATGACCAAGTTCGAGGTGAAATGGCATAAGACAATAGTATTGAATTTAAGTAGGTTTTAATAAGGCGGGTACAAGAGAAAGGAAAATGGCGCCACCGCTACCATCATCACCGTCGCTTTAGTGTGTATAGTTACTTTGGTGGGCTTGGGTGGCACGCACGAACACCGCGACGGTGGGCTTTGGGCCGTGCTTGGGCCTGGCCGGAAGCGAGGCGGGCCGGCACGGCACGGCACGACAAGATGACTGGGCCGAGGCGGCACGGCACGAAGCGGCCCGAAGCACGATGGGCTTGGGCCGTGCCGGCACGGCACGGCCCAATTCCCACCTCTACCTAGCAGGCTATGGGTATGAGGGGGCTGTTATAGGTTTTCCTCTTCGGATTAAACTAAAAGCAGGCAGCCACAGCCACCGTATCCTAACCAATAATAGATGCACATAGTTTTTAAAGATATGGCAAGCACGCTAGAACTGATGGCCTGTGATGGCTCCAAGTATACCTCCTTACAGCGCTGTCTACAGCTTAGAACCTAGTTCTCCTCCCACATGGCAAAGTGAAATATTTCACTTGCCTTTGCTCTCCCCTATATACAACCCCCTCCACACACACCCCCACACCACACCACACACACACTACAAGCCTACAACCAAGGCTACAACACAGCTACACATTGTGTAGAGAGAGAGAGAGATGACAAGGAAGTCGTCCGTGGTGAAGAAGAGCAGCAAGAGCAGTAGAGGGATGGTGTCGTTGAGGAGGAGGAGGCCGTTCCAGCTCATGGTGCTGACGAGGCTCCGGGAGCTCAAGAAGATCGTGCCGGTCGGCGCCCGGCGCCGCGACGCCGACGTCGACGCGCTGCTCCGCCGGACCGCCGAGTGCATCTGCGTGCTGGAGCTCAAGGTGGCCGTCCTCCGGAGGCTCTCCGCCATCTACGGTGCGTAGCTCTCGTGGATCGAGCCGCCCGGACCGGTCGTCGTTTTGCATGGCGTGCAGTTGCCGCTGTACATGCAAGAGGGAAGAGAGAGAGAGAGAGAGAGAGCATGCATCCGATCCATTTCTTCCCTTTGTCACCTCTCTCTCTTCAACTCTTCCCTCTTCTACCCCCACCAAGTAGTAGCAGACTAGCAGTAGTAGTAGTAGTATATTGTGCCTCCTCTGTGTGATCATTGGTTGGCCACACATGGGAGTGTGTTAATTACTACTTAATCTGGCTGCGGAAGCCAGCCCATTTCTTCAGCTGATTACAAGATGTTTTGACTAGGTGTTTGCTATCTGGCTGGAAGAAGTAAGAAACTATGCATGCATGATCCAAGTATTTGTTTTGTATGTATGTGCCATGGATTATTAATTCTCGCCTAGCTCTTCTTCAGTTCTTTTGATCCATGCATCACTCTACAATTATCTCCGGCCTCTTGTCATTGTCATCAGTGTCCTGGCCTTATTAAACTACGCTGGACAAACATGCATAACCACATCCATTATTCGGCAACGAACTACTCAATAAAAAAATAGAACAAGTGATGAGCTCTACGGATACAGGAGCATTTGGATGGCACTTTGTCGCATTACGAATAATGGAGTCACTACTGACTGTAGTACTCATCAGGAGGACGTGTAGCTGTGTGCACGTACCAGCCAGGGCCTAATTACAACCGTCCAAAACAAATAAAAATGAAGACAACAGCAAAAATATTTAAGAATTAAGCTAGCTTCCTTCATTTCAATCCATGTGCTGATTAATCAGTCGATTGGTTTAATTGATGATTAAAGTAGGATACAGCTCTGGATCTTGTTAGATTGGGCGAGGCAAGTACAGGTGCCACAAGGAATTCCCTGCCCAGAATCTTATCATAGGAGTCAAGATTCTTCAACATGCTGCATTGGCATGGTCTTACTTTGGATAAGACCATGCGTGGAGATAACCTGCTTATTAATATTGCAGACAGAACATGTAGCTTTTTTTGCCTCTACTAATTAGGCAAGACTGCCAGATGGGCAAGGTTGTTGCAGCTGAAAGGGAGGTTGTTCATGTCAAGTCCATTTCTTCAGGTAGATGCGTGCATGGGTAGGTGATATTTGTAGGATTTGATCCTTTTTACCCATAGAGAATATATGCTAACATGTCACATCGACTGGTGATCTACGATCCTACTTGAAAAGGATGCCATGATGAAGAGAGTACGTGCGGGGATTTAATTCATGTGTAGATGCACTGCTGACCAGATTGGATCGCAGCTGGGATATCAGAATAAGAGTCCAAGGGCGGCATGTGCATGCCGAGACTGCTCTGGCATTTTGCTCCAGATCACTTGAAAGCCCTGTCTTCTTGGCGCTTGCTATCCATCCATCAACGGCTTGAACTTGCTAGTTTTTTTGTTTTTCAAACGAAGATGATCCGGTAATAACGAATCCACCGTCTGTTTTACCATCCAGATCTCTGTTTTTCTTAAGAGGATGAAACTACATATATAGCATAGAAATCCTTCAACAGTAAAATCAATCGAAAGGCGCATTTCGTTCCGACTCGATCATTCGGTTGGAATTCAAATGCTCTAGAAGCAAAATTGATAAGAATGGCCCTGATCAATATGGCTTTAGCTTTTGGCTTCAGCTTATTTTTGCACTATTCATAAATTTCGTCTTTTTCTGAACTTTTGGTTTTTTTTGAGTTTTTTTACCAGTTCTTTTTTTCCTCGTATTTGTTTACATTATACGTGATGGGCTAATATGTTTTTTCTATTTTTAAATTTTTTTAAATTTAATTATGGTAAATAAACCTCTGTCAGCTACAGTGCTTTTTTCAGTCAGCTATAGTGTTTTCAGCCATAAGCCACGAGACTTTCAGCCAAACCGATCACCACCTAAGATGCACAGCATCCTTCGTCCAGGATACTCCATACTAAACTTCTTCATTCTTCGGCCAGGAGCATTGATTTCTGATTCTGAACACACAGGCTGAACACACGATGCTGCTGCTACTCCTACACTTCAAGAAGCAGGGACGCACAGCTGCAAGGAAGAAGGTGGCCATTAATCTAAATCTAGCGAGTTGTCTCTCAGTGGGTGACATTAAATTCGGCCTGGAGGGTAGTACCCTCTCAGTCCAGGCTTCCTGTCGGAGCATCGACGAGAGGAACACGCTGAAGCAGCGTGCTAAGCTGAAGGTGACAGTAAGATTCTGCAATTTACAGCACAGCCATGTGGGATATTCCTTCAGCTTCTTGTTCACAGCCAGGCAGGCCACAGCTATGGGCTATGGCAGCGATGGCGTTTCAGCTACAGCCTGCAAGCTGCCAACTCAGTGCGCCGTACGTGGCAGCACTTCCGGACGTTAACTCATGCAGGAATTCTTCACTGTTTTGGCTGTTAGCAATATTTTTTATTTAGCCCCTTCGTACGCATAATTATATTTCTGGCCTCTTTCCCACCACAGCAGCATTGGCAGGCAATGCGTGTCACCTGCCATGCTATTTGACCATAGAAGGTGGAGAGCACCGTTGCACCTGCGTCCAGCATGGATGGCAATAGACGAGAGCAACAGGTGGTAGGCCTCCTGTTGTGCCTGACCGCAGCATCACCTGTTGCACTACTCGGGCGCAACACCTCCTGCTATGGTAGGGGATTGCGGTAGGTCAGTGGGCTCCATGGGGACCGCAAGCACATAAAGCCGCTGTTGCGTTCGCTCGCTTGCCTCATGCATATCCAGAAGCTCACTCGCAGTGCAGCCGAGAGAAATAATAGAAGAGGAGGGGAAGATAAGGAAGAGAGAAAAGAGAGATGTGGTAATCCGATTTAGAGGTAGTTTGGGTGGTAATTAGGAGATTTGGTAGTTATGAAAAGTGTATTCGGTGGAGAGCTTCAAGAAAAGGTACATTTTATTTGCTTGCACGTTCTGTAGTTAATTTCTTATTAGCATGTAATTAGTGCAATGCTTGCTTGGTGGTGTAGATTGTGTTAGGTAAGCATGCTTAGTTGCAGTGCATGACACTATTTGTATTGTTTGTTAGTCACGATAATGATGTGCATGATATTATTTCTATTGCTAATTGGGACCTTTGTATTGGTTGTAGAAAATTATTATAGTTTATTTATCTTGAAATGTGTTGAAATACCGTAACAAAATTTAGAGCTAAACGAGAAAACATGTGGAGCACAATGATCAATATGAAGCTAATAGCAGTTACTTTAATTAGCTATATAATATATGTCATGTCAAGCATCCTAATTTTACATGTACGTGTGTGCATGTGAGTACGCAATATTGTTGGTTATGCGTGTTAGTGGGACAGGAGCACAAACCAAGCTGTTAACATTAAATTGCTTTATTGGTGACGTATAGGAATATGTACTTGTGAGATTATGTTGGGATCATTCTATGTTTGTGATGAGTATATAACTTTGTTTGTACGTTGATATCAAAGTTTGAGTTTGATTTTGAGTGGTTGCTTTTTCTCTATTGTTGGCGATATGACCGACATTGGAGTCATGGTCCTACCGGCCAAGAGCAGTCTGACTGGCCTTTGGCTAGCGATTAGACTAGCCATGGTGTGGTTGTCATACATGTATGGGAGCCACAATATGGCCGACCTACAGCAGTAGTACCAGTCCATAATTGACTGTAGCTATTTTCAAGAGAGGTCTGCACTGAGTTGCGAGAAGCGGTATGACTAGCCATGTAACAACAGGTACGATCAGTCTGTTGGGAGGTCCGATCGATATGGGTGATGTGGTCAGACCAGCCCCCTATTACTGAGAGGAGTTGGAGTCAGTTTGGTACGGTACAATTGGCCATTGGTTGGCGGTAGTACCGGCCTTTACTAAATTGGTTGAGTTGAGTTGGTTTCGGTTGTGTTAATCATGGCGGAGTCCATGCACGTGTTAGTCATGGTGGGAGTCCATGCAAGTGTGAGTCACTGCGGAGCCTTTATGCTTTTGATTTGCTTGGCTTTCTTGTTTGGATTTATCTCTTTTTAATCTTTGTTGGTGTCAAGGACATGTAAGAGGTAGAGATATCTCTTGAAAATCAGATCCCATCCATCTAGTCACCTTCTAGGGAGAGTTCTTGAGTTTGCCTAGTTTTTCTCAAAGAATGGTGATTTTAGGGTTTTGCTCTTGTGGGCGATTTGACTTGAGTTCGTATTATGATTTAGCTTGCTATGATATGTGAGAATCCATTCAAGGTCATCTAGATCATCTTGAACTCATGGGCAAGAGTAGATCAATGTTTCTTTTGCCTGGTTTTAGAGCAACATCCCTTGTTTTGGATAAAGGTCAAAACTTTGGCATCGATCATTACGATCCATGATTGAAATAGGTTCCCATCATCGTAGAGAGAGCTTGAGCTAAGTTTCATTGTGTCTAGATTAATGGTTTCAAAGTTAGCTCTTTTCTGTGTCTAGTGATGTTCTATGTTGTGCCTTGGCGAGCAGTCAAACTGCATGGACCCGAGCGGTATTACTAGTTAGCAGTCATACCACTGTGACCCGAGTAGTTAGATCGGCCCGAGAGTTACTACTGCACCTTGATCGGTGGTAGTATCGTTGAGACAGAGAAGTCTCATTCAAGTACCATTTGGTTTGAGCTATTTGGCTCTTGGCTTTAATGAGCTTGTGAACGCATCTAGGCCTTTAAAAATGGTTTTGGTAATTAATGAATTTATGTGAATATGAGATTAATGTGTTTATTGAGTGTTTAAAATATTTAGTCCCTAAAATGATGATGAGACGCATGCTAAGGGTCAATATGAAGATCAAAGTGGCTCAAGACAAAGGTATATGTAGACTAAGATCCCTTTTTCACTTTTATCGGTCTTAGGAGAAAGTGTGAAAGACTAGTTTATAGAATAAATGTCATACCATTAAGATGAATCATGGTTAATAACTTGATAGCATATTCTCATGCTAGTTGGATCAATTTAGGATCATGCATTCTCTTAAAACTAAAATTGAAAGCAAATCTGTGCTCTGTCTGGATGATCGGAAGTACTAGAATGCAAACAATGGTACTTCCGCTTCTCGGAAGTTCCGTCAAATCAAGTGGAATGTTTTCTCCAGAGAGCACCCTCGGAATCACTTTGTCTATGTGGAAAACGGAAGTACTGGAGTTTCAATGGTGGAACTACCTTGAGCGGTAGTACTGCAACCTTAAACAGTACTTTCGGAGCACGGAAGCTCCGAAAACCCAGGCGGGACATTTTTTCCAGAGAGTGCCAACTCTTGGCCTCGAATCAAATGGAAGTACCGCACTGAAATTTTGAAACTTTCGAATATTGAAACTACCGGGATTACAACGACGGTAGTTCCACGTCGACTTCCAACGGCTAGTTCAGAAGCTCTGAAATAGCCGTTACTGCTGTGTCAGAACTGGTGCGAAAGTACTAGCCATTGAACGACGGTACTTCTACTCGTCCTGATTTTTTCAGGGATTGCCCTATATAACGGCTAGTTTTAGTTGGTAAGGGTACAAATACTCTCTCACTTGCTCAAGGACAGTAGAAAGAGACTCCATTGAACATCCTTGAGCATTAAGCATTCACTCCACACCTCAATTTTACATTGTGCATTCATTTGAGGTGGTTGAGCCAAAACAAGTGCATTTCATCTCTAGATTAATCCTTTGGCACTTGATTGCCGGCACCTGGATGGCTTGGCGAGAATTTGTGGGTGACTTCTTTGAGAAGGTTGTGAAGAAGCCCGACACTAACTTGTGAGTGGTTTGATGTCCACCATCTTCGGAGCGGAGAAAGACAACCATTAGTGGATTGATGAGCTGAGGCTTAATTAGTGGAGCCAGTCCAAGTCACATGGGCTTTCCTCAACATAGATTAGTGGAAATCGGCAAGTTTCTGATCATCGCGGTAAAACAACATGTGTATGTTGGTTATTTCTTTGTCTCTTCTTTATGCTCTTGTATTTCTTGTATACTGTGATTGTCATATTCTTTTGTGCTAGAACTATTTGTGTAAAGACTTGTGCTTGTAGTGCCTTAGTCATACTAGAATTATGTAGATTTCAATTGTCTTAAAATCCTGCTATACTAAAATTTTAGTAATTGTTACTAGAAGGCGAGATCATTTTTAAACCTCTCATTCATCCCCTCTAGTCAGTTATCCTTGATCCTACAAGTGGTATCAGAATTTGGTCTCTCATTTGTCAGTCACAAATACAAGTTATTTTGAGATGCTTGTAGTCAAACTTTATAAACTTTAACTATCGATATCTTTTTATATATTTGCATTGAATATAAGAAAATCATTTATATAGATTTGTCATGAAATGTACTTTCATAATATTATAATTTTATTAGGTTTTACTAATATATTAGAATATAAATTAGTGGTCAAAGTTATGTTTTGAGGACCGCATCGATGTCCATAAATGGCATGTATTTGTGAGTAGAGGGGGTATGTTTTGAGAGATACATCTTAAGGGGGTGTTTGGGACTGCTCCACAAACTCTGCTCCACAAACTCTACCATGGAGCAGCTCCACAAAAAATCTGGAGTTTGTGGAGTACCCCTTTAGGTGTTCTCACAACTCCACCTTTTTTCCTCGAACAGAGTGCGTGGAGCTGAACCTGTTTGGCTAACAAACGTGGAGCGGAGCTAAAAAACGTGGAGTGGAGCAGTCCCAAACACCCCCTAAATCTTTTTTATCCTTATCATAAATCCCGACCATGTGTATTTATTCACATCCACCATCCACCAAATCCATTAGAACTTAAAAGAAAGAAAATAATATGATACCAATACCAAAATTCAAGATAAAACCGAATCAACCGGGTATTTAAAAACAAAAAAGGTCTCAATCAACTTGGTTGTTGGTTTCAATCCCCTAAATTTGTTGGTATATGTGGACCATATAGAGAAAACGAAAGAAAGTAAAGTTCGAGCAGTAGTGGAGTTGGGTGTCAACGATTCCACATGATGCGTAGGAGTGGTGCCATGGATCTGCCCAACCTCGTTGGAGCAGACAATGAGAGGGTGCTGAGAGGAGCGTCTAGTGATTGTGCAACCGTGCAAGGCTCATGAGCTACTTTGCATGGTGGTAAGCGATAATGATTGATTACTTGGTGGTGGTATGCGATAATGATTGATTACTTACGTGGTGGTATGCGATAATGATTGATTATTGACACCATTTTTACACTAATATTCATGACCTTTTCCTCTGGTTTATTACATAATAATTGATCATTTGAGATATTTGGCTACTAACCCTGACAAACTTTGGAGATGTTTACAAGTGAGTCATTGATGTAGGAACTACATATAAACATGTCATATTTAGCTATAAAAGAGTCGAAAAAGAGCTTTCTTGAAAATTGTGCCAAAATGAACTTCACCAAATAAAAAATTGGAGGTTACCATGACATATGCCTTGTCAAAACAATTGAAATGCATATATTATTTGCGCAAATCAGAAGTTAGATACCAAAGTTATGAAGCCCAGAAGCCGTCAGAGCCCAACTACCAGGCCCACGAATGAGATCAACTGAACCTCCACAGGGGCAGACCTACAGTGGTTTATGGGTGTTCAGCTAAACACCCAAATTTTTGGCAAAAAACCTAATATATACAAGGTATAATACATATGCATGTACTTAATTGGGCCACATTAGCTATATTCCAACCCAACAGCCCCCACCACTGGCCGATTGGCCTCACGGCATGGCCTTGGCCCATTTGCTGTATTTCACGTCAGTTGGCCCTGCCGTGGTTGATCACGTGATCCCTCATCCTCCTAGTCCTGTTGGTGATATGCCCTAGAGGCAACATGGAGATGTTGAATATATCACATACTATGTTTATGATACATTGCTTTGTTCCTTGAAATAGACATTATCATTATTGATCAATGAGTATGTGACTTATTCATGAGACTCTTAATGCCAAAATGTTGCTATTTCTAAATGATCCCTGATCATATATCATATGACGAACAAATATGATTCAAAGATCAGCATATGTATTGATTGATGATCATGTCTCATGGATCATGGTATGGAGATACCAAATCAATAATATGGACATGTGTTAGTGAACATATGTTGGATAGACCCGCCATGAGACACTGCGCAGATTCCATGTGTCATTAGTTGGTCTCAAGTAGTGTTTATGTAGAAACCTTAGACTTGATATCATCATGGTTCCCAACATGCGTAGTAGCCTATTTTGGGACTACTAACCACTACTCCGTGAATCGGGTAGTCATAAAAGTAGTCTTCGGGTTTGCTATGAAACATGTAGTGGGATGTGAATGATCAAGATAGAATTTGCCCTCCTTATGGGAGAGATATCTCTGGGCCTCGATGTAATGGATTATGAAAGTGCATGGCCATGCCAATGTGATTGAGGAGTCAATCACAAGTTTATAATCCATCACGGAATCGAGAGAGTGATTGAGCTATTAAGAGGATGACACAGTCTCGCCTTGAGCTTAATCTATATCGTGAGGCAAAGGGATTCGTACATGAGAACATTACAGTTCAAATGATATGATCTTTACGTATACTTTGGGGTTAATATGTCTTGCTAGAGGCGCTATTAACAGGTGACCGGAAAGGTGTTTCCGGTCGCGACCAAGTATACGTGAACCTCTGGTCGCACACTTAACGGGTTGGAACACTAATTCGAATGTGATTCGGATGTGGGCTCAATTCGGATAGAGATCCTGATAGACTCCTATTGGGCCTCGGTCCACGAGGCCCAAGTGAGGAGGTATATATTTGGAGGCGGGGCCGAGGTACACACGCTCTGCTCCTCCCGAGCAAAACCCTAGCCGCCACCTCCGAGCCAAACCCTAGCCGCCGCGAGTCTTTGGTACACTCGCGATCGGCGCCCGGCCCTGACGTGTGGATACCGGTGGAGGCGCCGCTCGTTGCGGCGTTGATCGGCATCAACAAACTACGATTGGATCCGCTCGTGGTGTGGTTGATCACGTGGAGGAGACGATCCGTCGGACGATCGGCTACTTCCACTACTACCTCGACGCGTGGTTGGATCGGCTTCTCCAACTCTTCTTCCTCTGCGCTGCGCGTCTAGCGGTAATGATCTATGATCCCTCCTTAGCATGATGTCCTAGTGTGCGCGGTAGAAATTTTATTTTTCTGCTATCGTAGCATACGCGCTTTCCTTCAGTGGTATCAGAGCCATCTTGCTTAGTTTGCGATCTGGATCAGCGCATATGTTGATATGCGGTTGTAGTAGATTGGATCTATTACAGTGTAGATCAATCGGTTCATGTGATGAATCGATGGTAGCACGGGTTGATGAGATCAATCGGTGAATCGGGGTTAGATGAGGCGCAGATTGTATTACTACTAGTGCCCTAGAGATTGTCTCGGATCGGCATAAGGTGGTTATGTCGAATACTAGTAGGATATGAATCGATAGCCTCGGGCGATGAAAAACTAGTGTCCTAGAGAATGTCTCGGATCGGCATAAGGTGGTTATGTCGAATACTAGTAGGTTACGGATCCGATGGCCTCGGCCCGTGGAAAAACTAGCTTCCTAGAGAATGTCTCGGATCGGCATAAGGTGGTTGTGCCGAATAGTTTTTCCATTGCGATTTCATAGATTGGATCTGTAAATTTCGTAGGGTGTTGTGGCGCTCTCGAAACCCACGGGGCGGCCCCGACCCCCGCCTCACGACCGGCCAGCGGGACCGCGCGTATCGCCTTGTATAGCGTCATGGGTTCACATCGTTAGGTAGAATACGATTCTACGCCTAACTTGTTTTTGCAGGAATGATGTGAATAGTATGGCCCTATATCTTATTGGAATGTATGAGATGTATGTGATGCATGTAAATTGCTCATGGCTGCGTGTCATGATTATTTCAGCTATTGTTAGCTGTCTATATTGTATTTAACGACTGCGTGTCGACCTTAATGCTTGAATCTATCTTTGTAATCTTCAATTTCTAGCTATTATAGGTAGTAGCCTAGTTTTGAGGTTACAAGCTTTCAAGCA
Organism: Dendrocalamus sinicus; assembly: GCA_036346575.1. Taxonomy (NCBI): domain Eukaryota; kingdom Viridiplantae; phylum Streptophyta; class Magnoliopsida; order Poales; family Poaceae; genus Dendrocalamus; species Dendrocalamus sinicus. The sequence goes on from CM070664.1 coordinate 12,001,429, forward strand.
TGGTGGCCTAAAGGAGTGATGTGGAGGATGGAGATCGTCTACACCTACATGGAGATGGAGATCACCATTTTTTGGGCCATACTACTTCACAGTTAAATGTGTTTATCTGTGATCTTATCTATCTTATTCTTATGCAATAATATTTGTGATATGTTGCTTTGGTAGGATAGAATCCCTCATAAAAATTAGGTGTTAATGCCCTTCCATATGTTGCACCAAAAGATAATGATCACCGCATGGTAGGTCTACCAAAGTAGAGTGCCGTCGGTTATCATCATTATTTGGGGTAGATGTCGGACATCTACATGCGGAAGCATTTGGTTTACTTAACAAGGTTATCAAAACAGTTTTGGACCTTGGGGCATAGGTTGGGGCCGGGGCATATTGAAGTCACCCAACAAGCAAGAGTCACATAGGGATGTGATTAGCAAGGTGTTGCTTACCCATGTCACTAGTTTTCTAGCCGTGATGCCAAAGCTCACTAGGAATTAGTGAAATGAGGATCTTGACCCACTATGTAACTTAGAGGAGTTTTGTTGCAAAACACATAGTGGGAGTCTTTTGTTAAATAGTTTAATAAAAGATGAACATAAACATAGTGCTAAACTTTGCATATTCTTTGTTGTAGATCATGTCAACTAATGCCGCATCCAGTTCTTTTAATTTGCGATCTATTCTTGAGAAAGAAAACTCAATGGAACGAACTTTATGGATTGGTATCGCAACTTGAGAATTGTTCTCAAGCAAGAGCGCAAGGAGTATGTCCTTGAGTCTCATTATCCCGATGACTTGCCTGATAATGCTCTCGCGGCGCACGGAGAGCTTATGAGAAGCAAACGAATGATTACCTTGATGTGAGCTGTCTCATGCTTGCCACAATGTCCTCTCGAGCTTGAAGCAATATGAGAACACAGATGCCTACAATATCATTGTGGGGTTGCGTGGTATGTTTGAGAACCAAGCAAGGGCCGAGAGGTTCAACACTTCAAAGTCCTTGTTTGCGTGCGAGGCTTGCGTAAGGGAATCCGTCACCCTCATGTGATTAAGATGATTGGCTACATTGAGAGTCCGAAAGCTTGGTTTTCCCCTTAGCCAAGAGTTGGCTATCGATGTGATTCTTCATCGCTCCCCGAGCTTTGAGCCATTCATATTGAACTATCACATGAACAACATGGATAAGACCTTGGCAGAGTTGCATGGGATGCTAAAAGTCACGAGGAAAGCATTAAGAAAAGCAGCAATCATGTGATGATGATGCAGAAGGCAAGGGCAAGCCCAATGTCAAGAAAGGCGCGGTCAAAGAAAGTTAGCTCCGATGAGATCGCGAGTCAAGAAGGGCGCTGCTCCTAATGCATTGTTACTACCGTAAGCAATCGTGTCATTGGAAAAGGAACGCCAAAGTACTTGGAGGATCTTGAGAAGAAGAAGGGAAGTACGACTTCCTCTCCGGTATAAATGTTATAGAGATCAATCTTGCTACTTCATCCACCGATTCTTGGGTATTTGATAACGGATCGGTTGCTCACCTTTGCAAATCGTTGCGGGGGCTAAGAAGAAGTAGAAGTTTGAGGAGGAGCGAAGTGGATCTTCGCGTTGGCAATGGAGCAAAGTTGTCATGCGGTCATTGTTGGCACCATGCCATTGTCTTTACCTTCGTGATTAGTTTTGGAATTGAATAATTGTTATTGTGTTCCATCTCTTTCCAAGAACATTATTTCGCTTCATGTTTGCAAGCGAAGGTTATGACTTTAGATCTGTGAACAATGGTTGTTCTCTTTATTTCAAAGATATGTTCTATTGTCATACTCCATTGGTGAATGGGTTATATGTTCTTACTCTTGAAGAGTCACCGGTCTATAACATTAATACAAAGAGGCAACGTTCGAATGATTTAAATCCCACGTTTATTTGGCACTATCGCTTAGGTCACATAAATGAGAAACGCATGGAGAAGCTCTATAGAGATGGTATTCTGCACTCATTTGATTTTGAATCATTTGAGACATGCGAATCTTGTTTACTTGGCAAGATGACAAAGGCACCTTTCACCGGTCAGGTGAACGGGCAAGTGACTTATTGGCACTCGTACATTCGATGTATGTGGACCAATGAGCTCACTAGCCGAGGGGGTTTTCGATGATTTCATAACTTTTATCGATGACTTTAATAGATATGGGTATATCTACCGATGAAGCATAAGTCCGAACTTTGAAAAGTTCAAAGAATTCCAAAATGAAGTGCAAAATCATTTAGGCAAGACAATCAAGTTTCTACGATCCGATCGTGGAGGCGAGTATTTGAGCCATGAGTTTGGCAATCATCTCAAGGATTGTGGAATTGTTCCACAATTGACTCCGCCAGAATACCTCAATGGAATGGGGTATCGAACGAGAAATCGCACCTTATTAGATATGGTGCGCTCCATGATGAGCCAAAGTGATCTTCCGTTGTCTTTTTGGGGTACGCTCTTGAAACACCGCTTTCACACTAAACAGGTTCCATCAAAATCAGTAGAAAAGACACCATATGAGATGTGGACAGACAACGCCCTAGCTTGTCTTTTCTTAAGATTTGGGGATGTGAGGCTTATGTAAAACGTTTACAATCTGATAAGCTCACCCTAAATTTGATAAATGCTTCTTTATCGGGTATCCTAAGGAAACAAAAGGATATTACTTCTATAATCAAGGAGAAGGCAAAGTGTTTGTCGCTTAAGATGGTGTCTTCTTAGAGAAAGAGTTTCTCTCAAGAAGGGATAGTGGGAGTGTTGTGGCTACTGACCAAACAGAGAGAGAGAGATGGTAGTGGAGAGTGATGAAGATAAGTGTAATGGCCTGGGTCCTCCCCATGGCTTGCTCGTATATATACATACACATGAGGAGTGCTTTTACGCTTATACCCTTACATCAAAGTTATCCCCTGCAGGGCGCTTATGTCATTACACATGGCCTATTCTAGGCCTTATAATCTCCTACCGAACTCTGGTTTAGGTGGGGCCACCCCTACGACAGAGCCTCTCATGGTGAAGGGCTTCACAGGCCGGCCATGTCGCCGAGTCCTTTGGCCCTCCGTCCCCTACTACCGTGAATTCCTCCAAGCTTGTGGTTGGGGGCCGTCCGGTATGGTGGTAGCGAGGTCGGCGCCTAGTCGTAGTAGACGCGCGCGCTCCGCCCCTACCCTTCGAACGGCGGCGCGGCCGGCGCGCTGCCGGAAATAGATGCGCGCCCCTACCCTTGAACGGGCGGCGCGGCCGGCGCCTGCCGAAATAGACGCTGCGCGCTCCGCCCCTACCTTCGAACGGTGACGCGGCCGGGCGCCTGTCGGGCGACGCGCGCTCCGCCCCTACCCTTCGAATGGGTGGCGCTGGTTAGCGCCTAATCGAAGTGACGTCGCGCCCGCCCCTACCCCTCGAACGGGTGGCGCTGGCCGCGCCCAAGTCAGTAGACGCGCGCTCGCCCCTACCCTTCAACGGGTGGCGCGGCCGGGCGCCTAAGTCGGCGACTCGCGCGCCCGTCCCTACCCTTCGAACGGGTGGCGCTGGCGCGCCAAGTCGGGCAGACGCGCGCTCAGCCCCTACCCTTCGAACGGTGGCGCTGGCCGGGCGCCTGTCGGCGGAGACGCGCGCGCTCCGCCCCTACCCTTCGAACGGGTGGCGCGAAGCCGGCGCCTAGTCGGCGCAGACGCGCGTGCGTCCGCCCCTTACCCTTCGAACGGTGGCGCTGGCCGGCGCCTGGTCGGCGCGCGCGCGCTCCGCCCCTACCCTTCGAATGGGTGGCGCTGGCGGCGCCCAAGTCTAAATGAGACGCGCGCACTCCGCCCCTACCCTTCGAACGGTGGCGCGGCCGCGTCTAGTCGGGCGAGGCGCGCGCGCTCGCCCCTACCCTTCGAACGGTGGCGCTGGCCGGCGCCAAGTCGGCGCAGACGCGCACGCCCGCCCCTACCTTCGAACGGTGGCGCTGGCCGGCGCTGGTCGGCGTAGACGCGCGCGCCGCCCCTACCCTTCGAACGGGTGGCGCTGGCCGCGCCAAGTCGGCGACGCCGCGCTCGCCCCTACCCTTCGAACGGGTGGCGCTGGCCGGCGCCTCGTCGGCGACGACGCGCTCCGCCCCTTACCCTTCGAACGGTGGCGCGGCCGGCGCCCTGGTCGGTAGCGCGCGCGCTCCGCCCCTACCTTCAACGGTGGCACGGCCGCGCGCCAAGTCGGAAAGTAGATGCGCGCGCTCGCCCCTACCCCTTGAACGGGTGGTAGCGGCCGGCGTCTAGTCGAAGAGACGCGCGCTCTCGCCCCTACCCTCGAGCGGTGGTAGCGGCCGGCGCCTAGTCGGCGAAGACGCGCGCGCCGTCTTCTACCCTTCGAACGGGTGGCGCGATCGCGATCGAGCTTGGCGCCGTATGGTTGCGCTCGGCTGTTGTGACCTTGCGCCTCGTAGTGCGCTTTTAATGGCGCTAGAATTACGCCGATGCGTTCGCCCGGTAAAAGTCGCCGTCGCGTCGTGCGATCGCCATGCCGCAGTGGGGCACGTGGCGACTCACGATCGTGCGCCGTGGGATGTGAGCGGTTGCGTGATCGCGCCGCTCGCCTCATCCCCGAGAAGTTGGACGCGTGTTGAAGAGGTAGGCGCCGGCGCTGCTTGGCCACCTACCAGCGCGCGCCTCTAGGCCCCAGCGGTTCTTCTTTCCAAATCTTGGACAATGAATCGCTGGGAATTTGATCCGTCTGCGTCTTTGAGCCACAAGGCGGCGAGCGGCCTTTATAAGGTGCTAGTGCCGAGGTGGAGGCACCCTTTCTCGCTTTGCTTTTTGATCTGCCGTTTCGCTTGCGCCCGTGCTAATTGTCACGCCGCTTGCTCCTTTGCTCGCTTCTTCTTCTTCTCGTCGCGAAGAGCGATGGCTAGCCCCGACGACGCCACCTACCACCCCGCGGCGGCCTTGCTCAGCTGTGGCGAGGTGACCCATCCTTCCCAAGAGTACAAACCGGTGCCGCGGGAGCTCGCGCCAACAAGTGGTGGAACGCGATGGAGCACTCGGGAGGCTCCTCGCTCCGCGTCTTTGGGAAGAGCCGCATGACGGAAGGGACGCTGCAACGACTCGAGGATGAGGGGAAGATCGTGGATCGAGTGGGGCTCGCTTACCCGCGGACGAAGGAGCCGGCCCGGCCCCGAGGCAATTGTTTTCGCTGCGTTCTTCGATGCCGCCTTGGATGCCCTCCACGTTGTTTGTGGGCGAAGTCCGCGGGCCTATAAGTTGGAGCTAGCCCAACCGACGCCCCACGCGATACTCGCCTAGTTGTCTTCACGTGGCGATGCGGGCAGAGGGGTGGCGCCCAACGCGAGCTTATTCGCCACCGCACGACGCACCGCCGACCTAGAAAGGTTGGCGGGCGTTGTCCAACCGGCGGTGGACTTCGTGCTCGGCGCCCCGCGCGACGTTGTTCCTGTGGCAGCCTCGTCGAGCGGCAAGCGCCCACCGGGCGCGGTGGTGGTTCTATTACACCGTGACCGAGAAGAGCAGAATGCAATGCCGAGGCGGGCCGATCTCGTTTAACAGCACGCCGAGTTTGAAGGCGGAGATTGACGATACGCGGAAGCTGCAAAGCCTCGTCGGTGTCGCCCGTCGAATGAGCGTGCGTGACCTAGCCGAGGAGTTCACGATGCATGGGGCGGCGCCACTCTCCTCCCGGGGGAAGTATGTTGTGCAGAATGGCCCCCGTGAGGATGGGTTCGATGCCTCCGTGTCTCGACTGCTTCCGCCCTCCGCCCCTTGTAAGTCGCCCAGCGCGCCATTGCATCTGTTTGGCTTCTGCCTAACTGACATGATCTCCTGCGTAGTGGCTCGGCTAGAAGATGCGGAGCGCGCGGTTCGGGCGCCTCGCCCGTGCACGCTTAAGGAGCACTGGGCTCGCGAGGCCGCGGTCAAAGCGGCTAGCGGCGGATAAACCGCACTGCGAGGCTGTAGGCATTGCCGCGTGCGGCGTGTGGTGCCGAAGAGCTTCCGCGGGACTTCGTGCACTCAGACGGTGATAGCCCTACGGGGCTGTTTCGCGGCGCCGCCCGTTCTCGGCCGCCGATGCGACCGGCAGCCACTCCGGCGCTAGCCCACCGAGATGGGGCGCGCGACCGCGGTGGGCCCGCCATACGCCGGAGGGTGCCCGCGCGGATCCCCGGCACCTTCTCGCCGACGCCACGAGCTCGTGCTCGCTCGCGCTATCGTTGAGTTGGGACCCGTCAACCCGGGGTGGCGCTGTTCGGCGAGCAAACCACGAGGACGGTGCGTTATCAACCGCAGCGCCCGACGAGGGCGTGCCCTGCGAGGGAACCGTGGGGCGGCGGTGATCGAGCTGGTGCTGCCGCAGAAGAATCGCTGTGCCCCCACAGCGAACGCTTCGACGCAGCCCCGCCGCCGACGAGGGGTCGACACGCTGTGCGGGGCCTTGCCGCGATTCCGCGGCCGGCGCGCGCGAGAAGACCTTCTCCCGACCGCCGAGGCGCCCGCCTCCCTGCGGGTGGTCGACCGGTGCCACTTCCTACCGTGACGAGGCGCGGAGGTAGGTGTGAGTCCTTTCTTCACCCCCGCGAGACTCTCCGATCTGCCGCCATTCTGCCGACATCGCGAGACGATGTCTCCGTGACGTGGCGAAGGATCGGCGGCGGGTATCTTGCGGGGGAGCCTCGTGCAGATGCCCCGCAGTGTCCACCGCCGACGTGGGCGTGGCGCGATAAATCTGGCGTGTTGGGGCGGGCTCGCTTCGCTCGGACTTTCTCCCGCCGGAGGTATTTTGCGACCTCACCGCCGCCGCAGAGCATGCCGACAACGGCCTCAACCGAGGTGCTGCGTCATGCGCGAGGACCTCCTAGCGCCGCGTTGCGTGCCTCGAGATGAGGGTAAGTATGTGCGCCGGCTTGTAAGTACCGCTGACGCCTTTGCGATTTGTTGCTTCTATCGACGCTTGCCCTCGCCGGTCCTTGACGGCCCACGTTCGGGGCGGAGGGCTCGAAGCCGCCTCCGCGGCAAACATCGCTCGCCGCCGCGCGGATGAAGAAATTCGTGCGCTGGAGGACGCCCGGTGGCCGCACAACTTGCGCCACGGCTTTTCGAGCGCCGCGCGCGGGAGCGCGCGCCGTGCAGCGGTCGACGCCCTAGAGGGGAGAACGCCACCGGTGGAGTTCTGCTGCGAGAACCGCCTTGCCTTGGAAAATGCGTCCATATCGGCATGGCGTGCCATGGAGTCTCGAACCAGGCCCTTTGAGATATGTGCGTCCGAGTGCGGATACCACGCACAGGCGGAGGCCTGCCGGAGACGCCGGGCGATCGAGGAGGGCGGCGTTGCTCTTCGTGGCGCCAGAACCTTTGGCGAGCATCGCAGCTATGTTGGTGCGTGTTTCGCCTCGCCGCTTCATACTCGTGGGTGTAGGCATACCCATGAGCTAGCGAATCCTCAACTGGATCCTCTCGACCGACCGGAGGTTATGTCGGACGCCATCCGCTCCATCGGGCCTAGCTGCGAATTTCCACCAACGGATCGGGGCCGCCGGGAAGGTGCGGCGAGTCGCCGTCAGCGAGCGTTGCATGGGAGGGGACCTCCGCGATGGCTTGAAGGGTCCTTCAGCGCCGCGCGACGACGGCGCTGGTTCGTCCGCACCGCGCCAAGGCCGGTTGGTCGGGTAGGGTAGGGGATGATGTGCGGTTCTTACGCTTGTGACCATGTAACCCTTTGCTTTACAATGGGACCAAGTAGTACTTTATGCTTGGTGTTACCGCCGGACGCGAGAGCGGGTTTGTGCATCTTGTTTATACTGCGGGAGTGGCGCATGCGAGGCGAACCTCGACGCCTTCGACTTCCTTTATAGTCCGAGACTCGCGGCGTGCGGGCGGGCCTCGCCGCTATGTAGTATTTAAAGTCCGGGGACTGGTGCGTGCGGAGGCGAACCCTCGATGCTACGCCTTCTTTATAGTCCGGGGACTCGCGCGTGCGGAGCTAGGCTCGACGCTACGTCTTCTTTATAGTCCGGGGACTCGCGCGTGCGGAGCTAGGCTCCACGCTACGTCTTATTTAAAGTCCGTGGACTAGTGCGTGCGGAGCTAGGCTCGACGCTACGTCTTCTTTATAGTCCGGGGACTCGCGCGTGCGGAGCTAGGCTCAACTCTACGTCTTATTTAAAGTCCGTGGACTAGTGCGTGCGAGCTAGGCTCGACGCCACGCCTTCTTTATAGTCCGGGACTCGCGTGCGAGCTAGGCTCAACGCCACGCCTTATTTAAAGTCCGTGGACTAGTGCGTGCGAGCTAGGCTCGACGCCACGTCTTCTCTTTATAGTCCGGGACTCGCGCGCGCGAGCTAGGCTCAACGCCACGCCTTATTTAAAGTCCGTGGACTAGTGCGTGCGGAGCTAGGCTCGACGCCACGCCTTCTTTATAGTCCGGGGACTCGCGCGTGCGAGCTAGGCTCAACGCTACGCCTTATTTAAAGTCCGTGGACTAGTGCGTGCGGAGCTAGGCTCGATGCTCGCCTTCTTTATACTCCGTAGAGTGCGCGCGGGCGTCCCCGCTTGCGCCTTATTTATACTCCGTAGAGTGCGTGCGGAGCTAGGCTCGACGCCACGCCTTATTTAAAGTCCGTGGATGGTGCGTGCGAGCTAGGCTCGACGCTTCGCCTTATTTATAGTCCGCAGACTCGCGCGTGCGAGCTAGGCTCGACGCCACGCCTTATTTAAAGTCCGTGGACTGAGTGCGTGCGAGCTAGGCTCGACGCCACGCCTTATTTATAGTCCGCAGACTCGCGCGCGCGAGCTAGGCTCGACGCTACGCCTTATTTAAAGTCCGTGGACTTTGTTACGCTTCAGCGGACGGGGATGTTCGGGAACAGCAACCTTTATTGAACTCCCATTTGCGCGGCGAGCATCGCTAACAACGGCCGGTGGCTCTACGCCGCTGTCCCGCTTCTAGGCGTAGTATCGCCGCAACATCGTCCGTTCCATGTGTGCGGAAGGCTTGTCCTTCGAGCGTGGCGGGCGGTACACCCTTCCGGCAATGCCTCGCTTACGATGTACGGGCCTTCCCACTTGGACTCCAGCTTGCCAACGGTTTCCGCCTGGAGCGCCACTCTGAGGACGAGATCCCCAGGCTTGAACCCCCGCGGGCATATAGAGCGGTCCCGAGTACGCATTGTCTGCCGCGCGTACTTCTCGACATGGTGGGCTGCGTCTGCCCGTATCCCGTCGAGGAGGTCCAAGGACACACGGCGCTCCTCTTCAGGTGCTTGGACGAGGACCCTCCGCGAGCCGGCCTTGATTTCCTCGGGCGTCACCGCTTCGTCACCGAAAAGGAGCTTAAACGGCGTGAATCCCGTCGGGCGTGTTACCGTTGTGCGAAGCGACCATAGAACGCTGTGAAGCTCGCTTGGCCACTTGCCCTTCGGCAATCCAACCAGGCGCTTTTTGATGGCGGCAGAAATGGCGCCATTCGCCCGTTCGACCGCCCCGTTGGACTGGGGATGCCCTACCGAGGCGAATCGGAGGGTGATGCCCATGCTGTCACAATAATCTTTGAAGAGGGTGGCGTCGAACTGCAGGCCATTGTCGACCGTGAGCTCCCGAGGCACCCCGAAGCGACATATGATGTTTTGCCATAGGAAGCGCTGTATGGCCGCAGAAGTTACTTTGGCCAGAGCGATCGCTTCCGGCCACCTGGAGAAATACTCCAGCGCGACTACCACGAACCGGAGGTCCCCTGGAGCTCGGGCAAGTGGTCCTACTATATCGAGACCCGGTAGCTAGTGGCCACACCGGGGAATTGGGTTGAGGCTTATCGGGGCTGCGGATGATGCGCGCCATCCATCGGCACCCTTGGCACCGACGGACGAGGTCTGGCGTCGGTGATGGCAATCGGCGATGAAGCCTTGTCTCAACGCCTGCCGACTAATGACCTTGGCGCCAGTGGGATCCGCATACGCCGCGTGGATTTCCGCCAAGAGCTCCTTTCCTCCTCGATCGAGAGGCGCGCAGAGAGCGCGCGCAAACCCCTTTCTTGTACAGTGTCCTTCGAACACTGGAAGGACCGTGCGCGATCTTTGCAATCGTCGCAGCTCGGCGAGGTCCTCCGGCTCGGGAGGCCTTGTAAGAAATTGAAAATGGGCTCGCCAATCTCCCGCCGATCAATGCGGTGGACAAGTGCCGCGTCCGGTTGTCTGCGCGATGGCCGCTTTGCTAACACCTCAGAATGCCCCTCGTGGGGCGATTCTTCGGCCGGCCGCCTTGGCGAGGGCGTCGGCTTGCTCATTCTCCGCCGGGGATGGCCTTGACGGTGACACCCAAAAGTGCCTTTTCTCACCCTCACCGCGCGGTACTTGGCCAACTCGGGGTCTTTGGCTTGATATGGCTTGTCCACATGGCCGCCACCAAGCGCGAAGGTCGCGGACAAAGACCGTCTCGCGCGATCGCCTTGAGCCGCGCCAAGCCAAAGAGTAGTGCCTCGTATTCAGCCGTGTTGTTGGTGGCGGGAAGGCAAGGCGCGCCGAGTACAGCAGCGCTGTCCTCGGGCGTGATGATCACCGCCCTACGCGCGCGGCGGCACGCGTAAGCTCTGTCGATTGTAAGCGCCGAGCGGGATCATCGTGCGTCCCGCCGAAGTTGGGCGGCGGGGTCCATTCGGCGAGAAAATCCGCCAAGACTTGGGATTTAATTGCCATCCGCAAAGCATACGTCAGGGAGAAGGGAGCGAGCTCGGCGGCCCATTTACCGATGCGCCCTGTGGACTCCTTGTTGTGTAGCATCTGCGCGAGAGGAATGAGGAAGGCACGTGATCGGGTGAGCGTAAAATAATGCCGAAGCTTCCTGGAGGCCATGACCATCGCATAGGCGAGCTTCTCAAGCTCCGTGTATCTTGTCTTGGCGCCTTGAAGGGCTTCGGAGACAAAGTAGACGGGCCGCTGCATGGCGCCTTCCTCTAAGACGAGGACGGCGGCCGACGCGTGGTCGACGCGCCAGATAGAGCAGAGGAGGAGCCTCAGTGCCGGGCGACGAGTGGGGAGGCTTGCCGTCTTTGCTGAGCTTGTTGAAGGCCTTGCGCGATCTCCGTCCCAACGAAATCCATCGCACCGCGAGTGTCTTGAAAACGGCAGCCCGCTCCGCCGCCACGGATAGAAGCGGCTTAATCGTCGCCATGCGACCGCCGACCTCTGGACCTCCTCGTTGTCTTGGGCGGTTCCATACCGGATGGCGTCTACTTTGTCGGGTTCGCTGGATGCCCGCCGGACACGAGAAACCTAGGAGTTTGCGCGCCGCACTCAAGACACACTTGTCGGGGTTGAGCTTGATGCCCGCCTTCCGAGGTTGTCGAAGGTCTCCGGAGGTCCCGGCCGTGTAGAGCAAGTTGCCGAGTTTTGACCACCACGTCATCGACATAGGCTTCAACGTTCCTCCCAAGTGGGCGGCGGGGCAATGGCGACGAGGCGGGTGAAGGTAGCGCTGCGTTCTTCAAGCCAAAGGGCATTCGACGGCGAGCGTCCCAAGTGGTGTGATGAAACCGGTCTTCTCCTCGTCATCTTCGCCATGTATACCGGTGGTAGCGGAATAGGCGTCCGAAACTCATGAGTTCGCACCAGCGATGGCGTCAACCGATTGATCAATGCGCGGCAAGGGTAGTTGTCCTCGGGCACGCCTTGTTGAGTGTCGTGAAGTCGATGCACATGCGCCCGAGCCCCGCCGCCTTTTGACTAGCACCGGGTTAGCGAGCCATTCGGATGGTGGACCTCGCGGATGACCCCGCGCGAAGAAGCTTTGCCACCTCGCTTTGGCGCTGCTGCCGATCCATCGACATACGCCGAGCCTCGCTGACCGGCTTGGCGTCGGGGCGGACCGTCAAACGATGCTCGATTACTGCTCGGTCTACGCCCTTGATGTCCTCCGGGGACCATGCGAAGATGTCAACATTGTTCTGAAGCACTCGGAGCAGCTCCCGTTCGACCCCCGGTGGGAGTCCCTCGCCAATGGACACAAACTGCCCCTCCGCCTGGAGCGGCACCTTCTTGACGCCGCATTTGGGCCGAGACTTGGGCGTCCACCCGGGAGCGGAGGGCCCATCGCCGGGCGCGCCGGAGAGGGCATGCACCGGGCGATGCGGGACGCGGCTGTCGCCTTCGCGAGCCGGCGAGTCTGATCGCGAAGATGGTGATGACACCCTCCGGGCCCGGAGCTTTACACACAAAAAGGCGTGGTGCGGGATTGCCTCGAAAGAGTTGATGGCGGTCGCCCGATGCGGCGTTGTAAGTGCGGGATATCCACGACATCGAAGGTGACATGCTCGGTCGGATGTTACCCTTGTTACCCTCCCGACGGAAAGTGACAGAAGGGACACGTGCCCGTGGCTCGCAGCGGTTGACCCCGAAGCCTTGAAGTGGAGCTCTTGGTCGCTCTAGCCGGCCGGGGATTGCCATGCGGTTGAGGGCTTCGCGAATAAGATGTTCGCGGAGCTTCCCCGTCGACAAGGACGCGCCGACTTCGCAGCATGCTATGTGGGCTGGATGACTAGAGGTCTTGGTGAGGTACTCCACGCCCTGGCGTCGTTTAAGTCGAAGGTGATGTTGCGGGCGGCATCCACGATTCTGTTGCTCCCGGGCTTTGAAGAGGAGCCTCGGTGATGGCGTTGACGGTGTGATGTCACGCCCTCCGTTGCGGTGGCCCGTATGGGGCCATCCCTGGTGCCCCACGTGGGCTTCGGCGGGGCCGAGGAGGCGAGCCCGAGATCCGGCCGTCACCCTCCGCGGCTCCATCACCGCGATGCATGCCCTTGTGTAATGATCGCCGTGGCCGTGTACCTCGCACCACTTGGCATAGTGCGGAGCTCTTGCTCTGCGTGGGGTTGGCCACCGCGATCAAATCCGCCCTCCGATCCCGGTCTCCCTCCGTGAGGCGGTCGTCCTTGTCGGCGCTCTGGTGGCGAGACATGGCGGGCCGCTGCGACCGGCCGGGCGGCGCCGAGGTTTAGGCTCGCACCGTGAAGAGCCTTCTGCACCTCGGCCTCCGCGCTCGGGAGGGCCTCCTCGGGCTTTCGGCTCGGCTCGGCCGAGAAGGGACCACCCGCCCGACCTCGCGCAGGCGCGCCTCACGGCGAGGCCGAGGGCGATGATGCTGCGTCTTCGCGCATCCTCCTCCGCCGCGCATACTCGCCCATTTTGTCGAAGAGCTTGGCAATCGCCGTGATTGGCCTCCGTCGTTGTATTCGCCATCGCCCGGCGGCGAAAACCCCGTATGGCTGCACTAACGACCGTGGTTTCATTAACATCGTTTACGGCGAATCTTGGCCAAGCGCTTGAAGTAGCCCCGAGCGCCTCAGAGGGTCCTTGCTTCACAGCAAGAGTTGGTCCGCATCGATTCGCTCGACATAATGTCCTTGAAAGTTGCTACGGCCGGTCGCGGCTGCTCCCACGCGTAGATGGAGCCGGCTCTATGGTAAAACCAAGAGAGCGCCACTCGCGTGCGGTGCGAGGGGAGTCCTTCGCCTTGCGGTGTCGTCTCGCCCGCGCCTCGATCGCGGTTTCGTACACGCGCACGAACTTCGCGAGAATCCGTGTCGCCTTTGTACGGGTCGGTGATGCAAGGGAACTTGAAGTCTTGGGCCACGCCGCTGCTGCCCCGCCAAAGCGGGATTCGGATCCACACGCCGCAGCGCACGCTGGGCGTGGGGCTTCGCGATCGCCCGCCCTCGGCGTGGGCTCGGGCGCGACCATCGCGCGCGACGCTAACTCCGAGCCTTCGCATATCTCGACGGCTCCGCGAAGGTCCCCAGCTCCATTGGAATGCATTGAGCCGCCAGCAGGGCACTTTCCATCGCCGGTGCGGCGGGTTTGCCGGCATTTCGACGGCGGGTCGGGCGCGGACGCATCAGCGCCGCGAGGTCCCGACTGCCGGCCGCTCCGTCGTGGCTACCTCGCGCCGCTGGTCCGCGCGCCGGCGAGGTTCTGCGATGGGGCGGCGAGGTCACTGTCGTTGCGTCGGCGGGATCGGTTGTCGCTGTGTTCGTGTCGACGTCTTCGATCGCGGGGCCTGTCCCGCAACGCCGGTGGCGGGCGGGTCGTCGCGGTGCGGTGACGAGGTTGTTCGTCGCGGTGCCGGTGGACGGGTTGGTCGCCACCGCGCGACGCCGACGTCTCCGCTACCGCACTGCATCGGCACCGCGTCGCCCCGCTGCGATGCCGGCCCCGTACTCATCGACGCCCGAGCCGCCGCCTTCTTTCCCTTCGCCGCGGTGAAGCTTTTTCTGCCATCTTTTTCCTTCGATCTTGAGCTTGTCTCCGTCCTCCCCACGGACGGCGCCAAGCTGTTGTGGCTCTTGACCAAACAGAGAGAGATGGTAGTGGAGAGTGATGAAGATAAGTGTAATGGCACTGGTCCTCCCCATGGCTTGCTCGTATATATACATACACATGAGGAGTGCTTTTACGCTTATACCCTTACATCAAAGTTATCCCCTCAGAGGCGCTTATGTCATTACACATGGCCTATTCTGGCCTTATAATCTCCTACCAGAACTCTTGGGTTTAGGTGGGGCCACCCCTACGACGAGGAGCATGGTGCAACTTGAAGAAATTCGAGAAACACAAAACGTTTCAGCTCCTCTGTAACCACAACAGATGAACAATGCATTGAAGAACTTTGTGGACACACCGGCACCACGTAGGTCGAGAGGTCACGTCGTGCACCGAGAGGTACATGTTCTTGACTACTCAACAACGGGACATATTGTTGTTAGACAACGATGAGCCTAAGACCTATGAAGAAGCGATGGTGGGACGGACTCGAGAAATGGCTTGAAGCCATGAGATCCGAAATTGAATCCATGCACGAGAATCAAGTTTGGAACTTGGTTGATCCCCGATGGTGTTAAAACCATTGAGTGCAAATGGATTTTCAAGAAAAGATAGACATAGATGGAAATGTTCACATCTATAAAGCGCGATTGGTGGCCAAAGGTTTCAAACAAATTCAAGGTGTTGATTATGATGAAACTTTTCGCCGTCGCAATGCTAAAGTCTATTCGGATCATTCTAGCGATTGCTGCATATTTCGACTATGAAATATGGCAAATAGATGTCAAAACAGCTTTCCTTAATGGAAATCTGAGTGAGGATGTGTACATGACACACCCACGGGTTTTGTCGATCCGCAATCACCGGAAAGATATGCAAGTCAGTAAAGATCCATTTATGGATTAAAGCGGACATCTCGGAGTTAGAACATTCGTTTTGATGAAGTAATCAAAGGGTTTGGTTTCATCAAGAATGAAGAAGAGCCTTGTGTTTACAAAAAGCTAGTGGGAGCGCACTCGTGTTTCGGTCTTATATGTGGATGACATATTACCGATCGGAAATGACATTCCTATGCTCGAATCTGTTAAGTCTTCATTGAAAAATAGTTTCTCTATGAAAGACTTAGGAGAGGCGATATATTCGGGCATCAAGATCTATAGGGATAGATCAAGAAGGCTAATTGGATTAAGCCAAGATACGTACATTGACAAGGTGTTGAAAAGGTTCAACATGCGGGATTCCAAGAAAGGCTTCCTACCTATGTCACATGGTATAAATCTTAGCAAGAGTCGGTGTCCTAGTACACCGATGAGCGGGATAAAATGAATGCGATTCCATATGCTTGGCTATGGGATCCATTATGTATGACATGCTTTGTACACGTCCGATGTCTCGTATGCTTTAAATGCTACAAGTAGATACGATCGGATCCAGTGAAAGTCACCGGATTGCGTAAAGAACATCTTGAAGTACTTGAGAAGAACTAAAGATGTGTTCCTCGTCTATGGGGGTGAGGAAGAGCTCATTGTAAATGGTTGCACCGATGCTAGCTTCCAAACCGACAAAGATGATTTTAGATCGCAACTGGATTTGTGTTCACTTTGAATGGCGGTGCGGTGAGCTAGAAGAGTTCCAAGCGAGAGCGGTTCTTGATTCTACAACGAAGCCGAGTACATAGCGACTTCAAGCCGCTAAAGAGACTGTTTGGATCAAGAAATTTGTTTCGAGCTTGGTGTGGTGGCTAGTGCCTCCACCCAATGGACCTCTCTTGTGACAATAGTGGGGCCATTGCGCAAGCCAAGGAGCCTAGATCGCACTAAGTCCAAGCACATTCTACGGCGATTTCATCTCATCCGCGAGATTGTGGAGAGAGGCGATGTGAAGATATGCAAAGTACAAACGGATTTGAACATTGCGATCCGTTGACAAAGCCGCTTCCCACCAAAGCATGAGGCTCACACTAGGGCAATGGGTATTAGACACCTACATGGTTGACTCTAGTGCAAGTGGGAGATCTGTTGGTGATATGCCCTAGAGGCAACATGGAGATGTTGAATATATCACATACTATGTTTATGATACATTGCTTTGTTCCTTGAAATAGACATTATCATTATTGATCAATGAGTATGTGACTTATTCATGAGACTCTTAATGCCAAAATGTTGCTATTTCTAAATGATCCTCGATCATATATCATATGACGAACAAATATGATTCAAAGATCAAGATATGTATTGATTGATGATCATGTCTCATGGATCATGGTATGGAGATACCAAATCAATAATATGGACATGTGTTAGTGAACATATGTTGGATAGACCCGCCATGAGACACTGCAGAGATTCCATGTGTCATTAGTTGGTCTCAAGTAGTGTTTATGTAGAAACCTTAGACTTGATATCATCATGGTTCCCAACATGCGTAGTAGCCTATTTTGGGAATACTAACCACTACTCCGTGAATCGGGTAGTCATAAAAGTAGTCTTCGGGTTTGCTATGAAACATGTAGTGGGATGTGAATGATCAAGATAGAATTTGCCCCTCCTTATGGGAGAGATATCTCTGGGCCTCGATGTAATGGATTATGAAAGTGCATGGCCATGCCAATGTGATTGAGGAGTCAATCACAAGTTTATAATCCATCACGGAATCGAGAGAGTGATTGAGCTATTAAGAGGATGACACAGTCTCGCCTTGAGCTTAATCTATATCGTGAGGCAAAGGGATTCGTACATGAGAACATTACGAGTTCAGTGATATGATCTTTACGTATACTTTGGGGTTAATATGTCTTGCTAGAGGCCGCTATTAACAGGGTGACCGGAAAGGTGTTTCCGGTCACGACCAAGTATACGTGAACCTGTGGTCGCACACTTAACGGGTTGGAACACTAATTCGAATGTGATTCGGATGTGGGCTCAATTCGGATAGAGATCCTGATAGACTCCTATTGAGCCTCGGTCCACGAGGCCCAAGTGAGGAGGTCTATATATTTGGAGGCGGGGGCCGAGGTACACACGCTCGTTCCTCCCGAGCAAAACCCTAGCCGCCACCTCCCGAGCCAAACCCTAGCCGCTCGCGAGTCTTTGGTACACTCGCGATCGGCGTTCCACCCGGACGTGTGGATACCGGTGGAGCGCCGCTCGTTGCGACGTTGATCGGCATCAACAAACTACGATTGGATCGCTCGTGGTGTGGTTGATCGCGTGGAGGAGACGATCTGTTCGGGACGATCGGCTACTTCCACTACTATCTCGACGCGCGTGGTTGGATCGGCTTCTCCAACTCTTCTTCATTGCACTGCGCGTCTAGTGGTAACGATCTATGATCCCTCCTTAGCATGATGTCCTGGTGTGCGCGGTAGAAATTTTATTTTCTGCTATCGTAGCCTACGCGCTTTCCTTCAAGTCCCTCATCCGATTATCCCCAATTCCCATATGTGGGTTGTGGCTGGTAACCCTAACTAATAGCTCCACCTCCACACACTCCACGTGACCACACCTCCACCACCACGGCCTGCTCCTCCCATCCCACAACGCGCGCATCTTCACGTCGAACTTCTCCACTACCTCATGTACTTTGACTCCAGCTGCACCTCCATGTGCGCCAGCTGGCGTCATGGACACCTACGTTGTCGCGCTGTGGCCTCTACCTCCTCCTCCTCTGATTCTAAGGTATTTTCTTTTGGCCAGGAAGGCGAGCCATTCGAGTCCTGCAATCCAATTAGAGCATATTGAGTTTCTTTAATCCAGCATGGCACCATGTCAAGGACCAAAGACTCCTGGAACTTGTTGATCCTAGATGGGGCAAGGCTAGTGTTTATTTTTGCAAATTCATGGCGCTGATTTTGGGATCTTTGAGATCTCCAAGGATCAAGTGGTTGGTAGGTAAGTAGGTAAGCTTGGGGCAATAGGTTGACGACTTGCCCCCAAATGCTAGGGCTTTCTGAGCTATTCCTAATTCCTGCATGAAAGGGTCGGGTAACTGGTTCTGGAAAGAAAGAAAGGGTCCATTAACTGAACTGGAAAGAAAGAAAATGTCCATTAACTTAGTTTACGCAAGTTTGGTGGAATTGTGTTCAAGGCTTCAAGCATATTCTAAATTTGTAGAAAAAGGCAAGCAATGAGACTATTGAAGCGCTATGGGTAGGCTATGCAATCACAATTTCAAAAATTCTATAGCGTAAACAAGGAACCTCCGTTAGTAATAGATCACAGGATTACCACTAGATGTGTAGACTCGTAGCGGAAGTAGAGTCAAGTAGCATGTTGATGCGGTGATAATTGTACTAGGCGCACGTCTCCTCCTTTAGCTCCTTGTGATCATCACATGTTGCGGATTGTCCTAGTGCTGAAACTTCCCATCAACACTTCCAAGATATCCACACGTACAGGGCAGGAACACCAAGCGCTGGAGTGCTAGCACTGGCTGCGTGGTATTAGATGAGAAAGGTGTGGAGTTTAGGGTTTTGGGAATTCCAAATTCTCTCTCTGTATCAAACCCTATACCATCGCGTCTCTCTATTTATAGGCATTCATAATGGTCCTCAAACTTGATGCTCATTAGAAACTCGTGGCCTACATGAATTCATATGACCATTTGAATTATATCCCAACCCCTTAAGTGTGCAACCCTATAGGTTCACGTACACTTAGACATGCCCTGAGTATTCGTACTCGTCCACTAATCGGTAGCGGCCTCTAGCAAGACATGCCGACTCCCAAGTATACATAAATATCATATCAGATGAACCTCAACAAAGCTCATATGTATTTCCCTTTACCTCACAATATCGGTCAAGTTCAAGGCAAGTACATACCATCTTTGTTGGTTAGCTTGACCACTCTTTCTCGATTACGTGACTCGAATTCCCCGACTATGATTAACTCTTTAACTGCGAGTAGCATGGTCATGCATTTCTGGAATCCAATCACTCGAGAGGTCTAGAGATATCTCTCCCGTTATATGGAGGGGCAAATCCTATCTTGATCAACCATACCTCGATGCATGCACCATGATAATCCAAAAGCTACCTTTATAACTACTCAGTTACGAAATAGCGTTTGGCAACTCTTAAGTTAGCCATTATGCATCACGAGTACGTGCGACGGCCTCAAGTCTAAGGACATAGCATACATAATGTAAACGAGACCAACTAATGACATTTAAGAATGCAACGTTCTCACAGTGTGTCACGGTGGGTCGATCCAATCCAATACTGCCTAACATGTGTCTATATTATTAGTTTGATATTTCCATATCTATGACCCGTGAAATATGGTCATCAACCAATACATATGCTAGTCTATTTATATATATTCTCATGTGTTTCCGACTAGGGATCATTTAAGAATAATCATTGCAAAAATATAGAATTTCATAATCAAGCCACATACTCGATAATAAATATTAATATTATTCAATAGATCATGAACATAACAAAACAATGTGGTCGAGCCAACGTATTCGAAACAATGTGGTTGAACCTACGTGATCGACACAACATGATCGAAACAACATGGTTGGCCAACGTAATCAACCCAGCATGATCGAAACAACTTAATCATCTCTATAATTATCTCTAAAGCATATTTCTAACAACTATGAGAGCATGTGACTCTCCTAGGTCATATTGCATATTTCCATTAGCTTTTGAAATATTAACGCGTAATAATTCTTGTCCAGGTTTATATCACTTCAGCAGTGATTATGCTTTATGCGTTGTGGCTTGTAGGCCATGTTAACGCATTGATTGTGGGAGAATTTGCCGTGGGAAATCCACTGCACTAGCTGCAAAATTTTCACGTTAAGAATTTAGCTTGGGCTATGATGTACTTTATGTAGATAAAAAGCAAGTGCACCTTGCCTTAGCGCTTTGCATAAAAATCAGCCTCCTGTTTGATCCTCGCCTCTCCAACATTTATGAGTTGGTTTAAAACGTCACTATGTTATACGGATATTTTTCAAAAGTTATACATCTGTATCAGATACCGTATTAGATATGGGTATTCTACCCGTGCTCCGACTTACCTCCTTGATTTTTTGTTTTTTCAAAAAAAATCCCAATTTTTTTTTCTGATACTTCGTTGATTCATCTCCCATTCGGCTTGACCTAATACGTTCCATCGACTCATCCACAGATCCTTCGACTCGCGCCCGCGCCCACGCTCTCACAACTCTCGTCTCCCCCGCCCTTGCCGCCGCCAAGACCGCGCCGCCGCTCCCCCCGGTCGGCCACTCCCCTTCCCTCCGGTCGTCTCCACGCCGCTCCCCTTCCGCGCCGGCTCCCGTTCCCTCCCCGGCCCCGCGCCGCCGCCAAGGCGCCGCCTCCACGCCGCTCCCTCCAGTCGGCCGCCTCCACGCTCCCCTTCCGTGCTGGCACCCGTTCCCTCCCCGGCCCTGCACCGCCGCCAAGGCGTCGCCGCATCCACGCCGCCCAGACCACGCCACCTCCACGCCGCCTCCCTCGGTGTGGTAATCTTCTCATCGATCTGCCTACTCATGACCTGACCATAATAGGCATAGATAATCAAATTACTCAAGTACTGAAAGTCTTTTACTATATCAATCGTATGTTCTTATTTCATAGCACAAATTTTGAAGGTCTTATTACGAAACATAAGCCAGATGATTTTGCAGTTTGCTTAAGTTTTTTTATGGAACTATGCTTAAGCTAGATGATTAGGCAGCTTATATATAATGAAGAAAAAGCACTCCTCACCAAACTGCATAGAGACATCTGGCGGCAAGATTTCACTATTGGAGGTCATGGTGTCATAGACTCTTCTCCAGCTTGATTGGAGATTGGCCATGACAAACAGATGCAACTTGGTTGGCCTACATAAGCATTTAGTCAAAGACAAACAGAGATTAGGCAGCTTATAAATGATGGAAATTAGCTGATTTGATGCAATCCTACTAGGACCGTTGATTTGTGTAAAAAAAATTTAAGAATTTTGGAGCAAAGTAAACATATATCCTCACTGAATGTGAGGTTTTCTATGACACTCATATAAGACAGTGTTGTATATATGACCTGACTATGATAGGCATAGATTTTTTTTATGGTCTTATATATGACCTCACCATAGTACATCATGCTTCTCATTTCGCGGGTTCGAATCAGCCTCTCTGCAAAGCAGGGGAAAGGCTGCCTAGAAAATCTCCTTCCTCAGACCCCACACTGTGGGAGCTTCGGCACTGGGTACGCCCCTTAATATTAAGGTATTCTCGGTTTCTCAATTCTTCATAAAAATTCATTAATTTCTAATTTATTTTATATTTATTACATATATATAAACGTATTGTCGTATCGGTGTTTTTGGGAAAATGGCGAATTGCGGTATCGCGTATCAGTATCGAGGTATCCGGCCAACATAGTTTAGGCATGCAAAATATAACTTGCGTAATGCATATGAGTTGTCTCAGGAAAAACAGATTGCCAAACTGTACTTGTATCTTATAACTAGTTGATATATATCAATTTCTTTGTTCTCAATTTCATGAATATAGCTAATTTGGCCCAATCTGTACATGTGTAGTAAACTCATGGGTGGGTTCTTTTGGGCTGATGGCTTATGACTTATGGCTTACATATTTAAATCCTGGTTGTTCGAGAGAGGTAGTACGCACAGGAAAATAGTCGCATGTGATTTTGGCCGATAGAGCTAAACTCAGTACACTTTTTACTATAATCTTCCTGTTGACCCCGCTTTAAAAAATACACCGTTTAAAAGCTAGTTACTGTAGACAGTACAAACATAAGCCGGTTGAAAGTCGAAAAGAACTCAGCTCATGTTTTGTTTCTGGAGCTGTAAAATATTAGCATGTAGTAAACTCATGATAATCACGCTTCCAAGGCATGAAGCATCGTCGAGTTAAATTGTAATTTTTTCCCGTTAGTTTTTAATTTCTTTATATTATTTTAGATGTTATCTCTAATACGAATAATTGTACTTTAACTATTGCTATTGTGGGCTTTTATGTTTTCTATTCAACAATATTTTTATAACTTCAAACGCCCATCCTGAAATTTCTGGGTCCACCACTGAACCCCCATGTCCCACGTTAGGTCCGCCCCTGATTCAGGGAGATGGCGCGGCCAGAGGAGAAGCTGCGGTGCACGAAGGAGCCCTTCATAGAGGATGTCGGCACCCGGAGGATGTAAGGATGCTCGCGTGCCTGCTTTATATTTCCGCACATTCGTCGTCGTTGCACAATGATTGTGTACTGACTCTGTTTGTTTGCTTCGATTGGTTTGTTGCTTCAGAAAGAGCATCCGGTTCAGCATGTTTTCGGGCAACGAGATACGCCAGTCCGCGGAGGTGCAGGTCTGGAACAACCGGATCTATGGGCACGACATGAAAGCGGTGCCCAATGGATTGCTCGATACACGAATGGTAACCCACACTTTCTATCATGGTATAGTTGTAACTGTTCCTTTTGTTATGACAGTCCACGCAATTTCTTTCCTTGTGCCAAATTTCAGGGAGCTGCAAACAAGCTTGGGGAGTGCAGTACTTGCCATGGTTCATTTGCTGAATGTCCCGGTCATTTTGGTTACCTGAAGCTTGCGCTTCCAGTGTTTAATGTTGGATTCTTTAACTGTATTCTGGATGTTTTGAAGTGTATATGCAAGGTATCACTGTGAAGCTTATGTATTGGATGTATCTCCTTTGTTGTAATTCTTATACTTGTTCTCCCATGCCTTTCCAGAACTGCAGCAGGGTTCTTCTTGTGGAGAAAGATCGCCGAGAGTTTTTGAAGAAAATGAGAAATCCCAGAGCAGATGCTCTACAGAAAAGTGCTATCATGAGAAAAGTGAGGGATAAATGCAAGCTATCCCGTTGCCCCTGGTGTGGATACATAAATGGCAAGCTACCTTCTAATACCCCTTTTATCCTCGTTTCCTCACCACTTCTAAATTTCCTTGTAAATGCCTAGTAATGAACACCTGACTGCTGATAGAACTTAAAAGCTAATATTTTAGAAAACCTTTCTCAATTCTGCCCTTTTGTTTTGTTGGAAGTACAGGTGTAGCTAAAAAGGGCAGAGCAGGCTTGATAATTCTTCATGATTGTAGCAAAACTTTGGATGGAAGTACTGAAGAACTCCGGTCTGCATTATCACACAAAAAAGAAAAAATATCCATTAGTGCAGTTCGCATGCTAGACCCTGCAACTGTTCTCTCTCTTTTTAGAAGAATGTCTGACGAGGTAGTTGTCATTTTTCATCTTTCAAGAGTATTAGTTTATTTTGGAAGACTCAAGAGTATTACTTTTATACCACAATTTATAGGAAATAGGGTGCTTTGATTAGTTTTACTAATTTTTCTATCATGTTTTAATATTATGCAGGATTGCGAATTGCTAAACCTTGGTGATAGACCCGAGAAACTTATTGTGACAGAGATTGCAGTGCCACCTGTGCCTATCCGTCCTTCTGTTTTTGTTGGTGGTGGTAGAATGAGGTTTGCTCTTCAGGCCGTTAAAAACTTATGCTTAGTTATACTCATCATAACCAATGGTGATTCAGCACAGCCACGTGTAATTGTAACTTCATGAATTATCTTGCTTCTTGCAGCAATGAAGATAGCATTACTGTCATATTGAAGAATATTGCTAATTCAAATTCCATCCTCAAGGAAACCCTTCAAACTGGTGGTCAGCTCATGAAGTGCTTTGTAAGATAACTCAGCGCTCTTCATTTGTTTCTTCTTACATTTTTCCTAGAATTCTCAACATCTCTTTCACCCTTTGTGGAATGCTACTTTCATATTTAGAAACCAGTGTGCCTCTATCTTTCCAGTGTGTCTCTATCTTTCATGTAATGCACAGCTTGATAACTGAATATTGGTTGGTTGAATTCCGTTTGGATCCCTATCCCAGTTTATGATGCATTTTAAATTTTGGTTGGCTATATGGAAGTGCTATTTCAAGACAATGATTTATTCAAGGATTACGTTAATAAAATTTATGCTAACAGAATTGACTAGTTTGAAGTGGTAGGTTCAACTAAGGCTTTCCATTAAGTTGCCCATTGGACTGGTGCATTATCAACATGGCAATTCAAAGTGTTTTATATCTGAAAATCTGACATTCAAACTGATAAGATTTTTAGATATTCCTGATTAGCTAACTAACAAACTCAAAGCACTCTTTCAAGTAAAAAAAATGAAGCCATCTTTATGGTTGGAAAACGGCCATTTTAGAGAGTTGAAAATTATGATTTTTATTTGGCTACGTAAAATGTTATTTGTCGCATCAAGTCCTTCAATAAAAAAATTTAGGCCGCACAATTTGCATCATGATAATTTCCAGTCTCGTGTGATTTTAATTATTACAGTGTAAATTTTACGGATATCCTCTAGCTCAATTATCTCCTTTCTTTGAAGGATTGCTGGCAACTCCTTCAACTTCAAGTAGTCGAATATATTAATAGTGATGCACCCTCTCTTCCTGAGTCACAACATCGTGGCCTTGTTCAACGACTCAAAGGGAAGACAGGGCGATTTCGTGGCAACTTGTCTGGAAAACGTACTGAGTACACTGGAAGGACTGTCATATCTCCTGATCCAAATTTGAGAATAACAGAGGTACTCGTCCATGTTTGATCGATGTCCTTTATGTTCACTCTCCAAACATTTTTTTCATGTCTTCATTAATTAACACTTCAGGTGGCCATTCCCGTTTTGATGGCTCGAGTTTTGACTTATCCTGAAAGGGTTTCATACTATAACATAGAGAAGCTGCGTCAGTGTATCCGAAATGGACCACACAAACATCCAGGGGCAAATTTTATTATACAACCTGATGGAACGAAGCTGTAAGTTGTATTTTGCTGAAATACGGAATTGTTATCAAGTTCAGCTTTCATACTTTGTTGTGGACTACTTTTTTAGGCACTTAAAGTACTGCGATAGAAGGATCGCTGCTCGGGATTTGAAGTATGGCTGTATAGTTGAAAGGCATTTAGAAGATGGAGACATTGTCCTCTTCAATAGACAACCGAGCTTA
The DNA here is from genome assembly GCA_036346575.1 of Dendrocalamus sinicus. Classification (NCBI taxonomy): domain Eukaryota; kingdom Viridiplantae; phylum Streptophyta; class Magnoliopsida; order Poales; family Poaceae; genus Dendrocalamus; species Dendrocalamus sinicus. Next base: position 12,026,750 of record CM070664.1, read on the forward strand.
CATAGAATGTCAATTATGTCTCACAGGGTATTAATAGCTCCATTTTACACATTTACACCGTACTTGCTATACTAAAATATTTACCTCACCTTTGGTTCCATGCTCTTTGTATTTAAACACAGGCAAGGATAATGCCCTGGAGAACACTAAGATTTAATGAGTCTGTTTGCAATCCATATAATGCTGATTTTGATGGGGATGAGATGAATTTGCATGTCCCTCAGACAGAGGAAGCTCGCACCGAAGCTCTTATGCTAATGGGGGTAGCACTTGCTAACTTTTCTTGTTATAGTTGAGCATTTTTTTTGTTTGGTTGATGCGCTATAACTATTTTGGTAACTGATATTTGTACCATCATTATTTTTGCAGGTTCAGAATAATTTGTGTACCCCTAAGAATGGGGAAATACTGGTTGCTTCCACGCAAGACTTCTTGACATCTTCTTTTCTGGTTACAAGAAAAGATACCTTCTATGACAGGTCTTCATTTACTCTCTTGTGTTCATATCTTGGTGATGCAATGGAGAACATTGATTTGCCAACACCAGCCATGATTAAGGTAAGATTTTTCATACGGAATGAGCTTCTTTTATGGCTATATGTTCGTCTTGATTCAAGGTTTGTTGCAATCATCAAATAAGTTCGGAAAAAGTCCACTTTTGGTCCCTTTGGTCCATATCGTCAAAAATGAGCTTATGTGTCAAAAACCATTGACATGTGGACACTACGTCCAGGGTTCTGAAAACCGGCGGTTACCGGCTGGTAACCGGATTTCCCGGTGGATACTGGGAAATAAAAAACCGGCCGGGTTTTTTCGAAGTGTATTTATATTTGTGAGTCTTTTGTGACTACGTAATGCACCTTCTAGGTTGGTTTAAACATTTTTTGTACTAGATTACCTATTGTATGAGTTAAATATGCTTCAAAACATCCCTAATTTAACTTTTTCTTGTGTTTCCCGGTTTTTTAGTGGTTTCTCCGGTTTTTTTGGGCGGTAACCGGCCGGTTTTTCCGGTTACCGGTTTCAAATTCAAATTTCAAAATTTGAAATTTGACCGGTTTTTTTTCCGGATTTTCCGGTTACCGGCCGGGAACCGGTACCGGCCCCCCGCCAGGATTTAGGCCGTACCGGGTTTTGGAACCTTGGCTACGTCATCCAAAACTGGGGTTGTTTAGGGCGAGCGGGTGATTTGCTTTGGTTTCGATAGTCGAGGGCTGTAAAGTGAACGGTTTCGTAATTAATGGTGTAAATCAGACTCGGGGCATAAATTGAGAGACCAAAAGTGGACTTTTTCCAATAAGTTCTACAAAAAGTTACGTTATTTCTGTTTCTACTAATGTTTGTAGTTAATAGGAGATATTATTGGGACATAGTAGACCACCTAAATGTAAAATAACATGCCCTCACTTCTGTTTTAACGTTAACTTCATACAATCAAACTAATTTGCTCTGTTACGCGAGTTGCTAATATTTTCTGTAAGGCAAATTTCAGCATTTGTATGCACAACAAGAGACAGCAAAACAGAGCATGATTTTGCTTATCATTTATGAGATATATACCCTTATCTTTTTCATATGCATCTTTGTGCATGTTAGCCTTCTTACCAAGGTCCTGATCTCTCTGTGTGTGTATTGAATACTAATTATGTTCTTTTTTTGGCAGCCTATTGAGCTTTGGACTGGTAAACAACTATTCAGTGTGTTAGTACGTCCTAATGCATCTACAAAGGTGTTTCTGAATCTTACTGTTAAAGAGAAAATTTATACGAAACATGAAGCAATGTGTCCCAATGATGGTTTTGTCTACTTCCGAAACAGTGAGCTTTTATCTGGGCAAGTTGGGAAGTCCACTTTAGGTCAGGAAACTAGTGATTGTTGCTAAAAAAACTGCCAACCTGTATAGTTGTCCCATGCAATAAGCTTATTCTAATTTCTGATTGCATGGTTCATTTTGAGAACTATTTTTGGGAATTAGAAGGCTGAACAAATATTGTTCCAGTTTTGATGCAACTTCTAATGAATTGCTCTGTTTGTACAGTGGTATTTTGCTTCTGATTATGAATGCTTCAGAGTATTTTACATTCCTATGTAAAGAGCATTCTTTATTTGATATTGGAAGGGTAGTATTTCATTTTGGCCCGTATTTCCACCCGAGAAACTGTAAAATGAATGCTATGATTAGTCCACCTTAATCTTACCATGCTTCACTTTTGCAGGATTGTCAAACTTTACTTTTCAATCATAATAATTTATTTCATAACAAATCAAATCAGGAAATTGTACTGCAAAGTTTATTATGTAATTTGAAAAGTTTGGGATGGGATCCAAAAAATGTAGTTTGAAATTATTTGTTGTATGGCAAGTTATTTATTGTAGGACAAAACCAGTTGTACCTATTATGATGTGGATATCCATGTCAATCAAGTCTAGGACATGCCTATCTGTAGTGTGTTCTTTGTATATTTCCTTCTTTTTCAGTAGGACATTAGTTGTAGACATCGGCATAGCTCTGCTTTGGTTTATTCTCTCATGAATCACTCCATACACATAATAAATGATGCGCATTTCAATCATGTTTTTTCTGATCACAGAGGAGCCACATGAAGCTAAGGTTTCATGTACAGTTTTGCAGTAAAAAGTATTGTTCACTTGCCCTAGTTATCTGTAATTGTGTGGCCCTTGTTATTTTCATATTGCTTGACAGATTTGAAAGCAGACCAAAATATTGTTTTGACCTATTGTCTCCAGGTAATGGGAATAAGGATGGCATGTTCTCTGTTCTTGTAAGAGATTATAATTCTCATGCTGCAGCAAGCTGTATGAATCGTTTGGCAAAATTTAGGTGAGACAACTCAAGATTTATGTAATGCACATTATTTTTCTTAATTAATTAGTACTATATCAATGATTTTCCCTTAAGAACTTGTTCCATTGGAGAATGAGGATGGTTGGACATCCTCTTTGTAAGAGAAATCACTAACCAGTCAGCAATCTAATTTGTTTTTACCTGTTTACTAATCTGTTTGTTTTGTGTTGCTAAGATACGTTTGTCAGAGATCATACTTTGTGAACACTTTGCCCAAATTCATATAATATCCTTTCACATTGGAATTTTGCACTCTATGAATTGCATAGTTACTCATTTGCATTGCAGGTCCTACATTGTTATGCGAAATTAGTGTATGAAACTTGGTTCTGATTTGAATAACGTACTTTTTCGCCTGCAGTGCAAGATTTATAGGGAACCATGGTTTCTCAATAGGTGCAGATGATGTCCAACCAGGAGAACATCTAAATCAGCAAAAGAAAAAGAAAATAGATGAAGGGTACAAAGAATGCCATGATCTTATTGCTTCCTATTCCAAAGGTGCACTCACATTGCAACCTGGTTGCAACGCGGCTCAAACATTGGAGCTTAAGATAACTGGTGTATTAAATCAAATCAGAGCAACAGCTGGAAATGTAAGTTCGAAGATCGAACCAATTTTCTTGTCTATGTGCATTTCCTTAGCCCGTCAGCCCCCCCGGTCTAATTCTAGTTGACTATTGTATATTGTTTGCAAAGTGGAATATAACATCGTCGTCTTATGCCCAGTTTTCAGCCTTAGTGTCTTATCATTGGATATTATTTTTCAATCACCACATCTTTCCAGTGTCACTGAGCTATTTTTCCTTGTATGGATGTTCTCATTACTAGTCTAAATTTTAGCATGGGAATTAGTGAGAACATGATTGGTGCAATTATTCTTTCAAGCGACTAACCAAACGTTTCCATTTTGACTTTTCTATACTTGTGTATTGAATGCCTTGAGATGAAACTTATTTATCAGGTGTGCATGGATACACTTCACTGGAGGAACAGCCCATTGATTATGTCTCAGTGTGGATCGAAAGGTTCTCCAATCAATATCAGTCAGATGGTTGCATGTGTTGGCCAACAATCAGTTGGAGGGCGACGTGCCCCAAATGGCTTTATAGATCGAACACTTCCCCATTTTCCCATAAATTCAAAGACCCCTGCGGTAAGAACAGCAATACTAAGAAATATGACTAGCGTATCTGTGCATCCATTTCTGGTGTCGGGTATTGCTAATTCTGTTCTAATAAAAGAATTCTGCAAATGTTATGGCAACTGTAGATAAAATGACCACAATTGCAAATCTATATGATGTCCTTTTAGTGAAAACCGCTTCTCTGAAGTGACATTAACTTCCTTTTCATACGCCAGATACCGCAATTGTTAAACTTTGCAGAATGGTTTTTTGCAATTCTTTATCTGTTAAGGGTCTGTAATTCTATTGCAGGATATTATGTAGAATGATTGGGCCTTTTGCGACATTTTATTTTTGTAGTAATATTTTTGATATGTGGACAATGTGAAAGTTAAAAACTTTTGTTGTCTGAATTAATTGTAAATTTGTCTATCTTTTCTGGAGAAACTATTTCTGTTCTATTTGTGACAACTGCCATTTTATTTGAATTCCAGTTCATGAAATCAGCATAATTTGATTATTTGATAATGCAAATTTTGATATGTTCTCTTTTGATAAGGTTTTGTCTTCCATCTGCAGGCCAAAGGTTTTGTTGCTAATTCATTCTATACTGGTTTGACTGCTACCGAGTTTTTTTTCCATACAATGGGTGGACGAGAAGGTCTTGTTGACACAGCGGTATGTCCAAATTTAAGCCATCTTTTGGTTTTGGTTGCATATGTTGAAATTTGTACTGTACTTTAGCATTAAAAAAGTTGATATGAGTCCAAGGTGTATTCCCGACCAAACATCTTGCTCAAGTAAAACCAGATCAGGGCATAGTAGCTCTTCAGTGTACTAATTATTATGTACAGGGATAAAGTAACCACAGCCTTCTCAGATGCTGAGGTACAGTTAGCATACAGCAAAACTTTGTTTTCGAGATCTGCAGCAACATGTTGCTACCTACCAGCAACAAGAGGCTTAGACAACTACTTGGTAGCTATTAGCCTTTTACATACCAAGAAATAACACTAGATCAACTAGAAACAAAATTGAGAAGCTGATTCATAACATGGTGTTGTTATAGATTCCGCTCAACTTTCCGACGTGTCTTCAGGACAGCAATGATGGGGGAAGAGGTTTCCTTCTTTGCTGTTTGGGGCACTCCAACTTGCCTGTGTATCTATGTTGGACCTGGCATTGGATCTCTCGGTTTGAGCTTGCATTTCTAGGCCCTTGTGGTTGATCACAGGCTCCATACTTCCCTGCATGAAAACATTGAGGGTACTATACTAATTCAAGACAGAAGCCCTTTTGGTGAATTCTCTGTTCTTTTCCAGCTTTTGGCTTCTACTCTTGACTTTTCTATGGTAAGTAGCTTTTAAACGGAGTGTCTTTTCAAGATAGGGTCTACTAATTAATTGTAGTACATATTGTACCGAATACCGACTTCATTTATATCAGCAAAAACACACGCGAGCTTTTATTACTCTATAAATCTCTCGCACGAACAGTCCAAAAGCCAAAAGCTGCAGTCAAAAGCTATAAGTTTTAGCCAAAAAAAGCAGTCCCTTAAATAGGGGGCATGTTCAGACACTGCTAGCTTACTCACCACGCCTTCTGGATTCTCTAAATCATTTAAAAAAACCATTATGCATTTCTCATTTTATTTTTTGATGGGGACCTAATGGGCCTGTTCTTTTCAGCTTCTAAAAACTGTTTTTCGGTTTTTCTACAGTAATTAGCTTTTAAATGGAGTATCTCTTCAAGATAGGGTCTACTAGTTAATTGTAGTACATACTGTACTGACTTCATTTATATCGGTAAAAACCTCATATGAGTTTCTGTTACTCTGTAATCTCCCGCACGAACAGCTCAAAAGCCATAAGCCGCAGTAAAAAAGAACAGGCCCAATATCTGCTCATTTCCTTGGTTGTGAACTTGTGATCGTAGGTCAAAACAGCAGAAACTGGATATATGTCCCGCAGATTAATGAAGGGCTTAGAAGATCTCTCAGTTTTCTATGATCAGACAGTCCGTAATGCTAGTGGTGGTATAGTTCAGTTCCTCTATGGAGATGATGGCATGGATCCTGCGAAGATGGAAGGGAAAGATGGCAAGCCCTTAAATTTGGATCAATTGTTTATGAAAGTCATGGTTAGTTTAAACATATAGAAATAATTTGTTAGATTGATCAAGTGTGCCTTGTGACCATTTTATTTTATTTTATAGGCTACATGTCCTCAAATGGGACAGGATACTTTATCTCCGGACGAAATCTTGCAAATGTTAAATGATAAACTCTCTGAACATGACACCTCGTCTGATGGTGGTTGTAGTGAAAAATTCAAGCAACTGTTAACAAAATTTCTTGAGGATCGTATAAAATTGCTGAAAAGCACAAGAAGAGCACTTCACCTAGACGAAGATCATGTAGGGAAGAAGGACTCTAACATTGAAGAGTGCATTGCTGCTAATATTTCTGGTATATCTGCAAAACAACTCCAGGTGTGTTTATCATATTTTGCATATGCCAATTCATCACTGCTTTGCTAAAGAGCCGTTTATAACCAATCTCACTTTTGTTCTCCCTCTTACTCACTCGCATGGAAGTATTAATTTTCCGCTGTAGAATGTACCATAAAGTAGATCAATATGGTAATGGTATGGTTCTTAAGTGACTGAATTTGTGAAAGTATCAAGTGTTTAAAGTGTAACTGCATAAGCGGCATGCTTAATTGCTCAAGATCAAGTTCTTGGCTTTTAAATTTTGAATTTTTGACATAAACAAGCTGGTGGCTTATGCAGTTATGCTTGTTGCTTGCCAAGCCAAATGTGTGTTGTTTTTCTTTCTTTCTTTTTTTGATGGGAACATTGATTTTCTGTTGAAGACAATACCAACTAGTATAAACTACTCATAACTAAATAAATGTATGAAGCTCTTCATGTAAACATTTTAACCCTGATATCCTGAACGAACCACTTGCTGATGCATCGCCCCATTTCTCTAGTTTTGTTGAGAGAAAAAATGATTGCTTGGTAATACACAGTAACACAGGTAAGGCTGTTGTTCAAGTCTTCTCAAATGATTGTTTTTGTCACTTTGTTCATGCATTTTGTTCTTGTGCCATTCTGTTATATGATTTATTTTCCTTGTTTCCCTGGCTCAGGTTTTCTTGGATACTTGTTTGTCTCGTTATCACTCAAAGAAAATTGAAGCAGGAGCATCAATTGGAGCAATTGGGGCTCAAAGTATTGGAGAACCTGGGACTCAGATGACATTGAAAACATTCCATTTTGCAGGAGTAGCTAGCATGAGTATCCTTTTTACTACATATTTCAGGAAACTACTGTAGTTAACGTTCTGTCATGTTAATGTGCTTAAATATGATGTTTTTAGCTTATTTTCTAAAATTTGTCTACTTCAGAGGGTCGCTCTTATGATTTACTACGAAAAATAATATGAAACTGTCAACAATTTGTACGAAGAACTTTCATGCCTCTACCAATCTGCTATTGATTTAGCACAATATTATGGCATACAAAGTATAGAAAAAGAGAAATATGATACTGAATTCACTATATCAACATCCTTCAAATTTTGTTTCTTTAACAAACAACAAAAAGATGTTACTCTTGGGGTTCCTCGCATCAAGGAAATAATCAATGCTGCTAAAAAAATAAGCACACCAATTATCACTGCTGAGCTTCTTTCTGGGCAGGATGTGTTGTCTGCACGTATTGTGAAAGGTTCTATTGAGAAAGCAGTGCTGGGCGAGGTAAATTGCTTTTGTTACAGATAATTCTATGTGCTTGCATTTTTATATGCACTTAAAAGAAGCTGGTCTTATTTTCCATTCTCCTCTGGGTTTTGTTAAATATGTCACATGAATTTGGTAGTTCATACGTACTTGCAAAGATTGGTTGTTTGATGTTCTCCCAGGCATTAAATTTACATGCACCACATTTACCAGATTGTTCAATTTACATAATTGAGGAAGATTTTCTGTTGCATTTAGTGTTTGCTATTGATGCTGAATCTTGTTCGGTTGTCTTTGTATGATAGGAAATATAACGGAAGTATTTCTTTTCTTGTATTAGTTTTCTAATCCAAGTAGCAACAACCTGTTGGTTCAACAGCAAGTATTGTACTATTGTTAGTGAAATTGAGGCCACAGTCACAGTACTATGCTGGCTTCAGGTTGAAACTATTCAATGATTCTCTTGGTTTTGGTTTGTGTAGTATTCTTTGTTCTGCATGAGCCTGAATTCTAAAAGATGAACAGGAAGCTCTCTGCACACTTTATATCCAGTGCACAACTGATAAATTTTGTAAGGGAGAGCAATCGACGAGAAATTTTTTTGGGAGGGCACTTGACTTGATTCTATACACATGTTATTTTATATTATCCCGATTTGCTTCATTCATGCCATGTGCAGTTTTTGTCTGTGCACATCTTGATTAAATTTTGCAGTGCTTCTTTGGCCCTGACTTTTGGATGGATGACTTGTGTGTTGAGCAGGTAGCAGCAGCCATAAAGATTGTCTTGAAATCATGTCAGCCAAACTTGGTTGTCAAACTCGATATGCAGCGTATAGAAACTCTGCACATGGGGATCTCTTCTGACTCTGTGCAGCTATCAATTTTGAATCATCCAAAAATAAAGTTAAAATCTGAGGTATGAAAAAAGCTGCGTTTGATATGTTGTGCCGTCATTATCTCTGCGAGACTGCGATCGTATTTATTCTGTATCATCTTTACAGCATGTTCGTGTCATTGATAAAGCGAAATTGAGAATATATCCAGCTGGAACAGATAAGTGCAAACTTCAGTATGAGCTGCATAATCTCAAATCCATGCTTCCAAAAGTGATTGTGAAGGTGAACAAGATTTGCAATGTTAAATTTTCTGCCATTATGATGCTATTTCTGGCCTTTCTAACTAATCAATTCAGGGCATTCCAACTGTTGAAAGAGCTGTTATCAACAAAACTGGTGATAGATACAACTTGTTGGTTGAAGGGTAAGAGCTCCTATTTACCCATAGCTTTAGCAGCATGAACTTTCTAGTTTCTAGAGAGCTTTGTTAACCGTGGTGTATTAAACAATTTTAGTGGATTGCTAGAATTGCAGGGTCTTGGAAGTTGGAAGTGTTTATAAGCCTTACTGTGAAATCTGCAGTTCTCGTCTGACATGAAATATGCTAATTAAAGAAATTTGTAATTACAGGACAAACCTTTTGGCAGTAATGGGTACTCCCGGGGTTGATGCCATGAAAACAAAAAGTAATCACATCATGGAAGTGAACCGAACACTTGGGATTGAAGCTGCAAGGAGATCTATTATTGATGAAATTCAGTACACAATGAAAAGCCATGGTATGAACATTGATTTGAGACATATGATGCTTTTGGCAGATTTGATGACATACAAGGTACAGTAATTATCGCGTGGCCTCCATTTTACAATGATTATTTTTTTAAAACCCTACATCTGCTTCATATCCTTCAAGCTATGCTGGTGTTAATGCTCTGAGCAGGGTGAAATTCTCGGAATTACTAGATATGGCATTGCAAAAATGAAAAGCAGTGTGTTGATGCTGGCTTCATTCGAGAAAACTTCAGAGCACCTCTTTAACGCTTCTTACAGTGGTCGGGAGGATCAGATAGAGGGAGTCAGTGAATGCATTATCATGGGCATACCCATGCAACTTGGCACTGGTATTCTCAAAGTCAGGCAAAGGTATGTACAATTAGCTTATACCCTTAAATTGTGCTATTGCAACTTCGCAAGGTGATGCAGCTCACTCCTTTGCGCTGAACTTATCGGTCAGACTTGGGGAAATTACAATCTTACTATTCTAGAACAGTTTTGACAGTCAATTATATTATTAGAAATCCTTAATCAACCAGACAACCACATGGTTTGATGATGAGAAGACTTTTTCCTTGCAGGCTCCAGCATTTGCCTGAATTTAAATACCAGCCTGATCCAATAATATCGTGATACGTACAACAGGACTAATTTATCTGAAGCTGGAACTCTGTAAATATATAGTTGGAGCATGTATGCATGACGTAGGGCAACTGCAGCGGCTGTAGTTAGGCAAGCATATACTTTCATGTTACGAGGCAACTCTGGGGCTAACTCCTTTTTGGGCAGCTTGCAGCAACTGCAGCGACAATAAGTAATCTGCGGCAAAGATAGTACTGTAATGGTAATGAGTGTGGACTAGGGCAAACTGCCTCCTCTGTACTCTAGAATTCTAGTTGTTTTTTGAGTTGACTGGGCATTTTGGCATGCTAGAATTAGTAGTTCGGAACTAGAAGATTTCAAAGGAGTACTTTTCGATAGCTGACCATGTATGTTTGTTCCCAAGCAAAATTAGTCCGACCCCAACACCACAGGAGAGACCAATTTGGTATACTTGACTAGGAGCGAAACGTTCGCTCATTCACTTAGATGAGTGATTCGATTCGCAGGTCCAAAGACATCCTTGGTCTTTGTCAAACTTAAAAAAAAGATATCATGTGACCATGTCATCCTTCACTGTGGATTTCTGCCATTATAACCACAAGGGTGACTAGCTGCTGTAGTAAGGGTGTGTTTGGTTGAGCTATTGCTTCTGAAAAAGCTGCTGTGGGTTGTGGAAAAGCTGCTGTAGGTTGTGGGCTGTGAAAAAGTTGTAAGCTGTTTGGTTCAAACAAGTATAAACTTACCTCCTATCTCTATTTTCCTTGAAACAACTGTGAAACAGCTCTCTATTTTCACCATTTCAAAAAGCAGAAAGTCAAAAGTCAAAAGCAGGTCCAAGGTGCTTTCAAAATCAGATTACCTAAAAGTAGTGCTTCAAAAAAGCAGCTTCTGGTTTCCATCCCTTTGGTTGGTTTTGGCTTTTTGAAAGCAAAAGCAGCTCCTAAAAGCTCAACCAAAGGCACCCTAAAACAGGTAACATAGGTTCCTCTTTTGTTTGTTCCTCCTATTTTTTGAGCAATCTCTTTTCTATTTTTAGAGAGAAGTGTTGGTTAAAACCTGACTCAAAACTTTCGCCTTAAAAAAACTTGCAACTTATGTGCAAGCAAGGTGGTTTGCGTTGGGAGCGATCGTTTTCGCGTTGCTAAGATCTGGATTGCATGATCGGATCGTATAATCATGGTAAGATCGTACAACCAAAATCATGGTTCGTAGTATTGTAAGATTTGGTCCATTGTTTTATGACTATGATTCGTAGTATTGTAAGATTTGGTCCATTGTTTTATGACTATGATTCGATGGGTTTGGTAGGTCCTATGATACGGATCCTGGCAATATTGTGTGCAAGCACACACCAATCGAAGGTCCAAATCTCCACACAGGCAAGTAAAAAAGAACCCCACACGTGACTATTTAAGGAGACAGCAACCACTTATCGATTACTCCCAAAGAATAGCGGCTCCTTTCCCGATTTCCTCATACTTGGCTTTGCTTTTGTCAACCACAGAATTCCGCTGCCTTCATGCACAAAAAGAAAAAAAGATTTTTAGGGGAAAAAGTAAAAAAGATTGGGTTGGGGAAAACATATGCAACTGCTTGCATGTGCATTATAAACTAAACACATCCTTGGCTTATTGTCAAAAGCTCTTCCAACCAATTCACGTCGAAAGGGAAAAATAAGAGTTGGTTGGATGCATTTCGATACGTTTTTTTTTGTTTGTTCAGACGTCGACCGGCACGGTCAGAAAGTATGCTGAGTTGCTGACATTATCACGAAATGAAGAGGGGAAAAAGAAATGTGCTTATTGTCACTTGTCTTATTAAAACTTTCTAAGCGAGATATATTCATATATATGGTGCCTACGTTTTTGTAGAATAATACCACTACTAGGTTTTCAGTGTACTACGTGTACTTTTTTTTTGACATGGTAGTGTTGCTTGGGCACTGATGAAGCAGAGCGGTTGACGAAATGGTCATGGGCCTCATGGCCGAATAAAACCAGTGTACTGCTACCCCGGTAGAAGAGGAATTCAGAATTATATTGGCTTTGTCTGAAAAAAGAAAAGAAAAACTCTAGTGACAAAAGTAGTGAAAATTCTCTCGATTATATAAGCAGGGGCTGTTCACCGTTAATCTATCTGCTTGTTTTGTGTTCTTGAAAAAATCTATCTGCGTGCTTTGTGTTCTTGAAAATATCTATCCACTTGCTTTGTGATCAAGGTCTTCCCATTTCAATTGGTCGGTATCATATTTTGGAACGGAGCTCCAGCAGAAAAAAAAATCCAGACAAAAGAGTGGCCCAGAGATCGAGATCGAGAGCTCCTTTTGGGCCTTACCCGACCAGTTCGTTTTCATATCTCAAATCATCTTAAATACTTAATAATGCGTACGTAAAAAAATATGTCGGACTTTAATAACCAGTAAACACCTGATATTCCCAGATGCTACCTCTAACATCAAATACAGCACGGCCTGAATGGATATAGGTACGCTGCATTTGAGAATTAACTCAGGCAGCCAACCACTCATATCCGATGACTTCTTTTCAACTACACCTTATGACTATGACTTATAATTTTGAGTGCTATCATGAGCATTTGTATGAGTAAACTGAATGTCATTATCCATTTTAAAAAAGCTGTCCCGATAAACCTCTTTGAAGTGATGGTGAAAAAATATTTTTTTATTTATTTAAAAAATCATAAACTGAAAAGAACTTCACGTAAATGTCACGATCGAGTCACACCATCAAGCATGGCCTCTGAGAGTCTATTAGTGGAAATTCGGAGAGTTGATCTCCATGGGTTCTAGATTGCTGAGCCGATAACTTAGATAATTGATCTCCATAGGTTATAGATTGCTACGCCGATAACTTAGATAATCTAAATGCACCTTATTATAATTGCTCTCAACTGCAGTCCATCCTTCTACGGTCCTAATAAGCCGCTAGAACAGCCGGTGCACGTACCACACAGTTTTACTTTATTAATGCTCGTGCGTGCGCCCTTTGTTTACGTATAGTTTACACGCATGACGCACATTAAACAATGGTGGCGACACAGTGGATGTTAATCAGAGATTAATTAGATCGATTGGATATATATTATTCGATCGGCCGGGTTCATCGATCGGTGGATAAATGAGTTAACATGCATGCACCGGAAGACCAGATCCGGATACAAAGGCGAGGTCAGCCCGCTCGTTGGACTAAAAATAGTAACTTATGATTAAAATTATACTGTTGCTAGTTGGAATTACACTGTACCTGAAAGTGATTTATTTGACGTAATTAAATTTTAAAAAATTTAAAAATAGAAAAATATATTAGCTCATTACGGACAACGCAAACGAATACGGAAAAACCGCAAAAAAATCAAAAATTCAGAAAAAAGACGAAACTTATAAATAGTAAAACATAAGTTAAAAAGCTAAAGCCGAAATGAGCAAGGGCGTAGCGCAACCTGTCTGTATTATCTTTGGTCGATTTATGGGGTGTTTGGTTGCCAGCCACAGTTTACCACACCTAAGGTTAGGCAAGTTTGACCAACTTTGGGAGCTATTTGGTTGCAGCCACAGTTGTGGCAAGATTCCCTTCCAGCAAACTAGGTCCCACACGTCAATGACTCAAAAAATGTGGTAAGATTCCCTTAGGTTTGCTAAGGTGTGGCAAAGAATTTGAGCACCTCAATTTAAACAAGTGTGGCAATTTTTATTGGTAAAATGTGACTGGCAACCAAACACCCCCTTACTCCTGCTGTAGGATAGTCTTCTCTGCCGTGTGCTTTTGATTAATCTTTAATTTGTACGAACCTCCTTGTCCGTTTTATCAGAGACGAGATGTTTGAGTTTGTAATGAGGAATAATCTGAGAACATTTGAAATCTCGATGAATCTACTTCCGATCCCCAAATCTCGATGAATCTACTTCCGATCCCCAAATCTCGATGAATCTATAGCAGTGGGGAGAAACAAGAAGTATCATCATTGACATAAATCCTCTGGTCCTGTTAATTCTCTTAATTACATCTTCATTGGGCCCGATTCAACAAAGGCTCGTGGCAATGCAAAAGTACAAACCAAAATTCAACAAAAATGACGGTTGCTGGGTTATTTTTTCCATGATCAAATTCAGATTAAACATTGCATCCACAAGGAAATGAACAGACAGAAAAACAAACGACAGATGTGTCTTTGCATCAGCGGAACTTCAGGTGGGTGATTTGGTAGCAGCTTCAGCCTGTTGAATTGTGGCACCACGGTCACTAGAAGCTGTTGCTGCAGATGGTGGAACATACACCTTAGCTTTGCGAAGAATCTCAGCAACAACCCAATGCTTATGGGCCTGTTTGGCAGAGCTCCACCAACTCCAGATCTACCAAAAACAGCTCCACTCCACGAATTTTTACCCAAACGCTCCAGCTCCACGAAATCTGGATCCACCAAAATACTAAATCTAGCTCCAGATTCATGAAATCCATGGAGCACCTCAAGAGGTGCTCTACGAAACCTTGTTTCGTACGTACTCGTGAAGTTGTGTGGTAATTACCCATCTTTTGCCACTGGTTACACACCCCACCCATACCACCATAAAACCCATGGGCAAAACAGGTCATTCCCACCAAAAACTCAGTTTCGTGGATCTGGAGTTACTGTGCAAGCCAAGCAGTTTTGTCTAGCTCCATGGTGGGATCTCAGATTCACGGTGGAGCTGTTTTTGGTGGATCTGCTGCTCCAGATTCATTTTTTTCAGTGGTGGAGCTCTGCCAAACAGGCCCATTTTTGCTCAAGGGCCTAGAAGGATCCAGCCTAACCTGAAGAGTAATTTATCCAGTCAATATCAGCAAAGGGTTCTTTGAGAAGAAAACCAATGTAGTCTAGGTTACACTTTGACTGGATCATCATAGTAAAAAAGAACATTAGTTTCCAGCAAGCAGATAAATGGAATGTAAAGTAGGGACACAACTACACAAGCTCCTTCTTTTGGCTTATGACTTGGCTTGTTCTTTTTACTTCAGCTTATGACTTTTAGATGCGGCTGATGACTTTTAGGCTGTTTGTGTGAGATTGTGAGAGAGTACAGAGTAACAGAAATATGCGTACTGTTTTCGCCGATATAAATGAAATCGTTATAGTGTGTACTACAATCAATTTGTAGATCTCGTATTGAAAAAACACTCTATTTAAAAGTTAGTTACTGTATAAAGACCAAAAACAGCTTTTAGAAGCTGAAAAGAACAGGCTATAACTTTTAACTTATCTACAATAACTAACTTTCAAACGGTGTGTCTTTTTAAGATAGGGATCTACAAGTCAATTGTAGTAGACACTGTACCAACTTCATCTATATCGGCTAAAATCGCAAGCGAGTATCTCTTCTCACGTAAACAACCAAAATTCAAAATTTTAAGTCAACAACCATAAGTTACAGTCCAAAAGAAACCCACCATTTTTTCTAAGAATTCCCAAAAACTGTATGTCTATACTTTTATCACAAGTCTTGAGAGCAGGAGCCAGACAAAAGCTTCTTTTAAAACTGGACAACATGTTATGATGTTAACATTATTATCATATTTAATGTGCAAGCTTCTTTTATAATAATTGAACAGACAACATGTTATGATGTTAACATTATTATCATATTTGCATAAAGCAAAAATAATTGGACAGATCACATGTTAACATTATTGCAACATCCTTTGCATCAAATTGTCTCAGACCTTTGTCCACATTAATAAAAGTTTGGGTGCCAAAACACAGGGGATCCTAGAAAATTCAGAGGCAGAAAAAAAAATGACATCACTAACATCCACCATCACTGTACAAGTGCCCCCCTGGCAAGATTGTTTATACTAATAAAAATTGTTTAGCCCAGATTGGGTTTCTCCAATAAACTGGCTATGTTATTGAAACTTCAGCTTACAAGCCCCAGAAGACCAACCAGCTTCATCTTATTTGAGTTGGAGCTCCTAGTTGAAGGAAGGGTTTAGTTTTCAGTTTACTGAACAAGCCAAGAAATAAGCTGCACATCTTGCCTTAGCTTCAGCTGACACTATCATAGGTTGAAGCTATAGATAGGTCAAACGGTCTCACCATTGAGTGACACATCAAAGAACAGGTATTTTATGACCATAGATTGGGGTCAAAAGCAAACAGCATCCTTGTCAAGAAATCTGCTATGTGCTTTTGATGGACTCCAAATTTCTGAACTAGGTGAGCAAGTATGCACATGGTTTGCCAAACTATCCAATTAGAATGACAAGAACAAAAGTTGTAAGATAAAAAAACACAAAAGAACATCTAAAAGAGCACCAATTGTGTAGTAGATGGCAGTAGTATTTGAATTTCAACAATGGAATAGTAGTACGTGTGGAACAAGTGGTCTGGTGCCAAGAAAAAACTAACTTCACGACTTTCTCACAAAGAAAAGATTTATACCATCCTGGCACTTGTCGATAAGCAATCATGCAGGCAGAAGGACAGATATTAACTCTACAGGATCAAGTGTCATTCCCAGTAACCATATAATTGCCATCTCCCAACAGACCTCAATCAAAAGCACACGGATCCTCACATCGCAGTGGCCCTAATTCTCAGTTGTTTTCATGACCAGATACATAACCGACCTGGATAGCATTACATGATGCCCTAACTCCAACCGATTTAATAACAGCCAAAAGTTAAGCAAAGATTACTGAACTCCTACTGATCAGCCAACCAAATTGGCAAAATCGTCTAAAATTTATAGCAGTAAAGTAGACACGAACATTAAAACCGGTTTCATATTCTATCCCCTTTAGGTGTATCAACCATGTATCCAACAAAGAGCAGAGCCAATTAACTTCCACACCATTAAATAACTACTCATTGTTCAAATTTGAACTAAATCCTAAGTAAAATTTCCCCCTCATCCAAACAGGACCTCAGTCTATAACCCAAACCCCAACCAGACGATGCCGAAATGGGTCGTAACAGGAAAATCCAATGAATGTATGAATGAACTCGCACTAACCAAATCGGACGCAGCATCACAGCTCACAAGGAAGTGAGATTGGAACAGAGGGAGGGGATCGAGGGAGCGGGGGGTTACTGACCCGGTCGCCGATGCTGCAGCCGTTGGCCTCGTCGTGCGCCATGAACTTGGAGGTGCGCTTGACGTAGCGGTTGTACATCTTGTGGTGGAAGAGGCGGTCGACCGCCACCACCACCGACTTCTGCATCTTGTTCGACACCACGATCCCCACCACGGGCTTCATCTCCGCCCGCGAAATCGGATCCCGCCGATGAAGGATAGGATCCTGCTCAGCCCGACTGCTCGCTCGGTAACTGGCGGCGGCGGCGGCGGCGGCGGCGACGGCGAGTCGGAGGGGCGGCAAGAGGGAAAACCCTAGTTCGCTGCTCACGGAGAAGGGGCAGAAGCAGGGTTTAACTCGGATTTGGGAACTGGGGATGGAGACCGTCGGATCTGGACTGGATGGATCAGATGCAGGCGGAGTCTTCTGTCCACACGTCGAATGCCACATAGGCTCGAGGTTTTGCGCAAATTCCCCTGTGCCTCTAGGAAATTACATTCACATGCTGCCCCTTCTCCGGTTTCTCCGTTTCTGTTCATCTTCCTCTCTCCTCTTCCGGGCTCCTCCTCCCATAGCGCATCCGAACAATGCAACTACCGATTTAGGTTGTAGGATAGCAGATGATGTCGATCTGAATCCTGAAGAAATATATACCACGTTGTGTTTTTTCTTTCTTTTTGCAAAGGTACTAGAAAGCCTCCTTGGGTTTTCATGTATCGAGGTTTTGGTAGCAACAATGATGCAAACTCCAGATCCAAGAGCTTAGGGTTGGGTTCCGTACCACTTTCATTCGGTTTATATTAGTACGGACTGCAATAATTAGTTTTTAAATGATGTTTTTTTAAAGTGAGATCATCAGAAATATTGTAGTAAAAAAGTGTGCTGAGTTTAAAGTGAGATCAACAAATATCATCAGACTCAGCAAAAAAAAAAGATCATAGTTCATGGCAAATTTTGCCCCCACATTTCCTCCACTGATAGCAAAAGAGGCTTACGTAGTTACATTGTGCACTGAATAACATTGCAATCAGCCTCCAATGACTGAAACAAAATCAGCTGCCAGGCCAAGTTTTGCATAATCCGTTAACTCGTAGACCCTGTAGCCAAAGAGTAAGCAACAGCGTTACTCACTCTTTATTATGTGTAAGTAGGCCTGAAGTTTCCGAAATTCAGAACCAGACACCATATATGCTAGGTTAGTTTGTCAGTGGCGACAAATTCACTCACACTCTGCACTGTAACTTAGGCTAGCACAACCTTAAGCTTATGCAGTTGCCGACGCAACTCGATTGTCGGATCGGACAACCATCGAAGCGACCGCCGGAAGCACGCACGCAGCCCCCGGCCGACACGAACAGCTCCCTCGCAATCCATGCGACACGCGCGAGCGGGATCATGGCAAGTACGCGTCCCATCTCGAACACACATAATTCTACATATCCATTCCCCGGCCGGCCGGCCGGCCGGCCATAATTCTCTCCTCTTTTTCCAACCGGAGACCAACAGCGCCCGTGCCACGCCGGTGTCCCCAGTCTCAGCTTTGCCCAAAGGAGGCGAGAGAGAACGAGTGAGTGAGTGAGTGAGAGACAGTGAGCGAAGCCGGGAAGATAAGAGCCATGGAGAGCAGCAGCAAGCAGCGGTCAGGAGCGTAGCAGGCGAGCAGTGCCTCTCTGCATGCATCCTCTGAGAGCTCTTCTTTTCTCCACATCACACTTCTGACTGTTCAGTCCTACTGTCTCTTTTTCTTTCCTCATCATCTTTTAAGTCTGCTTTTGTTTGTTTTCCTTCTCCTTTTTTCGAGCACTCTTTCTTTCTCCTTTCTTCCTTTTTCTTAGTCATCTTTGGCTTTGTCAGAGGCGTAAAAGAGATCATCAAGCACATCTTGTGTTGAACTGCAGAACACATTTGGATGATAAATGTTCGTATTAAGTTCTGTTTTTTATTTCTATTTAAAAAGCTAAAAGGTAATACGAATATTCGGTTTCTTGAAACAGTTTTACGCTTCTTTTACTACCGTTTCACTCTGTGTATAAAACGAGGGTTACGGACACATCACTTATCACACTTCTCTTTCTTTCATCATGCATTCACATCTCTTTCATATTTTTTGCACTGTTGTCTCTCTCTAACAATTATTTCTTTTAATTATTACTGTTTATGTTTAACAAAAATCTTAAATCATAGTTAAAGATATCAGCAAAAGTTAGTAGTGTGATTTGCAAGAGCAAATTGCAGTAAGCGTGAGGGCTGTGTATGAGAGTACATCAGTTTACCGAGGAGTACAGCTGCTCGGACAGAGGCAGACAACTGTACTGTTTGACCCGTTACTACACGCGACTTTGAACTACGTGTCACCTGCATGTGGGCTAGAATTTTGCTGGAGGCCACATGTCATGGAGCGAGGTCTTCTGAGATGCCTGGGCCAGCTGAGCTCCGGGGGCTCTGTGTCTAACGACACGCGAATCAACGTACCACTGATTTCGCATTCCATCTGTCCCCTCCGCTAAGAAACTGATTGGTCTGCCAGAAGTCTAGAATCAGTCCATATACTTGTGTAGGATCGTATATTGAAATTAGAGGGATGATTTCTGTGTTTTTTTTAGTCTCTTGACAGTTGATGATAATTTTTGATCGTTTAAACAACCACATCGTTGACTACTTAGATCACCCTTGCAAGCGGTCATATACTTCAACCCAATTGCAATCATCAGCAATCTTCAACGAATCACTAACTAGATTGATTCAAGACGATTTTTATTCTTGGATTTTTGTGGATTTACAAAGCACCCTCTAAAAACCTTTTCGATGAAAACTCTCACAAATCAATACTCCAAAAATCTCTCTGTATTAACCCACAACCTCTCCTGCTTTTATAGGTTACCGCTACAAACTATGTCTATCTCAAAAACGGACTAAAAATGTAACATCCTAATTTTCAGAGCTTTTTGAAGCTTTTAAAATAAAATTCACAAGTTGAATTTTTCTAGAATTAATAAAAGCTTAAATTGAATTTTTATTAATTAAAAAGATTTAACATGACTGAATTAAACATTAACATCTAGTGAAAGCATTTTATTTGGATTCCTTGTGTCTCAAGAAATTTTCTGGAATTTTCTTGGATTTTTCTATAGTTATTTCCTATCTTCTAGAGCTCAAATGAAATTATTAAAAATTTTGAAAATAAGAAAGCCCTAAAAATTCTTAAACAGTATTGGGCCAAGCCCACTACTATTTTCTGGCCTAGCCAATCTCAGCTACTTGATCTTTTCTCAGCCACGTGTTGGCCATCCAGCCCGTGCTTCGTACCGCCTTTGATATCGCCAAGTGACACGTGTCAAGCATCCGACGTGCCAGCCACTGTTCATCGTCTTCCTCAGGGACTCCTCCGTCTCTGAGTCCATTTTGCTGCCGTCATCGTCTCCACATCCATCTCGATATCCGTGTCGGCCCAGCTGTGGACTCCGAGCCGTGCCCAAGTCGACCATCCTCGGGGTTCATGCCATAAAAATTAGCCGACCCCCTCAGTTTTCGCATCTCGCAGAGTCGCTCGCCCTTGTTCATGCGCCGTCGTCCTCGCCGAGTTTGTGAGCCACCATCGACCTTCGCCATCTTCGATCGTCATCCTCACGCTGATGTCGTCTTTGTCTCCACCACCGTTCGCAGCCGCCGATGAGTCCCCGCTGCAAAACCACGCCGTCACCTCATCCTTGCTCCACCGTTCCACCCCGTCGGCCAGTTGCCACTCACATCTCGCGAATGCCACTGCCCATTCATCCGCCCAAAGTGCCACTTGTCGCCTCAGTTCGCGTGTGCCTGCTAGCGTCAGTCGACTGACGTCACCCCGCACTGCGCTCGCGCATCTCTTCAAATTTGCGTAAACCTTGTCCGCCGCGTGCCATCTCACTGACACTTCGGGCCGACCTATCATCAGCACAGTGCACTGTTCCGTGAGCTAGGTTCATCGTAGACTAGCTTTTCTGTGAGCCGAGTCTACAGCACAGTAACCTTTTTCAAATTTCAGCCTTTTCCTTTAGATTAGATTTTTTTTGAGAGCCCGTTCTTCTCCATCCTAGCTCCTTTAGATTAGATTTTTTTGAGAACCGATCGGGAACGGACGGCGGCCGCGCACTAGGGAAGGACGGCGGCCGCACGCGGGGGGAAGGACAGCGATCGCCGATCGGGGATGGACGGCGGCCGCGCGAGCGACTGGGGAGTGTTAGGGTTAGGGTTGGCTGAGTGACTCGCATCGATCGTTGTCGCAGTCGAGATCGATCGGAGTCAGCTGGGTCAACTGGGCCGACTGGGCGACTAGGCTGCTCTTCATGGGCCAACTCGCACGAGCCAACGAGCAGCTCGCGAGCGGCTCGAGCTTGGCTCATTTTTTTCTCGAGCTATAGACCGGGCTCGGCTCAGCTTGAAACTTCTCGAGCCCGAGCCGAGCCGGCTCGAGCTCGTTACGAGCCGAGCCGGCTCGTGAGCCTCAAGCCAATTGTCCACCCCTACCCGCAAGGCCCTGCTCTACTGGGGAGGGTCCCTGCTCTACCTCGGGCCCACGACTGCCTCAGAGAGACATCACCAGTCGGAGGGTAACCCGAGCCAAGTCCCCAAGTTAACCCTAGACAAGCTATGGAGACCAACCCCGAAGGGGTCCGGAGCCAAACCCGGATGAGATACGCATGACCGATCCCGGAGGGGTCCGAAGTCAATCCCAACTGAGGTATGAAAGACTGACCCCGGACTAGCCCCAAGGTCCCAGACATGACAGGACCTATGTAGAGCAAATGATGTATATACCCCTAGGAGTAAGCTAGGCCCTTAGGGTAAATTTGTAACTTCACTCGTATGCCTCTTTCCCCCTATAAATAGGACTCCTTGTAATGGGAGAGAGGAGGCCATTTTTGTAGCCCTAGAACACTTACACTGAATACACTTGGTGGCTATCTGCTTCTCCTTAGATCCCTTCGCATTATCGGTGATCTCCACATCCAACCGAAGCTGTTTCTAAGAGCATCTCCAGCAGGAGCCCTCAAATCAAGGCCTCTATTTTTGATTTGAGGGCTCTCATAACATTTGAGAGCTTGATTTTTTGCATCTACTCCAGCAGTAGCTCTCAAATCAGGGCTCTCAAATTCATCCTAATAGACACTGCCATGTGGGACCTATTCATCATCCTAAACCAAAATTTGAGGGCTGAGGACAAAAACACAGGTCCAGCAGGGCCCCTACTCAGGCCCTCAAAAGTAGGGGCCTCCTCCAGGGTCCCCAGGAATGAGGGCTTGATGGGTGAATTTGAGGGCCTCCTACTTTTGAGGGCCTGAGTAGGGGCACTGCTGGACCTGTGTTTTTATCCTCAGCCCTCAATTTTTTGGTTTAGGGGCTTGTTTGAGGGCTCTGCTAGAGTTGCTCTAAGTTTGTTGTTCGGATTCGTACCAACGACAAAACTAAATGATCTACCTCGAATGTTTGTTTTCTTTTTTAAAAAATCAGAAGTGCATTTTTATCGTATACACTAGCTAGTGACATTGTTTATACAAAACATCACTTAATTAGGAGATCCTTTTGCCATTTGGACTATCCATAAATCATTGATGATAGCTCTTCCAACATCCTTAGTTCCATAGCTCATGTAGCTAAGCTTGCCCCATGCATGGTCTTGGTCTATGACTCTATGTACTTGGGATCCACATCTGCTTCAGATCCTTTCCTCGGTGGAGCTAAGGATTTTGTGTAACATGGTTTAGTGCCCAAGATCTTACTCTACCAGATGAAGCTTTATTAGATATATCTTCAGTACTACTGATGGCTAGATCTTAAGCCAACATACGAATCTATCTTTGGCTGAATGGATATGACTTGACAAATGGCAAGCACCTACTAATTTACTCTCCCTTCCCTGGATGACATGGGTGAGCTCTTTTGGGTTATAGATTTTAGCTTAAATTTTTTAATTCTGACTATTTATGGGAGAGACGTTCGTATACGATATTGGCCGATATAGATAAAATCGATACAAGACTTATTACAATTAACTTATATACCCTATTTTAAAAAGGCACACTATTTAAAACTAGTTACTATAGGTAAATAAAAAACCATAAACAAAAAAAAGAGAGACATTCATGATCAGCCCCACCACCCCTTCCAACATGTTCTATCCACAAATTTCACTCGTCCTCCAATGCAACACCCCACCCAATGACCCAAGAAGGAAAATGAACAATGTGAGGTTCTCAGCTCTCACCCAAAACCACGTAGCACGTACCATATACTCACTGCATAACGGGCCCCATGAGCCCAGCACTGGCCCCACCTGTCAGCTTCCATGGCATGATAATTTCATTCCATCCAAAGATGCCATGGCATGGCATGCAGACCACCCCCATCACATCGCCCCAGGCTTTCCCTCTTCCATGACACGAGAAAAAGCGAAGCCACTCCGCTCCGCTCCACTCTACCTCTGCTTCCCCTGCTCCCTCCCACTTTTCTCCTCTCGGGCGCCTCTCAACCCCATCATTCCGCCCCACCGTTCCAATGGCGTCCTCCAACCTCCTCCCCCTCTTCCTCCTCCTCCTCTTCTCCGCCCCCTTCCTCGCCTTCTCCTCCGAGCCCCTCAACGCCGAAGGTACGAACGTACATACGTTTCACGCGGCACCACCAAGAACGGCCGGCGGTGCAACGTTCCCTTGTTCTTGCCGCGCGCTTCTTGGAAGATTAGGTAGCTAGCTGCTTGATACTGTACGCCTGGTTGCTTACATACCTGCGAATTAATGCGCGTGCAGTGGAGGCCCTGATCGCCATCAGGCAGGGGCTGGTCGACCCGCACGGCGTGCTGGGCAACTGGGACGAGGACTCCGTCGACCCCTGCAGCTGGGCCATGATCACCTGCTCCGCTCACAACCTCGTCATTGGCCTGTAAGCTAAGCTAACCTCCTCCATCGGTCCCCGCATATCATCCTCTTTAATTACTGTACGCCTCGGGAAGAAACTAACAATGGCCGGACACCTCTCGCGTTTCAGGGGAGCGCCGAGCCAGGGCTTATCGGGGACCCTGTCCGGGAGGATCGCCAACCTCACCAATCTTGAGCAAGTGTGAGTAAAGAACCTTCATTTCTTGCTTGTTTCGAGACACTGATCGATCGATACATCTCGTGTTCTTGTGAGAAAGCAAGAAGAATCAGAGCAATTGACGACGATAATGAAGTCTTCTTCACTTGTCCTTTCAGGCTGCTGCAGAACAACAACATCACCGGCCAGCTGCCGCCGGAGCTCGGCGCGCTGCCGAGGCTCCAGACTCTGGACCTCTCCAACAACCGCTTCTCCGGCCGCGTGCCCGACACGCTGGGCCGCCTCTCCACCCTCCGATACCTGTACGTGAGCCTCGCCAAACATTCCCTTCCGTTCCTCTTACTACTACTCCACTAGTTCACTACCACAAGTGCTAGCCAGTACAAGGAGTGAGTTGCTCATGTTGTCTTGCTTCCTCCTTTTGTTTTTTTGCCGCAGGAGGCTAAACAACAACAGCTTGTCCGGGGCGTTCCCCGCGTCGCTGGCCAAGATCCCAAGGCTCTCCTTCCTGTAACTCAACTCAACTCCACTCTTTGCCTTTGTTCCTTTTGCCTTCCAATTGAGAATTAAATTGGATCCATGACTCGATGCGGTTGGTGCTTGTCCCCAGGGACTTGTCCTACAACAACCTCACTGGCCCTGTTCCTCTCTTCCCCACAAGAACCTTCAAGTATGGACTACTGCTCCTGCACTCGTCTTATTCTACTCCAAATTGTCACTTCATCACCACTGGCTTTGCTAAAAAGAATGCTACGTACCTATGTTTGTTTCGAGACTAATGCCAATTTTTAATCATACGTGCGTGCGGCGTGCGGCGTGCAGCATCGTGGGCAATCCAATGATATGCGGGAGCCATGCGGCAGCAGGGGAGTGCGCCACCGCACTCGCGCCGATCACCGTACCCTTCCCGCTGGAATCCACTCCGGGCAGCAGTGAGCACTCTCTATCTGCTACTCCCTGTCTAGTCAAGTGTGCTCTCTTTCTTGGAGTGCGTAGAGTGTACATGCATCGCTGCATGCTCGCTGTGTTCTTTCCTTGGTCCCGTTTAGCAAATTCTAACTCTATAAAATCTCTAAAAAATTTTGGATCTAGAGTTGCAGGCATGTTAAATACATTTACATGACTCATTTCATTTATATTATATATTAAATAAAAATATTTAAACCACTTTAATTTAGTCAACAAACTACAGATCTAACAGATCTCGGAGCTAGAGCTGCTCCAAACGGGGGCCTTCTTTACCCTGTAGCGATTGGGGATACGAGACACTGTGCTACTACTACAAAATATGGCGCCGTCTCTTGTGGCGTGCGTTTCCTTAGCTGCTAAGAGCGCTCCCAATGCAGAAACTAAGCATGGTTTCTATAGCATTAAATAAGGTGCCAAGTAAGCAAAATGCTGATGTGTCATTGGAGTTAAGGAGGAGAGATAAGGAAATAGTTTCTTATATAGACACCATGTCTACACAGGAACCAAGATAGAAAGAGCTGTGATAGGTAGATGATAGGAGAGAGAAGATAGATGATTGGATGAAAATTTTATTTGTAGAAACTATCCATTGAGAGTATAGTTTCTATGGGTAGTGTCTACATTAATTGGTAAGTATAGAAACTATCTCATAGTTTCTGCATTAGGAGTGCCCTAATGGCGTGGCCTGATGGTATGCACCTGGGGATCAGCGTTAATTTTGTTATGCACAGGGGCGACAGGGAGGTCAAAGGCTGGCGCGTGGTTGCCGATTGGAGTAGGGACAAGCCTGGGCGCCTCCTCCCTTGTGCTCCTCGCCCTGTCCTGTCTTCTTTGGAGGCGCAAGCGCCGGCAACACTGCCTCACGGGCCCTGCCTCCGTTCTCGGCATCCTCGGTACGCTACGTCCCCATCGATCACCCTGCACATTAATGCACCGGCGTCGTACATGAAAAACGAGCAGTTTCTATGTGTTATTGACTTGTTTTCCGTGGGTGGATGTGCGCAGAGCGGGGTTGTGATCTGGAGGAAGGCGGGGAGGTGGTGGCGCGGCTGGGGAACGTGCGGCAGTTCGGGCTGCGGGAGCTGCAGGCGGCGACGGACGGGTTCAGCGCGAAGTGCATACTGGGGAAGGGCGGGTTCGGGGACGTGTACCGGGGGCGGCTGGCGGACGGCACGGTGGTGGCCGTGAAGCGGCTCAAGGACCCCAGCGCGTCCGGCGAGGCGCAGTTCCGCACCGAGGTGGAGATGATCAGCCTCGCCGTGCACCGCCACCTGCTCCGCCTCCTCGGCTTCTGCGCCGCCTCCGGCGAGCGCCTGCTCGTCTACCCCTACATGCCCAACGGCAGCGTCGCCTCCCGCCTACGAGGTACGTACGCACACGGTATGACGGTACACCATTCCCTCAATTTATTCGTCATAAAGCACGGTGTTTTCAGTACCGAAGTGCAGTGCATTAACGTTCGTGCTGGCGAAATTTCCTGGCGCTGTGGGTCCCGCGGGGGGGGGGGGGGTGCATGCAGGAGTCATGGGGGGAGAGTAGTCGCCTAGTCCGTCCCGTGCCAGTGCCCAGGACACCGACTGTACTTGTCGCTGACACGCGGCGCCCAGCCGCAGGCCAGACCACCGCACTCACGTTTTGTCTGCAGCCCTGCATCCCGGTGGGTGCATGCCATCGCTGCCGCGGCACGCCCCACAGCACGTCGACACGATGCACAAGCAGCACGTATCCCGCCAGTACTACTACGCCTTCACTAACCACGCACGTACGTACGAGCCCAGCCACGGCAGGCTGCACACCGCGCACACGTACCGGTGCGTAGCAGCGGCTGCCACCATGGCCGGTATGTGTACCGCACGCATCTTTGATTCGGTGCATGCAATGCAGCTATGCGAGAGTAGTGGCATGCCGATGCGGCCGGCGCGTTAGTTGCCTTGGGTTTTGTTGCTCGGTTTTGTCCGCGCGGATGGCGTGGTTTTGGGCTGGTTTCCCCGTGCCGAGGCTTGGTTGGCTTCGCCCTGCGCGGCATGCCGTTTTTACCGGCCTGCCTGCGCGTGCGTCAGGGAAGGTCTCAGGGGCGCTGCAGGACTTGCATGTCTGGCTTAAACCGGCGTAGTAAACGTTCGATGATACAGTAGGTAGCAGCATTCGATTTGGATTTTTGGAGATTGGTGTGAGGGTCCGGGTGGGCCCGCAGGGTTTACGTTTGTTTCTTCTTTTATTCCGGCAGCCTGGCCGCGCTCTAGCTGCGGGCAGGCATGTGTGGCCGCTGTTGCGACTTGCGACCTTGCGTGGGCCAACAATTCGACCGCAGCACTTGACGTTATTCAGCTAGCTGGTAGCTAGCCTGGTAGTATACCCTGGTGGGTGTTTCAGTATTCCGACCAGTGGGCCCATTCGTAGCAGCTGGTCCATACACTGGAGCTGTGGTGTATGTGGTGCGTCGTATTTTTCTTCTGATACCGTCCGGGCTCAGTTACCATGCTTGGTACTTTTCTTTGAGATCATGAGTACAACAAACCCCAAGTTTTAATCACTGAATATATCCACGTACATACGTATACTCAAATAATACTGTTCGCATGAACAGTTTACGATGCTTGTACTAGTGTGGATCCGTTGCCCCGTATGAATACTGTATACTCACCGGCAGTGCCAGCTAGTAGATCTCGGACGGGATTTGTCTTGTCTACCTATCACACACGGCAT
This sequence comes from Dendrocalamus sinicus, assembly GCA_036346575.1. Classification (NCBI taxonomy): domain Eukaryota; kingdom Viridiplantae; phylum Streptophyta; class Magnoliopsida; order Poales; family Poaceae; genus Dendrocalamus; species Dendrocalamus sinicus. The sequence continues at coordinate 12,054,507 of CM070664.1, forward strand.
GGTGCGTTGGATCGTGTACGTCAAATATGTTCGTGATCTATGGCATCTTTACTACGCTAACCAAAGGCCGCATGCATGCAACATCCAAACAACTTCTGTCTTTTGACTTGTAGAATCTAGTTTTAAAATAGAGTAGGTTATCAAATTGATTTTTATAAGTGTTTGAAGGAGTTACTGTAGGTGTTATTTTAAACAAAGTGGCTTCTTAACGCGAGTATTTTTTACTTCGTCAATCTCTTTCCTGCAATCAGCCAAAAGCCAAATACTAAAGCACTTTTGAAGGGTCTAAACGTGTGCTAGCTTCTGCTTCATAACTCCAAAAGATTTGGAGCATTTAATCTGAACGGGTACGTACGTACGTATTCGTGTGCGTTGCGCGCAGGGAAGCCGCCGCTGGACTGGCACACGCGCAAGCGGATCGCCGTCGGCACGGCGCGGGGCCTGCTGTACCTGCACGAGCAGTGCGACCCCAAGATCATCCACCGCGACGTCAAGGCCGCCAACGTGCTGCTCGACGAGTGCCACGAGGCCGTCGTCGGCGACTTCGGCCTCGCCAAGCTGCTCGACCACGGCGACTCGCACGTCACCACGGCGGTGCGCGGCACCGTGGGCCACATCGCGCCGGAGTACCTCTCAACGGGGCAGTCGTCGGAGAAGACCGACGTGTTCGGGTTCGGGATTCTGCTGCTCGAGCTCGTCACGGGGCAGCGCGCGCTCGAGGTCGGCAAGGGCTCGGGGATCAGCCAAAGCCAAAAGGGGGTCATGCTTGATTGGGTAAGCGCCCGCTTCTTTCAATCTTTTGATCAGATATTTCTGTTCGATGCGTGGTAGTAATAGATAAAGTTTCACCTATGAACTTTGCTCTCTTTTGAGATGCTGATTGAGCCATGGGAAAAAGACATTGCACTAGTTTGACAGAGCTTTAGCTGATTTTACCGTGCGAAAAAAGAGGGGGAACTTGCTTTGATCGAGCCCATGTCGGGAACTTGCTTTGATCGAGCCATGTCTTTAATAAAGTTCACAAATCTTTTAAAAAAGATACATCCAGGACACGGTCATGTGCATGCATTTGATGTCTCTGGCTCGCTGCCCTTGGCATGTAGGCCATTCATTAGCAAGTACTAAGTAGCAGTGCATCTGATGCAGCACATATACATGCTTTTATTAATCGACTCGAAACAATCTTACCCGCCCCCAAATGTCAGTCCATATGAATGGAAAGTCTATACTTGCATCCTGCAACGAAACGTGCTTCTAAGCTCTTCTTAAAGACCGTGCTACGCGGCCTGTTACTGTATAAATGCTGATCATATGAGCCTCCTGCATATCTTTCTGTCATACAGTGTACATGGCATCCGAATGCTGCATTTTTAATGCTATCTCATCTCTTAGTTTCTGTCTGTAAATCAACTGAAAACTAATCGATCGATGCTTAAGACTAAAGCCTTTATTTCTTGATTTTTTTCCCTCATCAAAAGGTGAGGAAGGTGCACCAAGAGAAGATGCTGGACTTGCTGGTCGACCAAGACCTGGGTCCTCACTACGACAAGATAGAGGTGGCCGAGATGGTGCAGGTTGCCCTGCTTTGCACCCAGTTCCATCCGTCTCACCGGCCCAGGATGTCCGAGGTGGTCCGGATGCTCGAAGGCGACGGCCTCGCCGAGAAATGGGAGGCCACGAATCGGCCCACGGCGCCGCCGCTCCACGACGCCCTCGGCTACGACCACCGCAACGACTCCAACGGCTCGGTCTTCTTCAACGACTACCATGACAATGACAGCAGCCTTAGCAGCGATGAGGTGCGGTCCATCGACATGGTGGAGGAGATGGAGCTGTCAGGGCCAAGGTAGTACATTGGGAAATAACAGTTCACCAAACTTCAGAGAATCAGAGTAACTTCAAAAAAATTTACTGAGAGAGAGGATTGGATTTGTTGCTAGCTAGTTTGGAAGTTAGATGCTTTAGTTAGACCACAGTGTGTAGTTTCTGATGAAGCGTTCCTTCTCCCTAGAAAGATGTAAAGAAAAAGGATGGTTTCTCTTTTGCTTCTTTCCATAGGCTCCTTTTCTTTTGCTGCTGCTTTTCTTCTTGTTGATCTGGGGACACAAGCACATGCAGCACTGCAGCCCTTTGGAGTTTGGGTTGTACGCCTGTCCTGATCTCTAGCAACGTTTTTGCAGTGCCCCTTGTTCAATGTTCATGGGTCGGCTCTGAACTTCTTAGCTGTATGTAGGGGAGATGTTGAGCCTTGAGAGACATGTAGTCATTTTGACTGCTTTGTGATCTGTAAAGATAATCGGCTGCTCGATTTCTTTTTATATGTTGTGCTGATGCAATAATCCATGGAAATAGTTCAGTTCCCGCAGGGATCTGGGAGTGACATCAGTCTCGTCTCCCCATGGGGTTGCTCTTATGCGGGAAAATCTAGGTTACTGCAAATGTTACTCACAATATCACAAACCCATGTTAGTTCAAAAAAGTTTAACTAAGCGTGTGCTCCTAGGTGTCTTACTCGCAAAGGTTTATGCTCGTCAGCTCATGGGATCATGGCTATGGCTCAGACAAGATTTGAATCTTGGGAGCTGTCTGGGCCAGTAGGTTCATGAGGACCTTGTTTGGTACAAATGGTTCACCTTGTGAGATGGAGAGGAGGGAGTGAATAGTTAAATCTATTGCACAGTCTAAATAGACAATATATAGTATAAGAGCCAAGGGACATAAGATTGAACCCTATAGATTAGAAAATACTATAAATATCCTTAACACCCTATTTTAAATGTAAGATGTATGCATATTACATTAAAAAAAGGTTGATACTAAAATAGGAAAAAACCAAAATACTAGTTTTGAAGATGTCATCATAGCATGCAGCTCTTGAAAAATTATGGTAGGTACCAAAAGATCTCCATCCGGAATCGTGCAACAACCCATAAAACACAAAGTTTAGGAGCTGGGAATGGTAGAGATAAGCGGGAGCAAACTCGACTACGGTAAAACGATGAAAAGGATATAGAAGATAACACAAATAGAAAGGGCTATCAAATCAAGCCGACGAGAGATAGATAAAAGTATAACGACAAAGATCGAAACCGAAGACAACGGCGGTGTGGAATAGAAGCGCGGCGACCTTAGAAACTTGGAGCAGCAGCTCAGAGAGAAGCGGTGACATCAAAAAGACTACTATGATCTGCAGCGACTCAAAGATAAGAACGGTGGCTGTGGCTATATGAAAGGAAGGAAATGACCATACTCGATCTAAGAGAATAGATCGTAACTAGCAAAGTAATCAGTTGTGTATTTGCAATTTTACGTAGTAAAACCTGTACACCTGAAAGAATAGTGGCTAACACCAATCCAATCCTAAATCAGAAGAAACGATGGCAGCTAGCAAAGACACATCGTAGTGGAGACAATGAATAGCATTGGTGATGATGGAACAAACAAAGAAATGTGCTGCTCAATCAATCTTCAGTATACAATCAATTTCCTGTCATATATCATTGCTTTGGGCCTTTTTCTGTTATGTACTTCTCAGTCAGTATTTATCGATCACAGGGCCCTTTGCAGTTTGGAGCCAAGAAACATTCTATCCGTGGACCGAAATGTTGTTTGAATATACAAGATGAAGCAAAAAAAGTTGTGATCATAAATTACCCCCACAAAACATCTTTCTCAAGATAATGTTTCAATCTACAAGATGAAGCAAAAAAATGTTGTGATCATAAAGTACCCCACAAAACATCTTTCTCAAGATAATGTTTGAATCTACAAGATGATACAAAAATGTTGTGATCATAAAGTACCCCACAAAACATCTTTCTCAAGATAACTAAGTATCTCTTATATGGATTTTGAACAGTAATTTTCCAACTGAAGCGATATAGGAACTATTATTTTGAGTACTTTCTAAATGCTAGAATATTTTACTCCCAAGAGTCAATGCTATGTTGGAGACAGATCCAGAATATATGGACGTTAATCAGGTTATGAGTGCACCGAACTCTGCCTCGGAACAGCTGCAATTGTGGCCTTGTCAAGTTGCTTGTCAACAAGGTACTAGTATTTGCTTTCATCCCAAGTCAAGAAATGTTGAAAATACAGACAAGAATCCATAGCTATAGTAACAATAACGAACGGAAGATAGCTCTGGAGCGTGACCATCGACATATCTAGAAGGCCTTCGTCACGTAAGGCATGGAGTCAGTTCCGGATTGCTTAACAAGCCGGTTAGATACGATGGAAATCCTGGGCAGAAGCACGAGGGCGAGTTCGCTCCTCCCCGTTGCCTCCTCAGATCCCATCACAATTCGCAAACACAGCTTCTTCCGCCCATCACCTTCCACAGGAAACCATCCCTGAAATCAGCACATATCAGTTCTATAATGACAAGTACGATATATTTATCAAGGTTTTAACAAATGAAATTGGGACAAACTCATTAAAGAACAGTGTGCAACACAAGTACCAAAGCTTAGTATCACTGGTGTCTAGTCATAAGTAGAACCACCAGCCATCATGCTAGTTAAATAAAAGCCACCATATATATTTTCATGGTTATAAATAATCTGTTGCCTGATGTAATAGTTTTTAAATTATGCACTTCAACAGTAGTATGCGGAATAATATAAGGAATACGAAATCCCTTTGATGACCAAAAGACACTGGCCATTCATCAGCTTAAAGTTCTGATGCCGGATAGAATCAGGACACTTGAGGCTAATTAAGTATTTCTCAAGTACCTGTAATCGCAAAAACACCTAAACTTGTCTTGCCATTAACTTGCCTGGCAAAACAGCAAATAATTGAATTAAGCCATAAAGTTCTTTTTTTAAAAAAAATCGCAGTAAGCACAGACAGTCAGCTACCAAATTAACTAGAAAAAAAACTATGGAATTGGTATAACATAGCAGGCAGTAAAGCACCCAAAATATAGGTAACTAAGGTGTAGAAGTACAGATGCCTAAATTCAGCAAATAATACATTCTTACCATTTCTCCAACTGAGTTAGGTTTGCAGCTGCGGTTAAAAAAGCGACAAGCATTTCCGCTGAAAGTTACATCTATTACAAAGTCCTTGTTGACTTTACACATGTAGAAATTCTTATCTCCACGCTGTTTCATGTCCTCAAGCCTATCTTCACATGCCACATCATCTATAACTGGAATGAGATGTTAATGACAAAGAATTAAAAGAAGGTATATGATTTATAAAATAAAAAAGAAGTGTATGTTGGCAAGCACAAATCAAGACTTGTCTTCAATAGTACCGATATTTCAAATCAACAAGATAATTAAAATATGCTGCTTCAATTGTATACATGAAAAAGAAACTAGCTTTTGATTCCAAATAGATAAACAAGTTCTCAAGTTAACAGCAATATGTGCAGGGAAACAGATCAGAAATCAAAGTGTGTTATACAATTAAGTCAGAATTGTGCTATTGAACAATACGTAAGTGGTTCACGGAAAATCATAAGGTAACCACAAGAGCCCTTTCCTTCAGTGCACACTACAAGTCAATGGAAATTGGACACGATGCCTAGAACAACCTTTAATAAGTTGAGTGGATCCACAAACTGAGGGCATGACCTCTGTTTTGTCCCAGTGCTTCAATTTTTCTCGTATCTTTATTGCAATGATGGTAAGGCGCATGATTACATGGACACATAACGTTAATTTCATTTTCACCAGCCAGAAAAGTCCAGGGCACAGATAAAAGATGGGCCAAATACAATATACAGCAATATTCAATTCCTCAACTTGACAGATTATTACAATATGCCAAGTGTTAAGGGTATTAGTAGATGTTGTAGGGGTGGCCCCCACCTAAACCCAGCAGACCTGTTAGAAGAATGTAAGACCCAGAATGAGACATGTACAATGACATAAGTGCCCTTGTAGGGTACATTCGGATGTAAAGGTACAATTGTAAAAGCACTCCCTATGTAGATATATATATATACAGCACAGGCCATGGGGAGAGGGGGCTAAGCCATTACTCACCTAACTCTCTACTACCATACTCTCATCCTGTCTGGTCCGTAGCCACGACAGTTGGCGCCGTCCGTGGGAGGACAAGGATAAACCTCCAGATCTGAAGGAGGATGGCACCAAAGAAAGCTTCGTCATCGGTGAAGAAGAAGAAGAAGGCGGGAGCGATGGGATTTCGCGTCAATACCGAGGCAGCGGCAGGCACGGGCAGCAGCGCGAGCGCGGTGGTCGCGAGCACTGGTGTTCCCGGCGCAACGCCCGATCCTGCCATCACCACCCGAACACTTGACCCCACCACCGCCGCCGCGGCACCTGACCCCCTCATCGACCTCCAACTCCATCGCGCTGCCACGGCAGGCAGCCCGGATGCGCCAACGGCCTCGGTCATGCCCATGGGAGACAGCGCCCTGCTGACGGCCTTTTGCATGCTCCAACGGGAGTTGGCGGATCTTCGCGGAGCCGTGCAAGGTATGCAGGAAACATGGGGTCAGCAGATCCCACCAGCAGCCGCAGTAGAGCCCAATCCGGAGAGGGCGGATGGCCGTGATGCCCCTACGCCCGGTCGCGCCCTACTACGACGCATGGACCCGGAGTCCCCACTCTCCGCGGGCCTGCAGCAGGCGGCATGGCCCGAGGACTTCAGGTTCCCGAGTGTCATCGAGGCGTATAAAGGTGACACAGACCGCGAGAATTAAGACGCGGCGTGTGCGAAACCGCCATCGGCGCGCCGCGAGACGACACCACGAAGGCCAAGGGACTTCCCCTCGCGCTACAAGGGGTGGCGCTCTCGTGGTTCTTCACCATCGAGCCGCAGTCCATCTACGCGTGGGAGAAGATCCGCGATCGACTCTATAACAACTTCCAGGAAAACCGCGTCGAGCGTGTCGATGCGGACCAGCTCTTCGCAGTCAAGCGAAAACCCAAGGAGGGGCTCCGGAGTTACTTCAATCGCTTCGCCAAGGTACGCTGCCAAGTCAGGGAAGTTAACGAGACAACCGTCATCAATGCAGCGGTACAAGGTCTCCGTCCGGGATCGCTCGCTGAGTATAACGTGCGGAAGCCACTCAAGTCAGTGGCAAAGCTCTTCCACAAAATAGAAGCGTACACCCAGGCCGAGGAGGATGCGCGGAGACGCAACAGCGACAGCTCCGATGCCGGTCAGGCGGAGCTGTCGCCGCAAAGGAGAAGCATAAGAGACAACCCGAAGACAAGACACAAGCAAGCGTCCGCGGGTGACACTCATGAGCGCGTCGACGCCGGGGTGCACCAAAACCCACCTAAACGACAGGCGCAAGCCCCGACATAACCGGCGAAGACCCCAAAAGGCTCGCTGCGTCCTCGCCGCGCAACGCGTTCCCCGGGAAACCGCTTTAACCCCGCGCGCCGGAGAGGGACGTGAAGGAAGCCGCGATGAAAAGCCGTGCGCGGAGCAGGAAATCCTAGAATACGGCAGATGGTGCGAGGTGCATGGCTACGGGGGCCATTTCACGCGGACATGCACCAAACTCGCGGCGTTGCGGCAAGCGATGGCCCACATACGGGCCTCGGAGGCGCTGACCCCGCAGTAGCCCACGTCACACGTCGCAAGGCGATCCCTCGCGCTGGGCCCCGGAGAGACCCAGTGCGTGGTGTTAACGCCATCACCGGAGGCTCTTAGTCGAGCACTTCCCAAAGACAACTACCTGCAGGGACGCCGATCGCAGCATCACCTTCACGTCAGCCGATGCGCAGGGCGTGGAGTTCCCCCACCACGATCCCTTGGTCATCCAGGCCGACATCGCAGGCTGCGATGTCAGGCGTGTCCTCATTGACGGAGGGAGCTCCGCAAACATCTTGTTCACGGAGGCCCTTGATCGCATGGGGATACCTCGGAGTATATTAAAAGCATCGGAAGCCCCCCTCCAGGGCCTCGGTGGCCAGCCACTGAAGGGTTTGGGTCAGGTACGCCTCCAAGTCTCCTTGTGCCAGGCCGACAACGCCAGGACTGAAGACATCGTCTTCGACATCGTGGACGTCCCGTATTCATATAATGCCATACTGGGCCGGCCTGCCATCAATTCCTTCGAGGCAGTCCCACACTACGCCTTCCTATGTATGAAGCTCCCAGGCCGGCGGGGCGTCATCACTGTCTTCGGCGATCAGGATATTGCTAGGAGCATCGAAACCAAAGCTGGAAGCCTGCATCATAAGGTGCACGTCCTCGCCGAAAAGTACCAGGCGGACACGCCATCCGCCCCAGGGTGGACACCTAAGCCCCATCCGGAGGGCGGAGTTAAGAGAGTGCCTCTCCAGGCGGAGGGGCGTCAGATCCATAGGCGAAGGCCTCCCTCGGGACGTAGAGCAAGACTTGCTCGAGTTCTTGAGCCAACATAGATGTCTTCGCATGGTCCCGGAGGATATCAAAGGTGTGGACCGCGCCCTAATCGAACATAACTCGGCGATCCGCCCGACGCCAAGCCGCCAAGCAAAAACTCCCAGATGTCCATGGACCGCAGCAAGCGGCCAAGGTGGAGGTGGCGGCTCCTTCGGCGGGGTTATCGCGAGGTCCAACATCCGGACTGGCTCGCCAATCCGGTGTTGGTCAAAAAGGCCAGTGGCGCCTGGCGTATGTGCATCGACTTTACCGCCCTTAACAAGGCATGCCCGAAGGACGACTACCCTCTGCCACGCATAGATCAGCTGGTCGACGCCACCGCAGGGTGCGAGCTCATGAGCTTCTTGGACGCCTACTCCGGCTACCATCAGGTCTACATGGCCAAGGACGATGAAGATAAAACCAGCTTCATTGCGCCGGTTGGGACCTTCTGCTTCGTCAGGATGCCCTTGGCTTGAAGAACGCGGGCACAACCTTCACCCGCCTCGTCGCGCTGGCCCTAGCCGCCCAGCTAGGGAGGAACGTGGAGGCCTACGTGGATGACGTGGTAGTAAAAACCAAGCAGCTCGCCTTCCACGGTCGGGATCTTTAGGAGACCTTCGACAACCTCAGGAAGGCCGGCATCAAGCTCAATCCGAACAAGTGTGTTTTCGGCGTGCAGGCGGGCAAGCTCTTGGGCTTTCTCGTGTCCGGGCGAGGCATTCAAGCGAACCCAGACAAGGTCGACGCCATCCTGGGCATGGAACCACCCAAGACGACGAGGGAGGTCCAGAGGCTGGCCGACCGCATGGCGGCCCTGAGTCGTTTCCTCTCCAGGGCAGCGGAGCGGGGCTTGCCATTTTTCAAGACCCTCCGCGGTTGCGACGGGTTTCATTGAGACGACGACTGCACAAAGGCCTTCGACGACCTCAAGAAACACCTCGCAACCCTTCCCACTCTGGTGGTCCCAGCACCAGAGGCTCCCCTCCTACTCTACCTCGCCGCCTCGGCAACGGCGGTCAGCGCCGTCCTCGTCCTCGAAGAGGGCGCTCTCCAGCGACCAGTGTATTTTGTCTCCGAAGCCCTTCAGGGCGCCAAGATGCGTTATACGGAGCTCGAGAAGCTTGCTTACGCGCTGGTCATGGCCTCAAGAAAGCTCCGGCATTACTTCCTGGCACACCCGATAACGGTGCCGTCCTCGTTCCCTCTGGCGGAGATGCTGCACAATAAGGAGTCCACGGGGCGAATCGGCAAATGGGCGGCCGAGCTTGCTCCATTCTCCCTAACATACGCCTCTCGAACGGCGATCAAGTCTCAAGTTCTGGTGGACTTCCTCGCGGAATGGACCCCTCCAGCTCAGCCTGTCCTCCAGTCCGAAGACCCGGTGTGGATGCTCAACACCGACGGGGCTTACGGCGTTGCGGGCGCAGGGGTTGGCGCAGTTATTACCACACCCGAAGGGCAGTGCCTGTTGTACTCGGCGCGCCTCGCATTTCCTGCTACGAACAACACGACCGAGTATGAGGCGTTACTTTTTGGCCTCGGGAAGCTCAAAGCGATGGGAGCGAGGCGCGTCATCGTTTGCACTGATTCACGGCTAGTGGCGGGCCATGTGGACAAGTCATATCAGGCCAAGGACCCAGAGCTAGCTAAGTACCTAGCAGCCGTACGAGCGAAGGAACGGCACTTTTTGGGTGTCACGGTGAAGGCCATCCCTCGAGCAGACAACGAGCAAGCCGATGCCCTCGCCAAGGCTTCCAATCAGCAGCTCGCAGCTCTCGGGGGGCATTTACGAGGTCCTGCCAGCGGCAGCCATTGCGCAGGATAACCGTGATGCGGCTCTCGTCCACCAGATCACCCAGCAGGGTGACTGGCGGGAACCCCTTTTCGCTTTTCTACAGGGCATCGCGGAACCGGACGACCCCATTAAGCTCCAGCGTTTACAGCACCGCGCTAGGTCCTTCCAGGTGCTCGACGGGGTGCTCTACAAAAAGGGAGTCTGCGCACCGCTCCTGCGATGCCTCTCGCGCGAAGAAGGAAAGCGCCTCCTCGCAGAAATTCATACGGGGCTCTGCGGCTTGCATCTTCAACCAAGATCTCTAGTGGGCAAGGCATTCAGGCATGGTTTTTATTGGCCAACAGCCGTCGCGGATGCCCAAGATCTCGTGCGCCGTTGTCAAGGTTGCCAATGGATGGGAAGGGCCATCCGCAGGCCCCCGACAAGCCTCCATCCCATACCCCCGGTATGGCCGCTGGCGCGGTGGGGCATCGACGTCGTGGGACCGCTTCCCAGGGCCCTAGGTGACCTGCGGTTCGTAGCGGTCGCTCTGGAGTACTTCTCCAGGTGGCCGGAGGTGGTAGCCCTGGCCAAGATTACCTCGGCAGCTATGCAACGCTTCCTCTGGCAGAACATCATATGCCGATTCGACGTGCCCAGGGAGATCACTGTCGACAACGGTCTGCAATTCGACGCAGCAATGTTCAAAGAATTCTGCGACAACATGGACATCACACTCCAGTTCGCCTCAGTTGGACACCCACAGTCCAACGGTGCGGTGGAGCGGGCGAACGGTGCTATCTCCGCCGCGATCAAGAAGCGCCTTGTCGGGCTACCAAAGGGGAAGTGGCCGGGCGAGCTCCACAGTGTCCTCTGGTCCCTCCGCACAACGGTGACGCGTCCAACGGGGTTCACGCCATTCAAGCTCCTCTTCGGCAACGAGGCGGTAACGCCCGAGGAAATAAAAGCAGGCTCGAGAAGGGCCCTCATCCAAGCACCAGAAGAAGAGTGCCAATTGTCCCTAGACCTCCTCGATGGAGACCGCGTAAGTGCGACCCAGCACGTCATGAAGTATGCGGCGATGGGATGCGCGCGCTCGCGCGTTTCAGATATACGCGAGTTCCGGCCGCGACTCGTCCTCAAGATGGCACTCCACGCGGAAACCGTAGGCAAGCTGGAATCTAAATGGGAGGGCCCGTACATTATCGCGGAGGCCCTTCAGAAGGGAGCATACCGCCTCGCCACACTAGAAGGACACGCGTTTCGCCACACATGGAACGCAGACAAGCTGCGGCGGTATTACGCTTAAGCTGGGCGTCGAGGCGCCACGCTCGACGGCGGCCGGGGCGAGCCTCGCCAGCTCCAAAGATGGACCGCTCAGGCACGAGGCTCGCTCGCGAACCACCGCGTCGCCAGTCTGGCGGCGGCGGTCGCCCGTCTTTAAGCGGTTAGTGGTCAGTACCCCACGCCTTGTATTTGCTTACCCGCGCAAACGGGAGTTCAATAAAATTCACCGTTTGCACAAAACAGACTTTTTTTCGTTCCCTATAAACAAAGACACGCGTTCGCGCGCGCACTCTCTGTCAGTGACACGGGTATGAGTATAAACAAAGACACGCGTTCGCGCGCGCACTCTCCGTCAGTGACACGGGTATGAGTATAAACAAAGACCCGCGTTCGCGCGCGCACTCTCTGTCAGTGACACGGTATGAGTATAAAGAAAGACGAGCGGGGGGACGCCTCCGCACGCACTCTACGGAGTATAAATAAGACGTAGCATTGAGGTCCGCTTCCGCACGCATTCTACGGAGTATAAATAAGACGTAGCGTTGAGGTCCACCTCTGCACGCACCTCGCCGCCCGCAACGCGCGGAGGCTTGCCTCCGCGCGCAGTCCACGAACTCTAAATAAGACGTAGCGTCGAGGTCCGCCTCTGCATGCACTCTACGGAGTATAAATAAGACGTAGCGTTGAGGTCCGCCTCCGCACGCACCTCGCCACCCGCAACGCGCAGAGGCTCGCCTCCGCGCGCAGTCCACGGACTCTAAATAAGACGTAGTGTCGAGGTCCGCCTCCGCACGCACTCTACAGAGTATAAATAAGATGTAGCATTGAGGCCCGCCTCCGCACACACCTCGCCGCCCGCAACGCACAAAGGCTCACCTCCGCGCAGTCCACGGACTCTAAATAAGACGTAGCGTCGAGGTCCGCCTCTGCACGCACTCTACGGAGTATAAATAAGACGTAGCGTCGAGGTCTGCCTCCGCACGCACTCTACGGAGTATAAATAAGACGTAGTGTCGAGGTCTGCCTCCGCACGCATGGCTATAGCGCGTCTACCTCGGCTAGGCGCCAGCTCCGCTGCCCCCCTTCGAACGGTAGGGGACGGAGCGCGCGCGTCTACTTCGACTAGGCGCCAGCTCCGCTGCCACCCCTTCGAACGGTAGGGGACGGAGCGCTCGCACGACTACTTGGACTAGGCGCCAGCTCCGCTGCCCCCCTTCGAACGGTAGGGGACGGAGCACTCGCGTGTCTACTTCGGCTAGGCGCCAGCTCCGCTGCCCCCCTTCCAACGGTAGGGGATGGAGCGCTCGCGCGTCTACTTTGACTAGGCGCAAGCTCTGCTGCCACCCCCTCGAACGGTAGGGGACGGAGCGCTAGCGCGTCTACTTCAGCTAGGCACCAGCTCTGCTGCCCCCCTTCAAACGGTAGGGGACGGACGCATGATCCAAGGCCGCGGTCTTCTCGGCAAGGGACGCAACGAGGCGTCCTTCTCCTCCTCCAGCGCGGCAATTGCTGCTGAAAGACGGTGCGCTCCACTGTCGCAGCGCGCCGAACATCCTCCGTAGCGCGCCGTGCGTCCTTCGCCTCAGAAGCTAACAGCGCCCTCTCCACCTCCAGCGCGCGGATCTGCTCGTCCTTGACGGCGTGAGCGTCGTCTGCTTCACGAAGCTTGCTTTGTAACGCCTGTCGCTCCTGAACGCGACTCCTCTCCAAAGCTTGGCTGAGGGCGAGTGTCTGGGAAAGAGAGCGTACGTTAGAAGAACCTCACACAGCGGCGCAGGCCGTAAACCACTTACCCTTATCTCCGAGGCACCCAAGGCAAGCGCCAGAAGGTCCCCCTCGCAGGTCGCCAGCGCCTGCACATCCAAGCTGTCGCTGACCCGCTCCGCAGCTTGATTGAGGACACGAAGCATCTCTGTCCGCGGGAAGAAGTCAGAGATGACGGGCCTCGGCCCAGCAGGTTCCGCAGCACGGGACACCCACGCCTCGTCCTGCGCAACAAGACCGGCGACTTCGCGCGCACCTCCGTTGCTCGATCCTTGACCGCGTCCAGGAGACCTCGTCTCGCCTGAGGCCGATGACGGAATGAGCGAGCAAAGCGGAGAGAGTTTCGCGAAGTCGCGAGAGGAAAAGGAATCGCGCCTACCTTCGGTACCCCCTATTGTCGGGACCCCGGATTTCCGAACCCGGACCCTCTGTGTATTACAGCACTAGTCCCAGATCAAAGCTAGTGCACACAATCAAACAGAATGGAAAACATCACCATCAACGATTTATTACAATAAATAAGGTACCGACCACCGGTCTCATTATTACAAGGAGGTTTAAGACCTCGCACAATCAAACACAATGAAGCAATTAAAACTCGAGGACGACCCATCAATTCGCCACGGGCAATTGACTAGGAAGCGCGACCTAGTCCTCCGGAAGAATCCATCACCGCCACAAGCGAAGCGAAAGAGTCGTAGTCACCTTCTTGAGCTTCAACTTCCTCTGAGATTTTATTTTTAAATGTAGCATGTGAGTACATAAAGTACTCATGAAGTCTTGGGAAAATGCATAGATGCAAGGCTTAACAAAGGAAGGCCATATGGTTCTTTTGCACAAAGCAATATTTAAAATCTCCATTACTACTAATTATTTTCAAGGCATCACTTTAATGAAGTAAATGTTTTAACAGAATTAACTTTCTAGTGAAGGTTCCAACTACCAACACTAGCTAACCAATTACCATTGGTCAAGTTTTAAACTTCGGTTCCATCCACCCTCTCTGCTCCATCCGCCAGATTCCTTCCGAGAGTTCCTCCACCTCTAATACAAAACTTTGATTTTAAAACAAAACCAGAAATCTACCATGTGAATGCATTCCTTGCCCGCCCTTGACCGTGGGCACGGCTATTCGAATAGTTTTACACTGCAGAGGTTGTACAACTTTACCCACAAGAGATAAATTATCTTAATAGTCAACATGCTTCCTTTGGCATGAGACCCGGATAAAATATCACAAAGCCTTTCACCTACTCCAATAGCTAGAGACCACCCACGAGGTTTCACCGCAGAAGGGTTAAATCCGCCCAATCAAGCCCCTCTTGCGCCATATGAGTACAAAGAACCTGTCCCTCACTATGAGTAACCAATGACGCCTGGCACTCAATACACCACTGGTGATATCTAAACTACACCTTTATAGGTTAGTTAGCTAGGTCGCACCCATATAGACTTGTGGTTGTACTACATGCTCGTTTGGACAAACACAAGCGTCGGTCCTTAATTGACTAGGGTGGAACATACACTTAACAAGTTCTCGTGCTTATCGCACCAACCCAAACAGCCATCCACCCTAATCTAAACCAACTTTCACATTTTTATTTTATTTTAAAATCATAGTGACAACTCCAATTGCCACTTCACTTTCAAACACAAGGATTTAATAAATCATAGATTCCCATTTTCAAGATTTTCGAGTTATTAGATAGCATGACTAAGCATTATCCTACCATACTAACATCAACAAGTAATTATAATATTCTCATTAATGAGACAAAGGAAATTCTATGGTGACAAGGGTACATGACAATCAATTCCAATGGCGGGCATAACAAGGTTGGATTAACTACTATCTTAAGATTGAATTATCATTTTATGTAAATAGCAATGCATAACATTTAAAATACTTTAAAAAAACATTTCGAAAGCATAGGCTCAAGATGATCAAAGGAGACTTGCCTTCTTGCAGGGTTTCTGGGTCTTCTTGCTGCTGTGAAGAGGGATCGTCGACAACGTTGGAATCTACGCGAGGAAAGACGAAGCAACAAAACAAATAAATACAAAAGAAAATTCAAATAAAATCCAAAAATTCAACAGAGGCCATAATTGGGTAGATCTTGATTTTAGATGAATTTAGAAATTTGAATGGCTGGATTTGGAGTTAAAATGAGAAAGTTATGATCATTTGAAAATCTTAGATTTGAATAAATCGAGAAATTCGGAAATTTCTGACAGGTGGGGCCCATCGAATATTTAATTTTAAATCTTTATTTTAATCTGAGAGATTGACAGGTGGGACCCACTGAACAAGAGACCCTCCGCGGTCGCTGACATGTGGGACCCCTCTGTCAGTGACCCTATCTGCTTGGTCACTGACAGGTGGGACCCACTGGGGTCTGGACCCACTTGTCAGAGGCTGACGCAGACGGGTGGGGCCCAGGCGGCAGTGGCAGCGCAGACCGGCGGCCGCTGACGGGTGGGGCCCGCTTGTCGATCGCGAAATTAAACGAAAAACTCAACCCAACACATGGAGCCGAGGCTCGAACGCGCACCGGGAGTTGAGAGAGCGCGCTAACGGATGGGCGGGAGGCTTTGCCTACCCATATAGGGCAACCATACCTTTTGAGGTACTGCGCGAGGGGAGGTCGGGAAGATGGTCGAGGCGGCTGCGGCGGCGACGAGGAGTGGCGAGAGGTTCGGCGGCGCGTGAAATGCAACCACAGCGCGAAGGGATCCGGTTGGAGGGTCGGCGAGGCTCGAGGTGAACGGAGGCGGCCGGCGACGAGGTGGCGGCGACGACGGCTCGGGAGCTCCGTCGCGACGGCGCCCGGTGACGGGAGGCGGCCGAGGGGTCGGGAGGACCGTCCGGCGTGAGGAAGCTTCGGGGAGGCGACGACGGCTCCGGGATGACCGAGGCGGCGAGGAAAGCTCGCCGGAGTTGGGCGGAGCTCGAGGGAGGAGTGGCACGTGATCGGGCTCTAGAGGGCTCGGAGCTGCGGTGGAGTCGCTGGGATGCGCGGGAGAAGGCGAAGGTCGAGGGGTATTTATAGGGCGGAGGAGTAGTAGGGCGCGGCAACCGCCGCCGTTCTTGTGGCCGGAGAAGGAAGGGCGCGGGGAGGAAAGGAAGGAGGGGGCGCGGAAGGAAGGGAGGCGCGGGGATTTGGGGATTCGGCCGCGGCGGGGCTCGGGGTTTCCAAACCCGGGGAGAGCCAGGGAAGGCAAGGCCGGCTCCGGCTCGATTTGGTCGGCGCGCGAAAGGAAAGAGGGGAAAAGAGAAGGAAGGGGGCGATTCCGCGGGGGAGACGGATCCGACAGGCGGGGCCGGGGTGGCAGCGAGAGCGGGAGGCGTGCGCCGCTGACGGGCGGGGCCCGCGGGTCAGCGAGGCGAGAGAGGAGGTGGGAGCGGGCGGCTGGATGGTCCGCGCGGGGACTCGGCTCATCTGAGCCGTCCACGCGTCGGGCAAGGAGGAGGGGAAGGCGGGGGTCGCTGACGGGCCTGGCCCGCTTGGCGGCGAGAGAGAGAGAAGGGAACGGCCTGGATTGGCCGAGCGGCGACGTGGGCGGCCCTGGGCCGTCCACGCGTCGGCCGGAGGAAAAGGGAGGTTTTTATTTTTCAGAATTTGATTTCTAATTTCAGAAAAGGCTAGAAAATTATTTAGGCCTCAGAAAAAAAATGAAAATACCTCCAAAAATTCCAGAAAAATTCACGAAGCTCTGGACATATTTTGGACTAAATAAAATTATTTCCAACTACTGTTGATATTTAATTTTCATATTTTGAATTACTTTTAAGCTCTAAAATAGTTTTTAAATTCCGTAAAATCCAGAAGGCAAATAAAAGCCAAGTAAAATCCAATTAACTTAAAATAATTTATTTGAATTTAAATTTTCAAAAGCCAAATTTTTGGGATGTGACAAACCTACCCCCTTAGAAAGAATCTCGACCCAGAGATTCGGATGGACTGGGAAAAGGTCGGGAACTCTTCTTTTAGATCCTCTTCACGCTCCCAAGTTGCTTCCGATTCTGAATGGTTACTCCACCGCACTTTACGTAACTTGATAACCTTGTGCGCGTGCGGCGCTCTGCTTCCTCCAATACCTTGATTGGATACTCGGATAGGTGAGGTCCTCCTTCACGTTTATTTCATCTAGAGGCATCCGCTCTTACGGAACTCGAGACACTTTCTTAGTGAGACACATGGAAGACGTCATGCACCTTTGACAGCTGAGGTGGAAGCTCCAACTGGTAAGCCACTTCTCCTCGTTTCGCCACAACAGGAAAAGGTCCGATGAATCTGGGAGCTAGCTTTCCACTGACTCCAAAACGTCTCATTCCTTTGAGAGGTGACACCTTCAAATAAACATGATCCCTAGGTACGAATTCTAAGCTTCTCGTCGATTGTCCGCATAACTTTTCTCATGCGGTTTGTGCTGTTTTTAATCTGTCCTGGATTAGACGAACTTGTTCTTCTGCTTGCTTCAGCACATCTGGTCCAAACACTTGTCCTTCTCCTGTTTCCTTCCAATACAATGGAGTCCTACACTTCCTGCCGTATAGGGCTTCGAAGGGAGACATTTGCAAACTGGATTGATAACTATTGTTGTAGGAGAACTCGCATAGGGCAAACTCGATCCCAATTACTCTTGTTTGCCAAGACACAAGCTCTCAACATGTCTTCCAGATTTGATTTACTCTTTCTGTTTGACCATCCGTCTGTGGATGATAAGTCTTCAAGTTTAAGTTGGTGCCCAAAGTTCATGTAGTTTTGCCAAAATCTCAAGTGAACTGGGTTCCTCGATCGACACAATCTTCTTTGGGATCCCATGCAAGCACACAATTCTTGACATGTACAACTCGCAAGTCTATCCCCGAGTATGTGGTCTTTCTTTGGAATGAAATGGGCGACTTTTGTCAAACGATCCACTATAACCCAAATTGAATCGTGCCTGCTTTGGTTCTTGGTAATCCAGTTATAAAATCCATACCAATTTCTTCCCATTTCCACTCGAGGATCTGCAATGGTGCAGAAGTCCCGCAGTCTCTCGTGTTCACTTTAATCCGTTGGCATACATCGCACAAGGCTACGTGATTCGCAATTTCGTTTCATACTTGACCACCAATACCTTCCCTTGAGATCTTGGTACATCTTGGTGCTCCTGTGATGAATTGAATATCCGATTCATGAGCTTCCTTCAATATTAGCTCCTTTACCTCTTTCTTTTCGTGCACAATAATTCTTTTCCCAAACCAAAGGGTACCTTTTTCATCCTCTGAAAATCCGAAGCTTTTCCTTTCTTCATATTATCTCTGGTCTCCTGGACATACTTGTCCTCCTTTTGAGCTGCTCTGATTTGATCTTCTAAGGTTGGTTGAACTTCCAAAGTGGCTAAAAATCCTTCCTCCACTACTTCTAGGTTGAGCCGTTGGAACTCTTCTTGAAGGGCAGGCATACTGTCCTTAATCCACAGCTTGGCACAATAACTCTTTCTGCTCAAGGCATCTGCTACCACATTAGCCTTTCCCGGATGATAATGTATTCCAATATCATAATCCTTTATTAACTCAAGCCATCTCCTTTGCCTCATGTTGAGATCGGGTTGAGTGAATATATATTTCAAACTCTTGTGATCCGTGTAAATTTCACAACGGTTGCCAATCAAGTAATGCCTCCATATTTTCATTGCATGCACTACTACGTGAGCTCTAAATCATGCGTTGGGTAATTTCCTTCATGGGGTCGCAATGCCTTGAGGCATATGCTACTACCTTTCTTTCTTGCATCAAGACACGCCTAGTCCTTGCCTTGACGCATCACGAAGACTTCAAATCCTTCCTAATGTCCTAAGCGTCAACACCGTGCGAAGTTAACCTTTCTTCAACTCTTGAAACTATCCTCACATGGTTTACTCCATTCAAACTTCTTTTCCTTCTTGAAAGAATCGGGTGAGAGGTCTTGCGAGCTTGGAGAAACCTTCAATAAATCGACGATAGTATCCACCAATCCAAGAAAACTCCCGATCTCGGATCTCGACTTTGGTTGTGTCCAATTGAGCACATCATTAACTTTTTCCGGGTCTACGGATACTCCTCCCTTGAAATCACATGGCCCAAGAAAGCTACTTTCTTCAACCAAAACTCACACTTACTGAACTTGGCGTACAACCGATTTTCTCGAGCTTTTCCAAAACTATCCTCAAATGTTCTGGCATGTTCTTCCTCATTCTTGGAATATATCAAAATATCATCTATGAATACAACCACAAACTTATCCAAATATTCCATGAACACCTTATTCATCGATTCATGAAGTATCTTTGGGGCATTGGTTAGACCGAAAGACATCATCAGTATACTCATACAATCCATAACGGGTGGCAAATGCGGTCTTGGGTATGTCCTCTGGTCTTAACTTCAATTGGTGATATCCGATCGAAGGTCAATCTTAGAGAATACACATGATCCTTTCAACCGATCAAACAGATCATCTATTCAGGTAAAGGGTACTTGTTCTTAATAGTCACATCATTCAATGATCGATAGTCCACACACATGCGAAGACTACCATCTTTCTTCTTTACTAGCAGTACTGGTGCTCCCCAAGGTGACGAGCTTGGCCTTACAAATCCTTTATCCTGCAGCTCTTCAATTTGTTTCTTAACTTCCGCCAAATCATTTGCAGACATCCGATAAGGTCTCTTGGAAATTGGAGCTGTTCCAGGTACTAGGTTGATGACAAACTCTACTTCCACTGTCAGCGGCATTAGGGCAAATCTTGAGGAATACATCAGGTACTCACTCACTATAGGTACTTTTTCCGAGTCACTCCTTTACACTGCTCAAACTACACCTGCCTGGGTAGGGAGTTTGACTTATACCTACTTGAATCCCATCAGAGTTAGTGATTGTAACAGCTCGATCAGCACAATCTATCTGCCCTTTATACTTGGTTAACCAATCCATTCCAAGTATTACATCTAAACCCTTGGAGTCTATTATAATAAGATTTGCTAAGAACTTAACTCCATTTATATTCACGATTGCGTCAAGGCAAACCGTGTTAGTCCTCATTTCCTTTCGTGGACTGGACTAGCATGGGGTTACATGGTTTACTCACATCCCAATTATACCTTTCAACCACATCTTTTGACACAAAAGAATGCGAAGCTCGAGAATCAAATAATCTTGATGCAATTCTTGAGTTGACAAGAAACTTACCTGTAACTCGTCGGGTGCATCTGGCCGCTTCACGGTCACATGGTTGAGATGCCCTCTGCTCACCACTTGTGGAGTCCTCGGGGTTTGTGGTGCCCCACGGCCTTGACCTGCGATCGGAGCTCTTGCTTTGGTGTAGTCCCGTGTTGAAACGAATGGAGTCATTCTTTGGCGTTTACGGGACGATTCTTGGCATAGTGCCCCATGTTCTTGCGGTTAAAGCACCGCACTCCTGCTGCTTGAAGTCTTGTTCTGCGGGGTTGGCCACCATTGTTTGCCCGGGAGTTTGTGGATTTGGGCGGGGTCTGAAAAGGAGTCCTCGGCACGCTTGACTCGAGAGCTTGTGAAAGTGAGGCGCGTTGGGGCGGAATCGAGCTGCTTGCTCCTTGCCGGGCTTGAAACTTCCTCTTCCGATTTTAAATGCAGTGGCGCCGAGCATCTTCTTGGACAAAAGCCTTGTTCACTAGGTCTTTGGAAGGTTGGGAAGTCATTGGACACCAGCTGCACCTTGAGGTTGGGGTCAAGTCCTGCGTGAACCTCCAAATCTTGAGTCGCCTCGAGGTGACCTCTTGAGATGCATACAGACGGTTGGGTGAACTTGTTCAGTGCTCGAAACTCTTGAGGTTTCCTGCTGCAGATTGGTAGAATTCTCTCTTCTTCATTTCCATTATCCCGGTAGGGATATGGGCGATCTTGAAAGCCGACAAACTCCTCCCAAGTGATGGCTTGTGCATTTTGATGGGCGCGCGTAATTCTCCCACCAATTAGCAACAATTCCCTTGGTGATGAGCGGCGTACAACACCTTTTCATTATCGTTGCACTGAGCTAGGACCAATTTTCTTTCCACATCCTTGATCCAATCATCGCCTCCAAGGGATCCACGATCCAGCAAAAAGTGGGAGGCCTTGTCCTCATGAATTCCCCAATCTAGACCGGGTGCACAGTTGGAGTGCTCTGGCCGGTGCCGCACTTGGTTCTCGGCGAGAGCTTGAAGTAATGCAGCAATGCATAGCCATCATTGCTCCAAGTTGGGGGCTGAGCGGGAGGTGGTGGAATGTTGTCCTCCTACTGGTTGTTGGCGTCACGACTCTGCGGGGTTGCTCCTCGTGTTCACCATCCGGCGGTTTAGGTTAGCGAAGGTAAGAGGAAATAGCAAAGGTAAGAGATTAGGGAACTAAACCACATCCCAAGCCAACACACAAGAAAGAACTAGCAACCACTTAGGAAAAACTTTTATTAAAATCAAGATAACTCCAAGGATGGCTGTACCACAAGTGCACATAGGCACAGTGCAGTCCATCTAGCACACCAAAACATAACAATAAGCGTTCTAAGGGCGCGACATTTTATTTGGGTACTACGGACTCAAAGACTACTAATCCTCTCCAAAGATGCGCTCCTCGGGGTCTTCTTCGGGTCCTCTTCGGATCCTCCTCCGGGTCTTCTGGCGCTCTCTCACGTGGTGACGTGAGCAGTCACACTCGGCGAGACACGATTGACCGAGGCGATCGGCCGAGAACGGAAGGAGAAGGCTTGCGCTTCTTGAGAGTAATGACGAGCGGATCGGGCGTCGCACCTTCTTGCGTCTTTGTCATCGATGCGGAGTCCCGAGTCGAGCCGGTGCCGGGTTGTTGGGGATGACGGTGATGCTTGAGAAGGCGGCGTGTAGTCAACTACGGGTGAAGGCGGCGTGTAGTTAGTCGCGCCCTAAGACGTCCCAGCTCAAACTCACCGCTCGCTCTGGAGAAGCCGTGCGCGAAGTGTGTCCGAATCTTTGGTAGCCGGAGGTGAGAAGCATCCGAAGTTGTCCAATCTCCTCTGAGCTCTAGCATAAGTGGCCGCCATCGCTGGGTGAGCTGCACTGATGTGACAATCGAGATCGTCACCGGAATATCAAAGGGATCTGGATACCTCGTCTGGCGAGGTTGATGAAGAAGCAAAAGGGGACGATGTACAACATCTTTGTGCAGTGGCACAACTTCGTCAATGGCGGGCGTCTTTGCGTCTGGGCGACATCAAAAGCAATGGGACCGAGGGTGCTTGATGGGGTAGGTGTGGGACTTGAATTCCTCTTCCGTGCATACAGGAATACCTCCATCGTCCAAGAGTCTCGATCCGAGATCCGCGTCTTGACCCACGAAGATGGGCGGTGGACGGTACTCGGACAACGCATCACCGCCGGAGAAGGCTAGCGAATGCTCCAAAGATCCTCTCCATGTGAGTAGTAGTCCCACGGGCAATGGAGGATGAACCGACCATCTACAAAGTTGAGTGAAAGAAAAGATTAGTAAAAGTTTTAACAAATGGAGTTGGAGACAAGAACGAGATTCTAAGTAGGAAGAGAGTAGAAGCAAAGAAGCTTACACATTTTTAATATACTCTTTTTATAAATATAAGTCCTTATGGTTTGCCATTCCTAATCTAGGTCACGTCCTACGATCAAATTGGCTCGATACCATCTCTGCCGGGACCCTGATTTCGAACCGGACCCTCTGTATTCGGCACTAGTCCCGGATCAAAGCTAGTGCACACAGTCAAGCAGAATGGAAAACATCACCATCAACGATTTATTACAATAAATAAAGTGCGACCACGGGTCTCATTATTACAAGGAGGTTTAAGACCTCGCACAATCAAACACAATGAAGCAATTAAAACTCGAGGGCGACCCATCAATTCGCCACAGGCAATTGGCTAGGGAAGCGCGACCTAGTCCTCCGGGAAGAATCCATCACCGCCACAAGCGAAGCAGTAGTCGTAGTCACCTTCTTGAGCTTCAACTTCCTCTGAGATTTTATTTTTAAATGTAGCATGTGAGTACATAAAGTACTCCGCAAGTCTTGGGAAAAATGCATAGATGCAAGGCTTAACAAAGGAAGGCCATATGGTTCTTTTGCACAAAGCAATATTTAAAATCTCCATTACTACTAATTATTTTCGAAGGCATCACTTTAATGAAGTAAATGTTTTAACAGAATTAACTTTCTAGTGAAGGTTCCAACTACCAACACTAGCTAACCAATTACCATTGGTCAAGTTTTAAACTTCGGGTTCCATCCACCCTCTCTGCTCCATCCGCCAGATTCCTTCCGAGAGTTCCCTCCACCTCGGAATACAAAACTTTGATTTTAAAACAAAACCAGAAATCTACCATGTGAATGCATTCCTTGCCCGCCCTTGACCGTGGGCACGGCTATTCGAATAGTTTTACACTGCAGAGGTTGTACAACTTTACCCACAAGAGATAAATTATCTTAATAGTCAACATGCTTCCTTTGGCATGAGACCCGATAAAATATCACAAAGCCTTTCACTTACTCGGTATAGCTAGAGACCACCCACGAGGTTTCACCGCATGAAGGGTTAAATCCGCCAATCAAAGCCCCTCTTGCGCCATATGAGTACAAGAACCTGTCCTCACTATGAGTAACCAAGATGCATACGGCACTCAATACACCACTGGTGATATCTAAACTACACCTTTATAGGTTAGTTAGCTAGGTCGTACCCATATAGACTTGTGGTTGTACAGATTAATGCTCGGTTTGGACAAACACAAGCGTCGGTCCTTAATTGACTAGGGTGGAACATACACTTAACAAGTTCTCGTGCTTCGCACCAACCCAAACAGCCATCCACCTAATCTAAACCAACTTTCACATTTTTATTTTATTTTAAAATCATAGTGACAACTCCAATTGCCACTTCACTTTCAAACACAAGGATTTAATAAATCATAGATTCCCATTTTCAAGATTTTCCAGAGTTATTAGATAGCATGACTAAGCATTATCCTACCATACTAACATCAACAAGTAATTATAATATTCTCATTAATGAGACAAAGGAAATTCTATGGTGACAAGGGTACATGACAATCAATTCCAATGGCGGGCATAACAAGGTTGGATTAACTACTATCTTAAGATTGAATTATCATTTTATGTAAATAGCAATGCATAACATTTAAAATACTTTAAAAAAACATTTCGAAAGCATAGGCTCAAGATGATCAAAGGAGACTTGCCTTCTTGCAGGGTTTCGGGTCTTCTTGCTCTGTGAAGAGGATCGTCGACAACGTTGGAATCTACGCGAGGAAAGACGAAGCAACAAAACAAATAAATACAAAAGAAAATTCAAATAAAATCCAAAAATTCAACAGAGGCCATAATTGGGTAGATCTTGATTTTAGATGAATTTAGAAATTTGAATGGCTGGATTTGGAGTTAAAATGAGAAAGTTATGATCATTTGAAAATCTTAGATTTGAATAAATCGAGAAATTCGGAAATTTCTGACAGGTGGGGCCCACTGGAATATTTAATTTTTAAATCTTTATTTTAATCTGAGAGATTGACAGGTGGGACCCACTGAGCAGTAGACCCTCCGCGGTCGGCCGACATGTGGGACCCTCTCGCCGGTGACCCTATCCGCTGGTCAGCGACAGGTGGGACCCACTGGGGTCTGGACCCACTTGTCAGAGGCTGACGCAGACGGGTGGGGCCCAGCGGCGATGGCGGCCCAGCCGGCGGCCGCTGACGGGTGGGGCCCGCTTGTCGATCGCGAAATTAAACGAAAAACTCAACCCGGCCACGGAGCCGAGGGCTCGAGCGCGCACCGGGAGTTGAGAGAGCGCGGCTAACGGATGGGCTGGGAGGCTTTGCCTACCCATATAGGGCAACCATACCTTTTGAGGTACTGCCGAGGGGAGTCGGGAAGATGGTCGGAGGCGGCGGCGCGGCGGCGAGGAGTGGCGAGAGGTTCGGCGGCGCGTGAAATGCAACCACAGCGCGAAGGGGATCCGGTTGGAGGGGTCGGCGAGGCTCGAGGTGAACGGAGGCGGCCGCGGCGGCGAGGTGGCGGCGGCGGCGGCTCGGGAGCTCCGTCGCGACGGCGCTCGGTGGACGAGAGGCGGCCGAGGTCGGGAGGACCGTCGGGCGTGAGGAAGCTCGGGGAGGCGACGACGGGCTCGGGGATGGCCGAGGCGGCGAGCTTCGCGGAGTTGGGCGGAGCTCGAGGAGAGTAGCACGGTGATCGGGCTCTAGAGGGCTCGGGAGCTGCGGTGGAGTCGCTGGGATGCGGTGCGGGAAGAAAGCGAAGGTCGAGGGGTATTTATAGGGCGGAGGGTAGGGCGCGGCAATCGCCGCCGTTCTTGTGGCCGGAGAAGGAAGGGCGCGGGGAGGAAAGGAAGGAGGGGCGCGGAAGGAAGGGAGGCGCGGGGATTTGGGGATTCGGCCGCGCGGGGCTCGGGTTTCCAAAGCCGGGAGAGCCGAGGAAGGCAAGGCGCTCGGCTCGGATTTGGTCGGCGGCGAGAAAGGAAAGAGGGGAAAAGAGAAGGAAGGGGCGATTCGCGGGGAGCGGATCCGACAAAGCGGGCCGGGTGGCGGCGAGCGGAGGCGTCTTGCCCGGCCGACGGGCGGGCCAGCGGGTCAGCGAGGCGAGAGAGGAGGTGGGGCGGGCGGCTGGATGGTCCGCGCGGGACTCGGCTCATCCGAGCCGCCCACGCGTCGAGCAAGGAGGAGGAAGGCGGGGTGTCGCTGACGGCCCGGCCGCTTAGGCGGCGAGAGAGAGAAGGGAGCGGCTGGATTGGCCGAGCGGCGACGTGGCGGCCCTGGGCCGTCCCACGCGTCGGCGGAGGAAAAGGAGGTTTTATTTTTCAGAATTTGATTTCTAATTTGAGAAAAGGCTAGAAAATTATTTAGGCCTCGAGAAAAATATGAAAATACCTCCAAAAATTCCAGAAAAATTCACAGAAGCTCCTGGACATATTTTGGACTAAATAAAATTATTTCCAACTACTGTTGATATTTAATTTTCATATTTTGAATTACTTTTTAAGCTCTAAAAATAGTTTTTAAATTCCAGAAAATCTAGAAAGGCAAATAAAAGCCAAGTAAAATCCAATTAACTTAAAATAATTTATTTGAATTTAAATTTTTCAAAAAGCCAAATTTTTGGGATGTGACACCTATCAGGGTACGGGGGGGGGGTGTCCGCGCCTCCTCTGTGCAAGGTAGAGGGACTTCGTCGGCTTGAGGGGCGGCGCCCCCTCCCCCGGCCTCACCGACCTCCTCGCGGGGCTCCAGGATCCCAGTGATCACGCCGGCCACCCCGAACCGCCCCCTCGCAGGCGGAGGTGACTGTACCCAGGGGCGCTTCGCCCTCGGAGACGCGGGCGACGCCTCCCCAGTCGCTCCGGTTGTAGACGGCAGACCCTCGCCAGCCGTCGTAGGCGGCAGACCCTTGGTGGCTATCGCGGGCGGCATCACCTTGTCCCTAGGGCCAACAACGTCGAGGCCCGCCACCCCGTCGCCGTCCAAGCCTTCATCAGAAGCCGCGCTCCCCCCGAAGCGGCGGGTTCGGACCCGGCGCCGGCCTAAGGGCCGGGTGTGGTGGCCCCCGCTCGAGCTTTACGTCGGCGGGGCTGTGCCTCCACTTCGCCGTCGTCATCGGCGCCTCCCGAGGCCTCCACCGGCACCGCGCGGTCCGGCACGTTAATTCCCAAGACCTCGCACACTCGATTCAACCGCCCTTGTTTTGCCGAGGCAGTCGCGGCCTCGCGCAATTTGTGCTCCTTGGCCGAGTACGGTCCAAGAAGCGCAACAACTGCGCGCTCCGTATCCTCCAGCCGGGGCACTACGCACAAAAATGCAGCATCATCCGTAAAGAAGCGCATGACCATGCAAACGCACACACACCCAACGGTCGAACAACTGACAAGGAGCGGGGGGTCTCCGGAGGGAGGACACGGTCGGACTCACACCATCCTTCCGGACGTCGCCATGTACCTCGTACTGCCACCGACCAGAGAGCGGCGATACCCCGTACATGGTAAATTCTTCGGCAAGGTCGCGCATGTTGAACCGGCGGGTGATGCCGGCAAGCCGCCGTGCCTTTTGCGCGTTGTCGGCCATCGGCTCCACGTCTGGCGAGATGGTGAAAGATATCGGCTGTCCTCGGCACGCCAGGGCGCTCCTGCTCGTCACAATGTAGTAGAACCATCGTCGCGTCCAGCCAGACTCCCACTTCCCTCGCGCGGCCCATGCAGGGAAGAGCCCCGTGCACGACTTCCTCGGCCTGAAGACGGTCGACGCCGGTTCGACTCTTCTCCCCGAAGTTTCTTCGGCGCAACGCTGTCGTGTAGAATGGCGAACAGGCTCGCACTGGGACGACGACCTTCCGTTCGCAAGGCCCAAGCAAACACGGCCAGGCGGACTATGGCACCGGGGTCACCGCGCGGCTCGGCCGAAGTCGTAGGACCTCACCGACGAAGAGTGTCAAGGGCATCCGAAGACCGGCATTAAAGAATGCGACGAAGACAATAGCCTCTTCCTCTGTTGGATGCGGTTCCATCTCGGAGGGATCGGGCAGGCGAGCCCCACCCCGTTCCGCGATCTTCCCCTCCCGGACGAGTCGCTGGAGCATCTCTTCTGTGGCGCGGCTTCGCCCCAGCACACGAGAGCAGCGGCCCCCCGAGTGTTCCATGGTGTCCCACCGCTTGTTGGCATGCGCCCTTCCTCGCACCACCAGCGAGCATTCCCCCGGGGGAGGCGATAGGTTGTGACGATCGGAGGAGGCGCTACCGCTGGGCCGGTAA
This sequence comes from Dendrocalamus sinicus, assembly GCA_036346575.1. Lineage (NCBI taxonomy): Eukaryota > Viridiplantae > Streptophyta > Magnoliopsida > Poales > Poaceae > Dendrocalamus > Dendrocalamus sinicus. The sequence continues at coordinate 12,082,488 of CM070664.1, forward strand.
GTGGGATCGTCCCGGCAAGCCATCCCTCTCCGCGACGGGATGCTAAAACAACGCGAGCAAGGGTGGGTTGTGCGACTGGCAGAAGAGGGAACACAGGCTGAAACAAGTAGAGCGAAAGAGCGTCTCATGCCAATGGCGACGCCTTATAAAGCCAACTCCAGCCCCCGCGGCAATGTGCGTAACGCGGAGCTCGACGGTTCGGCTACCCAGTGTCGAGGAGCACAACCGCTGGCAATCGGGGGCGCGCTGGTAGGTGGGTTGACAGCGTATGACGCACCTATAGCGCACCACCACGCGTCCCGCCCTTCTGGGGAAGGGGCACACGGCTACGGCCGTGCGCCCGCAGGCAGCCCATGGCGCGCAAATTAGGGCCTGCCGCGTGTACAACTCGGATGAAAAAGAACGCACGGTCGCAGCAGCCTGCTCCTGGCAGCCTAGCGGTCGGCACGTTTCCAGGAGTCATTAAAGCGCACTACCGGCATGCGGAGCCGCACACACCTCGTGCTCGGGAGAACCTACCGGCGCGAGGTCCACCTCTGCTCCAGCTTCGACTTCGTTGTCACGGCCGAGCGGGCATCGCCTCCGACTTTGCCCTCGACCCCGTTGCCGACTTCGAGCTCCATTTTCGGCTTCAACATCGGCCCTCCCCTCCACAAGCGACTTCGGCCTCGGCAGCAAGGTCGGCGTCGTACCTCGCGCTGGGAAGAATTCTACATCGACCGATAAGGCTTCACCGAAGTGTTGGGAAACCTCACAGGCCGCAGGGACGGAGGGGGCCAAAGGACTCGGCAGCATGGCTTCGGCCCGTGAAGCCCTTCACCATGAGAGGCTCCTGTTGTAGGGGTGGCCCCCACCTAAGCCCAGCAGGCCTGTTAGAAAAATGTAAGGCCCAGAATGGGACATGTACAATGACATAAGTGCCCTTGTAGGGTACATTTGGATGTAAGGGTACAATTGTAAAAGCACTCCCCATGTGGATATATATATATACACACACACACACACACACACAGCACAGGCCATGGGGAGAGGGGGCTAAGCCATTACTCACCTAACTCTCCACTACCATACTCTCATCCTGTCTGGTCCGTAGCCACGACAGTAGAATTTCCTATTATACTAGGGTTTAGTCTTGTGTCCCCTTTGTACTCTATATATATTGCTCATTGGGTCTCTTGAATACACACATAATATTTATAAGTGGCGGCATCATAACAAATTCTACAATCTGCACGTGGCTCAAAGAGAAGAGCGGCAGTTACCTACCAAAAAAAAAAAGAAAATTCTCATACTTCTATGACTGATAATAAATTTATAAACTCGCATAGCTTAGACGATATTATCAAAACTTGGACTTCAGATTTTTTCTATTTTAGTTTTAATTATTTTCAAATGCAATGCTATTACATACATCTTGTATTTGATAAGGGGTGTTAAGGGTGTTAGTGGTGCCTCCTATTGTACTAGGATTTAGTATTGTATTCCCTTTATACTATATATATAGAGACATACACTAATCAGCATATAGGTGTAAAATATGCGCTGAAAAATTACTATCATTTCTAAATAAAGTTACTATCGGTAGCAAGTGAAATTACAATCTTCCACAAAACTCTCCGCATATATTATTTTCTCAATAATATGGCCCTCACTTCATCCATCTCTCCTCAGATATCCCGATGTGCCCCCACCCCAGCCTCTTGCCTCCTCCCCGGCACCGTCCTTTCTGGCTCGACCTCCCCCGACGCCGCCCTCCCCGGCCTCCCCCGGCTCCCTCCCCAGCGCTGCCCTCCTCAGCCCCCCACTGTCCCCCGGCCCCCGGCGCTGCGGCCCCGGCACTTGGATTTGAGGCCGCCCATGGACCACTGTGCCTCGTCGATGACAGTTGCCACCGTGGAAGAGCAGCCGCGGGAGGTCATATGACTTGGTGGCTTGGTGTAGGTGAGATCTCATGGGATTCTAGCAATTGTCATCTTGGAGTGGTGAGAACACGAAGCAAGGGATGATTCAGACGAATTTCTTACCATGCCCTTTTGGATCCTTGCATAGATGTATGTCTGATTGGTGTATAGTTCAGAGAAGGAATACTAGAATTTAAGGTGGGGGCAAGTCCATCGTGGAGAGAGCCATGTTTTGCAGGCTCCCTCCCCAGCTTCCCCGGCGTTGCCCTCCCCAGCCCTCTGCTGTCCCCCGGCCAACATGAGTAATACTTACTGTTTAGCAGCTAAATATCATGCTGAACACTTATTTTATGAGATTGAAGGGTTCAAGTTAGAATGAATTTACTATGTTAACTCTAGTTTTCGGCGTAGCATGAGCATTGCTACCAGTGTGCATTTGGATAATGATGTGGAAGACCTAGAGATGTTGCTTGAGGCCTACTTTAAGCAGCTGGATGGAATTCGTAACAGAATTTTGTCGGTTAGTCCTTTTACCCATATTAACATAGCCCTGTTGCTGTTCTCCTGAGCTATTTAACACTATGGCTTTTCTTAATTGTTGATTTTGTACCTGTGTGATACTGACTTAACGTTCAGAGTGTACTTGGTATGTCATTGTTAGAGAGAGTGTGACGCCCCCGTTTCCAGAGGCGCGTACGGACACGGCATTCCGCAACTATTCACGCATGAACAGTTATGGAACGTCGCGCAAGAGTATACCATTGCATGCTTAAAGCCAAAGTCCAGCATATAATTAACATAAGGATTAACATCCGCTTTTCCACAATAGGCGTGCAAGCCCAAAGTATATTTACATTACAAAAGAATCTGCAGATCCGCTTGAGCGGCAAAGACCTAAAGCCAAGGGTCCTCGTCGAAGAACAGCTCCTCAGGGGCTTCCTCGACAGGGAGACCTGCTCCTTCGTCTTGCTCCTCTAAGAGGGGGACATAACAAGCCATGAGCTACCAACCAGCTCAGCAAATCACAACGGGAAATCCTGGCTTACTACTTTGCAAGGATTATCAAAGGAAGGTAATATACTTGGTTTATTAACTTTGAGTGGATGCAATTTTATTTGCAAACAATTTAGAAATTCATCCGACAAAACTACTCCTTAACATTAGGGGTTTTCACGAAGTGTTGATTTTCCAACTAATCCAATTAAGCACATTTGAAATATCTACTTAAGCTTTGCATCCGAATCACCCACGTGACACGACTCAGTTAACCGGAGCACGGCGTATTCGAATACCATTTGATTGACTCGCAGAGTTGCTCAACTTTACCCACACGCACCCTTGACCTCATGACTGAGTCAAGGAACCGGTCTTTTCACGCTCAACCCTTGATATACACTCCACCCGATAGGTGCGACATCCACACAACCTCGGGTATCCGTTGGCCACCACGGAACGCCGGGCCCGAGTTGAGGGGACCTATCGTTGTCTTAGTCCGGATCCGCAATCCGCACCGACTCCCAATGCAGGGCTTCACTCAAATTGAGCAGATACTAAACCAGGGTTGACAAGTCAACACCTGTGGTTGAGCGGATACTATGTCATTTGCTCGGCACAAGGGTCTAGTCCTTATATTTTCCCGAGGTCCGCAACCTCAACCCCAGGGTAAAGCGGTGGGCGAAGACCGTCTCGCGGTTTCCCACAACACTACTACCCTAACTTGTGCACGCGTGCACTGCCACCCTAGGGTACGGTGTCCCATACCACCTTACCCTAACTCCGAGTTTTGCAAATCTACCGGCCCACGGCCACAACCTTATTAGTGACACATTTTGCATGAGATAGTAATAATAACCTACATGTGATAATACTACACATAATGTAAGCCTAGGGTTACAATGGCGAGGCTACAATTTAAACATGGCATTTAACATTGGTAGGTCATATCTATATCGCATGTCATTCTAAACCATTTTATTTTACATAAACTAATATTTCACAACTAGTATTAATGAAACTAGCATAATACATAAATACATGGCATGGGAAGTCAAAATGATCAAGGAGTTGTGACTTGCCGTTAATTTGAATAATCTCAGCTAGCTCGAACGAAGAACCACCTCCCCGGGATTGTGCACGAACCTCCGAGATCTCCGACACTAGCGTAAACATGCAAAAATAATTAAATCCAGCTTGAGACTAATCAAGCGAGGAAAAGAAACTATTTTAAAAAGGAATAAAATGCATAAACACTCCAAATGGATTTTTAGGAATTTATTTGGGATGAATCTGGGGAAATGGAGGTCACCAATGGGTCTGGAATAATATTTGGAGCAAAGTGGTGAAATTTGGGAATTTTGGGATTTTCTGTGATTTTCTAGGATTTATTTGGATTTTAGGATTTCGGAAAAGATTAAATCGGGGAAAAAGTGTTTGAACAGTGGTCGCCCGCCACACTGCAGTGCAGCCCAGCCCATCGTTCAAACGCGCGCTTGAGGGAACGGGCGGGAGGCCGCGCTCACGCGCCTTGGCGCACGCGAGAGAAGCGGGCGAGGGGAACGGCCCGAGTGACCGCGCCCACGCGGCTCGGATGACTGCCGCGTGGCGGGACGGACGGCGATGGGGCGGGAGCGGCGAAGGGGTACGGGGAAGATCCGACGGATGCGGGAGGGTACTTTTACGAGGATCCAACGGCGGTGACTTAATCGGGTGGCCGAAGCGGTATGCGGGATCGGACGGGCGAGAGGTGGATCTTTAGTGGGGTCGGACGGACGAGAGGTGGGATCTTTAGTGGGATCGGACGGCGGAGGTTAAATGGGGCGGCGAACCGGTACGACGGGGAGGACGGCCGAGATTACATGGCCCCAACGAGATCCGACGGTGGGAAGACGGCCACGTCACCGCCGCCTACCTCGGCCGCCGCGGCGTGCGTGATGAGCGCGGCGCCGCCGCCGCTCTCCGGCGGCTGCAGGGGTTCCCGGCGGCAACGGAGGGTACCGTTGGGTAGAGTGGAGCATGAGGAACCCGCTTGGGTGGTTGGAGGCGAGGGGCCGAGGAGAGAACAGAGGCGAAGGGTACTCGGGTCCAAGCGGCGGGAGGACACCGCGCTAAGAGGTCCAAGAGGCGGCGGTTTCACGGGAGGATCTAGAGGATTACAGCATGCGTGGCGGCGCCACCGAGGAGTTCCCGAACGAGCTGGCCACGGAGAGGGTCTTGGTCGGCGATGAGCTCCGGTGGCAGCGCTCCACGGGCGGCGATCTGGCCAGACGAGAGCATCAATGGCATTAGCAAGTGGAGGAGATGCTCTGGACGCAAACAATCGGAAAAAGGGGAACGGGGAAGAAGATCCGCTTGGAGATCACCGCGCAGGAGGAGCGGTGACGGCGAGGAGACGACGGATTCAATTGGTGGCTCGGGAAGTGGAGGGAGCGAGGGGAGGCGAATGGGAGTGGTGGGGGAGTCGGAGAACCAAGGGAGTGTGAGGGAGTGGGAGAGGGACTTATATGCCCGAGCGGGGAGAGTGGAATCCGAGGGGGAAAAGCACGGGCATGGCGTCAACGGTCGTGGGGAGGACGGGAGCGATTCGGGCGTCTCGCGCGACGGCCGCGCTGCGCACCGGCGCAGCGGTAAATGCGGGCGCATGGCGGAGCGGGAGCAGGTGGCGGGGTGACGGGAGCGGCGTGGGCAGGGCGTGTCCGCGCGGGGAGAAGGAGGGGAGGGTGAAACTGGCAGGTGGGGCTGAGCCACAGGGAAGATGACAACGCATCCGCGAGGCGAGGTGGCGCTCGGACCGGCGGTCGGAGGGGCGGCGCTGGCGGTCCGAAGGCGCGGGCGCGCGCGGGGAGGCGCGAGGAGCGGGCGAGCGTCCGCGCGAGGAAAGGAGAAGCGGGAGAAAGTGGGCGCCGGGAGAACGGAGGCGCTGGCGCGGGAGGAAGCGGAAGAGGCGGGCGCCAAGCCGAGGGAGGCGTCGCCGCCAAAAGGGAAAGCGGGGGGGGAAAAACTTTCCCGAAAAGGAAAGTTTTCAAAATACACTCAAAATTTGCAGAAAATTCAAGAAAAAATTCATTTTGAATTTTGGGGACTTTTCAACCTACCCCCCTTAAAAGAATCTCGACCCCGAGATTAACTTGGTCCAGGGAGTAAGTTGGGGAAATCCCGCTGCAAGTCTGATTCTCGTTCCCAAGTGGACTCATCCGCTGTATGGTTCCTCCACTGCACTCTGCAAAATCTGACATTCTTGTTTCTGAGCTGCCTCTCTGATGTTTCAAGTATTTGTAGTGGTTCTTCAGCATAAGTGCAGTCATCCTGTAATTCAATATCTGACAGAGGTACTTCATCTGTTGGCTGTCGTAGACACTTTCGAAGTTGAGATACATGGAACACATTGTGTATTCTTGACAAGTTGGGCGGCAATTGTACTTGATAGGCTACTTCTCCAATTCTTCCAATGATTCGAAACGGTCCCACATATCTCGGTGCTAATTTGCCCTTGACTTGAAATCTCTTGACTATCTTGAATGGTGTGACTTTGATGTAGACATAGTCTCCAACTTCGAAACTCAAATCCTTTCTGCGGTTATCCGCATAACTTTTCTGTCGGTCTTGAGCAATCTTGAGTCTCTCTCTGATAATCCTAACATGTGCTTCTGCATCTTGAGCAATCTGAGGGCCAATCAATTGTCGTTCACTGCTTTCACCAATTCGGTGGGGTTCTGCATTTTACGCCATATAGAGCTTCAAATGGTGCCATTTGGATGCTAGCTTAGTAACTATTGTTATATGAGAACCGAGCAAGCGGGAGACAAGTATTCCACGCCGCTCCATACACAATAGCGCAAGCTCTTAGCATATCTTCTAAGATCTGGTTGGTTCTTTCTGTTTGTCCATCTGTTTGAGGGTGATATCTTTGAATCGAAATTCAAATCGCGCCCATAGCTTCATGTAATTTTCCCTAACTTGATGTAAACCGTGCTCCTCTATCTCGAGACAATTTTCTTTGGGACTCCATGCAATGTCACTATCCTTGTCAAATATAGCTCGCAAGCTTATCCTTCCCATAGGTTTGCTTGATCGGGAGGAAATGAGCCACCTTGGTCAATCTATCGACTATGACCCGGATAGCGTCCATATCCTCACGAGTCTTAGGAAGCCACTGTAATGAAGTCCATGCCGATACTATCCCATTTCCATTCGGGAATTGGCAAAGGCTGCAATAATCCCGATGGTTTCGATGGTCTATCTTGATCTTGGCAGACATCACATTTCGCTACATACTCTGCCACTTCTTTCTTCATCAGGTTCCACCAATACTTCTTTTTCAGGTCTTGATACATTTTGGTGCCTCCGGGATGAATTGAGAATTGAGATGAGTGAGCTTCTGACAGTATCAAGTCTCTTAATTCCTTCTTGTCGGCACGCAATAGCGCCACGGGCGTAAGGATTCCATGCTCGTCTATCGCATACTCAGTTGAGTCTCCTTCTTGAATCTTCTTTTTCAGTTTTTGAATCTCTTCATCTTCATCCTGTGCTGCTTTAATCTGATCTGTCAATAACGGTTGAATCTCTAATGTTGTTTCTTCACCTTGTTCTGTGATTACCAAATTCAGTCGTAGTATATCCTTCTGCAATTCTGGTGGGTGCTCTGTCATGCTGACTTTGCTTGGATGAGCTTTGCGGCTAAGGGCATCGGCAACTACATTGGCTTTGCCCGGGTGGTATTGAAGTTCAATATCATAGTCTTTGATCAGTTCTAGCCATCTTCGCTGTCTCATATTTAACTCTGACTGTGTGAACAAGTACTTCAAACTCTTGTGATCTGAGAATACCTCGCAACGATTCCCTAGCAGGTAGTGCCGCCAAATTTTGAGTGCATGCACCACGGCTGCTAGTTCCAAATCGTGCGTTGGGTAATTTTCTTCATGTGGCTTCAACTGTCTTGACGCATAGGCAACTACTTTTCCATCTTGCATAAGCACACAACCCAAACCTTGCTTTGAGGCATCACAATAAATTTGAAACTCCTTCTCTGGATTGGGTAGGATCGAATTGGTGTTGTTGTCAACTTGGTTTTCAACATCTGAAAACTTTCTTCGCATGCATCGGTCCATGTGAATGGCTTGTCTTTCTTCAATAGCTGAGTGAGTGGTCGAGAAATTCTTGAGAAACCTTCTATGAATCGGCGATAATAGCCTGCCAATCCAAGGAAGCTTCTCACTTCGGTTACTGTCTTAGGTTGTTTCCATTCCATAACTGCTGAAATCTTTTCTGGATCGACTTTGACTCCAGCTTCAGATATAATGTGACCTAAGAAAGCAACTTCCTTTAGCCAAAAACTGCATTTGTCAAACTTTGCATACAGTTGATGCTCTCTTAATCTCGTCAATACCATGTGTAAGTGCTGCTTGTGCTCTTCTTCGTCCTTTGAATATATCAAAATATCATCAATGAAGACAATCACGAATCGATCCAATTGGTCCATATGCACCAGATTCATAAGATTCATGAAATAAGCTGGCGCATTGGTTAAACCAAAGGGCGACGCAGCGAACTCATATAATCCATATCTTGTAATGAAAGCTGTCTTCTCTCGATCTTGCTCTCGGATCTTGAGTTGATGATAACCCGAGCGTAGATCGATCTTGGAAAACACTTTGGCACCTTTGAGTTGATCAAATAAATCATCAATCCTCGGGAGTGGGTACTTGTTCTTGATTGTGACAGCATTCAAACCTCTGTAATCTACACACATTCTTAGTTCTCCATTCTTCTTCTTCACAAATAGGATCAATGACTGTATAAACACTTGGTCTTATGAATTCTTTTTCTAATAGTTCATCTAACTGCTTCTTCAATTCTTTCAACTCACTAGCTGACATTCTATATTGATGTTTGGCAATTGGCTTGGTACCAGGTACTAATTCTATAGCAAGTTCTACTTGCCTGTCAGGGGGTCTTCCTGGCAATTCTTCTGGAAATACATCAGGGTACTCTTGCACTACTGGTACTTCATTAGGTGTGGCTGCTATCATGTTGATCATACGCTTCCTTGCGTCTTTCAGCACCTTCCGGTCTGTTTCTACTACCACTCTCTGACCTTCAGGATTAACCAATGATACTATTTTAACTTCACAGTCCACCTTGCCTTTGTTCTTTGCTAACCAATTCATGCCCAAAATGGCATCTAATCCTGACATATCTAACTGTAGCAAATCTGCTTTAAAATCTACCCCTTGGATTTTTATGTTAAGTCCCGCACACCCACTGTGGGACTCCATTCTAACCCCAGGGGTTTCAACCACATAAGGTCTTGGCAATTTAACAGATGGCAACTGGTTTCTTGAAGCAAAACTCTTTGAAATGAAAGAATGTGTTGCACCAGGGTCAAATAAAATCAATGCAGGTATGGAGTTGATTGGAAACATACCAGCAATGATGTCACTTGCTCACCAAGTCTTCGCAGATACGTGATTCACTCTTGCATAGAAGGTGGGTCGACACGGCCTCGGCCTCTGCTGCAGATGAGAAATTTGCGGTGCCAGCTGAGACCGGGGTGGCTGCCTTAATCTGCAGAATCCTCCTTTGGGGGTACCGGGGCTTGTCTGTGTCCTTGACTCCTGCTGCTGCTGATTCTGAACTTGGGTTTTGCAAGATCATCGAGGGCAGTTCTTCCGGGACACTCGATCCCTATAGTGTCCGATCTCTCCACAAGGAAAAGTGCATTGGACCTCCGTGGACAGCTACTAGCAAGGTGATTTCCACCACGGTGGGGCATTTGACGACAAGTGGTAGAGGAGAGGTGCTCTCTGAACCGCCAGATCGGTTCTTCGGCAAAGATCACATACTTGTCGGGAGGATGGGGATCGGTATGAGGACGATCCCATGGTCTTACTCCGAGCAATGTGCGAAGAAGACTGAGATTTGTGCACTGCCTTACGCTTCCTGTAGTCTTCCATTTCTCCTCGGGCTTCTTCTGAGTTGATCAAACTGTCCACCATGGCATGCAAGTCATTGAACTTCATGGCTGAGATGTGAAATTTCAAAGATTGCTGCAATCCTGCGCGGAATCTGCTCATTTTCTTCTCTTCTTTGTCTACATCCTCGGGGCGAATCGGAAAGGTGGTTGAACGATGCAAGTACTCCATGATCTGACGACCACCTTGCTTAAGCGCTAAAAATTCTCGGCGCTTAGCTTCCATAATGCCATCGGGATGTGTGCCTTCTGAAAGCATCGGAAAACTCTTCCCACCTAACTTCCTGCTCAAGTGTGCGATAGTTGATCCACTGTGTTCTTTGCACCTCCACGCAATGTGGGAGGCGTATAACACCTTTTCCTTATCGTCGCATCGCACCGTCTGAAGCTTTCTTTCCACGTCCACTAGCCAATCCTCAGCTGCAATGGGGTCAGCCGAGGGGGTAAAGGCTGGCGGACGTGTCTTTTGGAAATCTGCCCATCGAATGGTTATTGGGGGACCATCCCGAGGGGCATTATTTCCTCCTTGTACACTGGGAGATCTAGCTGCTATTTGTTCGAGTAGTTGTGCCTGCTGATCTAGTACTTTCAGGATGTTCTGTTCTCCTTGATAGCGGTTCTGCTCTAACATTGCAATCACGCTGGCGAGTGAAGTCTGATCGGTGGCAGGTGCACCCTGCCCGCTGGTCCGACCGTCTCATTGCTCGATCCATCATCAATTGGGAACACGAGATTAGCTTTACAAATGGCTTTGGCAATCCGAGCATGTATAAGTAAGACTTTGAATTTTAAGGCAAGTATAGGGCGAAATAAAGATAAGAACAAGAGCGAAAGGGACAGGAGAAAGCTTTGAACACAGAGAGCATACTGATATTTAAACAAACAACATAAAGGATTAGGGAACATAAGTTTTACAATAAGCAAGTGGTACACAGACCACATTAAGGTTCATGGATACACTTGCATTACATTACCAAAAGTACCACTAATACAAAAGGTAAGACTAGACTAGCGGTCAGCGTCTACTCCTCCATACCCTCAGGTGCTGGGAGGGCAAGCGGGGCTGCGGGGCGGAACCGGCACGCGATCTGCGCGCGATCATCGGCGCTTGGGCCTAGACTGCACCGAAGCACAAGAGGAGTGAACGCTGGGCGACTCCGCACTATCTGAGACCTCTGCTGCCTCCTGGGCCTCAAAGCGGAGGAGGGACTCTCGGAGGCGCTGAACCTCCTCACGAGCGTCCCACAATCGCCTCTGCGCACTCGGCCTCCTCGATTGCTCTGTCGTGGCCGGCGACTGCTGCGACATAAGGGTGGCGATTCCGCTGGCGGGGATCGTCATCCTCACCGAACCTAGGGACTATAAAGTCCCAAAGTGCGACGCAGCACCAGGTCGAAGGCGCCCTGCTAGCTCTGGTGGTAGTAGTCACGAGGTAGAGCGCGACCTTCGTGGCCACGCCTGAACAAAGATCCTCATCGCTTCACCCGTCGGGCGGTGAACCTCCGCTTCTGTCAGGCGGATAGGCAAGGGATCGAGGACCACCCAAGCCTTGTACTCGTAGAACTGGTCTCGCGGAATCGCCCTCGGCGTAGATCACCGGCCGTGGTTTCCTCTCGCCCGAGGTATCGCCGCATTTCCCACAACTTGTGGCGCCATCCATCGCTACGGTGGGCGGGAGAAAACGAGGCGCACCATCCGCTTGAAACGAAATTTTGAAGTTAGACAAGTAAGACAAGAAACCTTTGCAAAAATAAAACTTAAGCAGAAATATACTAAGACAGGAAAGTAGCAACAAGAGAGGAACAAGACAGCAATAATACTTATATTTTTCATAAACTCTTTTTTTTTATGCCTTCAAATTAGGTTTTGCGATAAAATCGCCTCCTAGATCGCTTTAGGTCTTAACCTACGGTCAAAGAGCCTGCTCGATACCACTTCTTGTAACGCCTGTTTCGAGAGCGTCTGGACACGGCATTCCGCAACTATTCACGCATGAACAGTTATGGAACGTCGCGCAAGAGTATACCATTGCATGCTTAAAGCCAAAGTCCAGCATATAATTAACATAAGGATTAACATCCAGTTTTCCACAGCGGGGCGTGCAAGCCCAAAGTATATTTACATTACAAAAGAACTGCAGGATCCGCTTGAGCGCGGCGAAGACCTAAAGCCAAGGGTCCTCGTCGAAGAACAGCTCCTCAGGGGCTTCCTCGACAGGGAGACCTGCTCCTTCGTCTTGCTCCTCTAAGAGGGGGACATAACAAGCCATGAGCTACCAACCAGCTCAGCAAATCACAACGGGAAATCCTGGCTTACTACTTTGCAAGGATTATCAAAGGAAGGTAATATACTTGGTTTATTAACTTTGAGTGGATGCAATTTTATTTGCAAACAATTTAGAAATTCATCCGACAAAACTACTCCTTAACATTAGGGGTTTTCACGAAGTGTTGATTTTCCAACTAATCCAATTAAGCACATTTGAAATATCTACTTAAGCTTTGCATCTGGAATCACCCACGTGACACAGCTCCGTTAACCGGGAGCACGGCGTATTCGAATACCATTTGATTGACTCTGCAGAGTTGCTCAACTTTACCCACACGCACCCTTGACCCTCATGACTGAGTCAAGGAACCGGGTCTTTTCGCTGCTCAACCCTTGATATACACTCCACCCGATAGGTGCGACATCCACACAACCTCGGGTATCCGTTGGCCACCACGAACGCCGGGCGAGTTGAGGACCTATCGTTGTCTTAGTCCGGATCCGCAATCCGCACCGACTCCCAATGCGGGCTTCACTCAAATTGAGCAGATACTAAACCAGGGTTGACAAGTCAACACCTGTGGTTGAGCGGATACTATGTCATTTGCTCGGCACAAGGGTCTAGTCCTTATATTTTCCCGAGGTCCGCAACCTCAACCCCAGGGTAAAGCGGTGGCGAAGACCGCCTCGCGGTTTCCCACAACACTACTACCTAACTTGTGCGCGCTGCATGCCACTAGGGTACGGTGTCCCATACCACCTTACCCTAACTCCGAGTTTTGCAAATCTACCGGCCCACGGCCACAACCTTATTAGTGACACATTTTGCATGAGATAGTAATAATAACCTACATGTGATAATACTACACATAATGTAAGCCTAGGGTTACAATGGCGAGGCTACAATTTAAACATGGCATTTAACATTGGTAGGTCATATCTATATCGCATGTCATTCTAAACCATTTTATTTTACATAAACTAATATTTCACAACTAGTATTAATGAAACTAGCATAATACATAAATACATGGCATGGGAAGTCAAAATGATCAAGGAGTTGTGACTTGCCGTTAATTTGAATAATCTCCGCTAGCTCGAACGAAGAACCACCTGGCTCCTGGGATTGTGCCTGAACCTCCGAGATCTCCGACACTAGCGTAAACATGCAAAAATAATTAAATCCAGCTTGAGACTAATCAAGCGAGGAAAAGAAACTATTTTAAAAAGGAATAAAATGCATAAACACTCCAAATGGATTTTTAGGAATTTATTTGGGATGAATCTGGGGAAATGGAGGTCACCAATGGGTCTGGAATAATATTTGGAGCAAAGTGGTGAAATTTGGGAATTTTTGGGATTTTCTGTGATTTTCTAGGATTTATTTGGATTTTCTGGGATTTCTGGAAAAGATTAAATCGGGGAAAAAGTGTTTGAACAGTGGTCGGCCCGGCCACTGCTCTGATGCAGCCCAGCCCATCGTTCAAACGCGCTTGGAGGAACAGGCCGGAGGCGCGGCTCACGCGGCCTTTGGCGCACGCGGGGAGAAGCGGGCCGAGGGGAAACGGCCCCGAGTGACCGCGCCCACGCGGCTCGGATGACTGCCGCGTGGCGGGACGGACGGCGATGGGGCGGGAGCGGCGAAGGGGTACGGGGAAGATCCGACGGATGCGGGAGGGTACTTTTACGAGGATCCAACGGCGGTGACTTAATCGGGTGGCCGAAGCGGTATGCGGGATCGGACGGACGAGAGGTGGGATCTTTAGTGGGGTCGGACGGACGAGAGGTGGGATCTTTAGTGGGATCGGACGGCGGAGGTTAAATGGGGCGGCGAACCGGTACGACGGGGAGGACGGCCGAGATTAAATGGGGCGGCGAACCGGTACGACGGGGAGGACGGCCGAGATTACATGGCCCCAACGAGATCCGACGGTGGGAAGACGGCCACGTCACCGTCGTCTACCTCCGGCCGTGCGCGTGCAGCAGTGAGGCAGCGGCGGCGCCGCCTCCGCTCTCCGGCGGCTGCAGGGGTTCCCGGCGGCAACGGAGGGTACCGTTGGGTAGAGTGGAGCATGAGGAACCCGTTTCGGGTGGTTGGAAGCGAGGGGGCGGAGGAGAGAACAGAGGCGTAAGGGGTACTCTCGGGTCCAAGGCGGCGGGGAGGACACCGGCGGCTAAGAGGTCCAAGAGGCGGCGGTTTCACGGGGAGGGGATCTAGAGGATTACAGTGGCGGTGGCGGCGTCAGCTGAGGAGTTCCCGAACGAGCCGCCACACGAGAGAGGTCTTGGTCGGCAATGAGCTCCGGTGGCAGCGCTCCACGGGCGGCGATCTGGCGACGAGCATCAATGGCATTAGCAAGTGGAGGAGATGCTCGGGCGCAAACAATCGGAAAAAGGGGAACGGGAAGAAGATCCGCTGCCAGGATCACCGCGCAGGAGGGGAGGTGACGGCGAGGCAGACGACGGATTCAATTGGTGGCTCACAGGAAGTGGAGGGGAGCGGTGGGAGGCGAATGGGAGTGGTGGGGAGTCGGAGAACCAAGGGAGTGTGAGGGAGTGGGAGAGGGACTTATATGCCCGAGCGGGAGAGTGGAACTCAGGGGAAAAGCACGGGCATGGCGTCAACGGTCGTAGGAGGACGGGAGCGTTGGGCGTCTCTCCTTGCGACGGCTGCGCTGCACCAGCGGCGAGAATGCGGGCGCATGGCGGAGCGGGAGCGGTGGCGGGGTGGCGGAGCGGCGTGGGCGGCGTGTCCGCGCGGAGAAGGAGGAGGGTGGCGCGGTGGGGGGCTGAGCCACGTGGAAGATGACAACGCATCCGCGAGGCGAGGCGCGCTGGACCGGCGGTCGAGGCGGCGCTGGCGGTCCGGCGCGCGCGCACGCGCGTGAGGCGCGAGGGAGCGGCCGAGCGTCCGCGCGAGGAAAGGAGAAGCGGGAGAAAGCGAGCGCGCCGGAGAAACGAGGGAGGCGCTGGCGCGGGAGGAAACGAAGAGGCGGGCGCTGCCGAGGGGAGGCGGCGTCGCCAAAAAGGAAAGCGGGGGAAAACTTTCCGAAAAGGAAAGTTTTCAAAATACACTCAAAATTTGCAGAAAATTCAAGAAAAAATTCATTTTGAATTTTGGGGACTTTTCAGAGAGTTTAATTGCCAAGACAAAATGGCCTTTTTTTTTCCTGCAAAACATAGAGCTCAGTTAATATTCAAGGTAGCAAAATATCAGATGCTCAATTATTTAATTATCAGGAGCATCTCCCTGGTTTCTGGTGATAAACTGTTCACTCTGGTATTTCCATTGAGTGGATGAATAGTTATATCTTGTCAGTATAATTTTTTTGCGCTCTTATTTCATATTCATCTTGATGTGGACATTGATTTCTCCTTTGGAAACTAAACAGGTTCGAGAGTATATTGATGACACAGAAGACTATGTCAACATTCAACTTGGCAACCAGCGTAATGAACTCATTCAGCTTCAGCTTACACTGACCATTGCATCCTTTGGCATAGCTGTCAACACCTTCATAGCTGGGGCTTTTGCAATGAACATCCCATGCAATCTGTACGACATTGCTGATGGCAGCCTCTTTTGGCCATTTGTCAGGGGTACCTCATTGGGCTGCTTCGTAATCTTGATCCTATTATTAGGGTACGCCTGGTGGAAGAAGTTGCTCGGTCCTTGAACACATCTGTGACAAGCCATGAGAGAGAGCCTTTTCATTGTAAGGTGACATGCATTTTCGTTTGTAATTTCTTGCGGCAAGGGAGCAGGCATTTGAAGGATAGAGGAGAACCGGGGAGCTATGGAGAGATCCGTGGAGATATGGACAAATTCTGATATATTTATGTATCATGAGTACGCTTTAATTTTTTGTAGGACCGAAATGGCGACAGAGGGGGGTGAATGTCGCTCGCTTCAAAATCGCCCCTGAGAAATCAAACACTGATTTTTCAAAAAGAAGCAAAACTAAGCACCTCACAGAAAATTAAAATTAATTTTGCTGAAATTTGGAACGCATGCGACACGTTTTTACCGAAACGCCCCTCGCGCACCTTCCAGCAAGCTTCCTCATTCTTTGCCCTGCAAGCCACGCAGCTTCGCCGTCTTCGGCACACCTCGACCGTTCTGACCTCAGCGCCACCTGCGCCTAGTCCGGTCCACCGTGCCTCGCCACGACTCAACCTCGAGTCCACGTCGTCTTCGACACATCCCAACCGTTCTGACCTCAGCGCCACCTGCGCCTAGTCCGGTCCTCCGTGTCTCACCATGACTCCGTCTCGATGTCCTGCAGCCACACAGACAAGAAACACGTCAAATAGCACCGCTCGAAACATGAAAGTGTAAATCACATCATGCTTACCATGACGAAGTCCAAACCTGTCGAATCATCAGAATATGCAATCTAATCTCATACGACCAAGTTTGACCAAAGTCCGACCGAACCCGATTGCGCCATACAACATCAAGGTCCGAACCACCCAAACCAAACTCGACTGACCTAGACCCTTGTCAATTACTCATCACTCTCATGGAGTCACGACCACATGGTCTCTCAATCTCCCTCTTGATGAGTATATTGACAAACTCAGAAAAAACATTAAGTTGAGTTTGAGTTTGAAGAATCCAACATGGTCCAAAGAAGAAAATGAAGCAAGTGACCATGTCGACAGAAAGATCACTAGAGCAACAACCGAAAGAGCAAATTGTTCTCCCAAGCTTTAAAATGATCCCAAAAGACTTTTTCACTTCTATTCTCCCCCTTTTGGCAATAAACACATCAAGAATGCAAAAGAGAGAATAAGATCACAAACATGGATGAAAAGGCTGAAGTTTGATTATTTGTAAGCATTTTGAGCCATGAGAATTATCCACGATGACCATAATGAACTACACCAAGCCATAACTCAATAAAATACTATCTAGATCATGACAAGATATGTATATCCTAACTAGAGCACATAGATGACGATATGAAATGTAATGCATTTTATGAGCATGTCAAGTCATCAATAAGTAAAGTCTAACTAGAGATATCCAAGGATGATGCAGGCCATATCAATAAGCTAAACGGAACAAGGAAGCTAATATTGAGTTCAATAGAGTGTTATAAGCTCAAGATTGAAACATTGGTTAAGTACATGGTTCTTTTTGTAGGTTAAGCAAATTGAACACATAAAACATTGTCTTTTTAAAGCTCATGGTCGTTTTCAACCCAATTTTTTTATGTGCTAGATCTCAAGGCTTATGCGACTACTCCAAGCGAGAAGCTTAAGAAGATAGTCTAGGTCATCCAAAACTCTTCCCGAGTTCATGCCTAGTGCAATGGCAAGCCGTCTCATGAGAAAGAATTGGTGAAATCAGTTTTTTCGCACAAAAGAGATCATTCTGCTTTTTAAACATGTTGTACTAGCTTATGCATCATCAAGAACTAATATAGCTCAACTTAAGGCTCAACAAAGATTCAACGTTCACTTAAGCTTATTTGACATGGCATGAATCATAAAAGGATAGCTCAAGAAAGACTAAACTCAAGTGCTAGCATGACAAGTTTTAATTCAAGTAGATCAATTTTAATTCACTTATCATGGCAAAAGCTAGTCTACACATATGAAGTCATGATAAATTTAGCAAATAAAGCACATGCCATGGCAAGGTGTAGAGCATTGTACGCATGTCATAAAGGATAATAATCAAGGCTCAATGTAGTTATATTACAAGGCGAAACGCTAAAACGCAAGAAAATCCAGCTCCCCCTCAACATGAGATGCAACTTTTAGTTCAAGTTGAGTTATGTCAATATTAAGCTCTAGAAGCTCCCAAATGAACTCCCCCTGAACCAAAGCAATAAATCGAGAAGCTGGGAAAGAAAACAGCAAACAGACAGTCCTTAAAGCATAGATAAGATATAGAGACAACTATGGCTCAGACAGACTCTCATCTACCCCATATGACTCCAGAACTATTAGCTTGACCGTAAAATACACACACTAGAGAGCAAACACGTACCCTGTCTACCCGAGGGTGGCCCAACCCTCGCTAGAACCTACAAGAAGTGAGTGAGCTCAATCTAGTGAGATAAGAAGCAGCTAACAAGAAGCATCCTGGAAGCACAAGATAAGAGTAAGAAGTCTAAGCAACTAGACAAGAGAAGCACTCTAACCTATGCTAGAAGGACTAAGCCCGATGCACCCCGAGTGCAAAGCGACAAAAACGAGACAGAAGCATAATCAAAATAGTAAAGCAATAAAGCCCAAAGCTCCCCCTCACTACAGTCCATAAGGACAAACCACCCCAAGCTCTCCCCGCAGAGCTGAAAACCTCGAACTATCCAAAGGCTTGGTGAAGATGTCAGCCAACTGGTGGTCACTCTCCACAAACTGGAGCACTATGTCACCCTTCTCTACATGGTCTCTAAGGAAGTGAAAGCGAATATCAATATGCTTGGTCCGAGAGTGCTGCACTGGGTTCTTAGCAGTGTTAATCGCAGAAGTGTTATCACAAAAGAGTGGAACACTATCTATGACCAACCCAAAGTCCCGCAGGGTCGAGGCCATCCAAAGCACATGGCTACAGCAGCTGGCTGCAGCAACGTACTCGGCCTCTGCGGTGGACTGCGCAACACCGGACTGCTTCCTCGAAGACCAAGAAACGAGAGAAGTGCCAATGAATTGGCAAGTGCAAGAAGTGCTCTTCCTATCTATCCTACAGCCGGCAAAGTCTGCATCCGAAAAGGCTCTCAAGGAAAGACAAGAAGAGGAAGAGTACCAGATACCATAGTCAATGGTAGCTCGATGGTACCGAAAGATGCGCTTCAACGCCTGGCGGTGAGATACGCGAGGAGAGACCTGAAACCGAGCACATAGACACACGGAGAAGTGTATGTCTGGTCTCGAGGCAGTGAGGTAAAGAAGGGAGCCGATCATACTTCTGTACTTTTTCTTATCAACTGGCTCGCCATCCTCATCTGGGTCAAGATAGGCTGTAGAAGCCATCGGAGTTGACACCGGCTTACCATCACTCATGTCGAAGCGTCTCAGGAGGTCGCGAGTGTACTTGCCTTGATGCAAGAAGGTACCCTCCCGAGTCTGCTTGATTTGGAAGCCAAGAAAGAAGGTCAACTCGCCCATCATGCTCATCTCAAACTCGGTGCTCATGACATCCGAGAACTGTGAAACCAGAGCATGGGAGGAGCCGCCAAAGATGATGTCATCGACATAGATCTGGACGAGCAGAAGGTCGTTGCCAAGTCTACGGATAAACAAGGTCTTATCTACTTTACCCATTTCAAACCCATGACTTAACAAGTAGGACTTAAGCCTCTAATACCAAGCTCTAGGAGCCTGCTTAAGTCCATATAACGCTTTGAAAGCTTGAAGACATGGTTGGGTATTTGGGGTTTTCGAAACCTGGAGGCTGTCGGACGTAGACCTCTTTCTCAATAAAGCCATTGAGAAAGGCACTCTTGACGTCCATCTGGAAAAGCTTGAAACCCTTAGAAGCTGCAAAGGTAAGCAGGATTCTAATGGCTTCAAGTCTAGCTACAGGGGCAAAGGTCTCCTCGAAATCTAGACCCTCGACCTGGGAGAACCCCTGAGCTACTAGTCTAGCCTTGTTCCGAATAACCACTCCATCCTCGCTTTGCTTGTTCTTGAACACCCACTTAGTCCCAATAATATTGTGACCTCGCGGGGGCTCGACAAGCGACCAGACCTTGTTTCTCTCGAAATTCTCTAACTCCTCATGCATGGCATTGACCCAAGACTCATCGAAAAGAGCATGAGAAACATCCTTGGGCTCAAAGGAGGCAATAAAAGCAGAATGAAGACAGAATTGAGATAAGCCAGATTTTGAGCGGGTAACACGCTCAAACAGGTCTCCAATCATTTGCTCAGTAGGATGCCTTTTCTGGATATGTCGGGGAGGTCCAGGATGAGATGAAGAAGTGACATCTACCTCGTGAGCTGACGAGGTAGGAACAGAGCCACTAGCTCCAGAGGAAGCAGTAGGCAAGGGCTGATCACCTCGAGGTGCCGTGGAAGAAGGCATCTCAAGGGGAGGATGAGGAGCTGGATCAGGTAAACAACCATCGTCTCCATCGTCCTCATCATCCACAAAGATAGTCTCGGACTGCTCTGAAGAACCTGAGATATCTGGCCTAGTTCCCGGACTGGCCTCGTCAAAGGTAACCTCACAGGTTTCTACCATTTTGCTAGACTCGCAGTTCCAGACCCTATAAGCCCGCGAAGAAGGCGAGTAACCTAGAAAGATCCCATCACAAGAACGTGACTCGAACTTATCTAGGTTCCCGGACTTCAAAATAAAGCATTTGCAACCAAACACACGAAAATGAGAGACGCTAGGCTTTTGCCCATATCTCAGCTCATAAGAAGTGCGGTGCAAGTGTGCCCTCAGAAAAACTCGATTTGAGACATGTCACGCGGTGGCTATAGCCTCAGCCCAAAACTTCTGCGGTGTAGAGTACTCATCAAGCATCGTCCTGGCCATCTCGACCAAGGTACGGTTCTTTCGCTCCACGATGCCATTTTGTTGTGGGACGTGCGGAGAGGAGAACTGATGCTCTACACCTGTCTCACCACAGAAACTCTCGAAGTAGGAATTCTTGAACTCCGTGCCATTGTCACTGCGGATCGCTCGTAAGGCACCCGGGAGCTCAACAGAAAGCCTACTGAAAAGACCTCAGAAATATGAAAATGTCTCATCCTTCGAGGCTAAGAAAAACACCCAAGAATACCTCGAGAAGTCATCGA
This sequence comes from Dendrocalamus sinicus, assembly GCA_036346575.1. Taxonomy (NCBI): domain Eukaryota; kingdom Viridiplantae; phylum Streptophyta; class Magnoliopsida; order Poales; family Poaceae; genus Dendrocalamus; species Dendrocalamus sinicus. Next base: position 12,103,386 of record CM070664.1, read on the forward strand.
CCACGACAAGAACATACCACTTCCTTACGTTGATCGCACTCGAGCCGGTCCAAGCTGTGTCCATATGGAGCAGCTGTCCTGGTGCATCGGTCATAGTGACTGTGACCGGAGGATGGGAGGCGGCAACCATCTTGCCGTGCCGGCAAGGAGCACAAACTAGAGCTTTGACCATTTTGAGCTTCGACAGACCACGAATGAGGTCGTGGCCGCTAACTCGGGTCAAATGGTCAAATCCAATATGACCAAGTCTCCTATGCCAGAAAGAGAGGTCGCGAGACTCAGAAGCAACTAAACACCTGAGAGGATCACCAGAAGACTCAGAAAAATCAGCACGAAAGATCCTCCCAAAACGAGAAATCCCGCAAACCAGACTACCCGAAGAATCAAGAATTTTGCCATTGTTTTTCTTGAAGCTCACCTCGAAACCGTCATCGGTAAGCTGAGAAACGGAAAGCAAATTGTACTGCAGCTTACTAACCAAGGCAACATCCTTAAGAATAAAAACGGCATTAACACGCACAGTACCTTTAGCGATAACGCGCCCAGACGAAGCGTCTCCGAAAGTGATCGTCTCATCACCTGGAGCGCGGGCTAGGGAGGAGAACCAACGGGAGTCTCCGGTCATATGACGAGAACAACCGGAGTCTACAAGCCAAATCTTCTCCTTCCTTACCCGACGGACCTGAGTCAAACAGAGAGTAAAGTCTCAGTACTGGGATAAATCAAGAGAGATTTTGGCACCCAATACCGAGTAACACGTGGAGCATTGAAGTAGTCAAACACGACTGACCTCTATCTACCCTACGCTCTCCGTGACTCAAAGAAACAGAAGGTCTATGAGCGGACTGAAGGCATTGCGGGTCCAATCGCTCTGAGAGCGAGTCGGAACACCGGTAACCCACTGATCACGCCGTGGGTAACTGTCTCAACGGGGGAAACGAGATGTACCCTCAAGACGACGGACGTCACGACCCCGAGCAGCATGAGGACGAAAACCAGAAGGCTCAGAAAAATCAAGTCCTCGATGCTGCCCAAACCCGTCAGAAGCAAACCTGGACCTCGTGCTAGTCTTAGGTGCACTCAGGATCTGGGGCTGACCCTGAATACGCCTAAGTGCCTCTGCACGGTCTCTTCGCGCAATCCTGGCGCGCCTGAAATATCTCTCGATCGAGTGCCCATCCTTCTGACAGAACGTGCAGTGGTACTTCACCTTATGAGAGGTGGAAGTAGCACGAAGAGGTTTCGCCTTCTGAGAGGCCGAAGCAACAGGTGGAATCACCTTGCTGTCAGAGATCCCTTGGACAAAGCCCGTTGATTTGAATTTAACCTCATCAGATTTGGGCTCAACCTCGATCACACCTCCTATGATGGGTCGGAGAATAGCAGGTGGATGCTTCCTCATATCCTCATAGAAATCATATCCTAGACCTTGATTGAACTTGCAAATCTTGGATTGGTCTAGAATAAGATTAAGCTTCTTTTTGCCGCCTACAAATCTCTCGAGAGTGTTCATAAGGTACTGACACTCCCGAAAGAGAGAGGTGCAAGAAGAGCAGGGAGAAGAAGAGACAGCAGAAGATAAGGGAGCGGAAGAAGAACCAACAAGAGAGGAAAGAATGGCTTGTGCACGCACACCCATTCTCGAGGGGACATCCTACTACTAGCAAAGTTAGTTCGCATCTCTAGGCGTCTCACCCTTACCCTGGGACTTCTCCCCCACACCATCAATCACATCACAACCAGATTGTGGCTTCTCTAGTAAGTCCTTAGTTAGCTTCACACATTTGTCATTCAATGCAACGAGTTCAAGTTTTAGTTTATCACAACTAATGCATGGTGAGCTAACAGGATCCTTAGTCGCATACTGAGCCATTTTCTTGTTGTTGTCAATCATTTCTTGAAACTATTTTGAGACAGATTCAAGTTCAGCAGTTAACTTTGGACAGTTCAAGCATGAATCAATCGGCTCAAGTAAAGAAGCTTGTAGTTCAGCAATTTTATGATCTGCCCGTTTTAGATTCATCTTCAAGTTATTGCATTTTTCACAAGACTCAGGCAGATCAAGGAGCATGGCATAAGGTCCTGTAGCAGTAATGTCCTTAACCTCACATGAGGTGGGAGAAGTAGTCTTATCAGTAGTAAGTAGGGTAACAGCCATCCTACTCAACTCTAACTCAGCAAGCAGACTAACATTCTCCACCTTAACAATATCAAGCTCGGAGGACACACTATCATGCGAGGTCCTTAGTTTCTCTATGTCACCCAACAGAGCACAGCATGTATCACAATCATCACGGGAGGGAGCAGATGTAAGTGAAGTAAGCTCCCGTGATAGTCTATCTACTTCCTTCTCTAACTCGGTACACCTAGCCCTAACTCTAGCATGAAAACCACCTAGCTTAAGAAAAGCATGATTTAGCTGGTCGTAGGTGGGGCATACCTCGTCCGAGTCGGTCTACTCATTGTCGCTCGATTCGCCCTCGAGGGCCATGAAGCACATGCCGGAGAAGTCGTCGCCACTCTTGGGATCTTGGTTACCTGTCCCGTTGTCGTCGCTCCATCCCTCCACCTCGCTGAGGTCGAGGTCGTCGAAGGCGGTGAGGACGCGGTGAAACAGCTTCTTGGCCTTCCCGAAGTCGCAGAACTTCTTCTTGCTCGGCGTCTGAGCTGGAGTCTTCTTGTTGCGGTTCTTGTCGGTGTAGTCGTTCTTCCCCGAACCGCCGTAGTCGTTCTTACCCTTCTTCAGCTTGGGGCAGTTTGCTCGAATGTGGTTGGGCCCACCACACTCGAAGCAAATGACTGGTCCGCCTCTCTTTATGTCCCTCCTCCTCTTGTAAGCATGGGAGAACTTCCGAGCTAGGAGGGCCAGCTGTTCATCCTCTAGCTGCTCTAACTGATCATCAGTTACGTCACAGAGAGCAGCAAGGGAGAAACCACAGAGTGAATCAGAAGAATGACCAGAAGTCGAAACGGGATCGGTGACCAAAGCCATCGACTGTGACTTCGACCTACGAGAGACAACGTCAATCTCGTGAGTCTTGAGGCGCGAGTACAGCGCGTCAAGAGTCAAGGTCGAGAGGTCTGTCGTGTTTTTGATGGTGGTCACTTTCATCTCCCAAACACGCAGATCGAGTGCAGTGAGCATCTGTCGAGCGTTATCCGAGTCGGAGTATGTGAGACCGACGGCCCGGAGGTTGCTCAAGATCTTGTGAAAACGCGCCAAAACACTCATCTAAGGACTCACCAGCAAGCATCTCAAACTTGTTATACTCACGCTTGAATCGTCTGTCGCACCGCCTTAATCTGGTGGTGCCCTCATGGTATGCATCGAGGGTCTCCCGGATATCGAGCGGGCGGACGAGATGAGAGATGCGGTCAAACTCACTACGACTCAAAGCCTCTGGATAATGATGTTCCTCGCCTTAGCATTCGCCTCAACATCACCATGTTCCCGGCATTGATGTTCTCATCGGCAGAACCTCAAATCGACCTTGACCTTGCGCCGATGACGCACTCGGCACGGATGTATGTCTCCATTCGGCTCTTCCGTATGGGTAATCGATGCCATCAAACGGACGGCTTGGTCGAGTACTTGTCCGTCGCCATGGCTCTTGAGACCGGTTAAGATCTATTGATTAGAGCTAACCGCTCGATACCAATTGTAGGACCGAAATGGCGACAGAGGGGGTGAATGTCGCCGCTTCAAAATCGCCCCAGAAATCAAACACTGATTTTTCAAAAAGAAGCAAAACTAAGCACCTCACAGAAAATTAAAATTAATTTTGCTGAAATTTGGAACGCATGCGACACTGAAAAATTCAGCATAAATCAGAGACCAGCCAGTAAAAATTTCAACTGAAAATACTGCTGTTTGATCTGCATGTAAAATTGTCAAAGATCAGCAAAAGAATAAAATGAAAAGCACTAAAGAGCTTTCAGAGAGGGAATCCTTACAGCAGCTTAAGGACTTTGCAAAAAGAAAAGAAGAACTTGCCGTTCAACAACTAAAGAGAAGAAACTTTGTTCGGATCAGAGAGAACAAAAGCTGCAATTGCTTTTGCCAAACAAATGACTTGGATCAAGGAGCATTTACTACTCATAAAGTTGGCCGAAACATGCTCATGAGCCCTGCTGCCGCAACACATAAAGAAGTTCATTGTATGCCCAAAGGTGCTGCCGAGACAACAAAAATTCGGATCATTTAATGCTGCTCGTTTTCTCTGCAAGCGGCAAGGAATAAAAGCCAATATGGCTGCAGAGAACACAAGAAAATCCTTGGAGCAATTTCCAGAACAAAGCTCACGAAACTTGGTCAACAACCAAAACACTAGAACATCTTGAGCCTTTCAAGAAGAAAAGGAGCAGAACTAAGATGGACACGATGAACAAGAAACTAAATCAAAAGCACAGGGAGAGACAAGAACACAAGGAGAAGCATGAACACAAGAAATAAACTTCAGATTTTCATTTCAAGAAACACGAGATACAAAGAGCTACATCCCCATACGCATGGACATTCGGAGGAATGATTACAAGAATTCTCAATCCATCCTCTCCCTCTCAATCCTCAAGAACACCAAGAGCTACACATGCTTCTTGGGAGGAACACACACATACACACATGGAGAGACCCAAATGGAACCCCAACTTTTACATTCACTCTCTCCAATTTCAGCACACCATCTCCCTCTCTATTTATACCCTCCACTAATGGGTTCACCAAGTGCTTTACCCATTTAGCTTTTGCGTTTTACCCACAATCCACTTCCTTTAGTGCAGCTTTGCGTTTTACCAAACGCCGCGCACCTTCCAGAAGCCTCCTCATTCCTTGCCACCGCAAGCCACGCAGCTCGCCGTCTTGGCACACCTCGACCGTTCTGACCTCAGCGCCACCTGCGCCTAGTCCGGTCCACCGTGCCTCGCCACGACTCCACCTCGAGTCCACGTCGTCTTCGACACATCCCGACCGTTCTGACCTCAGCGCCACCTACGCCTAGTCCGGTCCTCCGTGTCTCACCATGACTCCGTCTCGATGTCCTGCAGCCACACAGACAAGAAACACGTCAAATAGCACCGCTCGATACATGAAAGTGTAAATCACATCATGCTTACCATGACGAAGTCCAAACCTGTCGAATCATCAGAATATACAACCTAATTCTATACGACCAAGTTTGACCAAAGTCTAATCGAGCCCGATTGCGCCATTCAACATCAAGGTCCGAACCACCCAAACCAAACTCGACTGACCTAGACCCTTGTCAATTACTCATCACTCTCATAGAGTCACGACCACATGGTTTCTCATTTTCATTAACTGCATACTGAGACGATGTTACGATCAGCTGCTTTCTCATCGATATTAACAGAGGTACTTGTTTCTGGCAACGAAAATCTTAATGATATCATTTCTGCCGCCATACGATCAAGCACAAGGGCCAAAATAGATTTGCAAGCAGATTGATCTCCTCTTCTAGAGTTGCCATTTTTTTTTGTTCCGTAATGCAATCGCTCAACAAAATCCGTGGATCCTTTGTCCTCCGTTCACCTTGAGAAAATCAAAAACAAAAAAACCCTCAAGTTCACTAGCCGAACAACAAAACTCCGGGAAAAAGTTGAAACCATACATCAACAAATAAAGAACACTCGTCTGAGATCCGCAGTTCAAATCAAACTCAGATATGCGCTTTTGCGGGAAACCAACGCGAAAAAACTACACAAATCTTCGCCTTTATCTCCCTTTTCCTGCTCCTCCGAACGCTTGGTGTTGGTCAGATCCAGTCAAATCTCCCCACTTCTCCCTTCCTCTTGATCTCTTCTCCTTTCTCTCTCGGATTAATAAGGGGAAGTGGATGAAAAGCCCTCTACCCAACTTCTGTCTATCACTACACAGCCATCTCCCCCATCTTTTATATGCATTTGATAAAATACCCTTAGATGTATCACTTACATGTGGGTTCAGGACCCGTATGCAAGTGACATATCGCAGGGTATTTTATTAAATGCAATGTAAGATGAGGCAAATGATCAAATCCCTTTTTTTTTATTTATACCCACTACACAGCCATCTATGTGACGCAGCTTGTCACAATGTATTCTTGAGTCTATGTACGGATTCAAAGGGCTTTTAGCACTGTTTTATACTGTATTTATAAAAATAACAGTATATCAAATATATTGATACAAATATGTTTTTGCCATCCGGGGGCTGGGCGGCAGCGCCCGTGAGGTGACATACAGCACTGTTGTCGGCGGCAGGTAGGGATGGCAATCAAGCGAGGCAGGTGCTGGTAATGCTCACCCATACCCGTACCCATGACCCCGATCTATACCCACAGGCATATCCGCGAAGGATGACGGGTGAAGAACCTCGCCCATACCCGTTGCCCATGGGTACCCGTCGCCGGTGGACATGCCCGTTTATCCGCGAACTGAGAGTCACCATCTGAGAGTTGAACTAATGACAGGTACATATAAGCAGCAGTTATTGCTAGGAAATATAATAGCTATCAAAAAAGTTTATAACAATCAATAGCAATTAGAGATATGCAAAAGTTTATAACAATCAATAACAATTAGAAATATTGCTATGCTTGCGCCACCTGTCAATCTATATCGTGGGTAAACGGGCAGGGCTGGTACGGGTGGAGTTTATCCATACCCGTACTCGTTTACCTGAAAGTAGAATGTTCCCCCTATTTTCATACCATTGGGTAAAGAAAATATTGACTCTATTAGGGTATTTACCCCACGGGTAAACGGGCACGATTGCCATCCCTAGCGGCAAGTAATTAAGCTTCGCCCTTTTTTCATTTATTGTTTGTTTGAATTTTTTAAATATACCATGTGAGCTCAAAAATTACAAAAATTTATGTGCAGCATTCTGACATAATGTACATCGCAGTGTAATTTTCAGGTAATTTTATCCATTGCGAATATTACTAAAAAATTTATACAATTTTGATATTTTTATGAATTTTTACATATAGAAAACGAGCTCAAAAAATTACGAAATATTATGTGAAGCCTCCCAATACAATATTAGTTATTGTGTAATTTTTTAAAAATTTTATGTGATCCAAATTTGCCACGTTTATTTGGGTTAACTTAATCATGAATTTAAAAATGTGCAATATTCATAAATTCACAAACAAGTTTTGAGTATTACCGAACAAAATAGTACTCCAGTACCATTTAGCAAACTCTTTTTTTTTAATTTCTTGTGACCCGACCGTAAGCTTGTGGTAAGCCAGAAGCTTAGATTGACCTCAAGTTTTGCCACAATGTTTTGATGTCAACCTCAAGCAAGTCACGTAGGCCTTAAAGCCTATTTTTTCGTCACATTGCGGATACCATAAGCTCTTTATGCAACCTTCTGTCCGACTGTCCCTTTTCTCACAGGGATGGATAACAAATATACCAATATTTTTCCTATCCTACTTGAAGCAGATGTGTCAACTCTTCACACAAATAGCCTTTTAACTTTTTTTTTTCAAATTTAATCTGCAGACAACCGTTTTTATAAATATAGCCCCTCCTTCGATCTGTCGAGCTCGGCAAGTCACTGCCGCTCGCACACTAATTAGTGTGTATTCTCAGTGCTAATCATATTTAATTAGTACCAATCATATTTAATAAGTACTAATTATATTTAATTAGCGCTAACCATGGACGCTAACTTTGCTGCTGTAGTGGGGGAGCTCGATAACTTTTGCTACCGCTATGGGGGACTCGACAACTCCTACTGCCGAGCAAATGAAGCTCAGCTAGTGCTGCCGAACTCCGGTGGCTCGGTAGCACCTACCAAGCTCCTATAGTGCGTCAGGTGATACGTGTTATCTACCACGGCTGCCGAGCTCGGGGAAGAAGTTAGATTTGCAAAAACAGATGTCTAGAGATCAAATTAAGAAAAAAATTATAGCTATAGTGTTATTTATTTAAACAGTTCAGATATGTGAGGTAACTAATTAAGCAGCTATACCTCATTTCTTTCTCTCTCTCTAAGCCTTCGTACTTGCTAGTTAAACTTGTGAGCCCTTTGCCTCTAAATTTCCTCGGAAACATCCTACAAACACAACACGCTAAAACACACCAAGGTCGGCCATCGAATTCAGATCAGACGTCCAGCTCGCACTGGAAAATGGGCGCCGCGTACGTGCCTAAGTCCCCAAACAAGAACGTGTCAACCTCCGCATAGCCGAAGCCGTCGTCGCACCCGAAGTACGTCTGCACGTCGTCCGGAAAGCTGCACCGCGCCACCGATGTGTCGCCGCTATATTCAGGCTGTTGTTGCTGGGTCGGCGGTGGCGGCAAAGGCGAAGACGGCGAGCTAGTGCTGTTCTCGGAGGCCGCCGCCCGCTCGATCATCTCCTTGAACTTGGGCGACTGCAGCAGCAGGCTAAGCGCTGACTCGGACACTGCGTGAGGCAACGGTCCCCCCTGAGGGAGCTGCACGGTGAAGTGGTCATCGGTGGATTGGTCCTGCGGTTCGCCGTCGTGGAAGGCGGCGGCCATGACCTCGTCGAGATCGATGGTGGGGTGCTGGGACGTGAGCTCGTCAAGGAGATGGCCTGGAATCTTGGTGGTGGCGTCGAGACCATCAGCAGCGTAGGCGGGGTGGCAGCGGTGGTACCACTTGATGTAGCGGCTGATGTCAAAGTTGGTGACAGCGTTGAGGCCACGGTGCTCGATCGCGGCGATGTCGTATGCCATGGCTGCCGCCTCCTGCGTTGCTGCCACACAAAAACAAGACTGTCAGTGGTAAAAAAAACATTCTTCTAAAAAGGAAATTAATCTCTATGGAATCGTAGATTTCAAACTCTCAGTGACGACAAAACGGCATGGTTAGATCTGATTTTCCAGTAGAAAATCAGATAACTCTGAGGTCTCCAACCTGAAGGCACGAAGGGCAGTGGCTGGGACGTTTTCAGTACGGGATGTGTGCGTGTGGCGTGGCAAATACATACCTTGGTGGTGGAACCGCGCCAATCTCGTGGTTGAGGAGTGCGGCGGAGTTCCTCTAGTCTCCTCCACCGGCGCCCCTGGCCGCGCAGAGGAACCGTTGGAAGTTGGTGTCTGTGGGCCCCACATAACGGCAGCATCTAACCCACAGCTAACTACGAATTTAAACCGCGGATAAAGACCATAATGCCCTCGTTTCCTGTGGCTCACTCACAACCGCAGGATCTCGACCGGCGCTACCGAATAGGCATGACGGCTTCCGTTCAATGTCCTCTCTGCTCAGAATGCGAAGACTCTCATCATCTTTTCCTCCGTTGCACCCGAGTCGGACCTCCCTAGCAAGGCTACTACTTCCCTCGACCAGGTGGAAGACCTATGGAGTTTCGCCCTCCCCTTTTCCCAGCTATCTTCGACGGTGGTCATCACGGCCGTGCTGTGTAACGTCTGGAGATACGGCAATGCTAAAGGGGCGTTCTTTTAGCATGTGATTTATGGCTTTAGGCTGCAACATATTAATCTAATAAATAATAGTTGCTGAAAAAATGAAGACAAAAGCTAGCTAAAAAATCGATGATGAGATATCCCATCAGTAGTTTGCTCCTGCTTCTTCCTACCCCTCAGTGTGGCATCTCTGGTTTTGTAGAGCTGTTTATATAAATGACACTGTAGCCATTTTTTGTTGGATTGATCCACTTTGAGATATTGTTGAGATTGTTATGTTTTTGTGTCATCAGTTGATCTCAAGCAACGATGATGTATAATCTTTGTACATGAGATTAACATAGTTTCTTACATATGTAATAGTATACTTAGGGGTTGCCAAATGCTACTCTGTAACTGTGTAGTTATAAAGTTAACTTTTGGGTGTGCTATGAAACATGCGAAAGAATATAAATGTCAGATATAGAATTTGTCCCTCCCATAACTAGAGAGATATATCTGGGCCACTCGATATGGTCCGATAAATGAAGTGCATAGCCATATAACGAGTGGTCGAAGAGGTGATCAAATAAAATTATCTATCACTAGATAAAAAAATTAAACAATCTATAGATGACACGTTTCTCAGCTGTAGTCTGACTAAATACAAACTAGTCGTATGGGTATACCGACTAGTCGTGTGTTAGTCGGACATATCACAAATTGGTCTCTGAATTGGTTGTATGGAGATACGGACTGGTTGTAGCCAGATACGAACTAGTCATACGGAGTTATAAACTAATCGCGAGTGACTAAGACTTGGTTGCAGATCATATCACATAAGGTTCGTTCAGTTTGATCTTTGTGTGTATTTAGGGGTCGATATGTCCTGCTAGGGACCACTAACGACTAGTGATTTAGAAATGTGTTTCCAGATTACATCAAGTATATATGAATTATAGGGTCACACACTTAACGGGTTGGAACAATAAGAGCCTAGATGATAGTCAAAATACAATCTCTATTCGTATTGAATCAGGATCCGATCGGATGCTCTATATAAAGAGTGCATAATATAAAGGGGTGCATAGGGTTATAACAAGAGAGGCATCGCACCACCCATCGAAATTCCAGCCATCTCCTTCTGAAAGCCTTGTTGTGCGCGCTAATGCTAGCACATCGGTGCATGGTGTTTCATCCCTTGATATATGGACTTCGATAGAGATACTGCTGCGACTGCGGCGTTGATAAGGACGATCCGAGAAGAAGACAATCGGCTCACTAGAGAAGGATCGATTGAATCCACTACACCAATGTGCGTTAAATTGAACCGGGCTGATTCAACGCTTCTTCCGGTGCATCGTGCGTCAAGTAATAGCGATTTATGATCTGTTACTCGTATGGTTTCCTGATTTACACAGTAGAATTTTTAATTTGCACTAGTATAGCTTACCCGTAATCCCTAACAATGGCAATGATAGATTAGGCCATTTAGCAAAAAAAAAGCAATCTTATTGTTGGGGCATCAAATCATCAGTTCCAAAATAGTGATGCGCAGCACATCAGGGCACCGTTTTTGCAGCCACTGAAAACAACAGTTGGTTGGGAATTTATACTGCTGCCATGGCGATTTATGAGTGCTGAAATGTATTGTCCCGTTTATTTCGGCTTGAAATTTTGGTTTCTACTATATTTTTTTATTTCTAAATTTCGTCTTTTTAGGTTTTATATTTTTTGAGCTTTTTTGCCAATTCTTTTTTCCGTATTCGTTTGCATTGTCCGTGATGGGTTAACATTTTTTATTTTTAAATTTTTTAAAATTTAGTTACGACGAATAAGTCACCATCAATTACAGTGTAATTTCAGTTATAAATCAGGTTATTTCAGACCAACCGAGCCACTATGTACTTAGATGATGGAAGGGCAGATGCGTCACTTGGTGCTGCAAATCTGCACTTAACACACCAAGGCGTCCATCCTAATCAGTAATCAACAACGGGACCGCCTCTGCCAAATCCATCTGCTTTGGCCTTCAGCAAGAGCGTACGGAAATTTCTGTGGCGTTCGGGGGAACTGGGCCTACAAGCATGACCCACTTCAGGCATACTTGGCATGTGTTCCTTTTCTTGTGATAAATCTTATCCCCAAAAGATTTTGGATTTATAGTCTCACTCGATTCCTTCCAGAATCCCCATTTTCATTAGGAGGAGTTTGAATTTGGAAGGGTTTAGTTTGAACATAGCGAAAATCATGTTGCTTTTGCATTCAGTGACGTTCTTGCCCAAGTATCTCTCTTTTCATTCTTTTACTTTACTGCAGCCTGAGCCAACACATCAGCAAAATTCTAGAATGCGTGCAAGGAGCATCTCTAATTCTCTATTTCCTTCGCCGCTCACAAGGGAAATGCCATCCTGTCTAATAGCGACACCAAATGGCCACCTTCTGATAACTCGTGCTGACTCGGATAAGGAATCCGTAGAGCATATTAATTTACTAACGTTTCTATAATATTGCACCCAGTGAAGTTGTGTCTCAAGAAATAACTTACCATAAGTACCTAGGTAGAGATATTTGTTGCCAAAAACGCGCCCAATCCGAGCCTCCCATTTACCGTTGTGATGATGCCTGTAAAAATCAGCTGTAAATTTGACTGATACTAGTATACAGCAGCTGAGGTTGCTAGGTTTTGGCTTCAGTCTCTTGCAAGAATAACCTCGAATAGTGTTGCTTAAAAAAAATTTTATCAAAAAGAGAACTCTGGCACTGATGTGTTTTTTCATCTGGAATTCTAGAAAAAGAATTTCATCTGGCAATATTTAGTAGAAATTTGGAGCCTGCATCTTTTATTAGTACTACCTTGCAACGCCTCTGTACTTGGAGACCCCTCTTGAGAAGCCACTGCTTTTCCTGCGAAAAAAATAGTGCGTGATCTCAAATCCTCAACATCAGAATGCAACTTTGTGGCATGCCACTGCTTTGTGGCAAGTACATTTGTCACGCCGTCTGATCGCAGAATCACTTGTCAAAATTTGGAATTAACTTCAAAATTTGGAATTAACTGTGTACCTCCGCAGCGATCCGATGTACTCTTCCCTGGACTGCCCCTCCATTTCTTTCCACTCTTCGTCATAGGTAGACAGCTGCAAACGGTTCCAACAAGGGAACAATTTTCCTCATAATCCAATCAATGAACCAGAGAAGCTACATTGTGCTGTGGGATAGTCCCACATCGGTTATGGAAGAAGACAGAACATGATTTTGTAAAGGTGAGGGTGCACCTACTTAACAGACTAATCTTTTGGGGAGAAATGACCCATGATCGCTTATAAGGTTGTTGCTCTGCCTGTTGGGCTTGCGGGTATAGCGGCTCAACTACCTAGAGCGGGGCCGTTGGTTTAGTGGGCGCAGGGTCAAACGCTTGTTTAGCGGTCTGATGACACTGACACTACGCAACAATTGGTATCAAAGTCCACGTTTCCCGGATACTTCTCATGCCTCACGGTTGCCGGAGAGCACACCCGATGTGTGAGTAGGGGGTGTAAATAGAGCGGATAATTTTCATCTGACCGATCGACCGAAGGCTCACAGAGCTAATACGGAAAGGGAAAATAAGTATCCGGCACTATCCATGTTCGACTTCAAGGAAAAATATGGAATATGATACAGGATGGGTGATATCCGTCTGTATATATCCGTATATCAAGTGACATGAGAAAATATGTTATGACTTCACTTAGAAATAAGGAAACATATAGGCGGATTGCTACATCTAAACAGGTGGGGAATACTGAGTGCTCCTTCAATATCTCGATGATTAGTCTCTCTGTGTTCGTTCTGATTGCACCATACTATCTAATGTCCTGTGTAGGGGTGCAAAAGAAGTAGATAATTTTTGTCCAACTGACCGTCCGAAGATTTATGGAATGAATACGCAATAGAAAAATAGCTATCCGGTATTATTCGTATACGAATCTAATTCTGAGAAAAAAATACGGAATATGATACATGACAAAATGATATCCGTCCATATCTACTCTGGTTACACCCATATGTGTGAGGGTGTGGGAGGAGACAGGGCACGATTTATAAAGATGAGGGTGTACCCACTTAGTCTTTTGGGAGAGATGGCCCAGGACCCCTAAAATTGTTGCTTTGCTAGTTAGGTTTGCGGGTATTACGGCCCAACTACTTAGGGCCGAGCCCCTGGTTTAGTGGGCCTAGGGTTGAACACTGGTTTAGCGGTCTGATGGCACTACCACTACGCAATAATTGGTATCAAAGCCCAGGTTTCGCAGATATGTCTTAGGCCTTACGTTTGCCAGGAAGCACACCCGATGTGTGAGAGGGATATCTGTTGGGATAGTCTTACATAGGTTGTGAAAGGAGGTAGAGCACGATTTATAAGGGTGAGTGCGTGCCCATATATCAGGCTAGTCTTTTTTGGTGGAGATAGCCAAGACCCCTAAGATTGTTGCTCTGTCGATCGAGCTTGTAGGTATAATAGGCCAACTACCTGAGGCCGGCCTACTGGTTTAGTAGGCTCAGTGTTAGACACTGGTTTAGTGATCCGATGATGTTGACGTTGTGCAACAGGTACTATCCCTACGCAATTATGGTTAGATACTACAATATATATATTTATGTTGGGAATCATTTCTTCGTGTGGTGGTGGAATAGTAGATGTATGACTTTATCCATCAGGGTGTAAATCCTGATGCCCACCTTTACGAACACGCGGGTGCGTTTCAGTAGAAATTTTATGAGGTCGTAGATTTATTCTTGGTCTTCGTGTTTCTAGGCATATGCTAAGGGGTGAACTCGTGTGTATGTGTGTGTGTGGTGATGTGTGTGCATGTTTGTCTCACTTGTAATCGAAAAAATATTTATGTTGGACAATAGAGTTGCGGTAATGCTTATTATTTGTTAACACTTTGATCTAGGAGAAAAATGCATACATCGCAAATAAACTAAGAGAGCACATGAGAATTTCTGAATTTCTCTATTCACTTACTTGCTCCACCTTTTCTTACTTTTCCTACAAAACTGGCTACAAGTCTCCTCAATATATAGGCTAATAATCTCCTACTAGCATACGCATTCGGACTTCAAGTTGGACATAACTTCAACATGAGTTACACACGGAGATGGACTCTAATACGTCTTGAACTTTAAGTCAAGAGTATTTCTAATAATCTCCCCCTTAATCTTGACTTGCCATACTCTAGTTTTAATCTCAATGCATTATGAACTACCAGCCACACCTCCATATGAAGCGTTCTACATGTAAGCTACATGTAGGAACTCAACTCAACTAGTATGGGTCCATCCAGATGCAAAGATTCTAAAACATTGAGACAATCGGTCTCAACTACAACTTACTAAACTTATACTTTGACACAGAACGGTGACACATCTCCTCAACATTCCATTTCCTTTTCACCTTACTTAAGTTTGGACGGCGACACATCTTCTTGACGTCCCTGACTCAACTAATCATTAGAGCACTGTTGATTCATCATCGCTGAGTGCTTCAGCAACAAATGCTTTCTTCATCTTCGGCTTGGGGAATTCTGAAGCAAAGTGTCCATAATCATTACAATTATAACATCTCACTTTTGCCTTATCAAACTTCCGATTCTGACAGCCTTGGTCACCACCCCTAGAAGTGTTCTTGCTTTCATGCTTCAATGATCGGATCTCCCACTCAGCACGGGTCAACAAGAGCTGTCCATCGCCCTTGTTACTATTGTCGTGGATGCGTTCCTTATATGCCTTAAGACGACCGATGACCTCTTCCATGGTCATTGTGTTTAGGTCTCCAAATTGCTCTATGACCGAAACAATTGGGAGAAACTGTGAGGGAATAACACGAAGCAATTTCTTCACTATGTACAACTCTTCCACCTTCTCACCAAGGGCTTGAATCTTGTTGATGATGACCGTCAACCGGACGGCGAAGCTATTGATTGACTCCATTTCCTTCATATGAAGCACCTTGAACTTGGTCTTGAGAGTTCATACATTTGCTTCCTTCACACGATTAGCGCTAAGAAGCATCGTCTTCAACGCCTCCCACGCGGCTTTGGCCGTCTCCTTTTCGGCCAGTAGGAAGAGCGTCTCCTTTGGGATACCCTGATAGATGGCCGCCAATGCCATCTGATCCTTGTGCACATCGACATTGCCGTTTTCGATCGCATCCCACACTTCTTGAGCCTTCATGTACACCTTCATCTTGATTGCCCATGCTGCATAATTGCTCGTCGTAAGCATCGAATAATGCAGTGAAACAGCGGAACTCTTCTTCACCATCATACTGGATGATGCCTCATCACTGGTGACACCACTTTCCGAAGAACGTGGTATGATCTTGAGCACGGATCAAGAAATCGAGCTACTTTGAAGTGGCTCTTGGACCGAGGAAACGGAAGAAAAAAACTGCACTGTTTTTTCTTTTTCCTTGCTTGGACTTGCTCTCTGTTTCTGCATCGACATACGCCTTTTATTAGCACTACTGTTTCTCCAAACACGCCTCGACTTCAGAGGAAAAAATGGCTCGGATTCAGTGTCCTAGCGCCACTTGGATTCTCTGAAGAAAAACTGATGGCCCTCTCGGATTCTTTGTCCTAGCGCCACTCTGATTCGAACTTGCATGACGTGTGTTGCTCTGTGTGATTGCGCCTATCCTTTTTTTCTTGCATTGGAACCGAGAGAAAAAACGTCGCCTGTCTTCTCTCTATGCTAGCGCAGGAAAAAATCTTCTCTCTCCTCATGCAGCCGAGAGGCAGTTCTCTGTCTTGTCTCTCTCCTTTTCACAAAGCAGTGAACCTGTCTTGTCTTCCTTGTCATGTATTGGCGCGAGATTTTTCTTTTCCTGTTCTTAGTGCACGAAACAAAGCTCCTCTTTTTCTTTGTCTTGTCCCTCTCTCCCCTTTCTGATTGACGTGACAAAGAACTGGCTGCGCTTGCTTTGCTTCCCTTAGAGCAACTCCAGCAGTAGCCCTCAAAACAGGGCCTCTATTTTTCATTTGAGGGCTCTCCCTACTTTTGAGGGCCCTGTTTTTTTGCATCTACTCCAACAGCACCCCTCAAATCTAAGCCCTCAAATTCATCCCACAACACACTGACACATGGGACCCACTCCTAAATCCGGTCGGAGGCGTCGGGCGGAGACATCGGGCGGAGGCGACGGCGGCGCGAGGCGACGGCGAGGCGGGCGTCAGCGACGCGAGCGACGGCGGCCGCGGGCGAGGCGACGGCGGCGGCGCGGGGCGACGACGACGGGCAAGGCGACAAGCGGCGGCGTCGACGGCGACGGCGGCGGCGTCAGCGCGCCGCGGAGGCGCTGGATTTTGGGGAGAGGCGCGGGATTTTAGGCGAGGCGGCGCGATTTTAGGCGGAGGCGGAGAGAGCGGAGACGGCGGCAGAGCGAGGCGACGGCGAGGCGGCGAGCGGCGGAGGCGACGGCGCGAAGCGGCGCGGCGGGAATCGGCGGGGCGGGAAATTTTGGGGAGGCGGGAATTTTGGGGTGGAGGCGGGAAGTTTCACGAGCGGAAAAACAACAGGAAAATGAGGGGTGGAGGGGGAGCCCCTAGGAATGAGGGGTGGGAGGGTGATTTGAGGGGCTCCTCAAATTTGAGGGCTTTAGTAGGGGCCCTGCTGGATCTCTATTTTTACCTCAAGCCCTCAAATATGAGGTTTGAGGGCTCAAGTAGGGGCCCTGCTGGAGTTGCTCTTAGACCCAAGATAAAACAATGCGCTGTCCTCTGCTGCCTTCGCACTACATGAGGCCACTACTCCTATATGCCTGAGACACCACGAGATGGCAGCAGGCAGGCGTGCACCGGGACGTTGCCTCGGGAGCGCCGGCGTTGGAACTGAAATCGTCGACATGATTTTTTTCGACGATTTAGTTCTCAGCTAGGCTCTGATACCACTTGTTAAAATTTTGATCAGGAGAAAACACACACATCGCAAATAAACTGAGAGAACACAGGAGAATTTTTGAATTTCTCTATTCTCTTACTTGCTCCCTTTTTTCTTACTTTTCTTACAAAACTGGCTACAAGTCTCCTCAATATATAGGCTAATAATCTCCTACTACCATACGTATTCGGACTTCAAGTTGGACACAACTTTAACTTGGGTTATATACAGAGACGGACTCTACTTCGTCTTGAACTATAAGTCAAGATTATTTCTAACATTATTGAATATAGTTGTATTTGAAAATAGAAATATACTTGCATTCCTCGTACAACTCTAGCAGGTTTTGTATATATCTAATTAATATGCAAGTGTTATCTATACCGATCGAAATATGTGGGCTAGATCATTTCTCTTTTTTTTTCCCTATGATTAACTTGGATTTTTTTAGCTTCTCAAGGTGAATGTGAAATCATTTTTAACAACCGTTCTAGTAATAATAACAAATCGGAGAAGCTACAGATTCTTGGAGGGTACCATCTGACAGGACACAGAATTCCCCAACCCTAAAAAATTATGCAAATGCACTGTACTTGTGTTGAAAAAGTCCATCCAGAGAGAGAGGTGACAGGTGTGCCAACATTCTGCTCGTAATAGACATTGAACAGTAAGAACAGTATGGAATCGCATAAATGAATGCCATAAATTTTGGGCCTGGGCGTACCGGGAAGTTAAGGACGGTGTCGCGGCCCCAGTACTTCAATGCCGCCAAGTCGTAGGCGCGCGCCGCCGCTTCCTCGCCGTCGTACGCCCCTGCAACACCGGCAGGCCGGCGCACAGAGAGGTTAGCAAGTAGTCAACTCTTCTCAATCATTCCAAGATCACAAGTCGATCGATTGAGACTTGGGAGCTCACCGAGATAAACTGCGCGCGCGTGCCGATCAATCCGATCGCGGAAGCGCCAAGAAGGCAAGAGCACAGGGAAAGGGAGAGAGGTTAGCTACCCAATTTCGCTTAATTAACCAAGAAACTGCCGCTCGGGTTGCGGATGATTGATTGATTACCTTGCCTGCCCTTCTTGCTCTGCGACTCGTTCCAGGTGTTCTTGTCCCACAGGTGCGCCTCGAACCGCCCCGTCCACCGGTGCCTGCATGCGCGCGCGTCGCCAGCAGAATTTAACACGTCAATTTCATAGCGAGCTCGCGTCGCGCGCGCGGGAGAAGCGAACCGGCGAGCGGGGCTGGTGAGAGTTAACTCCGGCCGTCCGGTTACGTACGTACCGTGTGACGCCGCGGTACGCGGAGCTGCGCTGGGAGGGGCACTCCCGCGGCACGCTCTTCCGCGTCCGCTTCGGCTTCAATCGGGCGGCGGTGGCGGCGTCGGCCTCGGCGGCGTTAGAAGCGCTGTTGCCTGCGCCGGCGCCGTTCTTGCGGGGCTTGGCCATTGCAGAGGAGGGAGGGACAGAGAGAGAGAAGAGAGAGGTGTCGGGGTCGTGGAGGGAGAGAACTGCCAGTTAATTCAACAATTAGACTGGCCAAGGATAGCAGTAAGAGTTTTAAAGACGTACTCTAGAGAGAGAGAGAGAGAGCTGGAGGCTGGAGCAGAGGAGAGGTGATGAGGCAGCAAGCAGAATTAGTTGGAGCAAGGAGAGGTTAATGCAAGCGTGCCAGATGCGCGATGGGCAGCGGATAGGAGATGGAGAGAGAGGAGGTGAGGAAGATGAGGGAGCCGGCTGAGATGCTGTTGTGAGCGATTTCTCTCTCCTCCGCTCGGTTACTCACCTGTTTCTCTCTCTGGATTACTCTGTCGCGATTGGCCGGCCGCTTTGTCCCTATTTATTGCGAGGGCGAGGCCCCAAATCTCGTCGCTAATTTGGCGCCATCTCAGCTCCCTCCTCCCCTCTGCACGTACGTATATGCCCCCCACGTTGCTGAAACTGCTGCAGGAAAATCTCACAATTTTAATGTGTTTGTACTGCTACCATTGACTGAACTCTGAACAATGAATTCTTGAGCACCTCCTATGCGTACGTACGAGCAAAGCCATTTGCACGGCTTCTCTGAAATACTCTAGCCGCCATATTGATTTCTTGATTGGTGAGGAGCTCACGGATTTTACTTTCGCAAATTAAAAGGGGGTGACTGAAGACAATGCTTCAAGGACTGTAGAGGTTTCTTTTCTTCTGTCAGGATATGAAGTGTAGCCGTGTAGGTGATCTTCTTGATTGGAACATTCAGCTCTCCGCTTCATTTCGCAACAGCTCCACTTATCCAACAACGCACTTGTTCTGAGCTGCTCCTACTAGGTGACCGAATTAACTGCTATTACATGTTCGGTAATAGCGCTAACTGAAAACTGAAACAAGGTTACGTTCTGCAGGAAAAAAAGTTTCGGCTTTGGAATATTGATGAATTGATACCAAACCATTTGCAGTACTCACAATCTATGTAGTGGAATATGAACAGCTGACCTCTTTGACCGATTACCGAGTATTGACACATGGCGTCAAATACTTCATGCCACTAACGTCTATGCCAGTTGCCGAGTCTAAATTGGACGGCTCGTGGCCCATCGGAACATACGACAGGAAGGTGCTGTTAGTTCCTTCGGATGTCAAAGTTCCAAGCATCCTATTAGACGGCTGGTCTGAAGCAAGAATGCGAAACCAATTACTGTTAAGGATCAAAAGATCAGGGGGTAAATGAATGAATGCTGAATTCATATTTGTCACGCACAAGAAGGGCTTATTCGTATTAGTTTCTATTTTTAGCTTTTGCTTAGATAAATAAATACGAATATCCAGCTTTTTGAAGTAATTTATCTACTCCTCTCATTACTGTCTCGTTCCAAGGATAAAGCAGAGGGTCACGAACTCACGGGTGCATCATGCACTCTACTCCCCTTGTTCCCATCACGCGCACCTATCTGTTAGTTCCTTCGGATGTCAAAGTTCCAAGCATCCAATTAGACGGCTGGTCTGAAGCAAGAATGCGAAACCAATTACTGTTAAGGATCAAAAGATCACGGAATGCTGAATTCATATTTGTCACGCACAAGAAGGGCTGCATCATGCACTCTACTCCCCTTGTTCCCATCACGCGCACCTATCTCTCTCTCTCACTTTTTCCACTACTCACCGTCACCTTCTGAAAACTACTTCTTTCAACTACTATTATTTATTTTCAGCTAAAAACTATAAGCTACAATCAAAAGTTATCGGTAAAAATCAATCCGAAAGTAGCTCATTTCTTAACGTTCTTCTTTGACTACAACAGAACAGATAGCAGCCAGTAGGCCTGCTCACCCTTATTAAGGAGCATGCAGCTCTATCATAAACCAAATAAAAATCATGCATTTGATCTTTAATATTTCCAGCAATATAGAAATGGTGAGAAAATAGTGAGATAAATATAGGAAATTTTTTAAAATAATATATTTTATTCTAAATTACAATAATATATCTTCACTTTTTATTTTACACTAATAATCCTCTGTCGCTGAACCGTTGAGCGACTTAAGCTATTCGTCCAACGGTTGTGCGCCAAGTGTCCAATCACATACCGGTTGAGCGATTAATCCCTTTGGCTACTGATCATTCAACCGTTGAGCGACTTAACCTCTAGTCGCTCAATTGTTGGATGATAGCCCCTAGTCACTTAACCATTTGGTGACTAGGGAGCTATAACCCGCGCATGCATGTCGGCCTAAGCGCCCTCGCCATTTTGGAGCAGAGCAGCTGTGAGAAGAAGGGAGGAAGAGAAAGGGGAGAAGAGAGGAAAGGAGAAGATGGGGAGAGAGAGAAAGGAGAGGGAGGGGAAGAGAGGAGGAGAGGTCCACACATCGATGACAGTGAGTCTCCTGTACTTCCTTGTAGATTTGCTTTTGAAACCAAGATAGGTTAGCAACTAAAATTATTAGATGTGTTTTTTGTGTCGGGTCTTCCTTATAGATTTACTTTTGAAATCAAGATAGGTTAGCAATTAAAATTATTAAATGTGTAGTTGTGTCTAATATGTCACATATTGTTAATAGTTATAAATAGTGTAGTCATAGAACTAACATCAATTTAGTTATTAATAGTTGTACTTTCGAAACCATGGTAGGTTAGCAACTAAAATCATTATAGGTGTAGTTATGTCAGGTACATCGCATATTGTTAATAGTTATAAATAGTGTAGTTGTAGAACTAACACCAATTCACTTGTTAATAGTTGTAATACCGCTATGGCTATACCATAACCTTAACCTCTTAACCCCATACCCTAACCCTAACCCATAAACCCTGAAATGCTAAACCCTGATACCGAAATGCGGCTAAGGCTATATATGTTGAGGAATATGCGGTTTTATGCAAGAATGCAAAAAAAATTTCATAATATCTGGACCTACGCTATAAATAATTAAACCACTAATTGTGTCATAATTACTAACTTCAAATTGATTTACAGGTATGACTCACGATCTTGGTAGTTCGGACTGGCCTTTTGGCCTGTTGGACTGGCGTGTTGATGCACAACACCACGCTAGCCGTCGTGTCCCACATCCTGAGGGCGAGGACGAAGCAACTTAGTTGGGGTGATTCATACGCAGACACCCCGACAGGCTTAGAGACTAGACGCACATTGGAGAGAAAGGTTTATTTGCAAACTGTTGCACTTCTTTTTATCATATTTTCGCTATGTGCTTACTTCTTCGTGCTTTGTAGACTGAGTGATGCCGGTCTTCTACCTCTCACACGGATGGTAGAGGCCAGCGATGAGGACGACAGGGAGGTCCAAGCTGACTCGAAGTGGTCAGGACGGTTCTCGTTCGATCAATCACTGCTGACAGATTTGGTGGACTGGTGGCGGCCTGAGGCACACACCTTTCACCTCCTATTCGGGGAGATGGCCCCACTCTACAGGATGTTGCAGTGCTGCTTGACCTGCCTATCGTGGGAGCCACTGCCTCCCCGTTGGACGTGACTGCCGACTAGAGCGATGACCTACTAAGCAGGTTTGAGGGGATTCTTCCGATTGAGGCCGCGACAGCGTACTATGTCTTCCTAGCACGATCGAGGCATGGCCCGCCCCTACGGTGGCTTTCGTAGTTTCGGGTACATATGCTATCAATTTTTCCTGTCTAGTGATGCACTATCCTTGCCATATGACGTGCTTAATAATTTTTCATTTGTGCATAAGTCGAGCGAATGGACTTGGAGGCCGGCCAATTCTAGATGTCACTGAACATTGAGGCATACTTGTTGTGGCTGTTCGTATGGGTGTGTTTACTAGCAACAATAGTGACTCTGTCGACGCCCGCCTTGTAGGGTATATGAGGGCCATCGCTGACGGGGAGAAGGTGCAGAACAGTTGGGGATTAGCTAGGGATCAGCCGCGATGTACCATGGCATGTGTGAGGCCTGCTGCAGGATGAGGCCGACCTTTATCCTGATAAGTTGACCCCTCCTGCTGTAGCTATGGTTGTTCGAGCGCTTCCCCTAAGACAACTGATATTGCTCGACACCAGTCCATACCATGCGGACATGTACGGCGCGGTGGACCGGCAGACCGTATGGTCCCTTTTGTGTCGTAGACGGGTACATACTCTCCTGGATCTTTACTATACTTGTATTATGGGTCATCCTTTGTAACCATTGTTCTGGCTCGTAGGCACAGTTTGCACACGTGCAGGCCACATGTGTGTACGAGCACTTCATGGAGCAACTCGACTGCCTCACTGCTGACAACATGCGCTAGATCTGTACTCTGCTCAGGAGATGCAGGGCCGCACTCTCGTTGGGCTATCCTCACTGTATTGGTGTGACTAGGCGTACTAGCTAGCGTGGAAGAAACTCATCTTTTACGTGTTCATTGAGCACTACATGGTGCATAGGGTGATGCACCAGTTCAGCCTCCGCCAGGTTAGTCCAGTCCCCATCGGGAGTCGGGTGCCTGACTCGGTCCACACGTGAGTTACACACAACACATGTCCCTATTCCTCGACCTGTTCGAGTAGGGCGGGTACGGCGAGTATGACACTTGGACGCATGCCATGGCCCATGTCGAAAGTATGTTTCATCTCTTGATGATTGTTCATGTCAATATATTACACAAATAAATAATATATGTCTTGCAGGTTTTGCGCCCCATCCGGGAGTTGAGCTATCCTTGCACGAGGAGCTTCCGGAGGACGTGGACGACTTCTTCGCGAACGACCCAGGGGAGGTTAGGGGAGCACCTCAGCCGCACCCGTCGACGTTCTTTCTGGGTTGCAGCTCAGCGGTGCCCCAATAGCCACGCAAGCACAGCTGGAGTCAACCCCCGAGGCCTTGGGAGCACAGGTTAGCAGGGCTCCTGAGTGCCTCACCCTGTCGGGGCGTCGATACCCCGTGCTGAGGAAGGTCAAGCGGGGCCGTACGGGCTAGCACCGACCAGGGGTGGGACATAGCGACGACAAAGGAGGTGTTGCGGGTGGCGAGTAGGGGTTTTCATTGTGCTTTGTGTGCTTGTATTCGTTGTGTACGTTTTTTACTTCATAGGTAGTACGACATGGTTGTGTATAAATTCCCTCGTGCAGTAATTCGATCCTCTTCGTCCATACGTCCCATATATTTCTAATTTTCTGGCATATGTGTACCGTCCTTGGTTCGTTAACCTACGTGTCATGTAACCTCTTGTCGGATCAACTGTCGTGTTGTTATCGTTACACCATTTATCCAAAGTTCTTCGTATATGAATTTCTTGTTGCACCACAATATCACTTACCTTCTTACTTATGAATCATTGCTACCTCAATCATCCTCATAAAATTCTTTAGAAATTTATCACACTACAACAATATATGATGACCACAAAATGTTATTACGAATGTAACATATTTTGTACCCTTAAGAATCTACAAAAATCACAAATGGACCAACCTACCTTATTTGCCCTTTTATTTTCAAAAGAAAATATGAACCGACAAATAAGATGTGCTAATTGTATTACCTACAAAAAATTGTCATTTATCCCTCCCCACAATTATTTCCATCGGATTAATAAAATATTATCATTATTTTAAATTGTCCAATCAGTACGCGACTTGTTAAGGTGTCGCTCCACCAGCGAACGACTAGTACTAGTCGCTTAATAGTTGGGCAACTAGCACTAGTTACTCAATTGATGGGTGACTTGGACATTTGGCGCGCAACCGTTGGACGACTAGACCAAATCGCTCAATGGTGGAGTAACAGAGGATTATTAGTGTAAAATAAAAATAATGAATATATTACTGTGATTTGAAATAAAAATAGATTATTTAAAAAAATCGAAATATAGGTATGTCCAGTTTGGCAATCTTTGCGTGAGAACCTTGCAAGCATTTTCATACTGCTCAACAAGTGTTGACTAATGACTTCATTGCTTCTTCAAAATAAAAAATCTTAAGAAATAAAACAAAAACCAATGACTAGGAGAAAGAAAACTGGATCAGTAATCTATAGCCATCCTAAATGGACTGTGGAAGGAAGAAGTGGTTAAGCAATGCCACGTCTGAGATTTGACTGGCCTAGTTCTCCTCCAGCCACCTCTTTCTCATGGTCAAGTTATTTCTCCTTTGTTCGTTCTTGATTTTATTCTTCTACACGTTTTTTGGACGGTTAGCGGGAAGCTGCAAGAAAAAGAGAGAAGAAAGAGAAAGGAGATGTTTTCCAAATGTAAAGAAAAGTAATTCCCTCCTATCACTTTCTTGTGGGGGGCGTGGGCACAATTTATGACGGATACGATCAACTTCCAACGAAATTTGGCCGTCAGAAGTAGTAATCAGTGCCAGTATTCGGTAGCCCCTAACTTACAACTACATTGTTCAGCTATGAACAAACGGCTCTGCTGCTAGTACAAGCAAGATCTTTTTTTTGTTCAAAGATAGTACAAGCCATGATCTCAATCTGTATAACGGGATTACTTTGGATTTGGCGCAGCCAACTGATTTTGACATGGAAACAGGCATCCTTCCTGGACCAATTCCAGTTTCAGGCACCAGACAACATAACGTACTTTCGCAGTTCTGCAGCAACAACAAATGATCAGATGCTGTGGTTGTGACTTGACCAATTCAAGCTTCTGTCACAACGAAGAACATGACTAGGGAAAGATTGGCAATCAATTACATTGATCTCTTTTTTTTTAAAAAAAAAAGTTAGATTGGTCTTGATCTCGAGTGCTTCAGCAAAAGTCCCTGGATGGCATGGAGAGTTGACCCCCACATATGTTTTATTCTGAAACATTACTGATCCATTTGGTTAGGCCAGCTGTGAGTTCATGCTTGCAATTGATATGCCGGAAAGATTATGATCGTGCATGAAAAGCCCTGAAAATTTCAAAATAAAAAAAAATTCCAAATTTTTGCTGCTTTTTGAGTGTTTTTCTGAAACTTTCCATTTTGGGAAAGTTCTTCCGGAAGGCGCTTTCTTTCTCGCCTTTCCGCTTCTCCCTTCTTTGGCGCCCGCCTCCCTTCCGCTTCGCTTCTCCCGCGCCCGCGCGCGCCAGCCCGCTGGCGCCGCTCCCCTCCGCCTCTCCCGCGGCGCCACCCCACTCCTCCCGGGCTTGGCGCCGCCCGGTTCTCGCTCCTCCTCGCACAGACGCGCTAGCGCTGCTGCGCTGCGCTGCGCGCCGCGCCGTGGCACGCTGCGCCGCGCTCGCCCGCGCCACCCGGCCTCGACCGCCTCCGCGCCGACAGCCCGGGCTCGAGGAGTGGCCGCCGCGCCACGCCGCCCGCCTCTGCCTCCAGACCCACTGGCGGTCGCCGCCTCCCCTCTCTCTCTCGCGGACGCGCTTGCCCTCGCGCCGCTACCGCTCCCGCCCTCGCCATTAAGCCGCTACGCCTCGCGCCGCCCCGGTCACCGCGACTGCGGAGGAGACGCCCTCAACCACTCCCTCATCCTCGCTGGCCGAGCCCCGCCTGCCTTCTCCCGGCTTCGCTCCTCCATTTCGGTATAAAACCCCCTCTCGGTCTCCCTCTTTCTTTTGCTCCCGAGCTCCCGAGCACTCCCATTCTCCTCCCGCCACTCCCACCACCTCCCGAGCAACCATTTGAGCTCCGCGCCCGGAGCTCCGCCACTGCCGCTCCTCGCGCGGCAAGCTCTGCAGACGGATCTCCTCCCCTTTTCCCCATTCTTCAATTGCATCCGCCTGAGCACCTCACCCACCCCTATTTACTTTGCCGCTCTCCTCCGGCCGTGAAGCCTCGTGGGCGCCGCCGTCCGAAGCCCACCGCCGCCGCAACCACCTCTCCGTGGCGGCTCACTCCGAGGCCCCGAGCTCACCGCCACCAACGTGAGCTCCCAACCCCGTAGATGGTGTAATCCCGCCGATTGGCCCCTCTCACCGCCGGTGACCCCCTCCACCGCGAGATCCCCGAACTACCCCCTTTTCCCTCCCTCTCTCCCCTTTGGTCCCCGCAAACGCTAACCACCCGAAATGGGTTCCCCGCTGTCCCCTCTACCCGGCGGTACCCCTCTCTACCCCTGGGAGCCGCCGACGTCGCCGGAGCACCTTTGCCCCGCCGCCTCCGTCCCGCTGCTGCTCGCGCCCGGCCGGAGGAAGAAGATGAAGACGTGGCCTCTCCTTCGCCGTCGGATCTTACCTCACCTTCTAACCTCGGCGGTTGGATCGCCTGCACTGCTTTCGCCGCTTCCTTGAATCTCACCGTCCGATCTTCATAACCGCACCGCTCCGCCTCCGTTGGATCTTGCCCGCACCGCCGCCTCGCCGCCATCGCCCTCGTCCCGCTACTCCACGCTGCCGCGCATCCAGCGGCGTGGCGCGCGCTGGCCGGCCGCCCCCCTCCCGCCTCTCTCTCATGAGAGCGCTTGCAGCACTGGGTCGCACTGGCCGCTGGTCGCGCGGGCCGTTCCCTGCCGAGCCAGCCTGAGCCATAAGGCCGCCCGACACTGCTCACACTAATTTCCAGTGATTTGTTAATTTCTAAAATTCCAAAACTCAAATAAATCCTAGAAAATCACAGAAAATCCCAAAATTCCCAAATTTCACCACTTTGCTCCAAATATTATTCCAGACCCAGTGGTGAACTCCATTTTCACAATTTCATCCCAGAAAATTCCTAAAATTCTATTTGGGGTGTTTATGCAATTTATTTCTTTTAATTAGATTATTTTTCCTCGCTTGATTAGTTGCAAGCTGGATTTAACTTATTTTACGTGTTTACGCTTAGTGTCGGAAATTCCGAGATTCAAGAGCGTGCTCAGATCCGTGCTTCGACGCTCGAGCTTGCCGAGATCGTCCTGATAGACTGCAAGTCCCGAATCCATTGATCATATTGAATCCCATAAATGTTTAAATATGTTAATATGTTATTTGCATTGAGCTAGTTCTGAAATGTTAGTTTGAAAATAAAATAAAATGTTTAGAATGACATGTGATATAGTTAGTCCTACCACCGTTAAATGCCATGATTAAATTGTAGCCATGCCCTTGAAACCCTAGAATTAATTATCTGATAATCTAAATAATTGTAGGCTATTATTATCATGCAAAGTGTTACACTGATAAGGTTGTGGCCGTGAGCCAGAGAAATTGAAAACCCGACTCTAAGGTAGGGTGGTATGGGACACCGTATCTTAGAGCGAGAGTTGAGCCGAGTAGGGTAAGGGTGAGTGGGAAACCGCGGACGCTTCACGCCACCGCTACCTTAGTTAGGGTCGCGACCTGCGAGGTTGCGGGCCATGTGAAAATATAAGGACTGAAACCCTTACGCTGAGCAAATGTCACAGTACTCGCTCAACCACAGGAGTTGACTTTGTCAACACATGTCGATTAGCTGCTCAACTCGATTGAAACTCTACAGGAGGGTAGCAGTGAGGTTAGGTGGCCGTGCTACGAGGCCTAACAACGGTGGAATTCACTCGCGGACGTTGTCCTCTCTGGGTGTGTGTGTGTGGGTGTGTGTGTGTGAGCCGGACCGGTGAATTCCACTGGTAGAGCCTATATAATGGGTTGAGCAGAAACGACCGGCTTTCTTGACTCTTTAGCGGGAGTTAAGGGATCATGTGGGTAAAGCCGAGCAAACTCGCAGAGTCTAATAAATGGTATTCGAATACGCCGTGCTCCTGCTATTGAGCTGTGTCAATTGGGTGATTCCAAAGCAGTGAAGGTTAAGTAGTTTTGTAAATGTTTTAACTTGGTAGTTGGTTAATGAACTCTTGATGAAAACCCCGAGATCTTAAGAAGTAAGTTTTGGGTCCGTCTTATTAAAATGTTTGCAAATAAAATTGCATCCACCAAATGTAATAAACCAAGTATGTACTCCTTCCTTGACTTTCCGTGCATATAGTAAATTAAGGTTCCTTTGGGATTTGCTGAGCCGTTGTTTGGCTCACGGCTTGCTTAATTCAACCTTTAGAGGATCAAGACGAAGGAGAAGGGCTCCCGCTGAAGAAGTCCCGAGGATCTTTTCTTCGACGAGGACCCTTGGTCGTAGGTCTCCGCCGCGCCGGCAGCTTTCGGTTTCTTTTGTAATGTATTATACTTTGGGCTCGCCGCCTGCTGTAAAACTGGATGCTATTCCGTATGTCAAATATATGCTGGTCTTTTGTTGTAAGCATGCAATGGTATACTCTTGCGCGACACTCTCTAACTGTTCATGCGTGAATAGTTACGGAATGCCGTGTCCGTACGCGCCCCTGGAAACGGGGGCGTTACAGTGCAGCGTGACATGGCTAGTTGAAGTGCAGGAACTTTTCCTGTGTCACAGTTGCTCGTGTCACCGGCCAGCTGCTGATGGCATGAGCGGTGACACGAGCGTTGTATATGACCATTTTGTGTATCCGTCACAAAATTCTGCAGTTGAATTCCATCACTAGTAGGCGAACTGTACAAGTTTGACTCAAACCACCCAATTGAACCAAATGAAAAAAAATCTGGCAGTTTTCAGGTGCCCAACCTGGTTCAGTTTGCACCGTGCAAGAAATCTCTCTACATAAATTCCAGCAAATGCAACAGCTAATAAACAGTGGCTTTGGTTGCTTTCGTAGTGAAGTTATGAAACAATTCATGTGCAAAACGCAATGTACCGCTTGCCGACATGAAACGCCGATCGAAATGACCACCCTGGGAATGTACAACTCTAGGACCAGCTGGATGAAATGACAGAAGACAAAACATTTGCATGGATGCAGTGGCGGATCCAGGAAAATTTTTTGGAGGGGCTGAAGTACCTTCAGCTCGACCTCAGCCCCTTCTACATTATACATCCATGGCTAAAAATTTAGGGGGGGCTCCAGGAGGGCTTCAAGGGGGCTCCAAGGGTCCGGTAGCGGTAGGGGGGCTCGAGCCCCCCCACCGCTGGATCCGCCCCTGCATGGATGCATGCCCATAGCATCGTGCCAGCTTGGTGATTTATGCTTGAAAATGCTATACATCCCATTGGAACTTTTGGATGGCATCGATAATGCCTTTCCAAACAACAAGGAGCTAGCATTGGGCTAGCTGATGAAAACAAACAGTCTGGTCTGCATTATTTTGGATCCAAAAAACACATAGTAAGAAGCTCCTAGATCAAACAAATTTAGCATAGCTTGCTGCCTTAATTAGCCAAGGTATTGATTCCAGTATTCCGCGAACCGCATAGAAGGTTCCAGTATGTTCCTTAGGAAATGCTGCCGGTATCACAGCGGCTCATGGGGGGGTTTTTTGGCGTGTCACCAGATGCTCATCTGTCAAGCATGTCCAGAGATCCATACGGGCTCTAAAGGCATAGACGTTCTATGCTATTCTCGAGGAATTTCGTAGGGATTCTACAGATCTGGCAGAAATCCTATAGAATTCTCGTGTTCTAAACGGGGTGGAGCGAATCGGAGCAGCAGCGCACTAAGCTTGGAACATGGCGTGTCTACACAGACTATACTACGCTCTACTCTAAACTCGAAAGCTGACTAGGGATCGGCCAGGATGGGCCACCAACGGAGAGGACAGCCTGCTGTGCCGTTGGTCGGCCGACGACCAGAATGGTTTCGACTTTCGACTCTGCGTCTGTCGCCTGATCGCTGCCGGCTAGCGGCCGCCGCGCCTGCAGCCGATCGAGAGGTCAAAAGTGTCCGTGTCGTACGTACGCCGAATCGGTCATCACTGTTGTGCCCAGTGTTGAGTGTTTCTAGGATTCTAGATTTTATCCTTAGCTTCTCAGTTATAAACAGAATATATATCTTTAGGAGTTTGTTTTCCTGTAACTGTGGTTCAGCGTATCGGTGTAAATATGAGAATCGATACGACAATACTTGCAAATTTGGATCAGGACAATTTTCTGCTATGGAAGGTGCGGCTTATGCCCTTATCTCAGAGGGCAACAGCTGCTCAGATTCGTTGATGGATCCAACAAGGCCTCACTACCCATGATGAGCCAAATTATGGCGGATGGCGTACAAGTTGTTCCCAATCCAGCATATCAGGTGTGGATCCAACAAAGAACAGCTTGTTTTGAGTTCTCTTATGTCCTCTCTCTCTCTCTCTCTCTCTCTCTCGCGCGCGCGCGCGCGCGCGCTCTCCAGAAGTGCTCTCATAAGTTCTAAACTTGGCCACGTCCGCTGAAGTCTGATCTGTGCTCGAGCGCATGTTTTCATCACAATCAAGAGCTCAGATTATGCAAATATGCATGCAGCTCTCCAACACTCACAAGGACACACTTGCTGCTAAATATTTCACCAAGATGAGGAGTTTGGCAGACATGATGGCTTCGGCGGGACAACCTCTTCGGGATGAAGAGTTGATAACTTACATCTTAGCAGGGCTCGATGTCGACTACAACCCACTGGTCACATCGATCACGACTCGAGTAGACATGATGAGTCTTAATGATGTCTATGCTCACTTGCTTACATTTGAGATGCGACTCGAGTCTTGGAGTTTGAGCATGCATTTTTTAGGAGCATCTGCCAATGCTGCTGGCTAAGGAGGCAATCAAAGTGGTGCTGGCCAAGGAGGCAACCAAGGTGGTCGTGGTCAAGGACACATGGATGCAGTGAAGGTCGTAACAACCGTGAGCGCTAGGGCGACAGCTCCAAGAGGCTAAACAACAACCTCAATTCCAGAAATAGACCGGCTTGCCAAGTGTGTGGGAAGATTTACCATGTTGCTCTCAAGTGTTATCATCATTTTGGTCACTCTTATCAAGCGGATCAAAAGTGTTGCTGTTGTGGCTATAAACTCCTATGGTGTTGACACAAATTGGCACACAGACACGAGAGCCACGGATCACATCACTAGTGATCTTGATAGGCTAACCATTCGAGAGAAGTATCATGGCCGTGATCAAGTCTATGCAGCAAATGGGTCACGTATGTTTACTATGTTATGAATATTGTGCATGTATCATGAGGCCCAATGGACAGTATATAGAGAGAGTACAATGAGATATTAAAGGAAATATGACATACACATATAAGAAAATACAAAGACATATAAGGAGATACAAAAGAATTTCTATTCTAACACCCCCTCAAACTTGTGGTGGATCACACACACTGAGTTTAGAACTAAAATACAAATGTTGTACCCTAGTGTATGGCTTCATGAAGAAGTTAGCAAGCTATAACTCTGATGGCACAAATTATAAAGCAAGTACTCCCTCTTGCATATATGAGCGGGTGTATGAAGCATCCATACCAATGTGCTTAGTGAGCTCATGCTTCACTGGGTTATGGGCAATACTGATAGTATCTATATTGTCAGACAAAAGAGTCATAGGTCCCATCACAGGCACTCTAAAATCTACAAGTAGTCACCTCAACCAAGTAATCCCTATTGTCATTGCTGCCATAACTCTCAACTCAGCCTCTACGCTCGAACGGAAAACTGCAGTCTGCTTCTTTGTCTTTCAGGCAATTAGGGAGGAGTCAAGAAAAACACACTAGCCCAGGTTGCATTGAAGTACGCTTGGAACTATAGTGAGTTGGAGCTCAAAAAATAAACAACGAGAGATAGTCCTAGGCAAATAGCGAAGAACACGAAGAAAATGACTGCAGTAAAGATGGGTAGGACGAGCCAAGAACTGACTTAAGATATAAACAACATTAGTAATATTAGGACGAGTGCTCACAAGATACACCAAACTCCAATCAACATGGCGATATTGAGTAGGATCCTCAAATCGCCATCAGTGGCACGAAACTAAAGGGATAGCTCCATGTGAGTCTTGGCAGTGCGAGTGTCAATCAGACTAAACCGATCAAGAAGATTTTGGACATACTTCTGCTGAGAGAGGTAGTAGATCTCAGGCATGGAAGAGACTTTAATCCTAAGGAACTACGTAAGAGAACCAAGATCAGTCATTAAAAACTACTCACTGAGATACTTCTTCACATATGTGATGAACGAGGAGTCATCACCAGTGATAAGCATGTCATCCACTTACAGAAACAGCAATGTCTTACCTCGAGGTGAGACATAGACAAAAAGAGCAAGATTATGGAAACTGACAGTGAAACCGACAGCGATAATCACTGAGGTTAATCGCACAAACCAGGCACGAGGAGCCTGTTTGAGGCCATAAAAAGCACAACAAAGACAACATATGTGCCTATCTGAAACAAAATACCCAAGTGGTGGTTGCATGTAGACCTCCTCATGCAAAACATCATTAAGAAATGCATTCTTAACACCCAGTTGAAAGATAGACCACCAGCAAACAAAAACAACCTCAACATAGAGTGAACAATGGTCATATGAGCAACATGGAAAAAATCTCATTATAATTACGACTGTACTCTTTTGAAAGCCACAAGCCACAAGAGCCTTGTAGCGCTTGATAATAGCATCAGACCAGGTCTTAATCTTGTATACTCACTTGTACGTGATATGACGAGCACACACAAGTGTCGATACAATATCCCAAGTCTTCGTATGTCTAAGAGCATCAAACTCCTCTACCATAGTTAGCTATCACTCAGAATAAGGAGCAGCCTTACAATAAAAACTAGGCTCGGTGACAGAGAAAACATAAGTTGTCGAAGAAAAACCGAGACAATCAAGAGGCCAAAGAGATGTCCGGTTACGAAAGGTGTAACGAGGAGTATCATTAGAAGGATCAGACATCGGTGTTGGCAAAATACCAGGAGAGGAGGCTGGTGAAGGGCGAGAATGCCTGAAGTAGTGAATGTTAGAGAAACAAGACGATGTGTTGCAGGAATAAGAGGCGGTGCTACAAGAGGCAACACAGGAGGCGAGCGTACAGAAGGAACCACTAGAGACAGACTAGAGGACAACTGTTGTAGTAGAGAAATGGGTGAAGAGTCAGAAAGAGACAATCATGAGATCATATCATCGGTGGAAACAAGAGCCGAATCTCGATAGAAGAAAGGTCGAGATTTGTCAAAGGCAATGTCTTATGAGATCCTAATTCTTCAAGCAGAATGATCATAGCAGCGATAACCCTTATACTCATAACTATAATTAAGAAACACACACTTAACTAGTTGATTCAATAGTTTGGTGTGCTCACGAGGCTACAGTAGGACAAAAACAGGTGCAGCTAAAAACACGGTTGAGTGTATTGGGAGGCTCGAGAGTAAAGGCGCTCTGTAGGACTGACATCCTTAAAAGCATTGGAAGGCTGCATATTGATGAGATAGGCAACCATAGAAACAACCTCAGCTCAGAACTATGGTGGAATATGAGAGGCAAGGAGAAGAGTACGAACAGTCTCAATCAAATAACGATATTTATGCTCAGTAACCCCATTCTAAACATAGGCACCAAGGCAAGAAGATTAGTAAGGAGTGTCTTGCTCAGAAAGAAACTGTCTAAAAGCGCCAGAACAGTATTCCAGCAGAATCACAATGAAAAGTATGAATAGAGTACTCAAACTATGTACGAACCATCGTTGCAAAGTTACAATAGATCGCAAGAAACTGACTAAGATTAGACATATGGAAAATCATGTAAAGCGGGAATAATCATCAATTAAAATTATATAGAATGTATACCTGCCTTTAGAGATAATAGGCACAGGTCACTTATCATCTAAATGAACTAAATTAAAAGGAATTTATGCCTCCCTTGACCTACAATAGGAAGAGAGATACCATCTGCAACCTAAACAATGGAAGAAAAACTGTGGGATGCATAGAACTGAGGTGGGTAGAATTGGGCATCATGTGAAAGGAAACACCCGAATCTAAGACCCATAGAGACAAGATACCTGATGAGGGAGGAGGCGGAGGCGTGGAAGACTACTAAGAAGCAAGAGCTAGATGAGCAAAACCCGAGGAGTCTGAGGACGAGCCGACACTGAGGCACTGGAGGAGTGAGAGGAGCTGCTGTGAGACATCATCGGAGGAGCCTTGGTGAGGGCCGCCAACTACTGAGTGGTAGGAACAGCCAGAGCCCTTCGGGGGTGTCCATCCCAGTGACCTTGGTCCCTCCTTTGCTTGTAGCAGTCCTGATACCTGTGACCCTCATGCTGCGAGTAGGTGCAATAGAGACCCGCAGTAGAAGCAACAACTACAGAGGCGCTGGGAGCTGAAGGGATCACAACCGGTGCTGAAGAAACAGGCACTGAAGAGACAAGACAGCCTACTTTTGAGCTGCACCACAATGACGAGCAGTGTTCACCTAGACGGCCAAGGTCAGGCGCATGCCAACCGCCCTGACTAGGGCAAAATTGCTTCCCTGGGCACTCGGCCCACCTAGGAGGACAACGTCGGTCCTAGGCGGAGCTAGGCGGGCAAGGCACGATGGCGCTGGGTAGTCTGGAGTTTCTTTGGGCACGACCGCTCTGATGGTTGCCCAACTGGCGAGGTTGTAGCACGACACGAGTAGCGGCGCGATGGTGTCCTTGGGTGTGGCGTCGCCAAACACCCACCGGAAGGACCTCCACCTTTCGTGTACCGCCGTGGAACAACATCGCCACGAGCACCCCGCTGCCACATTGAAGAAGTCCACCACACGCTTGTCCGGGTCGACGGAGCACTAGCGCAGCCTGCCCTCGAGGGACTTCAGCGAAGAGGTGCTTCAGGGACTTAGTGCGAAAGTGCCCCGGGGGCAAGCGACGGCTCCAAGGGCCGGCTAGAGTGGTGTGCCAGGCAGCGAGGAGGGGCTCCGGCGAGAAAGGTGAGTGGTGGCACCGGGCTCTAGCGAGGGGAGGCGAGGAGGCGGACCCAAAGGCGGCCCAGTTTGGCAGCATGGATTGGCTGGGGAGGAAATGGGGGAGGAGAAGAGTAAAAGGGAGTCGACCACAATAATGAAGGGGATGAGATGTGGTCTGTTGCAAGAGTACGTGGCCCTTTTTATATGCCTTCGAGGGAGTCGACTTCTTGGACTAGCACAAGCTGGTAGTCAGCCGCCTAGGCGCTGCCTAGGCCCCGCCTAGGCACCTTAAGCGCTAGGCGGCCACCAACCACCTGCCTAGCACATAGCGCCTAAGTGAACATTGGTGACGAGTCTCCTCAGCATGCACAGCCGTGAGAGCCTCCACTAAGCTCGGGTCCAAGTGACGAGTCAGGAGCTGAGCCCACACAATCTCGAACTCACTGGAGACAAGTCAGGAAGTTGTAAAGATGGTGAGTCTCCTGGTGAGTGCGAAGCCGTACACAACAGGGACAGGTCCGGCAAACATCTGGGCCCAGAGAGTCAAGCTGATGCCACACCTCAGTCATCTGCTAGTAGAAGTCATTGACGGTAGCATCAAGCTGCTGAAGGGAATGCGCCCGGTGCACAACTGAGAGATACATAGCATCACTCATCGGCTGGTAGTGAGCTCGAAAGTGCTTCCACATAAGCTGTGTCGTCGGCAGCTCCACCACATCTATGAAAATAGCCACTATCAAGCTACCCACCAGGATAGCGGTAGCACAAAACTCGGCATTCTACCACCGCTCGTAGGCATGTAGCTCAGACTAGTAGAGCTCTAGAGCCTCCTCAAGTGTAGCATTGGCCTCGTCCTAAGCCGCCCGATCCGTACCAGCAGGAAGAGCAGGCTGGATGGGCGGTGTAGGACAAGGCAGACAATGGTGCTCGTCAGTGAGATGGCCCTAGAGACGCTGGCTGTTGAAGTGAATCCTCAGGTGAATATCCCACTCTCGAAAGTTCGTCTTGTTGAAACAAACTGAGAGGAGTGGGATGGCGAAGGAGCCGCCAACGGTAGCCATCTGTAGTAGATCGGGCCAAAATTGGAACCTAGACGCTCAGAAATTGGAACCAAGCGGGAGTTGGCTAGGGTGGCGGCTGCAGCTGCCGAGGCGGTCGACGGTAGGAGTTGGCTAGCGTGGTGGCGCGAAGCCGATCGGGTGGCGATCGCGCGCCGATGCGACTACAACTCAGCTCGGGCAGTGGGTCACGGGCACCGACCGAGGCGGCTGGCAGCGACGACTCGCCAAGGTGAGCCGGATGGTGGCGGCGACGAGGCGGCCGTGGCGGCGAGAGCGGCCGAGGCGGTCGGCGCGGCGCGAGCCGAGGCGCCGGGGCGTAAGGCGTGGCGGCGGAACAGGGCGTGCTCTACCGATCTAGACGGCGCCAGCGAGTGACGTAGCACGGGCGCCCGGGAGGCAAGGGAGCACGCGCGGAAAGAGAAGAGCAGATGTGCATATGGGGAGAGAAGGGGGAGGATCAAGTGGGCGGTAGCAGCGGCCGAAACCCTAACCCCTGATAAATAAGGCTTTATATTCCAAAGAGTCCAAATAGGGCAATATATACATGTATAATATGTAGAGAGACCCTAGGCTATATACATGTTTAACAACTGAGAATTCTAATACAGTTTGGCTGCCAACATCATTCTTTGTTATACAAGATCATGCACTCAATTTCCGCTGAGATTTTCTGGTAACAATTAACTCTACTTGCTGAGATCAAAATGTCACATATGAGATAACTAGAATACTGGATAAAGAAAACAAACTTCGAAAAATCAAGAACAAATTGGAATGCATGAAGTCATGGCAAACTCACAAAAATTTGACCCCAGTGAGCTGAAGATGCTCCTCTAGCCAAACTCCAATGGCTCTGCCATTCCTTCCTGCGAGAGGGAGAATTGCAGGCGACCAGCATGACGTCTATTAATAGGAAAAAAAACATTTGATGCCTCCTCTTAGGAGGGAGAAAGACAGGAAGGTGTGCTTTATTTTTGGGATGTGGATTTGGAGGTTATCTGAATCAACCTTTTTTACTTCGTACCAGTCGATCTGGAATTTGTCTAATTCAGGGTCTGTTCTTTTTGGCTGCGGTTTATAGTTTTTGGCTGAAATTTTTGAATTTTGACTGTTTACGGTACAGATTACGGAGAGATCGATACTCACTTGCAATTTTGGTTGGTACAGATGTTGGGCTTTTAACGTGTACTACGTTTAACTTGTAGATCTCGTCTTAAGAAAATACTTCGTTTAAAAGTTAGGTACTGTAACGGCTGCGAAAAACCGGCCGACTGGAGGCCAGCCGAACAGCCCCTCATATCCTTCCAAGAAGCTACATTTTATAACTATCCGTCGCAGTTCCCAAGTAGGCCATGACAAGTAGCCACTGGAAGTCAACGATTGCATTATTTCGATTTAGTCAGCTTGACCTAGAGAATTTAAGGTTCTTGCATTGCCCATTGTATTACGTGCAAAACATAATTCTTACACGCACATGCAGATATCCTCCGTGAGAGGAAATTAAACAATGACATGCACGATGACTCTGCATGCCTGCAACATCTACCTAAAATCGCCCGCCATGTTCCCCCCAGCTTCTCTAGCACAATCTAACCAACAGATATATGACTAATCTTAACAGCTGAAGCACTTGTTTTTTTTAAAAAAAATTTGTTGGAAGATATTAACACGTATTAATAGATCATCACTTCACAGTCTTGAATACGTCGAAATGTTTGGCGAATTTGGGAGTGAACCTTACAGTAGTAACAGGACCTGAAAGAGCATAGGAAGCATGCATAGGAAGCATACATAAGAGGAAAAGGCACAGGGAGCATATGCCACCTCAAAATAATAAAATACAGATGCTTCCTTAATTATAGCTTCATTCATGATATGAAGTACAAGGATCTAAATAATCCAGCTGCTCAAGGTAACATAAATGAACATACATGCCGGGAAACAGCACAATGATACAAGTACTTCTTAGTCAATTGGAACTTCAACCTCCATCTTGAGATCAGAATTGCCAAGAATCTGAAAATGAAAACAAGTTTGGCTAGTTAAAAATGTCTTACTTTCAAGCTAACATCAAGTAACACGAAGGTGCAGTATTTACTTTGATGCTGTATAATTAGAAGTGAGTACAAGAGAATTTTCAATGCAACAATCAAAACAACGGCATTCATTTCACGATAAAAATTCTAATATTCACAAGTTTACTACATATACTTCAGAATATAACATGGGATGGGAAGTATATTCCTCTTCCATAGTAGCCTTGTCATCCTTGGCTGTTTAGTTTGTTGGTTGATTTACAGTACTGTCATGTGAAGTAGTGATGTGAATGTTTGACAAAAAGCTAATGTGAATATTTATTGTGCATGGTCACTACTGATCTCATAACTTGGCAGATTATAGAATTAGGGGTGAGTATACGGTTTGATTGGTCGGTTTTGATAAACTTTGTGGCCGAATCATATTTTTCGGTTTCTTATACTTGGACACCGAATTAACTGAACTAGTGGCACTGACGGAACCTAATTAGCCAACAAAGATCGGTTTATTCGAACAGTTTTGTTCGGTAAGATGGAAACGAAAGACTACATGAAAAAATAATTCTTGATAGGGGGAATGATCTTGTCAATTGTCATATCCGTGACCCACCAATAGTGCTTCCAAATAAGCCTAACACAGTATAGAGCTGAGCACCAATTGCAACACAAACTGCAGGTCAAGAATAAAAAAGAAAAATAGAAATGAAGCCGTGATGATTTAGCAAGTAGGAAAAGTGAGAAGAGAACAATGCCGGGTGGCTGGTAGGAGCAAGAACAAATTGGCTCTGAAATCGAAGTGTATTTTTTTGAAACAAGGCAATCGAAGTGCATAGCCTTATAGAGAGGAGAAGCATGAAGAAGGGAATAGGACGGAGGAACCAGCGAAGTAAATGTGATGGCCTGAGTAAGTATAATCCTTATGGGAACAAACATAAGTTTTTTATCAATTAACATTTATCCTTTGAAATTAAGTTTCTGTATGTTGAGGTTTGAGACAGACTTAACAAAACAAGGCAGATTGGAGCTTACCTTCATAAAGTCTGGTAGAGTGAAATATGAATCTTTTGTATAGCCAGCTTCTTCTAACACATGAGTCAAAACTTTCTGATAATGCATAACAAATGATATCATGTCAGCATATCAGAAATGGGCTACTTTGGGGATAATACCATAACGAAAATTACATAAATAACTCTAGTTTTTTTAAAGAGTCAAAATCTGATATCTGAACTGCCTATTGTACTGGTTGGGCAGAAGCATGGACAATTGGACATATTGTTCATAGCTATAGCAGGCTGAATCACCCCATCTTAATGACTCTGGGACATTACATCATGGCCTCATACATCAAACAGGGTTATGATTGTTGTTGCTCAAGAGTGGCTTTCTTGTGGGCAAAAAAAAAAAAA
Organism: Dendrocalamus sinicus; assembly: GCA_036346575.1. Lineage (NCBI taxonomy): Eukaryota > Viridiplantae > Streptophyta > Magnoliopsida > Poales > Poaceae > Dendrocalamus > Dendrocalamus sinicus. Next base: position 12,143,255 of record CM070664.1, read on the forward strand.
AGGCTGGACAGAGCCATAGTTCCAAGCAAAAATATTTCCCAGATGTGCTCCAACAAAAGACAATATATGTAATCCCGCAGGTAGAATTTTCTGTCAATTCCCACCAATCCGCCCACCCAGAATGTCTAAAAATATAATAATGGCACAAATATGTAGTCACACATGGAATTTAGAGTTTATGCTGGCACAACCCAGCAACAGTTATGAGTTATGACCACTTGACCACCAACTCAAATCAGCATGTGAGGTATCCCTTTTAGCAGTATTCCAGTTGCAACAATATGAGCCTTCCTGTAGCATATCTATCTATAATTATATGGTACTACAACCTCTTATTGACATAAAATTTGTCACAAAAGGAAAACAAGTTGGGGATATTGAAATTACTCATTCGACACATGAAATCAGTTCAAGTCTATATTTATTTGCTGATATGGTCCAGATATTTGCTATCATGTGTCATAACACAAGGAGCCAGAAATCCTAAGCACAAACCTGTCTCTGTTGCTCAGTCATAAAAGAACCCGTCAGGTCTCGCAAGATGCTCGAGATATCATCAAATGCAACCTTCCCATTGCAATCGGTGTCATAGACCCTGAAAATAACTACAGAGTGAAACGAACAAAACCGAACTTAAAACAGATTTCAGAGAACATCTAAACAATACAGAGATGGAAAGCTAACAGACAACAAAGCACCCACATTCAATCTTTTGCTGCAGACTTGTGTGGGGACTGAACGCCGACAAGAACGACACAAACTCCTTGAAGTTCAGCCCATCTAGCATCCTTAGGAGCCTCTGACAGAGAGACATTTCAGCAATCAACACATAGCATTCCTCAGTTGTATTCTATCATCAAACACAGTCTCCTCAATCACACAATTCAGTTCGTTTAGCCAAATCCCACGTTATAATAACTCAACATAACAAAACACCACCTCCTCAAATCACACAATTCAGTTCTTCCAGCCAAATCCCTCTTTCTGAACTCTTAACAAAAGATAACGTGTACAGGGGTAGCCACTACCGCACTCGCCCAGACAGAGAAAATGATTGAAATTTGAAAGGGATGGCTAGTGACGTGAGACGTGGGGGGCTAACCTGGGAGAGGGGGTTGACGGCGAACTCGGGGACGGTCATGAACTCGTCGGCAGAGACGAAGCCGCCGCCGTTGCGGTCGAGCTGGCAGAAGCGGTGGTACAGCGACACGATCTCCTGCTGCGAGACTAGCGCCCATCATAGATCGGTGAGGAACCGCATCAGCATCGACGGGGGATGGAAATAGATGCCAATCGGAGGAGAAAATAGCAGCAAGCAAACTCACAGGCGTGGTTGCAGTGGTCCTGGACTTCCTCGATGTCGTACTGCGTGAGCATGGAGGAGGTGCTCCCCATCTCGGCTGGGTCTCGGGGCGGGCCGGCGGCGGAGGAGGAATTCGACGGAGCCGGCGGAAGATACGAGGACTTGGGTCGGGGAGGGTAAGAATTACTCCGATTTGCGTTCTAAAAAAAGGAGTTACGCAGGATTTGGTTGCGAAATGAGGTTCCTCACGGAATAAAATTTCGATCTGGAGAGGGAGAAGAAGGCCGCACGCACAGATTCGAGCACGAGCCGGCGATGACCACAAAACCTGTGATTTTCTGATATTTAACTGATGGTTAAACATCCGAACGCTAAGCGCCTCATCGCGCTCGTGAAGTCGAAAATTCCATCGATGTGTCACTGACAGGTGACTGCGGGTTCTACACGTTATTTCACTAGCGATAATATTTTCGACTCTGGGCAAAATAATTCTTCTAAAAAAATCAAGCCCTTATATTGCGCGGAGGAGTATTTAGGCCCTTTCTATCCTAAATCCAAGTAAATACTATATATATTACACCCGGGGACTCTCTGGCCGGAGAAGCCATCCACGTGTCAGCCCCGCGAAACAGCTCGTACAGATTTGATAATTATGTTTAGGTCCCTGGTTTTCACAAAAAGGTTCCTAAATTCTTGTGAAAAAACTCCTACACACTTTTTTTGCCGGGTAAGGACCCACGGTTTTCCATAATTACGAACAGGCCCTTATATCTTCCGAAAAGACCCTCGTTTTTTTACGAAAAATCCCCTCCACTCTTCTTTTATTGTGAAAAGGCTCTCGATTTTTTGCAAAAAAAACCCTACGCTTCCTTTTTTCTGTGAATTTTCGTCTCTTTTACTTCGGTCACACGGTGGCTAGCGTGACGTGGCGCCACGCCTATGTGGCTAGTTAATACAGGAGCAGAGGGGTTAATTCCTCCCAAAGTTTCCTGTCGACTGACAAAATACGAAGTTTGTATATGGGGATGGCTATGGTACATATAACTTTTAGTTACAAAAAAGGTCTTAAATTCTTGCTCCGCCAATTTTTTTTGTCTAATCGCATCACTTCCACTTACAGGATAACTAGTAACGGTGAAAAAGGTATATCCCACCACTTTCACGTATAGGATGACTAGTAGACGGTAAAAAAGGTATACATAAAGTACATAAATTACATATATTGTCATATATTATCACACACTCTCTCTCTCTCTTGTATACACCATAGAAAAGTTTGCAACATAGGAGCATTCTGTGCCTAAAGTTGTTTGTATTGCAGCCATCCTCAAACTGAGTATTCAGAGCTAAGATTTTTCTAGGTAACTTCAACAAGCACATATAAACCAACCGGAAAAGACAAACCGCGTGTTAGCGGATCGAAAACCAGTGACTTCCAAGTCACTATTGATCATCAGCTGGGTAATTAGCCCCTAGCTAGCTCTCATCACGACGCAGAGAAGACAGGCAAGCAGGAGCGTAGCCAGGGAGAGGCTGGGCTTCAGCCCAGTCCATGAATAGCCCAAAAGATTATATTTTAATCTGTTAGCCCAAAAATTTATATTTTAATCTGTTAACTACAGTACAGTGTAGTGAGGAATTTTTGTCTAGACTTTGGACCATTGCCACGACAGCCTAAGGCCTAGCTCTGCCACTACAAGCAAGCAATGGGCCGGACGGGCTCGCGCCCGCTTGCTGGGCACAACACAACACCGCGGGAATTGATAGCTTGATTGGATCTTGACCTAATCCCACAAAGGAACAAGCAAATATGGTAGTCACTGACAATTTAGCTCAGTTTAAAATAACTTTTGGTTGCTAGCTTTTATAAATAAAAAACCACACGTTCCCCCCTTTTTTTTGTCTTTTCACTTTGCATTGCTCGTAGAGATATAACGGGTTTTTTTTTCTATTTTTCTACCTTTTCTTTATTTTTTCTTTTTAATTAAATATTTTAGCCAAAAACTAATAGCCACTACTTTGAATTGTAGTAAAAAAAAAGCCACGAGCAAAAGCTGCTTTGAACCGGGCTTGATTTTAAGGTCATATTCGTATTGCCTTCTAAAAACTGCTTTTCTATAATATCTAAATTTTAAACGGAATATTTTTTTAAGGTGGGATCTACTAATCAACTGTAGTACATACTGTAGTGACTTTAGTTATATCAGCTAAAATTATATGTAAATTTCTCTCTTTATATAACTTTATAATATATTATTATTTATAAGCTAAAGTTAAAACCATCAAAGAAAACCTATATAAACGTGGCGAGATGCGCCCAGCCAGCGACCGCGCGCGGGGACCAGCTAGCGCGTACCGTACGGCGGGGGGCGCTCGTGCTGTCGTGCGTGCAGCACGATGAGGTGGCTGCAGCGTAGGTACGGCCGAGCTGTGCATGCCCACGATCGAGGCCGGGGCCCACCGGACGGCGACTGCATGCGCGGGCCAACGAGCTAGCGATCGATAGGAGCCTGCGGGTAGGGGCCACCACGCATGCTATATACTGCTCAAAACTTGCGACCGTTCTAAGCTAGTAATTAACCCTGTCGAAGCATACGTCCTTGTGATACAAACTACGCTTTGTTTACATTTGTGTTACCAAATTACCAATGATGGGCCGAGATCTCGTGGACCGGACTAAATTATGCGTGGAAGGAAAACACGGTCCGAACCGTCCAATCATTACGTAGAGCAGAAAATAAGCGTATAAAGCCTGATCATAAGACATATAATCTCTGCGAATATAACATAGGAGTTTGTCTGTTCATCATCTTCTCCCATCCTCTTTGCACAGCGCACGGGTCCCCCTTCCCCGCTCAGCCACCGCAACATCCTCTTCGCGTAGCGCACCTGCATGCACGCAGTGGCGGACCCAGGATCAAAATTTAGGGGGGCTAGTAGGACTTATTGACTAGTTTGCGGAATACCGAGTTGCTGGGCTACGATAGACTTGTAGACACGAGAGGGAGAGAGGCTCCACGCTAAGAGTCAAGATGTCGTTATGGCTTGTAATCACCACTACAAATACAATTTTCTTCATCATGCAAAGGTTTTTAAACCTGATAAGGTCATTCATATGGTTAACGTGGAGCTGTAGGGGATGAGACAGGTAGACAAGGCCGGCCAGCGATAGGAGGGGCTGGCGCCCCACATGACCCACCGTTGGGTCCGCCCCTCCTCACGCAACCGCCACGAAACTGCCCTCCCTTTCTTCCCACAGCCTCTCGCTCCCTCTTCCCTCTCTCGCCCAAGCTCCCCCACCTCCCACTACCCTGCCGACCATGGCTACCATCACCTCCGTGTCAGCGGCAATGGCCACCATCTCCTTCTCCCTCCCCTCGCTTCCATGCCGTGTGCCTCACCGCCACTCCCGCCCCTTGCAACTTCGCACGACCTCCACCGTCGCGCCCTCCTCCTCCCTCCCCACTCCTCCATGCCGCGCACCTCGCCACCCCTCCTAAAAACATAACTTTCTCCCCTTGCCTCCCTTCATCACCAGATTCCGAACATCTGCCATGCCCTCCACCACATCCACCCAAATCTCATATCAAAACACCAAAAAAGGAAGGATGTATCACTTCGGCAGACCAATCGACCGAAAGGAGCTCCGCATCTTAAGTAACCCCCCTTCCCCTCCCGCTCTTTTACAATTTTTCCTAATTTCTCGATGGCTTTGGGGGCGATCTATGCCGGTTTTTTACTTTTGGTGTGCTTTGCTGAGCAACTGCGATTTGAGGATGGATTCTTGGATGGATTAGAATGGCTGCGAGTGTGAAGCTGCGTTCATGGACTAGTTTTTGATGGGGTTCCGTGAAAGAGCATTTGGTTACCATAAATAGCCCGTGCCCAGTCCATCCAAACATGAGCAGGCTTGTTTCAGAAGCAGTAGGCTACTTGTATCATATAATATCAACGTTGCAAGTGAAACACGAAGAAGCATTGCATTTCTTCACCTCTCTTATGTTTAGGAGCAACGATAAACAAAGGGATAGCTGAAGCTTGCTGATAAATATTCAATCTTTATTAATTATTCAAATCCAACCTAAATCCCCCAAATTACCTTTGCTAGAGATCTCACCCCCCAAATATAACCTACCCAGTGCCCATGACCTGTAAATAGTGTTTTGCTACATTTTTACTTAATGGGGGAACTACCCTGTTTATATTTCACTCAGGTGCAAGCAGTAGCATACGTTGGTCACTGTCTAATCATTTGATGCATTGCAATGTTCCCTGCTACATTTCTTCAACTATAACTATAATAAATTACTTCACTTTCTGCAGTTAAAACTTGGATTCTCGAATCTTTTGCAAATGGTACGTATTTCTCAGAGACTGTAGTTCAGCAGGTGTTGAATTGAACTTGTGAAAATAGAGATGAGTTATGTCTACGACTACAATGTATGCTTACAAATTCACAATGTATGCACGTTCGTTGCCTAGTGTAGGAGCCCAGATTTTACAATCCGGATTCCTCTGTGATTTTCTGTACTATTCCCTGGATCAGTAGATAGTGCTCACAGTTACAGTAATGAATATCAAAATACATATCATGCGGAAGCGTAATATAATAGTAGACTTACTCATGGGCCGATTAGGCCGAAATCATTAAATTGCAAAGCATGGAAGAACGAAGCACACAGTGGGACCTTCAGACATGCCCACAGCGACCAACCGGAGGTTTGCGACCTAGCCCTTGACATCTTTATCTTCTCTACCAGCTTGTCCAACCTTGTTGCCGAGGCGAGATGATTTGATTCTGATTCTGAATTTTGTCGCAAAAGCGAGAGTGAGCACTCCAACCCCGTGCTCCGCGAGCCAATACACAGAATGCAAATAAATAGTATGCATGGCTTAACAAAGGAGAGGCTCGGGTTATTTTATTTGCCAAAAATCACTTTTAGTAGCATGATTATTAAATCATAGTGTTATTAATTCTACCCAAACTTCACACGGTGATTGCCATAATTGACTAATTCACCAAAGACACACCTCCCTTACCGATTGCTGTCTAAGACTCCAAACAGCGAGTGTCATCATTTAACTAATCCACCGATCTTATTCCTTCTATATTGATTACTACCTAATACTCTAAACTGAGAGTGACATCATTTAATTAATCCACCGATCATACACCCTCTATATGGTTTGCTGTCTAAAACTCCAAACAGCGAATATCATCAATTATTCAATCCACCAATCAAATGCTGCCTAATCCTCAAACAGCGAGTATCATAATCTATATAATTCACCGAGCAATTCTTCGCCTAAAACTCCAAGCGACTAGTGACATTATTTATCTAACATCACTTATTTAATCCACCAATATCTTTTGTATTCTAAATTCCTAACAATCCAATCCTTTTATTATTGATCCACAACCATAATTTGTTTTTCCAATATTCAACCTCATCTTCCATTATCTATCTCTACTAATTCACTAGTATACATCCACCAAGATTTTCATGGACCGGTCTACGATTCACCAAGATATATCCACCAAGTATATCATTGACCAAGTTTATACTCCAAGCATTATTACCTTACCTCCAAATTCTTAAAAATCCGATTCATCCATCCAAAGATCGATCAAAGCCTATTAATCCCATTATCACCAACCACTCCTGAGAATTAATCTAGCAACTACCTTTTCACTCCTAATTCTCCAACAATCATTTAAATCATCCATATGACCTATATATATATATATATATATATATATATATATATATATATATATATATATATATATATATATATATATATATATATATATATATATATATATATATATATATATATATATATTTCATTTTGACTCCACCCATTTATTTCTCCCACAATTCTCACTATCATTTCCTATTTATGATTGACATGATTCCACCAATATCTTAACTATATACATCCATCTTCTTTACTCACGACTCTATTTACCCTTTCCATATTTAATTTTGTAAGAATAGAAATGCCACTAATTGAAATACAATACATAAAATTTCCTGAGACCTAGCAGCTTTGGAACAAAACATAATGTTCAAAGAATATTAACATGATTTTCCAAACATATGGCATCACACCATATGCCTAATATCACCATAATTTCTCCATACATACGGCATCACACCGTATAACATCTTTCAGCGTTATAGCCGTTTAACTTACCACTGGGACGACACCCAGGACAACTCAAATCAGGGCCTTTCACTGCCCTCCACGTTTCCATCCCACCCACAAACATTTTGAAATAGAACTATATCTGGTTAAGTTCCCATGTCCGCCCATGACCGTGGGCACGGCTATTCGAATAGTTTTGACTCTGCAGAGTTTGTACACTTTCACCACAAGAGACAATCAACTCATTGCCCCACATGATTCCTTAGCTATGTGGTTGAGCAGACCATCACAGTGACTTTTCAAAATATCTAGTTCCTTTTGTCATCTCACCTTATGGGCTTCTCCCACTTGCGGTGGGTCCCATCTATGCACGGGATATTCCTCACGGCTACTAGCGCTATTCGGGCTACACTCCCCTCAGCGCTAGCACTACTGGGGAACTTCTCTTGCCCTTGCGTGTCCACTTCTATCCACTACCAGTGAGATGAGTCCGGGAATTTCAATAAATTTACCGAGCCAAGTTGCACTTTGCAGACTTGTGGTTGTACTGTTTTACACCGGAGGTCATGACAAGATTCGGTCCTTAGTATTATCTGAGCGGTTCTATCACACTCCATAATTTGTGCTTTCCTTTGCACCACATACCAGCCCCCAAACCATCCGCTCAGATATTTAAGCAAGTTGGGATTTTTGGGAGCATAAAATAGTCATGTCAAAATATACCAGTCATTCCCACCATGACTGCCCAACCAAATTTTCTCATGATTAAAGTGATGCATGGGCGTTCTCGCGCCCATGAGTACACATGCGATACTAAGCATGGCCTATAAATTACGGACTTATTTTCGAAATGTTACTATTATAATTTTGCTAGGGCGACAAGCTCACACATTCAGATATTCCAAAGGAGGTATAATATTATTCAATGCAAACAATGGGCATATATCTAAAATCTTAAATTAACATGTATTTGCATATAAAATAACAGCATGTAATTTGATAATTTAAACAAAAATAATTTGCAGAAAAAGTAGGTTCAACATGATCAAAGTATTGACTCGCCTGGCGCAGTTTGCTGCGGTCTTGAGCTCACACGATGCTTTCTCTTTAGTTTTTGGCGTTTATCTTCACTTCGAGCTTGACCTCACTTGATCCCATGAGTCTTCACGACTTCCAATTTCTAATTATGCGATAAACGACTGAATCCAAATAAAAGCAAATAACTCAAAGGATCCAAATAAATCCGAATAAACTTAATTTAGTGTTGTTACGAGTTAATGGGTGATTCGGGTGATTTGAGGTAAGATTGGTGGGGCACGGTATGTTGGCGGAGTCGAACGGGGCTGGAGCGAAGTGTGAGATGACTAGGAGATTCGACAAGAGGGATGTTAAGGAAGGTTCATGATAAATGAGTATTTACGTGAATATCTTGTTTAGAACCTAGAGATGGCTTGGCATAGCCAATGACAGAATGCCATACCTTGATCTGTTAAGAACTAGGTTGTGAATTTCACTGTCAATTAACCAATTTATTAATTAAATGACTATCACCCTAATTCATTATCACATGGAACTGGTTATTTAGTCGTTGTTATTTAAATGGTTAATAGTAGCCGATTTCCATTTTTTTTCGTTGACTCGTGACCATTGAGCTATTCTAGGTTTTAAGGAAACCCAGATGAAAATACCACTCCTAGTTATGCCTGGTATCATTGGGCTTCAGGTTACGAGATTATTATTTATTTATTTATTTATTTACTAATGACCCACAGCTATTATGACCTAATACTATATATCAACATGTCCCTTCTTAATTAGGGTCTTTGTGACATTGACATTTTTATCCTTTTACTTATCACTTGGCATAATTTAATCATAATCACCCTCTTATTTTCTTGAGGTCAAGCTTGCTATATAGGGTTATGTGTTCAACATTGTTACTTAATTAAACCTACTACTTGAGATTTGCTTAACAGTGGTATTTTAAATGTTAAGGCATTCATTTTAACTTCTTTTAAGGTAATCTTTAATTTAGATCCTTGCTAAATTTGGACCTATAGCAGAAACATATTTTGCTAATTCGTCTAATTGATAACTAAACCTTAAATAAATACTTAAGCTATATCAGTTGCTCATATAATAAACAATCAAGCGTTAAACCTTAGGTGACCTTATTTTATATACTAAGTAAACTTATTATCTTCCTTGGATTTTTCTAAGTTTTCCTTTGGTTTTTCATTAGTTGTAATGGTCACTAAAAAAATAGAATAAAAAGAAAGGAAGGAATGCGCTGAGATAGAGGATCGAACCCGGGTGGCCGAATTGAGCGCGCGCCCGGCTAACCAAATGCTCGCTCGGTATTACCTGATGGTAAAAAGGAAGGGTTAGCTGATAAGCCAAGCCTGCAAGTCCTAAAACAGAGGAGATACCCGGGTGGCTATGGCCGACGGCGTCGCCGGCGAGGCCCGGCCGGGGAGGCGCCGAAGACTCGTGGAATGGGTTGCCCCGCAGATGGTGATGGTGTTGGTGGGGTCAATAGGGGCCGTGGTGGCGTCGGGGATGGCCGGCGTCGGCGTGAGTGGCCGGAGGTGAGGGTGAAACGGGGCGCCGGTGCCGTGGTGGGAGGGGGCAGAGCTGGAGAGGGGCGCGAGCACTAGGGGGTGAAGGGGGAGCTCACCGACGGGCTAGCCAGGTGGAAGAGGCGCCGAGGAAAGCTAGCGGCGGCGGTCTTGCCGCACGCTTGGTCCGCCGTGGGGAAGGAGCCCGACGATGGGGAGCCAGCCGGTGGTTGGGGAAGATTTTCGGTCGCGAGATGCTCCCAAGGTACGGAATCGGCGGAGGCTCACCGGGAGATGTCGACGGCGGTAATGGCGGCGGTGACAGTGGATTTGGGGAGGAGGCCGAATTGGGGAAAAAGGTGGGGGAAGAGGGAAGGATGACGCCGAGGAGCAATGGGAGAAGCCAGCGGCTTTTATGGCGGTAGAGGGGTGGGAGAGCGCGGAGGACCCGGTGGCGGGGATGGTCCGTCGGTTTTTTGCACGGGCGCGGGGCGATGGCGACTGTTCACTGGCGGAGGGGACGCGGCCGCAGAGCAGGGGCGCAGAGCGCGGGTGCGGCAGAGAGCGGTGGGCTCGAGGCGACTCGATGGCTGCGAAGCTTGGCGCGCGGGAGAAAAGAAGAGAGGGGGACGCGGACGCTCAGCAGCCACAGAAGAGGGAGGGAGGAGGAGAAAAAAGAAAGGAGAAGGGGACAGGCGCATTGCACAGGGGAGGAAATGAAAGAGGGAAATGGGGAAAGAAAAAGAAAGAGAGAGGGAAAAGAGTGGGCCCATGTGTAATAGAGAGGAAGAAGGAAATGAAGGAAAAGAAAAGAAAGGAGGCTTGAGCAAAATTTTATAATTTTGGATTTTCAGTTTAAACTTTAATTCTCCTTAGGATTTGTTAATTTTAATTTGTGCATGATTTTCGATATTTGAATTCTAGCTCTAGTGTTAAGACTATTCTTGAATTTAATTGTATAGTTTATATATGTTTATATTTGAGTTATACTTTTAATTCAGCTATTTCCCTTTTAAATAATTTATAAACCAGGTTTTGATTTCGTAGATAGAATTTTGGAGTTACTTTCTTAGGGTTAACCACTATGTAATTTATTTGTGTTCATTTATCTAATTATATATATATATCGGTTGCTATTTTGTGCTCGAGAATTATTTTCAAATATTATTTGCTTAACACTAAACTCAGGAAAACCCAAATAAGATGTTGAACCAAAATTTCAAATGCCAGTAAGATGCAAATAAAAGTTTTAAATTACTCAAAATTTCAGACATCCAAAATTCAGGATGTGACACCTAGCCAGTGTGTGTTGGATATAATCTTGTTGTTGAATGTGGTCATGTGTCGAGTACTCGTGTGTTTGAGTACTGAGTGGTCGTGTGTTGAGTACTCGTGTGTTCGAGTAATGTGTGGTTGGTATCAAGTACTTGGTGAGTTCAAGTACTACGTGGTTATAGTCGAGTACTCGGTGTGTTCAAGTACTGTGTGGTCATAACCACAGTGGTCGTAGCCAAATGTACCCAGTGTGTTCGAGTACTGCATGGCCATAGTCGAGTGCTCCGTGTGTTCGAGTACTGTGTGGTCATAGTCGAGTACTCGGTGCGCGAGTACTGCATAGTCTAGGTGAGTTCGAGTACTATGTTGTCGTAGTCGAGTACTGGGTGTGTTCGAATACTGCATGGTCGTAATCGAGTACTGTGTGATCGTAGTCGAGTACTCGGTGTGTCTGAGTACTGCGTAGCTGGTGTCTGAGTATGTGTAGGAGTGAAGACCTACAGTCAGAAAGTGGTCGGAGACTCCGAACCAGTTGAATGCGTGGTTGATAAGCCGTGGTTGATGTCGTGGTCGAAGGCGTGTGGTCGACAAGCCGTGGTCTATGCCACGGTTAAAGCCATGGTCGATGCCGCGGTCAAAGCCACAATGACTCGGTCGGTATTCGGAGAAGTACTATCGTAGTCGTTAGTCAATCTGTGCAGTGATCGATGGTCGATAGTTGTAGCTATAGTGGTAGGTTGTCGATAGTTGTAGCTACAGTAGTTGATGGTCGATAGTCGTAGCTATAGTCGACAGTTGGTGCTGGATGACCTATGTGATCGGAGATACAGTTAAGGTGCTGTGGTCAACAAGCTTTGGTCGGTGATGTGGTCGACAAGGTGCAGTTAAAACCGTGGTCGAAGGTGTAGTCGAAGCGGTGGTTGAAAGAGCGGTGTGCTATAGCAGACATGTGCAGTCTATCATTGTAGCAGTTGGCGGTTGCTGTAGTAGACGTGTGCACTAGTTGTGGTCTAAGGTCTGGTCGATGCCATGGTCGAAGCCACAGTAGAAGGCATGGTCGATGTGTGGTCAAAGCCACGATCGCGGTGTTTGAGTACTGTGTGGCTGGTATCGAGTACTCAGTGTGCTCGAGTACTACGTGGTCGTAGCCACAATAGTCATAGCCAAATGTACTCGGTGTGTTCGAGTACTACATGGTTGTAGTCGAGTACTCCATGTCTTCGAGTACTACGTGGTCGTAGTCGAGTACTCGGTGTGTTCGAGTACTGCGTAGTCTCGGTAAGTTTGAGTACTACGCGGTCATAGTCGAGTGCTCGGTGTGTTCAAGTACTATGTGGTCGTAGACAGATGTACTCGGTGTGTTTGAGAACTACGTGGTCGTAGTCGAGTACTCGATGTGTTCGAGTACTGCGTAGTTGGTGTGTCTGAGTATGTGTTGGAGTTGAAGACCCGGAGTCGACGAGTGGTCGGAGATTCCAGACCAGTCGAAGGTATGGTCAACAAGCCGTGGTTGATACTATGGTCGAAGGCGTGGTCAACAAGCCATGATCGATGCCATGGTTGAAGCCGTGGTCAAAGCCATACTGACTCAATCGGTATTTAGAGGAGTACTGTCGCAGTTGTTAGTTAAACTGTACAGTGGTCGATAGTTGTAGCTATAGTGGTCGATGGTCGATAGTCGTAGTTACAGTGGTCGATGGTCAGTAATCGTAGCTATAATGGTCGATGGTCATAGCTGCAGTCGACAGTCGGTGCTGGAAGACCTGTGTGATCGGAGATGTACTCGAGGTGCTGTGGTCGACAAGCCTTGGTCGGTGATGCGGTCGGCAAGTCACAGTCGAAGCCATGGTTGAAGGAGCAGTCGAAACCGTGATCGAAGGAGCGGTGTGTTGTAGCATACGTGTGTAGCCTGTCACTGTAGCAGTCGGTGGTTACTGTAGCAAATGTGCACTGGTTATGGTTGAAGGCCTGCTCGATGCCGTGGTTGAAGCCACGGTCAAAGGCATGGTCGATACGTGGTCGAAGCCACGGTCGCAGCTTTAGTAAGACGGTCAATGCTTTAATTCTGCTGGTACAATTACCAAAAATATTGTCTATAAAGATGTACTTACATTCTACATGTCTTATGTATTTTATTTTTGATCATATTGCATAAGAAACAATATCAGCTACTAAACATGAACATCTATTTCCAATTTCATTTATTTATAAGTTTGTACATGTGTGTTTTGTTTGATAAATGTTTTCGAAAAGATAAAATTGATGTTCAATATTTAGTTTAGAATCATCGCTTGATAATATGAATCATTCTTATTTGATACTCTATTGTAACACATGGATATCTTACTAGTAAATTGGAATATGTAAGTTGTATGGATCATGCGTGAAGTGTTAGCTGCAGCTATTTGCTACTGGAGTCCTAGGAACAAGTTGATAGATGATGGTACCCTACTTGTAAATTGGCTAGGGTCGCGAATTCTAGGTGGTGATCGGTTCGGCTGAAAAGCTCATGGCTTATGGTCAAAACATCGTAGAATGGTGAAAAAAACACCAGAGTGACAGAGACTTATTTAGCATAATTAAATTTAAAAAATTTAAAAATATAAAAATATGTTAGCCCATTACGTATAATACAAACAAATACGGAAAAAAAGCGCAAAAAGTTCAACAAAAAGCCAAAAGTTCAGAAAAAGATGAAACTTATGAATAGTGAAAAATAAGCTCACAGCCAGCAGCCGCAGCCATGTTGATGGCTGCCCTAAAGTTGTTACCGAAAATAGGTTCTCGTTCATATCCATCTTCTTATTCTGACGTGGTAGTCGATCTCATCTCCTAAGGAGTAAGGACAACTAACACAAAGAACAGTGTAACATGCCTAATCCCTCGAGGACATTTTTCTTTTCATATCGATTGTCTGCAACTTTTTGTGTCAAAAGGAATGGAAGTTGACGGTTCGAAGAGGACGACGGTACGAAGCCTGGAAAACCATGCCTTGCTGCTCAAATTTCTGTGCAACCAAACAACAAACCAGAGACGTCCAAGTGGGTACTTTTTTATAACGAAATTGAACCGAAACAATCGAAAATTCGGTTTATTTGGTGCATAGCATTTGGTACGATCTATATTTTCATAATAATTGATTTTTTGTGCGATTTTTAAGTTACGAAATCTGAATTAACCGAAATATCAAAATATTATTTTTCCCTTATATGAATTTGTAGTAAACAAAGGCTATTCTCATTTAATTTTGTAGGTATTTTTCAACATCTTAAAAGAAAGAACATTAGAAGCTTCTAGAGATATCATTCGTTTAAAAATAAATCCGGTATGATAACACTAGGCTAAATAATGTTATTATACGTTAAAGTGATGTGCATATTTCAATTAACCAAAAAATCGAATTAACTGAATCGAAATAATTCGGTTAATTAGGTTCAAATTTCTATTTTAGTTTACTTAATTCAGTAATCAACTTTCAAAAACCAAAATATTTTTTTACCGAATAAACTGAATGCCCACCCCCTACAAACCAGAGAGCAGTGTGGGCCCACATGGCAACAACACATATGCCCCATCCAAAATGTTGGTGGCCTTCGTGGCGGTTACCGGAATGCGACGTGGTCATTGCCCCCCCCCCACCACCACCAGGATGGTCAATCGCGAACCAACTTCGGTGGCTTGGCACTAGGGCTGTAAAAATCAAGACTCGCAAGCTACTCGAGCTCAGCTCACTCTAAGGCTTGATTTGAATTCGACTCGATCTCTAAATGAGTCAAGCTCAAGCTTGCGAGTTTCAACGAGCTGAACTTGAATAGTTCATTAGGGCTGATTCGAGATTGAATGTTGATGCGTGTTAACTCTTATCAAGCTTACTCAAACTGAGTTCGAGCTCGAGTTTTTCTTATTGTTGAAAATTAGTGCACGTTGAATTATTTTGATTGTTATTGAGCTTACTTGACCAGAGCTTGAGCTTTTCTTATTGTTAAATATTAATACATGTTAAATTGTTTTGACTATTATTGAGCTTACTCAAGCCTTCTCGAGCTTGGGCCAAGCCGAGCTCGAGCGTAGGACTAGGCTCACATCCTAACTCAGGCTTGCTCGAGCTCAGCTTAAGTTTCTACCAAGCTCGAGCTTGGAAGACTAGGTTTGCTCGAGCTTAACTTGTTTACAGCCCAACTTGGGGTCATGTAGCATCACACCACGAAATCAAGCCAAGGTCTAGAGGCAGTACAAGAAGATGTAGTTCTGAACAAACTAAAGATTGCAATAACATGTTGTGACGCCTCATGAGACTGATAAATATTTGATATTGCTTGTGCTTTGCTTGTTGATGAATATTTGATTTTGTTTGTTCTTCACTTGTGTTTATTGAGTTTGATTTTTTTGATTTGAATTTTGGCCTATGCGTTTATGGAAGCTCCAATCAGACTGGCCTGGGCAGGCAGTCTGACTGTTGGGAGATTGCGATCAGACTGGTGGAGTGTGCCAATTGGGTGGCAGTCCAACTAGCTTACTTTGGGTGGTCTGACTGGCTTGGTGGCCATGGTCAGGCCAACCATATTGAGGTATTGCCAAGTGAAGTGTGTTCTGTGGTATTGGTTGGGTCAGTCACAGCAGGAGTTTGTGCAAGTGTTAGTCATGGGGTTCCACGCATGGGTTAGTCATGGTGTGTGTCCATGCATTTGGTTTGCAAATTGAGACTCAAGAGTATGTTATTTATACTTGGATCGATTGTTTTGATCTTTAGTGTGCATGTCTTTGACGATTGTTATGGCCAACAGTAAGACCGAGGCTATGGATGGGGTCTTGAGGCCATGGCGTGTCGCGTAAGTTCAAGTAAAGCAACATCTCAAGATGAGAAGTACAGGAGAAAGATAAGGATCGTAAAGAGGCAATGCATGCATATGATGTGCCAATTGAACTTGTGCATTTCAAGTGGTGACGATGTCGACGCAGGTGTATGATCTTGGCGACAAGTCATAGGCATCGCATCGCCATGAACATCGATGGGTGGCAATTGAGAAAATTATCTAAAACTGGGTGGAGTTGCTTGGCCTAAATAGTTTAGGTCACATCTTTGTAGATGGAATGTCTTATCGGGCTTGTGGAGCCTTTGGGAAGTCACGTTTTGAAAGTGTGCAAGTGTGTGTTTGTGTGTAGGTTACCGGGTTTCCCATATGTGATGACGGGAAAATGGGCGGCAACTAGCCTCCACGTCATTAGAGACAAGTTGATTAAATTTAATTCAAAATGTGAGACAAAGAAATTGGGTATTGCAAGTCCATTCCTTCCGAAATTAATATATTTACAAAAAAATTCCATTAATTACATCTCTTTGTGAGGAAGCCCTTGATTAAGTATTTCAACATACACATTATAACAAAATATAGCATATGATGATTACACAAATGTAAGAGAAATGGTCTTCAATCTTGGCATCGCTAATGGGTGTTTACTCAGTTTGCTAGTCGTAGTTGCAGATGATTGTAGCTACCGAATTTTGGAGATGGTCATAGCTATCAGATTTGCAAATGGTAGTAACTTCGGGCCTTTGGAAATGGTCGTAGCTTCAGGATTTTAGATATGGTCGGATTTACCGTGTCTTGGAGATAATCGTGGCTATTGGATTTGCAGATGGTCGTAGCCACCGAATTTTGGAGATGGTTGTAGCTACCGGGTCTTAGAGATAGTCGAAGCTATCAAAATTTGGAGATAGTCGTACCTACCGAGTTTTGGAGATGGTCGTAGCTACTGTGCATGCAGATGTATAGCATTACATAGTACATAGTACTTGTGAATATTGATCACTTGTACATACATAATCGAAGAGAAAGTATTTCCTTTATTATTTTACTCCACCTTGTATCACTACTAGCACTCCATAGTGCTTGTAGATGTAGAGTAAACCAAGTGAAGGCTGTGTTTTATATTTTATTTTTGGCTGCATATACCCACTATTAATTCGTATCCATTTAGGAGGACTGAATTGAGGGAAAATGGGGGCTCTTCCAACTTCTCACTTCAGTTTGTATGCATTTGCAAGGGACCGAACTGAAGAGATGAAGTCTTCATGCCTCGCCTTAATTTGTATCCATTTGTAGGGATCAAACCTAAGAAACGAGAGATCAAGCACTCGTTCTTCGGGTTTGTATCTCCTAACGGGACCAAACCAAGGGGAGCCAAATATATAAACAAAATGAAGCACCTTGATCCGTATCGCGATGGCTGAACCAAAGGGCGATGGGGGGGTATGGAGAATGCTTCTCGATTCATACCGCAATGGCTGAACCGAAGAGCAGAGAGAGAGGGGAATAAGTAGAGCAAGAACTTTACCTTCTTTCTATATTGGCTGCTCACTTTTTTCTTCTTTCGAGTGTATTTCGTGTGTCTTCCTTTCTCCTAGAGTTTGCCCACGTTTCCTTCTCTTGCAGAAGCTCCTTCATCCGTGTTCATGTATATCTTCCTCCTTGCCCCTATTTATAGAGCTGGGGGTGAAAGGGCGGTTGCTTTGAAGGAAGTTATGGCAACCTTTGTTTGACTTCTTCCCTCTACTAATGGGTAGTTCCAACACTGCAACCGGCTTCGCGCACGGTCGTGTAGGATGTGGGCTATTTGGATTCCGCCCATCGGTTACTTGATCGAGCGCGCAGTGCTCCAGCCGCTATTGACAGTTGCTGAACGTGTGTTATTTTCCAAGCGTTTCTTGATTTTTTGTGTATTATGGTTCTACATGTATGCAGTTATGGCACCACTTCCCTATCGACACGCGAAAGTTATCCATGCATGCGTTTGGTTGACCGGCACGTCGTCGAAGAAAACAACGTGATCATCACACATGATTGAAATATCTTGGTCAACCAACATGATTGAAATATCAGTGTTGACCAATGTAGTTGAAATATCACAATCGACCAACGTGGTCGAAATATCATAGTCGACCAACATAGTTGACATAACGCGGTCAATACCGCGTGGTCGACCAACACGGTCGAAATTAGCGTGCTCAAGACCCATGTATGTTGCGGTCAATTTAAACTTTTTGTTAGATATCTGTGTATGACCATCGACTAGTCGTGGCTACAGTGAACTGGTCGTATATACAGTGAACCGATCGTAGAGTCGTCCTGCCGTAGTTGTGGCTACTAATCGGACGTATCTTTTCATGTCTCTTCCTTCCTTATCTCCCATATATTATTTCTTTAAACTGGTTGTAACATATTTTAGCCGACAACGTAATTTATTTATTTGATTATGATTATGATTATTATGATTATGTTTATGATGATGATTAGTATTATCATTTATTCATGTTTTAAGTGGATGACAAAAATCGGTGTCAATAATATGTAAGTGGTATGATCCGCTAATAGTGGTTGATTGTTCGCTTTAAGTGAGAGGTGAGGAGCCTCTACAATATAAGCCTTGTGTTGAGTTGAGTTAGATGATGACTTGAGATGTTAGGGTTAGGATTTTCTTATGTTGGAGACTTGTGTGTGTGCTTTATTCTTAGGGCTCTGCTATCTCGAGGGATTGACTATAAAACTTTTCTTCCCAAGTGAAACGAACATCCAAAACTTACCTAGGTGAGTTGTGCCATGGATAATATTTTGTGCTTTTGATTATGTTGGCATTCTTGTTTTGATTTCTCTTCTCTTGAGCTTTTCTGGTGCCAAAGATGTGTAAAAGTAGATATATCTCCTGGAGTTAAGATCCTATCTATCTAGGTATGATCTAGATAAAGTTCTTGAGTTTGTTCGGTTCTTGAGGTATGATCTAGAGGAAATTCTTAAGTTTGCTCGGTTTTTCTCAAGAGAGAGGTAATTTTTGGATTTTGATCTTATGGGTGATTTAGATCAAATTCATGCTATGATTTAGCTTGATATAATATGTGATAACCCATCCAAGGTCATTTAAATCATCTAGAACTCACGAGTAAGAGCATATGAAGATTTTCCATTTTTGCCTCGTTTTGGTGCCATCTTCACTCAATTGAAAAAATGTCACAATTTTGGTATCAATTTTCTCGATCGTTGATTGAAATACGTTCATGACATCTTAGCGAAGGTGTATGCCAAGTTTCAAGTTATTTAGATCTTCATATCATGAGTTACAATGTTTTTTATATTTGAAATAATACTGATTTTACTATTTATTTGTCTGATTTTTACTATTCATTCCGGTCTGACCATCCCTCACCAGTGGTCTAGCTGACAACAATTTCCAGTCTGATCGCTCCTAGCTAGAGGTTCAACCGGTATGACTTTGAATTTATGGCATTTTGTGTTCCTTGGCTCATGGCTTTGACGAGGTTATGAATTTGTGTTTCTGCTATATGTTGTTGTTGATATTTGGGGAAAGATTTTGAAAGAATCATTCTACTACAGGGATCCAATAATGGTAAAAATATATAGACTATTTTCTCGTGTGCTAGTGGTTTTTGAGAACGAGCATTTATGTGAATGAACTGTACGTCAGTAGTATGTTGACAAAAAAATGGTTTTGCTTACATGTAGATTGCGTTGCACTACGGAAAGCGGATTTTCTTCTACCGGTAGTATGTGCTACCCTATCATCCACTATCCATCTTGCATTGGGACATGTGCCTATATTCCCTTTGTCTTCCAATACGGTATAAAATGCCCTTCTCTCACCTCCTCTCCCTTCTCTCTATCTCGGCCATCCGATCACAAGCTGCGTGTCTTGCCGGTCCATCTGTCGAGCTCGCTTAGCTGGATTTGGGCTCGCACTGGCTGAGTAACTCACCTTGCTCCACTACTAGTCAAGCCACCCCGATGTTGAGCTCGCAAGAGCCCCCGCCACTACTGGATCGTCGCCGCCGAGCTCGCCTCTCTCTCCCCCCCTCTCTGCTCCACCTCTAGTGAGCAATGCGCCGCCTCCACTAAGTCACCCCGTCGCCACTCCGATGCCACTCGACTATTGATGATGAAAACCCCTAGCATCCATTGGAACCTCGACTGCACCGCTCCGACGCCACTCGATTGTCAACGCCGGAAACCCCTCGCGGCCATCGGAAACTCGGCTGCACCGCCCACCAAAAACTGGTGGTTCCCCACTGCTACTCCGACGCCACTCAGCTATCGGTAATGAAAACCCCTCGCGGCCATCTGAAACCTCAACTGCCGAAAACCAAGGTTTCTGGTAAGCAGTGCGACCAAGGTCTTCAATGGCGGTAGCCGAGGTTTCCGATGGTGCGGCACAGGGTTTTCAGCGGTGGCAGATGAGTAGCGTCAAAGCGACGAAGGGGTGGCTCTGTGGTGGCAGTGGCGCGGCTCACCGAAGGCGGAGTCAAGAGAGGAGAGAGAGAGAGAAAGAGCGTGTTTTCAGAAAATGGATAATACATGTGTATAGTTTTCTACCGTATAGCTATGTACGCATCTCAGTGGTCATTGGACTGTGGATTGCGGGCTACATATGCTATGGGTAGGAGAGTTGTGTTTTCGATTGCACTGCGAAAAAAATGTTGGCTTAAGGGCAACATTAAGGCCCCGTTTGGCACAGCTCAGCTTCACTAGTGAAGCTGTTTTTTTTATTTCAGCTTCACGAGCAGCTTCACCAGTGAAGCTAAAACTGTTTTGGAAAACTGTTTGGTAAAACAACTTCACCAATGACTTCATGCATGGTGAAAGAGGGCAATTGTCCAAGATGCCCTGTCTACGACTTGTTCTAACATTTAGAGTTGTATGTTTGTATATGGTCATATGAATTAAAAAATAATATATTGAATGAGTATGAATTAAAAAATTAAAATAATTAGAGAAGTGCGAACGGTAGAGAAGTGCGAACGGGAGGAGCGGAAACAAAGCGTGGGGACCCGGTGGTAAAGTGTCTAATTTTCACAACTACAAGGGCAAGTGGGTTCCTAGAATCATGAGCTGAGGGAGAGAGTTGTGAAAAGCTACTATTTTCAGTTTCACCCCACCCTATTCCCTTGTGAGAGCATGATTTAAGGAGCTTCATCCATGAAGCTGTTTGCAAAAAGGGTGTTTGGCAAAAAAACAGCTCACAACAACTCATGAAGCTGTGCCAAATAGGGCCTAACTAACTTTTGCTTAAGCTTTTAGCTGTGTTTTTTGGTTTTTGACTAAAATTACACTGTAGTGGCTGTTAGTTTTTTTAAAAAAACAAGAAAAATAGAAAAAAAACCATTATATCATCACCGACAATGTAAAAGAATAAGGGGAAAAAAGAAAAAAAACCAAAATAGCTAAAAAAAGATTAAAATTAGAAGCCGACATGTTTTGTGACTTTTGACTTAAATAAGTTAGAAGATAGAAAAAAAGGCTAAAGCTGTTTATAGTGGCACCTACATGTTGCTACTCAAGGACCTTCGTGTGCTATTTATCTGGTTGTTGTTTTCGTACAAGCATTTGTCTTCCCTTATGATGATACACAGTGCTAACTGTCATGCCTAACAAGTACCTTAAGATTTAAAAATCAACTTGCATATTATTTATTTGCTAGTTTGAGATTTATTTGATCGAACTAGAACTGTCAGTAAATGCTTTAAAACCCCACGCAGCAACAATATACACCTTCACCAAAATGTGACCGACATTTGAAAAAAAGTAAAAATATATATACAAACTTTGTGACATTGTATAACAACATAAAAAAACATGTTTGTGTTGACTTGTATTTTTCCATTAGATTGCGTAACACCTTCTCAGTTGTAGTAACGGCCCTGATCAACTCGGTTTCGGCTTCTAGCTTCTGGTTTATTTTTCACTATTCATAAGTTTCGTCTTTTTCTGAACTTTTGGCTTTTTGTTGAGCTTTTTTGCCGGTTCTTTTTTTCCCGTATTTGTGTGTATTATACGTAATGGGCTAACATATTTTTTATATTTTTAAATTTTTTAAAATTTAATTATGCTAAATAAGCATCTGTCAGCTATAGTGCTTTTTTCAGCCAGCTACAGTGTTTTCAGCCATAAGCCATGAGCTTTTCAGCCGAACCGATCACCACCCTAATATGTGTTCATAGTTTTCTCTCCTAAAACATTATGACTTGATGGTTGTGCGCTTTTAATTCTCCTAAAACAAGCATGCTTCTTTAGTGTGAGCATCTCCAATAGTGACTTATGAGCTAGCTCTAAGCATATTATTTCATATTTTAATAGAAGAGAGAGAAAAGCTATCTCTTGATCAAGAGCTAGTCTCATACACATATTCCAAGATTATGTGAGAGTGTCATGTGAGGCTATTTATGTTATGAGCTATGTGCTAAAAGTTAGTACTATTAGAGAAGTTATCTTAGAGTTAGTAACTAGCTCATACTATTGGAGATGCTCATCATCACCCAAGATAGTTCAACAACTGATGAAATCTAAATTGGAGCCGCCACTTTTGACCAATCACCACAGCTTACAAAGCTTAGCTCTTTCTTTTCCTTCAATTGCTATCTGCTATTGCAATTTGCAGTACTTTTTTTTTTAGCAGCGGGATCAGAAAAGGTTGATGCCTTTTAAATTCCTTATTTCTACGTTCACCAGTATCATGCTGCACACATGTGCAACCTACTACTGTTTCTCTTCACAGACTACAATGCCTGTTTAGGTTCTGTTTGCAATAAGATGATTTTCGTATAATTTTGAAAAAAAAGTCCATTCTTGACTTATCAACTCTTCGCATGATTCCCTCAAAAAAGCTTTTCGCATGATTTAATTTCCATCCTTCATATGTAAAACTTGGTAAAACACTCCTCAACTCCTAAAACCGTTTAGAATCCGTCCCTCCGACTAGTACAAAGCGGTTTTGACTGAGTTTGACCCACATGGCAACCTTGTGAATTGTCCGTGGACTCGGTGCACCATGAACATGCTAGCCTCACCTCGTTTTAGCTAGCTCAGATCCAACATGGTGCGCCACATGGGTCAAACTCAGTCAAAACTGCTTTTTACTAGTGGGAGGGATGGGTTTCAATCGGTTTTCAGAGTTAGATGACGTGTTTTACCTTGTTTTACATATAAAGGATGAAAATTAAACCACATGAAGAGTTGAGGAACCAAGAAATAGACTTTTCCAATAATTTTTGGGAGCCACTCTTTCTCGTAGGATTCTTATAAAAATTGCACCGCTTCATATCACATTCATGTGAAATTCTCGCATTCTGGGCATGCCATGAATTCCTATGAAATTATTTTTTGACAATAATTCCTGTGAAATTATTGTATTATCATGGTGAACCACTGCTATTAGTAGATAACATCGAGGGTCAACAATTTACACAACAATCCTATTTTTAATACCCTCTAAAGTATACCATTGTACGATGATATATCTGAGTGATAGCAGCAGAGTTTAGCCGTATTTAAATGTAGCCGGTTACTTTTGGTTCTCTCGTCCCTACGTCCGGGGACACATACAGGGTGCACGTAGCGAAGCCACACCAATCGTACAAGACAGAGTACCGTTATTACGATTTCCGATTTTTTTTTCCCCCACCCCGACCTGCTCTCTGCTGCAGCAGCCGTGCGCGCCTCCTTACGAGTCCTTCCTCTGCTCTGCTCACCGCACCACCCGCACCTCCCGAACCTGAACAAAAAAAATCTGCAGGAGTTCGCCGCACGGCACGGCTCCGGATCGGATCCCATCCCCGCTAGCCACCGGCCCCTCGCCGCGAGGAGAAGACAAGGGAGACGAAGCGGCGGCGGCGGCGGCGGCTCTGCTTGCCGTACCGGTGCCCCCAAAGTAGCGCTCCTCGCGCCGCGATCTCTCCCGTTCTGCTCCCGGGGTGAGTCGAGCATTCACAGTTGCATTGATACGTCCTGTTCGTTGCTTCCTCGATCGGGTCGTGCGCGAGGCTGTTTGTGAATTCCGTCGGCCTGAGCTCGCGTCCGCAGGGCGCTTAGACCTCGAGCGGCTTACTTTTTTTGGGGAAGGATTCGAGGATTTTTTGGGAGGGATATTCGAAAAGCCAGATTTGATCGCTTTGCTCGGTAATCTTTTTTGGAGAAATCTCATTGATTTCGGATTTTTTAATCGGCCATTTCCAATTTCCGTAATTGCTTCTGTGTGCATTCGACGCGTTTCGTGTGATTTCGATGCTTAACCCAAAGTCCGTCTATTCTTTTTTTTAAAAAAAAAAGAAAGAAAAGGAGAGAGAGATTTGGGGGGCGCCGATTTGAGCTGGGCCAGCCGCTTCGCGTTCTTGCGCTGTCGTCGCGATCGAAACCGCACGACGCCTTTACGGTGAATCCTTTGAGCCAAAGTTAAGCGTCCCTTTCCGTGCGATTCGGCTCTGATTCATGGATTGCTCAAGGCGACAGCCGTTCGCTTTACTTTATATCCAAAAATGTGCGCATTTATGTGGTGCCAGTCTTACGAGTCTCTTCACTCTCTTGTAGATAGGGCTGAAAAAAAACTCGAGACTCGTAAGCTATTCGGATTCGGTTCGTCTTAGACTTGACTCAAGTTTGGCTCGAATTATAAACGAGCCAAGCTCAAGCTTGAGCTGAAGCTCGCAAGTTTATCGAGCTCGAGCTCGAAAAGCTCGAGTAGGCTCGTTCATTATTGCTAAGCATGACTCTTTAAAGTGTATACACATGTATTTCAATTTTTTTTATCAATTGTATTGTCCAAATCACACCGGTCTTATAAATAAGACAATGATTTAAGCCTAAGAACAAGATAGACTGTAGTTGGCTAAGCTTATGGTAGATAAAAAGCTAAAGACTCGTGAATTGCTCGTGTTTCGCTCGTCTCAAGTTCGACTCGAGATCGGCTCGAAAGATAAATAAGCCAAGCTTGAGCCTAACTCTAGGCTCGGGTGATTCTGAGGCTCGGTTCGAGTTCGGTTCGATTCTCTAACAAACTCAAGCTTGAGGCAGTGAGCTCGCTCGAGCTCAGCTCATTTACAGCCCTACTTGTAGACCCCTAAGAGCAAGGCTAATAATATAACTTTCAGCTGGTTGTATGGACACTTACATCCCACTTATCAGCCCATTCATATAGTAGTTTACACCAGCTGAAGGCTGTATGACCCATCCCTTTCTTTCACAAAGTTTTTGGTTCTTGTGCTTGGTTGGTCAGAAACTTACAAACCCCACCTCTCTCTCTCTCCTCCTCTCTCTCCTCCACCTCAGCATATTGCCTACTAACAGTTTCTTATTATAATTGCTCTAACGAGCCTAGAAGCCTTCTTGCTCGATTCGCTCGAAGCCTATTTGGAAATTCTACTGATATTTCCAAGTGAATTTTGACAGTTTAATCGGCAATTGCAATGTCCGTGGTCCTCATCTTATTTCATCCGCCACTATTTCTTTTTTCTTTTCCTTTTATTATTATTATTATTATTATTATTATTATTATTATTTAGGAGATCGATTTGGATTTAGCGTTCTTGTCTGCACCGAACCGTACAAAACTTTACTATAATGCAAGTTCGTAGTTCCTAAGTGGTAAAGTGTTACAGAACGATCCCTGTTTCCCATGCTGCTTCCGGCTATGAAAACCGGTACTAAAAATTCGTAGCTACAAAGAACCATCTTGCATGCATGTGCCCCTGTCGGCCCCAAGAGCCTCAGGATCTCCAGGTAAAAGCATTGTTAATCCCCCATAGGGTTGAAAAAAAACGCAAGGCTCGCAAGCCAACTCGGCTCTAACTCGTGACGTACACACTAAGCCAAGCCTCATTCACAGCTCGCTTCGCTAGCGAGCCGAGCTCAAGCTACCTGTGAACTACTTGGTGAGCTTGTTAGGCTCGTAGAACTAGCGCTACCTGGCCTAGGGAGACCAAGTTAAGTCCCTATTTCCTAACCCCAACCACAGGTCGCAGCACTCCTTCCCAGCCTACGCTTCTCTCCCCCAACCAGCTCACCTCTTCTCCCTGGCCGGTATCGATGCACTTGTCCTAACCACCACCGCCCCCTTTTCCCTAATTGTCGCCGCCCCTTCTCCCTGGCCACAGCACTCCTCCCCACCGGTCGCTGCCCCTATTCTCCCCATCCGCTGCCACCCCCATTCCCCCGCCGTTTCCTCCCTGACAGCTATTGACCCCCTTCTCCCCGACTGCCACCGGCCCCCTTCTCCCCATCCTTGCCTGCGGCCATCATCCCTTGCTGGCTAGGGTTAGGGCTGGGCGCGCCCTACCATGCTGTCGTCTACCCGCGCCACCGTCGCCCTTCCTATCGTCTCTCCCCGATGCCTCCATCTCCTCGACGACGTCATCTCTCTCCTCTCGGCTTTGACCGACTCCATCGACGCTAGAGGCTGCTGCATGGAGTGCCATCTGAGTATGGAGTCTCGTGTGCATGGAGCGAAGAAGTCTACTACTATTGGCCTCATCAACTCCAGTTCACAACCACCTCATCACCCCCGCCCAACTGGTGACAACCCCAGAAGCCTTGGTGAGTCTCCACTCTCTCCAGTTGAATTGTTAGGTTTAATTTAAGGTGCAAGATTGATGCAAGTGCACTTGTTGTTGTTGGCATGTTGCCTTGTTGGGTTATTGCCATACTGTTGTACTGTTGCATAGATTCACAGCTATCGGGTGAGGAATTGGAGTCAGAAATCGGCCAGTGGGATTGGGACATGCCTGATGTTGATTCTAATGGTTATGAGACCGATGAACCCTCATATGTTTCGGTGGATTCTTCAAGTGAGGGTGAGAAAGCAGTTGAGGCAGATGATGCAACTGCGCTCAAAGATCAAAGAGAAGGGCGAAAGGAAGAAGGGTTCTTCAAATGCTCCCTCCACAAGTGGTAGATCAAAACGATCAAATTGTTGAAATAATTTTAAGGTGGTTAGTAGGCCATCCAAGAAGAAGAAAGAGGAGATCGAGACTGCAGCGAAGTGTATGTTTTACTACAAAGTCATATCTTACAAACAAAGGACGCTACTTCGCATGTAATGAGGCATATATTGAAGTGCACACCCTATTTAAACTAGGTAACTAATATGAAAGTTCAAGCTAAGCTCAACTTTGGTGCCATCAAGGCAGGTGATTTTGGTTTACCTCTTATTGTCATTCCTAGTGATTATGATTAAGATAAAACTCGTCGAATAATTGCTAAGATAGTAATTGTCCATGAGTATCCATTTAGGATCATAGAGCATACTTAGTTTAATGTGTTGATGGGGTATTTAAATCCAGCATATGAGTTCATCGGTAGAAAGACAATAAAAAATGAATGCATCAACATTTTTGAATTAGAGAGAGAAATCCTTAGGAAGTGTCAACCATATAAGTTTAACTTGTGATCTGTGGACATCTAACCAAAACATTTGCTATATAAACTTGGTAGTGCATTATATAGATACAAATTGGGCTATGCAATGCCATGTGCTAAACTTTATTAAGTTGGATCCTCTACACACTGGGATTGTTATATCTTAAGTTGTCTCTGATTGCGTTGTTGAATGGAAGATAGAAGATACGATTATCACAATCACTTTTGATAATGCTTCCTCAAATGCTGTCGCTATATGTAGTTTGATGGCCAAGTTTGCTGCTAGAGGATCAAATCGTTTCATTGCTAAATATTTTCATGTTGGCTGCTGTTCTCACATTGTGAATATGGTAGTCAATAATGGCCTAGAACTCTTAGAACATTTGATGAACGAGCTCAGTGAAACAGTCAAGTATATAAAGAAATCTCCATCTCGTATGTACAAATTCTTAAAAACCTGTAGATCACTTGCATTGATAATTGGTCCTGGGTTGAGTCTTAATGTGTTGACAAGGTGGAGTTTTACTTATAAAATATTGTTTATTTGCATTGCTTATAAGGATGCATCAGTGTATTATGCCAACACAGATGCAAACTACAAATGGTAGCCTTCAAATGCAGATTGGGTATTGTATGAAAAAATTGCGCTAATATTGAAGACCTTAGCTGATGTGACTAGTGCATTATCTGGATCAACATACCTCGCGGCAAATGTATTTTATCCTTACATAGTTAATGTGAAGATTGCAATAAGAGCTTCAATTAATTCTGGAGATGAACATTTGAAGAATATGGCTACTGAAATGTTGCACGAGTTTGACAAGTATTAGATAGAAAAGAACAATGTCATGGTCCTTGCTACTATTCTTAATCCTAAGTTCAAAATGAGATTCGTTAGTTGGTGTTTACTAATTTCAAATGAGATATTTACATAGTTTAACATGCATTTGTTTCATGAACTATCCTATGAACTTTTGATGTCATGAGCCATTTGTGATGCATTGTTTCATGCGTATGGGTCATGAGCCATTTTTTGATGTCATGAACTTTTGTGAACTATTGATGTGAAGAATGGATTTCCTAATGTTTCATTGATTTTCTGTCAACTTTATACAGGAAAATTTGATAGCATCTGTTATTATTTGATGATAGATTTGTACATAGGATTGGGATAGCTTATACATTATACTTAATATATTTTTACATACATTATATGGCTATTACGGAGTTACGTATAGTTTGTTATGCAAGCACAAGCATAGAGCCAAAAAAACCATGCACAGCTCGCGAGCCAAACGAGCCAGCTCAAACCTACATTCAAACCAAGCCAAGCCTTTGGCTCGTTTCCGTAATAAGCCGAGCCGAGCTGAGCCAATGTTCTAGCTGTCTGGCTCGAGCCGGCTGAGCTCGGCCACATGATCGATCTCATCTAGCAGCAGCAATTCGCAGCAAGAATTACTGTGCTTTAATTTGCACTGTGAAACAGTAACTGCAAATTAAAGCAGAGCCCACATTGGGGAGCTTCCCTTTCCCCTCGGGCACCCGACCATGGCGTCCCCGTGAGAGGGACCGGATGCAGTCGCAACAAACTGGGAATTCCTGCATGCGAAATGGCCGTGACGCTTGGTTGTCGCCATCGGCCGTTGTGAATATGCCACGTCCTTGCTGTTTTGTTGCCTGCATTTGCCGGGTTCCTCTCCCGAACGTGCCTGTCCAACCCGCCGGGACCGGTTCTCTCGGTGCTTGACGTGGTGGGGGTGGGTTGCTCCCCTGCGTGTTTGTTTCAGAGTTAAAGGTTAATGCATGCATGCTTTCTCTTTCGCCTTATCGGTCCTGGTGGTTGGTGTCGTCTTGTGGTAGATCTCCGTGATTTTGCTGGGGGCCGGGCAGCTGCTGTGGAGAGGTGTAGGTATCTTGATGAGAGCTAGCCACATCAATGTGGATGCTTGTTGGAGTGGCCATTCTCCATGGATGCCGTGAAGTGTGAGGGGAGGAGGAAGGCTGCTCCCGTCGTCGATGGTGCCCTGCGACGGCCGCTGGCCCCACCTGAGAAGAAAAATGCTGCCCCGGCAGGCCGGAGAAGGGAGGTGGTCTCCAGGTTCAAGTCCGATGTGCCGCCGGCGCCGGCTGCCGCTGCTTCTACGGCGACGCGATGCACGTCTCCATGTCTCGGCCGGGCCTCTGCAGTTGAAGGCACGGCACTGCCCAAGAGAGCACAGTCAGCTGACAGGAGAAGGTCTTCCACGCCTTCTCCTAGGCTGACGCCCTCCATCATTGCGTCGAGGTCCAGTACACCGGTCCGTGATGCAGCAGCCACCGAGGTACATAGCACTTCTCGTCGTGCAATCAGTACCAAGGCCCCTGATGGCTTACGGGCATCAGCGCGGAACCTGTCTCCCTCGTTTCAGTCGGATTCTGTGGCATCCCCTGCCAAGAAGAGAGACAAGCCAGTCTCCGGTTCATCTCTGGATCAGGCCAAGGTACAGGCAAGCGCTATGGCTAAGAGGAAGAGGAGTCCTCTTAGAGGGAGGAATATTGGCAACCAATGTGAGAATGCTCGACCTTCAGAGACTCCCAATAAGAGGGCCGTCGAGCAGCATCGATGGCCAGCAATGATGAGTGGCCGGGGTTCTGCCAGTATTACTTCGAGAAGCATTGCTTCTGCTCACAAGGCTACCCAATCAGTCTCTTCGTCATATCTTTCGAGAGGACAGTCGCCGAGGAGGGTGCCTCCATCTGAAGGCACAGGCAATGGTTTGAATCAACCATTGAACGACATGGTAAAGAGATTTGCTATGCATGGGAGCAGGAGAGAGGATAAGGCAGAATCTAGCAGTGATGTCTCTTCACAGACATCAGAAGGTTCTAAATCCGCTGGTCGTCCGAGCATGGCTCTTTCTTCACCTGTCCCAATTCTGCATCGCTCGGCGTCACCAAGCAAGGTTTTGTCAGCTGCGTCTTCTACTTCTAGGGCCTTCCAGAGTCCGTCGCGGATAAGGCCTACAACACCTGGCCGATCACAAGGTGCTTCAGCTGGTCAGTCAGGTGTTGCACAACCTGTTTTTAACTATATAGTTGATGCGAGAAAAGGGAAGAAAAATTCAAGCCAGATTGAGAATATCCACCAACTACGTCTGCTGTATAATAGATACCTGCAGTGGCACTTTGTAAATGATCGTTCAGAAGATACACTATCCTTCCAAAAAAACACTGTTGAGGTAAAACTAGCATGTTATGTTTATCCTGCTCTAATCTCAAATTGCTTAAGTTGACTTTGTCAATTCTCTGTGGCCATCCTTATTTATTCTTGATGCCTGTACTTCATTTGGTTTCTATGAGATAATCGTTGGAACAAATCCTGTGAACGTGAAAAATGTACATCTTTCTTGGTTATCTTAAGATTACAAGATGAGCTTTTAATATTTAAGTATATCATATCCTACTTACTTTATTCCACATGTTATTTTATATGCAACTTAATTTTGCTTTAGTGATGCAATTACAGTTTTGACAGCACAATAAGATTTGCTAAAGTTTGTGCTGATGCGACTATTGTTTCTGAGCATTCGTGTTTTGTTAGTTTAATAGGTGCATTTCCTCTGAGTTTTCTTGATTGAGCAATGTTCAACTGACAATGTTTTTTCTCCTCCTGTGACAAAACAGAGTATTCTTTATAGTGTTTGGAAAAGTATCTTGAAGCTGCAGGATGCTGTTACCATGAGAAGAATTGATGTGCAACACCTGCAGCAAGAGCTCAAGCTGTATAACATTCTCAAAGAGCAGGTATATGTTCATGCATCAATTAATTGTTATCTCCAGATTAGATTACATCATGAAATTACTACATAATTCATCACACGTTCTGTTGAAAATAAAAAAAATACAATTCCTGTGTGCAACATGCTTTGAGATTTTGATGTGGCGTTTGTTATGAATAACGCTTGTATTAATCATGAGGCCAATGGACCAATATATATACAAGTACAGATATATCATATATGTAGATAACCCCTTATACAATAAGGTAAATATATAGATAATAATACACATCTAACACTCTCTTCAAATTTATGGTGGATCAACAATATGAAGTTTGGAGAGATAGAAACTAAACTGGGTTTTAGTTTGTGCCTTTGTAAAGAAATATGCAAACTGAAACTCTGAAGGCACATACTGAAGAGCAACAATTTGGTCCTGCACATGTGTCCTCATGTAGAAAACACCAACAACAATATGCTTTGTAAGCTCATACTTCATCGAATCTTTAACAATGCTAATAGCATCTGTACTGTCAGACAAAAGAAAAGTCGGTGTAAAAATAAAACACCAAAATCCTCAAGTAACCACCGTAGCCAAGTAATCTCCGCAGTCCATAAAGGTATAGCTCACAACTCAGACTCAGCACTCGAATAAGAAACTATTGTCTGCTTCTTAGTATTCCAAGCGATGAGAGAACCACCAAGAAAAACACAATAGGCAGAGAGACCGACGATCAGAGTGATCACAAGTGCATGTGGCATTAGAATATGCTTGGAACTGTAAAGAGCTGGTGCGAGGGAAAAAAAGATGATGAGCGATAGTTCCATAAAGATATTGTATAACATGAATAAGATGACTATAGTGGAGTTGAGTGAGAGCAAAAATAAACTGACTCAAAATATGCACAAGGTACGAAATGTTAGGACGACTGATACCAAGATAAATAAGACTCCCAACAAGATGTTGATAGCGAGTAGAGTCAGTAAGAGGCTTACCATCAGTGGGCCAAAGATAAACATTAAGCTCTATGGGAGTCTCAGCTATGCACTGATCAATAAGGGAAGCACGATCAAGATCTTGGATATACTTTTTTTGGGACAGATAAAAGCTCTCAGGCATAGAAATAATCTCACTCCCAAAAAGGTAGCGAAGATGACCCAGATCAGACATGAGAACTAATTACTAAGATGCTCCTTGACAATAGTGATGTATTGAGAATCATCTCCAGTAATGATCATATCATTAACATATAGAAGAAGAAGCGTTCGACCATGAGGTGAAGTGTTAATAAAAAGAGCAGCATCATGAGCACTGGCAAAGAAACCAGCTGCAGTGACAACAGAAGATAAACGATCAAACCAAGCACGAGGAGCTTGCTTGAGGCCGTAAAGAGATCGGTGAAGACGACAAATCATACCCTCAGGAATAGAATACCCCAGTTGTGGTTGTATATAAACCTCCTCACGTGACTCGCCATTGAGGAAAGCATTCTTGACATCGAGCTAAGAGATAGACCATGCCCGAACAGCTGCCACAACAACAAGAGTGTGAACAGTGGTCATGTGAGCCACAAGACCAAAAGTCTTATCATAATCATGACCATGCTCCTACTGAAAACCTCGTACCACAAGACAAACCTTATAACGCTCAAGAGAACCATCAGAGCAGGTCTTAACTTTATATATCCACTTGCACGTGATAGGATTGACATGCGCAGGAAGAGAAACTAGATCCAATGTGCCAGTACGCTCAAGGACATCGATCTCCTCTACCATCGCATGCTACCACTCCTAATGAACAGCAGCATCACGATAAGAAGTCGATTCGACAAGAGCAATAGTAGCAAAACCAAAATGATCAGGATGCTGAATAGACTAGCGATCACAGAGAGAATATCAAGGAGGAGAGGCCAAAGAAGATGATCCATTAGAAGAAGTTAGTGCATCACAAGAATTCTCAACTCACGGACGACGAGTGTAGTGAAAGGATAAGAAGGCATAAGGAAAGGAGGAATCTCTAGAGAGGGTGCCGGTGGCGAAGGAGGCACCAAAAAGACCAAAGGCTGTGGTGGAGTGATGACTATGGGGTGGAAGAAAAAGTCAGGAAAGAAAGTGCTTTGACAAGAGATGTTGGAGTGGAGGAAGGAGAAGGACGAGGATAGAAAGGATGGGACTCATCAAAAGCAACATCTTGAGCAATCCGCATCCGTCGGCCAATAGGATCCTGACAACGATATCCCTTGTGCTCAGCGCTATAGCCCAGAAAAACGCACTCCATGGATTGAGCAGTTAGCTTGGTGTGCTCACGAGGTGCAAGAAGAACATAGCATACACACCCAAAGAGGCAAATACTAGAATAATCAAGGGTCTTACCACAGAGACGCTCAATTGGGATACCACCATGAAGAGCAGAAGAAGGCTGAATATTGATTAAAAAAGTGGCAGTAGAAACAACATCAGCCCAGAAGTGTGGTGGGACAACAGAAGCAAGCATAAGTGAACAGACTATGTCAAGAAGATGATGATACTTTCGTTCGGCCATGCCATTCTAGGCATGAGCACCCAGGCAAGAAAACTGAGAGAGAATGCCCTGTTCGGCAAGAGAACCACGAAGGACCCTCGACATGTACTCCCCACCGGAATCAACATGAAAAACATGAATAGGAGTCAAACTAAGTACGGATCCTGGTGGCAAAATTCTTGTAAACAGAGAGAACCTCGCTACGAGATGACATAAAGCATATCCATGTGTGCCGAGAAAATTTATCAATAAAAATTATATAATATCGATGACCTCCTTTCGAAACAAAAGGAGCTAGACCCCATACATTAGAATAAACAAGATCAAAAAGACGTTGTGACACTAACTTACTGGAAGGATAGGGGAGCTGAAGCGGTTTGCCAAGCTTACAATCCTGACAATTGAGAGAAACATAACTAGACACAGACTCTAAAAGACCACGATAAACTAATGAAGATAGATGTGACCCACAAAGATGTCTCAAACGATGATGCTACTGAGTAAAAGATGTAGTGGATAATGCAGTAGATGCAGAGGTGGTGGTGGAGACGGCAAGACTAGCAGGGACAACAAAAAAAAAGATGAAACTAGTCAAGCTCTTAAATATGTCGTGAGTCATGACAATGAGGGCCAATACTAACTAGAGTTCCCATATGACGATCCTGAATACAACAAAAATCATAATCGAGAATAACATGACAACCATGACCAGTGAGCTAGCTGACAGTTATGAGCTACAAGGTTAGTTTTGGAACATGAGAAACAACAGAAACATGAAAAGAGGAATTAGAAAGAGTGCCTCGTCCTGTGACAGAAAGAGAGATAACATCTGTTGTCTGAATAGTCATAGGAACAACTAGAGAACTAATAGAAGACTGGTGGAATCAGATGTCATATGAAAGGAAGCACCAGAGTTAAGAATCTAAGTTGATATACCTGAGGAAGGAGAAGTAGAATATGGTCTCTCACTAGAAGACTGTGCAGCAAAAATAGACAGTGCAAAAGCTGCCATGCGACATAGCAGTGTGAGAATCTCCTAAGTGTCAGAAACGTCAGAGCTCATCTGAGAGGAGGAACCTCCAGCACCCTTCGGAGAATGGCCACCTCAATGTAAATCCTTCTTTTTGTAGCAAAACTGCTCCACATGTCCATCCTTGTTGCAGTAGGTGCAATGGAGTCCCCTACCAACAGCAATTGTACTGGAGAAGACGCCACTAGTGAAGGAGTAGCTGGAGGCGCAACAGGAGTAGTAGCTAGAGGAGCTGCCAAAACCAAAGAAAACAATGGTGACGGCAGTAGACCCACACCATGAAGACGAATATCCTCAGTACGAACATCTGCAAGGGCCTCCAACAGAGTCACAAGAGGGTGGCGAGCCAGCAACTAAGTACGAGTTTGCTTAAACTCAGCTGGGAGACATTAAAAAGTCGTAGATGTGACAAGCTTTAGGTGAGACTGCTGAAGCTGACAACATTGACAAGTGTGACAAACATCCGGTCCCAAAGAGTGAATTTGTCACCACACCACAAACAATTGGGCATATAATTCATTCACAGTGGCATCTCCCTGCTGCAACAAATGCTCTAACGCACAATAGCAAGATACAACGAATCACCAGATGGCTTATAGCGATTGCGCAGTTGTGCCCACATCAACTGTACTGAAGCCAAGCCAACCACATCCCCAGTAAGATGTACCTCCATGCTAGCAACCAAAATAGCAGAGGCACAGGTATCCTCATCAATCCACATCTTCTAGGCAGCATACTGAGTCTGAAAAGATTTCATAGTATCCTCAAAAGCATCAGGCGCCTCCTTACGAGTGTCTTCAAAAGCATTCTTCGGGAGCACGGGCGCAACAGGTGGAACAGGGTAAGGCGAACAAGGCAACTCATCAGCGAGGAGTTTGACCATGCATGTGGAGATGCATGTGCTAAAACCAAATTAAGACCATCGAAGATCACCAGGTAGTGAGGAACAGAAATGGTGCTCAAAGAGGACGATATTTTTTTTTCTCTTTTTTCTTTTTTTATTGTTACCGGTTTGTATAGAAAACCGGCTTGCATATAGAAGCTATCATTTTTTTTACAGAAACCGTATATATGAATATTCTATTTTTTATTTGAAATAACAAAAATATACTCGCACGAACATTTTTTACAGAAATAGGCTCCAATCGCCTAACAGTCGGGCGACTGCAGCCTATCACCAAATGGTCGCGCGACAAGAAAGCTATCTGTAAGCTGTTGGGCGACAGGCTCTAGTCGCCCAATGGCTTGGCTGTGCAGCGATTGCAAACAGAATGCAGTGTGGGTTAATCTATTTGTGATTTTCGTAGATTATGACTGGCAAATAATCTATTGGATTCGTAATAAGAGTTTATAATCGTTGTATGTTGTTGTAGTGCAAAACAATTCATGAAACTTTTTTTAAGAACGATCGGTATGTACGAGGGTAAGTGATATTGTGGTGTTACCGGGAATTCGTACACGAAGGAGAATTGGTCTATTAATGTTTTTGGATGACTTGCTATAGGAATAATTGAATGCGAAAAAACGAAGAAATAACCTTGTTTGAATTAAAGTAAACTTCATATTACATTGGGAATAACATGCCGCGTAGAGTTTGATTACATACATAACATAGAGCATCATGTGCGACTAACCAACCCAACTGCTCGTACGACCTACTGCGTGGACCGGAGCCATTTTTCCTTTCTTGCGAGCTCGACGTTGAACTCCTTGGCGACTTCTTTTGTCTTGGTCACCATTTTTCTCTTTTTCTCGCGCTGCGTGTGTACGCCTCAAGAAGAGATTTCGTCTCCCGATGTATACGCTCGATTTGCTCGTTCTTGTGGTGCTCCTCCTCTCGGATCTCGCAGGAC
Organism: Dendrocalamus sinicus; assembly: GCA_036346575.1. NCBI lineage: Eukaryota > Viridiplantae > Streptophyta > Magnoliopsida > Poales > Poaceae > Dendrocalamus > Dendrocalamus sinicus. The sequence continues at coordinate 12,179,896 of CM070664.1, forward strand.
CTTATGACATTCCACTCCTCGAAGTCGAGGGCCCACTAGTCCTTTGGGTGGATCTCAAGATCGATCTTTTTACGGTAGCCACATTGGGGTTCTGGGGACTGTGGATACATGGGAGAGACTATTAGTGCGTACTTTGAAGGAGAAAAAGTAGGGAAAAATAGTGCACCTGGTCCTTACCAGCTGTCGATAGATGGCGGTGTCTAGACGGCAGTCGGGATAGTCACTGGAATAGTTTGCGCAACCCTAGTAACATGCGAGCCGCCCGAGCTGCTCGCACCTCCCGGATGATGGCCGTCCACACGACCTTGCACAGCTTCTACTTGGTATGGTTGCACAAGCATCACACACTCGTATCTATGGCGCCGACACCCTTACATAAACCCCTTCCACGCAACAGTGCACATCAATGTTCTCAACTCCCACTGATGTCCGTGGGAGACCGGCTCCAAAACCCTTGTACGACGACACTGCACACCTCGGGGTCCAACGAAAAACCGCGGATAAGCCAGTGCATCACATCTGCGATTCGAGTATTCTTGCTATTCAGGTGTACCAGAGTGGCATGCGCAAAACCACTCAAATCCACACCATTCAGACTTTCACGAATGGTTCTAACACTGTAATGCACTTTCAATGTAGTGGGTTTCGACATTACTGATGTCTGCCTACATATATTTTTAATTTTGCAACTAGTCAAATCATATCGCACATTACAAAAGTACTGATGTACTATAATTTACATTTCACCGATCGTTCGTCTGTCGTAATCAACTACACTAACCTCGTAGCATTAACTTCCTAACGGCAGACCACACACCGACACTGCTCTTTTCTCGCTACTTGAGCTGTCTCCTACTGCAAATAATTTCTAATGGTTTCGATAATTTACATGGTATATCGATTTAAATGCCTATATACCAGTTATAACGGAACACGTGTTTTTCCAACGTAGTAATAACATTACATTTATTCGTAATTAATCATAAATATTACGTATTATTGTTTTATACAAAGATAATTATGAAATTCTTACAAAAATATTGATTGAATTTCGAATAACTACAAATTTCTATGTATGATTAATTTCTACGTAACGTTGACTGAATTTTCTACAACTATAATTTTGTATGCATGCTAATTTTCTACAACTATGTTCACTAAATTTTACACAACTACAGGCTACTACAGCTGCTAATTTTCTAAAACTATATTGACTAAATTTTCTATACCAAAGTTGTACTATTTTTTGTTTACATCTACAATTTTCTACTAGTCCTAACACTAAATAAACTATTCACTTCATATACAAAATTTAAAATACAACAAAAATTTTACTGCGCCATTGAGTGGCCGAGCCCTCTTGGTCCTTTTATCTGCGCTTCCAATCGTCTAACCCTTCGGTGATTGGAAGCGCAGTCGCCTAACCGATGGGCGACTGGTTGTAGTCGCCTGACCGTTCGACGACTGCACTCAATTCGCCCAACGGTCAACGGATTACTTGCTTGTCGCGCGGCTGTTGGACGGTAGGCTCCAGTCACCCGATGGTTAGACAATTGGAATTTATTTTTATAAAAAAATTTCGGTCAAATATATTTCTGTTATTTTGAATAAAGCATAGATTATTCATAAAAAAAACTCCTTTCCAAACTAAATGAACTGGAGAGAAGACTCACGAGGCGACGGCTGGTGGTGACGACGGCGCCGACGACGACTGCGGTGGCTGCAGCAACGGGTGACGGCGTCCCCACCGGGCGGCCTTGGGCTTGCAGCGGCCCGGGCGACGGCGTCCACGCCCTGGCGGCGGCGCAGATCGGGGGCGACCGAGCGGCGGCGTGGTCCGGGACTTGGCGGCGTTGCAGAGGGCAAGAAGCAGTCACGGGCGGGAGGCGGACTCTGGATCGAGGCGGCCTCACGGCGGAAGACGAAGCAGCCACGGGCGGGAGATGACGAGCAGAAGAGGAGGCGGCCTGACGGTGGAAGACGGCGGTCGAGAAAAACTAGGCGGCGGCGAAAGACCTGGATGGCGAGAAAAACCAAGCAGCGGCTGGATGACGGCAAGCGCGTGGAGACGACAAAGCCAGGCGGCGGCTGAAGAAGATGAACCAGGGACACGGGAAAAAAACCCAGATTTGCTCTGCTACCGGTTATGAATAGCGCTTATATTAATCATATGACTAATGAGCTAATATAAATATACAGGTAATAATATACATCTAACAGCGTTAACTACTCTCGACTATTGTTGCAAGATTTCTTTAATATAATAGGGGTCAAAAGTCATCTTAGCTATGGTAATTTTTTTCTAGAGTAAAGTTCATTACCGGTCCTTAAACTTTTTATGCTGTGTCATCCCGGTTCATAAACTTTTAAAGTATATCATCCCGGTACTTAAACTTTCAAAGTGTGGCAATATCCTATGTAGTTGTAGCAGTGAACTTTTTATGCTGTGTCATCCCGGTCCATAGACTTTCAAAAGAAATTGCCACACTTTGAAAGTTTAAGGACCGAGATGACATACTTTAAAAGTTTATGGACCGGAATAATACAGCATAAAAAGTTTAAGGACTGGTAATGGACTTTACTCTTTTTTCTATTGAAAGAAAGAGTTCATTTGGGTTCCATCCCAGATAATCTCAAGTAAACAAAGTTGTTTTCATCAGTTGCTCAATTGTTAACTTCATCTAACTTCACGCAGTTCATAAGGTAGGTACAGATGCTGGAAAGACTTTACATCTATTTTAAAACATTGACAACTTCTATACATAATAGTTGTTAAATTCAGTAGCGTCCATTCTCTGCAGTTGTTTTCTGAGTGCTCCTTATATTGTGATCACAGGAACTTTATTTTTGGCATGCATATGGATGATTTCTTTAAAGAAGAATGAAAGTGTAGGGTAACACAGTTTTTACATTAAGAATTGATATATTATAAATCCATACATTATCTGTTTAGTGGTGTGGGACAACGAGAAATTTGACAGACTTATATTTGGTCCACATCTAGTAGAGAGAAGGGGGGACCGGGAGGCAACTTTGAGGATGCCTCCATATACTTAATAACGATTCTTACATATTGAGGGATGAGAAAGAACTATTATTGTTTTTTTTTCCAAAATGGATTGTTACAGCAACTAAAACTGAGTTGCTGGGGCTCCCAACCCTCACCGACCATGGTAGATGGGGATCCTTGTCCTATCATGCTTTTCAAAAGAAGGCGCCCTGAAAACTAAAAATTTTATTAGAAGAGTATATATTGTATAATCCAACTATGTCAACATGGTGCCCATGAATGCTCATACAGGCTGAATTTTGATTGTCAAAAGTATGCATTAATTTCTTACCATGTTATTGTGATTCAGATTGCTTACCTTGAACAATGGCTGGCACTAGAAGAAGAGAATATTAGTACTTTAGCTGGGGCAATTGAGGCTTTACAGGCAAGCACGCTGTGCCTTCCAGTTACATCAGGAGCACAGGTATATGATGAAGACATAATTGCTTAGTTTCAAATGATCTTTCATTTGTACTTATACTCTCCTTATTTTGTCTGGGATATTGACATTGCTATAATATTAACAGGCAGATGCTGTTGCAGTTAAGAATGCTATAAGCTCCGCTGTTGATGTTATGCAAGCATTGAGTTCTTCAATTTGCTACTTGCCATTAAAGGTTAGATTAAAACATCCCTATATGAGCTGCTTCAGATTCTAATGTTCAATTTTTTTTCAAAAACAAATTTCTTGATAAGCTGAAACCTCTGAATTATTATATACTACTTGGCTCATTATTTGGTTTAAGATAGGAAATCCTTGTTGCTTTCATTGACACTAGGACATATTTACCAGGTTGAAGATAGGACACGTTTGGTTTCTGAACTTTCAGTTTTGGCAAAACAAGAAAAGGCTACTCTTGATGAGTGCAGAGAGCTCTTAGCAACGGCAGCAAAACTGGAGGTACTTATAGATTACTGTCTGGTCAAAACCTTTGGCTCCTAATCAAATGATTATCTAATATTTTAATCCAGTTTCATGTTTCACTTTTTAATGCATCCCCTCGTAATTTCTCCATTTTCTGATATTTAAGAAACCCTGACACTAGGTCCTAGTTGGGCATTTCAACATCAGCTCAGTTCTTACATGGTGTATCTTTGATCAGGTTCAGGAGTCCAGCCTTCTTACGCATCTGATGCAACTGAGGGAAGGAGTTGTAGGATGAACTGATAAGCTGAACAAATCACTCACGTTTTGAATAGGTACAGGCACAGCTATACAAGACCACAAGTCGAGCATACATGCATACATACAATCTTCAAGTAATTAACAAAACTTCTCACGCCACACATCCCATGGAGATCACGAAGCGATGCTCTGCAGCTAACAACTCACGGTGCTTAGAGACGATAGGCTTCGTCAGCTGTAGATGGCTTCATGCTTGGATCAAAAAAAATGTAGATGGCTTTCACCGTACAGTGCACTCCAACCGTTTTCTCTTGTGTGCTCTTCCCTTGTGTTTTAGTGGGTGATAGTTTCTCGTGGAGAGCCAGTCTTATTCTTTCCCAATTCCCATTGTATATTTTGCCTTTGCTTTTTGACAAATCATGTGGAAAGGAGATATACAAAAAGGAAAAAAGTTATGAAATGTTCAATGAAAAGATCTAGTTTTGGTTTCCCCCAATTTCTTCTAGCTTGTTTTTAAGCAGTAGTCCCTTCGATGCTTACCGATTCATCATTATTTTCTGAGAGAAAGTAGCACACAATCGCATGACGCGACCAGCCTTTTCTGCGGATGAGCTGCGCAAGCAGTTGACTTGATGCTCGCAACAGCACAGAGGGAAGTGAAGGGAAGCGTGAAGAGCCGAAAGGAGGAGCAAACAAGGGCCCGGGCTTCTCGGCTCCTGCGGCAGTGCGGGCTGTAGGATGCAGCGCCGCCGGGGAGAGTGAAGCGCGCCGGGGGAAGCCGAGGCCACCCCAATCAGTACACCACGCGGGCCGCTTGGACCCGAACGTTCCGCCGCGCCGGCGATGCCCGTGCAGCGGTGCTCCCGTCCCTCCTCCGTCCGAAGCCGAGCCCGAGTCCGCGTTCGCTCGGCCATTCGAAACAAGGAGGCCGCCGACTCCATCCGCGGCCTCCGCAGCAAGCGAAAACCCAGCGCGCGCGCGCGCCCGCCCGACGACAACTAGCTCTGCTCCGTCCTCACGGACTGTCGCCGTCGCCTCACCTCACCACCGGCCGACGCGACGTTAACTGTAGCACTTGGAGTTTTTGTTTCCTAGTGCAGTAATCGTTCCGCACGTCCAGTAGTTCTTGGCTTCTTGCTGAATGGTTTTGTACGTTGCGCAGCGCATTTGGTTGAGCTGTGGCTTCAAAAAAAACTCATGGGCATGCAATGAAAAGTTCTATAGATTGTGTAATGTGAAAAACTGTAAATTGTTTGGTTCAAACAAGTATAAAACTTACCTCCTATCTCTATTTTCCTTGAAACAACTGTGAAACAGCTCTCTATTTTTACCATTTCAAAAGCGAAAGCAAAGCCAAAAGCCAAAAGCAGTGGTCTAAGATGCTTTCAAAATCAGACTACTAAAAGTAGCTGCTTCTGAAAAAGCAGCTTCTGGTTTCCACCCCTTTAGTTGGCTTTTGGCTTTTTGAAAGCAAAAGCAGCTCCCAAAAGCTCAACCAAAGGCGCCCTAAGTTCGTGAGCGTGTATCTAGACGTATAGAGTAGCTTCATATTGATGTTACGCATGCTGCTGGCATCCACCCGTCACTTGGGCTTTTTTTCTTATGGTTGAAAAGTATTGTACCTGGCTGAAAAAACACTATAGCTAACAGAGGTTTATTTAGCATAATTAAATTTCAAAAAAATAAAAAAAATATGTTAGCCCATTACGTATAATACAAACGAATACAGAAAAAAGAACCGGCAAAAAAGCTCAACAAAAAGTCAAAAGTTCAGAAAAAGACAAAATTTATGAATAGTGAAAAATAAGCCAAAAGTGAAGCCGAAACGAGCGGAGCTTCGGCGGTAACACGCCACATGCTTTGCTTGCACAACGTACCGACACTTTGGCTCTGTTCTTTTCAGCTTCTAAAAACTGTTTTTCGGCTTTTCTACAGTAACTAGCTTTTAAACGGAGTATTTTTTCAAGATAGGGTCTACTAGTTAATTGTAGTACATATTTTATTGACTTCATTTATATCTGTAAAAATTGTACGTGAGTTTTTGTTACTTTGTAATCTCTCGTACAAACAGCCCAAAAACCATAAGGCGCAGCCAAAAGCCACAAGTTGCAGCCAAAAAGAACAGGCCCAAACCTTGAGAGTTCCAACGAGCATTGCTTGTCCGGCTTGTGACTGTATTAATCCCAGCCCAGCAATTCCAACTGTGCCCACGCTACTGCGGGTTAAGGTGTCAACACGAAGGAGTCTTAGGCAAGTTCTTTTTAGCTATATCTTTTCTCAAACAAATAAGCTATAAGCCGCAGCCGAAAAATGCACCCTTAATCAAGATGTAACCGATGTATTTTTCTAGAGTTTTTTTCTTTTGGCTAAAATGGAAGAGTAACGGCTAGAAAAAAGTAGCTTTTGAAACAAAATTAGAAAAATAGACACGAAGGAGGCGACAGAGGCTGACTGGCACTTATAGAAGCAACTTAGAGAAGTCACTTTTAAAAGCAATGGTGTTCTATGGAACCATGTTAAGAATGTTAATGGTCCATTTGTGTTAAATAATTAACAATCGTGTCGATTTAATATTTCAATTTGTGAAAGTTTACAAGTTTTCGGATTTGCTGTCAAGTAATAACAGTCTGATTGGCATGCAGAGGCGGTTTGACTGTTGTGCTGGAGTGGTTTGACCAACCTGGGTTGGTCAAGCAGTCAGAACGACATGAGTGTTGCAGTCTGACTAGCTCCCCTATTACCGTGGTTTGACCGGGGCGGTTCAACCGGCCAGTCAACAGTGGTCAGACCAATTTGGTGCGAAGTTATCCGAAGGATTTTGGATATTTATGGGAATTGGTCATGACGTCATGGGTTAAGTTTTGGAATCTTACGACATTGCATTCATAGTGCATAAAGCATATTTGGACTAACGTTTATGAAGAACTTGTGTCCAAAAATAATTTCTTGATCTTAGATGTGTAGAAAAGTTTGGAGGCAACCATGATCAACGGTGTAGACTGGGACTAAGCCCGGGGATGGGCTAAGGTATGGTCAAGGAAGTCAGGAGGGATAATCGAGTTTAAGCAAGACACTGAGAAGACAAAAGTGCTGAAGGGAAGATTTGAGCAACGGTTCATCGAATGGTGCGGTAAGTGCAAGTGAGGAATAATTAAGGGAATTGGCATAGAAAGACTTACTGATGTGTGAGCTATTAGTGAACCTACATATTGTAAATATGGGGATTGCTTGCAAAAGAGGAGCTGACTATGGACTCGGCTCAGGAAAGAGATGAGGTTTACGGTCAAAGTGAGGGTATTTTGGTGGAAGCTAAAATACCAAAAATGGTGATGTGACTAAAACTGCGATATGGACTGACCAAGCCACATGGTACAACCCACTATTCAAACTTTCCTTCAATATTTTCCGTCTTTCTCGTGCCATGTTTGAGCTCAGTCATCTCACTTGGTATACTCGGTCGTTCTGTGCCTTAGCTCCTCCATGACTGTAGCACCGATCGTCACCATTGACTATAGTTGACTCCAAGCGACCATGTACATTTAAAGTAAAAGAAATCATTTTCGGGTATAAATTCTTTATAACTTGATCCACGTTAGCTGTAACATGCCCATGTAACATAATTACACTGACCTAGTTTGACAAAAATCATCGCAAGACACAAACCTCCAAAATTCAAAAACCCAGTCGAGAGCACACATGCCAACTAGTTTGATTGCACTCCTATACCAGTCAGGCCGCTGACGAGTCTAATCAGATCAATTTTAGCTATCGGTTTGACCATTGGAGAGGGCCGATCTGACCGACCGGTATGCCGACACTTCTAAAAAACTGACAAAATCTATAAACTGAATTTCTAATATTCTCAAACAATAACGCTTGATCACAACAAACCCTAAGCGAACACCGGTGGTCGCGAAACATGACGGGCTCACGTAGCGCCACACGTACACGCGCGGTATGTATGGTCCGCAGCTTGTTTGGGTTGGTTCGAGTTGATTGGTTTTGGAGCAAGTTGTCCTGTAGATGTGGTCCGTAGCACGTGGTACCATACCACTGATCGATCAGATCGGCCGTCCACGTGCTTCGATTGAATGCCAACTAACCAATAGCCGTTGGTGTGACGGCTGGGAAAAAGGAGAAAGCCTAAAGGTTACAGGCTCACTTATACAGTTACGTCAGCCGTGGATCGAGACTAGGCCACGGAACTAGTGAGGTGTTCGTATTTTATGCACAGTTACGTGAGCCGTGGATAGAGACCAGGGTGCCTCTTGGTTGGGTTGAGATAAATTAATTTATAACTAAAATTATATTATAGTTAGCTGAAATTACACTGTAGTTGATGATAGATTATTTGACGTAATTAAATTTTAAAATAGAAAAAACAGGTTAGCCTATCACAGACAACACAAACGAATACGAGAAAAAAGAACAGAAAAAAAACTCAAAAAAACTAAAAAGTCAGAAAAAGATAAAATTTAAAATAATAAAAAATAAGTCAAAAATCAGATGCTCAAATCAAAATGAGCAGGGCGTAGGCCAAGGAACGTAGTAAGGTGTTCCTATTTTTTAACGGATTTTATATAAACGGTACTTTAAGCTCTGAACTTATGGTTATAAGTGTGTTGCTTAGAGTAGTTATGCGTGGGTTAGAGGTTTTTCTTTTTTTTTTAGGCTTTAGCCAGTGTTTTAAGATGGCCCAGTTTTTTTAAGTTGGTGAAAGGACGTAATTGGCCTTTTATATTAAGTCACATATAATAGGGTGACATAAATTATTTATAAAAGACGTTATATAGGAATTTTACTGAGGTGGATGAAAAAGAAAGAAGACAGAGAATGAGATCAACTGTAATTTTATAGAAGATCGAAACGCGAGAAAATAGCCTACTATAGATGGCTTTTGTCTCACTGTATTAATGTTGTCTATGAATAGCTTGCTATAGATGGCTTTTGTGCCATTGTATCAATGCTGTCTATATTTTACAGATAATTTATTATAGACAACTTACATACAACCTATTATAAAATATACCTTTTTGCTGTCTATAAATGATATAGGATAATATTATATATAGTAATTGTCTGCACCACTATAGATACTTTTAGTATAGAGATTTACTGATTAATCAATCTATCGATCCTCCGATCCGGAATCGCACGTGTGCTTCGTTTTCAATCGTTGCCAATTAAGCAGCAACCACCAGCACCAATAAACGACCGGTTAGAAAATGACGATTATTGACAGTTTGTAACCAACACCCAACAGTTAGCTTGGAGCAAAACTTAAAACCTACTGTTGGTGCAAGGGTCAAGGAGGCCGTGCCAGGGAAGCACGTGCATGTGCCTGTTCCGCACTTAATGCAAGGTGAACGAACCAACCGCCTGTGCATGGTGGGGTACTTAAATTTGTGGCTTTCATTTTTTTACTGTTTGAAGTTTTTATTGTACTGTAGCTTAGGATAGTTTTTAGATGTAATTAAAATTAAAAATTTTTAAATGGCAAAAATGTTACCTTATCACGTATAATACAAAGGAATATGAAAAAAGAAAAGACAAAAAAACAAAAAAAACGAAATTAAAAAACTAGAAACTAAAAGTCAAAAATTGAAACCCAAATGAACAGAGTAAGCTATCTAGCTTTTGGTTTCTAAAAACTAGCTTTTGAATAAAGTAATTTCTCAATATGGTTTCTATAAACCGTTCGTAGGAATAATTGTAGGAGCCGCTTTCAATAGAGTGGCTTCTTAACACGAGTGTCTCTTACTCCCTCAATCTCTCTTATAATCAAACAAAAATAAAAAAGTCACAACCAAAAACTAAAAGCCACAACACTTTTGAAACAAACTTAGGGTCCATTCATATAGGCTTTTAGGTTTGGTTTTTGGCTTTAACTTATGAATATAACAGCTTGTAGAGAGACACTCATATGTAATTTTGGCCAATATAAATAAAATCGTTACAGTATATATTACAATCGACTAGTAGATCTTGCTTTTAAAAGACATTCTGTTTGAAAGTTAGTACTATGGAAAAGTTATTTTTGTAGAAAAATAGCTTTTTAAAGTCAATGGGTGGGTTCTTAGTACTTACAGCTTATGTACGGATAAACAGTAACGTGCCGTTAAACGGTGCGTTTTTTCAAGATAGAGTCTACAGATAAATTGTAGTACAAATTGTATCGAGTTTAGTTGACTAGCTAAAATCGCATACGACTATTTTTCTCTGCATACTATCTTTTACAAACAGATGAGAATTTAATAACTATAGCCATAAATCATAAGTATCAACTAAAAGAACTCATCCAGTATAAATATAAATAGGACCTTAATTGTTGAGAAACAGAGCATGCTGGCCGTGGTGTTCAGTTCACGGTTTCCACGCCGCACACTGCTTCATTGCTTCACACTTCTTGCACGCTCACGGATTGATCGGATCGGGTCAAGAAAGTACATTTTAGGCCTCTTCTTTTTTTAGTTTAAAACTGTGGTTTTTGGTTTTTTATTAAAATTTTTAAATTTTAGATTGTTTGTGACAGAAATTACTGAGAAATACTCATTTATGATTTTAGCTGATACAGATGTTAAATTTTTAATATATACTATAATTAATTTATAGATTCTGTCTTAACTTTATTTGAAAGTTATGTATTATTGTAAATACTAAAAAATATTTTTAAAAGCCACAGAGAATAGACCTTTGTACCCTCTTTGGACTCAGCGGTAATAGGCTAAAATAGCTAGTGGCCTGATCTGTTACACGAGTACGTAAACATTAAGAATTAATCAAACTCCACGCGCAAAGCTTCCGCGTGTTCTGGAATTATTGGTGTCAACTGAAGATGTTTGAAAAACACACACACAAATCGAGAAACGATTAGTTCACCCTAGGATATTTGTGGTTTTGATCTTTTAATTTGGAATTTTTGGATGAATTGTTGAGTTGTAAATGGTTGTGGACTGGTCTCCATGTATCCGAAGTTGTACTTCGGTCTGGGATCAAGCAGGTGTTAAATATTCCACTGGATCATCTGCTATTCTGCTGTTATGTGGCGTTTCTTCGCTGTTTTTTTTTTACTATAGGTAGGGGTGAAAACGGTCGGAAACGATCGGTAGGAGGTCAAATCACTTTCAGTTTCACATTATTTTCTCGAAAACGAAATCGATACGATATTGTCGGAAACGAGACGACATCGATATTCGGTAAATTCGAAACGAAACTATTCGATCAAAAGTGCATCGATAACGATCGAAAATCATAAAAGCGATATCTAAAATACAATAAACACACCAATCGCACAGCATGACAATAGATGTATATATTAACCTAGGTCACATGAAAATAATATCTGTAGTAATCATTTCAGCAATACCTTCGCATGAAGCCAAAGAATAAGCAGGGCTTCAAAACTTGTCACCCCCTCTGCCGAAGCATGAGCTCAGTGTCTTTGTGCCAAAAGCATCATTTACATAAAGGTCAAGAATGGATGCAAGCTTCTTAGCAAACTCAGATCATTCTTTTCTTCCTCCTTGTAGAATCTAACATTCTCTAGGAGAAGAACACGCCATCTAGCAAAGCAAAGACCAATTTCTCTACTTCCTCACCAATGCGATCGTTGGCCATCACAACCTATTTATGCATAGAAACAGATGTAGGAATATAAGAATTGCTCTTAAGCTAGATGTTGAAAGGTACTATTTATAAAGCAATGATTACACCAGAATGGCTCACAAGCACAAAGTCGATCACAACATTAAACAAATGCATTGGTCCAACAACCACAATTGAAGAAGTTCATTTACAAAAGAGGAAAACAAACAAACAAGCGTGTTAAGTAAAAAGAAGCGGCGGGCAGGTTGGAGAGGCACCCTTGCATTTCAATCTCCCGCAATTGAGGTACAACTACTTCTCATGCCACTACGTATTCTAAAGTAAACATTCGGCATGGTTACATTCATACATTACAAAATGGCTACAAAATTGGAACAACTGATCTAATCAGTACAAATTGACTCTTATCACTATCACCAATTGTCACTATCACAAGATGTCGATTGGTTCAGATATACTAGCAAGAAATCTGCAAAGTCGAAGGAAAACTAACTCAACCTCACCGTGAACCTCATCCAACGACTAACAAGAAACTAATTGCAGTGTCTCGATCGAGATAAAGAGTTGCAATTCGACTTAAATTACAGATCTACATATACGAAATTAATTTCGACAAAGACAGATGGACCACCTTTGCCTCATGTTCACATCCTTGAAATAAAAGAATACCCAAGTGTAGCAATCGCTCTAGTATAATAGTATTCACTACAATCCTAACAAAAGCACCTATATCTCTTTTTATAGCCATCGATCTAAATTCGAAAGAACACAGAACCACTCAATCGCATCCAAATCCTCCAAACATGCATCCAATCCCTATTAACAAATCCACGATTAACTTTATTGATCGCGCAGGTATGGTGCGGATCGAAGCGTGGGTGCTCACGGATGGTCGCCAGATGACCTGGCGCCTTCTCGCGGAGGAACTTGATGGTGGGCACGGAGGCGCGGGTGCGGTGTCGTCGGTGATCTTCTCGGTGTCGTCGAGCGGCACGTTGAGGTCGGCGCGCACGAACACCTTCTTCCCCTCGAGATCCGCCTCCCCGTGGTGCCGACGCTCCTCTTGGTCGCCATTCCTCCTCGCTCCTGGACCAAATCCGACGCCGCGAGGGTCACACAGCTCGCGAGGAGGTGGCCATGGATCCAAGGAAAACGGCGATCGGAGGAGGGACTCACCGAGGAGAAACCGGATCGAATCGCCGCGATTTGGGTGCGAGGCGGAGTGAGAAGACGCGGCTTTGGATGTGGCGACGCGAGTAGGGCGCTCCGTTTCTTTATAGAGCGATGGGAGGCATTATTCGGCGGATGGAGGCGGCGCGCTGCTGGAGATGCGGATGGAGGCGTGGGATGGAGGCGTGCGTGGGGATGGAGGAGGAGGCGGCGCGCTCCATTCTGTCGTCAGAGAATGGAGATGCGGATCGGCGGATGGGTGTGGCCGTGTGCGTGTGCGTGTGGAGAGGCCGAGAGGCGAGACGCGAGAGGAGACGGTCGACGGAGACGCGCGACGCCGAGACTAATAGGCTCGGCGGGGTTGCTCACGGTAATTACCGACGGTAATTACCGATTAAATACGGTATTTATCGAAACGATCGGAAGAGAGTTAAATCGTTTCGTTTTCATTATCGGATATTTTTACCGCTTCGCTTCGTTTTATCGCTTCTCATCACCGTTTCCGCTTAGGAGAAAAATCGATAATTTCTCAAAACGATTTTCGATAACCGAGAATTACCGTTTTCGTTTTCAGCCCTAACTATAGGTGATAGCTTTTAGCTATAATTGTGGTTTTTATTTGCGTTTTTTAATATAGAAGCTGACAATAGACACCGATATAAATAACATATATAGTTTTGGGATTAAGAAGCTATTTAGAGAATTCGATTTAAGAGATTGTCTTGTTTTGACATTTGTTTTTCTAACTCCAAAAGTAGAAACCGAAACAAAACAATAGGGCTTAGAATAGGACCGACAACAAAACTCTCCCCTTTTCCTGCTGAATTCAAACTTTATTCAAAATCTCTGCCCAACTCTGTGCCAATTCTGTGTGCATACCAGTCCTTGCTAACCACGCACGCTCTTATGAATTGGCATTATCCATGCTCTGCACTTCTATGCTACTGTAAAAAATTAGGACTACCACTAGATATCTATTACCCTTATTTAAATCTATACCCATACTATTAGATAGGGTAGAGATAAGAAATAACATACAAATTTAGATTTGGATATGGAGCGGGTAATACACATTTACCCATCTTTACCCACACCCATTCAAACATAAGGTTAAGAGTGTATTTAGACTATCCATAGACTTGGACTACCCATACTCAGTTATAGTTTACTATGAAAGCATATAGAAGCTATCTGTGCACCTTTGTCGACCAATTTGCACAAAGTAGTTCTTCTATACATAATTATTTTCAACAAATTTCAGTCGATTTCGTAAAACTTTTGTGAAGTGAATGCGAGGTTGAAATTTCAATTACCGAAGTATATGGGCCCACATGTGCGTCTAGCTCTGCCAATTTGCATAAAGTAGTTTCCCTACACGCAGAATCATCTCCAACAAATTTTAGTCGATTTTGCGAAACTTTTATGGTGTGAACACGAACCAAAGTTTTACAAAAACTTTCTTCATAAACCTCTTTGACTTAGCTCCTTATTTTTCTTCTCCTTTACCCACTGGGTTACCTAAACCCATTAGGTATTGTGAGAGCATGTAGAGGTCACCCCATGGTTGTGATGAGTAATTGACCCTTGCATTAGAGTTTATATAGAGGTTAAGTTTGGTTTTTGAGGTTTGTGCAGAAGTTGGCTCTCTGTCTATGAGTTCTAGAGCTCATGCCTCTTATGACTTGGTGGTCGACAGAGGCTTTTATGACTTGGTGGTCGGCAGATGCTTTTACGACTTAGTGGTCGGTAGATGCTTTTACGACTTAGTGGTCAGCAGGTGCTTTTATGACTTTGTGGTCTACGACTTCTGTTTACGACTTGGTGGTCAGGAGAAGTTTTTACGACTTGGTGGTCGGCAGGAGTTCTTACGACTTGGTGGTCGGCAGAAGTTCCTACGACTTTATGGTGGGCAGCTACTCTTATGACTTGATGGTCGTAGCTTCTGCTGGTCGTAGCTCTGCCTGGTTATGATCGATAGTCGTAGTCGATGCGTGCACTGGTCGTAGCATTCTGCTAGTTGTGATCGATAGTCGTATCACTTTGCTTACTTGTGATCGATAGTCGTAAGTCGTAGCTTGTGCTCTCCTTGGTCGTAGCATCTATTTCATGGTCGTAGCGACCTGTGTAATGGTTGTAGCATCTGCTACATGGTCGTAGCATCTGTTTCTTGGTCATAGCGACCTGTGTAGTGGTCTTAGCAGTTTGCTAAGTGGTCGTAGACTGCTGGTAGGATCTCGTGAGCTTCGAGTACCTCATCTCTTGAGCATTCGTGTACTCATAAGCTGTACCAGTCCAGTCATGAGCTGAGGTTGTTCACTAGAATACTTTTTGATTGTGCAAATTGATGATATGTGTGTATCGTGTGGTGTTATGTGATAGTTTGCTTGTTAGTGTTGGTTACAGGACTTCGGAGCTAGGTCATGGTGAGGCGTAGGAGGACCGGGACTAGGCACAGGGAGATATTGAGGTCTAGAACGGTCAGGGAGATGCCAAAGATGATCAGGGCTGGTGAAGTGGTTGCAAGCCAGGATGACAAGGAACCAGAGTGGGAGTTACTCGAGGTGGACATGATGGGCAACGGCGATGTGGACCGGGACTAGGCTCAAGGAGGAGTCGAGGTCCAGACGGTGAAGGATGTCGGGTGCCGTTATGCGCGAGGAGAAGCATGCGGTGCGCCAAGTGACTTGGGTCGTTTGTAAGCGAGGATGGTTTGGTGGGATCCAGACGCGTGAGAGGCTTGACGACAAGTCATTGGGGCCACATGTAAGCTGCTTTGAGAAGCGTGCATGAGTAAAACCTAGTGTCAGGTGTGGTTAACGGGTTATCCCCAATTTGAACTAATGGTTGGATCTATTAGGTCTATGGTTCGTTTGTGAGCCTATAAAAGGGGAGAGGAGGCAGGAGTTAGTTGAGGCTTGAGGCAGACCGTGAGTAGGTCTGGTAGTGGCTAGCTCTTCCTCCCTCCATGGTTGTTAGGTTGGAGAGTGGGTGTTGGCTCTACAGTTAGAGCTTGGTCCTCCTAAGAGAAGTGGTTATGAAACCAATCATCAGAGCAATATATCAACTTTCCATCTACTGCTTGCATAGTCTTTATCTGATTAAGTTGGCTTCGATTTGGTTCTTCCTCTGTTCTTGTTGTTCTTTTGTTCTTTGGTTGTTTCTTTCCCGTCTTGATCTGAGAGGAAGTTCTTGCTTGCTTTGTTGATGATCTGATTTGCCTAGTGTTGGGGAATCATACTCAAATCTATCTTGGCTATTCTATTTCCACTAGCGTGGTTTGATTGTCTTTTCACCCTCTCGACTTCAATTTTGTGCGCTCTTGGTGAAATTGCATAAAGCTTTCTATTTGCTTGCTAAGTTTTCAATCAAAGAGTAGAGCAGCCTCTTGAGACTTTAGTCTTGTTGTGTTCAAAGTCTCATGACCAGATGATGTCTTAATCAAAAGTTATGTGGAGTTTGGATCTTGCGGTCATGCGCTACTCTGTTATTTCTCTATTCTTCCGTTTCGGTTATGACCACGTCTAGTTAGGAACATGGTCAATTCTCCTACTGCATTGCTTTGCTTTTTGACCATGTTAAAGTTTCCGGTCGTTGTGTGATCTTTGGTTTTCGTTCTGATCTGAAATAGTCGCGATGTTTACTGTCTGAAGTCTCGGTTGCCTTTACAATCAGGTTGGTTTTGACCATAGTCGAGTTTTAGATCATATCGCTCTGTCTTCGATCACATTCGGTCTTTCAATCTCTTTGCGTGTCTTCGACAATGTCGGCTGTTCGACCACCTGTTGGTTTACTAGCACATAGGTTATGACTACATTGATCTTTTGGTTGCAGTCTGGTTCCGACTACGTTGGTTGTTCGACCATTCCATTGTCTCATGACTACGTCGGTTATGACCACGTTGACCAGTGTGGTTGTCAACTGGTTCCGATCACGTTGGTTGTTTGACCACTCGTTGGTGTTCGACCACATTGTTGGTGATCACGTTGCTTCTGACTGCACTAATTTTTGATCACATTGCTTTTGGTCTCAGTGGTTATCGACTACAGTGACTTCTGTTCGGTAGTCAATTTTTGACCATGTTGAACTTTCGACTAGGCTAATTTCCAACGAATGGTCAGTTTTTGAATACGATAATGTTCATTTGGTAGTCGATTTTCGATCACGTTGTACTTCTGTTGAGTAGTCGGATTTATGACCACTTTGTCAGTGATCGACCATGTTATCAAAACTCACGACCACGTTGTAAGTTTCAACCACATTGTCAGATTTCAACCACTTTGCTTTTCTTGCTCTGTTCGTCCTGTCTCTTTGGTTTTCAAGTGGGATTTCAACTCTAATTTTTATAGCTCGATCTGCAGCTATTAAAGAAAAAAAGTATTGAGTGAATACTTGGAGAGAATTTGAAGGCACCATTCACCTCCCGCTGTTGCTTGCCCGGTCCTACAGGTATACTCTTTTTCATTTGGATATATGTAATATCACTTCAGATAAGTATGGATAAAATTGTTGAGGAACCGTCGCTGGCGACCAGCCCGATCAATTCCTCTACTATGCAAAAGACAGATCAATCACAGAAGATGCAAATATTAGATTGAAACACAGAGATAGGGAGAACTTCTGGTCTTTCTTTATTACTTTCTTTTTCTCGTGCGTGTACAAATAGCCAATAGTACTCCCTATTATAGCCTAGTGCTGAGGTGCCCACCATAGGCCAAGAAGCCCAGAATCAGGTTTCCTAACATAAATTAGGTATGAGTTTGAGTTACCCATATGCTACCCAATGGCACCCTATGTAAAATACCAGTTTGGTTTCAGAGGGGAAATTTTCTCAGGCACTGTCGATACTTAAAATTTGAGTAGTGCTAGCGCTACAATTCAACTTATTTTTATACTAATGTACTCCATCATCAAGAAGATTAGCCTGCCCTGCACGTCTTTTCTACAAGAACCGTCACTGTATCAATTAATATATGTTCTTGTACATGCAAGCACGGAGATAATTAATTAATCTTGAACTATACCGTGGCGAGCTGACAAGGACATGTGTGGTTTTGGAGCAAAACAGAAGGAAGCAGCTGAACCACGGGCCAATTGGAGGCTACGGAAACCACAGCACGGCACAATTGCCAGCTCGATCACATCAAAACCATGTCATAGTGAAACACTGAAATTACCTTGCCATTTATCAACAAGGCAGCATCGACGGAGCCAGGCCAGGCCAAGTACTGGAAACTAAAGCCGAAGCCTTTCCTCGCTTCAAAAAGCCAAAGCCTTTCGGTTGCCATTCGTCCTCTCCTCCACACGAAATTTGTCTATATATACTCCCAGCTAGCTCCACAATCTCAGACAAACACACACGCACACAAAAGCTAGTGCCTCACACGCTCACACGTACGCAGCGAGCGAGCGAGCGAGCGAGCGCGAGAGAGAGAGAGAGAGAGAGAGAGAGAGATGAAGGTGGAAGTGGTGGAGTCGGCGCTGGTGGCGCCGAGCGAGGAGACGCCGCGGCGGGGGCTGTGGCTGTCCAACCTCGACCTGGCCGTGCCCAAGACGCACACGCCGCTGGTCTACTACTATCCGGCGCCGGCGCCGGAGCCGGCGCAGGGCGGCGAGGACTTTTTCTCGCCGGAGCGGGTCAGGGCGGCGCTGGCCAGGGCGCTGGTGCTGTTCTACCCGCTGGCCGGGCGGCTGGGAGTGGACGCGGGCGGGCGGCTGCAGATCGACTGCAACGGCGAGGGCGCGCTCTTCGTCGTCGCCAGGGCCGACTTCGCTGGGGAGGACTTGTTCGGGGACTACGAGCCGTCGCCGGAGGTCAGGCGGATGTTCGTGCCGTTCGCGCCGTCCGGCGAGCCGCCCTGCCACATGGCCATGTTTCAGGTGACACATCACAACTCTCTCTCACTTCACTGGTTTTGTCTTGTTTCTTAGCCTGTCTCCTTGGGGTGTCTTTGCCATGGACGTATCAGATTTGGAAAAGTGCAAATGGCAACAGGATTAGTTGGACGAATGGTGTTATGCTCTTAGTTGCTTGCCAATATTTTGGCTTAAAAATCTTGTCTTATAATTTATTTTACACTATAGTAATTGAAAATACATTATAATTATTGGTAGCTTTTTAACGTAATTAAATTTTAAAAAATTTAAAAAAATATATTACCACAAACAATGAGAAGGAAAAAAGATAAAAAAAGGATAAAAAAGTCAAATTACTAGAAAAAGATAAAAGTAAGATAGTCTAATGAACTTATGTACGGAGCTGTCCCTGCATGCCCACAGTCATTCAACTGTGATCCTCAAGGGATCAGACATAGTTTTTTTTTAATCAAACAACCGTAGTGTGCAAAATTGGATCCTTTGCATTTAACAACTGTGATCTTATAGCATCAGGTACTATGCATGTAAAATTGGATCCTATTCAAAGTGGCAAAATTGGTTACATGATACTTATCTTTTGTGATATTTATTATAAGATATTGTTTTTTTTGTGTCTTTGCTAAGAGGCACTAAACTTTTTGTGGCTCTTTGTTAAAACACACTTCGATCAATATAATATCATTTTCAGCTGTAAGAGGAGAGAGAATGTTAGTGAAAAGTCCATCTGGCCCTTCCGACCAGACCTGTTGCTACTTGGTCAACACAATTGGGGATTGGAGATTTCGGCTAGGGTTTTTGGGGTATAAAATGGTGCGGTACGGTTGGAACGGGTTGGATAGCTAAAGTCTAAGGGTATCTGATTTCATTTCCAAAATTTTCTCTTTCAATTATACCGAAAATAATATTATATTAGTCGAAATGTGTATCAACAAAAAGTTATACAAATTTAGTGTCTTTTAGTAAAGATACAAAAAAAACCAGTATCTTATAGCAAATGACACAAAAGATAAGTGTTCTATAGCTAATTTTGCCTTCAAAGTATAACACCAATCATTGGTAGGTTAGTAAGAAAGTTAATAAAATCAAAGTAAATGTTCCGTGTCATATTTTAATTATGATCTAACCTCCTAGATCACGGGACGAGACATTTGTCCTATAGGATTATTTTTGGTTGATCGTATCTGAGCTAGTCCCATACATAATCATCAAAATCGCATATATGCCGTTGTACTTGACTATAGAAACCCTCTCAGTTTTCACAATTTTTATAAGGTGATGTACTAGCGAGAAATATATATTATTCTGGATCCATCCACCACGGTGGGGTAAAGGTCATGTTGGTCCATTGGTGAGGGGGAGGACTGTACATAGAGGAGCTACCTGTTGCATGTGTACATATATAATCTCTGCATTGACACATCTTAAGAATGGAAAAAAGAGGAAAAATCGACATGTAAAACCGTTCGAGTGTTGGGATTAATCGCGTCCGAATCTGATGATCTCAGAATTAGGACACGCGCGTAAACAATGTGCGGATGGATGAGCCAGAGCAAAAGCATGCACTAGCGTCTGTACTTTTGAGTTACAGCTTATAGTTTTTGATCCTAATATAAATACTTGTGTGAACAAACTAAAAGTTGATAAACTATTTCTAAAAATTATCTCGTTAAGCCGCTTGAAAACAGCAGTGAAAAAACTGTTTATTCAAAAAAAAATCATAAACTATAAATTAAAATAGCTAAAAAGGACAGACTCACCGTTTCTGCAATTCTGTGGGCCTAAATTTGGAGAAGGAAGAAACAAATTGATGCAAGGACATTGAAATAAGATTGTTGTTCGTGATCGTGACAGCGTTTAGCCGTCTACATCCTCATCCCGTCAATGGCGACATTTCTTGGGCCGAACACGCCAGCTAGCCGCTGTAATCGCCAGCAGACTTGCATTTATAGAACATGCAGACTTGCAGCTTGTATTATTGGACATCTACTCGTATTTTTATCCTGTGGCTGGGGCCCAGACGTCCAGCTTTGCTATCATGCTGACATAAATACCTGGAATATGAACGCTTAGAGCAAGTTTAATAGAAGATGTGGCTGCTACCTCTAGGACTAGTCAAATAAGCAAAAAGATTACACGTGGCTCATGGTGGAGGTAGCTAATACAATAAGTTGAGTAGAGGTTACCTCTACTAAAGCACTCAAACATTTAATACTTGCATAAATATATCAGGGGTCACCTCTTGCATGAAGCGCAGCTTGCCTCTCTCTCCTCGTATGATGTGCTAGATGTCACCTCTTGCATTTTTGCTGATGTGGAGGAGAGAAGAGATGAGAGAGATGAGAGCTTGGTTCTCATGCAAGCAACAAGCTGGGCACGGGAGCCTATGCAGTGGTGGGCCAAGATAATAAATGTATGTGAGGAGGAATAGGAAAGAGAATGTGAGACATGGTACCACATAATAATAAAAAATATTTTGTAGACAAATAGAAGACAAATTATTGTATAACTTGGTTCTTATAACTTGACTTATAGCCAAACACTTGGCTCTATTATTGGACTTGCTCTATAACTTGACTTATAGCGTTTAGCCATCGTGCACGATGGCGTTGCCGAAGAAGTGGCGCGGGACATTGAAATAAGATTGTTGTTCATAAGGGGCGGCTTGCCTCTCTCTCCTCTTTTCTCTCTCTTCCACATAGGATTGTGTTGACGTGGATTTCGCTAGAGGCGACCTAGTCAGCATTATTGTACTTGCTCTTATATCTAGTTATCTGCATGTAGTTCTTTTTTTTTTTTGGCGAAAGAGCAATCCAATTCACCCTGTCATCACTGGTGTTGACATTTTGGACTTTGGGAAAGAGAAATCATACATTCTATCTTATCTTGTGCCTTTCCAACTTGGAAAGTAGTTCTGGGCTTTTGGGTTAAATAAATCAAAAAACTAAAATAATCAAAATAAATCGGAATTAAAAATTAATATGTTCTAAGTGAATTTTGGCTTAAACTAAATGACAAAAGCTAAAGCAGTTTGAAGCGGGTGCGCTTAGAATGGTGCATCGCTGCTGGACAGAGTGGGCTTGCGTCCTCTTCAAGACGTGTAGTTCCATCCTAACAATTTTACAGTTAAGATGAACACGGCGAAAATGGGTCTTCTGTTAGGGGGACAAATAATCCGGGTCCTCTGTATGTGAGGCTGATGAGTATGAATTGTTGGTGCATGGACGCAGGTGACGTTCCTCAAGTGCGGCGGCGTGGTGCTGGGCACGGGCATCCACCACGTGACGATGGACGGCATGGGCGCGTTCCACTTCATCCAGACGTGGACGGGGCTCGCGCGGGGGCTGGACGCCGCCGAGGCGTGCGCGTCGCCGCCGTTCCACGACCGCACCCTCCTCCGGGCGCGCTCCCCGCCGCGCGCCGACTTCGACCACCCCGTTTACTCGCCGGCCTACCTCAACGGCCGGCCGCGCCCCTTCGTCACCCGCGTCTACTCCGTCTCCCCCAAGCTCCTCGCGGACCTCAAGTCCCGCTGCGCGCCCGGCGTGTCCACCTACTGCGCCGTCACCGCGCACCTCTGGCGCTGCATGTGCGTCGCGCGCGGGCTCGCGCCGGGCTCCGACACCCGCCTCCGCGTGCCGGCCAACGTCCGCCACCGCCTCCGCCCGCCGCTCCCGCGCCACTTCTTCGGCAACGCCATCGTGCGCGACCTCGTGACCGTCAAGGTCGGCGACGTCCTGGCGCAGCCGCTGGGGTTCGTGGCGGAGACGATCAAGAAGGCGGTGGACCACGTGGACGACGCGTTCGTCCGGTCGGTGATCGACTACCTGGAGGTGGAGTCGGAGAAGGGCAGCCAGGCGGCGCGCGGGCAGCTCATGCCGGAGTCGGACCTGTGGGTGGTCAGCTGGCTGGGGATGCCCATGTACGACGCCGACTTCGGCTGGGGCGCGCCGCGGTTCGTGGCGCCGGCGCAGATGTTCGGCAGCGGCACGGCGTACGTGACGCAGCGCGCCGACAGGGACGGCGGCATCGCGGTGCTGTTCGCGCTGGAGCCCGAGTACCTGCACTGCTTCGAGAAGGTCTTCTACGGGGAGTGAGATCCATCGATCACTAGACAAGATTGACGTCCGTTTGTAGTGAGTTTCTACTGTTTAGTTCGGTGTATGCAGTGGCCAAACCAGGAATAAAATGAAGAGCGGACTGAATGAACTAAGATAAAATTGGTAAACATAGTCTTGCCCAGTTGTACCCTTCCTGTGGGTAGTCATCTGTCATCCGTATATCAAAACTAGCATGAACATTTAAAATACGTGGAACATACCACGAAGGGGCTAGCATGAATCACGAGGCAAATGCATTCTATGACATTTAATGCCTTAAAAACATCTTATGATTCATCACTAACAGTCTAACACTACATAATATCTAACAATTAATAAATAATACTAAACATTGAATAATAATCACTAAACACAGCTTCAGTACAGAGATAATTATACTTGAATTAATAAATAATACTATTTGAGTTATAAAAGATATACCTTGAGTCCTTAAGGTCCTTGACCTTTTGACCCTGTCGTCATTCGGTAGACCGCAGGCAGCAGGCACAGTCCCCTTCTCCCCCACGCAATTTCCCCTCTTAGTTCTTCTCACAACAACACCGCTGACATGACCTCACCTCCTCCTCAAGCCTCCATAGCCGGCAAATCTCCCTAGCCCCAAGCACTTCTCAGTTCTCCCCTCCCCCCAGCGTGGCTAGGCCTCTCCGCCCTGGTTGCTCGTGTGGTAGCGCCCTCGCCATGGGCAAAGGCAGATCTGCTCCCATGTGGTCACGTCTCGCCGGCGCCGCCCTGATAGATCTGCGCCCGCCTGGCCGCCTTCCTCCACTGGCTGCTAAGCCTTACACGATGCCCCTATGTAAGATCTAGAAGGCCAACTAGAGGGGGTGAATAGTCGTTTCCAAAAATTTTCTTTTTAATTAAATTCATTCTATTTAAGTTATTTGGCTAAAAAAAGAATATAACGTGAAAGCTTAAATCAAGTTGGTTTTACCATAAACAAAACCTAAATCAACTAGATTCACCTAAGTGCACCAACAATCTAAGCCTATATTAAACATTTGCAATCCTAAGATGACAAGTAATCAATTTAATTCTATGAATGTAAATTACTTGAAAGTAAATTGAATACAAGCGAACAAACCATAATTGACATAATTCCTTTTTACCATGGTGCTGGGAGACTTGCCGGTCTCCTCTAATCTATGTTGAGGTTAGCCCAATCGAATTGGACCGGCTTTATGAATTAAGCCGAAATAGCTCAATCCACTAGTGGTAGCTCTTTCCTGCTTCGGGTAGGTGAACTCTAACCTTCATAATTTTGTCGGGTCTTCTCACAACCTTCTTTGAGAAGATCACCGTGCACGACACCTTCAACGCCGACTAGGAGTCACCAAACTCTAAGAGTAATAAGTCAAGCCCCTCGCTTGACTCTCACCACATGCAACGAATGCACAATCTCAAAAGGACACTAAGTCCAACTCTAGATGCAACACATGCACTCTAGATCACTCTTCTTGCTTATAAGGTGCAACACATGCACAATTGAGAGGAAGATCTCACACTATCTCAAGAGAATAGAAATGGGTCGAGTAACTACATCTTCAACAGGTGGGGGTATTTATACCCCACACAAGAAAACTAGCTATTAGAGCCAAATCTTTGAAAAATCATGATTATCAAAAGTACCGGCTGCAAAACTGTGGTACTTTTGCTCCCCTCGCAATGGTAAAAAACTAGCCATTAGAAGTAAAGGACCAGTCGAATTCGGTAATTTCGCTGTATAATTTTCGGTAGTTCCGATCATCGGAAATACTACTCCCACATGCGGAACAACCACTCTCGTGGGGAGGAGAAGACCACTACACAGATGCCTATCTGGAAAAAACATATTGCTACACATGTCGGATGTTCCACAGATCAGAAGTACCGCTCACACAGAGCTAGCAGTTCCGCTCGCTGATTGGACCGCTCACACAAGCCGATCGGACCGCTTACACGAAGCTGGTCAGAAGTTCCGATCATCGACTACACTAGTTTCTGACTAAGCTGGTCTCCGACCACATTGTCCGGATCGACCACACAGGTCTCAGACTTCGCTGGTATATGACCACGCTGGTTTCCGACCACGTTGTTCAAATCGACCACACAGGTCTCTGACTACGCTAATTTACGACCACATTGGTTTCGACCACTCAAATCTCAACCATGTCGACTATGTCGATATTCGACCACGTTGGTCTCCGATCACACAGATTTCCCACCACTACGTCGGTTTTCGACCACGTTATCTGGATCGACCACGGTAGTTTCGACCACGCCGGTCTTTGATAACACAGATCTCGATCACGTCAGATTCGACCACACTGGTTTTGATCACACAAATCTCAACCACATTGGTTTTCGACCACACAGGTCTTCCAATCACCAATAGATGCGGTAGTTCCGTGATTACAACGCCGGTAGTTCCGATCAGCGGTAGTACCACAGACTACACTGTGGTAGTTCTGATTTCCCTAAGAAGTGCATATACTTCAATAGATTTTACAAAACATATTTGCAAACTACATTATCATGCACATAAGGATTATATATAGTATAAATAACAGGAGCACCATGGTGCCTAAACTCTATAATTGAGACTTTCTATTCATGATTGATTCAGCATGCTAAATCAATGACTTCCTTTCCAAATCGATGCTTTTTCAAATTAATGAATGTTAACGGGTTTGCCTGATATATTATATATCATTGCACTTGCACACATCTAAAAGCAATATAAAGGCAGAGAGACTTAGTGTCCATGGTGCCCCATTTCAACTTGCAAAACACATTCGCAAATATAAACCTCACATTACAAAGAATAAAGACATAGACTTCAAACACTTGCAAGAAAACATTCGCAATGTATAGTGTCATCTTACAAGGGTTTAACACATGATCCACAACTATTTGCAAAATATATTCGCAAATACAAGTTTCATACCAAGGAGAGCGAGAGCAAGTGAGGTTGAACTATCAACACATGATGAGACTCAAGCTACTAGATATGACATCTCTTAATAGTACGATAACTTATATTAGCAATCCGGTCTTCCAACCAAACACCAAGATCGGTAAAAGACTAGAAACATATCCTTAGCCCTAACTAGACATACCTTTACCTTGAGTCATCACATACGGTTTTATAGTATAAACCATCTGTGAAGGATTATTACAGACGGCTCGAACTAAAAACCATCCGTGATACTCGTACATCACACACGGTTTTATCTACCAACCGTCTGTGATGAGAAAGTATCACAAACGGTTCTATATACTAACTATTTATGATACTCGCCCATCACAGACGATCAGTAGCTAGAACCGTCTGTGATGTGCGAGTATCACGGTTTTTGTTCGAGCTGCCTGTGAAAGTGTTCTTTACAGACGGTTCTAGTTGTATACCGTCTGTGTTGTGATTATCACAGACATTACAACCTTCGATTATCACAAAATATAAATTCAGATAGTTCAGAAAAACTGTCTGTGATGACAGTTCCGAACCGTCTATGGACTCTTTTTTGTAGTAGTGACTAGTATAAGCTAGCTGTGCATGCATGCACCCTCCGGCCGCCTTCAAAACTTGGCGATCTTGGGCGCGACTACGACTGGGTTCTGCTCGGCGATTCGCTCGTGGTCGGCCTTCTTGCAGTCAAAGCCACAGCCGTGCGCGTCCGCGTGCCGGTGCATCGAGCAGAACATGCCGCCGCAGCGACACGCGAACCCCAGCAGGCCCACTTTCTTCCGGCACGTCGCGCACCTGTTCGCCGCCGGCTTCTCCATCGCTGGGGCCGGCGTGGCGGCGGTGGCATCCTGAAAGCTCCCTACTTCCCTGTGCGCAAGCGACGCGAGCAAGGCCTGCATCCTCTCTACTTCGGCGGCGTTGGCGACCGCGTTAAGGTGGTCCCGGTAGCACCGTGAGCATAGGTTCTTTGTGGCCGCGACCCCAAAGAACCCACAGTTGTTCGCGCACGGGGCCACGGCGCGGGCGTGGCGGACGAACCTCAGCTGCTTCTCCGCCATCAAGATTGCTAGGGTGCACAGAAACTTGGAAGTAGAGAGCCTAGGTTTTCTTGCGAGGAAGACGCAAGATTCTTGGACGTGGCCGCCGCAGCGCGCCCTTCGGGCCAGTTTGTAGACGCAAGGGCGTGGCGCCACCGCCATTCAAGGCGGACTCCGAGTCCGACTCCCACTCCCAGTCTGCACCCTGACGCAACGCGGCAACGGTATCTAATTTACGTCAAGACCCTTGTACCTTTTCTATTTACATCAACACCCTTGTGCCTTGTCGCATTTACAGCTAAGTCCTTGTACCTTATCCCGTGTGCGCGCGCGGCTTCCGAGCTGTTGTTTCGATGGCTTCGCCGCCGTCGGCTCCGCCCTCTGTTCTCCTCCGCATCCGCGCGCCCCCCTGCAGCCGCAGAGCCCTCCTGCACAGGCATAATCTGCACCCATCTCTCTCGCCAAGAACTGGTCGCCGTCCCCTGGCAGCGGCGGCGGTGGAGCAGCTCGCGCCGCGTCTGCCGGGGACTGGCCGGAGCAGCTTCGAATTCGCGTGCCGCTGCTCCTACGATCCCAGGAACGAGCCGCCCGCGCCTCCGCCCGATAAGGTGAGAGCATCAACAGGTGTTATGATGAGCACGTTGGTGAAATTTGTGAGCTTTTTAGTAAGAGTTCAGTTGTGAATTGCGATTAATTCCCTTGCGATGATGTTCTGATAGGAGCAGAGCTTGGATGAATGGCCTGCCCTTCGCCGGTGGGATGTACCATGGGAGTGGCCGACCGTTTCGCTCACAATGGTGGCCTGTGCAGTAAGGTACTATACCTTTTGCCGATTGGTACTGTGCATTAGCACTCCAGTCACAACACTGTGCAACAAGAAATTTCGGTTATGTATATCTCAGTTAAAATCGTAATAATCTGTTCTCTACAATGTTGTAATGAGTCAGCGCGATCGATTTCTCGTGATTCACAATTATTTGAGCATTTTGAATATTTTTTTGAATTGTTGTAAATGCCTCCCTTGAAAAAAAAAGTTGAATTTTCTTTAGATAGCTTTCTTCTGACAGGAATGGTTGAGCAATCTGTACTGGAGAATCTAGGTTTTCAAGCTGGGGAGGCAACTCTAGATGAGAAGGCGGAAGTACTCTTTTTCGGACAATTGTATGGATCTAAGTTCCTATTCGTATGTATGGATTGCAACAGATATTGCAACTCAATTACTAGATCATCTGCGTGTAGTGAAGACTATATATCACCACGATATTAACTTGCCTTTTTCTATTTTTGCAAGTGCAGTAGTGTGACGGCAGTTGTGATTGGAGTTATATTTGGCATCACCAATACCTTTCGACCATTCTCAGATGATATATTCTGTTATGGTCAGAACATGATCTCGTTATGTTTATTTCAATAAAGTTCTTGCTTATATGATAGGCACATAAAACTTTCTTTCCCAAGATCAGCTTGATAAATAATTGGATTGTTATGGGATATTTTTATGGAATGGAAATTATGTATAATAGATTTCTGCTGCTTTCCAGACTATGATCGTGGATATTTAGTATGATCCCATTTTTTTTAATCATTGGACAATAGTTATTGATGCAACTATTTTTTTGAACTTTCAGATTTTAAGGAACCATTTAAGCTGCAAAATGGTTGGCTTCTGTGGGCTGGAATTGGCCTCTTTGGTGCAATAATTTCTATTGCCTTAGCTGGAGCTGCAATGACTTTTCTGAATGGTGAAACTCCAGGGAGAGAGGTCTATGCTTCAGCAACTAGTCTCCTGTTGTCTTATTGAGCACCACCTTTATAAGTTGACAACCCTGGTTGTTATCCCACATCATTGCTACTTTGACCAAAAAAAATGTCCACCTCCATTGTGCAGTCTGACTTTTATCTATCAGGAAAAGTATGGCTGGCGAATTAACTATCTTCTATTGTTATCAAGGATTTTGATTACATTTCTATAGAAATTATGATAAAAGTTTCTTCCATCGGCCATTCTTTTGGTCTGTAGTTTCATGCGTCTAGTGCTTTTTTTAGATGCACAGGAAGAAACTGTGCACTTTTTCCTTAAGGAGGGGCTGAGTATCAAACCTGGATTGGTAATGGTGGCCATGCACCACTGTGCAGTGTGTGCCCACCACTCCACCACTGGGAGTTTCTCGTATTTAGTTCCTATATGCTTGATGTTTCAGCACAACATAATCTGTTGGATGAAGCAATGGAAACTCAGAGAGACCTAGAGATATTGACAGCACTCAAATGATGTGTCCATTATACTGTTTCAGCTATATGATTTCCTTGATATTATTATAAATGAATAAACAAGTGTAAATTATTTTCTATATCAAATAAATGTGAAAGACTAGCATGTTAGTATATCAGTTTACATTTCACCTGTAGTTATCTACTTCTTGAACATCTCCTTTCAGACTGACTCACTAGTCCTTCTATTGCCATTGATTGGCTCATCGAGTATCAGGTATCACTTGTCTGGACTTTTTTTTTCATAAGTTATTGCATATAGGTCAGGTAAAACAAACTTACCTGACCTCTGAACTTTTTCTTTATTGGTAGCACTGCCTGTTTGCTGGGCATCACTGGGGTTCTGGCACCAATTCTGGAGGAAACTGTGTTTCGAGGATTTCTTATGGTGTCCTTGACTATGTGGTAAATACAAATATAGTATTTTTCTTGGTCCGGAGACTTTCTCTTAAATGTTTATCTGTAGAAGTATAACATTATATATTGGTGCATTCTGCAAATTTGTATTATTAAGCAGTGATAATATGTTACTGATACAGGTTTTCTACTCGTATTTACTTTCTGATACAGGTTTTCTACTCCAATTTCTGTGCTTATTACTGCTGCAGTGTTTGCCTTCGCCCATCTTACACCAGGAGAGTTCCCACAGCTGTTTGTGCTTGGTAAGTGCCTACGTTGATATTAACTACGCTGGGCAGGACACTGCACAAGGTAGTGCCAAGTGCTCCAACCCCACCATCTCAGTGTAGTTACTAGTTAGGTGTTGCCCCGGATTAAACATAATCACAAACAACTGCAAAGGCATATTGATATGTAGAATTTGTTGTGTTCGCATGATTTAACAGTGTATGGGTGACTATATTTCCTCCATCCATCGAATGTGCACAGGTGTTGCACTGGGATTTTCATATGCTCAAACTCGCAATCTTCTCACTCCTATTACAATACATGCTATCTGGAACTCTGGAGTAATATTGTTGCTAACCTTTCTTCAGGTATATATTGTCTTTATCACTATTTTGCTCTATATTTTTGACAATTCTTGGAAGGATAGCATTGATAGTGCTGGACAGAAGTAGGGCAATGCAGCTAATTTGCTTTTATAAATCTATCTACTAAGTTATTTGGCAGATAATTCCCTTTATAGATCTATCTATTAAGTTATTTTGGCAGCTAAATCACACTATACTACATGGTTTTCTTAGAAGTACTTAAAATTAATGTAAGTGCTTCGTTATTATGCTTCAGCTGCAGGGATACAATATCAAGGAGCTGTTGCAGGCATCTTGAAGGTTTCACTTGGTCAGCTTAGTTTTATCTTGTGCTGCCTTGTGTATGTTGTTATAAAAGACACCTAAGAAGAGAAATATGCTCTTTATACAATCATTATTTTACCATTCATGATGAATGTATATGATCTGATCAGGCAGTTTTGTTTACCTTTTCAGTCAAGCAGTTTGATATTTTGCTCTGTTATGAAGCACTTCCGATGTTTTGTATTCATAGTGCTTGCATCTATGTGATCTTTGATGATTTCATATATTTATAAATTTTAAGAAAAAACATTTGGTGGATTGCTGTATAGTCGTCCTAGTTCCAATAGTTTGTATAGTGCGCTGATTTTTTATGTTCTGAAGAGGACTGTATAGTAGAACATAATCCTGGCCAATGTAAAGTATCTGATTAGTACATTTCTGTCATTGTTGTCCACTCTCCATGAACTAGATAATACTAGCAATCTACTCTGCAAGATACATTCTGCTCACAAGATTTATGTTCTTTATGTGTTGTTTCCTCGATAGTCTGGATCACTAATGTGGATATCTATTGGAAAATATTCCATCAAATTATATCTTGTTCCCTTCATTCATAGTTTTTAATGATCTCCAATTTGACCAAGAAGGACTCAATCCCAAGTGCCACTTGTAGCTTTAGAATCTGACAAGTTTCCCCTAGTTTTTTCCTTGTTTAAGGAAAAGACCAATCACTTTTACTTGCTTGCTGACTCAAAAATGAAAGGTGTAACACCCCAGACCACACACTGGGCTCGGAGTGCTACCACTACTCCAAACGGTAGCACTTACATTTGTTGCTGCTAGAATCTGGCAGCAACTCTCTGTTCAACTCATCGACGCGATAAGCACACACGCTTACTAATGAACATTGAGGCAATTGTACCAGTTTACCAACTATCGAAAAAAACGCATGAGTCACATAATGCATAGCATTTCTGTGAAGACACACTTTCAATGCTAATTACCAAAGCACGCCATTAAAGTTTGATTATATCAACTAAAGGTGACCTATGGATTACTGTTCGCATGTAAAATAAATGTGCTACTCTTGCCCACGCGTGTCGCCTTCAATTCACCTAAAAACAATAATAAAGTTAGCGTGAGTACAAAGACTCAGTAAGTACATAATAAAATAGTGGCGACTACATAACAATCCAGTAAGCTCCACATCCGAGAATTGTAAAACAATTTTTGTAACTGTCAATAAAACCCATATCCATGAACTGTAAACATAATCTCTGTAACAGTTTCATTGTCTCCTTTTTTCATGCAATGCAATGCCCACATACACCTTTTGAGCTCATATCGGTATAACGGAGTATTCACCCGTCGATGAACCACCCTTGCCCCATTCTCTTTCATACGTGGTTTCAAACTTTATTCCCGTGGAGTGCCTACTATAGTAGGTCTTACTCATAAGCGTTCCGGATTAGTCATATAGCTTTTTCACCAACCTGGCTCATGCACTCTGGACTAACTATATGACTTACCACACTGGCTCATCTGCATTTTAGATGATGCAACATTCTTTCAACTTTAACAGTCACCATATTTCAATCTCCTCTTCCGTGGAGTGCCTACCGAAGTAGGTCTTTATCCTCCCACTCCCGCGAGATGCCTACGAAATAGGTATTTATGCTCCCACTCCCGTGGGATACCTATTGAAGTAGGTCTTTATCTTTCCACTCCTGTGGGATGCCTACCTAGTAGGTCTTTATCCTCCCACTCCCATAAGATGCCTACCAAGTAGGTCTTGTGTATAAGTGCGATGCATGATGCAATGCTTATCCGACATTAGCAATCAACCATGAGCATCACTCATCCCAGTACAACCAACATGTAAGCAGGGATATCATTTTATAAAATATTGTAAAGCATAGCATAGAAAAAATAAGTACCAGGCATTCATCACAGTCCACTATTCTACCATGCACTTGCCTGCTTATCCTTGTAAATGATGCGTAGATGGTTCCAAACCAGAATCTCCACCTGTACAAGCATCATCCCATCTCAATACACCATAGCAATACACGCGTACACATATGAACACCATCGTTTCTATGTGCAAAACCAACACAAACAATCCCTCTCTCACTGGACACTTTCCGCTATCCCCATGCTCAAACGACCAAATGGTAAAGATGGCATCATCTATATTCGTGAATAACATTTATTTGCGCGTGCTTAATCTCTTTCTCCACTTTCTTTCTTTCCTTTCCCATTCCTATTTTTTTCTTTCCTTTCTCGTCCTTTTCTTTTCTCTTCTTTTCTTTCTGTCCCTTTCTTTCCTCCTCTCTTCTCTCTTCTCTCTTTTGCTTTTCTTCTCATCGGCCGAAGCCCTATCCCTTGGCCATTCGGTTTCTTTTCCCCCACCTCATCTCCCCTCTCCTCTCATCTCACCTCTTTCTTCCCCTAACCCAAGCATCGTTGCCTCCTTGGGCTCAGGCGCTCAGGTGCACCGGCTTGGCCTCCTCCGCCGGCGGCGGCTCCTCTGCACCCCCTTCTGTCGAGCTCCCCTGCGTCGCTTTCGGCTTCCCCTTGGTTTCAGCTAGGGTTTGGGGCTGAGGTGGTTCTATGGGTGCGTTGGCCTAGGTTCACTGCCGGTGATCCCCTCGGTTTTCCCGTTTGTTTCTTCTCTCAATTTCGCTGGCTCGACTAGGGTTGTGCACATCTCAACCAAACCGAAAAAACCGGACTGAAAAAACCGAACCGAACCGGTCAACTCGGTTTGACCGGTTTTCAGTTTTCGGTTCGGTTTTTACATTTTAGGTTTTTTTGGTGTTCGGTTTTTCGGGAAAAACCGAAAAACCGAACAGCCGAGTTCTCAATTTCTCGTGGGCTGAAATAGCCGATAGGCCTAGCAGAGCAGCCAGAGCTATATAACTTCGGCCTTTGCCTGTCACGCTAGGAGGAACGAAGAATCGAATCCACGGCCCATCCACCAACTGAATCCTTCCGTGCCTAATCAATCACTCAACTCAACCACACTATTGCCGAACACTCGGTGCCTGAACACAGCATCTGTATTGTACGAGCGATTGACTCGTGATTTGCAAGGAGGCACCTCTCTGGAGCTCATTGGTCATTGCGCTCGCCCTCTCTTGTTCCGGTTTTAAGTCCAGGCTTTTAAGTTTATTATTTCTTAATTTCGTAGTATATATACTGTCGTCTACTTGTCTCGCTAGTTGCTATATCGTTTGCAATTTGCGTTAACTTTGGTAAATATGGTATTTACCGATACCGTACCGAAATAAATTGGGATTTACCGATACCGAACCGTATTTTCAAAAATACCGTATACTACCGAACTAACAATACCATATTTGCTGAATATACCGTATATACCAAACCGATTTTACCGAACTAACCGAATGCACAGTCCTAGGCTTGACTGCACATTGGCCTCGGCACATTCCTCCCTCGGCTCCAGCTTGAGTGGCCTCGGGTGCCTCGACCATGGCTCGTCGGCTCGGCTATTGGAGACCTCGCCGCCGCTTCCCTCGGCTCCGGCTATGGCCCCTACTGGGGCTCTTGGTGTCGCCCTCGCTGCCTCCTCGACCGATTGCCTCCCTGCAATACTTCTCGGTTCCCCCTTCCCCTACGCAGGCTGTCAGCTCAGCCCTGACCTCCGACATTGACTTGGGTGCTTTGAGGGTCCCGCTTGGCCGTTGTCAGGCACCACGACTTCGGACTACCCCACGGCTTGCTACGGCTTTGCTAGCTCACCTCTACTTCCCTTCTTACTCAGGACGGTCCGTTCTCCTCCCCTTACTACATGTATTTCGTTTTAACTTCTACTTTCATCTTACTCTATTCTCATGCTCGTTCTTGGGAATGCCTACGGGCGTCGCCGCGATGGGACTTGGTAGGGAGACATGCGCCGGGGAGCATGCTCTTCCTTCCAAGGGTGCCCAGAGGCTCCTACGGGCTCGCCGCTGATGGTGTTGGTGTGTGCTGTGTGGTGGTGTCGCGCTATGGGCGGAAGGGAAAATGGGTTTGGGGAGAGCCTTACTTGGTTCGGGTGGGGGGGGGGGGGGAAGGCGATGACGATGGTCATGGTGGTGATGGCACTCTGCACGCGTTTCCATTGGCCTTTCTCACCTCCTCCTTGCCCCAGTCTCGTTCGGTGTGGTTCCGATGGTCCTAGGCGGCTTGTGGTCGCCGTGGACTCCGTCCTCACGTCATCGGTCTTCCCCAACTCCCCAAGCTCCTCTCCTTTGCTTCTCTCTTCCTCACCTCCTCTCTGTTTCTGGCCTTGTGGGTGATGGTGAGGGTGCTCGGCTAGCTCTTTGCTTGACTTGGTTTTGGGCAAGCTCTTGGCCTTAGCAGAGGGAATGAATGGAGTGAGACCTCCTCCGTGAGCTAGTTGCCTTTTTGTATGGTGTCTTTGGCCCTGAGGCTCTCTCTCCTGGCTTGTGCATTGCCCAAGCTGCCCTTGCCTTACCACTTTGGTTCTCTCATATGGCTGTTTGCTCAAGGTCCGTTGGTCCATTGGGGGGGGGGTGGGGTTCTCAGCACTATTTGTGGGCTTTTCTACTGCGGAAGGTAAGTCGGTAAAAACGTCGGCATTGGATGTTTCTATTGCCGAATGATGATGCCCACATATGTAAGAGGCGCCGACCGGACTGGACAGTCTAGGAACCTTGGTGAGCGTTATTGCTTTGGCATTTTAAAGCCGAAGGGTTCTGATGGCAAAATCTTTCATTTTCCTTTATTTTCCTTTGGATTGTTTCGTTCCTCGCTTTTCTTTCCTACTGGTATTACAAAAAGGTGACACTTTCTTTCATTTAGCCAACCAATGTGAACTCAACTGGATGCTTTAGGGCCATCAACCAATTTATTTGGGTGGCTAGGGAAAGTAAAGCATGCTCGATGGCTCTCTATAAGAATTATGCCCAGTCAGTTAGGAGTAAATGGTGCATTATGTTGCAGTAGAGTGATAAGCTGTCATTGTGATATTGACCCATGCTGTTACTAGTCTGATTAGTATATGCGTGTGTGAATGCAAACTTACATTTAATAAAGAACATGATATGTAAGAGTGTCTTGCAAGTTATGAAATTATTTGTATTCTACTCGAAAGGGATCTTGTAGTGAAAATTTGGGCCGTTGATGAAAATCTACTTGTAAATAATTTTTATTTCCACAAAAATGCCAGAATTGCAGCTATCTACAATAGAAACTTTGTTATTCTTAGAAGAGTAAATTGCACTTGGTAACTTGTCGTTTGTTTCACTTTGCACCAAGATTAATTCATATTTTTATTTTATATCAGGGTGGATCAAATAAAATTTCACTTTGCACTAGCCCTAGCTCAAACCGGCTCTACATAATGACATGCCGGTATACACAACGTTTGATTGCTTTGTTCCTTCAATTTGATTGCTTTGTTTGAGATTGGAATTGATTAGCTAGTGCAAAATAAAATTTTATTTGGCCCACCCTGCTGCAAAATGAAAGTATGGATTAACACTGGTGCAAAGTGAAACAAATAATAAATTACCCGGTACAAAGTATAATTTACTTTTCTTAGAACAATAGTTGTCGCTTATATATTGGACATGCATACTTCCCTGTGCCTCAATAAATGTTTTTTAGGTTATTCGATCAATACTCCCTTCATCCAGTGATTGTCCGTATATTTCTGAAATACTTCACTTCCCCTTACTTTTTTCGTTTCCTTACTTCTTTTGGGTCTCTCTTGTAAACTTGTACCTTTTGGAGCTATCAGGCTCTCAATCTTTCAAATCTCAATGTTAATGTTTCTTTTCCCTTTGGAGTTTCCGTATGAATGCAGATAACTGAAGTGATAGTGACATCAAGATGCAACCCCAGGTGGGCTATCATGATTGTATTATTAATCAGCAGCTGTTGCTGGTGTCTTACCTGGTAACGTTATTCCAAGGGGGAAAATAGCTTATGATTTTATCATTTGGATGTTAGGTGTTACTTTCCGAGCAATCCTTTTTCTGTCGCTATAACAATCAGAAGAAGATGCCTGCTGGATTTGGAAGAATTGCAATGGAAAATCCTGTTGTTCATGCCATCGTGTGCATGGATAAAGATGGCAGGTGTAAAGAATGTTCCTTGTATGATAGCAATTGATCATCTGGAGACTGCGAGATAATCTTCTTGGTAGGACGTTTCCTCCATCTTTTGATGTTTTTACACTACTCCTGAAAAGATTAATTCCCCTTGCAATCGGGCATGTAAAATGAGATAGAAATGGCTGTATTGTTGTTGATCTGTCACTTGTAGTGGATTCAAGTACTTCCAGATATTAACCAATTTTTTGGTTTTTTAGATAAGGATCACTTTTTGAATGTTCTTAATATAAGGATCGCATTTATCTACTTTATAAATGTGACTAATACAAAGCAGGGTTTAGAAAACTGGTTCATAACCCTGTATCTTTGTTACCATATCACTAAGTAAAATGAAAATTAAGTTGAATTTGTGCAATTTGTGAATTGTCAAGCTCCATGAATAACGGTTTGCTTCCAAACAATAAAATTGATGTACCTATGTTCATTTATATGAACATGCTATTATGTAGGATTTTCTGAAGAAATACGAAGCAAGTACTTCCTAGGTTTTCTGCTCAAAAGGGCTTATTTTGAGTGGCTTTTGGCTGAAAATCACTATAACTGGCTGAAAAAATATTGTAGCTGACAATAGTTTATTTAGCTTAATTAAATTTAAAAAATTAAAAATAAAAACAGGTTAGTCCGTCACATATAATGCAAACAAATACAGAAAAAAGAGCTGGCAAAAAAGTTAAAAAAAGAATGGAATTGTTGAATAGTGAAAAATAAGCTAGAAGTCAAAAGCCGAAACTGAAATGAGCGGGACAGATCCACTTAACAAACCGTTCCAAGGCAATGCTTCAATTGCAAGATTCCTATACACTCCATTGGTAATTGATGAATAGCTCGATTGACCCAAAATTTAAAGCACTATTGACTTCTAGCCGTACAAAAGTAGTAAATGATAGTAGAAGTTCACCTAGTGCCAAATCTCGCTTGATTTGGAAGAAATGAGGTTAACGAAATGTGGTTTACACGGAACACCAAATTTGCGTTTTTAGGGGATGGAATACCAAACTTGGATTTCTTGGAAACATCCCTTTATTTTCATACTAACATTTAATTGCTTTCTATAGTCTGATCAATAAAGAAAAATAAAATTAATATCTCATAGTATTAACTGCACGATGCACAAAATTAGCTATATTAGATAGAACATTGCAAAGTCAATTTACAAAATATGCTCTGATAGGCGATAGCTACTGGAAAATACAAATAACAAAAGAGTAGTGCTATTTATGATGGTTATGTGCTCTCTCAAATAGTACTAAGCTGCACAAATTCTAAAGCAATATTGTTAGTAGTGGAGTAGTGAGTGGTTGCGGATCAGGCCCTTGGTAGGCCTTAAAACTTCTGTGATTTTACTACTCCGATACAGGTTTTAGTTTGCCGTCATGTGCAATGCTACACTGTAGAATCAAGTTAAATATAGAGAATTTTACCGATATTAGCAAATATTTCTATTTTGTGCCTTAAAGAGGTTTTCAATTAGTTAGTGTATCCATTCTAAAAAAAAGTTAATACATCCAAATAAAGCCAAAAAAAGAAAGTAACTGAGTTCAAAAGGCCAATGCAATTATGCAATGCCAAGCACACAGAAAAATCTTTAAAGTAGCTAGCACAGTCTTAAGCATCATTACAATTGTACATTACCATATTAGAAGCCAAATCCTGCTGATTAATAAAGCTCGCTCTTGGTCTCAAAAAAATTTTCACTCAACACTGCCACACACCTTAAGCAAGCAAGCAAGCAAACAAAACATTGAGTCGTTCCATTTAGGACACGTTGCTCCTGTCAAGACGAGCAACATGGACAAGCTTTACAAGATCCAGGAAACCAAGAAGAGATGGAGATGGTTTAGCTTGAGCTTGAAGTGTTTGACGTTGACCCTGTATCTACTCCGAAATCTGTGTCTCAAGCTAGCTCGATCGCAATCCCAGGTCGTGGCAAGGGACAAGAAGTGCTCCAAATCGAGATGGAGTTTGTTCTTCCAAAGTAGGGGATTGATGGGGTTGCTAATCCATTGCCGGGAATTGAGGAGATATGGGTACGTATTAGGGGAGTGGTCCCCACCATGGCCCTTCGGCCTGGGCCCAAACGTGTGTAAGCAAATAATTCGTCCAGTCAAGACATAGCAAAGAAAAGTGGTATGTGTTCTTAGTAGTAAACCCTAGATCCTTCTTCATAGTTTTAAATATAGACTTTATGACACCTAGAGGGAGAGAATAAATTCAAAAAGAAACTGTAAGACTATAAAGCATTCTATATCTATTCTACTTCTCTCCCCACACTTGAATCTTAGACTCCGTTTGACACAACTCCACCACCGGCTCCTGGAGCTGTTTGGAGCCGTTTTGTGCCAAACGGGGTACAACAAAGGCTCCGTTTGGCACAGCTCCACCACCAGCTCCTTGGAGCTGTTTGGAGCTGTTTTGTGCCAAACGGGGTAAAACAAAATAGCTCCACCCAAGGAGTTCCTTAAAACCTGCTGAGACAAAAGTAGCTCCACCCAAAGAGCTGAAAAAAGTAGCTTCACCCGGCTCCACTTGTGAAGTAAAAAAAAACAACTCCACTTGTAAAGTGGAGCCGTGCCAAACGGGGCCAAAATAGCTCCACCCAAGGAGTCCCTTAAAACCTGTTGAGATAAAAGTAGCTCCTTGGGTGGAGCTGAAAAAAGTAGCTCCACCCAGCTCCACTTGTGAAGTAAAAA
This sequence comes from Dendrocalamus sinicus, assembly GCA_036346575.1. Lineage (NCBI taxonomy): Eukaryota > Viridiplantae > Streptophyta > Magnoliopsida > Poales > Poaceae > Dendrocalamus > Dendrocalamus sinicus. The sequence continues at coordinate 12,219,185 of CM070664.1, forward strand.
AAAAACAGCTTCACTTGTGAAGTGGAGTCATGCCAAACGAGGCCTTAGGCTTCGAGCCCTCCTCTCGGGTCCCCCGAAGCTACGCTATTTGCTGTTTGGCAAGTAACCACAACGATAAAGAATGATACATCCTTTTAGTGAGCATTTGACCGTGCATACGGCAGAAACCTTGTTTTTGAACTCGTGCCGAATTTTCGCGTCATTGTCTATGGTTAAGTGATTGTACCTTGGATGCTTTTAATTTGCTTGTGGGTTTTTGCGAACTCAAAGGTAACTAAGAGAGAAGAAAATGAGCAGAGAATACGAAGTGATAGAGAAACTACTACTTTTTATGTATACTTTTGCTTCGTTTTTAAGATCAATTTAGAGATGGGGTTTCTTCTAAGTTGCAATTTATGTTCTTACTATAATAGATTGAAAGCATTTTATACTGTTTTGCACTAGAAGCATAATTTGTAATAAATACTAGCCATGAAAATTTGAAGGATATGATCACCTACTCATCGTATTGATCCAATATGATATGTTCAAATGTTTGCATGGTTGTCACGGTGAAGTCGGCGACCACGGCGAGTGAGCGGCGCCTGGACGCCTAGGCGACGTCCAGCGACGCCTAGGCGAGCGCCATATCCAGCCAACGAAGCCAAACGAAGTATATGATACGGTACGCAACATACATCTCTCCCTCTCTCCGCATAAAAGTGGTCCACTCCCGTCTGTCTCGACTCCCGACTCAATACTCCCCTCCCGTCTCGACTCACTTCCGAGTCCCAACTCCCGACTTCCTCTCGCTCGGTTGCTCCGATGCCGACTCCTCTCCCCGCCGCCGCCTCCCCGTCCGCCGCATCCTCTCCCCGGCGCCTTCTCTCCTCGCCTCCTTCCCCACCGCCTCCAGCTCCCCGCGCCGGATCTCCTAACCTTAGCCGCCGCCAGCCAGTCCGCCGCCTCCCCCGTCCGCCGCATCCTCCCCTCCCCACGCTCGAGCTCTCCCTGCCGCCTCCTCTCCCTGCGCCCGAGCTCTCCCCGCCGCCTCCCCACCCCGCGCCGCTGGAGATCGACGCCGGCGGCGGAAGCAGGCTGGAGATCGACGCCGGCGGCGAGAGCAGGCCAAAGATCGGCATCAACAGCGAGACAAGGCGAGACGACCAGCCTTGGCGTCCCCCTTCGGCCGCCGGGACGACGCCTAGGCGACGCCGTGACAACCATGAATGTTTGTAATATTTAACAACATAATTTTATGGACTATGGAATGGGCTGCAAACAATTGTGTTTGTGCCATGTGGGGTGACTAGCCAGAGCTAGCAAACGATTAAGCAAGCTGACTGTGGAGCAAATTGGAAGAGATCTCTACCGTGGCAACTCAAGCGCAATTAAATTTAGTCTAACCAAACTGTGCTTAGAATAATAAGCAGCTTCCCTTCTAACACTTAGCAGTGTCACACACGCTAATTAATAAAAAGTAAAGAAACTTACACCGGTAAGGCCATCACTATCTCTGGTTAATTAAAAACCATTTATCAAGATAAATCAGTTAGTAGGAAATCTCTCTCTCTCTCTATCATTTGCAGGCTTATGCCAAATTCAACACAAATTGCATATTAATGAACACGCATTATTTAAGAATCCCTAAGCCTAAACTGTAAAAAAATACTACACAGTATTGCATAAAAAGGTGATTTTTGAATTCAGATATTAAAGGGATATACCTTGAAGTTCATGAAGCTAAAAGTACTCAAGAAGACTTTCATACTCTTTGATACTGAAATATACTGGCAAACTACACTGTATTGGAGTATGTTGTAAGTTCTTTTGTTTATCTGGGGAAGCTAAAAAATGAAAAACAAAATCTAGAAGGCTAATGTTGCATAGTTTCAGGATTCTTTTGACTGCCGTACATGAGTATTCTAAGTGTGAACCGAAAGTGACTGATAACCCCCTCACCGAGCTTGTCTTCGTTGAGATACTGATCCAGGATTAAACAAAACCATGACAGCTTCAAATAGTGAAGGAACTAAAAATAGTTATTAAATGCAGAAGGCAATCCTGCAGACTTGTGGACCTCATCTAGTAGCTCAAGCTTCGTATATAAGTACACATGGTGTGTAATGGATTTGCAATAGTGTACAGCTTGCTCTTGGTGATTGTCTTCACCTCAGCAGCTTCATCCCTAAAATCCATTCACTAACTAGTAGCTACTGCATAAGTAGTACAAGAGTAGCCTTTGTAAGTTTGTGACCAGCTGCAGGTTCCAGGCTTCATCCCTGTGTGAGAAATGGACGAGAGAAATGATATCAACATGGACAAGTCAGATGAGGTCCTCCTACCCGGCTTCAGGTTTCATCCCACAGATGAAGAGCTGGTTGGGTTCTACCTCAAGAGGAAGATCCAGCAAAAGCCTATCTCTATTGAGCTGATCAGGCAGCTGGACATCTACAAGTTTGATCCATGGGATCTCCCAAGTAAGCTTGAATCTACTTCTCCTAACTTCTTCCCCCTTTTGTCAATGAATGGATTGGAGTGCCATTTCTCAATATAACATGAAAGAACGTAGAGAAGTAATTTGCAGTTTAAGGATAGTTTGGTAACTGCAAATGCAACAAAAGAGAAAATCAGAAAAGTTGGTTCCTTTGATCTTCAGTTGAATAGGACCTAGATAGGGACACTTTTCTGCTCATCAGGATACCGGACGTTCAGTTGAAACTATCATCATTAATCTTCTTGCCATGAAAAACCAACTTACTTCAGTTACTGACCTTACTTCAATGTCTGACTTCACTGTCTTTCTCATCGATAGGGCTTGCGAGTATCGGTGAGAAAGAGTGGTACTTCTACTGCCCAAGGGACCGGAAATATCGGAACAGCGTAAGGCCAAACAGAGTCACAGCGGCTGGCTTCTGGAAAGCCACAGGAACAGACAGGCCAATTTACTCCTCTGAGGGCACCAAGTGCATAGGCCTGAAGAAGTCCCTTGTCTTCTACAAAGGCAGGGCGGCAAGAGGGATCAAAACCGATTGGATGATGCACGAGTTCAGGCTTCCTTCGCTGACCGATCCATCGCTTCTGAAAAGACCTATTGACAAGAGCATTCCGCTCAACGTAAGCATTTCAATATTTTGTAGTTATAGAGCTAAATTCAAAGGCTATATCAGATTCTGGACACTTGTGTGTTTCCACCAACAGGACTCCTGGACAATCTGTAGGATCTTCAAGAAAACTAGTTCGATGGCGCAACGGGCACTGTCTCACACTTGGGGGCCTCCATTGCCTGGGACAACTGAGCCAGACATCTTCTCTGCATTGCAATCAGTGCAAGCTTCACACTTTGCTTTGGAGAGCTCCTCTTGCTCACTGCAAGTTGCAGCACCTGCAAGTCAGTGCACCAGCAAATATGGCTTGCAAGGACAGCAGCAGCAACAGCAGTTTCAGAACCCTAAAAACACACAAGATGGCTCCTCATGCAAGCTCATCAACTTCAATTGCAGTCCATCAGTAGAAGTACAGACCGACCCAATCATACTGCCATTTGAAACACAAACATCGCAGAAGACCGCAGGTGCTGCGCCGCTGTTCTTCGACGCGCAATTTGGGCAGCCTGAACAGATCAACGGATTTGTGGTTGATTCTTCTGCAAATGTAAATGGGGACATCAGTAACAGGAACCAAGATTCGTCCACAAGAAAGCCTGGCAATGGCTTCAGTATGAACAATGACTGGGAAGCCCTGGGGAGAATCAACTTCCCATTCGATTTAGGTACAGATTCTTCAGGTGAGTGGAGGTGGAACATACCTTGGGAATCCTCCCTTAGCCCAACTGTCCATACTGAGATGCCACACTAGTTGCCTTGCCCTACAGAGAGGTCAGATGTGTCATTATTCATAGATGTACAAATGCAGTGAGTCACCTTCATCTGTTAGCATTTCTGTTAGCAACAAAAGCAGCTATTGTTTCTTCAGTTTTGGTTAGATGAATATACCGTGAGCTGTACCCTTTGTTAACAGCAAAGCTAACAGAGAGAAGGATATACCTTAGGTGTGTTGTGCATACATTTTAAGTTTTGGGTGCTGTTGAGACATTGTACTTTATAGACTGATGAGCATATGTAAAAGTTACAACATGGGCAGCTTTATAGACTTGCAATGGATTGACAAACCCTGAATCGCATCCTTTTCGTTGATGAAAGCGTCAAGGTGTTTTTAGTACTTAACTGTGATTTTGCGTGGCTTTGCTTAAATTGTTGCAGCTGATTCCGCTGCCACAAAAACCGCACTTCAGCTAGCTTCACGTGTTGCAAAGTCGGCTACGTTGTAGACATCCCCAGATGGGCAACTAAACATGTCCGCGACAACATAAGATAGCAGAAGCCTGAATTTTTTGTACGGATAACCTATTTTTTATTCAAAATACAGAAATATACCCGCGACAATTTTTTTACACAAATAAGCTCGAGTCGCCAAACCATTGGGCGATTTACGCTTGTCGCCCCACCAACAAGCGACTTATAAGGCCAGTCTCAATGCAAGATTTCACCTCCCAGTTTCCAAGATATAAAACAAAACATTCTTTTCTCTCAAAGTATAGTTTCATTGCGCGTTTCATAGGTTATTTTAGCCTTCTCGGCGCGCACGGATGAAACCCAACAAGGCTCTCTGGGATTTCACACGATTACGACGCAACGCCAAAGGTTTCATGGGGATAAAACGTTTTCCTTCTCTCTCCTCCTAGTTTCATGCAAAAGCTTCTTTTGCCCCACCGTATTTAATGTGCATGAAACCTCTATGAAACTCCATTGAGACTGCCTAAAGAATCTGTATAACCGTTGGGCCATTAAATGTAATCGCCTCCCGTTAAGCGATTAAATTGAATCGCCCCCCGTTTGGCGACATAAAGAGAGTCACCCAACCGCGGGGGCGATCGCATGTGGCTACACCCGACGGCCAAGCCCTCTTTTCTTCCCCACGCATGCTCGCTAATCTACCTCTAGCGATCGCATGATGATCCCGTCTTCGGTTTGTGAATTTTGTAATTTGAAACTCGTAAAAATGTGGTATAGTCACATATACCGTTAAGTCACACAAGAACTGGTATTTAATATTTGTCACATTACTTGATATAGAAATAATTTTCTATACGAAAAGAAGAGATAATAGCATTGTTTGAATTTAAATAAACTTTATAATATAACGCATAACATGCGCGTATTTATCCATTACATGCATGACATACACCCTCACTCCCCACCCTAAGGTGCTCAGTCACCGCGCTCGTCCCGCCATACGGCCCGCTTGGCCGTCCTCCGTCAACGGATTACGAGGTGGGTGACGAGGGTCCAAAAGTAAAGCGATCGGTGGGTTTCGCACCGCGCCTGCGCCGGTGGAGTCACCGCACTCTGGCCGTGTGGCCTCGGTGCATCGGGAGGTCGCCGCCGGAGAGAACCTCCGGTCTTTGCGTCGGAGGACGGCCTAGGCCGATCATAAAAACCGGTCCACCTCGATGTGGCCCGGGAGAAGCGTCCTGCTGCTGTAAGGACCTGCAATAGTAATATCGTTAGTTCGTTGCATGTCGTCTTAGGATAAAAACAAGATCGGGATCATGCGTATCCGTACATGGCGCCATGAAATCATCCGTGTGGAAGCCGGGGATGTACGTAGGAGGTGTATGAGGCCGTGACCAAGCAGAACTCCCTGGCTGCTCCGGGGGAGGTGGACGTGTCCACGTACTACCTCCGGAGTAGTGCCACGCTGGTCGGGGTGGCACTGGTGGTCGGGGTGCACTGGGCGTAGGTGTGGAGACCATCGGTAGCCTCGTGCAGGACAGTAGGCTGATGATACGTCTACACCCTGCCTCCATCCGTCGCGCAAAGCTGACGGCCTCCTCGCGGGTCAACTCCCCACCTATGCCCCACCTCTGCACTAGTGCGAGGACTCACCACCTGCCAGCGGCACCGACGTCACCTGGACAAAAGACATAGAATGGTCCATCATCGAAACGATATTGCCATTTGAGAATTTTTGAAATTACAAGTTACGCATCGCGATGTGAGCGTCGCGTCGCGGCGTCGCAGGTACGCGCGTGCAGCGGTCGCGGCGCGTGTGGGGCGGTGGGTCAACGACATGTACCACTGATGCACGAGTCCGCCTCGTACGGATGAGGTACTCCGCGTAGTCGGCTATGTCATATGGCCGGTCCTCCTCCACGCGGTCATCCAGCGCACCTCCCACTACGCAATCCGGTGCATCCTCCCGACTAGTCCGCGCCTTTCTTGACGCCCGCCGTGTTGTGCTGCTTATGGAACCATTACGTAATGTAAGTATTTCGATCACAATAGTATGTACGTACAAAAATATCGAGCGATCACTCACGCGTGCACGCCACGCGAATCGGCGGCCGACCGGTACAGAAGTGCTGCCGCAGCCCAAATCGCCGCGATGACTCATCATGCGGTGCGTAGTCCTCCACGTAGATGCCGTACACGAGCCGGCGGGTTAGCGTAAAGCTCGGTCACGCCAAAGACAAAGTGCGATAGCTCGTCGAGAGCACGGGCTCGCATCGCCTCCGCTGCGTAAGGCTCGGCGCCGCGTCGAGTCTGCGAGGCGGTCCAATCGCTCCATGAAGGGTGGTACGCCGCGTGACTCGCACGCGTGCGAATCGTACTGCAAGAAAGGCAAATTGTTTAGTCGACGATCGTTAATAAGTTGACTACAATAAAATAAAACTCACTCGTCGACGACACCAAATAGAACCCATCGTCGGCGGTCGATGTCTCCCGGTACATCTCGGCCGTAGGGACCCATGTCGTCTAGTGCATGGTCGTCCCGAGATCAAGCGCTCGAACGACCACAATCGCAGCAGCGGGGACATCCGTGAGGATCGAGTTCGCTTAATCCTTGTGCACGCATCGCGCGCGGCCGCGATGCGTCGCGGCAAGTCGCGCCGATCCCACCGATCTGGACGGCCTCGCCGTCGGCAATCGCCCTCGCCACACGAGGTGTGTGTGTCTGGACCACTCCCAACTCAGTCGACTCGTCCGTGCTCCCCGGTGGCGGCGCACGACGAGAAGCGCGGTGCACGCGGTCCAAGTGCTCGTCCAACAGCGGGTACCGCTAGTCACCCGCCATAACTGCAAAATTATCTAAATGTAAATGTAAATTTGTACACTACATTTTCTACAATAATATATGAAAAATAGTATACAAAATTTCGACATAACAATTTTCTACATTTAAATTTTCTTCATTTCAATTTTGTAAACTGCATCTACATTTGTACATTGAATGATCTACAATAAATCTCTAAAGTAAATTTTCCACAATAATACATTACAAATATTATACAAAAAACTATATTTTTCTACATTTAAATTTGTACATCTAAATTTGTAAACTGATCTACATTTCTAAATTTAATGTTCTAAACTAGATTTTATAAACTAAATATCTAAGCTAATTTTCTAAACTAAATATCTAAACTAAATTTGTAAACTAAATATCTACACTACATTTTCTAAACTAAATTTATCTAAACAAATTTTCTAAAGTAAATTTTCCACAATAATGCATTACAAATATTATACAAAAAACTATATTTTTCTATATTTAAATTTGTACATTTAAATTTGTAAACTGCATCGACATTTCTAAATTTAATGTTCTAAACTAGATTTTCTAAACTAAATATCTAGCTAATTTTCTAAACTAAATATCTCAACTAAATATCTAAACTAAATTTGTAAACTAAATATCTACACTAGATTTTCTAAACTAAATTTATCTAAACAAATTTTCTAAAATAAATTTTCTAAAATTAGGAAAATACCTGCAAATCCCGCAGCTTCTCCTCCTCTCTCTCTCCTTCTCTTCTTCCCTCTCCTCCCCCTCTCCTTCTCTTCTTCCCCTCTCCTCCTCTTCCTTCCTCTCTTCTCTCGTCTTCTTCGCGCATGAGAGAGTGAATGGCGAGCAGCGTGGGGAAGAAAAAGGGGCTTGGCCGTCGGTGTATTCACATCTGATCGCCCCGTTGGGCGACTCTTCTTTATGTCGCGAACGGGGCGATTCAATTGAATCGCTTAACGGGGAGGCGATTGCATTTAATCGCCCACGGTTACCAGATTCTTTATAAGTCGTTTTTTGGTGGGGCGACAAGCGTAAATCGCCCAATGGTTTGGCGACTTGAGCCTATTTGTGTAAAAAATTTTGTCGCGGGTATATTTCTGTATTTTCGAATAAAAAATGGGTTATCCGTACAAAAATTCGCAAAAGCCTTGCCTCTTTGATGATGATATTTACTATCAACTATTGTATTAACTTGTGAGAGCAAGCGATCAAGATGCACCGAACCGCGCAACTGCTAATTTGACTAACCAAATTTCTGTGCAAAACCATCAGTGAGCGAGCAACAAACTAACAGTAGCCTGACGATTGTGTAAGAAAATGCCCATGAACCATGAAAGAGCAGCCATAAATGAAAAGATTTGCTACAAACGAGTAGGCAAATTCGACTAGCTGAGAGTTTCAAGAAATGATCAGAATTCATGACAAAGCAACTAGGGGATCAGATGTCCCGATAATAACGAAAGGCAACAGGATTTGAAACACACTAAACTCAACGAGGTATGTCTCACATGCTAAAACATTTAACACGAGGCAATTAGATCCTTTCATCACCACCATCAAAAAATACTTTTCATTGTGTACGAAACAACGTTGCGCATCCATTTCAGGAGCTCTACTTTGCGGCTGTCTTGTCTTTGGTTTTCTGTATTTTCAGGACCTTCTTGACAATCTTCTGCTCTTCTACCAAGAAAGCACGGATGATCCTGCACAGCAATAGTTATAAGACTACAAGATGACAGATCATGAGACTTTTCACATCAGAATATATCTAGCTCTATTTGATTACCTCTCCCTAACAGCAGTTCCAGAAAGCACTCCACCATAAGGACGGTTCACAGTCCTGCGGTTCCTAGACAACCTGGACCTCTTGTACTCAGCAGGCCTCAAGTGAGGAATCTGGAAACAAAAAATTACAATGTGAGCTCTCACGTGGAAATATTCACATAAATATCAGAGGAATAAGTGGTATTGGTAACGTGAAAAATCATCAATTACAAAGTATAGCAAATGATATTGATTCATTTCAACCAACCAAATTATCTATCACACACTACATTTTTCCACTGATACAACAAAATGAAGGTTAATGCACACTCTTAGAAGATAGATGCACATGTACAGTGTGCATTGGAACTATAAACCACCTGATAAAACCAACCGAATGTGCACTTCAGGCCAACAGCAGGCCAAAGTGATTATGGACCTAACATATGCTGAAAGCATTACTCAACATTGCAAAAAAGTGAAATCAACTCAATTAAGTTGGCCTAATGGCCGAAACCACAATACATGCATGTGCGAATGAAGGATATACACATAAATTTTTGTTCACAAAATGTTAACACAACGCATCAAGCAATGTAGCATAAGCCACAAAATAATGATGTAAATAAACAAAATTGCTACTAATTCAGTAGTGTTTTCAAAACCCAAAACACACTTTTCTCTTGACTACAATACATGCTGCCTCAGTGTCATCGGTCAACCTTACAAGCATTCATTTTGAAACAGATAAATCAGTTTACCAACAGTTATGTGGGCTTCAAAATAAATGTCACCAGAACAAAAATCAACATGAAATGCAGACATGTCAGCTACTTTCAGTGTGATAGACGTACAACTAAACCAAAAGCTATAATTGACCCGAGACAATTATGACACTAGAGGTAGAAATAAAAATTGTTCACAAACCGATAAGTGTCACACTAAAATGTAGCACATAGAAAGCAAGAACACCACAAACAATGTCAATCACAAGACACTTAGAGACAAGTTGTCCCCCCAAGAGTAAGCTATGGCCCTTACCTATATTAGGCACTAACTTCAGTCCACAGACTTAGTTAAAAGAAGTAATATCTAATGCCTGCAACCATCCTCCTCAGCAAGCACAATGCAGCATCAAATTGAGTTTATCATGACAACTCCGTTACACCCTCAAGACGAAAGGCACCACAAACCATCTAGATACCAACCGAAAAGCAAGGTATTCTCCAAGTATTAGTTCAACACCAACAGCACTAACCATAACTATTAATTCCACACGGTACAATCCAGGACCGATTCAGACATCACATAACACTACGAACACAAAGACTAACCGCATCCTAAACTAACCTAAACCCAAAACAGAAAAGGTAAACTAGAGCAAAGTAGAGCTGCATCGCTCACTCCCTGGATCTTCTTCCCAGTCACGGGGCACTTGGGCCCGCTCGCCCTCTTCTTGGTGTACTGGTACACAAGCTTCCCACCTACAAAAAGCCATCAAATCCACCTTGAGCTAAACAAAGCAGATCAAGAAAACCACCAAACGAGAAATTCTCGAAGGAAAACAAGAACGGATCGAGAGTACCTGGGGTCTTTACGACCCGGGTCTGGTTGGACTTGGTCGCGTAGCTGTGACGCTTCCGGTAGGTGAGGCGCTGCACCATCTCGCCGCCGCCGCCGCTTGGTCTCGTCGATAAACCCTAGAGAGGCTGGGTGGGGGAAGGGGAAGAGGAGTGCGGGGTGGCGGCGATAGGGCTATAAACGGTTGGCTCGGGGCTCGACGGGGAGTGGACGGCTCGGATTCGCTTGATGCCTTGATCCAGCGGCCTGGTGGGCTTGGGCTGGTTTGACTCGTCGCGACTGCTTTGTTGGGCCGTATTGGCTTTACTCTGGACGTTAGAATTCAAGCACGTTTGGTTATGACGTTCTACTAACTTTAGTGTAGTACCAGTAATAGAACTCTTACTCCCTACTCTAAAAAAAGAAGTAACTCTCCTGTCAGGAGGTATAAAAACACACTCCTGTCAGGGAAACATTAATCAATTCCTCTAAAAAAACACTCAACGAATTCAAGCTTAAGAGCATGTTGTACATAAATTTAGGTCCTAGTTTCAAAAAGAAAAGGAAATTTATGTCCTGTTCGGCACACGAATTCTATAGGAATTTAGCACGAAAAGAAGCATCAGCTCACACTAGATGTAAAGTTGTAAGATTCATGTTAGAATCATGCGTTCCAAACGAGCGTCAAAGGGAATCAGGGGATGCCGTGCTTGTGGTAAAATCGGCATACTTACCAACAGGGACTTCATCTTTTGGCCACAATAAATTAAGCAACGTGTACGATCGTTGACAAAAATGGGAAGGATGTACCACTCCTACGTGCCAACGTCCACAATAAAATTGGCCGCAGGTGCTCTCTTTACCCGAGTAGTACATCCATGTCAAAAGCTAGCACCGAAGTCTACAGCAGACCTGTTCAGAGACGTGTACGTGACATATCTTTCGCTCCCTGCTTGATGGAGCAAAATTCTACTGCTCGAGCGATCGCTACGGCTCGTGTAATTGCGACTGATTCCGGCGGGCAATGAATGCTAGCTAGGTGAAAGTGTGAAAGCTGTAGCCCGCGCACGGCGCAAATCTTGAAATTGTAGGCAGCAGTAGTACGAGCCCGGTTCATTTGGACTGTAGGTATGACTTTTAGTTTTTTGAATAAATACTTTAACTTCTTAGACCCTATTTTAACTGGTTTAAAGTTCCGGCTTCTCGAAGCTAGAAGTCACTAGAAACGTTTAATTTCGTTTTTAGTTTTTTTATATATTTCTTTTATTTCTTTGTATTGTCCAAGACATTATAACATTTTTTTCTTATTTTTTTACTCTAAAAAAAGCTAACAATCAGTATAGTGCATTTGTAGCAAAACGCCAACAACTGGAGCTTTAAAGCATGGGCTTTCATCCGGTTAGAGTGGGGCCTTTCGATTTTTGTTTACTATTTTGGCTTTTATTCTTCTTTTTTGCTTTTTACTGTTTTCTTTGTTATTGTTCACGGAGATATAACAGTGTAATTTTTTATTTTTATTTAATTAAATGATTTAGAAAAAACAAATAACTAATATAGTATAATTTTAACAAAAAAACCAACAATAAAAAAAGTTAGAAGCCGCTAAAAGAACAAGAATGAACGGGATGAGTCAGTCGAGTAGTGAGTAGTGCACACATGGCAGTATGAGAGTTAAAGCCAGATTTGGCACTTTTTAGCACCGTATTTACAAAGTAACCGTATACAGACAGTATTTGCAAAAATGTCACTTCTGCCTGTCCGGTAGGCGGGCGGTAGTGCCCGTGAGGCGACACGTGGCGGGATCACCGGCGGCAGGCAGCCTGCCGCCTGGTGGGGGGATAGTAGGCTAAGCCTGCCGTTTGATGAGGGGGTGGCAAGTAATTAAATCAGCTTAATTATCTACCCTAATTTTTTTATTTAGTGTTTATTTGAATTTTTAAATATAACAAATGAGCTCAAAAAATTATAAAAATTTATGTACAACCTCCCGATGCAAGGTACCTCGTAGTATAATTTTTGGGTAATTTTATCCATGGCAAATGTTGCTAAAAAATTCATAACATTTTGATATTTTTATGAGTTTTTATATATAGTAAACGAGCTCAAAAATTACGAAATTTTATGTGAAACCTTCCGACATAGTCATAGTTATTGTGTAATCTTTTTAGAATTTTATATTATCTGAATTTGCCACGTTTATTTGGGTTAAGTTAGTCATGAATTTACAAATATTTCACAATTTTTTTACAATTTTATACATTATGAATCTTGTACAACTAAAAGTAATTGTAGTAGTACAAAAAATGCATCACACTAAATGTGATATGGCTCACCCATCTGAGACATTGGTATCTTCTCACCGCATCTGCCTCCCCATACGTGGCCTTGTCTTCCGTTGTGCACAAATATGTCCCGTTGGGTATGTCAGTCGGTCTAAAGGTTGTGTCTCGGGTCAGAGGAGGTATGGAGACCTTTTTGTCTGCTCAGTGGCTGGCGGTGGTCCAGTAAGCTCAGGTACAGTAGGTTGCGTTCGGTAAGGGTCAAAGTCCTCAAGTTGAGACATGTTGAACTACGAGTCGTCCACAATAATGTCATGTATGAAGGACTCTAGAAATCCCCCTCGTTTTGCGAAGGAGCTCTCGCCTTGACCGTATAATGTGGCAGTGAAGCTGGGGGAGCTCTGGCCACCGAAGTGTCCAAACCCTTGGTATGCTGTGAACGCTGAGCTCTACCCTGCGTACGCTATAAACCCTGACGTCATGTATTGCTCTCTGAAAGCATCTAGGAGGCCTGTGTCGTCATCGGTGGAGTCATCGTCATCCCCACGTTGACTTGGAGGCTACAAGATGGAACGATATTAGTCACAATAAATATTCCAAATGTGCAACGTGAATCTCATACCTCCCGAATGTGCAGCAAAAATGAACAACGGGGAGCGGTAATCTGTGTAGGTGGTACAAACGTCAAAAGCGATGCATCTCGATGACGGACCTATGGCAGAAGAATGTCATGATGTTAGTGAAACGCAAAGCCTAATAGGAAAACAAAATGTAGGTTCGTACATAAGTTACCTCCTCGTCGGTACGGCACATGGATGATTGGCGGCTAGTACTATGACGCTAAGCAAACTCAGTAGATTGCGATGACCTGGCGGTGAGCATGGTGCCCCCACTGGGTGGCTCATGTGCTCATTGTGATCCGTGGAACGACCGCAACTTAGGTTGTGCACTATTTTTTTAGCATGCTTTAGGATGAACTTCATAGTCTTCTGTAGAGTCAGTGGTGTCTCCGGGCTGCTGATGGCGGCCTTTGATGTGCTTACGATGCATTGCGCCCGCTCCAACTGAAGTGACATACGAAACAAGTTCAGTAACGACCAGTATGAATTTCTTGAATGAAATGATAAGATATTTAAACTATCTTACGCTGTCATGCCACCGTAAAGCACTGTGGGGATCGATTGAGCATTCTAGATGTTCCTCGTGTGTGATCTGCTCGGAGTGATCTGGTGGAGGAATGGTGAGTCTGCTGCGTGACCGGGGTATGTACCACTCCAGGTACTCGTTCGTACGTCTGGACGTCGTACGGACGCTGTTCCATGATGACATCGAGGTGTGCCCTGTCCGTACCATGCCGACTAGCCTTGATGACCTGCATTTCCAGAATCATCGACGTTACATAGCAAGACATACAAAGTATACATAATAGTTGGATGGAGTTTGACTCACCGGTGTATGAGTTGCGGTAGGAACTTGCCGTCTAGACGGGGCACGACCTAGTGCAAACCGAACTGTTGCATCACGCGCTGTGGTGCGTAAACCTCCACCATGTACAAGAACACTAAATGGTGTGTCATAACCCATAGCTCCGTGTTCTCCAAGCAATGCAGGGACAGCCTGTACGGTGATACACGATGCACAAAATCTACCATCCATGAACCCCATATGATGTCGCTGTCGTGCAACGAGTCGAACTCATTGTACCACATCAAGTAGCACCTCAATGGTTTGCCCTTCGCCCACCGCAGATGGGTAGCAGTCCACTAGATGCCCATAGTGGGCCCGTCTATCAGGTCGGCGAACTTGCCGAATGGGTGTACTGGCATCACGATGGTCGAACGTTTGATAGGGAAGTGCTCCCAACTCCACAGCTGCAGGAGCACATAGCAGCTAGCTAGATTAGGGATACCAGTAGTAGCGCGCTGGCAAGCGTCACATAACCCCCAATACGTGGCACACAGAACCGCTGATCCTGATACAAGTGTTAACTTCGTGATTAATTTAACCTGAATAAATGTGGTTGAGAGACCATGTGGTCGTGATCCCATGTTTATGATGAGTAATTGACAAGTGGTTTGGATAGCTTGATTTTGATGTGAGTGGTTCGAGCCGAGTTGTTGCGTGATGCGGTTTGGTTTCGGTCGGACCTGGTCAAACCTAGTCAATCGTGTTTAGGATGGGTATTCCTTTGATTCGATAGATTTGGGCTTTATCATGCTAATTTTGATTACATGTATCGAGCGGTGCTATTTGATGTGTTTCTTGTCTGTGTTGGCTGCAAGACATCGAGGCAGAGTCATGATGAGACACGGTGGACCGGACTAGGCGCAGGTGGCGCTGAGGTCAGAACGGTCGGGAGGTGTCGAAGACGGCAAGGGCTCAAGATGGCTGCGAGGCTTGCAAGGTAAGAAAGGAGGAAGCTTCCTGGAAGGTGCGCGAGGGGCGTTTCGGTAAAAACGCAAAGCTGCACTAAAGGAAGCGGGTTTGGATAAAACATCGAGTAGGTGGTGACCTAATGGGTAAAGCATGTGCAAACCCATTAGTAGGAGGCTATAAAAGGAAAGGGAGAGGTTGTGCTGAAATTGAGAGAATGGGTGTAAGAGTTAGGGTTTTATTTGGTTCTCTCCATGTATAAATTGAGAAAGAGAGGAAGAGAGGAGGTGTGAGATTCTCTCTATGCTCTCCAGGCGTATGGGGACTTAGTGAGATTGAGAGAGAGAGCTTGAGCGAGATGTAAACACTCTATTATCAAGCATTCATGTCTCTTTGTCTCGCTTTTAAGATTTCTTGTGTTGAGATGGCACGGTTCCATGCTCCACTTTATGTTTTATGTGTTTCCTTTGTTCTTCCTATTCTTGTCTCTTGAGGAGCCTTCTGTTTTGCCAAATACATTTCTTTCCTAGCTGCAGTCAAGTGCTTACTTCCTCTTGTTTGATTCCCTATCGAGCATAACGGGTAAAAAGGAAGCAATATACCATCTGTTTGGCTGGCTTCTATTTGATCCAGAGCTCCATACTGCGTTTTCTTTGGAAGCCGAACAACTTGTATTGCTCTTTCTTGCGTGTACACTTCTGTGCCGACAAGCTCTAATGGCAGTCAATTAATATTTTCTGGTACCAGTAAGAGTACTCTCTGTGCAAATATTTGTTTTTATTTTCGGCTGAAATCTCATGAGTTTTGTTTGGCTGGGAACCTATCCCATTTTCTTCTTGCGCAGCATTTCGCTTTTTGGCCAAGCCTTCTTGATTTTGTTAGCATTTATACTCTCGGTTCCTCGCAGTCCTCACGTCCTTATTTCTTCACCTTGTTGATCAGTGCATTTCCTTTTAAAGGCATTGGCGATCAACTTCTTTGCTTTTTTGGCCTTGGTCTTTTCTCTTTTGCTATTCTTCTTTCCCTCCTTTTAAGTTTTCTTTTGCAGCAAAATGGCAATTGGCGATCCTTTTGAGTACCATTTTGCTGCTACTTTTGATCTTCTTTTAATCTTTTGAGTGCAGCTATTTGTCCGCTTTTGTTCCTCTCACCGGCAGCAAAGCGATGTTCTCCCGCCATGGTAGACTTTGGCGCGTTTTCTCTGCCGTGGTAGCCTGTTACTACTGATTTCTTTCCGTAGCCAGCAGTATGCATTTTCAGCTCATTTGAGAGGTCTTCCGCGTGAGTCGTTTTGATCCTGTTGATTTTCCTTGGCTTTGTATCTTCTTCTTCATAGCTTTCTATAGCTATCGGAGAACTGAGATCTTCGTGAATACTTTGGGGGCAATTTTTAAAGTCGACATTCACCCCCCTCTGTCGCCGATTCTGATCCAACAGGTAAATTAGGACCACATAAAATTTCTAAAAATTATACAATAACTATGACTATGTCTGAATGCTTCATATAAAATTTCGTAATCTTTGGAGCTCGTTTGCTATATGTAAAAACTCATAAAAATATCAAAATTTTATGATTTTTGAGTAACATTCACAATGGATGAAGTTACCCAAAAATTATACTACAAGGTACATTGTATTGGGAGGTCGCATATAAATTTTTGTAATTTTTAAAGCTCATTTAATATATTTAAAAAATTCAAATAAACACTAAATAAAAAAATTAGATAGGTAATTAAGCCGGCTAATTAGTCGGCTTAATTACCTACCGCCCCTCACTAGACGGCAGGCTTGGCCTGCCGTCCCCCCACCGAGCGGCAGGCTACCTGTCGTCTGGTGAGGGGGAGCAGCACCGCCGCATGTTGCCTCGTGGGCGCTGCCACCGCCCACCGGACGGCAAAGTGATATTTTTGCAAATACTGTCCGCATACAGCTACTATTGTAAATACGGTGTGAAACAAGACAAATCTGGCTTTAACTCGTAGTATGATACTCCATGTCTATACAGCTCCAACCGTATCCATGGCTAGCTTGCTAGACAAATGAATGCAACAGTTGGCATTTATGTAAGATGCGCGCTTGCAAGTCACAACTAGGTGCGCGCATGCACGCAACCCCCGCCGTGCAACCATATCCTTGTCGTGTTGGACTAAGAGTGAGCAACTATCTCGGCATGGCACCCTACTGCCGCAAGCTCAATCGTCGTCGAACCCGGATTTAATCAAGAATCCTACGTTAAACCACTGTACTATTTTTTAATCAGTAGATATTGCTCATAGATATATTATTGAATCATTCATACATAATAGAATCCGTACCATTCATTAATAATACATAACAAATGTTCAAATAAACCGCATCGTGTTGAGTTTACATAAGGCTGATCGGGCCAAATAGTTCCATTACAATAGCGTAAGCGGTAAGCAAAAGAGGTAGAGCATATCTTGGCACAGGCAAGTGACTAGCGTTAAGATTGTGTGAGGTAGATACCACTTGACTTAGGTAATATATTTGTACACAATCACTACTAAGTTAACCCGATTGTGGTAGGAACCAACTACTAAAAAAAACGGACTAAGCTACTCCATTTTCTCCATCGTCAGCTCGTAGGACTTCGTAGTAAGCGTAGTCATGTTGGTCCCCAGATTCTAAGGGATTTGTGAGCGAGGATGAGCACAAGCTATAGTGCTTCGTGAGCCAACACACATAATGCAATATTTATACATGCAAGGTTCAACAAGGTAGGCTTGTGTTCTTTTATTTACTTAAGGCAACATTTGAAAACTATAATACTTAGAAATTCCTTTAACTTAGTAATTTAACCAAAACACATTTTATTAAAGAGAGTAAAAGTATACAATATTTATAACAGTGTAGGTTCCATCCACTTGTTACATGGTTCCATCCACCATATGCTAGTTTTTGATCACTAGGGTTACATCTACTCAATTATCAACACTGGGTTATATCCACTTAGGAAAAACCAAATTTAGGATTACATCCATCCGGCAAGTTTTCATCCCACATACAAAGGTTTTTTTGAAATACAAACTAGCTCTAGTAAGTTCCTATGCTCGCCCTTGATCATAGACATAGCTATCGAACAGTTTATTCTCTGCAGAGACTATACACTTTACCCACAAGAGATAATCAACTTGTTATGTTTCGTATATTTCATTGGATACGTGAATCAAGAAGATCACTACAATGCCTTTACCATGCATCCCTTAGTGTAAGTTATACTCACTAAGATTTCATCTGAGGGTGGTTACTCAACATACCCAGGTCACCTCTTGCGCCACATTGTGGCTTATACTAGCCATACGACCTGTCTCCACAATGGATTAAATATAGAGACACGACTCATGGGTCACTCCAATGGTGTAACTTGCACTGGTGGATACAAATTATTTAGCCAAGTCGATACTATTATAGACTTGTGGTTGTACTGTTTTACATTAGGAGATTATCATAGGATTCAATCCTAAAGCTATCTAGGTAGTACATACTACATACCAAATTCTCGTGCTATGTCTGCACCAACAATCATACCATCCGTCCACATATGGTAACAACGCAAGTTTTAGCATTTTGAGAAGCACAAAAGTAAGTTATCTCAAATATACTAATCATTTCCCTTTAATGACCACCCAAGACCACCCAAAACAAATTTAATGATTAAAAGATGATGATTAAGGCAAGTTAATGCCCTAGTACTTAAACAAGATTAGCATGACGCTTAAGTACGACCTATAGCTAGTAAATTTACCATTAATATTCTAGGATGATAAGGATTATGTGATTAAGTGTCAAGGATGGTATAATAACATTACAATGTCAAGTAGGCATGTGATTACCATAAGCTTAACATACATTTCTATAATACATAAAGCTTGCAATTTGGTAATTTAAGTGAATATAAATTTGCACAAATGTAGGTTCAATATTATCAAAATGTTGACTTGCCTGACTCACAAGTGGGCTAGTCTTGAAATTCTTGAGTTGTCTCAATTGGGGCTCTTCCACATCCTCGTACTCTACTCGGACGATCACATCAGAAAGTAAATACACACGCGAGCAAATAAATAAATACAAAAGAAAATTTAAATGAATTCCAAATTGAACAATTCCATTACATTAGATAGATCTTGAATTTAGGAAAATTAAAAAATAAAATTTATTAATTTTAAAGTTAAAATGAGCGAGAATGCACTCTCCAAATTTTAAATTTGGATTAAATTAAAAAAAATTAACAGAGGAGAGAGTTTCTCTATATGACAGGTGATCTGGTCCTTCAATTTTTATTAAAATTTTGAATTATTTTTGTTCAAAAATGCCAATGAGACTGACATACGGGTCCCATGTAATTAATTAGATTTACTTTTCAAAAGAAAAGGCCGAGAGGCTGACCGGTGGAACTTATTTACTATGCAAATAGTGAGACGGGCCCACTTTTTAGTGGCTTCAAGGCTTTTGACTAATTTAAAAAGGATTCTTAACTGACGGGGCCCTACATGTCAGTGAAACTAAGGAGTAACTGAAGGAGTTGGGTTCACATGTCATTGGTGTTAATCGTTACTAATCGCTGGTCATTAACGCTTAAGCTAATCATGTTTTAAAACTAGATGCTGTGCTTAGGGTTCTCCTGCCAAGAGGGTAGTGCTCATTGCTAGCAAGGAGGACGACAGTCAGAGATGAGACCCCAATTGGGTTCTACAGCTCGACGCGAACCTCAAGGCGAGGCAGCGAGGGCGGATTTGTAGTCTAGGGCAGCCAACAAACTATGCTACTAGAGTCTAATTCCTCGCTATGGGAGCATCTAGAGACTATGAGTAACATACCCGAAGCAAGAACGATGCTCAAGGACGAGGAGGATGGGTTGTTGATAGAGGACCAAAGCGGCGAAAGGGTCATCATGGAGGGCTTCACCGGAGAGGGAGAGGAGGCTCAGTGAAGCTCAGGATCACTTCGGGGCCTTTGGGTGTGCTCCAAGCACAAGCAATTGGACGGAGGCGCGACGATGCTCAAATGGCATTGGCGGCAGTAATTTGTAGCAACGTCTGATGCAATCAGAGGGGAGGGTGAATGATTGCCTCCACTTCTTGAAATCTCTACATAGTCGATGAAGAATCTGACCGCTCAAACGAACACTTGATGCTCAGCTTTGTTCATAGTCGTACGCATCGTCTAAATAGCAATCTCCAGATATTAGAAACTAGATAGATTGATTCAAGATGTTCTTTATTGCTGAATTTCCGTGGATTTACAAAGTGCCCTCACAAGCACCCTAAAAACCCTAACATAAAAAACGTCGCAAAGCCACGGCCAAAACACATGGCATCTCCCTACTTTTATATGCTAGAGCCTTAAACCGTGTTTGACTCAAACACAAACACGAAATCCGATCTCTTCCTCAAATCAAGGGACCCGAAACCATTTCTAACACCGGTTTTACCAAATCTCTAATCCCTCCCATTACGAACTCCTTCCATAATGTTTCCAATCTCACTACGTGATAAAGCCTCCATGCATCCACCTCCCATAGCTCCATCTCGCATCATCAACCTCTATATAGAAGCCTCTAGGACCATACCGCCTGTAGCTTCTCCACACATCACCACCTTTGATCTCCATGTACTCCAGCATTAGCCCGACCATCTTGCGTGACATTCTCAACCATTTGGACCTCAGATCTCCCCATCCTAGTCCCGGTCCTCTTCGTCACCGACCGTGATCGTCTCCACACCATCCTACATATGCAAAGACCAAAGAAATATTTTCCGGCACAAGTTCTCTACAACTTAACTGTCATTAGCACACACACGCACACCTCCCTTATCCATCCATAGACAAGAGCAAAATCATCCACGACCATCAACCAAGTCGTTTCCGACCACATATTCCATTATTTACCACAAATCAGCTCCAGACAACTTACGATCGCTAGCTCAATAAGTACTTGAAAACCATAAGTATTCGAGAAATACTATCACTCCGCTCCAAACACTTAGGGACATCACACATCGCTACTAACCAAAACCATCAAGTACCAAGCGGCAAGTCTACGACTACCGATAATTAACCAATCACCGCACCATCAATCACCGAGCACCAAAACTCCTCAACAAAAGAGAAGTAATTTTATCAAATTTTGCCAAGGTTGTACCTAAATTTTCGTAATTTTTTTAGCTCATTTGATATATTTAAAAATTCAAATAAACACTAAATGAGAAAGAGGGTAATTAGGCCGTGTAATTACTCAGCCTAATTACATGCTTTTCTGTTTAGTGTTTGTTTCCATTTCTAAATATACTAAATGAGCACAAAAAATTACAAAAATTTATGTACAACCTCCTGATACAATGTTCCTCCCAGTGTAATTTTTGGAGAATTTTATTCATGGCGAATATTGCTAAAAATTTATAAACTTTTGATAATTTTACGAGTTTTTACATATAACAAACGAGCTCCAAATTTACAAAATTTTAAGTGAAGCCTTCTAATGTAGTAATAGTTATTATGTAATTTTTTAAGAATTTTATGTAATCCAAATTAGCTACGTTTGTTTAGATTAACTTAACCAAGGATTTTTTTATTAAATTCATTGTTAAGTTAATGTGAATAAATGTAACTAATTTGGACTGTATAAATTCCCAAAAAATTACATAATAACTATTACTACATGGGAGACTTCACATAAAATTTCGTAATTTTTTGAGTTTGTTTGCTATATGTAAAATCTCATAAATATATCGAAATTTTATGAATTTTTGAGTAACATTCGCCATGGATAAAATTCCCAAAAATTACACTATGAGCAATGTTGTATCGGAGGTTGTACATAACTTTTTGTAATTTTTTGAGCTCATTAGGTATATTTAGAAATTCAAACAAATACTAAACCGGAAAGAAAATTAGGTAGGTAATTAGGCCGGCTAATTAGCCGGCATAATTACCTGCCGCCTGATGGCTGGGCGACAGGCACCTCCGCCCGGCGATAACGCCACGCGTCGCCTCGCGGGCGCTACCGCCCGGCCCGCCAACAGCAAAAATGACATTTTTGTCAATACGTCTTGCATACTGCTATTTTTGTAAATACGATATGAAACAGTGTCAAAACTGGCTTTGATTCATCAAAAGATTACATCTTTTTCTTAGGCGAATAAACCTACGGTGCTGGGCATAAGTATAGTGGCGAATTTAGGATAAAAGTTTAGAGTGGACGAAGTGGACAGTCCAGGTCCCATGGTACATACGCCCATCACCCGCTGCTGTGTTTGGCCTGCGCAACCGTCACTGGATGTGCACGCACCCGCAGCTTGCCAGACGCCGTGCGCCCATCGCCTGCCTATGTCGCGTGCGCCCGCCACTTCGCCTCCTCGCCTCCTTGGTCCTCCACTTATTCTAGGATTGACACTACCTCTACTCTCTGTTGTCTACTTACCTATTGCTTTTCACTTGAGAGTTGGGCTTTGCTTAGTTGCTTTCTAAGCCTAGCCTTCGGCAGTTGGCCCAAAAGTCGCTGAGGTAGCGCGCGTTCGGCATTTCAACTATGAGCGATTTCCTCTATTTGTAACTCATCTTCTTCCTCGAGCTTTGAACTCTAAAGATCTCAACGTCCGTCGGGCGGCAATGGTCCATGTGGAGATGGAGGGGGAGGGGGGGGGGGGAGGGCACCAACGGCATGGTCTACCTTAGAGCATCTCCAGCAGAAGCCCTCAAATCAAGGCCCCTATGTTTGATTTGAGGGTTCTCCTAACATTTGAGAGCTTGATTTTTTTGCATCTACTCCAGCAGTAGCTCTCAAATAAGGGCCCTCAAATCCATCCTAATAGACACTACCATGTGGGACCCATTCATCATCCTAAACCAAAATTTGAGGGATAAGGACAAAAACACAGGTCCAGCAGGGCCCCTACTCAGGCCCTCAAAAGTAGGGGCCTCCTCCAGGGTCCTCAGGAATGAGGGCTTGATGGGAGAATTTGAGGACCTCCTACTTTTGAGGGTCTAAGTAGGGGCCTTGCTGGACCTGTGTTTTTGTCCTCAGCCCTCAAATTTTGGTTTAGGGGCTTGTTTGAGGGCCCTGCTGGAGTTGCTCTTAGGTGACCGTCGATCTGCCCCTACATAAGTACATTCCCAAAACAAGCAAGCGGATGAAAACAATGGCTGGACTTTGGAGTCAATAATTAGTACGACTAATGAACATCATCGTTGTCAGGTTACTATCACCGGTAGGAGGAAAGAAGAATTAGGTTACGTGGATTCTTTTTTGCTATAACTGATGGTTTATAACTATAATTGATATTTTTTAGCTCTATCATGAGTACTTATTATAAATTGTTTTTAAAAACAATAAAAACTATCTTATTCCTTTATTTATTCGATGAAAGCTAAAACCGTAAATTGAAAAGAATGAGCGGCAAAGACTACGATGCTAGCAGCCGTGGACTAATGGTAACCTACATTGACCCCATGCCGCGTGCGCACGTACACCTTGCGAGCGACACGCGCGCACAGCACGGTTCCTTTCGATCGACGAAGCGAGCATGGCGATCGAATTCATGACGTTTTCCAAGTTGAGCCGAGAATTCTCGATCGAGTCCCTGTCAAGCTCGGCAGTGAATACCGAACAGTTGATATCACTGTTCGCCTACGCCCGCGTGGCTGCCCCGGCCGGCCTCCACGTCGCGGCGCGGTGCCTCCCGTGGAGCTGTAAAATGTAAATGGAAACTGGAACACAGTGAATGGCAAATGAACCAGTTATTCTTTCATTGATCATTGATATGTATTTATACATGCCGTACGGACGCCATGGACGTGCGCGAGGCAACTGCTCCATGGAGCCGTCGGTTCGAATGAGAGAGATAGATGGACTGCAGACGGTTCCTGGATGAGATCATCCGTGCAACTTCTCAAGTTGTAACACTCCCCCTTGATCGAATCCATCTTTGAGATCAATGAATAGTATTAATCCTCCAAAAAGTCCTGTTGGATAAAAACGAGGAGAAATACTTGATAGATACGCTGTTAAAAACTCCTTTAAACCCAATGGGAAAATAAGGAAAAAGTGGTACAGCATATAATGATTATTGCCTCATTGTAAACTCATATGAGAAAACCTTTGCAGGAGAAAACTCATAGATAGTTTAGAGGACAATATATGTCATTGATATCTCCTTAAAAACTCTGATGGGGAAAAATAGGAATACGACATATGCTTATGCTAATATTGTCTCATTAAAAACTTTGTATGAGAAACTTGTGAGTAAAACTCATACAAAGAAAAGAGTGCAATATGATGCTTTGGACAGGGCAACATCTAGGAGATTTCTCCCCCTGAACCTTGCAAATCTCGAAGTCGTCGCATACCAATTCCTTGAACACATTTCTGGAACGAGGAAGCTGGTAAGGACTTAGTAAACAAATCAGCGAGGTTATCACATGATTTGGTTTGCAAGATGTTTATTTCACCCATTTGTTTTAACTCATGGGGATAAAACAACTTAGGAGAAATATGCTTGGTTATGTTGCTCTTGATGTAGCCTGTCTCCATCTGTGTAACACAAGCAGAATTATCTTCATAGATAATAGTTGGTGAATCGATGGCACCAATGCCACACGATTGTTGTATGTGGTTAATCACTCTGCGAAGTCAAACACATTTACGTGAGGCCTCATATAGTGCAATTATTTCAGAGTGATTTGTGGAGGTAGCCACCAGAGTCTGTTTTGAAGACTTCCATGAAATGACTGTTCCTCCGTGTAAGAACACAAAGGATCGGCCATTATGGGGATCAGATAAATAGCCGGCATCAGTGTATCCAATCATATTAGGATCTGGATTCCTTTGGAAAAATAATCCAAGATCTCTTGTACTATTAACATATCTGAGGATATATTTTACTCCCGTCCAATGACGTTTGGTAGGAGCGGCGCTATGTCGAGCTAGCAAGTTCACTGCAAATGCAATATCAGGCCTGGTGCAATTTGCAAGATACATAAGCGCTACAATGGCACTGAGATAAGGATAATGAGGTCTCAGAATCTCTTCTCCATCATCCTGTGGTCTGAATTGATCAGTCTCTATTTCTAGAGATCGAACAACCATAGGAGTTTTGGATGGATGTGATTTGTCCATATTGAATTTCTCCAATATTTTCTGGATATAGGCTGATTGATGCACTAAAATTCCAGTGGGAAGGTGCTCAAGTTGTAAACCTAAGCAAAATTTGGTTTGACCCAAATCCTTCATTTCAAACTCCGTCTTTAGATGATTGCATGCTTCATCAATATCTTGTGGGTTGCCAATGATATTTAAATCATCGACATACACTGATATGATGCAAAATCCCGTTTGGGACTTTTTGATGAAAACACATGGACAATCATCATTGTTAGTGTATCCCTTCTGCAAAAGGAACTCACTAAGTCGGTTATACCACATTCTTCCCGACTGCTTTAAGCCATAGAGTGACTTTTGAAGCTTTACACAATACATATTGCGATTTGCGTTTGGATTCGGTATAGAGATTCCATCAGGGACCTTCATATATATGTCTGAATCAAGTGACCCATATAGATATGCAGTCACTACATCCATAACTGCATATATAGACGATTTTGAACAGCCAGAGATATAAGATATCAGAATATTATTCCACTCATAACTGGAGAATATGTTTCATTGAAATCAATGCCGGGTCTCTGCGTGAACCCTTGTGCTACAAGCCTCGCTTTATGTCTCACCACCTCATTGTTCTCATTCCGCTTCCGACGAAAACCCATTTGAATCCCACAGAAAGATTCCTCGAGGTGTAGGTATTGCATGAGTGAATACCTCTCTTCTAGCGAGCGAGGTTATCTCTCGCTGAATTGCATCTTTCCATTGATTCCAGTCCGAGCGCTCGCACTCGCCATGGTCTTAGGATCGGATCATTTTGGATCATTTCTGCAATTGCTTCAGAGAAATAGATGTCGACAATTGTAGACTTTCTCATATGATTCTCCGATTCAATATAGTTGATGGAAATTTCAAGCACCCTTGTGATGTATCATTATTTCCCAAAATGACTGCATCGTATGCCCGATGTCCCAACATCGTGAATTGAGTGCACTGTTGATGTGGGATGTGAAGGTTGAACCTCCACAGGTGTTTCTCAACGTGAGGTTGAGTTGCATTTATCGGGTTAGAAGATATGTTCTTCCCTTTCCTTTGCTTGCTAGAAGTCGCATCTGTGGAAATAGCCGCATTTCTCCCCTCTTACTTTGGAGTTGAGTAGTTTTATTTGGTACCTCTACTCTTTCCACATTTCTCCCAGGATTATAGGATTTTGTAACACCCTTACAATCAAGAAATGCATCGGCATGTTATTTGCAATGTGTTGCAAATTATTGATCTTCCAACTTGGAGTTCGGTTTGATATACGTGGATCAGAGTTGGAGATGTCTATGGCATCCCAATTGATTTCCTGGTATTTTTTGTGGTTTTCAATTCCTCCCCCTAATGCTGGGAAATGATCTTCATTGAAGATACAATCAGCGCATCGGCAAAGAATAAATCCTCGTAAGGGGTTCCGTGTATTTAATGATCGACGGAGATTGATATCCCACGTAGATCCCCAATTTCCTGTGTGGGCCCATAGATGTATGCTGCGGTGGGGAGATCGGTATGTATGTAGCGCAACCGAACTTCCGCAGATGGGAAATATTTGGTGTATTGCCACGTATTAGTTGCAACGGGGAGGTTGCATGGTATGCAGTTGGACGCAATTGAATCAAGTCAGCAGCGTGTAAGACCGCGTGACCCCAACATGATGTTGGTAGATTGCAATTCTGTAGTAAAGGTCTTGCAATAAGTTTCACTCTCTTGATGAGAGACTCTGCCAACCCATTTTGAGTATGAATATATGGGACCGAGTGCTGAACTTGAATTCCTAAAGCCATGTAATAATCATTGAAGGCACGTGAGGAAAATTCAGCAGCATTATCCATTCGGATTGATCGGATTTGATGTTCAGAATATTGTGCTTTAAGTTTGATAACTTGTGCAACAATTTTAGCAAAAGCATGGTTCCGTATGGAAAGAAGACACACATGAGACCATCGTGTAGATGCGTCTATTAGAACCATGAAATACCTGAACGGCCCAGACAATGGTTGAATGGGACCACATATGTCACCTTGAATGCGTTCAAGGAACTTTAGAGGTTCGGCATGAATTTTGAGGTAAGAGGGCCTCAAAATTAATTTCCCAGTGGCAACATGCGGTGCACATAAAACTTAGGGATTGGAAAATTTTGCATCACTTAAAGTGTGACCAACAGAATTGCTTATAATTTTCCTCATCATCCCTATTCCAGGATGACCAAGACGATCATGCCAAGTTTGGAATGCGTTAACATTCTGGAAAATTGCTTTGTAAGCAACATGTGGTACGGGTTTGATGTATGTGTAGTACAATCCAGACGGGAGTGAGGGAAACTTTTCAAGTGTCTCTTTGCCATATCCGTGATCTTTTGTTATGAGAAGAAACTCCTCATTGTTGTCCTCATGAGTTTCAACATGAAACCCATTCTTACGGATATCTCTATAACTCAATAGGGTACGAGTTGAATTGGGATACAAGAGTGCATTCTCAATTGTTATTGATGTACCCATAGGAAGCATAATAGTGGCCCGACTGGTGCCAACTATTACAGCATCGCGTCCAGTGATTGTTAAAATATTTCCTTTGTTCTTTGTGAGGGTTTGGAAATATTTTATCTCCCTGAGTATAGAGTTAGTAGTACCGCTATCCACTAGGCACATTTCCTCATCCATCAGATCGACTCCCGTACAATCTATACAAAATGAAGAATTTGAATATGTAATTCTCAACAAATATATATAGAATACATACAATATATAAGTATCAATTGTGCTTAATACAAATTACAATCCCCATTGAGCTTAAATGAAGTACGAACAACAACTAGCCTATTACAACATTCACAATTAAACGACATCCACAATTAAGGCATAATGAAATAAGGTATCTCAAAGTGTAGGAGCCTAGTTAAAGTCTCCAAACAGATCGTTAGAAGTGAACTCCACGATCATATTCTCCTTATCGTCAATGTTCCCATCAAGTGGAGGCAGTGCCTTGGTGTTGCTTGGTCCCGAGTCGCAGGAGCGGAGTAGGAGCACCCAGGGGCATTTTGCTTAGTGATGACAGGTTGGAGGAATTCTTCCATGTTGACATCAGGTTGGGAGTTGAAGTGTGCTTCAAATTGTCCACTTTGATTGGAATGTCCTTGATTGGAGCGTCCTCGTCCCACGGAATTCAAGTACAAAGCCACCAAGTGCTTGGGAGTGCGACATTTCTCAGTCGGATGGCTGTAACAGCCACACTTGACACAAGTGTTAGACTTGTTCTTTTTCGACTTAGAAACATCCTTTCCCTTGTTAGCACCACGAGACTGACGCTGTCTCTTGCGCTTGTTCTTCCCTTTGAAGTGTCCAGGATTGCTAGAGTTAGTAGCATTCTCTTGAGGTTTGTTCTGAGTGTTAGCATGTACTTCTGGCAAAGGCTTAGTGCCCAAAGGGCGCAGATTAGAGTTCCAAAGTAGGAGCTCACTATGCCTTTCTGCCTGAAGTAATGTTTTAATCAACTCAGAATAAACGGTGAAACCTCTTTCACGGTATTGTTGCTGAAGGATCATTTGTGCAGGAAGCATGGTAGACAATGTCTTCTCAATTTTCTCCACATCAGATGGTTCCTTCTCGCAAAACTTCAGTTTAGAACTGATTTTATGAACAGCATGGTTGAACTCTCCCACAGATTTAAAATCTTGTATGCGGAGGTGGTTCCACTCATTGACAGCCTCCGGTAGGATGACTGCTTTCTACTGTTCATACCGTGTTTGAAGAGCAAACCATAGAGCGCGTGGGTCTTCTTCCATTAGATACTCAGCCTTGAGATCATGATGGATGTGATTCCTTATGATAAATAAGGCATTGTACTTGAGAGGCTCAGCCAAAGGAGCTACACCCTCTTGGGGGGCTGCAATTGCCTGGTACATTCCGCGCAACGATAGACTCACTTTGAGATCCATCGCCCATGTGGGGAAGTTGTGGCCATCAAGAGCGAGAGCCTCAAACTCTTTAGCAGCCATTGTGCCTACATATGTAGGACCACAGATTTGTTAAAATCTTTGGCAATGTTAAATAAGCAATGCAAAATGCAAGTAATTAAGGTAAACTGGAAATACATAAAGGGACATTCTCCTATTGTGGAACAACATAGTTAATCACCAATGGTGTTAACTTTATTTAATTCATTTTTCAACATTGGGTACGCACTTTGAGGATGATAATCTCACAGTAGTACTTTGGTACTACCTTGTGTATGGCCAATGTGAAAAAGAACCATGGTAATCACTTAGTTGTAGACCTTGAATAATTTATAATCAAATTGAGTACGCATGTTGAGGATGAAAATCTCACAGTAGTACTATGATACTACCTTGTGTATGGCCAATTTGAAAATAAATAAAGGTAGTCACCCAAAAGTGTAGACCAAATTATTTCAAAACTTGATATTGGGTACGCACGTTGAGGAATAAATCCCGCAGTAGTACTATAGTACTACCTTGTGTATGGCCAATATCAAAGTTAAGAAACTTCGATCTCCTTCTTGGTCTTGAACTCGAACGACCTTCTTCTCGGTCTGTCCTCCCTCTTGAGAGCACAGAGTTGCAAGCGAAAGTGCTGATAACATGTAAAATGTAAATGGAAACTGGAACACAGTGAATGACAAATGAACCAGTTATTCTTTCATTGATCATTGATATGTATTTATACATGCCGTACGGACGCTATGGACGTGCGCGGAGGCAACTGCTCCATGGAGCCGTCGGTTCGAATGAGAGAGATAGATGGACTGCAGATGGTTCCTGAATGAGATCATCCGTGCAACTTCTCAAGTTGTAACCAGAGCGAAGCGGTACATCGCACGGTGCTGGACGCACGCGCAGCGGCCAACACGTGGGTGGCGGGCGGCTGGGGCATATGCCGTGCCGAAGCGCACGCGGGCGATGCGAAGCGGCACCGGCCGTGCGCGCCGCTGCGTACAGTCGGAAGGCAGTGCCGAGCGGCGGCCGAGGCGCACCGGAGGGACCTGCCGCCTACGTGGCCACACGGCGAAGCGAATCGGTTAGTTACGCGGCGATTTGGACTTGCCCGCACGCAGTGGTCGCCACATTTGGCCAATGTAACAAGCGGCCACGTACTACTCTGCTTGTTTGTTGTGGTATGTGACAGTAAGGACTGCCACTCGGGCTCTGTTGGGGCTTTGTGCATGCTTCAACTAAGGCTCTTCCGATTTCTGATTTATTTTTTATTATTTTTAAATTTTATATTTTTCTAGCTTTTGTTTTTTTAGTTTTTTACCAGCTCTTTTTCCCGTATTCACTTGCATTGCCTATGATGGGCAAACCTGTTTTTTTATTTTTAATTTTTTAAATTTAGTTATGCTAAATAAGTCGACATTAGCTACAATGTAATTTTAGCCAGTTATAGTGCAATTTCAACCATAAGTCAGCTATTTCAGCCCAATCGAGCAGCACCTACAACATCTACACGCCTCCAAAGTTTTTTTGTTCCTTTTTTAATGAACCAACATATCAATATCTAGTTGCGGGGCAACAATTGCTGCCTCGCCTTTTTTGCTCGTCGGCTATTGTGTGCATGTTAGCCTTAGGCCTAGGCTTATCAACTATCAATTAGTTGGACACTTGTGGGCCATATAAATTGCAATATTTTTTGGCTCATCTTGGTCCATAGCGGCACAGTCCACGCTTCCACTCGACACCTATCGTCCATCGATAAAGCTCCCTCGTCTTCTTCCATGATCTCCCATGGTGGCCGTCGCTCAGAATTTGGCTCAACAACATACCTTCTCCGTACATATTTTCGCAATTTTTAGGTGCGTTATAACGATAACAAATAATAACATTGAAAAATAATTTCTATAGATTTTTATTAGTACACTACATAACTCGCATGACAGTTTATATACTCTACCACTTGAAAAACATGTAGGGTTTTTAATACATCTATACTTAATACGATAATATTGATGTCATTTATTAACATTATATATGACTTCAAAATTTATAAGTAAAATGTTTTGTGTAAGACACCCCATATTAATTGTTGGGCAGTGGCCCTCACCTTTGCCTATTCGGCCCACTGGACCCAGAGATCCATTAAGCATGTACTAATTCATTATTCACCCCACTTCTAGTGTATATGCAAGGATGCGGGTAGCCCCTAGTGGCCTCCCTATAGCCTTTCGTTCGCTGTTTGGCCCATACCTATATCATTAGTTTTGGATCATTACACTCAAAGCCATGATTGGGATGGCTGAAACAAATAGAGAATTATATACTTTGTTTTTTATTTGGAAACTAAAAATGTTTCTGATAGCTAAATAAAATAAAGCATATGAACCACCTCTTAGTGGCATGGTAGAGTTGTAGATGTATGACTCAAACCTATTAGGGTTCAAATCTTAGCACTTTAGTACGAATTTTGTGAAGTCACAGATTTATCTCGGCCTGTGTCTTTCTAGCATTGTGCTAAGAGAACACACTCATGTATGTCTGCATAGTAGTGTGTGAGTCTTTCTTGTAATCGAAAAATAAAATAAAGCACTTTTATACTATTCATATAGTGCCATATAGTTAGAGAAAAATTAGATGCCTGAATGTCTACAAAACCTGAAAGAGGGTATATAATACAATTAGCATCTAATTCCCTCAACTATTATCAAATTACAATAAAATATAACTTTAATTAATTAAAATATATAGCAAGAAAGGATATATATACACACACATATAATTTCTAGAAATTTTGAGGATGCCCATATATACCGGGCATTCCCCTTAGCTCCACCCATGTGCACATTACACACAATAATTTCTACGGGGTTGTATAGGGTAAACCCTTAAAAAATGTAGGTCTTGTGAAGAAAATAATCCTATTTGACCGTTTCAAATATTGAACATGGATTATAGCAATACAACGGTACATAATGTCTACGGCGCATTAACTCGGTTGATAAATACATTTGGCTCACTACACAACTTCTTTAACAGTAAATTATTTCTCTAACTATTTTATACTATTTTTATTATAACTTCTTATCTTACATCTTTTCACTATTTACGTTGGTTTACAGGCTCAAGTTATCTCTTACATAAGAGATAGCATATTATTTCTCCTCTCTCATCTATATAGGATTCTACTCATTTAATATAGCTAAGAGACAGCTATCACTTCAACTGTCTCTTAACTATATCATGTCAGTAAATTTTTATGTAGAGGAGAGGAGGCAAGGGAAGGCAATGTGATCTCTTATGCAAGAGACAACCAGAGCACACAAATCAACACAAATTAGTAATAAAGTATGAGGGAGAATATGATGAAAATAATACAAAATAGTTAGATAAATTAATTTTAGAGATAAACTATTAGAGACATTATCTCTAGTGTTAGATGAGATGAAAATATTAAAGATGATGTTAAAAGATAGAATATTGTACTTACCCTAATAGCCGTTTTGTCCTGCGATGTCCTAATATTAACTACTCTTCTTTAATATTCGTAAAATTTTTCTAAAAGAGCCGTACCGAAGCAAGGCATATGTAGCCACCTGACCACCGTCATTTCTGAAGCTTCATAAAGAAAATTGTCAATCTGTAGACACGTTCAAATAGAGCATTTGGTGTGCATGAGTGCGCCTCGGTGGAAAAAGCATGTACCATCTTGACCGTTTGACCTACGCAAGAGGATATCCGAGGTGTCTTAATGTGCCAACCGTACCCTCTCATGTGTGAAAAGGAAATTCTTTAGGAGAGGAACTTCATCCCCTCTTCCTAGGGCCCTTTCCAATTGCTGCCATTTGTAGTCATAGATCTCAGAGCATCCTTAACCCCAACTGCCCCCTCCCCTTTCGCCATTGCCATTGCAAACCGAGAGAGAGACCAAGCAAGCCAAGCCGGAGGAGAAGTGGAAGTGGAAGCAGGGAGGCGATGGACGTGTGCCTCAGGGTGTAAGTGGGATGTTTTGTGGTCTGGTTGCATTTGTCGCATTGGCTATAGATGTTTATGCAGGCTAATGTGGCAGCCCGCCAAACATTTAAGCAGGACATACGACACCCACCATTCCTAGTGTATTTGGTGCTAAGATAACCGGTGGAAGTTCTAGTGGCTCAGTTTGTGTTATTGGGAAGAACTGCCTTAAAAGCAGTGAAGATGTTGTCGACGTAAGCTCATATTCTAAGCTTGCAGTCATAGTTAGGTAAGTAGCTTTCCCAAATGCATCCCTTTTTCTATGACAAAATTTTCTGAATCATAGGGGTTACACTCTGGCTCATATGCTAAGCTCATATGTGAGCAGCGAGCCAATGATGCAATTCTTTCTAGATTCAACACTTGGTGCTACTTTAGCAATTCGTTGTGGTGCTTTGACACATATAATATATGTTGTTAGTTCAGCTGGTGTGGGCAATAATAAGCACTTTGTGGGGGCACATTCTTTATAGATTTGACAGCTTCATTCCACTTTGTCGAGTCATAGGGTTGCTTTCACATGTATGTTAGAACCATCTGGCCTAACGAAGTTGTCACGGTTCCATGCAGCCACACCCACATGCATGAAGGAGCGGCCAACTGGTAAAATTGGCGAGGATGATGGCCTCGAAGGGTAATCGCACGTTAGTCCTTGCAGTGGCACGTTTGGTTGTCGAGACGACTCGTCTGCTAGTTGAAGCCTTCCTAGCATCGTCGCATTGGTGCTTCTCAACTGGAACGGGAATAAGGCGAGGATATGGGATGTATCGGGCGATGTGGGCTATGTTGGCAGCCGCTTAAGTCCACTTAAGTGAGAAATTGGCCCGTGGGAGGCCATATAGTGTTTTTTGTAAAGCGGGTTAAGTGGGTATGCGAACAGCCCGCGTCCACTTACACCCCTACCTGTGCTTGTTCGTGCGGGTGCTGGTCGGCAACCTCGTGCTCAAAATGCCGGTCGCGCCAGTTTCGAGTTGTTGTTGTTGGAGTTTAACATTTCGAGTTGGAAGCCATAGTTCTCGAGTTGAGAGTTGATTTGTTTGATTTGAAAGTTGAAATTTTACCGCTGGGAGCTCTTTCATTGGTCAAACTGACACTCAAACGGCCAAACGGCCTGTAGAGGGTGGCGCTATTTAGGCCGACAACGGCGAGCCGTGGGAGGGCAGGGTGGCAACAGGCGCATGACGTGTGCATGCTAGTTAGAAAACCAACAGACGGCCGTGCGTTAGGCACACTTCAATAAACGTTGTATACACACGTATGTTGAAAATCTTGTATGATCTTTGTTATGCTAGTGAGCAACTTCTCCCATATTATAAGGAGTTTATAGAAGACTTCTCTGAGACCACAGCACATAATTCTGGATACAAAGCTTGACTTAATACTACTCCATATGAATCAGCTGACTACAACTCTGATTAATGAGAACATGATATAAGGGACATGTTAACATCGGCCCCATCAGCGTGTGCAAAATCCACTTAGAGCATCCACAGTGCTTCACTCTGAACGGTGGCTTTATCGGTCCACATCAGAATCGAGCCACGGTGGTAGGGTTGTGCATTTTTGCACCGAACCGAAAAAACCGAACTGTACTGGTCAACTCGGTTTGACCGGTATTCGATATTCAGTTTAGTATTTGGAAAATTGGCATCTCATCTATTCGGTATTTCCGGTATAAACCGATCTAAAACCGAATAAACCGAGCTACTGCTCACGACCTGCATGTGCACAGTATTCATATTTATAATTACAAAAAATTTGCATAACTAAGTAAACTCTTCTCCACATAAAAATACAAATTTTAAACCTCATTACAAGCAGACGTTCACGTACCAGCTAAACCAAAAAAATACTATGCACATGCAGGTCGTGAGCAGTAGTCGTGCGGTCTTTGACCGCACAATTTCAGGTGAATAGTAGTCGTGCGGTCGGGCACCGCACAATCTGGCTGTCATGCGGTTCCCAACCGCACGATTCATACGTGTCGGCATCCCGAAATCCCGCGGTAGAGTAGGGGGGCTAAAAATAGGATTACGCTGGTTTAGGAGCTAGATCTGATATTTTGATAATCAATAGTGTTATTTTTTTTAGCAAAATTCGCAGTTCAAGCTAATGTGACAGTATTCCTTCTACGAAACTACTGTCCTTTGATAGCCTGTAATGTGGATGCCCTTGGAGCCCCACGCGCCCGCGGCTCACTGCCCGTAATGATTTCCCAAGAATATGCATCGTTCTTACTCCGGACAAGAGTCAGAAAAAACTTCCGTTTCCGACAACAGTTTAACCGAGCTAGTACGTTATCTGCGCGGTGAACAGGCAATCTCTTAAAAACGGCACCCAACTGGGGCTCCAAAAGAACCGTCTTGTTCTCTTTCAACTTTTTTTGATTTATATTATAGTAACAAAATTTTTATTAGTTGATTGAAATAGGTACTATATCGATTTTAGCTATACTGACTAAAATAGTATATAACTATCTTTTTTCGTATTTTTTCTCATGAATAAACTAAATTTAAAAGCTATAAACGACAGCAGAAAAGTACACGCCCGATCCGCTCCGGTCTCCAAACCCTTTTGGTCTGCCCGTTTCAGCTCATGGCCATTACTGGCACATTAGTCACTCGCTTGCTCGCAAAACAAGCCAAATTAAAGAAACTAGCAGCATAAGTGCGGCGCCACGCCACGTTAGTTACCGTGTAGACCGAAGTAAAAGACACGGCAATTCGCAGAGAAGTTTTTTTAAAAAAAATTGAGGACACGTGCGTAATTTCGAGAAAACCGAATCCCTTTTTCGCAAAAAACCGAGGACCTGTGATGCGGATATGCACATGATTAGTACTTTTCAATCAAATACATTATTTCACTAGAAAGAAGTATTGAGCCACATTAAATATTATCAGATGAATTTGTTTCTTAATGAATTTCCTTCTATTCGTGGGAACGATATACTACCTTATGCCAAATTCTTGTTTATTATTAGGTTTGAATATTATGATGATTCCGGGGCCAAAGCAATGGAGAAGCACAAGGAGGTTAATCATATTTGCTACCAAGAACAAAAAGCTCAAAACCCATGGGAATGGAAAGGAGAAAGCCAAGCAGCTCATGCAGCTGATCAAGGAGGAAAGAAGCTCATGCAGTGGGAGAGCAAAAGGGGAGAAATCCAAGGACTTAAATTACAAGTTTTGGATAAGATTTTCAAGCCAAATTCGGACTTCCCACGTGCTCAACCCAATTCAAACTCGGATTCAACTCAGAATTCAATTCGGATTCGATTCGGGATAGCCTGACAGGCAGTTACTAAAAAGGTCATAACTTTTACAAACGGAGTCCGATTCAGGTGTTCTTGTACTCGTTGGAGAGATAATTTCAAGAGCTACGCAATGGATCTAGTCCTAGCTTCAAATTCATCACGGATAAAAAAAGTTATGACCGAAACAATATGACGGGTGAAAAATATTGTTTCCTTTTTGTGAGAGTTTGTATCCAAAACCATATAGGGTTGAGTTGTACTTGGTTTGGGGACTATATGGACTTCCTAAGGGGTTATATAAGCCTTGTATTGGCAACTTTTAGAGGGAGACCAATTTTATGTATAAGATTGAAACATAGCTATTGCTTGTTCTTTCAACACCAAAGTTCATGCGAGGACTTTGAGAGAGAACTAGGCGATCCATTGTTCGTTCTGCAATTCAAGGTCAAGCCATCGTTCCATTGGGAATTGGGGACTTGGTGTTCGTCGTTTGTGGTTTCGTGACGAACAATTATCCGATGTGTTTTGGGCATATTCCGAAGAGTTGAGGGTTCGTGCATTGTCGCGAGTGTTCAACTAGCGACATCGTCTACTTCGCATCAACTATCCACGGTTTCGCACTGAGAAGATCGGGACCCCTCCCCATATCAACATGTAAGGATCTGTACGTAATTAAACAAGGATCCGTACGTAATTTTGAAAAACCGCAGGGTGCTGTCCTGCAAAGGATGATTTTGGAAAAAACCTGGTAGAGACCTTTTTGTGTGAACCGAGGACCTTTACGTGATTTCAAAAAATGCAAGGGGTTTTTCGCAAAATGGATGACGTGGCATGGGTGGGAGGCCGGGAACTCCCCAGCTTTAATATAGTGATAATTCATCGCTTTTAATGTACTAACGTGTTGATATTGCTGGTCTCCTCTTTTTGCTTTTGTTGCAGCAATATCAGTGGTGGCTTAATTTCACTAATTTCACAATAAGAGCACATTTATAATGTTATCTTAGTTATCTCTTAATTATAAAAAATAAGTAAAATCTTATTTACAGAAAGGAGGAGGTGAAGAGGGATAGTATAAAATAGTTAGAGAAATAATTTACGGTTAAAAAAATTATCTCTAGTACTATCTTCAGACAAAAGTCTTAAAACATAAAATTTTAAAAGACGATGTATTATACTGCCCTAAAGTTCCACGAGAATGGGCGTGCTGCTGAAACGCATAAAAGTGGTTCATATCTCCATTAATATTACCCATGTTTCTCTTTCCCATTGAATGGCAGGCGTTGCCGATGGAGCCAATCGCAAGCCCTTACGTGTGGTCTCTCAGGCACGGTAGCACGTCAGTTGGCTCTAGGGGTGGAAACGGATCGGATACGGTCGAATAGTCTCAAATACGAATACGAATCCATATTTTTCAAACGAATACGGATACGAATTCGAATATTTTCAAATACGGATACAGTTATTCTCGAATACGAATTCGGATATTTTCGAATACGGATTTTCTCGGATACGAATATCGGATAAAACGGATTCCTAGCGGTTTTACCGATTTTTCACCGGTTTTCGACCGGTTACCAGTTTTAAATCGCCTAAATTCAAATTTTGAATCACAAAATTTGTACAAATTTTTCATATGTTCTAGAAACGGATCGAATACGAATCGAATAGTCTCGAATACGAATACGGATACTAGGGCTGGAAAATAAGCTCGAGGCTCGTGAGCTGCTCGAGCTCGAAGTTAGCTCGGCTCGGCTCGGCTCGAGCTCGGTTCGAAATCGCGAGCCAAGCCAAGTTTTCAGCTCGGTACATTTACGAGCCGAGCCCGAATACGCGATACTCGATGGCTTGATCGAGCCAAACATCGTGGCGGGTACGCCTTAGCCTAGCAGCCAACGAAGCCACCCGACCGATTCCCGGCGTTCGAATGCTCCTCTCGATTTCCTCAATCCACCGAACCGCTTCCTCGATCATTGACATCCCAAACCGTGTGCTAAGCACTCACCCCGCAAATGAGAGAGAGAGAGAGAGAGAGACAGAGCGCGATGGCGGCGGCGCCTTCGCGCGCAGTGCTGCGCGGTGGTGGTTCATGGCGTCGACTCCTTCCTCATCATGTCGGCGCGGGCGCCACCTACATCTTCGCCATCTACTCCAAGGACATCAAGGCCACGCTGATACACCCAGAGCAGCTCAACACCGTGGGCTTCTTCAAGGACGCCGGCGCCAACATCGGCATCCACGCCGCCTCGCCGCCGAGGTCACCCCACCGCTCGTCCTCGCCGCCATGACCCCACTTCAAGCCATTTTGGCTTGAATCGCTCGTTCAAGCCATTTTGGCTTGAATCGCTCGTTCAAGCCATTTTGGCTTGAATCAAAAAGAGCTTTTGTTTTGGGGACCATGCTATGCTACGTGAAAAGAAAAGGCCAAGAACATGCAGCCAAATCAACAAAACAAGTAAGTTTTCTCCCAAAACAAGTTTGCGACAGCTTGATAAAGATTGGGAGCACGGAATCTAAACCGCATAACAACAGAGTGCTAATTAAGTCGATACTAGTATGATACGAGTTCTAGTTAATGGATGGATCATGGATTGGTTGATGGGTGCGGCGGGTGGCGGTCGGCTGGGTGCTGCACCGCACCGTAGGCGTTGAGCCGTTGCCTTGAAGCGCGGGGACCTCGATGCGGCCGTTGGCGTCGTGCTCCTTAGCTGCGGCGCGATCTCCTTGGCCTTGTCGAGTTTGGCGGCGATGAGCTCGTCGATCTCCCTGAGGACGACGCCCGACTCACCCTCCTCAGAGAGTCGATCGACCTCGTCCGGCGGCATCTGGTACGGCGTGTTGCTGTGCTGGCTCGGTCGGGCTCGCGAGCTGGCTCGAGCCGCTAGTCGAGCCGAGCCAAGCCTCCCGCGTAGCTCGTTTCTAAAACGAGCCGAGCCGAGCCGAGCCGCATCTTTGACCGAGCTCGGCCGAACCTGGCTCGAGCCGGCTCGGCTCGGCTCGTTTCCAGCCCTAACGGATACGAATATTCTCGAATACGAATGCGAATACGAATACTCTCAAATACGGATACAAATATTCTCGAATACGAATACGAATATTTTCGAATACGGATTTTTGCTTACCACATTTATGTTTTCTCGGATACGAATACCGGATAAAACGAATTATCCGTTACCATTTTCCACCCCTAGTTGGCTCGGTAGTGTGCACACGACAAGTTGGGTCTCAAGTTTAGCAATAGATCCTGGTTTTGCTACGTTGTTCTTATGTATAGAATCCCTCCTCTCAATTCCTTTGCAGAAAAAAAACTGTCGCAGGTCTGTTTCAATGATGAGAAAATGCTGGCCTTTTGTAGTATTGTGGAATGTCAATTAACTTTCCTTTCGAATACTAATGATGATCGATAATCCACTAATTAGGATTGATACCACGATGATGACCATAATTCTCTTAATTTATAGTTGACTAGACATTTTAAAGTTTCTACCCAATGAACTACTCACAATGAATTGTCTGAAAGACATGTGACTTTTATTGGTAGTTAACAGTGTGTTTTCATGGTGAGATTTAATTGAGCTAGTGCGGCAAATCGACAAGTTTGCATTTGTGCCGACAACATGTAGAGAAGTAACTCGAGCGAAGAACATCAAGTGCAAACTCATACAAACCTGCGGGAACGTAAAAAGCAAATAGACAAGCTAGAGGCTACGATGCAACTTTTCACGAAAAAAGAGTTCCTGAAATAACTTAACTACATTAGTGCCTACTATAGCACAGTGAAAAACAGCAATCCCATTTTAATTTTCAATAGCCTAGCACTAGTAGTAGGCAAGTAGAGTAGTAGTTCTCATACCCTATAGAGAGGGAGGGAGACCCCAGCTGACCGGCATTCTGAAATTTGACAAATTAAGGGATATGACAAGAACCTTGAATAGTCACCAAGGGTCTGTCGACATGGACATGCATAAAATTGTCAAGAGTACCTTCTAGTAACTCCTTCGATCCACCCTTGAATGAAAAAGGAAAAGCGAGAGAGAGAGAGAGAGAGAGAGAGAGAGAGAGAGAGAGAGATGTAACATAATGGAGAAATTAACCTCTCAATTGCAAGCACGTACACTCGAGCACACTTATAGGCATGTTCATATTAATTTTTATAAATTGCTTTTGCTAGTAGAAACCAATACAAATACCTAAGTTCTATAAACCGTTTCTATCACCTACTATTATTTATCAGGCACTACTATTCATCTTTCACATATTGTAACGTATTTTGTATTTATTATGTCATAATTCCATAAATCGTGTGACAATATGAATGTTATAGTATTTTTTATTACATCATCTTTCTTATATAACACACTACTATTTATTCCGTCATAACAAAAAAAAAACTATTCGTCTGTAGAGACAGGCCCCAGGGCGTCATCATTCTCTAATCAGGAATTAATCTCAGTAACTGTGGGACGGGGACGGCATGTCGCATGTAGTAAAGGCACAAGAGGCAGAGACGGACGGGCGGGCGGATGTGAGCTATGGCACCTGTTGCTCCCGGCACCGGCCGCGGCGGTCGCTGTTGCGGCGTCGCATCGCATCACGTGCCCCGTGTTTTCCTCATGGTCCCTGCACGCGCGCCATTACTCCGTGGATTGATGAAGCGATCGACCGGCCGGACGGGAAATTTCAGCGATATATCAAGCCTGATAAAATGCACCTAGAAAGACCAGGCGATCGACCACTTGGATTTTAAGCACTGCATGGCCGTTGTATGTGTAAATCGATCACTAAGGCTACTAGCTAGGCTGGTACACGTGTATAGTACCTCCAAACGATCGGACAGTTTATACATTTTACGTGGGTTCTGACTTCTGAGCTTTGACTCTCACATATGTAGTAGTATTCACTCCATCTCGCAATGTAAGTTTAGATCCCGCCATACGATGGTATACCAAGATATTATACCTCTCACTACTACAGAAAATCTAATACTAGACACTAAATTACAGACGGTTTGACAAAACCGTCTGCAATTGACACTAACACAGACGGTTTTAATTTGGACACCGTCTGTGTTGATGGCGTCGGAGAAAACGAGTATCACGCATTTGGTTCTTACCGATGAACCGCTCGTGATATTCGATATCGCGACGCATGTTTTATTTAAAACCGTCTGTGATAATGAAGTTATCACAGACGGTTCGTATTAAAAACCGTCTGTGCTAATCTGGAATTATCCTTATCACAGACGGTTCGTATTAAAAACCGTCTATGATATGTTTCCCGCCTTGCAATTCCCCAAAATTTCATAATTTCCCGCCTGACTCCGAGTAGGATTCATATTTACCGCCTGTGCTCTAATTCATAGACGATTCTATATATAGAACCGTCTGTGATATTCATTCATCACAGACGGTTCTATTGTGATAATCTAACCGCTGGGCCCGTCGATCCTGCTCAACCCAATCCTAGCCAATAGAAATCCACCAATTCTTACCCCACGGATCGTAGCTCCGCCTCTCCGTCCCCGCGCCAAAAAATTTCGCACTCCCTCCCCTATAAATAATCACCAGAACCAAGTCTCCTTTCTGTTCTACTTCTTGCTGTTCTCCTCCTCTTTACTGTTCTTCTTATTGTTCTCCTTCTCTTTGCTGTTCTTCTCCTCCTTGCTGTTCTCCTCCTCATCCTCCTTCTCCTTGACCCATACCACAAGGTAGCGCTCAATCAACGCTGACGATGGTGGGCGTCAAAGACATCCAGCTCGTGCGCTGCATTAGGGGCGAGAAGGCCTAGGCATAGAGAATCTTTGCTTTTCTC
Organism: Dendrocalamus sinicus; assembly: GCA_036346575.1. NCBI lineage: Eukaryota > Viridiplantae > Streptophyta > Magnoliopsida > Poales > Poaceae > Dendrocalamus > Dendrocalamus sinicus. The sequence goes on from CM070664.1 coordinate 12,261,442, forward strand.
TGTTCTTGTTGTGTTAACTAGATGGGCAACCTGCTTGTTGTTTTGGGATATTGTAATAGTAGGCTCTAATCTTAATAAAAATAAAATGTGTACTGTGTTTCATACTATATTTGCTTGTTTTCATTTCAATTAATTGATTTGCGAAATATATGTTTTATGTTTGTGAAATAAATTGAGATGTGAATTGGATGTATACATGTACATGTTGATATGCTTGTTTCAGAGGTCATGGCTAGCATTTCCTGAGGTTAGCCAATAAACAGAAATAGATTTAGGGGTAGAAGAGAATAGCACAGACGGTTTTTAAGATATCACAGACGGTTTTTAGTTAAAAACCGTCTGTAATTATCACCTATCACAGACGGTTTTTACTTACAAACCGTCTGTGATATTACACCACAGACGGTTCGAAAACCGTCTGTGGAAACATTCGATTATCATTGACTTATAAATTCAGACAGTTCAGAAAACCGTCTGTGATGACATTTTTGTATCGTATGTAATACGATTTTCTGTAGTAGTGTCTGTTACTACACATTATGGAAGAATACATGCTGCACACTCCAAACTAAGCGTGACCTCTACTTGGTACGTTCAACTAGCAACAAGACGGTCAGACGTACGTACGTGTGCAGCCCGCCAGTGAGCATGATGTAGGATGCGGAGATGCGGCTGTAGTCGTATAGGGGCTGTTTGGTTAATTGGTTATCTGTATGCGGGTGGTTTGTATCCGCGTATGCAGAGAGATGGTGTTTGATTGCCTGTATGGAGGAGATAGCTTGCACGAGTGGATGCAAAAAATTAACTGGAGCCAGACTGAGGAGAAACGTAGCTGAAGAGCTTCCCTCCTCAACCTAGCCACGCTTATGCAGCTATATGAGCACATACAGGCAACCAAATAGCCCCACAGTGCATGCAGGATCGGAACACTGCATTAGTCGCAACTCGCAAGTAGTTGCCATGTGTCTCGCTCAACACCGGGTGCATGTAATCGTATGGGCCATGGCTGCTGCAGCCTGCTGCATCTGCATGCGCCCTAGGCCCCTGGTCGAGCACTCGAGTTTGTCTTTTTAAGGTAAGAGTACTCGAGCTGAGCCCCAGGGGTTGGGTTGGGCGAGACTAGTCAAGTGGCGCAGCGGACTGCGAAGCACGTGAGCGTGACCGAACTCGAGCCAATCGCTGTGTAGGCTAGTTCGCTCACTACCAGTAAATCGTCCTATATCGAAGAGTAATTGAGGGTCTTTGTCTATTGGTAAAAGACAGATTTTGGTTAGCCAGGAATAACATTGCAATCGTTTACGACAAGGTAGGCAATACATAGCAAGGGTCTGTTTATTTCACGGAAATTTCGCAAGGATTCTATAGAAAGTGACTCGGTTCTTAAAAGATCATAGAATAATTCCCCGTCTTAGAACTTGACCTATTGCTTAGTGACAAAGGTTAAGTTGATCATAGAAAGTGCAGTCAAAGGTGCTTCTACTTCAGCAGGTCTGATCCTTGAAAGGTCAAGTACCAATGCACCTTTTGCTAAAAGGGAGGCCACCTTGTTGAGTTTTGCTTCCATAGGATTAAGTTTGAGAGAAGAGAGTGGGTGCGTGTTCATTAGAGGAATTCCTTCGCCCATGAGTGTCCCTAGAGCTAGGTCTTCAATCTCAAGTGCTCCTAGAGTTAGTCCTGAGTTCGTAGATGACTTTTTTTGACTCCTTTGGAGGAGCTTAGCAGTGATGTGGGTTAGGATTTCGCGAGGGTAGACCACAATAGCTTCTAGACAGGGGATCATCGGTCTTTTGGTAGGCTGATTTGGAGATGTTAGGTGGTTCTCATGTTTATCCTCATAATTTTCATACTAACCTTTATATTACTACTTTATTGCTATTCCTACTCATCATGTAGCTCAATACTGGATTCCTAAATTTTTCCTTTTTAACCCCAATATTGAGGCACCGATGTCTTTTATTTTTGCCCTGCAGGTCCGTTGAGCAACGAAGGAGGATGTGTGGCTTGTTGACTCTAGGTGTTCTCGACAGATGATCAGAGATTCTCGTTGGTTCTCCTCCCTCACTCGTCCATCCAGTGATGGGTTGATCACATTCAGGGATGCTTCTACCAGGACCATGATGGCTAAGGGTTATGTGGGCATCAATAACAAGTTCATACTCAAGGATACCGCTTTGTTAAGTAAGCTGAGATATAATTTGCTATTTATTTCTCAGCTTTTCGATGAGGGTCTAGAGGTAAGGTTCAAAAGAGATGAGTGCAGAGTTCTAGATTCTTCTTGTGAGTTTGTTTTTAGGATCTCTAGGTTAGAGAAGGTCTTTAGTATTGATTTCATTGTTTCTCCTATCTCTAGTCCTAGGTGTCTTGTGGCTTCTGACTCTCATAATCTAGTATTGTGGCATCATAGGCTTGGTCATATAGGTTTTGATCACTTGACTGGAGTCAGTAGCATGGATCTTATTAGAGGTTTGCATAGACTTAAGTGTTGCAAGGCACTAGTTTGCTTACCTATAGACATGGTAAGATAGTTGCTGCTTCTCATCCACCTCTTACCATGGTGATGACTGATGCACCCTGACACCTCATGCTTTTAGACACTATTGGTCCTTCTAGAGATCAGTCTACAGAAGAAAAGTGGTATGTGCTTGTCATTTTAGATGACTTCTCTAGGCATTCTTTGGTATATTTTCTTACTTTCAAGGATTGGGTGTTGGATGCTTTAGGAAATTGGTTCTTAGATTAGCTGTTGATCTTCTAGGAGCTTTGAGAGTCATTAGAAGTGACAATAGGACTGAATTCAACAATTCATCTTTTGCCACTTTCTATGTTGATCTAGGTCTAGAGCATCAATTCTCTGCTCTTAGAGTTCCCCAATAAAATGGATTATAAAGAGAAGGATGAACATAACACTCCTAGGAAGTTTTTGGCTGAGGTAATTTCCATCGCTTGTAATGTGTCTAACAGGGTGTTTTTGATATCGTTCTTAGGCAAGACTTCTTATGAGTTGAGATTAGGTCGTAGGCCTAGCTTTTCTTACTTTAAGATCCTTGGTTGCAAATGCTTCATTCTAAAATATGACAACTTAGATAAATTGGAATCAAAATCATCAGATGGCATATTTTCTAGATATCCTACTTATACTCATGGCTATTATGTCTTAAATTTGGATACTAAAAAAATATTGGAGACTTGTGAAGTCACTTTTCATAAGGCTAGTCTTGGTATTAGACCAGACAGTACGTGTACACATGTACATACGATCAGTGATGAGGACATCACTTCTTCGGATACACATAACACTCCTCCACTTGACATTCAAGGACCAATCACTAGAGCTCGCACCCGACAATTGAATTTACAGGTGAGCTCGTTCCTAAGTACTTCTTTTTGTTCATTTGAGAATCGATTACTACCTAATGATTTAATTATGATTAGAAACCATGGAGAGGACCTGGAAGTACTTGGAGAAGGGCTACGAGGCGCACAAGTCCAGCAAGGGTGGTCGAATCATGTTGGAGGCCCAACTCAAGCTGACTTCGAATCCAATTCGGAGTCCAGGACCAGGCCGCACTAAAACGGACGCCCAGATCGCATCCGGGCTCCGTTTTGGATGTTCTACATATGTATGGAAAGCTGAGAAGATAGCCTTTCCAATGGATCTAGTATAAAGATGGCAATGGGTCTATACCCATTGGGTTTCACCACCCCAAACCCACCTCCATTAAGCAAAAATATCCCCGCTGGAGGACCCAATAACGCAGGCGGGTACAACATTTCCCCCAAACCCATACCCGCGCGGGTGAAATAAACCCGGCGGGTGACCCATACCTGAGACATGATATACAAGATTAAGAATCAAATCACCTAAACAACAAGGGTTAGTATTAAGCTTCCTGCAATGGAAACAAGGGTTAAAGGAGGCGAGGAAGCTTCACCGACTGTCATCGTTCGTCGAGCCGGAGAGTGCCGCCATGGGCGTCGGCGGCTTGGCAGATGGGCGATGGCGGCTTGGTAGATGGGTGACGGCAGCGGCTTGGCAGAGTGCGGCGGCGGCGGCGGCTTGGCAGAGGGTGGCGAGGATGGCTTGGAGGGTGGCGGCGTCGAACGGCGAGGGGGGCAGCGGCGCCGAACGGCTTGGAGGGCAGCGGCGGAGGGCACCTGGCCCCGAACAGCTTGGAGGCGTGAAATGGGAATTGGGGTCCGCGGCGTCTGGGAATAGGGTTAGGGTTTTAGTTTACATCTATTGGGCTGGGCCAAATATAATTATTTGTTGTGTGGGCTAGGCTACAAATAGATGACCCATAAATACTCGGGTATCCATTGGGTAATGGGTATGGGTAGTGTCAAACCATATCCACACCCGCGTACCCATTGGGTCCTATTTTTCTCCATTAGTAGACCTATGGGTAGACATTTTAACCCATATATGTACCCTAATGGGGTAATTACCCATCGGGTTTCGGGTTATGGGTACCCATTGCCATCTTTAATCTAGTACCATGTCAAAATGCCTTCTGAGTCAATGGAAATCGTCGAAACAAGTGGGCATTCAGAATGCTGTCGAGTCTTTGCGCCCATCGCTCTTTGGGCCGCTCGCTTTGTATCGTGTTGGAGCCCATTAGGGCGCGTCCAGGGGTTTTGCACGCCCTCACTCCTCTATATCCAGCTGCCACCCCCACCATTAGGGTTTGGGTTTTGCTTAGATTAATCTGTCTTTGAATAGTTTCGCCGTTCATCGGTGTTTGAGACCCCAACTTTCGAGTGCTAAATCAATACATCTGCAATTCAGTTGTGTTCTTCCTTGTTCTTGCTTGTGTTCTTCAATTTGCAGCGAGGATTAGCCTTCTTGGCGAGGTCAACCGGCTGCGCATGGTTGATAACCCGAGAGACGTGGTGCTGCGATTGCGGGGTTCGAACGTGTTGTTCGAAGCCGGATCGATTTGTGTCGCGCCTCCACCAAATCGAACATATCCGAACTCGTTGGAAGATCGGGACCCGCTCCTATCAAGTGGTAATCGAGCTTCATGTGTTCCTTCAGTTCGAGTTTACCCTACCTTTGTTGTTTTCGGTTTCATCCTAGAGTCCAAGAAAATGCCCTACAAAAAATTTGTAGTCATAGGTTGTTTCCTGTCCCAGATCTCGTTTAGCCTTTTGCACAATTTGATTTCAGAGTCCGTAGTGTTGAGTTTGTGTCCTTAGTCGAGTTGTGTTGCTGGTTTAGATCGTGTTTTGTTTCAGGTTGTCTTGCTTCCGCTACCTCTCATACAAACCCTAACCGTCAACTTTTGTTTTCCCACCCATATCCCACCCTCTGTTTTTGAGTCATCCATCATCCATCGCATCTCGTGATCACCCAACACCATCCCTCGAGCTTCCGCCCCCAATTTCCACCAATTTCCTCCACCCGATTTCGTTTTCGGCCTCCACAGCAACCATAACTCGGAGGCTCTCCTTCAAACGGCCATAACTTTCTCATACGGACTCGAAATCAGACGATTATTTTTTGAAATTGGGTGAAATTGAATTGTGCATCCGAAACTCCCCAACTTTGTTGGGTTTGGCGAATTTATTTTGCCCAAATTCGGCCTGGAAAGTGCCGTACTCGAGCTTCGAAATTTCATCACCGAATTTACAGCACATTCATCATTTTCTGTAGGCCACACCTTACATCAGATTGAGGTGAAACTTTGTGTGGTTCCTATTTCTGTGCTCAGCTTTGTGAAAAAAAATAAAAAAGAGAAAAATTTTGGCACCTGGGTTTATAGTGCTGAGAGTGCTATCCGTGCCAAAAAAACGTGACAGAGCACAGTTTTAGGTGACAGCGCTTCATTTGTTTTGTGCTTATGCTGAATTAAATTTCTCATTGCCTGGCCATCCTTGTTGCTGTCTTTGCTTACTTTCTGGTCTTGACTCCTTGTTCATCATATCATACCTGATATAGGACACATTTAGACCAGCAACTAGGACCAGTACTTTGGACATTTATTCAGCATTACTATCTGCTATTGATTTGTGTTCCACTAACATATTTGGCCTGCCAAGCTCCATATACCTACTTTCGGATAGCACAGTTTTGGACCCTTGCAATTGCCGGATCACACTCTCCAGGTATCTTTTGCCTTGCCTTGGTAAGAACACTTGTAAGAGCTCGGTAAGCCACTTCCTTTGCGGGTTCCCACTGCCCTTACTTTGTAGTTGATAGGGATAATCCTTTTTTTTTCCCTGTGTTTCCACTAACCATGGCAGGAGACGAAGGGGACGGGACACCGGCGATTTCAACGAGTGTGTTAGTCACGGCCAGCTACAAGCTGCGCTCGACAAACAAACTGCTTCACTCACTGATCTCGGTGCAAGAATGGACACCATCGTCGCCGCCATTGCCCAGTTGAACACCACGGAAGGCATTGAGCGGGTGGAGCGGCGGATGGCTGACCTCACTGGTCAGATGGACACATTGAGGCACGCCGCCACTGTCAATGACGGCCATCATCATGATGATGACACGAGTGTATGATGCGGATGGCAACATTGATCGTGGCGACTCAAGATGCACAACTACGTCGGCGTCTTCAGCAAAACCGACATGGTATGGGAGGTAATAACCAGAACCGTCATGGTAACGACGACCCTTTTGCTGAAGTCAAATTTACCATTTCATCTTTTTCTGGTCTTTATGATGCTGAAATATATCTTGATTGGGAGATGACGGTAGAGCAGAAGTTTAATTCTCACTTGGTTCCTGAACAACATAGAGTTAGACAAGCTACTAGCGAGTTTAAGGACTTTGCTATTATCCGTGGAATGAATCGGGTACCATGCGCTTACAACATGATACATGGGAGCGGTTAAAAGATGCTATGCGTAATCATTTTGTTCCTCCCTCATATAAACGTGGTTTGAGAAAAAAATTACAGCGCTTAGAACAAGGTGATAGTTTTGTTCAGGACTATTATGCTGAGCTTCAAAAGGGTATGGTGCGTTGTGGGGTTGTTGAGGAAACGGAGAATAAGATTTGTCATTTTTACAGGGGGTTACGGCGTGAAATTCACGACATTGTTGATTATAATGATTTTACTACTGTCAACCAGTTGTTCCAGCTTGCTATGCTTGCAGAAAAAGAATTGCAGGGACGCAAGGAATCAGCGAAGGCAAGCACCGGACGACCCTTCTACACGCCGCGAATGACTACATCAACGGGACTGCCCAAGTCTTCTTCGAGTTTTTGTTCTCCTCCACCACCTGTGAGCAAGTTTGCAGCAGCGCCACCGAAGCCACCTTCCACGACATGCCTTGCAGATTCTACAAAAACTTCTTTGCAGGGTCCTGCCAAGAGTTCTTTTGTGGCTTCAACGGGTCGCTCCTCCGACATTCAGTGCCACCGCTGCCATGGGCTTGGTCATGTGCAGAAGAATTGCCCTAGCCGACGGGCATACATAGCCACAGAAGATGGAGGCTACATCAGCACTTCGGATGTCGAGGAGGATGATGATGTTGCTTCTGCCTCGGGCGATAGTGGCGGTGGTGATGATGACCTGGTCCTTGGTGGGGCGTCCACAACGACGCTACGGAGCATCATTGTGCAGCGAGTCCTCAGCACACAGGTACAACAACCCGATAAGCTTCAACGCCATAATTTGTTTCAGACTTTCTTCGCAATCAAGAACCGGCGCGCACGTGTCATCATTGATGGAGGAAGCTGCAACAACTTGGTGAGTTCTGATTTGGTCAAGAAGCTTGGCTTGACCACGCGACCGCATCCACATCCATACTGTTGTAGGGGTGGCCCCCACCTAAGCCCAGTAGGCCTGTTAGAAGGATGTAAGACCCAAAATGGGACATGTATAATGACATGTGTACCCCTGAGGGGAATACTCACGTGTAAGGGTATAATTGTAAAAGCGCCCCTCATGTGGATGTATATATGTAACACAAGCCATGGGGAGAAACCCGAAGCCATTCACTCACCTAACTCTCCACTACCACACGCTCTCTGCTTGGTCTCAGAACCACAACAGTTGGCGCCGTCCGTGGGGAGGACAAGAACAAGCCTCCAGATCTGAAGGAGGATGGCACCAAGGAAAGCTTCAACATCGGTGGCGAAGAAGAAGAAGCCGGAGGCGGCGAAATCTCGCGTCAACACCAAGGCTTCAGCTGTAGCAGATGCAGGTGCGGGTGGCGGCGCGGATGTGATGATCGTGAGCACCGGCGTTCGCGACGCAACGCCCGACCCCGCCACCACCACCCCGACCACCAACCCCGCGGTGACAACGCAGGCGCGTCCATTTCCCTAGTCGGCGCGGGAGCGGTGGACGGCCTCGGCGACGATGCGGGCCTCGTCACCAGCTCCAGGGTCCTCCGCGCCAGCGCTACGAGTGGATTGGGCGCATAGGCCGTGGTCGCTGCCATCCCGATCGCGCCGCCGAGTGTGCTGACGGCCCCAACCGCGCCCACGGTGGAGACCGCCCTGCTGGCGGCCCTCAGCGCATGCCAGCGGGAGCTGTCAGATCTCCGCGGGGCCGTGCGAGACATACAAGAGGCTCGGAGCCAATGCGCCACACCGGTGGCTGCGTCTCAGCCCACCTCGGAGAGGGCGAATAGCCGCGACGCTCTTGCGTCCAGTCGCGTCCCACTACGGCGTATAGACCCGGAGTCCCCGCTCTCCGTGGACCTGCAGCAAGCGGCGTGGCTTGAGGACTTCAAGTTCCCGAGCGTCATCGAGGCGTACAAGGGTGACTCTGACTCGCGAGAGTTCGTGCGCGTATATGAGACCGCTATCGAAGCCGTTGGCGGAGACGACACCACGAAGGCAAAGGGACTCCCCCTCGCGTTACAAGGGGTGGCACTGTCCTGGTTCTTCACCATCGAACCACAGTCCATCTACGCATGGGAACAGATCCGCGATCGGCTCTACAACAACTTCCAGGGAAGCTACGTCGAGCGTGTCGATGCGGACCAGCTCTTCGCAGTCAAACAGAAACCCGAGGAGGGGCTCCGGACTTACTTCAAACGCTTCGCCCAGGTACGCTGCCAAGTCAGGGACGTTAGCGAGGCAACCATTATCAACGCAGTGATACAAGGTCTCCGCCCGGGATCACTCACTGAGTATAACGCGCGGAAGCCACTCAAGTCGGAGGCAGAGCTCTTCGACAAAATGGAAGCGTACACCCGAGCCGAGGAGGACGCGTGGAGGCGCAGCGGCGACAGCTCTGATGCCGGGCAAACGGAGGAGTTGTCGCAAAGGAGAAGCACAAGAGACAACCTGAGGACGAAACACAAGCAAGTGTCCGTAGGTGACACTCGTGAGCCCGTTGACGACGAGGTGCACCAAAACTCGCTAGGCGACAGGCGTAAGCCCCGGCGTAACCGGCGAAGACCCCAAAAGGCCCACCACGTCCTCGCTGCGCAAGGCGTTCCCCGGGAGGCCGCGTTAACCTCGCGCGCCGGAGAGGGACACGAAGGAGGCCGTGATGAGAAGCCGCGTGCGGAGCAGGAAATTCTAGAATACGGCAGGTGGTGCGAAGTGCATGGCTACGGGGGCCATTTCACGCGGACATGCACCAAAATTGCGGCATTACGGCAAGCGATGGCCCACGTACTGGCCTCGGAGACACTGACCCCCGCAATAGCCCACGTACAGCGTATGCAAGGCAGTCCCTCGCGTGCTGGGTCCCCCGGAGAGACCCAGTGCCGTGGGATTAATGTCATCACTGGGGGCTCTTCATCGAGCACTTCCCCAGCACAACTGCCTCTGCGGGCGTCCCATTGCAGCATCGCCTTCACGTCAGTCGACGCCCAGGGCGTGGAATTCCCCCACCAAGATCCCTTGGTCATCCAGGCCGACATCGCAGGTTGCGACGTCAGGCGTATCCTCATTGACGGAGGGAGCTCCGCAAACATCTTGTTTGCAGAGGCCCTTGATCGTATGGGAATACCTCGAAGCCTACTAAGAGCTTTGGAAGCCCCCGTTCAATGCCTCGGAGGGCAGCCTCTGAAGGCTTTGGGTCAGGTACGCCTCCAAGTCTCCTTGTGCCAGGCTGACAACGCCAGGACTGAAGATGTCGTCTCCGACGTCGTGGACGTCTCGTATTCGTACAATGTCATACTGGGCTGGCCTGCCATCAACTCCTTCGAAGCGGTCCCACACTATGCATTCCTATGCATGAAGCTCCCAGGCCGGCGGGGCGTCATCACCATTTTCGACGACCAGGATATGGCTAGGAGCATCGAAACCGGAGCTGGAAGCTTGCACCATAAGGTGCATGTCCTCGCCGACAAATACCAGGCGGACACGCCATCCGCTCCAGGATGGACACCTAAGCCCCACCCGGAGGGCGGAGTGAAGGGGGTGCCGCTCCAGGCGGAGGGGCAGCTCGTATCCATAGGCGAGGGCCTCCCTCCGGACGTAGAGCAAGATTTGCTTCGAGTCCTCCAGGCCAACATCTATGTCTTCGCATGGTCCCCGGAGGATATCAAAAGTGTGGACCGCGCCCTCATCGAGCATAACCTCGCGATCCGCCCTGACGCTAAGCCAGTCAAGCAGAAACTTCGTCGTATGTCCATGGACCGGCAGCAAGCGGCCAAGGTAGAGGTGGCAAGCTCCTTCGGGCGGGGGTTATCCGCGAGGTCCAACATCCGGACTGGCTCGCCAATCCGGTGTTGGTTAAGAAGGCCAGCGGCGCCTGGCGCATGTGCATCGACTTTACTGCGCTCAACAAGGCATGCCCGAAGGACGATTACCCTCTGCCGCGCATAGATCAACTGGTCGATGCCACCGCCGGATGCGAGCTCATGAGCTTCTTGGATGCCTACTCCAGCTACCATCAGGTCTACATGACCAAAGACGACGAGGACAAAACCAGCTTCATTACGCCGGTAGGGACCTTTTGCTTTGTCAGGATGCCCTTCGGCTTGAAGAACGCGGGCGCAACCTTCACCCGCCTCGTCGCGCTGGCCCTAGCTGTTCAGCTAGGAAGGAACATGGAGGCCTACATGGATGACGTGGTAGTAAAAACCAGGCAGCTCGCCTCTCACGGTCGGGATCTTCAGGAGACCTTCGACAACCTCAGGAAGGCAAGCATTAAGCTCAATCCGGACAAATGTGTTTTCGGCGTGTAGGCGGGCAAGCTCTTGGGCTTCCTCGTATTCAGGCGAGGCATTCAAGTGAACCCCGACAAGGTTGACGCTATCCTGGGCATGGAACCTCCCAAGACGACGCGGGAGGTCCAGAGGCTGGCAGGCCGCATGGCGGCCCTGAGTCGTTTCCTCTCCAAGGCGGCGGAGCGGGGCTTACCATTTTTCAAGACTCTCCGCGGTTGCGATGGGTTTCATTGGGACGACGACTGCGCAAAGGCCTTCGACGACCTCAAGAAGCACCTCGCAACCCTTCCCACTTTGGTGGCCCCAGCACCAGAGGCCCCCCTCCTACTTTACCTCGCCGCCTCGGCAACGGCGGTCCGCGCCGTCCTCGTCCTCGTCCTCGAAGAGGGCGCGCTTCAGCGGCTAGTGTACTTTGTCTCCGAAGCCCTCCAGGGCGCCAAGACGCGATATACCGAGCTCGAGAAGCTTGCTTACGCGCTGGTCATGGCCTCAAGAAAGCTCCGGCATTACTTCCTGGCGCACCCGATAACGGTGCCATCCTCGTTCCCTCTGGCGGAGATGCTGCACAACAAGGAGTCCACGGGGCGAATCGGCAAATGGGCGGCCGAGCTTGCCCCATTCTCCCTAACATACGCCTCCCGAACGGCGATCAAGTCTCAAGTTCTGGCGGACTTCCTTGCGGAGTGGACCCCTCCAGCTCAGCCCGCCCTCCAGGTCGAAGACCCGGTATGGACGCTTAACACCGACGGTGCTTACGGTGTTGCGGGCGTAGGAGTGGGCGCCGTTATCACCACACCTGAGGGGCAGCGCCTGTTGTACTCAGCGCGCCTAGTGTTTCCAGCTACGAACAACACGGTGAGTACGAAGTATTACTCTTCGGCCTCGGGAAGCTCAAAGCGATGGGAGCGAGGCGAGCCCTTGTCCGCACTGATTCACGGTTAGTGGCGAGCCATGTGGACAAGTCATACCAGGCCAAGGACCCGGAGCTAGCCAAGTACCTAGCAGCCGTACGAGCGAAGGAACGACACTTTTTGGGTATCACGGTGAAGGCCATCCCTCGAGCAGACAACGAGCGAGCCAATGTCCTCGCCAAGGCCGCCACCGGCGACTCCCAACTCCCGAAGGGCATTTCTGAAATCTCGCCAGCGCGCCATCGCGAGATAACCGTGATGCGGCCCTCGTCCACCAATCACATAGCAGGGTGACTGGCAGGAACCCCTTTTTGCTTTTTTGTAGGGCATTGCGGAATCGGATGACCCCTCTGAGCTCCAGCGTTTGCAACACCGCGCTAGGTCCTTCCAGGTGCTCGATGGGGTGCTCTAAAAAAAGGGGGTCTGCGCCCCGCTCCTGCGATGCCTCCCGCGCGAAGAAGGAAAGCGCCTCCTCGCAGAGATTCATGCGTGGCTCTGCGGCTCACACCTCCAACCAAGGTCTTTGGTGGGCAAGGCATTCAAGCAAGGTTTTTATTGGCCAACAGCTGTCGCGGACGCCCAGGATCTCGTGCGTTGTTGTCAAGGTTGCCAGTGGATGGGAAGGGCCATCCGCAGGCCCCCGACAAGCCTCCATCCCATACCCCCAGTATGGCCACTGGCGCGGTGGGGCATCGACGTCGTGGGACCGCTTCCCAGGGCCCCAGGTGACCTACGGTTCGTGGCGGTCGCTCTGGAATACTTCTCCAGGTGGCCGAAGGCAGTAGCCTGGCCAAAATTACCTCGGCAGCTATGCAACGCTTCCTCTGGCAAAACATCATATGCCGATTCGGCGTGCCCAGGGAGATCACCGTCGACAACGGTCTGCAATTCGATGCAGCCTTATTCAAAGAATTTTACGACAGCGTCGGCATCACCCTCCGGTTCGCCTCGGTTCGACACCCACAATCCAACGGGGCAGTGGAGCAGGCGAATGGCGCTATCTCCGCCGCGATCAAGAAGTGCCTTGTCGGACTACCGAAGGGGAAGTGGCCGGGCGAGCTTCACAGCGTCCTCTGGTCCCTTCGTACAATGGTCACACGCCCAACAGGGTTCACGCCATTCAAGCTCCTTTTTGGTGACGAGGCGGTCACACCTGAAGAAATAAAGACTGGCTCGCGAAGGGTCCTCGTCCAAGCACCAGACGAGGAGCGCCAATTGTCCATGGACCTCCTTGACGGGGACAGGGCAAGCACAACACAACACGTTATAAAGTACGCACGCCAGATGGTGCGCGGTCGCGATTGCTCGCTGTACCCACACGAATTCAGACCAGGAGACCTCGTCCTTAAGATGGCACTCCACGCGGAGACGGTAGGCAAGCTCGAATCCAAATGGGAAGGCCCGTACATCGTCGCGGAAGCCCTACAGAAGGGAGCATACCGCTTAGCCACCTTGGAGGGGCAGACGCTCCGCCACACGTGGAATGCAGACAGACTGCGGCATTATTACGCCTAAGTCGAGCATGCGGGGGTAAGGACCTTCCACGGCTTCGGCGGGCGCGAGCAGCCAGCGGTTAGTGCCTTACCTCTTGTAACCGCCCACTCGCGCAAACGGGAATTTAATAAAGCGCACCGTTCATGCAAATTTTCTCGTTTAATACCAAAGAGCGCGCAAAGGGTTACCTTTGTGTGCACTATGCATAAGCATAAATAAAGACGCGTGGGGACGCCTCCGCGCGCAGTCTATGGACTCTAAATAAGACTTAGCGTCGAGGTTCACCTCCGCACGCACTCTACGGAGTATAAATAAGACGTAGCATCGAGGTTCGCCTCCGCACGCAACTTCACCGCCCACAACGCGCGGGGCTCGCCTCGTCGCGCGATCTGAGACTCTAAATAAGGCGTGCGGCGAGGTTCGCCTCTGCGCACTCTCACGGAGTATAAATAAGACATAGCGCCGAGGTTCGCCTCGCGACGCAACTTCACGCGCCGCAACGCGCGGAGGCTCGCCTCCGCGCGTAGTCTACGGACTCTAAATAAGACGTAGCGGCGAGGTTCGCCTCCGCACGCACTCTACGGAGTATAAATAAGACGTAGCGTCGAGGTTCGCCTCCGCACGCAACTTCATCACCCGCAACGCACGGAGGCTCGCCTCCGCGCGCAGTCTACGGACTCTAAATAAGACGTAGCATCGAGGTTCGCCTCCGCACGCAACTTCACCGCCACAACACGCGGAGGCTCGCCTCCGCGCGCAGTCTATGGACTATAAATAAGACGTAGCGGGAGGTTCGCCTCTCGCACGTACTCTACGGAGTATAAATAAGACGTAGCGGGGGGACGCCTCCACGCGCACTCTACGGAGTATAAATAAGACGCGGATGTTGTCCCTGTGCACTCTACAAAGTATAAACAAGACGTGGATACCCCCATGCACGTGCAGGCACTGTCCTTGTGCGTACTCCCTGGAGTATAAATAAGACGTGGTCAAAGTTCCCACGCATGTAACCACTAGGCGCCAGCTCCACTGCCACCACTTCGAAGGGTAGGGGACGAAGCGCTCGCGCGTCTACCTCGACTAGGCGCCAGCTCCGCTACCACCACTTCGAAGGGTAGGGGACGAGCGCCGCGCGTCTACCTCGACTGGCGGCGCCGCGCCCACCACTGGCGGGTAGGGGCGGGCGCTCGCGCGTCTACCTCGACCAGACGCCACTCAGCGCCACCACTCGAAGGTAGGGGCGGAGCGCCGCGCGTCTACCTCGACTGGCGCCACCTCGCCGCCACCACTCGAAGGGTAGGGGCGGAGTGCTCGCGCGTCTACCTCGACCAGGTGCCACTCGCCGCCACCACTTCGAAGGTAGGGGACGAGTGCTCGCACACCTACCTCGACCAGGCGCCGGCTCGTTGCCACCACTTCGAGCTCGGGTATGCGGCGCAGCGTTCGCAAGTCCGCCGCCATCGTCGAACGAGGGCGCGTCAAGCCCGAGGACCGTACCTTACATGACACCCGACTCACAGATATTACATAACAAAAAAGAGCACAGGAGAGTTGTCGCTTAGCCCGTGTAAGACAGAAGTTGCATTACAGTAGCAGACATACACGGCGTGGTGCGCACCAAAACCTGGAATTATTCCTACGAGTCCGCGCCATCTTCGCCGCGATGAGTGCCCGCACCGCCGCGCGCCGGGGAACCTCTTCGCGCCAGCGGAGCACATCCCCCTCGTCGTGCAGCGTTCGCCGCAAAGCAACCGTGGCGGCGTCCTCCCCGATGTAATTCCAAATCCGGTTGTGAAAGTTTCGGGTGGCGGGCTGGGCGGCGCGAACCGCATCAGATAACATCCCCGGCTAGACAGGCAAGTCAAGCTGGGGGTTCGTCAGCTCATTGACATGCTCACACCCACCAGCGTGCAGCAAGGCAAGGGCAAGGCTAGCACTCATGTAGCCGCAGTGGGTGCCGAAGGCCTTGGCGCCGCGAAGGGCGACGTTTGAGCCCTCCTCGATTCGCCCACGTGTCTCCATCAAGTCTTGATGGCTATGAGTGGCGTCCTCCACATGCACGGAAAGCCCCCAGAGGGCCTGCTCCAAAGACTCCAGCGCCCCCCACGCGGAGGCACACGCATTGTCCCAGGATAAGGCCTTCTCTGCGAGGGAGGCAGTAAGCTGCTCCTTCTCCGCTTCTAGCGCGGAGATTCGCTGAAGAAGGGCGGTCCGCTCCTCCGTTGCTACGCGCTAAGCCTCCTCCATCGCGCGTTGTGCGGCTAGTGCCGCGCTCTTCGCGTTCGCGCCTACCAACTGCGCGTCGGCGACAGCCTCGTCCTGTTCCACCATCAGCACCCGAATGTGCTCATCCTTGGTGGTGTGGGCATCGTCAGCAACACGCAGCTGGTCCTCCAGCGCCCTCCGTTCGTGCGCGCGAGTCTCCTCGAGGGCTTTGCTGATCGCAAGCGTCTACACGGGCGTAGGAACAAAGGTTATCCATTAGATAACCAAAGGACATGCAGCGAGAGCAGAGACCGTTACCCTCATCTCGGAGGCACCCAGCGCGGCGCCAAAGGTCTCCCGCAGATCGCGGCGCTGCCGATCTAGGTGGCTGCTGGCAAACTTCGCCACCTCGCTCAAGGCGCGAAGCGTCTCCCACCGAGGGACGAAATCGGAGACGCCAAGCCCTAGAGCCTCGCCTTGGCCGCTTCGGCAACGATCGGGCGCACACGATCCTCGCTCAATTAGGCCAGCGACATCGCGGGCACCCCCGTTGCTTGATTCTTGTCCTCGTCTGGGAGACCTTGTCTCGCCTGATATCGACGGAATAAGCGAGCAAATCGGAGAGAGTTTTGCGAAGTCGTGGGAGGAAAATGAACCACAGCTACCTCCAGTACCCTCTACCGCGGTACTTCGCTGGGCCTCCGCCGGGGTCATGATCACCTCGCTGGCCTGAGCAACAACCCTCTCGGCTTCAGGAGCATCCCCACTAGGCGTCAGGGCCTCGGTCACCGGGCCTGCCACGCTGAACCGGCCCCTCGAAGATGGCGGTGACTGCACCCGAGGGCGTTTCGCCTTCGGAGTCGCAGGTGAAGCCTCCGTGGTTACCTTGGCAGCCGCGGAAGCTGTCGTCAGCGGCAACGCCGTGGTTGCCGCTGGAGGCGACGAGGCATCATCTTCAAGAACAATGAGGCTTGGGCCCGTCACCTCACCACCGTGTAAGGCCTCGTCGGGAGTTGCATGCCTCCCCGAATCGGTCGACCCGAGCTCAGCGCCCGTCTCGCCCCTCATCTCCATGTTCTCGACCGGTGGCACGTCCGGCGAGCTGAAGGCAATGGTCTCCGACTGGACCTCGCATCGAGAGGATGGCGCCACCGCCGTCACGCCGCTCGGTGATTCCGCGGGCACCGGGAGTTCCGGAACGGGAATTCGCAGAACCTCGCATACCCGGTTAATCCGCCCTTGCTTTGCCAAGGAAGTTGCGGCTTCACGGGCCCTGTGCTCCTTCGCCGTGTACGGCCCAAGAACCACAACCACTGCGCGTTCCGCATCTTCTAACCGGCGCACTGCACACAGAAAAGCGGAATATCATACCTAAGGGTTTGCAACCACCCAGGTGGTACATGGCCCATGGCGGGGATACTTACAGGGCGCGGAGGGCCTATGGAGCGAAGACACCCCCGGGTGGATGCCGTCCTTCCGGTCGGGCCCCCGCCGCTCGTACTTCCAGTTACAAGAAAGCAGAGATATCCCGTACGTGGTGAACTCCTCGGCGAGGTCACGCATGCTGAACCGGAGGGCGATGCCAGCAAGTCTTCGTGCCTGTTGTTCGTCGCCGGGCCGAGGCGTCACATCCGGATAGCAATTGAATAATATCTGCTCTCCCCGGCTTCGGAGGCCGCTCGTGCTCGTCACAAGGTAATAGAACCACCGTCGTGTCCAATCGGACTCCCACTTTTCTCGCGAAGTCAACGCGGGGAACAAGTGCGAGCAATCCGTCCTCAGCACGAAGTCCACGCTGCCGAAGTTCGAGTACGCCCCCCTTCCATTTTCTTCGGTTGGCACCGTGCGTCATGCAGGATGGCGAACAACTCAGCGCTGGGATGGGTACCTTCCGTCCGCATCGCCCAAGTAAAGATGGCCAACCGAACAATAGCGGTCGGAGTCAGCTGCGCCAGCTCCAACCCATACGCTCGCAGCACTTCGCGAACAAAGAATGTCGTCAGGATTCGGAGCCCGGCATCGAAGAACGCCACGAAGAAGATCGCCTCCGACTCTCCCGGGTTCAGCTCTGTTTCGTCAGGCCTGGGCAAACGAACCCCGGCACGGTCCTCCAGCTTCTTCTCCCAAAGAAGGGTTTAGAGAGTCTCCTCCGTGATGTGACTCCGCCCCAGCACACGGGAGCAGCGGCCCTTTGACATCTTCATGGCATCCCAGTGATGGTTGGTTTGCTTTTTGTCACGCGGAACCAGGCGGTACTCCGCCAGTGGTGGCGTCAGGCAGCGCTGGCTTGACGAGGCGCTCTCGCTAAGACGGCACGCAGGATCATCAAGGGCGGCACCCCTGTTAGCTGGGAGGTCATCACGCGCAGCCATTCCTCTCTCCCCACTGCAGCGACGAGTAGGAATGGATGCGAGAGTAGCAGCAGGATGCACAAGAAAAATGGGAAGGAACGCACAAGCAAGCAAGCAGCCAAGGGGAGCGTTTGCATGCCCCCACAAAGATGGCGACTTATAAAGCCCCGTCTCCCGCAGCGTAAGATTGAACGATAGAATTACAGCGGTTCGGCTACCCACGATCGGCAGTGCAACCGCTGGCAACCGCGACGGGCGGCGGTGGGTGGGTGATCAGCGCGTAACGCGCCGATACATTCCTACCGCGTGGCCACTTTCCCTGGGGAAGAGGCGAACGGCCGTGGTCGTATGACCGCTGGCATCCCACGACGCTCCAACCACAGCCTGCCGCGTACTTCATCCGGCGAGCGCAGCGAGCAGCGGCGCGACAGCCTGCCCCTGACAAAGGCCGACACGATTCCAGGCATCATTAAAGCGCACTCCCAGGCCACGCAGCCACCTCTCCGCGCTAGCACTACATCATGTGGAGCACTTCCCGAGACTCGGCTGCCCGAGGCGACCGACCAAGTTTACTTTGCGCCCACAAGTATCCGGAGCGCGAAGCATGGCATGCCCGGACCTCGGCCCCGTCGAGGCCTTCGATCTGCCTGGTGTCTTCGACCTCGAGGCCGCGCAGGTCCGGGAGCGGAAGACAGCTCTCGCACCATGAGCACGAACGAAAGTGTATCTTGGTTATCAAGGGTCACAGGCCGATGGGACGGAGGGGGCCAAAGGGCTCAGTGGCATGGCTTCGGCCCGTGAAGCCCTTCACCATGAGAGGCTCTTGTTGTAGGGGTGACCCCCACCTAAGCCCAGTAGGCCTGTTAGAAGGATGTAAGACCCAAAATAGGACATGTATAATGACATGTGTACCCCTGAGGGGAATACTCACGTGTAAGTGTATAATTGTAAAAGCGCCCCTCATGTGGATGTATATATGTAACACAAGCCATGGGGAGAAACCCGAAGCCATTCACTCACCTAACTCTCCACTACCACACTCTCTCTCTGTTTGGTCTGTAACCACAACACATACCATATTCAGTGGTTAAATGACTCTGGAAAAGCTAAGGTAACGCAAACATGCCGAGTCCATTTTTCCATTGGTGGTTATGCTGATCATGTTGATTGTGATGTGGTTCCCATGCAAGCATGCTCTCTTTTATTGGGTCGACCTTGGGAATTTGATAATGACGCTTTACACCATGGTAGTAGTAACAAATACACTTTTATGCATAAGAGAAAGAACGTTACTTTGCTGCCTTTGACCCCAGCTGAGATTATAGAGGCCGATGGGGAGAGAGCTGCTGCTGCTAATGATATAAAGGAACATGATAAATCTGAAAAACAGCAAGTAGTCCATTTGAAAAATTCTGTTATGCTTGCCACAAAATCAGACCTTGCTGCACTTGATGATGTTAATGATACATGCTATGCTTTTGTGTGCAAAATGCTTTATTTTCTCTTGATAATATGCCTTGCACTTTGCCTGCTCCTGTCACTAACCTTTTGCAGGAGTTTAGAGATGTTTTTCCTGATGCGATACCTCCAGGACTTCCACCCATTCGAGGGATTGAGCACCAGATTGACTTGATCCCTAGAGCGAGTTTGCCAAACCATGCGCGTACAGGACCAATCCCGAAGAGACTAAGGAGATTCAGCGACAAGTCCAAGACCTTTTGGACCGTGGGTACGTACATGAGAGAAAGCCTTAGTCCTTGTGCTGTTCCTATTCTTTTGGTTCCCAATAAAGATGGTTCTTGGCGTATGTGTGTAGATTGTAGAGCCATTAACAACATTACTATAAGGTATCGTCATCCTATTCTCAGGCTAGATGACATGCTTGATGAGTTGTGTGGTGCTATAATTTTCACAAAGATTGACTTGCGTAGTGCATACCACCAAATAAGAATGAAACTTGGCGATGAATGGAAAACTGCTTTTAAAACTAAGTTCGGCTTGTATGAGTGGTTAGTCATGCCATTTGGTTTAACTAATGCACCTAACACTTTCATGATATTAATGAACGAGGTTTTACGTCCTTTCATTGGCAAATTTGTGGTCGTTTACTTTGATGATATCTTGATTTATAGCACGTCCATGGATGAACATTTGAATCACTTACGTGCTGTTTTTAATGCTTTGAGAGATGCACGTTTGTTTGGTAACCTTGAGAAGTGCACCTTTTGCACGAATCGAGTCTCTTTTCTTGGCTATGTTGTGACTCCACAGGGAATTAAGGTTGATAGAGCCAAGGTGGAGGCGATATGGAGTTGGTCCACGCCCACGACGGTCTCCCAAGTGCGGAGTTTTCTTGGCCTTGCAGAATTTTATCGCCACTTTGTCAAGGAATTCAGCACCATTGTGACACCGTTGATTGAGTTGACAAAGAAGGGCGTCGTATTCCATTTGTAACATCCCAAAAATCCTCTTCCTGAAAAATTTAATTTGAATTATATATTATAAAGTATTTGAATTTTATTTGGATTTTCTGTGAGTTTCTGAGTTTTATTTGGAGTTATCTAAATTTTATTTCAAAATCTAAATCAAATTTAATCCTCAACCTCTCTACTCGGCCATCACGTGTCGCTCCCTGATTCAATCCATCCTCGCCCGGTTTAATCTCAGCCACCTGCCTTCACTTATCCCTTTGATTTAATCCGATAGCCCTGATTTCTCTTTCGCCTCGTGGCATTTGTCCGACCGTCCACTTCTTCCTCTCTCTTCCTCTCTTGACATTAACCTCTTGATCGACTTCTTCTTTCGTCTTGCCTTCTTCAACCTTTCACCGCCACCATTAATGCCCCGCCTAAGCTCTTCAATTTGGCTGTTTCTTCTCGTTAACTAGAGCATTTGCTATAGTTGAAAGCCTAATCACTCCCGCATTCAACCTCCACCATTTCCCCACTTTAAACCCCGCTTATCTCTATCTTTACTCGTCTTTGCGTCGTCCTTAACTTTGGTGTAACCGATAACCGTTCGTCGCCTCCACCTTCGCCGACCCCAGCAGCGTCGTCATCCGCTAATGCCCTCAGTCCCCGTGCGCCACCTCAGCAGCCATGAGCTATGCAAGCGCTACGCCAACTGCGTGCCACCTTAGCCTTCTCCCCGGTTTATGGACCTAGTCCACAAAAGTCGGTCCCACCTGTCAGTGAATAAAACCCTTTTCCTATTGAAAAATAATTCGGCCAGAAAATCAAAATCTCTGTTGACGTCACCATAACATCATAAATTCCTTTTTTCATAGAAAAATAATTCCTCTGAAAATCATTTCCCTTGATGATGTCATTTCAGTTCAAAAATAATTCCAGAAAATCAGTTTATTCTTTTTCTCTCCTTTTAAACTTCCAAAAGATCGTATTTCTTCATTTTAATTACGTTTGAGCCCATTCAAATTTCTAAATTCATATAAAATTCCAATCTATCCATTTCTATCCTCTTTTCAAATTTTTGGAGTTTTTGAATTTATTTGGATTAAATTAAATCTTAGAAAGTAAAAATATTTTTAATGGTCAAAATATACTTCAATTAAATCCAAAATTATTTTATTTGGTATTTTCGAGTTCCAAGGATGTTTGTGTAATTTGTCCTGATTTTTTTCGAATTTATTTTATTTTTGAAAAAAATTATTATTTATTTTTTTATTATTTTCTCTCTCCTACACTATTCATCCTCCCGAGCGTAACGATTCGAACCAATTTGTCCTGAGTTCTTGAACCTTCTATAACTTGTGATTTTCTCAACCATTTCTTGCGAAACAAAATGCATTTGAATCCTCTCATCAAGAGCTTTCCATTCCTAGCCTTAGCCCCCAATTTCATGCGTCCATTTCGCGGGAATATATCATGGCACCAAAAGACATTCCCTCACGGATCTCCCCATTCGGTCCACCTCCACGCCTATAAAAGGGAGCACCAGGTGCCTCTCTTCATCCTCACCAAGCCTCTGAAATCTCAAGGCCTCTCTACCTTCCTCCAAGCCGCAATCGGCATTTTTCTCAGGCCAACAAAATGGCGTTCTTCGGCCGTTTGCGCCGCCTGCAGTGGAGTCCGGTCATGATTGACCACACCATTGGCTTCGCCTTTTCGCGTTCTACGTGTTGCTTCCCTCGCCTTCGTCGGAGCTTCACCGGAGCATCGCCGGAGCACCGGGCCAAATCGCGCCGTCGCTTCTCTCCTTGCGGCGAGTCGACCGTGCATCTTCCATCACAACCGAGGTGAGCACCGCGTTCCTCATGTTCTCCTCTTCGTTTCGCCACAAACCTCACCCGCTAACTCCTCTCCGTTTGCCTGGAACGCCGATGTCAACCCGTCGGTCGTTGAATGTCTTCTCCATCGTGTTCCACCACCATCCGATATCTTTTGGTCGAGCCGTTTGCACCGTTGAGTTTGCCTCGACGTGTTCTACATCGTGCTTCCATCGTCATCACCTGAAGATCCCCCGAGTCCTCGTCGACCTTGTCAGGCCCAGACACTAAAACTGTACTTCGTGCGTACACCCCTTTTTGGTAAGCGCTTCAATTTTTGGTCGCGTCATATTGTGTCCTAGACTCTAAGAATTTTTTCTACCATTTTGTTTAATTTTTCGTGGAGCCAATTGTCAGGAATTGAGCTTTCCGCGAAAATGGCCGTTTGTGACTCCCGACGTCGATTTGTCGCCTCCTGTAAGCCTTAGTCCATGTTGTAATTTTTCTTAGACTTGCCTCACTGCGTTCTACGCCGTGCTTCCTTCCTTTTCCCCAAAAAGCCTCCACAAAATTTCGCCTCCGACACCTCGCCATGGCCGCCAATGGCATCTCGTGTCCCCATCTATCCGGTGGTGTTTTCCCCAATCCAATCACGTCATATCATGCCAAACCATCTCAGGTAGTTACCTTTCAAATGGTTTTGCATTCGCTCCACCGAGCACCAAGATATCAAATTTTTCCTGTTTCTCCACTGTCGTCATTCAAACGTCGATTGTATCGTCTCCGATTAATTTTCAGCTTAGCCAATAATTTTCCTAGCCTCACCATACCGTGTACTACCCCACGCTCATCTTACATCTCCACGTTCCATACCCGGTACTATCTCTCTCCAACCTACTGTTGTCGCTACCGTGCAGTCGGTGCCGTTTTTCACTCACTGCCGGTGATTGCCGCCGTTCCTCGTCGCCATACCCATGTCACCACCTTCGCCTCATTGCCAGCATTCCATTTTGCCCATTCGCCAGCCACCTTGTAGCCAATCGACACCGTACTATTCAAAAAGTAATCCTCGTATTTTGTTATCATTTCATGTGATTTTCAAAACTTCTAGATATTCGATCTCCCTCATACGAACTCCGAATCCATTGATTCTTTCTCCTAAATTCATCTAAAATCATAATCTATCCGTCATTATATATTTTATAATTTTTGGATTTTAATTGGGTTTTATTTGAATTTATTTTGTTTGGTTCTTCGCGTGTAGACTACGACTAATCCGGAGAGTTCGTTTGACGATTCGCAACATCAAGTCTCCGAGCAAGGCAAGTCTCCTTTGATCATCTTGAACCTATGATTTCGAAATATTTTACTTATTTTAAATTATGTGCATTGCTATTTACATAAAGCATTAGTTCAATTATTAAGGTATTAGTTACCCCAATTTTGTTATGCCCTCAGTTGAAATTGAATGCCATGTACCCTTGTCTCCCTAGGATTTCCTTTGGCTCTTTAGTGAGAGTATTATAATCAATTGTTGGTATTAGAATGGTAGAACAATGCTTAGCCACGCTATTGAATACCTCATAAATCTTGAAAATGGGAAATTATGAATTATTGTAATACCCTTGTGTTTACAAATTTAGTGGTAATTGAGTTACCACTGTTCTTTTAAAATAAACTAAAATGTGAAAGTTGGTTTAGATTAGGGTGGATGGTTGGTTTGGATTGGTGCAGAAGTACGAGATCTTGTAAAGTGTATGTTCCACCCTAGTCAATTAAGGACCGACGCTTGTGTTTGTCCGGTCGAGCATTAACCGTACAACCATAAGTCTATATGGGTACGACCTAGCTGACTAACTTATATAGTCTAGTTTAGGTGCCACCAGTGGAAAGTGGGTGCCGTGGATGGACCGGTTATTCACAGTGAGGGACAGGATTTCTTCAGTACTCATATGGCGCAAGAGGGGCTTCGGTTGGGCGGTTAGCCTACTTGTGGTGAAACCTCGGTAGTGGTATCTAGCTAGATTAGAGTAAGGTAAAGGCTTTGTGATATTTTATCCGAGTCTCATGCCAAAGGAAGCGTGTTGACTTTTAGGATAATTTATCTCTTGTGGGTAAAGTTGTACAACCTCTGCAGAGTGTAAAACTATTCGAATAGCCGTGCCCACGGTCAAGGTCGGGCAAGGAATGCATACACATGGTAGATTTCTGGTTTTTGGTTTTAAAAATCAAAGTTTTGTATTCCGAGAGTGGAGGGAACTCTCGGAAGGGTATCCTGGCGGTTGGAGCCAGAGAGGGTCGATGGAACCCGCAGTTTTAAACTTGACCAATTGTAATTGGTTGGCTAGTGTTGGTAGATGGAATCTTCACTATAAAGTTAATGATAATTCTGTTTGAACATTTACTTTATGAAATTGATGCCTTCGAAAATAATTAGTAATAATTGAAATTTAAAATATTGCTTTGTGCAAAAGAACCATATAGCCTTCCTTTGTCAAGCCTTGCATCTATTGCATTTTCCCCAAGACTTGCGGAGTACTTTATGTACTCACATGCTGCACTCAAAAATAAATCTCAGAAGATTGCGAAGCTCAAGAAGGTGTCTCGACTCTTTGCTTGCTGCGCGTGTGATGGATTCTTCCGGAGAACTAGGTCGCGCTTCCCATCAATTGCCCGTGGCGTATTGATGGGTCTTCGCGGTTTATCTTTTGCTTCATTGTGTTACGTGTGTGTGAGGTCTTGAAACCTCAGTTGTAATAATGAGACCTTTCGGTCAATACTCTCTATCATTGTAATAAAGCGTTGTTGGTTATGTAATCATTTCTGTTTGACTGTGTGCACTAGCTTTGATCTGGGACTAGTGCTGTAATACACAGAGGGTCCGGGTTCGGAGATCCGGGGTCCCGACACCATTGGGGGCCATCACAAGAGGAGTCCTTTAATCTTTTGAAGGACAAGCTTACACACGCACTATTGCTCCAACTTCCGGATTTTAGTAAGACTTTTGAACTAGAATGTGATGCTAGCGGAATTGGTATTAGTGGTGTTTTGATGCAAGAAGGCAAACCTGTTGCCTGCTTTAGTGAAAAATTGAATGGTCCTACTCTTAATTATTCCACGTATGATAAAGAATTGTATGCTCTTGTTCGTTCTTTAGAGATGTGGCAACACTATTTATGGCCTAAAGAATTTGTCATTCATTCCGATCATGAATCCCTTAAGCATATTCATAGTCAAACCAATTTGGATCGTAGACATGCTAATTGGGTTGAATTTATTGAATCTTTTCCTTATGTCATTAAACACAAGAAAGGGAAGGATAATGTGATTGCTGATGCTTTGTCTCGACGCTATACCATGTTGTCTCAACTTGATTGTCGCATCTTTGGTCTTGAAACTATTAAAGCACAATATGCTTTTGATGCTGATTTTAAGGATGTGTTGTTGCATTGTAAAGAGGGACAAGCATGGAATAAATTCATGATCAATGATGGGTTTTTGTTTGGAGCTAACCGCCTATGCATTCCAGTTGGATCCGTTCGTCTTTTGTTGTTGCAGGAGGCGCATGGAGGCAGTTTGATGGGACATTTTGGTGCTAAGAAGACGGAGGACGTTCTGGCCACACACTTCTTTTGGCCAAAGATGAGGCGAGATGTTGAGCGGTTTGTGGCTCGATGCACTACATGTCAAAAAGCTAAGTCTCGCTTGAATCCACATGGTTTATATATGCCTCTTCCTGTTCCTTCTATTCCATGGGCAGATATTTCTATGGACTTTGTTTTAGGATTACTCAGGACTAGGAGGGGGAGGGATAGCATTTTTGTTGTTGTGGATCGCTTTTCTAAGATGGCTCACTTTATACCATGTTATAAAACTGATGATGTCATTCATATTGCTGACCTCTTTTTCAAAGAGATAGTTCGTTTGCATGGTATGCCTTCTACTATTGTTTTAGATCATGATGCCAAGTTCTTGAGTCACTTTTGGCGTACTCTATGGAACAAGTTGGGTACAAAGTTGTTGTTCTCTACAACATGTCACCCACAAACTAATGGCCAAACCGAGGTGGTGAACCGCACATTGTCTACCATGTTGAGAGTTGTTTTGAAGAATAATTTGAAGTTGTGGGAAGAGTGTTTGCCGCATGTTGAGTTCGCATATAATTGAGCAGAACACTCCACCACCAAGGTAAGTCCTTTTCAGGTAGTGTATGGATTCAATCCCCGTGCCCCTATTGATATTTTACCTTTGCCTACTAGTGAGAGAGTTCATAATGATGCTAAGGAGCGTGCTGATTTTATTGTCAAAATGCATGAGACTACTAAGGCAAACATTGAAAACATGAATGAAAAATATAGGATTACTGGTAGTAAAGGTAGAAAGAAAGTTAAACTTGAACCGGGTGATTTTGTTTGGTTGCACTTGAGAAAGGATAGATTTCCTGAGTTAAGAAAGTCAAAATTGATGCCTAGAGCTGCTGGTCCTTTTAAGATAGTTGAGAAGATAAATGATAATGCATATAAACTTGAGTTGCCTCCCAAGTTTGGGGTTAGTCCCACTTTTAACATTTCAGATTTGAAGCCATACTTGGGAGAAGAGGATGAGGCTGAGTTGAGGACAACTCCGCTTCAAGAGGGGGAGGATGATGAGGACATCACTTCTTCGGATACACACAACACTCCTCCACTTGACATTCAAGGACCAATCACTAGAGCTCGCGCCCGACAATTGAATTTACAGGTGAGTTCGTTCCTAAATACTTCTTTTTGTTCATTTGAGAATCGATTGCTACCTAATGATTTAATTATGATTAGGAACCATGGAGAGGACCTGGAAGTACTTGGAGAAGGGCTACGAGGCGCACAAGTCCAGCAAGGGCGGTCGAATCATGTTGGAGGTCCAACTCAAGTCGACTTCGAATCCAATTCGGAGTCCAGGACCAGGCCGCACTAAAACGGACGCCCAGATCGCATCCGGGCTCCGTTTTGGACGTTCTATATATGTATGGAAAGCTGAGAAGATAACCTTTCCAATGGATCTGGTACCATGTCAAAATGCCTTCTGAGACAATGGAAATCATCAAAATAATTGGGCATTCAGAATCTATCAGGGTGCTGCGCCACTGTCTTATGGGCCGTTCGGCTTTGTATCGTGTTGGAGCCCATTAGGGCACGTCCAGGGGTTTTGCACGCCCTCAATCCTCTATATCCAGCTGCCACCCCCACCATTAGGGTTTGGGTTTTGTTTAGATTAATCTGTCTTTGAACAGTTTCGCCGTTCATCGGTTTGTGAGACCCCAACTTTCGAGTGCTAAATCAATACATCTGCAATTCAGTTGTGTTCTTCCTTGTTCTTGCTTGTGTTCTTTGATTCGCAGGCGAGGATTAGCCTTCTTGGCGAGGTCAACCAGGCTGCGCACGGTTGATAACCTGAGGAGACGTGGTGCTGCGATTGCGGGGTTCAGAACATGTTGTTCGGAAGCCGGATCAATTTGTGTCGCGCCTCCACCAAATCGAACATATCCAGAACCTGTTGGAAGATCGGGACCCGTTCCTATCAATCAGGAGAGCATCTTCTTTAGCGATGACCCTAACTTAGAGGATGAGAATCCAATTCCTCATCTTGTTGCTCCTGAGTTGGATGGAGAGCCTGCTTCCACTACTTCAGTTTGAGTTGAGCAGCCTCTACTGCTTCGAATGCTCTGCTCCTAACTCTATAGCTTGTGAGGTGGAGGCCACATCTACACCAGAACCATAGTTTCATATTTAGCGGTGACACTCATCAGAGTAGATGATTAGAGACCTCCATAAGTGAGTTACTCACTCCAAGTTTATCTCTCTAGATTCCTATGCTCATTCTACTTTTTTGCATCCTTTGAGCCCTGAGATATCACCCACACTTTTTTTGATGCTTCATGGATCAATGCCATGGATGACTAGCTTGAGAACTTTGAAAGAAACAAGGTATAGTTCTTAGTTAAACCCCCCTCTTAGTCATAATGTTATAGGAACAAAATGAGTATTGTTGTGGGGTGCCCAACCCCCATGGCCATTAGGTTTAGCTGCTGGGCCTTACAACAGGCCCAATAGCATAGGGGGGTGTATAAAGGAATGTACGAATATACCCTTATCAATTGTAAATATTGAGGGGTATGATAGGAATGTGCCCCTTGTATGTGTCATGTATACAAACCCCCAAAGGGGGTATGGAGGGGCCATACCCACTCATTTTACTGACTAGCTCTCTCCTGGTTGGCTCTCTAGCTCTCTTAGTTACATATCCCCAAGAGGAAAGGGGTATCCTGTACCCACTGTTGTGCCTATGCTACAATAGTATTCAAAAATATGCAAAGTAAGGATGGCTTAGTGGTTCATAACAAGGCTAGACTTGTAGCTCAGTGTTTCTTCCAAGTAGAGGGCTTAGACTTTAAGGAGACCATGCACCTGTTGCTAAATTAGAAGTCATACACATTTTACTAGCATTTGTTGTGTTTAAGGGCCTTAAGTTGTTTCAAATGGACATCAAGAGTGCATTCCTTAATGGTTTCATAGAAAAAGAGGACTATGTAAAGCAACCACCTAGATTTAAAAATCCTAGTTCCCAAATCATGTCTTCAAACTCTCCAAAGCCTTATATGAATTGAAGCAAGCCCCTAGCCCCTGTTCACTCTCAAGCATGGCAGTGATTTCCTTTTAGTTCAGGTTTATGTGGATGACATAATTTTTTGTAGCTCCTCTCATGCTTCCAGATTTTTAGATACAATGAACATAGAATTTGAGATGAGTATGATGGATGAGCTAAAATTCTTCCTTAGCTTTCAAATCAAGCAACTGAAAGAAGGTACCTATAGGATCGGTATGGTGAGTTAGAGGGGTGAATGACTCCTTCAAAATGTTCCCCTAGTATTTTCAACTCTATGCAATGGAAAACAAACTCACAATATTGTTAAAGCTAATTAAGATCCAAAGAACACAAGTCAATTGACACTTCATTGTCTACGGTAGTACCACTGGTCAGGGTGCGATTGTACCACCTAAGGTAGGTCTGACCACTCGGGTCACCGGTCAAACCGCTGTTGGTTGGACCACACTTGGGTCACTGTTTTGACCGCATTGGCTGGTTTGACCACTTGCTTCATCAATCTGGCCGCATGCTGGTCGGACCGCTCGTTCCTTGCGGTTTGACCGCTGGCCGTGGTAGTGCACATAATAGCACTGCATACAATCCAAGAAAAGACCTAACATGTAAACCACTGCTCCAATGTAGTGAAACTTTTTATAAACCCTCCCTAGGATGACATGAACCTATTCCAATCATGGATCATGAAGATCGATTCCAAAGTTTCGACCTTTATCTAGAACAAGGAAATCTGCACCAAAACTAGATGAAATAGGGAAACCTTGACCTACTTTTGCTCGTGAGCCCTTAATGCTCTAGATGACCTTGGATGTATTCTCACATACCATAGAAAGCTAGATCACAGCACGAACTCAAAGCAAAACCCTCACAAGAGCAAAACCCCATCACCTATCTGCTTAGGAAAACCGGACAAACTCAAGAACTTCCTCTAGAAGATGACTAGATGGATGGGATCTAATCTCCAAGAGATATCTCCACCTCTTACAAATCCTTAGCACTAGGTTAGATCAAGAAGAGAGAAGTCCAAATAGGAAAGCCAAGCAAAACAAAAGCACAAGGTAAGATCCATGGCACAACTTACTTGGGTAAACTTTGGATGTACATTTCACTTGCCACTCTCTTAGGATAGCATAGCTCTAAACCTAGCGCACACACACAAGACTCCACACAAAGAAACCTAACCCTATCTCTCATGATGCTGGCCCAGTTCTTTTGGGCTTATGCTTAGACTTTGCATTACATTTCTACAATAACTTGTCGTTAAACGGTGCATTTTTTCAAGGTAGGGTTTATAGATAAATTGTAGTATAAATTATACCGAGTTCAGCTGTATCAGCCAAAATCACATGTGACTATTCCCTCTGTGTACTGCCTCTCACGACTATCGTATGCCTGCTCTGAGATCGTCACTACTTGAAACACCCAAATTTTATGGCACACCACATTACACCATAGTTCGTGATGCCCAATTACTTGCCACTAAGATCGTATGTCTACTCCAAGAACTATCTTGAAATGCACAAGTCCAATTAGCACACCACATGCACGCACTTGCCTCTTAATGATCCTTATCTTTTCTCATGCTTCTCTGCTTGAGATGATGCTCCACCCAGACTTACACAATATGCCACGGTCACCAAGTCTCGGTCTTGCCACTGGATGTAACAATAATCAAAGTACCTGCACGTTAAAAACAAGCAATCGATTCGAACATAAATGACATATACTTGACTCTTATTAGTAAATCAAATGCATTGACACACTATGACTAACACACAAAACCAACTCAATCTTGGCATAGAGGCCAGTTTGACCACCATGCATCGTCCAGTTTGACCGCCAGCCAAAGGCCAGTTAGACTACAAGTCGATTTCACCATCGATTGATCTGACCACCAGCCAAAAGCCGACCAGATTGTCGTCACTCTAACAGCAAAAATTGGGGATTCAAAGGCATAAAACCAAACTCAACCAATGTCAAAACAACAAAAGCAAGGTCAAATACTTATCATCCATATAGGATAATCTCCACATGGTCTCACATTATATATATATATATATATATATATATATATATATATATATATATATATATATATATATATATATATATATATATATATATATATATATATATATATATATATATATATATATATATATATATATATATAAGCCTTCTTTGTACTCCTGGAGTATGGAATCATTTTCCTACACACACATGTACGTACATACGTATGTATGTATATGTACATGTATATGTATATTATATATATGTATATATATATGCATATATATATGTATACTGATATATACATATACATATATATGTATACTATATATATGTATATACACACATATATATACTTAATTGTACCACATACGTACATATACCAACAAGTTCTACATGGTTGCACCCCCCCGACCCATTCACTCGTTGAAGCTCCTACATGGCTTGTGTGGTAATCTCAGTAGACCGGTCATTGTGGACTATGAGTAGGGAAGATGTGCTAAAGCAGGGTAGGGCATAGGCCAAGCGTGGGAGAATAAAGTGTGATACAAGAGCAGGAAAATATAGGGACAAGGAAGAAGGACGGTCAAGGGATATCGCTAATGTTGTGGTCAAACGACAGGATTCTCACTGTCTGGATGGACTTGGATGCAATTAGGGCTGTAAACGAGCCGAGCTCGAGCGAGCCTAAGATCAACATCGAACTTTAAGCTGGCCTCGAGCTCGGTTCGAGTTTCTACCGAGCTCGGCTCGTGTAGGCTCGATGCGTACCTGCGTCCGGATCTCGGTCGAGGAGGGGCGGCGCCGGCGGGGGAGGAGGGGCGCCGGGGGGAGGAGGCGCGTTAGCGGGGGAGGAGAGGGCGCGGGTCGGTCGAGAGGCGGCGGGGCGTCGGCGACGGCGGGGAGAGGAGGGGCGCTGGGGAGGAGAGGAGTCGGCGGGGGAGAGGAGGGGCGGCGGCCGGCGGGTTGAGGAGGGGCGCGGGGAGGAGGGGCGGCGGGGCGAGAGAGGCGGCGGCGGGGGGACGAGGAGGGGACGGGGGGCGGGGGAGAGGAAGGGGACGGGGCGCGGTGGGGCGAGAGGCGAGGAGACGAGGAGGGGAACGGGGAGGAGGGGCGGGGCGCGCGCGGCGAGGAGGGTGGGTGGCCGGGAGGGGCGGGAGCGGAGGCGGGTAGGGAGAGGTCGAGGAGGAGGAGGGCTGCCGGCCTGGCGTGGCCCGCGCGGGCGCGCGGCGCCTGGGAATCTGGGGGGATGGGGTGGGGGATTTTGAGAGGAGAGGCGGGAGGGGGTGTGGGGGAATTGGGGAGGGTAAAAAAATCTTAAGCTCGCGAGCTATTCGAGCTCGGCTCGTTAAAGCTCGCGAGCTTAAGATGAAGCTCGAATTCGGTTCGTTTGGAGCTCGAGCCAAGCTCGAATCGAGTCTAGAGCGAGTCAAGCTCGAGCAGCTCGCGAGCCTCGAGCTTTTTTTACAGCCCTAGATGCAATCCCATCAATGAGAGACAACTATGTTAGTAGTTCTTGACTTCTAGTAGATTCCACGAGTAAATTGGACATTTGAGGTGAGGTAGGGTAAGGGGACTTACAACCACATAGAACTTACCGGTGAGTTTTTCACGAATTTTGAGATTCAGATGGATTTTTGCAAAAATCTCCTCTTCTTTTATCTCCAAATGATCACATAGCCTAACTTGGCACCTAGATTGCTATCTCTTGTTGCTTACAACTTGGTTGCAATCTATTAAGTTATACATGACAGAAGTGGGGGTGTTAGTAGTTACATAGTCTATATGCTTGTGTGGCATGTGTTAGACTATGTGAATGGTCGTGAATAAAATGATGATGAATAATTGACATTTGGATTACTTTAAAATTTGTGTTTATGAAAGTTTCTATCGATTGTAGTCAAATATTTTGAATCCAAGTGGTATCGATCAGTTTTGAGTGACTCCGAGCAGTTTTGGTCTACTTCGAGTGGTATCAATAGCGTTCGAGTTGTTTCAGTCTGCTTCAAGGATGTTCAGACCAGTCAGATCGACTAAGTGACATTGGACGACTATTGAGCAGCAACGGAATATTCAACGATGCTCTGTTTCAAGGAGGTTCAGACCAATTCAATCGAGTAAGTGGCATCAGGCAGCTGTCGTGTAATAACTAAGTATCGGACAGCGTTCGAGTGGTATTGGAGGATTGGACGACATTCGAGTGCCATCAAAAAATTGAATGGCAGACTTTGACCTTGTCTGACTTCGACCACGATCGACTTCAACCGTGTCTAAATGACCACAGCATTTTGACTACGTCGGCTTTGACCATGACAGAATGACAACTGAAGGTAATCATAGCTATAGTACTTTTCATGATCGTAGAAATAATACTTTTTTATGGTCGTAGCTACAGTACCTGGTCGGTACTCGATAGCCATAAATTTTACTGGTCGATAGTTGATGACTTTATAGTTGATACTTGTAGACTTTGTGATCGATAGTCGTAGACTTTGCGATTGATAGTCATAAATTTTACTGGTTGATAGTCGAAGGCTTTACAGTCGATGGTCATAGACTTTATGAACTGTTGTTATAGTCGTAGTGATGTGACCACGCCACCAACACATACGACCATAGCGGCCAATATCAAGATTGAACTAAAGGTGAATTCGTTTCCTCAACTTCAACATACTTTAAATAAGAATATGATGCTACCTAATGATGAAAATATATATTTTTGTAGCACCACATCACTTTGGAACCAATTGAAGCAAGGGTTCAAGTTGGACAGGTTTTGGAAGCCAATTCGGCCTCCAGATCAATTCGGATTCAGCCTGACAGGCCCAACTTCAAACGTACATAACTTTCACATACGGAGTCCGTTTGAGCTCCATGAGTACTCGATGGAAAGCTTTTCTCGTCCTATTTCCAATGGATCTAGCCTCACCTCCAAATTCCTCCTGTGCACATCGCAATCACTCAAAAAAGGTGCTGCATCACCTGTTTGGGCCAACTCGGGCCTTGTAATGCTTGGGCCCAAAGGAGAGGCGCCCCTAGGCCCATACTGTTCTCAGTTACTGTTCACATGAACAGTACCATGAATAGTACCACCTTATTTGTTTTAGTTTTGTGCGGCTTTTCCTCCCCTATTTAAGGAGTCTGCACCCTTCTAGTTTGCTTGGATTTCGTTTGATTAGTTTTTCCATGGTGAAAACTCTTGTTCTTCGCTTGTGTCAACTAGACCAACCGTAAAGAACCTCTGCGGAATCCCACCTTTTGAGCTCAATATAAATATTTGCAATTTCAGATTGCTTGTTATCTTGTTCTTGTGTGTTCTTCGGTTGCATGCAGGAATAGACCTTCGTGGTCAGGTCAACCACGTTCTTGGCACGGTTGATAATGACTCGGAGTGTAGTTTAGGGATTGCTTGGTGTTCTGGTCGTGGCCGGTTAGAAGCCTGCATCGTCAAAGGCGTTCTCCTCCATATCGAAGTTATCATTCTATCGGAAGATCGGACCCGTCGCCTCATCAGTTGGTATCAGAGCTTCAGGTTGACCGGTAGGAATTCTTTGTATCCCTAGTTAGTAGATTGATTTTTATTTCTCATAGTCCAGAAAAATTGCCCCACAAAAGGAGTTAATTTCCGCTGTCCAAACCCTATTGTGCCTTTCAATCTGTTTGTTTTGGTTTGCTAAATTGAATTTGTGTCCATTTTAGCTTTGTCTAGTTGCTGGCATATCCTTGATTCCATAAAAAAATCCAAACAAAAAAAATCCCCACCCCAAACCCTAATTCCAATTCGGCTGATTTTTCCTTCCTCTGTAGCCGCCACCAAAAATGTCATAACTTTTGATTCCGATCTTAATTTTGAGTGAAACCACCGCCATTAGATTCAAAACTGCATTGTCCATCTATCTATAAAATTTCACATCATTCCAGCGAGGCAGTTAAAAGATATCTGCGGTGGAAGTTGACCTAAAATTCCAGATTGAATCTGCAACAGTTGGCACTTGTGAATTTTGTGCGAATTTTTCGGTCGGTTTCCAGAACTTGACCCCAATAGAAAAGTTGTAGAAAAAGCCGTCAAGAAACGGAGAAAAAAATAATCATTGAAAAAAAGGTAACTTACAAAACGTTACGGCCGAAATACCGACGTGCTGTCCAGTGGACAGAAATCTTCAGTTTCCAAGTTTTGGGTCAATCCTTGTGGCCTTCCATTCCAGATTGCATTCAATTGAATTATCTTGTATTTACCACTCCTATACATTACCATACACATATTTTAGCCTTCTTCTATTCTTGGTTGATCAGCAACATAGGCTAAGTGCTAGATACGAACTATAATACAATTCTATGCAATTTCTGAAATTAACTGATTGTTCTCCATTGCTACATATCGAGCCTTCCAAGCTATACCTTATACTAACCGAGCAGATCACGTCGAACCGTCCCTTGCAATCGCTATACACATCACTTGAGTCAAGTTATCACGAACCAGCCACCGGTTGCACCACTTGTTTGCATTGGTAAGAACTTGTAAGAGTTTGGTAAGAGTTTGAGAGATGTGTGACTTATTAAGCTCCAGATCCTAGTAGTTGATAGGAACATATTCTTGTAATTTGTTTCCTTGTTTTCTACTAACCATGGCAGGTTCACGGGATGATTATGAGAGAGATCCACATTTTCGTCGAGCCATTGAACGGGAGCTCAAGAAAATTCGCGAGTAAGATGCACGCTTGAGACAAGCTTCTTCACCACGGGAGGTATATGATCATGATAGAATGTCTGGTAAAACTAAAATCACTTTGCCATCGTTTGCTGGTAAATTTGATCTTGATCCTGATGCCTATATTGATTGGGAGATAGCACTAGATAAAGAATTTGAATGTTATGATTGGTCTGATAGGCAAAAGATTAGAGCTGCCACTAGTGTTTTTATTGATGATGCAAGACTTTGGTGGAAGTATTTTGGTAGGCATGGTAGAGTGTCTCAAACTTGGAATGCATTTAAAAAACTTATGAGAGATGAATTTGTTCCTAAAAATCATGCTGATTATTTGCTAGCTAGATTGCAACGTTTAAAACAACGAAATAGAACAGTAAGACAATACTATCATGAATTAAAAACTTGTTTGTTGCGTTGTGGCTTAGAGGAACATGCTGAAGCTACAGAGAATAGATTCTTACGTGGGCTTAATAAAGAAATTCAAGACCTTCTTATTCACGAAGAATATAATTCTCTCTCTCATTTGTTTATACTTGCTTGTAAGGTTGAAAGTCAGATTGAGAAATTGAGAGTGCTCGATGATAGGAAACATAAGAACAAACATATATTCGTGCCTTTTTCTGTGACTAATAATTTGCAGGAAGTTGAGAACCATGTTGAAGAAAAGACTGAGCTGTGTGTTTCCACAACATGTGAGATTGAGAGCATTCAAATTGAGTGTGAGAGAGATACACTAAAAGAAAAAGATGAGGAGATAACCATGGTCGGAGATGAAATGCTTGCTGTCCTGTTGTTTCATCATAAAGATTTGACACCTACAACACCTACATTAACTAAGAAGGTCGACAAAGGTAATAACCATATTGCTGAATTTAAATGTGAAAAGGTGAGTAATTGTGAGAACTCATGTATTCAATTAGAAATTCCATGTTCTGAAATTTTTTTGCTCAATTTACACAATGTGGAATTGATTACTCATAAGGAAGTTCTTACTAGAATATCTACTGATAACTCTTTATACTATATTATGTTTAATAATCCTATAGAGCTATCTAGTGTGATTGGGAACCTTGCTGAAATTTCATGTTTAAAATCACTAGTTAGTACTTATGCCTACACATATAAGTTTAATTTGATTGGAGATTATAGTGTAGATGACAAGTTTTATGTTTATCGAATATGCATTACATGTGACAAGTTTGCTGAATTGAAATTGCATATTTTAGATAAACAAGTTTTGGTTCCATGTCATGATCACAATGTGTTGAGTCTCAATAATAGTCCTTACTGTTTAGAAAGATTTCATAACCCTACTTATTCATCCTTTGATGTACAATCATATACAAGTGATCAGAGTCGCGCAGTTGAAGCATGGAAAGCATTAAAAATTTTCTCCCCCATATTTGAACAACTTGATCGAGTTATGACCTTTAATATCTTGTCTATGTCCTTAGAAAAGTCGAGGATAATTTTTTTTTGGAAGAGAGAATAATGCGAATGACAATATTACAATGTATACATCTTACAGCTGCTGTTGTGCTAAATGGTTTGTGCAAAACAACGAGACTAACACCATCATTGATTCATACATATACCATGCATATGTGTTGTTCTCCTTGTTTACTACACCTTCGGATGTTATTGACGTGCTAAATAGGAGAAGTGTGGATGACATATATATATACCATGCATACACTTTGGATTCTTTGTTATCCTATTTTCAGCTAATCAAAAGCCGAGGACGGCTTTGCTTTCAAGAAGGGAAGGATGATAAAAACATGTACCCTATGGATACAACCATATTTGATATACTTATTGTTCCAATTAAAAGAGCTCCTACACATCACTTAAATTATCAGGTGAGCTCGTTTCAAAGATATTTTACTTTATTTGATAAAGAACTTATGATATTACATAATAATAGTGTGTTGCGTTTGTTATCATGTACCAAGATTTATGATCAAGATCATGCAATACGTGACACTACATATATGTTAAAACCGAGGACGGTTTTCTGTCAAGAAGGGGAGGATGATGTGACCACGCTACCAATACATACGACCATAGCGGCCAATATCAAAATTGAACTAAAGGTGAATTCGTTTCCTCAACTTCAACATACTTTAAATAAGAATATGATGCTATCTAATGATGAAAATATATATTTTTGTAGCACCACATCACTTTGGAACCAATTGAAGCAAGGGTTCAAGTTGGACAGGTTTTGGAAGCCAATTCGGCCTCCAGATCAATTCGGATTCAGCCTGACAGGCCCAACTTCAAACGTGCATAACTTTCACATACGGAGTCCGTTTGAGATCCATGAGTACTCGATGGAAAGCTTTTCTCGTCCTCTTTCTAATGGATCTAGCCTCACCTCCAAATTCCTCCTATGCACATCGCAATCACTCAAAAAGGTGCTGCATCACCTGTTTGGGCCAACTCGGGCCTTGTAATGCTTGGGCCCAAAGGAGAGGCACCCTAGGCCCATACTGTTCATAGTTACTGTTCACATGAACAGTACCATGAATAGTACCACCTCATTTGTTTTAGTTTTGTGCGGCTTTTCCTCCTCTATTTAAGGAGCCTGCACCCTTCTAGTTTGTTTGGATTTCGTTTGATTAGTTTTTTCATGGTGAAAACTCTTGTTCTTCGTTTGTGTCGACTAGACCAACTGTAAAGAACCTCTGCGGAATACCACCTTTTGAGCTCAATATAAATATTTGCAATTTCAGATTGCTTGTTATCTTGTTCTTGCAAGTTCTTCGGTTGCATGCAGGAATAGACCTTCGTGGTCTGGTCAACCACATTCTTGGCACGGTTGATAACGACTCGGAGTGTGGTTTAGTGATTGCTTGGTGTTCTGGTCGTGGCCGGTTAGAAGGCTGCATCGTCAAAGTCGTTCTCCTCCAAATCGAAGTTATTATCCTATCGGAAGATCGGGACCCCGTCGCCTCATCAAGTAGGATTTGCAGTCTTGTTTTTATAGTCATGACTTTGCAGTCTGCTATCGTTGTCTTTGGTTTTCTGGCCGATTGTCGTAGACCACGCGATCAGTAGTAGAAGGCTTTGTGATCGGTTGTCGTTGGCTTCACGGTCAGTATTCGTAAACTTCTTGGTCGATACGAGTGCTTCCTCCTTGTGATTTTTGAGTACTTCAGTACTCGTGTTAGCCCAGTGGTATGACTGGCTAGTGCATGGCTATCAGTGCTTGGTGGATGAGGTAGGTACTCGGTGAATGGTAGTCATGGGTAGTGCTTGGTACTCAGTAGTCAGAAGGACTTCATACTGGATAGTCATGGTTTTTGTGGTTGTAAGTGTTGAGATCAGTTGTCGTAAACTTGTGATATGTGATCGATACTTGGTACTCGGTACTCGATGGTTCTCAGTAGTTGGTAGCGATGCTTGTAGTTATGCCTGAGTGTTTTTGGCAAATTGATAGTATTTCATAAGTACTTATGGTTTGAAGTACTCATTGAGCTAGTGGTCGTATTCAGTTGTCTGGAGCTGATTTGTGGAAACCGATGGAATATATGGTCGTGGATGACCTGGTTGATAGTCGTGGATGGTTTTCTTCTTATCTATGGATGGACAAGGATGGTGTGAGTGTGTGTGCTAATGATGGTCAAGTTGTGGAGAACTTATGCCGGAAGAAAGTTCCGTTGGTCTTTGCATGTGCAAGTGAGTATGGAGACGATCATGATCAATGACAAAGAGGACCGGGACTGCGAATGGGTAATATGAGGTCCAGGCGGTCAGGATGTCATGCGAGGTGGTCGGGCTCATGATAGTGCACATGGAGATTTGTCGAGACCCGAATATGCAAATCCGGACTCTTTGTGTATATTGCACTAGTCCAGGATCACGCTAGTGCACACAGTCAAACATAGAGGTAATCATCACCACAATCACGATATTAAATAAGGGAAACTCACATTATTAATCAATATCCAAAAGTGAGACCTTATGGTCAAGCTTACAATCTCAATAGCCTTAGGGGCTTAACAAAACTTAGCAGCGAAAATCCAAAATAAACGTAGTGGCCAATCGACATGCCCACGGGCAATCGAGTGGGGAGCGAAGCCTAGAACGCGTAGTCGTCGAAGTACTCGCCTCCTGGAACCTCCTGCTGGTAGCACTCCTCTTCCTCAACTGAGCAACATAGGCGTAAAGCCGTGAGTACATTGGTACTCAGCAAGCCGTTTGTAACAAATGATGCAATATAGTATGCAAGGCTTACCAAGGGAAGGCTGAAAGGGTTAATTTGCATAAACAGCATTTGAAATTACCATAAATAGATTGAAGGCGAATTGGAAGTAAAACAATAATAAATAATAATCAAAGGAATTGAAGTAAACTACTTATGGACCTCCCATCCATAAGCTAAACCAACCACTCATGGACCTCCCATCCACAAGCTAAACCAACAGTGAATTAACCATCCACTGTCCAAAACTTTTTAGAAATAACTATACCTCGTGTGAAATCACCGAGCATTGTCCATAACCGAGGACGCGGCTATTCGAATAGATTTACACTCTGCAAAGGTTGCACAACTGTACCCACACGATGCGATTAGCCTCGCGCTAAGAAAATCACAACAAGGCCTTTACAATGTTCAATTCCAACCCAATCCCGCCCGCTAGGGTTTCGCATCACACCCCCCCTTGCGCCTCATGGAAATCAGCAACCATGTTCATCCCAGCGAGATTGAAATTGAAACATCCCAAATTAATCAGCCAGATCTGTCCCATACCAGACATGTGGTTTGCACGTAAGACTCAGATCAATGGCGCACAAAGTTAAGTCCTTAAGTGTACCCGGGCGAGACTTCCACATCCCACGAAGTGAATCCACACTTCCCCCTTTACTGCACGATCATTCGCCCGAGTGAAAACCAATTTTGTGCAACCATCGCCAATGACGCACCCACGTCACGGCACAAATTTTATAACAGTGGCACCAACCACGATTCAATATATCATTAAGTCAAATTAATTAATCACATGTGATGATGAATCCAAACGATACTAAAAGCATGGCTAAGCATACTAATCGTACCATCCCAATTGTGATCGTAACATAGCATCACTAGTAAGTTTCCCAACCTATGGTGACAATGGCAGCATGGCATTCAATTTTAACAAGGAGGAAATACTCAATTGAGGTGATAACTACCAATTACAAGGTTTGTATAAAAGTAGCGATGCAATGTAATTTAAAACAAAATATTTAAATAATAGATTGCAAACTGGGTTCAACATTATCAAAGGACACGACTTGCCTTGGCCTTGCTCACCTGACGGCTCTTGATCTTCAAATCGACGGCTCCTCGAACGCGTGATCTAACGAGAGAAAACGAAACAAAGAGACAAAATAAATTCAAATAAAAATTAAAAGGAACTCCAAAAATTCTCAAACCTGAACCAAAACATAGAGCTCAATTTTAGATGAATTTAGGAAAAGAATCGGGTCAATCGGAGCTAGGACGAGGGAGAACGGGCTCGGAAAAATAAATCTACAGAAAATCAGGAAATTGGAAAAGTGCACCGTGTCTTGTAGGCCCGGCGCATGGTGAGATGGGTCTACGGTGGGCTCGGCTCACGAAACAGATGCGGGCGGCTGGCTTGGCGCGCGAGGGCGGCGAGGCCGGCGTGGCGGCGACACGTGGCTGCCACGTCGAGATAGGGTGGCGTGGGCGGTGATGGGGCGACACGCGCAGCGGTGGACGTGGCACCTGGGATGACTCGGCTGCTGAGGTGGCAGCCACGTGGCAAGCCACGTGGACACTAGGGCTGTGGTTGCGCTGACTCGGCTTGGCTGACGTGGCACTCCGGCGCACAGGTCTACGGGCTCGGCTGACGGGTGGGCCTGGTTTGTCAGCGGGACGGCTCACGGTGGATTGGGTACACGGGAAGGTGAAGCGGCGGCGCGGTGGCGTCGATCTTGGCGTGGCGCGCAGGACCGAGGTGGCGCGGACGGAGCGCCGAGGCGCGGCGCGCGTCATGGCGCGCGGCGGCGGCGGGTCGGCCGGCGGGAGGGGTAGCGGCGGCGGCTGTCCGCGGCGGCGGGCGGCGGAGCTCAACCGGCGGCGACGATGTCTTACCGGCGGCGGCGAGACGGCGGCGGCGATGGCGGCTGCGCCGGCACCGTTAGCGGCGAAGGGCGGTGAACTCCGGCGAACGGCAGCGGCGGCGAGCGCACAAGGCGGCGACGGCGGTGGCGGCGGCTCCAGATGGCGAGAAGCCGAGGATCGGCGGTTTATACATGGGCGCGAGGCGTCCGTCGAACCTCGGCGGCGCGGCGAGTCCGGCCGACACGGAGGGAGAGTCTCGCCGGAGCGAGACCACGGCAGTGGGCCCCACTGCCGCTGGCTCGGCGGCGGGCGGCACGGATGGCGCGCGAGCGCGGCGGCTCGGTGGATGGATGACACGCGGCGGCCATCGGGAGGCCAAGGCGGGCGCGCGCGAGCGCGATGCCCGACACGTGGCGCGGCTGGGCTGGGTGGGCGCGGCCGACCGAATCGCGCTCGTGGCTGGACCGGGCAGTCTTTGGGCCGACCGGTTTTAGGAATTTAGGAATTTCTTTTTCTTTTCTTTTTCCAGAAATTCAAATAAACTCTTTTGAGCTCTAGAAAATAGCAAATAAATCCGGAAAAATCCCAGAAAATTCCAGAAAATTTCCTTGAGACTCAAGGAACTCAAATAAAATAAACTTGGCAAATGTTAATGTTTAATTTAATCATATTAAATCTAAATATATTCTGAAAATTCCTTTTAAGCTTTAATTAATTCCAGAAAATTCAAATGGTGAATTTTATTTTAAAAGCTTCAAAAAGGCTCTAAAAATCAGGATGTTACAAGATTGAAGGTGGATGATGCATGGAGGTGTGGAGACGGTTACGGTCGGTGACGAGGAGGACTAGGACTAGGAGGAGGTAATCTAATGTCCAGGCGATCGAGATGTCACATGAGGTGATCAAGCTCACGCTAGATCATGTGATGTTGCGGGGAGAAGCTATAGGAGGTGCGGTCCTAGAGACTTCGACACGGAAGTTGGTGATGTGTGATGGAGATACAGGAGGTGCATCCTAGAGACTTCGTCACGTGGTGAGATTGGAGACATTATGGAAGGAGTTTGTAACGGGAAGGTTTAGAGATATGGTAAAACCCGTGTTAGGAAGGGTTTCGGTCCCTTGATTTGAGGAAGAGATAGAGTTGTGTATTCGTGTTTGAGATGGACATGACTTGGATGTTAGCCTATAAAAGCAGGGAGAGGCTAAGGGCTAAGTGTGGGTTTGGAGAGGGCTTTCGTCGAGAGAGCTTTTAAGGGTGCCATGAGGGCACTTTGTAACCACATCCATGATATAGAAATAATAGATCAGATCTATTCCAAAAAAAGTTTGCTGGCATCGGCGACATGTTTTCTGAGCATCGTTTTTTCTATCTCTGACGTGTACTCATTCGAGCAATCGAAGCATTCGAGGGGCTGAAGTCTTAGACCGGAGGGAGATTACGACTACATGCATCGGTGGTCATAGCGAGCGATTGAAGGGAACAGTCGGACTATCGAAGCATTCATCGAGCACGTGTGTAGGATCGATAATGGCAACAGAGGGGGTGAATGATGCCTTCAAAAATCACCCCAAGTATTCCGCAAATTTCTTCTCCAATGGCTAGTAGCTATGAAGAAGAAAATTCACGCTTACTGGACGACGAAAAACAATTTTGCCAAAAGACATTAAAGAACTCCAAGCTGCTGGCTAACTTGACCAAAAAACTGAGCTATGTGCTGTAGAGATCAGCTAACCAAAGGCAAAGGATGCAGACTTACAGACTTGAAGAAATCTCACAGGACTGCCCGAAAGTCTCACACACTGCAGACTGAAAATGGAAGACAGATTGACCAGCTAAAAACTGAAAACAGCAACTCGGCCATAACACGCAGAGAATAGAGAACTACAGACAAATCAACACAAACTGAATGCTGAAATCAGAAGAAAGGCCTGCAAAGAAATCGGCAAGGACTGAATGCTGAAATTAGGAGAAAGAATGCAGACTGAAATGCACAAATTTCATACCAAACAGACTGACTGCAGCAAACAAATTTTTTTTTGTCAGCAGAACCGAACAGCAGTAATCAAAAGCAAATAGCAAAAACTGAAAAGACCAGATACTCCAAAAGACTGCAAGCTGCCAGCACAAAAATACTGCAGAGTGAAGACTGCTTGCTGCCGACAGAAAACAGCAATGCACAGAAAAAACCAAAGCCAATCAAAAGAAGGGAGATTGATGAATTTCAGATGTTCTTTTCAAGCCAAAAGAGCAAGAACTTGTTTTAAACAGCAGCAAGACCTTAGGAATCAAAAGAACTCATCAAGAGAGCAAGGGATCAAGATTTGAGCAAAAATCTGATAAATGAAATGAGAATGGGACAAATTTCCAATTTGCTCATCAATCTTGAATCTT
This sequence comes from Dendrocalamus sinicus, assembly GCA_036346575.1. Lineage (NCBI taxonomy): Eukaryota > Viridiplantae > Streptophyta > Magnoliopsida > Poales > Poaceae > Dendrocalamus > Dendrocalamus sinicus. The sequence goes on from CM070664.1 coordinate 12,305,547, forward strand.
TTGCTCATGCACCTTTGAAAACAAAAGGGGGATGATCTCAAGGGAAGGAACCACACCTCAAACTCAGATTTGCATCTAGAAAATCAAAGGACCAAGTGTCCCCTGCCTCCAAACCCTAGTTTCTTGCAAACAGAGGAATTCTCCAGAGGTTGAAAACTTGGACAAATAGCTGCAAAAATGATTGCTCTCAGGAATAACTAGCCACGGGCTTTGAGAAGGTTCCTAGTTCAGAGCAAGAATATCTACAGCAACTCCACATCACAAACTTCATTCACAACTATGGGGAACATAAGGCAGCAAAGAAAACAGAGCAAAAGCAAAAAAACACAACAAGAAGTGAAACAAGAACAGTTCACCCAAAATCCTTCTCATATTGATTCGGAGACATGGGCGATTACAAATGGTTCTTTTACAACTCTCTCAACCCATTCTCACCACTGAGAAACACACACGTAGAGACAACCAGAGCAAACACCACACTGCCTGAGCTCTCTACTTGCTTGACTTGCTCCCTCTACCAAACCCCCTGACTCATATAGAGGGAGCTCACACCCCATATAGCAAGTCAAGAAGTGGCAGCAGCACTCCACTTCATTTCCTCACACACACGAGGCAAAGAGGTCAAAGCAACCAGGATTTGGAGGGAAACCACACATTCCACTTAAAACCCTAACCTCCTCCTCTTTTCCGCTAACGGGTCTCCAACCCGTTATCTTCAACCGATCCCGCTTCGAATTTTGCAGCCTCACGCATTTTACCGAAATGCCCCTGCCACAACTTCCTGGAAGCTTCCTGTCCTTGCACGACCGCACCCGCCATCCTGACCGTCTGGACCTCAACTCCTCCCTGAGCCTAGTCCCGATCCTCCTCGCCGTTGCCCGTCGTGTCCACCTCCGATAGCTCCAGCTCCGGTTCCTTGTCTCCCAACTCGCAACCACCTCAGCAGCCTCCATCATCTTCGACGTCTCCAACCGTCTAGACCTCGACACCTCTTGTGCCTAGTCCCGGTCCTCCCACGCCTCACCATGACCTAGCTCCAAAGTCCTACAGTCACACAGACAAGCAAACCGTCACATAGCACCGCTCGAAAATAGTATAACCAACATTAGCATCAAAAGAAGGTACTCAAGCATGAAATACCCAAATCAACCGATCAAGAAAAGATCGAGCGTGCTAAACACCTCCAACCACGTTCGACCAGGTCCAACCGAACCGAACTGCGCCATGCACCGACTCGGCACGAACTGACCAAATCAAACTCAAACTTTCCAAAAACCGAGTCAATTCCTCATCACAAACATGGGGACACCTCCACATGGTCTCTCAACATGTGAGCGAACCAACATCTTGCTATCATAACATACATCTAGTAATTTAGATTGTTTTTCTTCTACTCTTAGTTTTGGTTTCAAGTGTTAAAAAGCGGAGGTAATCATTCACCTCCCTCTGATTATGACATACGATCCTATAGCACGACACATCATTATAGATTTTTTGTGTGTGTAGGGGGTAGGGGGCGAAACGGCAGGAGGATTGCCACAATTCATTAAAGCGAGGCAAGAGGTTTGACGAAGAGTTCATTTACAAAAGGTTCAAGGTGCTAGGGAGAGGTCACAACACGAATGAAAACTGCTAAAATTAAATAGCCGTCTGTAGGAAATTTGTTAGTCTCTTTGTGCCTACTAGGATCCAAGTCCTTCCCTCCTCTTTAATCTTAGCAACAATGGTTGTCGAACTTGTAGCTACCGAGCAAAACCTGTATTATAGAGGTGTATTTGACCCAAATTACAAAATCGATAAACATGTTTGACTAGTTTGAAACCTCAGGGATCAAAATCATTGTTTTGCCAAATTTGAGGAACCAATTAGGTCATTAATCCAAAGTTGATGAAAGCAAAGCTCCTTTGTTATTGCAGGGGAAAGGCCATTGACTAGGACCGATCTCAAATACCCATTGTGACCATCTTAGCAAATCCGTTGCACCGACCAAGTCCACACAACCAAGGCTAGCTACATGTTACAAGTCGAATTAACGTGCCCAGGAAAACCTACATATGTTGTGAAACTTGCAATCGATTTTGCAAAGGTGGAACGACTAGAAACCACAAGCATTACATGACGTACATAGCTTTCCCCTCCCTCTACAACACACTCCCCTATGCCCCTGATACTGCCGATGAAAGGTTCACACTTTTGGCATTGTAGTGATCTTTCAAATTTGGTCTTCGGATGTCTGTTTTTGCAAAAATAGCCAATCTTTGAGCTCTATAGGTGCGACAGGTGACACCAGCCACAAGAGCTCAGCAAGTGGCATATCACGCAACAAGGGCATGGGGTGCTCGGTAAGGAGGTTGGCAAGGGAGGGCAGGGGGAATCTCGGGTGGCCGACCGCGATGACGCGGTGTGACACCCCTGTAGCATTCGACTAGGGATTCCATGGCCCTCCATGCCCACGTGCACCCGCATGGGGATGTCAGTTACGAATGCCTTTCTATGCGCATAAAATGGGTGGCCTTGTTCTCTGCCCTCTCATTCGAAGCCGCGCACATCGATTTCTTTTCTACCAAGCAAGAGAGCAGCTAGGGAGAAGAAAGAAAGGAAGATTAAAAGATGAGTTTGCATAATTTTTTGGGGTGGTTTTATTGTGATTTAGAAGATTTCGTAGTTGGAAGGATTGTAGAGTGGGTGAAGACCTTCAGGAAAAGGTATACTTCATTCGCATGCAGGCAATGTGCTTAATATGTCATTAGGGTTTCATTAACATAACAGTGGTATGATAGTGTTGAATGCGCTTGGTAACTATGTTTAGTTGATGGATGTATTTTTGTAATTAGCCATGTTTAGGACGTATTAGTTGCAATAATGATTATTTTTTGTAAATAGCTGAGGAAATATGCATTGTTATTTTTAGTGTTTCCAGCACATTCGCAATTTAGAAAATATGTATACAAGTCTGCATGTATATATTTATTACTCTTGTGCGATTAAAATTATCAAAAATGATGCCAGGATTATAGAAGTACAAAATATTAGCTATAGTATTTTTGTGTACATATGTATGTATATACGTGTGTACCTATTTACATACATTGAGCACATGGTCGTAGGCATAATTGGTAACTTAGCTATATTCGTGTGCATGATTATTTCCTATTATGCTAGGTTGTATTTAGTATCATCAAACACCAACACATTCTTTTCTGTATTGCAGGGAATGGCCATTGGTGACAGTCATGCGTGTGGTACATCGCTGGACCCATCTTGGGATGGGCAGCATTTTTGTCAAGCGTGGTTGAGCTGTGATGGACCACCCACTTAGTTCCCTGGAGACATCGGGAGGACTGGCCTCTCGACAAATGGTACATTCTATTTCTACAGCGGGCTAGGTTGCTGCCCATAGTGAGGATGATGCACATTGGTCACTGTTCACGTTGGACTCTCCGCTTCTATCAGCACTCATTGACCAGTGGAGGCAGGAGACCCACACATTTCACTTTTGGTGAGGGAGATCACCATCACCCTACAGAATGTTGTTTACCTTCCTAGCCCTAGTAGACGCTGAGCTTGTTGAGGCCCTACTATATAGCTGGGGCTCAACTGTACTGTGCATGACCTACAGGTGTTTGTGCGATGGCTCGCAGCATGCTACTAGTGAGACAAAAACCTCACTGTCTACTATATCTTGCTACAGTTGTGATCATGGGAGCACTTCCCTATTGGTTGATCATACTTTTGGGTGTAGGTGCACTTGTACCAAATGAAGACATGATTCTACGATTATGGTGATAACGAGACCCAATGGACGGACCCACCATGGGTACTCATTGGACTACTAGCGAGCTAGGATAGTCCAGGGAGAGACCATGGCTACTCAGAGTTCCACAACGTGTTCTAGACCTTGCACAAGGGTAGAGTCATCTAAACGGTGTGGACCAGAGAGTTCATCTCTAAGACAGCCCTTTCGGCTTGTCAAAGCAATGTGAGTAGGACTGGGACTACTGGCTTATGACTTGCCACCTCATCTTCTACCATATGATGGAGCCCAACTCCCCCAATGAGTCATGAGACAGTTCGGACTTCACCAGCAGGTGCCACCAACACCGGGTCGACCACTACCCCCCAGTCATGTTCACCTATAAGTAAAATTATTTGTTACCTCATTTCGTATAGTCTGTTGCTTTAACTTATAAGTCATGTACAATTCATTTCTTCTTTATTTCCACACTCAAAAACTAGTTAAGTACCATGCCTTTTTTGCAAGCAAATGAAGAAGAGATAGAAGAACGATGACTGGAGGGTGATACAGGTGTCATGGACCACAGCCTAGGAGCAGTCAGTGAGGATGCAGGTCAAGCAAGAGCGATGGACGTACAACCCAGACACGTACCCCATGTAATTGCGGTGGTACGTGTCATGCACCAGTTGCAGACTAATGGCCCCCTCTACAATCCCCGTCAGAGGTCACGCACGCTGATAGGTTGGCACTAGGCCTAGACAAACACCATGGGGAACAAGACGATGCGGCAGTAAATGATTTCAAGTTTGTCTTTATGTTGTACTGATCATGTATAGAGGACTGACCTATTTCGTCCTTCACTACAGTACAACCGGTTTCGCCATATCGTGTGTGAGGGTGGCGCCGCACTATGTTGTAGACATTCAAGCACTATCGAATGGCTCCTAGAGTCTATCTGCAACATGTACGAGAATGCCAAAAATGCATTGGGGGCCATCGGCTATGGCCATCCTAGCGATGTGTTCATCCCAAGGGCAATGAGCTGCAGCTTCGTTCGCATGTCCTAGCTCCGTGATGTACCACCCTTGCCTCAGGCATTCCCATGCAGCGCATTGCTCAAGTTTGCCAATTTCATATTTTCATACAATCAACATGGTACCTTAGCTCCCTTGTTATTAATACATGTCATCTTCATGCAAGCCGCCCGTGTTGACATCACTCTTCTTCCATCTTCGTCACAGAGGAAGCCCTACACCGGACCTCCCTTGCTGGAGGTGATGGAGCACAACATGTCCATTCTAGACATAGAGACAGCCCAAGGCACATGCTTCCCCCAAACAACTATGTTGACCCGCCCGTCCATGACTGCAAGTTGCAATACAGCACGTACACATCTACAGACTACCCGCACCTCCGGGAGAATGACCACCGGTATAGTCGAACATATGATAGCTACATAGCCCACCAGTACAGTGTGAAATACATAGCAATGGACTACCTTGGATCAGAGTACTTTAGAGTTTCATCGTCCACACAACACATGAGATCAGTCCTCATAGTTACGAGTTTTCTTGACATTCCATGCTTACCCATCCTCCATCTAATCAAACAATGTGATCGTGCAGGTCCTGAGGTAAGTGTTCTGAGAGTGGGCTATGGGTTCATTCTTGACCAAGCGCACAGTGCAGGTTCATCTATTCATAACAGGATTTTGCACTATAGTTGTACATTCTGTCATCCTAACAAAATGTGTTTTCCTCCACAGGATGCCAGCAGTTACATGGATGACTGTGTGCAGCAGATGTTCATTGCTCAACAGATTTGGGTCAATCAGTTGTCCAAAGCCCTAGTTCCCTCTCGGCCACTGCAGTATGACTTGTACAATGTACGACACTCCCTGGACAGGCTGACTTTCCCTGAGGACTAGCTTCGGTGAACAAGTGACAAGCAGACCACCCTTGATCTAGTATTGCACTCAGTCATAGCACTTTGCATCATGCATGTCAAAATATTGTTCCACTGACCATTTGTTTTCGCTTGATGTGTCGAACGTAACTACATACACGTTAATGCTTTGTCTATGTTGTACCACTACGATCTAGAATTTTTCAATCGTGTCATGCAAGTTTATAATAGGTAGGTTTTCCTAGTGAATTGACAGCACGCGGCCACTTTTCTCGTATACTTCACAAGACACAATAGCCTCTCTTAGTGAGTTGATAACATGCACTAGCTTTTCTCGTTGAGTTGATAGTATGCACCAGCTTTCCCTAGTATTGTGACTACATGTACTAGCTTTTCTTATTGAGTTGATAAGACACGCTAGCTTATCTCAGTGAGTACACAGCATGCAACAGCTTTCCTCATGGAGTGGACAGTATATGTTGGCTTTCCCTAGTAATTTCACAACATGAAATAGCTTTTCTAAGAGCAACTCCAAGAGTCTTGTTAAAATAGACACCCATAATGTATTTTGAAGAGTCATCCTAACCCTTTTTTTATATTTTGTTCCTCCAACTCTAGCAGGCTCTCTATTTTAGCTATCTTTGAATACAGGGGCACATATATGTGTCGTGAATTGTCATCGTGGCACATAGCATGTGCCGGCTTTCATTAGGAAATAAAGGCACATATAACTGTCGTGGTTATCTATGTGCCCTCGAAAAGCATTCCAAGGCACTTACTTAGATAAAGGGCAAAATATATGTGCCATTTATATTGGTCTGTACTGTAGTGTTTTGCACATCATAAGCTTGTGGAGCAAACGAATGTCAGTGGAGAAAACGAAGAATGGGATGCGACCCGCCGAGAGCTTGCGGGGCCGGCCGGGCACCGCCGGGTGCGCGGGGAGGGCCGGGCGCCGCCGGGACCACGCAGAGGCGTGCGGGCGCCTCCAATCCTGCGACCGCAGGGGGGAGGGGGGAAAGGGCGCCGCGGGAGGCTTCGACTCGGGGGAGGTCCGCGCGGGAGGGGGCGCGAGAGGGAGGGATTCCACGTGGGAAGACAACCGACTAGCGCAGAATATGAAAAAATGAGCGGGAGGAAAGCAGCTAGCGAGCCGCGATGCCTCGCCAGGTTTCGCGAGCGAGATGGTGGAATTCGGCTCCACTGCAAAATAACAGGATAAAAGAGCTGTTGGAGAGTGTTTTTTCCTTGGGTCATCTAATTTGGAGAAAAAGTGCAAGATAAAGAGTCTCTTGGAGATGCTCTTAACTAAGTTGACAATGTGTACCATTTTTCTCGCTGAAGCCGACAGCATGCAACACCTTTTCTCAGTGATATGACATCAAGAACTAGCTTTTTTTAGAGAATGGACAACACCTATCAACTTTCTCGGTGAATTGACAACAATGTGACCTTCCCTATGCCCATAGCATTCGCCCTCATGGATGTAAGTGCATTACCATTCGGCAAAATTTACTCCCAAACAGTATGCAAAGACCATCGTCCAAGTGGACTCCACAACCGAACCAAACACTCCACCCAAGCTTATCTCCAAAAATAGGAGAAGATGCCAAGGATAATAGAGCAAATGTAGAGCATGTCACTGCGCTACAGTTATGGATGTCGAACTATGGAGAGCTGCTTCGCAAGCGAAAGTGGGAGGTAACAGTGTGACTGTGGTAAAGATACACCAATGATAATTCTCGCAAAGATACACCAATCCCACTAAAGTTTCCATGGTAACAGTGTGACTGTGGTAATCCAGTGCATATCATTCAGTCCATACACCAAGCCCCACTGCCTAGGTGCACTACACGTGTGATGAAATTCTTGTAAGCAAATGCTACATATTAACAAATAACAATGCATGTTTCATTTCACACATCGCAAACCTTCTCTGTTCATGATGGCAAACCATAGAGCGTTGTTACTTCTTCCAATGGATCAACAACCCAAAGATGCATGATAGGACATTTATCAAGCAAAAAAATACATGTTCAACTACCCTAGACGATAAGAGAAAGGCCAGGATGACGGAGGACAAGGGAAAAGCGCAAATGGTCCCTGATGCCCCTGGTGAACGGTAAGTTATTTCGAGCTAGGACAAGCCTATAGAAGTTGTGGAAGCTGAGTACTAGGTGCAGATCATGAAGGCTAAGGCCCGCAAATGAGACAAGGGAAAGGCATCGATGGATCCAAATACATACGACAAATGACTACAAGTATAACTTCCAAAGGGTGCGCATGTATCTTAGCGGTATTTTGGATTGATAGTTCGTGCATGTTGCTATTTGTATTGTACGAGTAGTAAGGCAAACATATGCACATAACCAAACCCTACACGCCATGTAATTCACACCTTCATTGTGAAGTGTTATGTCGATCTAGACATGGTCCATTACGATAATTTTTTCAATAATGTATCTATACTTCTTAAAAGAGGGTGTTGTTGATGGTGGCTCATCAGTCCCTTCAATTCACCCATGCACCTTCCTAAAAAAATTCTACCACCATTCACAAAAAGCAATGTACCAAACAAACAAATTCGACCACCACACAAATTCTTTAATAGAAAAAAGAGCTACCAGGTGCATGGCAAAGTGGACAATGCCAAGGCATGTCATGCGACTATGGATGCAAAGCCAATGGCATGGGCCGGGTAGGCAAATCTTGACAAACTCAAGCTGACATTCTCGGATAATATGATTTTTTTTCATGCGTCTAAAAGCTCATGTATTCACCTAATTAGAAAAAAAAGCTAAATGGGTCACATGGGGGCCTAGGTGCTACTAAGTTGGTTCTATCAAGCCACATGAGCTTGGTAGGTTGGTGGGCCCTACCGGCTCTCGCACGCACACTGCGACGCTGAGCTCACCTCTCCTGTCGTGCCACCTATAGTACTGTCAAGCTTTGGTGGTGTGACAGGTGACAGGTGTCATCTGTCACACCTGCTGAGCTCGGGGAGGGGCTATTTTTGCAAAAAAACAAGAGTTCGGGGGCCAAATTTGAAACAAATTTGTGCTATAGTGCAAAATGTGCGAACATCTCCCCACGAAAGATCAACGGTGACCCCAGAAGCTTCCTTCTTGGTTGAATAGGCCCAAGAGACCAAACAAAGCCTACCAAGCTCAGTCTCACTTCAGTTACTACTCACTCTCCCTCCCTATTTGGCCTGGCATGTTGTTTGTTTTGTCTATATTACTTACGCGCTGCGTCACAAACTCACAGTGCACTATGCGTGCGTGTCTGTCACTGTAGTACTGATATTGATGACCAGAGGGGTGAATGATTTCTAACACTTTTTTCTCTTAAGGTATTCAAAATCTTCATTCAAGTGACTATGATAGTCACCAAGTTCATATCACACCAACTAGGCTAAGCAAAACAAAGCTAGAGCCAAGAGCCAATAAAATTAGTAGCCTACTGTATAGGGCAGGTATGACCGCTGGCCTATGATCGGTCTGACTAGCAAGCTGATCTGATCTTAGATTGGGGCTAGTCTAACCGGTCCTCTATTTCTAGACTAGAAAAACCCTTGGGTCAAAAGCCGAAATCTCATGAACTTGCTTAATTCTCATCCAAATACTTTCAAGTTTTGCATGAGACTTGTTCAAGACAATAGGAACCTAAACCAACAAAGAATCATGTGGTTTTCTCACTTGAGTTCACCAAATTCAAAAGAAGAATGAGTTCTTGAATTTAGTCCCATTGTCACTATTAATGACCCTAAGGGCTCCTAGAAGATCAACTGACAATCTAAGGACTAACTGTCTAAAATGGCCAAATGCCTCATCCTTAAACATTAGGAAGTAAACCCAAGAGTAAATCATCAACTCTAGAAGGATTTATAATGTCCATGTGCAAGAGTTGTCCTAGGTCATCTGTCATGATTATGGTAAGAGGTGGATCCAAAATAGCAACCATCTTACCATATCTATAGGGAGAGCAAACTAAATTCTTTCCACCCTTGAGTTTAGGTAATCCCCTAATCAGATCCGCGCACCGACCTATGTCAAGTGATCAAAACCAATATGTCTAAGCCAATAGTGCCAGAAAACTAGATCTCTAGACTAAAGCAACAAGACACCTAAGCCCAGAAGAGGAAGACTCAACAAAATCAGCACTAAAAACTCTTCCAAGACGAGAAATCCCAAAGATAGGATCATAGACTAGTCTAAAACTCTATAAGCACTCCTCCTAAAGCTCACCTAGAGACAATCATCGATTAATTATGAGACTGAAAACAAATTATACTTGAGTTTTCTTACCAGGGCTAAATCCTTGAGTATGAAGTTTTCGTTGGCACAGACTATGCCCTTAGCCATCATGATCCCGATAGAAGCATCCCCGAATGTGATCAACTTGTCATCGGATGCTTGGGTAAGGGAGGAAAACTATCTTGAATTTTCTGTCATGTGTCGAGAACATTCGGAGTCCACTAGCCACATGTTCTCCTTCCTCCCCTGCCAGTACCGAGACACACATAGAGTGGAAGCGGAACCAGTGGAAGCATAAGCTGAAGCTGATGCAAAACGAGGCAAAGCATGTACACCATGAGAACACACCCTCAAACAAGCTCTACCTAGACTCCCCCTAAACTCTTGCCTAGGTCTAATAAAATACTGGCGCTCACCCTTTCTAGTAGGCACTCATGGACCTATCCTACTCTCATGGTAACCTTTGCTTCGATGAGCTAAAGCCATCAAAAGTCCTCTAGGGACACTCTGGGCTACAGGCACTTGTCTAGCTCTCAAGAATCTCTCTCTATCCTCTTCTCTTATTTCGCTCATTTGAAGCAGAACTGAAATAGGTGACCATCCCTCTCACAGTAGATGCAATAGTACTTGACTCAATGAATAGTCTAACCTATTGAAGAAGAAGCACCCATCGCACAAAGAGGTAGATTGTGCAAAGCTAGCAGACTTTAAGACAATCTTGCTTGGTTCAGTCATTGACTCAAATGGGCCAATCTTCATAATGCTCACTACCATAGGTGGATTTTTCTTGGAATACTCTAAGGCATTGAAACCTACTCCTCTATTCTTAACACTCACCTTAGACTGGTCTATGATCATGTTGATGTTCTTCTTGCCACTGGAGAATCACTCTAAGAATCTCTTGAGGTACTCATTTTATTTAGCTAGAGTGACACAAGAATTACACTCGCTCTTCTTCACCGCTCTAGTGCATCTCTCCTTGTAAACAGATACCTCAACCTTAAAAGACTCATAGGATATACAAGATACAGTTTTAATTCTCCTAAGCTGTTGATCAAACTTAACTTTAAATGTCTTATGCATATTGTCTAGATCCTGACCTATTTCAACACAAAATGCACCTACAATGGATGCAACAAGATTAGATTTATTTGATGCAGAAGATAAAGCATGTTTTATTTAGTGGTAGGACTGTGCAATTCACACCAAACCGAAAAAACCGTACCGAAAAAACCGAACCAAACCAGTCAACTCGGTTTGACCGATATTCGGTTCGGTATCTGGAAAAGTGGCATTTCACTAATTCGATTTTTCTGGTATAAACCGAGGGAAAACCAAATTAACCAATAAAACCGAACAGCCCATGACTCAATCAACTTGGTGACGGCGTCTGCGATCTCGGCCCACCAGCACCAGGCACCGACGGCCCGACGGGCCCGATGCATGCGGTATCAACCCTAGTCGGCACAACCTCCCCGCGCCGATTGGGTGCCTCCTCTCTGTTCAGTCGTTTCTCCGTGCAGATCCGGCGTCGCTTCCCCCTCTAGACGCCTTCTCGAGCACATCCCGCACCGCCGGCTCCACGCGCAGATCTGACGCAACCACCTCCTCTGGCCGCTAATGTCGCTTCCTCACCAGCGTGAATGGACTTCTACATGTGCGACGTTAGGAGATAGGTGGAGGAGCTCTCCAAGGAGATCACCGACAAAGAAAAGGTCTCCTTTTTGTTCTTCTCCTCATGCACTTGGAAGTAGCTCGTCCACCTCCCCCAATCGATGAAATTGAGGATGCTAAGGGCTGCATACCATGTGCTTGATGGAATGCCTACGTGATTGGTATTCACTAATCCTTGCTATAGTGTTGTACTAATACTCATGTGCTCTGAGATCGCCGATTAAAATTTGTGAAGTGCTTCCACCGATTTTAACTTTAGTTGTTCACACTTCACACATTTTAACTAGAGTTCTCCAATAATTCTTTACGCATGTGTATTACTCCTAAAATGTGTGAAGTTCTTCCACCGATTTTCTTTGTCATCTCTGACTTTATGCTGTCACTGGACACCTTGTAGACCTACCTCCTCATCTAGAGCAGAAAGGCAAATCACTCTTCCAAAAATAATTTGGGGTTCTTATGTGCACAAGGTGCTTGTTGAAATGCCAAGGAGGCTGTGTTGTGCAAGATATTGTAGTTACTTGACACTAAAGGGTCAAACATACAAACTAATTAGAGGAGTTTACTCAAGATCTCCAACAACAAAAGGCCCTTGTACTTTTATCTGAGACTTGATGTACATCAAGGATATAAAGTTTTTGTCAGTATAAATATTCTATATTTCTGTTTCTACATATGCCCACTAGTAAACTAAATTTGTATCAACTGTGTTGAATTGAATGGCCACTCACTGAGATTTGAGAATATCTAATTATTCTCCATTTTTTCTTTCTACAGCAGACATTGATCACTGAACACTTGATACTTGTATGTAGATTTCTATTGTTGTTTAGTTTTTTGGTTCCTAATGCATGCTCTGTAATTAACTTCTCAGTACTACTCATTTATTATTTCTGATGCATGCTGATTCTGATTTCTGAATTTCTGATTCTAGAATGGAGAATTGGAGTCTTGGAGATGAGATTAACGTTTAGCAATTCGCGCAAACTTTGGTGAAATTGGTATTAACCGATACCGTACCAAAATAAGATAGTATTTACCGATGCCACACCGTATTCTGGAAAATACCGTATTTCCCAAATTACTAAAACTGTATTTACCAATCAAACTGTATTTACCGAACCGTATAAACCCAAAAAAAAATCGAACGAACGGTCCTATTTAGTGGTGAGGTCATTTAGAGTTCTAGTTAATGTTTCAATTTCAACAGTTAACTTAGGATAGTTTGAGCATGATAAGAGTCCTAGAGTGAAGCATCTCATCAGTTAATTTAGCAATTTTACCCATGGCACTTTTGAGCTTCAAATCTAGCAAAGCACACTTAGAGCATGACAAAGCACTAGTATTCATGTCCTCAGCTCCTAAGCATACAATAAATTTGCTAGATTTGAGTTGAGCACTTTCACTATTAGCATGTTTGATTTATTTAGCATGAGAGGCATATACTAAGTAACCAGCAAGGAATATTGCCTTCATTTTAGCTAAGTTGTCCTTAGTGACAAGCAACTCATCAACAACATAAATATGAATAGTAGTGACAAGTGTAAAGCAAGCTTCCATCTTTTTAATTTTATCAAATGCTACTCTGAGCTAACTAGCAGCATGAAAATGCATGGGCCTTAGCTGGTCTAATTCACAATTATCATCATCAGGGATTAAGGATCTAAAGCTAGCAATTCCAGGAAGTCATGATTCTTCATTTTCTTTTTGCATTTGCTAAGCTCATGATCTAGGTGAACTACAACACAAGATATCTCATCATATATGGGTTTTACCTCATCAGGGTCGTTATAGAGATCATCCCCACTAGAGATGTCATTAGTGCTTGCCATGAAGCACATGTTGGTGAAGTCATCCGCCTTTTTCTTGCCTCATGACTCGTCCTCCTCCTCGGTCCCCTAGTCGAAGTTCCTCAAGTCAAGTTGCTCGAGAACAGACAAGACTAAGTGGACTATCTTACAATAGTTGCGCTTCGTCGGCTTAGCATCCCGAGATGATGGACCTCCTCTCTTTCTCATCCTCATTGTATTGAAGGCTCTAGTGAATTTGGTGGCTATAAGGGCTAGGTCATCCTCAGAAATATGCTCAAGCTTATCATCACGCATAGCATGCAAGACAGGTAAAGAGAATCCAGAAGAAGCAGATTCAACTAGACTAGAAGAAGGACTCTTAGCGGGATAAGTCAAAGAGCCATCGACTGTAACATATTCTTACGAGAAAGCAAGTCAATCTCATGATTCTTCAACCTTGAATAAAGCTTATCCAACGTGAGCTTGCTCGTGACATCAATCTCATTGATGGAAATGGCTTTTATCTCCTAAACTGGCATGTCCAAGATGCCAAGTACTTGATATGTATTTTTAGAGTTGGGATAGGCCACACCAATAGCACGCAAGTTACTAAAAATCTTGTGAAAGCAAGCAAAGAAATAATCTAAAGACACTCCAGGTCTTACCTCAAACCTTTGGTATTCTTTCTTGAATTGATTCTAACACACCTCCTTGATAATTGTAAATCCATCATGGTAATCAGTGAAAGTCTGCCAGATATCATGCATCGAAGCAAGATGAGACACGTGGTCAAACTCATTTCGACTAAGTCCCTAAATGAGGAGGTTCTTAGCCTTGTTGTTTGCCTTCACATCTATAAGATTTATCAGAGTGATATGATCATCGGCAGGGACAACATAGGAACTCTTAACCTTTTCCCAAATTGTATAGCCTTGAACCTGAATGTATATAGATATCCTCGCCTTCCAATATAGGAAGTCAACCCATCAAAAATGGATGGCTTGGTGGAATACATGTCTAATGTCATGATTCTTAAGATCAGTTAAGATCTATGATAAAGAGCTTAACCAACCTCTGATACCACTTGTAGAACCGATTACAACAATTAGAGAGGGCAAATGATTTTTGAAACTTCCCCCAAAAAAATTTAAAATCTTAACTCAAATAATTATGATAGTCACTAAGTTCAGATCACACCAACTCAACTAAACAAAAAAAAGCTAGACAAGAGCCAATCACTAGTACAAAAGAGGCTAAACTGGACGCTCACATCATAGACGGTTCCTAGGAACCGTTTGTACTGCAAGTATCACAAACATTTCATACGAATAACCGTCTGTGGTATTTTTACATACGGTTTTAATACAAACCGTCTGTGATAATTTCATTATCGCAGACGGTTTTTTATACACACCGTCTATGAAGTATCGCAGACAGTTCTAGATAAGAACTGTCTGTGATAATGGCGGACATCACAGACGATCTTATCAAGAATCGTCTATGATACTTCACAAGCAGTTTGTATTAAAAACTATATGTGATAATGAAGTTATCATAGACAGCTTGTATTAAAAACCGTTTGTGATATGTTTCCCACCTCACAATCCTCCAAAATTTCATAATCTCCTGCTTGAGTCCAAGTAGGATTCTGTTCCGAGACATCTTTAGTAAAACGAGTATAACTTTTGCATACGGTGTCCGTTTTTTACGTTCTTCTACTTGTTGGAAAGCTAACGACAAGCCCGATCCAAAAAAATGACCCACTTGCACCATTCGCCCTCTAAGACTCTCAAAATCGGCCATCTTTAGCCCCAAATTTGCGTTACAAGTTTGTGGTTTCCATTTTTGCCCTTTTCTTGGTCTTCCCTTCAGAATTTGGATTTTGCTTCAGCTGAAAAGTTGTAGATCTCACGAAACCTTTCAAATGAGTATATATAAGCCATATAAAACTTTGTTATTTTATCTTTTGAGACTAGTTGTTTATATTGCACCGGTATATAAAACTTTGTGCTCTAATTCACAGATGGTTGGTATATAGAACCGTCTGTGATATTAATTCATCATAGACGGTTCTAGCTACCAACCGTCTGTGATAGAGAGTATCACAGATGGTTTGTATATAGAACCGTCTGTGATAATCTGACCGCTGGGCCCATCGATCTACCCCAACCCAATCCTAGCCAATAGAAATCCATCAACCCTCACCTCACGGATCGTAGCTCTACCTCTCCGTCCCCGCGCCAAAAATTTTCGCACTCCCGCCTCTCCCTCCCCTATAAATAATCACCCAAACCCAGCCTACTTGCCGTTCTCCTCCTTGTTGACCCTTACCATAATAGCCCATACGAAGCAGACGACGAACAAGTCTACGGGAGGCAAGACACCGCAGAAGCAACTAGCTACCAAGGCGACGCTAAATCAACACCGACGCTGGTGGGCATCAAAGACATCCAGCTCGTGCGCTGCATCAGGGGTGAGAAGGCCTAAGCATAGAGGATCTTTGCTTTTTCTCTATTTTATTGTGTTAGCTAGATAGGTAACCTACTCATTGTTTTAGGATATTGTAATGGTAGGTTCTAATCTTAATAAAAATGGAATATGTACTGTGTTTCTTACTATATTTGCTTGTTTTTAGATGGCATAGTTAACATTTCCTGAGGCTAGCCGAAAAAAAGAAAAAATTAGGTATAGAATGAACTATAACAGACGATTTTGTGATATAAACTGTCTTTGAAGGATTATCACAGATGGCTCAAACCAAAAACCGTCTGTGATACTAGCACATCACAAACGATTCTATCTACCAACCGTCTGTAATGAAAAAAATATCACAGACGGTTCTAGCTACCAATTGTCTGTGATACTCATCTATTACAGACGGTTGGTAGCTAGAACCGTCTACGATGTGTGAGTATCACAGACGATTTTTGATTTGAGCCATCTGTGATAGTGTTCTTCACAGACGGTTCTAGTTACAAACCGTCTGAGTTGTGATTATCATAGACGGCTCACAAACCGTATGTGATAACCTTCGATTATCATTAACCCATAAATTTAGATGGTTCAAAAAACCATCTGTGATGATGGTTCCGAACCATCTGTGATGACCCTTTTTGTAGTAGTGAATAAAATCAACAACCTAATGCACATGGCCGGTTAGACATCATTGAGGGGTCGGTCTAACCATTGGCCTATGGCTGGTCTGATAAGCAAGCCAGTCTGATCGTAGGTCTAGGGCCAGTATGACTGGCCCCCTATTACTAGACCTAAAAAATTCTCGGGTCAAAAGCTCAAATATCAATAACTTGCTCAATTCTCATCCAAACAATTTCAAATTTTGTGTGAGACTTGCTCAATGTAATAGGAACATAAACCAATAAAAAATCATAAGGTTTTTGGTCTCGAGTTCACCAAATTGAAGAGAATTGAATCTAGTTCACAAGAACACCAAAAACCCTAAAATTCAAATTACTTCTTACTCGTGAGGATCTAAGGCATGAGGTCTTCCAAATCTAATCTCACATGTCCTAGCAAGGTAACTTAAGTAAAAGATAAGGCTATAACTCATGAACCCAAAATCACTAATCTAGCTGAAGATCTAGCAAAACCAAACAAGACATAATTGAGACAAAACTTTTATCTATTTCAGTAGAGGATAGGGTTTATATACTTATGGATGATTACAAGATACAGCCAAAGCACCACTCTTTTCTCTCTTGCACAACCATGGAAGGAGACAAGGTGGTAGAACAAAAAAAACTAAACCTAGAATCCTTGGACCTACCACCTCCTCTCCTCCCTTCTTATAGCCAGTGACAACCCTAATAGGTCCAACGCATTAAGCCTATTAGGAAGACCCATTAACCTCTCTAACACATGTTTTACACACTCATGCACACTTCTCAAAGTGTTTACAAGACTCAACCCGCTAACCCTTTAGGAATTGATCCACTTCATAATTTCAGCTCTCCTTGACCTAAACTACTTCTGCTTTATGTCTCCTCACGCAGCAGTTTTGATCAAAGTACCAACCCGGTATTTGGCCAACTACCAAAATACTCTTGATGAAGCTTCTGGGTACCTTCACATGTTTGGACATATAGCCTGTAGTGTCCAATGGCTAGCTGTCACATTTTTATGCATTCGGTCTCCTTCGAACCATCTCTCCAACACACATTCTCCAAGGCACCTGCACATCTAAAGTCCAAACAACCATCTCGAATACAAGTTCCATGTACTTACTCATGTTAGTTAAAACGATGCATCATGCAACATAACACAACCAACACATGGAACCTATGCCATGCACACACTTAATCACCACTGATCCTATCTTGACTAAAACAATTCGCCAATAGCCGGTCTGGCCGCCATTACTAGACCAGTCTGACCACCAATACCATGTCGGTCAGACCGCCCTAGTTTGACTGCTTAACTTCGCCAGAAAATATTTTCTCTGGAATTTCGGTTAAACTCTATCTAGTTTTAGGTCCAATTTTCAATTTTAGTAGCTCTAAGTGTAAACTTATCCTTAAACAAGCTTGTACAAGGGTTTGGTGTTCAATTGACATCACAAACTGAAAACATAATTTTTAGAAACTTTTGCAAAATCTAAATTTAACTTAACTAAAGTGTCAACTGTTCATCACAAACATATATTAGATCTTGTACAGGATCCCTCAGTCACTGTATCATGTCTCTCATGTGTAGAGCAGACGAGAGGAGAGGAGAGTTTGTTGGGTGGTCACCGCTTCACTTATCTTGGCCGATTCCTGGGTGGTCAAACGCTGGGGCACAGCTGTGTGATCTCGCGAGGGGCTTATATATACCCCCGGAGACGCATCGCCGACACCCATTACCTCACCATCTCTCTCATCTTGGACCCTTGTCTCGTTTAGTTCGGTTCTCACCTCACCACCCCAAGAAAACTGAACAGGAGAGGAGAGAACCCTGAACTTCCGATTTGAAACTCTGAATCCTTCTTCTTTGCACCACCACACCACTCTCACGAGAAGCCAAGAATTCGGAGGCAGAGAGGCGCCAGGAGTTGCGGGAGAAGAGGAGGGGCGGCGGCATGGGGAGGCCGCCGTGCTGCGACAAGGCCGGGGTGAAGAAGGGGCCGTGGACGCCGGAGGAGGACCTCATGCTCGTGTCCTACATCCAGGAGCACGGCCCTGGTAACTGGCGCGCCGTGCCCACCAACACCGGTGAGCGCCTGGTTCCTCGTCTCTCGTTTTGTGTTTGCCTTGGGCGATTAATTCTCTCTGATCGACTTCTTGTCGCTGCTGTTCTTGACCATGTGGATGGGTCCTGCAGGGCTGATGCGGTGCAGCAAGAGCTGCCGGCTTCGGTGGACCAACTACCTCCGGCCGGGGATCAAGCGCGGCAACTTCACCGACCAGGAGGATAAGCTCATCGTCCACCTCCAGGCTCTCCTCGGTAACCGGTAATTAATTTCACTTAATTTTGCTTGTTAATTTGGTTGCTCCAGTCCAGTCCACTTCAGGTTCGTGTGATGAATTGAGCCGTAAATTGAGTTTGTGTTGGTGTTTGCGATTCTTAATTTGGTTAGGTGGGCGGCGATCGCGTCCTACTTGCCGGAGCGGACGGACAACGACATCAAGAACTACTGGAACACGCACCTCAAGAAGAAGCTCAAGAAGATGAGCGCCGGCGAGGACGGCGACGGCGACGGTGCCGGTGAGGTGAAGAGCCGGGCGGCCGCGCCCAAGGGGCAGTGGGAGCGGCGGCTGCAGACGGACATCCACACCGCGCGGCAGGCGCTCCGGGAGGCTCTCTTTCTGGGCCCCTCGCCGCCGGCCAAGCCGCAGCCGCAGCAGCCGCTGGCGCCGTCGCAGGCGACGTACGCTTCCAGCGCCGAGAACATCGCGCGGCTGCTGGAAGGCTGGATGCGGCCCGGGGACGGCGGCGGGAAGGCGTCCTCCGGGTCGCGGTCGTCGGCGTCGGTGTTCGGCGAGGGCGCTTCGGCAAGCCACAGCGGCACAGCGCCGACGCCGGAGGGCTCGACGGGGACGAGCAAGACGGAGGAAGGCGGCGCGGCAGCCGCGGCGCCGGCGTTCTCGATGCTGGAGAGCTGGTTGCTCGACGACGGCATGGGACATGGGGAGGTGGGGCTCATGGACGTGCCATTGGGGGACCCTAGTGAGTTCTTCTAGAGAGATGAAAAAAAAAAAATAAATGTGACTAAGCTTGAAGAAAGAAGCCAAGCATGCACTTGAATCCTTGGTGATTTAGGTCATCAAAAGCTGGTGTTGATCTAGTTTAGTTAATCTAGTTTAATTTCTTGCTTCTTTTTGGGTTTTGGTGTTAGGGTTTGGTGCACTGATCATGTAAGGCTACACTTTCCATGGTGGGCGACTGGATGCATGGTGATGAGTCAGTCCTGAAACGGAGGTGGCAAACAAAATACATTGTACATATTTTAATAACAATAATGTATATACTAGGTGCTATCTATTCATGTTCTTTGAGTTGGATATGCTGTAAATTAGATATAGGCCTGTTCGGGAAGACTTCTGACTTCGTTTTAAATATGGTTTTTTCTTTGTATTATCCGTGAATATATAATAGTTTTTTTTCTTTTTTTATATATCTTAGCTAAAACCTAATATCCACCATAGTGCAAATGCAAATTTCAACCAAAAATCATCCGTAAAAACCGTTTTGAGTATGCTGATTTCACTATTTCCTAGCTTGGTTGTGATTTAATTTGCAAAGCGTGTATATATAGTGCTATTATAATTCTTCTAAATGTATGCTCTGTACTCTCAGTAAATTTTATCGTAGGATACTAATAACGGAGAAAGTCTTGAATGGAAGAGTCGTACATATTGATTTAGTGTGGTCTCGCTTTGATTTGATGCACTTATTCATGAGAATCGTATTGTGATGCATCTAATGCTTGCTCTAGTACTGAGAACTTGACGTGTATCTCAACTAACCTCGTCCCTCATGTTTTGATTTTCACTCTTTAGTTATGGAGTAATCTCACATCCATCAAGTTTACGAGTACTCCCCCTCTGTTTCACAATACACGCATAAAACGAATTACGCACAAAGACTAACAAAGAGCTATCTACAAAACAAGGTTGTACTACTTAGAGCATCTCCAATAGTATGAGCTAGTTACTAGCTCTAAGACAACTTCTTCAATAGTATTAACTTTTAGCACATAGCTCATAATATAAATAGCCTCACATGACACTCTCACATAATCTTGGAATGTGTGTATGAGCTTAGCTCTTGATCAAGAGCTAGCTTTTCTCTCTCTTCTATTAAAATATGAAATAATATATTTAGAGCTAGCTTAGGGCCTGTTTGGATGGACTAGAACTAGTTGTTAGCTAGAACTAGTTGTTAGCGAACTAGTAGTTAGCTGGCTAAAGATTAGCCTAGTCCTGTTTGGATCCAAGGACTAATAAGTACTACTATCTCAGTACAAAGTCTGTTATACCCCTATGCATGGCGGTCTGGGAGGGTTGACGTGGGTATCAGCGTCTTTTTTCCATCCTGTTGGTCCTTTAGCCCTCATTAGCTGGGTTTGATGGACTAGTTGGCTAACAACTAGTTGGAGCTTTGGCTAAACTTTAGCCCACCCATTAGCCTTCCTGTTTGGATCCTCAAGGGCTAAAGTTTAGCAACTAGTTGTTAGCCTAAGGGATCCAAACAGGGCCTTATAAGGGCACTCCTAATGCAGAAACTATGAGATAGTTTCTATACTTGCCAATTAATGTAGACACTATCCATAGAAATTATACTCTCAATGGATAGTTTCTACAAATAAAATTTTCATCCAATCATCTATCTTCTCTCTCCTATCATCTACCTATCACAGCTCTTTCTATCTTGGTTCCTGTGTAGACATGGTGTCTATATAAGAAACTATTTCCTTATCTCTCCTCCTTAACTCCAATGACACATCAGCATTTTGCTTACTTGACATCTTATTTAATGCTATAGAAACCATCTATAGTTTCTGCATTGGGAGTGCTCTAAGTCACTATTGGAGATGCTCTTAGTTCGGCAGCATTATCTAATAAATTGACATGGAAATGAGCAATAATGTTGCCTTTTTTATTGAAAAAAATACATCTCCTTCGTCCTCACCTTTTCTTCAGTAGTAAGTTTTGCGTATGCCCTGGACTTGAGTACATTAGCAGACTTGTAAATGAGCAAGACTTGTTAGGCCATGTATAATAATATGATATCAGTTATCTATAAATTTTATCCCGTAGAAAATAAGATGATGTGGAGAGAGAGAGAGCATAGAAAATTATACCGTCTAGTATGCAGTAGTCAACTGGAACATGGTAAACAAGACATATTGTGTCATAGAAAAGCTGCCTATAAAGACATACAAAAAGACAACATATTGTATGAATCATTTTTAATATCATCTATAGATAATATAGAAAATATTATAGACAATAGTTTTCTATACCGTTGTACATACCCTTAGAGTCTAAACACCTATTTTTTTCCTCTTGGGGAGGGGGAGAAAATGATTGCACGACAAACCCAATAAATACGGCTTAAATCGTACGCGTAGAGATATGCATCCACATACGGTGTAGAAAGGGATTCGAGTTAATGGGGCATTATATGTTTGTGCATGTTGCGGAGTGCCCTCGGTTCTCACTAATGGTAGGAGCCTATCTAATTGCTATCTACGCCTTTGAGCCAGGATCGATAGCCTCAGGCTGCAACTGGCCTTGCCCCCGCTGCTATGACTAATAAGACACTTAACCTAAATTTTCCTTCGTGATGGCGACCATTGGGGGACACGGCCTGACATTGCATTTAAGGCCCATTGCCTCTGCAGTTAACATTTGATGGTATTTGATCGATACAGGAGCACATCCTCCTGTATACTCCCTAGGTCACAAAAAAAAATAGTTTTAGATATGAACATGGCTCTTAAAATATTTGACCACTAATTTTTATTTTAATAGATTTATAAAATACAATAAAAATATAATTTTATGAAGTTTTTGAGACAAATCTACAAATACTATTTCTATGTGTTTAATCCAAATATTAAAAATACGATAACCAAAGTTTAAAAAATAACTGCAGTACCTAAAATCACATTCTTTTGCGGCTGGAGTAGTAGTTTGAATGCATTAGGGCTAAAGCGGCTAGCTGGATCGATCTTTTTCCTAAGCGCTGTGTTTGTCGTGTCCAAGGGTCGTTAAGCAAGTTTCTAGATCCTTCCATAGTCATGTCATAGTTATCAGGTTTATGTTAGGCTTAAGTACAATTTTTCAGTTTTAAAAACCATGGCTTCTCAAGGCATGAAAGATGAGGGAAAATTTTTGTTACTTTAGTTTATGAATTTACTTGTAGAGTAGATGTGTTTCATCGACCTCATCAAGTAATTGCTCCCGGTGTTTTTCACATTCGGCCTCTTTAGAATTCACATTCTGAATCTTTATAATCGATCAGTGATCGACCATGTGTTGCTTAATCGTCAATACTTATCGTATTTATGGTAGATAGTAGGGCTGTAAACGATCTGAATTCGAACGAGCTTAGCCTTTCAGACTTGAGCTCGATAGAAGTTCAAGCTGAGCTCGAGTCGGTGTCTAAGCCTAGACCTGAGCTCGAGCTCGGCTCGGCCTAAGCTCAAGTAGGCTTGAGCCCGGCTCGTTGAAGTTCGACAACAATTAAAATAATTTATTATGCACTATTTTTCAATAATAAGACAATTTTGAGTTCGAGCTCGACTCTAGTAAACTTGATAACAGTTAAAATAATTCAAACATACACTAATTTTCAACAATAAGAAAAGCTCGAGCTCAAATTCGACTCGAGTAAGCTCAGTAAGAGTTAATATGTATCACTATTTAAGCTCGAATCGAGGCTCGCGAACTATTCAAGCTCGATTCGGTGAAACTCACGAGTTCGAGATCAAACTTTTGTTCGGCTCGTTTAAAGTTCGAGCCAAACTCAAATCGAGTCTAGAATAAATTGAACTCAAGTAGCTTATAAGCCTCGAACTGTTTTTATAGCCTTAGTAGAGAGGTCACAGATTCGACTCACATCAAAGTAAGGTGCGGATTTATAGCTGGCATTTAACCGTATACTACTCAAAACTCTTCCAAAAGAATCCGTAGCTGGCATTTAACCGTATACTACTCAAAACTATTCCAAAATAAACAACAAAAAATATAGGTTTATTTTTTTCGGCTATAGGTAATGGCTTTTAGATTTAACATGAGCATTTGTACAAATGAACCGCATACCGATAAATCGATATGCCGTTTCAAAAAGGCTATCCTAATAAGTCACTTTAAAATGATAATAAAAAAATCGTTCATTTATTTATTTAAAATGAACGGAGCCATATAAAGAGTCGCTGTAAATGCAGATTAAATTGCCGCTAGCTTCTGCCATGCATGGTGCGAGACAGTGGTACTGGACTGGCAGTCCCATGGACATATATAAAGCGGCCAGGGGTGAGATCAGATCAAAGAGCAATGAAACAAGGGCTGCTATGTCACCCCTGCCCTTGGAAATATGCAGGCAAGCCTTAACTGCACACACTTGCAGATTTTTAAAGTTGCCTTTGACCTTTTCCTTTCCCTTGCTCAGGCATGGCATGCACTGCGGATGTGGAGTACTGCCATTCATATGCATGCAGTGCAATGCTCCTTTCTTTTCTTTCCCCAGAGCTGTAAAAATCCCTGAGGGGCCCCAGCCCTCTCATGCATGCCATGACCTACAAGATTACTACTCCTAGGTAGCTATAACTGAAACAATGTGTTCTTTCTTCTTCTTCCAACCTTTGCAGCTGCTTTAGGCCTGTGAGTGCTGTGTGTGGGAGAGGTGCTTTTGCACTGGCTGGCTGGGCTTACTGATTCTAGAAGGTAAGTGGTCTAATTTCTTTTTACAATTCCCTGCCTAGGTATGGAAAATGTCTTAATTAAGAGGTACTATACTTTGGCCAGGTACTATGATCAGCTTGCTTCCAAAAAGACTTGCTTCCAAAAAGACCAAAAGATGGGCTCTTTTAAGCTGTAGCTTTAGCTAGCTGTTTATCAAAGACAGTATGCAGAGAAAAATAGTTGTATGCGATTTTGACCGGTATAACTGAACTCGGTACAATGTCTACTACAATATATACATAGACCCTGTCTTAAAAAATATATCATTTAAAAGTTAATTACTATAGCAAAAATAATAAGTCAAAATCTAAGCCGTCCGAACCCACCCAAAATCAATTTTAACAGAAGTCTGAAGAAATACTTGCTGTATTGGTGGCATAGGAGTAGCATAAAGTGAGAGAGATGGGAAGAACTGAGAGTCTTGAATGCTGGGCAAAAAAGAGAGCACAGGCATAAATGCATGCCTCCCTACTCCGCAATCCACATGTGAGACGACCTATTTGTACAGAAATCAGCTGGTCTCTTTGCATCGCATAGCTGTAAAGCAGGAGAGAGGGATGGATCGTCGAAGAGGTAGGTAGCTCGATCGTAGATGCATGTGCAGCACCGATTCCGGCCATCAAACGATTTTCGAAAATCTTTACTCCAATGATTAGATACTCATCAATTCCATATCACACCACCATGGCAATTCAAATCAAACCTAAGAACGAAAGCAAACAAAATCAACGGTCACACCGATAGATCGGTTTGATCGTAGATCTAAGACCGGTTCTATCAGTCCTCTATTTCTAGACATAAAAAGACCTCTCAGTATAAAAACTCAAATACCAAAAACCTCCCGATTCTCTTTCAAATATATCCAGGTCTTGTATGAGACTTGATAAAAAGCAATAGAAACCTAAAATAATCAAGAATCAAAAGGCTATTAGACTCGAATTCACCAAATTAAAGAGAATTGAATCTAGTTCATAAGAACACCAAAAATTTTAAATCTCAAATTATTTCTTGCTCGTAAGGATCTAAGATATAAAGTCTTTCAAATCTATTCTTACACGTCCTAGTAAGATAATTCAAGAGATTGGGTTAGAACTTCCACAAATCCAAAATCATAAATCTTGTTTAAAAACAAGCAAAATCAAGTAAGACCACAAACAATAATATGATTGAGACGAAGATTTAATCTATTTCAATATAGGATAAGGTTCACATATACATAAATGATGTATAAGATACAACCAAAATACCACCCTTTTCTCTCTCAAATTCTCTCTCACGACTATGGAAAAAGACAAGGTGGTAAAGAAAAACTAAATCGTAGTATCCTTAAATCTCACCACCTCTTCTTCTCCCCTCTAAATAGCCAGCACAATCCTAATGGGCCCAACCCATTAAGCATACCAGGTTAACCCGTCAACCCTACTAACATGGATTTTACACATTCATACATGCTTCTCAAAGCATTTATAAGACTTAACTCACTAACTTTTT
Organism: Dendrocalamus sinicus; assembly: GCA_036346575.1. Taxonomy (NCBI): domain Eukaryota; kingdom Viridiplantae; phylum Streptophyta; class Magnoliopsida; order Poales; family Poaceae; genus Dendrocalamus; species Dendrocalamus sinicus. The sequence goes on from CM070664.1 coordinate 12,331,306, forward strand.
AACGATTAACCCACTTGTCAATTATAACTCTTATTGAGCTAAATCATTTCTCCTTTGCACCTCCGCACCATGGTTTTAATCAAGGTACCGACCCCCGGAGTTTGGCCAACTACCAAAATACCCTTGATGAAGATTCCGAATGCCTTCCTTTGACTTTGCCTTCATCTTCACTTCAAAACATCTCTCCATACTTTGACACATAGCTCGTAGTGCCTAATGATTAGCTATCACATCTTCACCTTCATGCATTTGGACTCCCCCGAATCATCTCTACATGCACACCACATACACCAACTTGCCTCTTCACGATCCCTGTCTTCTCTGTACTTCTCGCTTGAGCCACGTAGTCTCACCCAAACTTATATGACCACTCAGACCTCAGCTCCCATGTCTAGTCTTGTTCATTACCATCGATCGCTACATCCTTGAAGCCACCTGCACATCTATGGATCAAGCAACCATATCGAACACAAATTCTATGCACTTGGTTCACGTTAGTCAAAACCATGCAAGATGCAATGCAACACAAACCCTCGTAGCTCCCAAGCCATGAACTGACATCAAACAACTTAGCTCAACTCGCAATGATCTCTAGGCACAACCATTGGTTTGGCAGCACATCCCACGCGTGGTGTGATCACGCCGGCCAACTCATCCTAGTCCGACCACCATTCATGGCTGGTCTGACCACATGTGACCAACACTAAAACATGTTTTCTGGAAAAAAAAACAACTATCAACTAGAAATCGGTCATATCGCTTCTCTGGTGTGACCGCTCCCAAAATCTAGTTACACTGGACCCCCGTCAGATAGCCGTTCACCTGTCTGTCCGCCCGCTTCCTCCCCATGGTCTAACTAGCCCCACCAACCGGTCCGATCAGAACACTGACAGTAAATCTGAATTTTTTTTATAACTATTGTAAAATTCAAATTCAACTTGACTAAAGTATCGATTATTTATCACAAAACATATATATTAGACATATTGGCTAGGTTCTTTTTAGCTCAACTTTTGGCTTATTACTTCTTGTTATAGTAACTAGCTTTTAAATGATGTGTCTTTTTAAGGCGAGGTCTACAAGTATATTATAGTAGATATTATACCGAGTTCAGTTATACCGATCAAAATTATATATTATTATTTTTTATGTATTATTTCTCATGAATAATAAAATTTAAAAATCATACAAAACCGCGGTCCAAAAGAAAACACAACGTATTCTCGGTGGTCGCGCGCCTCTCCGCGTATACGCATTGTGGCTGCTAGTGCGCGCATGGTTGGCCGTCAGCGTCTCTCTCCTCTTGGAACTGGGATCCGATAAGCACATTGACGCAACTGCGCCGCCTGGCTGCCCAAGAATCGATATGTGCGAGTGCGAGTGGAGTTATGTCGATCCAGAAGCTGGATCATCGCCTGGACTCGACTCTACTCTCATAAATACTGTAAGCAACGAACTGGGCGAAGTCAACCGGCGCATATGCAATTCAAGCACCGATCGTGCTTCGCCGCATTTAATTACAGCTCTGCGAATCAGAGAAATTAATCAGCGTTCGAGTTACGTACGTAGCATGGGTCACCATAATCCAAATTTTACATTTGACATGAGTCCAATTACCACCAGAAATCGGTCGAGAACCAACCAGAATCCCCTGTACCGTAATGGTAGAGCATTTGGTAATTGCCGCGAGAGCAGGTTACATACTTGGGCACGCGCGTACGTGTAGCCTAGGAAGTGCAAGACACTAGCAAACCATGCATGGGCTATCCGTTGTTTGAAGTAAAACCGAGATTATTCATAGATTTAGATTACTAACAGCACATGGTAACATGAACCATGGTGCTGAGCCGCTACAAAATCTATGTACTACCAATCGATCCATTTGCATTGCCACACTGTGCTGCAGGACGAGTCAGCCCCCGTGTCCATAGCCATTACCTGTGGATCCCCGGCCTGCAATGGAAACAGCTGCCTAAGGGTGGGAACGGTAACGGATAATTTGTTTTATCCGATATTTAATTTATATTTAGAAATATTCGTATCTGTATTTAAGAATATTCGTATTCACATTCGTATTCGAGAATATTTGTATCCATATTCGTATTCGAGACTATTCAATTCGTATTTGATCCGTTTCTAGAACCCGGAAAAAACCCGAACGAATTTTGTGATTCAAAATTTGAATTTAGGCGGTTTAAAACTGGTAAGCGGTCAAAACCGGTGAAAAATCGGCAAAACCGCTAGAAATCCGTTTTATCCGATATTCGTATCCAAGAAAACGCGAATGTGGTAAGTAAAATATGTATTTGAAAATATTTGTATTTGTATTTGAAAATATTCGTATCCGTATTTGAGAATATTCAAATTTGTATTTATATTCGTTTTAAAAATATGGATTCATATTCGTATTTGAGACTATTCGATTGTATCCGATCAGTTTCCATCCCTACAGCTGCCCCTCCTACCTGCCTGCCATCACAGCTGCCTGTCTACATAGAGTTGATTGCATACGTGACACTATACATACTTTTTTTTTCCAAATCTGACTGTCCAATACATGAATTTTTAATTTTGACTTTCTCTACTACCACGAAAGCAACGACAGACAACGCGTGCCATTTGCCAAGCTCCTACATCGAAGCAGATTTGGACACCATGGTACCATCTGTCGAGATAGCAAAGCTCCCTGCTGAGCTAGCCAAGCTTGACAGCCATCTTACAGGATGGCCATTAGTGCTACTTAAGCATGCTTACACTATTTTAGTGATTAACTTATACTAAACATACATTAGTGGTCTCTTGTCGTGGCTGTCTAGTATGGCAGGTGCTCCTGTGGAGCTAGCCAAGCTCGATAGATGCTCCTGCTGGACTAGCCGAGCTCAACACATGATACCACGGTGCTCTAAATCTGCTAGGACACAGGTGCTCGAGAAATGACATATGTTATCTGTTGCTACTTCTCGTGCGCGCAGAAACTAGATTTGAAAAAGAATACTATAGTATCACGTCTGCGATCAACGCGCATACATATCGCCTACCGTATCACGCCACTCTTCAGAATGTATGTTTGACATGGCTGGCGAGGAAATTTCCTCCACTTTCCATCCATCCATGCTAACACCTCACAATGCAAGTACTACTACATCTCTTTGTTTAGAATCATTCTGCCGGCGCGCCTACCCAGGCCGACGACGGCAGCATCGCCAGCATGTCAGAGCTCCGGCTGTACGTACGCACGCACAGTGCAACATATATACGCCACGTGACGTGCGTGATTCATGGAGGAGCAGAGGGGGGATGGACGTGACACGGCTGACATATGCGAGGACGTAGTATGTGCACAAGCCTGAACGCTTGAGAATTCAGAAAGCTTAGGTTTCACTTGTTACGGATTAGACTTCTAACTTTTAGTTTACTTTTTCCTATTTCTAAATTTTATTTTTTGATTTTTTAGCTTTTTTGAGTTTTTATCAGTTTTTTTCATATCCATTTGTATTATCCATGATAGACTAATCTATTTTTCTATTTTTAATTTTTAAAATTTAATTACGCCAAATAATCCATCATTAGTTACAGTGAAATTTCAGCCAGTTACGGTGTAATTTTAGCTATAAATTAGTTTATTTCAGTAGTATGAGAAAAGAAAAATGTGACGGCAAGAGGCTGGCAAGTAGGCAAATCCGTTTTTTTTTCCCGAACGGCGGTGTTAATGCCATTGAGCGAGGTGAATTACTTAGGGGCTTGACTTGGCTGGCCAGCGCCGCTATTAGCAGCAGTCGTTGCATGTGGACGTACGCGTGGATGGATGTTGATCGCTGAGTGCGACTCTGGTTGATGGAGAGGAGGATCAAGCAAGGCTTAACCAGCAAACCGTGCAGAAATATTATCGCCCTCGTACACACGATGATACTGCGATAGAGATTACGATGGTGATCAGTGACGAGGCGCCTAGGTATATATTTGAAGTAAGAAAAAGTCAAGATACAATTTTTTTTATCGTTCTCTTGGCTAAGGCTCGTCCAGTACCTTAAACTGGCTCATTTATTCCAACCAGGGCAAGAGACATGATATATTTAGGCCCCGTTTGGCACGACTCCACTTCACAAGTGGAGCTGTTTTTTTTTTGGCTTCAGCTCACGAACAGCTCCACCGGTGGAGCTGGAGCTGTTTTGGTAGACTGTTTGACAAAACAGCTCCACCTGTTTTATCATGCATAGTTGAGAGATGTCAATTGTCCAATATACCCCTGTCTATTTGGCTTGTAGTAACATCAAGAGCTGTATGTTTCTACATGATTTTTCATCCGAGTAAATTTGAATTCAAAAAAAAAATTAAAATAACACAAAGTATTAGCAACCAATATTTAATGGCGGCGGCGCTCCCTTCACGGTCGAAGGCGAGAAGACCGAACAGAGGAATGGGAACGGGAGAATAGAAGAGCCGGTGGCAGATCGCGTAAATTCACGAAAGTACAAGGGCAGTGGCATGCGGGCCTGTGGATAGAGCCGGGTGGAGCTACTTTTTTCAGCTCCATCTCGTACATATCTTTTGTCTCAGCATGTTTTAAGGGACTCCTTGGGTGGAGCTATTTTGTTTTACCCCGTTTGGCACAAAACGGCTCCAAACAGCTCCAGGAGCCGATGGTGGAGCTGTGACAAATGTGGCCTTAATATAGCTAGTCGTCGATCACTTACACCCATTGACAATCAGGAAGGAGTAATAACCAACTTACCTGACCTGTGACTATACGTATAACTAATCAGAATCATGGTAGTTTACCACGTAAAAGTTTAGTTGAACACATGAGAGCAGTTAACGATTGTTACAACAATGCACGATGGTTGATAAAGGATGTAATGTTTAAGATACAATAAAGACACATGCGTAAAGCTAGAAGAGCCATATTACAACATTAATTGCCACCCCTTAGATAGAGGGACATGTGTGCCTCAAAGGAGACAGCATTCTTTCTGCATTTCTTGTAAATTCATTGCCCATGTTAATAAAGTCATGGGGTGTGTTATTGCCCCTTTTACTATTTTCATAAATTCGACAGAGGGCCTTGAGTCTTATGCATTGACAGTTGGCATCGACTATGGGGAGTGTCATCATCCGGAGATCCTCGTCGTGATGTTCTCAAGCCATCGCGTATGGACGATGGGAACTCCTTCGACCTTGCCGACCTCATGGATGAGGACTACGTCTATGAGGAGACATGCAAGTGTGACTTCTACCTCGAGTATGTTCCCAAGGAAGAATCTTCATTGTTCTCAACCAAACTCGCTAGGACCAAGGCGACGGAGACGTCGCCACCGCCCTCAAACAACTCCAAGGATGAGTATGTTCTTGAACCTGTCTCAACTGGAGAGGCAGGTCACAACCCTTCTAGTACTATGGCGTCTACTGATGATATCGCTAACCGTGTCCATGATAGGATTTTAGCAGAGCCATCTACAGAACATCTACTCTAGAATCGTGAATACTCCTTGTCCTTTGATGTGGCCAAAATATTCTCACCCTCCATCTGCGTGGAGTTTCGTGAATGTGCTATTCGCCTTCCCCCTACATATTTAATTTCTTCTCCTATACAAAAAAAAGCAAGACCTACCCCATTGGTAATTCCATCAATGACACCCTTATAAAAAAATTGTAGCAATTAGTGTAGGCAAGACCCTAGAGCAGCAGACAGAACTTGAACAATGTAAGGCCTAGAAACAAGTAGCATGTGTGGAGTAAGAGTGGCACAACAATGAGGTACTTGTTTCCAAACATAAGGCAATGGAGGAGGTCCATCGACACTACCATCCTAGCGTGCAAGGATGTCTAGGAGACCCAACACCAACAGCGATCACCAATAGTCACCGGCACGTCTCAAGTCGTCCGGCAAGTGTCAGTAAGAGATTTAAATATTGTACCTTCTCCCTTCCAGGAAGAAAGTCCAATGGATCATGTTCACATATTAGCAAGTCCTATTGCCAATCGTCTGAAAGGGGTAAACAATTAATAGGATCTCTTGGTCGTTCGTTTGTTGGTTGCCGACATCCAAGAGGATGCTGCTAATGTCCAAAGCTTGTCGCAATCGACAAGATGTCAAACTGACTTCAGTAAGTGCAATGATGTTTACCATGCCGCCTGTCAAGCAAACGATCCACCTTGGCAAAATGTATTCGACGGACCAGCTCCAGGTGAACACACTTACCATCGTTTATCAGGAAATAGATGACCACATTCCCCAGTTGGTTGTGATAATAGTCGTAAAGTTTGATCACGACTTGGACTTTATACAGGATGCATGACATTCTCACCTGGACTCAAAGATGGTACCTGGCTAGAAAAGTTTAGACCGGACAATTTAAAAGCTTTGATGGCACATAGAACCCCTCTAAATTCCTCCATATTTACATTACCACTGTCCAGGTTGCGAGCAACGATGAAAATGTAATCGGCAAATTATTTACCTACTATCTTAAAAGGCTCACACATACATGGCTTTTTAATCAACTAAAGTATTCTATCTATAATTGGGAACATCTCTGTGCCACTATTTTAAACAACTTTAGAGCTTGTTGTACAAAAATAGGGAAAGAGGAGGATTTACATTGCCTATGCCATACCCCTAGTAAAAATCCATGTCAGTTTGTTAAGAGATTTTTAGAGGTTCACAATACAATTCCAAATATTACTGGCGATTCTGTAGCTCGAGCTTTCATACAGGCAATACAATATGAACAGTTTACAGAAGACATCAACATTCACCTACCAAAAAAATATATCGGAACTATTTGACATGGCTGATCATTATTCTGATGCCCACAAAGTCGTGGAGTGAATCGTAAAGTCAATAATGGCGACACCCCACTTCAACCTGGTCTTAAGGAACCCAAGTAGAAAGGTTCCAAGAGGTCAACCAAGTCGGAGGGTTTTTAAGGGAAGCACAAGAAGAAGGATAAATCCACATTCTCTTCAAGGGAGGTCATGATTGTTGAGCAATAATCAAAATACAAGGGCAAAGCCCTTGGATGAAGCAAGGTGGTAGTCAGAATGTCTAGTCAGGACCAATAGGCTCCAGTGCGACCAGTGGCAATGGCCGATGGTGTCCACTCCATAATGCGCATAGCCACGACCTACGTAAGTCCTACACTTGGCAAAAAAAATGTATGGATGCATTTTATTCAGGCAAGGGGCTAATGCCAACACTGCCTGAAAATGGAGGACCAAGTAACACTAAAGATGCAGATGGGGATGAGGAGATGCTATTCCAAAAGATAGACAATTATGTCAATGTCATCTTTGGAGGGTCTTCTGCCTACTCATCAAAAAGACAATTCAAATCAACTTGGCGGGAGGTCAACAATGTCAACACCCTTCCAGGAAAGCCAAGTTAACCAAGGTGGCTGAAGGTGCCTCTGACATTCAACTAGGAGGATCACCCAAAAGGTATGTCAATACCTTGTAAATTACCATCAGTGGTTTCTCCCACTATTAGTAATTACAAAGTAGGAAGAGTTTTAATTGATGGTGGTAGTTCTTTAGAGCTACTTTTTATCAATGCGTTAGCTGAGATGCAAAGTCCTTGTTCTAAAATTAAAATGGTGACCAATCCATTCTTTGTGATTGTAGTAGGACCTTCATTAATACCAATCAGACAGATAGTATCACTCAATACGTTCAGAGATTCAAAAAATTTTGAACATAAATAATTATTTTTGAGGTTGATGACTTTGAGTTGGCATACAATGTTATTTTAGGAAGACCTTGTCTAACTATAGCAGCCACTAATCATGCGTACTAGAGCATCAAGATCATAAAGGTGTCATTGCAATCCAAGGTAACCAATCAACTGCTCTAAATTGTGATCATAAATCCTTAGATATTGTTGATCAACTTCCATTAAGAGATCTTAATGAAGCAGAAAGGCCAAACAAGGTGGAAAAGCTGAAAGCAACTCCTCAGCTAATGAAGAAGTGAAGTAAGTGCCACTCAACACTGACAATTAGTCCAAGACAATTCGGATTGGGTCAGGAATCAACAATGAATAGAAACTTGAGCCCATCCCCTTCCTCCAGGCTAATGCAGATGTGTTTGCATGGAAACCATCTGATATGCCTAGGGTTCCAAGGGTGGTGATCGAGCACAGGCTAGCCAAATGGCCTAATAAACAACCAGTGAAGCAGAAGCTATGATATTTTGCTCTTGATCATTCTAAGTATAGTTGGATAAACTCTTAGAGGTTGGTTTCATTTACAAAGTCGACAACCCAAAATGGCTCGCGAATCCTGTCATGGTCAAGAAAGCTAATGTAAGTGGCGCATGTGCATTGATTCCATCTGTTTAAATAATGCCTGTCCTCAAGATGATTTTCCTTTACCCCGTATCGACTAGCTGGTCAACTCAATTGCAGAATGTGAATGTATGAGTTTCCTGGATGCCTATTCGGGTTATCATCATATTAGTATGGCGAGAGATGATGAGGAGAAGACTACCTTCATTACACCATTCGGTATCTACTGTTATGTCAATATGCCATTTGGACTTAAGAATGATGCAGTCACATATTAGTGCTTGATGCAAAAGACCTTTATAACATAGTTAAGGCATAATTTGGAATCTTATATAGATTGAATAAACGTGGTATCAAGTTAATCTAGAAAAGTGTACCTTTGGTGTTTCTTCTAGTGAATTACTTGGTTTTTTCTCATTTGTTCTCATGAAATTGAAGCTAATCTTGAAAATATATGCCATTGAAGCTTCACAACCACCTTCCACTATAAGGGAGGTACAATGTTCAACTAGTCGAATAGCGGTACATAGCTGTTTCATTTCTTGATCAAGAGAATGTTCTATCACTTATGGAGTATACTCCAAAATCAAGAGGCAACTGGTTGTATTGCTAGATGGTTAGTAGAACTTGGAGAGTTTAATATTCATTTCGTTGTGAAAACAACAATAAAATCTCAAGCTTTGTCAGATTTTATCGCTAAATGGACTAATTCTAAACCACAAGAACATAATGAATCCAACCTAAATAACCATTGGACGTTATAATTTGATGGATCTCATGAACTCAAAAGTTTTGGGGCTGGTGTAGTATTGGTTACGCCAAAAGGAGACCATCTACAATATACCATTGAAATACAGTTCTTTGCCACAAATAATATGGTAGAATATGAAGGTCTTTTAGCTGGGCTCTGAGTAACCAAATCCCTCGGAGTCCGTCAACTTTTAGCAAAGGGTGATTTGCAACTAGTTGTGAACCAGGTTAGTAAAGAATATCAGTGTTTTGATGAAACAATGGCTTGCTACCTAGAAAAAGTGAGGAAATGGGAAAACCCACTTTTGTAATTTCGAAGTTAAATACATTCTACAAAAAGACAATATCTTAGTAGACCAATTATCAAAATTGGTGTCCTCATGATCACCTGTTCCAACTGGTGTATTTCTTGAATACTTATCTAAGCTCTCAGTAGTTACAACAATAGAGGCTGTTCTTGAGCATGATGCAAATTGGATCCAACCATTGAGGAGCTATCTTGTGCACGGGACAATGTGCGAGGATACCCCTGAAAAAGATAAGTTAGTTCAAAAAGCATGCATGTACAAATTGGTTAATGGTAACTTGTACAAAAAAAGGAGCACATGGTGTTTTCATGCAATGCATAGCCCAAGAAGAGGGAGCTATACTTTTAAAAGATATACACGGGGGCTTGTGTGGAGCACATGCTTTGTATAGAACACTGATCAATAAAGCATTCTGACTAGGGCCGTAAATGAGCTAAGCTTGAGCGAGCCTGGCCTCCCAAGCTCGAGCTCGGTAGAAGCTCAAGCCGAGCTCAAGTGAGCCTGAGTTGGGGTCTGAGCCTGTACCCAGGCTCGAGTGCGGCTCAACCAAAGCTCAAGCTTAGCTTGAATAAGTTTGATAACAATTAAAAACAATTTAACATGCACTAATTTTTAATAATAAGAAAAGCTCGAGCTTGGCTTGAGTAAGCTCAGTAAAGGTAAAAAACAATTCAACATGCACTGATTTTCAACAATAGAAAAGCTCGAGCTTGGCTCGAGTAAACTCGATAAAAGTTAATATCCATCAATATTCAGGCTCGAATCAAACTCTAATAAGCTATTCGAGCTTGGCTCATTGAAACTCGCAAGTTTAGAATCAAGCTCGAGCTCAGCTCGTTTAGAATTCGAGCCGAGCTCGTACCGAACCGAGCTCAAGAAACTCGCGAGCCTCGAGCTTTTTTTACAACCCTAATTCTGACAAGGTTATTATTGGCCCACCACACTACAAGATGCCATGCATCATGTAAAGACTTGAGAGCAGTGTCAGTTTCATACTCAACAAGTGCATCAATAACCAAATTAATTACAAATGATACCATTGTCATGACCATTTTTGGTCGAACGTGCTAATGGCCAAACCATGCAAGGCATGAAGAAAATGATATTTGACTGCCTCAAGGTACATTCTAGGGCTTGGATAGATAAACTCTACTATGTGCTTTGGGCTTTACACACTACAACAAATAGGGCTACTGGTGAAACACCATTTCAACTAGTCTATGGAGCAAAATATGTATTACCCAATGAAATCCACATGGGATATACAAGCATTGATCACCAAAACAAAGGTCAATCAAGACAAGCAGTGCAAAGATGATATTAACCTACTCAAAGAGAAGCGTGATCGAGCATTGGTCATATCTACAACCTACTTACAAGGGTTACAACAATAGTACAATAGAAGAGTTCAACCATGTACACTTAACGTGAAAGACTGGGTTCTTAGAAGAATTTATAATTAGTTCAATTTAAACAAGTTATCTCTGAAATGCGAAGGTCCTTTTACTGTAGTCTCTATCAACCGACCAGGATCTGTTCAATTAGCTATGGAAGATGGACAAATCCTTTCAAACGCCTGGAATATAGAGCACATTCGCAAGGATTATGTGTAAAATATTCCCAATTATCAATGAACTTTATATTGTTATTTATTCTTTATTGTATTTTATTTTTATCATATTGTACTTCCTACGAGCCTATATCACTATATATTATGATGAAGGTTAGTCTACATGATTTTCGACCACAATTTTCTAACATATACAAAGTCACTAGTCGAGTCCTAAGATAACTTCTATATAAGACTTTTTTTTGTAAGCGTACTTACTGCTTAGAAACTCATTAAGTAAATTTTGTATTGGATTTACTACTAGTTAGTACTAAATATGTTATGAAGGATATATTGGTCATACAGACTTAACTTTATGACACATTACAATACTCAAATACTGTGATCAATGTACCATGTTGCTGGTTCACAAATCACAATTGGGGGCTAGTATAATACTAACAAAACATGTAAAGCAAAGCCATCACAAGATAAATATTTACAACACAACATGTTCTTTACATGATCAGTTTCCGGTGATAACAAATTTCTGGTTTTGAACTAATATAGTTACAACAGAGGCAACTTCTTGCTTTCTTTTCTGTACCTCCTCAGCGGAATTCAAGTGCCGGTCAAGGAGTTGCTCTAAATCAACTATATCCCTATAGAAATGCTTTAGCTTGATGAACAGTGAAGTGGTTGTACTAGTTAACACTACTCGGAGAGAACCCTTCATCATTTTGGCCATCTCCGGGATATGCTTCAAAAGTAAGACCAATTGAGTATCAATGCACTTAACCAATTTTTCACAGGTTGGATCATCTTTGTTAACCATAGTTGTACTGCATTTGAGTTTTGTAGCAAGACTTTTCAACTAGTCGAGAGTGTGAGCCAAGATAGCCATTTTTTAACTTGCATTATTTTCAATTTGCGCCATTAATGCTTTCTTTTCCTTCTCAAGAATTTCAACGTCTAATTGGAGAGCTTGGCGCATTTCATCTGTGAGATTTTTCTCTAATCTTTTTTATTAACAGAGCTTCTAAGATCTTTTATTATTTTCTCGAGATCTAGAGTTAGAAAGGAAATTAATACAAATGCAAAATTTTACTATAATAAACTAATAGAGTAAAAAACTTTAGGAATTTACTAGATGACACTCAAGTATTTTTTTTGTCTGTGAGCACTCAATTTTTTATCCATTAGATGTTACTTTGTTTGTGCTTTATAGTTTTGACTTTGTGATTTTTTTCTATGTTAACAATGTGATAAGGGCGTAATCAATTTATTTAATATCATCAGGAGCCACAATATAAACGACCAAGTAGGGTTTTTGTATATTTTTTTGTTGTGTTCCTCTTTTTCACAAATAAGCACATCATTTTTACATAATTTAATTTATGTAAAACGAGTATATAATTGATATAAGAAGGCTATAAATAAAAGAATAATATGTATTAAAGCATTTCTCAATATATCACATCACATACTAATAACTAATGAATAAACTAGTGGATGGAGGTAGATATGCATCCAACATCTAAAAATTGAGTACTCCTTAACAAAATAATACTCAAATGGGAGAGGAGAAGGCAAATTAATTTCACCCATTGGATATAGATCTAAAGGCTTAAAATTTGAGTGCTATTTAACAAGAAAATACTCAAGTTCTCCTAGACACCACCAAAACTTTATTACCTTTTACATTCTCTTGATGCTTAACCAAGAGTGCATTGTACTTTTGTTGAAGCTGAATGCATTCCTGCCTCTTTGTATTTAATTCTATGTAAAGTTTCACATTTTCTTTCTTGGAGCTTCGCACATTCTATGTTGGCCTTTGTCAATTGATCGGTATTTTCACAAGATTAAATTCTAGTCCTCTAATCTTGTTCTCAGCCGATAGGACTTTGTACTCAACATTGATTTTTTGGGAAGAAATTTTTTTTGCCCCTTTAAGCTCTCTATAAAGATTAAGAAGATAGAAATAATAAGCCAATAGATAAAGTCTAGACTAAACTACAAGTTTTTTACCTTTTGAATTTTGCAATCTCTGCATCCTTATTTATATTTGCTCTAACAAAAGAATCCATCCTTGTAAATATTTCTTTTGTATTCTACACAATTCAAGTTGTAAGCGTTAGAATGTTATATTTGCCTTATTAAAAGTTTCTTTGAGATGGAAAATTTACCTTGTCAAATAGATTCGGAGGACTTTCTCTAAAACTACTATACTGAGACACTGGTTAGGATAGTGCTCTGGTTCGTCTGTTCCCCAACAGAATTGGCCGGGCCTTCTTTTTGGCTGGATTATGGAGCTAGTCGCCATATCACTATATATAGCACCAGTATCCGATGTGAAAGTCATTATAGGAGTAGAAGCTCTCTCTCTCCTGAAAACAAACAAAAGAAGTTTTTTACAGAAGAAAATTTTGGTTCAAAGCCAAGACAAATTTTATATAAAAGACAATATACTGCTAAATAAAAAAGCAAAGAAACTTACCAAAGTCATTGGTTAGGCCTTTGATCTTGAACAACATCTCAGTTAGTGGACTCCTTAACCATTATCTCAGTAACTTCAGCAGTGGCAGGATCATGTCCGATCACTTCATCAGTTGTTGTTACATCTCCTTTGACAGTAGTCAGAGCCTGCTTGACCACATCTATGCTATTGGAAGCTACCGTTTCCTCAACGGTGGTCGGAGCCTTCTCGACCACTTCATCAACAATAGGTGTTGACTCCTCAATAATGATGGCTGAAGGCTCCCCAACCACTATAGTTTCTGTTACAGCTACTGGGAAACTATACAACTACTGGAACTTGTTTGTCCAGCGGAATAGGAGAAGACAATACCACTTCTCTAACTTGCTCAACTTGTCCTTGTATTTCAGTAGCAGCAGGAGAAATATTCGGTGGACTATCATAAAATAGAGAAGAAATAAATTTACTATCAATATAATAGTTCACAATCCAAAAGACTAGAAAAGACTTCATTTACCTGAAGTAGATGCCAGGATCCCCTCCAATGTCCAACAAAGCACTAGTAGTCCAAAAGTTAGACCACCACTGCAACTTTCATCAGATGAAACCTTGATGGTTGATTCTGGTGTCTTGGGTCTTTCTAATCTGACGAGGGGACCTACTCATCTACAAACTCTTTCCCCTCTCACTGAACAATAGTGAAAGAAGAAGTGATATGTTATAATAGATCTTTATTAAGGAGCCTAAAGATGTCTTTTTGTACATGGGTAACCGTAGAAACTAGAGATGGGAAACGGTAGATGATAATTCGTTTTATCCGATATTTATATTTGAGAAAACATGAATATGATAAGCTAAACATGTATTCAAATGAAAAACAAATACAAATATATACAAATGCGGATGTGATATGTGAAATGACACCGAATACGAATATTATTCGGATTCACAATAAAGTTGGGTTTACTCGGCCCAGCAACCAAGCCCAACTAAACCAAGCCATTCCTCCATCCCCATCCATAGTAGCCCTAACCTGCATCGCCCTTCAAGCTAGCTGCCAGCGTCCTGCACAGCGCTCCTGCTGTCCTGATTTCTATGTTGATGCTCTAGAGTCTAGATCCTCTAAGCAGGACGCACCCATTCTGGTATGTCACCAATCCGCTGTTCTTCTGCATGTTCCTTCTCTTGCCTGAATCCTTAAATCCTTTTCTCACTCTCACACTCCGTACTTATTTGATAGGACCAAAAATAAATGGCATTTGGGTAAAGCAAGTAAGCAGATCTACTATGGTTTCTAAATCGTCAAGCAAAGCTAAAAAAATAGATAAGATACACGAATGATACTAGTTATATTTTTCGGTCCAGAAATTCACTTAGGACATGGGCCCTTTTGCCATTAAATTAGATCGAGCAAGTTCAAAGTTCAGGATGAGCAAATGTGAGAATTGGCAAAATACATGCAACCTGAATTTGTTTTTTCTTGTAGATTACAAAGGCATCTGCAACCGGAAGCGAACCAAGTGGTAGTGCCAATGCGAATGCCAGTGCCAGTGAGAGTGCTTCCATGGATGGGAATGTTCAAAGTTTTGTTAGTGAGAATATTATAGCAGAGACAGAGTGGTGCTGGTACCGGTATAGGTACTTCAACATCAGAAGTTGTGGCCAAGAAAATCAAGGAACCAAAGGAAAAGAAGTTAACATCAAAAATTTGGAAACACTTCACATGGAGTTTTGTTGATGTGAGGGAGGACAAGGTTATCAAGAGAAAGATGGTAAAATGCCACCACTACTGCAAGATTGTTCTTTGTGCTGATAGTAACCAAGGTACGACACGTCTATGAAATCATTACACTGCAAAACAAGCTAAAGAGGATGACCAAGCACAACTTAATGTGAGAAAATTAGGACGGGATGTTAGTTTAGATGCTTGGAAGTATGACAAGGAAATAGTGTACACAAATATCATCTTGTTATTGTCATGCATGAATATCCATTCAACTTCTTTGAGCATGAATACACAAATTGCTTCATCAAATCATTATGCCCTACATTTCCTATAAAATGTTATAAGACTACTAAGACAACAATAATAGATATTTTTGAAAAAGATAAGCAAAAAAAATTTGATCAATTTTCCCCTCTTACCTGCCGATTTAGCTGCATAATGGATATGTGGACTTCAAATCAACCTAAGGGGTACCTGTTTGTCACTTGTCATTGGATTGATGATGATTGAAAATTCCATAAATGAATTATAAACTTTCATGCATCTTGAAGGAAAATATTGGAGGGCAAATTTGAGTACTGCATGTATGGCAAAAATGGCGGGGATGGAATATTGAGCATAAGTTATTTGCTTTGACCTTGGATAATGCGTCTTCAAATGATGTTTTGTGTGAAGACTATCATTTCTACCTTTGAAAAACATAATTCTCTACTTTTCCATGGCAAGTTATGTAATAGCCTAAAAATTCGGATTTTCAAAAATATGGGATTTTTAAAACTTTTTCTTGCATAGTGCTGTCATTCGAATTTCTTCTACAATTTTAGTTGGGATTTTCTGAATTTCGTGCGATACAAGTAACAACCATAAAATTAATAATACATAATAACATAAGAGATGTGGAAAAATCTAAAACAATGAAACGAGAATTCAAAATCCGAGGGCAAACTAAATAAAATCTAATAAAGAGAAAAAATACATTTCATATCAAAATAATTGAACTAAGATTTAAATTAAAAATCCAAATTTGAATCCGAATTTCAAGCAAAAATTCAAATCCTGATTTTTGCTCCCCTTTCTTCTCTCTCTCTCCTCTCTCTTGCATGTGGGCCCAGCCTCCTCCCCTCTTTCTTCTTTCTCTCCTCTCTCTTGCATGTGGGCCCAGCCTCCTCCCCTCTTTCTTCTTTCTTCTTTCGTCTTCTCCCTTCTCTCCTCTTTGCTCTTGCTTTGGCGCTCCGTCAGCCACACCGCCTCCCTTGTGCGCTCGCATCCTCTCTTCCTTCCTCCTCCCCTTGTCCTCTGTAGCACCATGCCCTGCCACTGGCATCTCGGTACACGTGCCCACGTCGCCGCCTACTCTGCACCTACCTCCGTCGCGTCCCCACCTAGGCTCCCGCGCTGGACCTCCCTTCTACTCCCCTAATCTGGCGTTAGCCCACGCCTTCACACCCGCATGGCCCTGCCGCCCGACCTCTGTCAACTACAATGCCTCCCACGTCACAAGCGCGTCCGCACCCTACTTTCATCGCATCACCATCGCGTCTATCGGCCATCACCTCCTCTGTCCTCACCCATACCCTGCCATAGCCACCTTGTCACCCGAGCTCTGGCCGAAGACCATGCCACCACCCATCCTATGCGGTCGTCGCCGTGAATCGTGCGCACAAGCTCCTGCTCTTTCTCACCGTATCACCATCACCTTGCCCTGTGATGCCCATGCCTGAGTGCCCACACCTTGCTCCCATCGCCTCGCCATCACTTCACCATGTCGCTCCTTGTGCATTGGTCGACGACCACAACACCAACACGGCATTCCCCCCTCTGAGCTATAAGTAGCCTCCGACCTCTTCTAGGCCTCCCTACGCCCTTCCATTTCCCCTACCTTCTTCCTCAGAGCCCAAGGCTCACCCTGCCGCCACCTTGGCTACACGCTCGCCGGCGCCCCCACACCATTTTGGCCACCACGATTGATTTTCCCCCAAGCCAACCACGTCATGTAGTGTCTTACCTCCCTAGGAGCCTATTCCCTTGATTAATTTGAGTTCTTCACGCCGAGCTCACCGGAATGCCTCTCTTCCTTACCGACAGCCGAATGCGCCTTCACCGTTGCCATGACATCCTCGGTGAGCTTCCCTTCAATTTGCTCGGTCTGGAGCATCTCACCACCACCCCAGAGCCTTCCCCATCACCGGCTAAGGCTTTCCTCCACCTCAGCTTGCTGCCCATGACAGCCCCTCTGCGCCACCTCCCACGCACGATGCCGGCTAGCCTCGGTCCCCCTCTGGCCTCCTATCACCGGTGACGCCGACGCCCAAGCCCGGTGCCACCGTTCCCCTAAACTAGCTTGCCCCTCCTCTGTTTTTCTTCTGTTTCCCCAATCTCTGCCTCTCCTCTCAATGATAGGTGGGCCCTCTTTCAATTAAGAGCTAATTCAATTAATTAGTAATCATTCAAATTATAATCCATGTAAAGCCAAGTTTATGTCTACTAAATTGTTTACTAGGAAATAATTATGTGAGATTTAAATAATTAGCATACATTTATTTAAAAATAGAGATAAGAATTTAATTATAGAGATGGAATAAAGTACTGTGCAAAGTAAGATTATTAAATATTTAATATTGGATTAATTATCCTAGATGTGTAACTAATGTGTCTTGATTATTTATTTAAAATCTAATCATTAAGAAAGGGCATTAATAAAAGATGGCATTGGTGAGATGTCCAAATTTAATAAAAATCCCAACCCGAAGGTAATAAGGTGAATGACGAATCAAGCCGCTTCATACAATTAATTAACCGATATGCCATAACTGTTTAAAATGAAATAAACATTTAAATTAGAAAGTCATGATTTAAAATATAATCCCCATCATTAGCACGTCCTGATAAATAAATCTCAATGGTAGATTTAATTAATAATAATAGTGAAATATAGTTGTGCTAGCAAGCTCGGCCCCATGTAAATAAAATTTAATTAAGATTAAATTATGCTAGATGCTAAGTAAAGGGATAAAATATCAATGTCAGTTGATTCCCAGAGCACCTCCAATTAAAAGGTCATATTAATATATAGGTCCTAAAATATAATTGCCCTAGGTCTTCAGACATTGAAATAATCTCACCAATATATATTCTGAAATAACATTTGACCAATTATATGATTAATTGATAATTAGGACAGTATAAAATGCTACATATAAAATTACTAGCAATATGAATTAATTCGATAAACTAAAAGTCGTATACATCGCCTGTGGAACCCCTACCCTAATTCATAAATGGCAACACTCGACCAATACAATACTTAATACCCAACTAAACTCATGCAACTATCCATAGGTCTGACTTGACTCATGAGACTTCCTTGATAAATATAAAATAATAAAAGAAGTTATTAAACTAGAGGCCGAGTTATGATATTCTACCGTCGGCTATGCCTAGCCAACTCCGAATTCTAAGCGGAATATTCTCATGAATATTCCTTTATCAATGAACCTTCCTTGGCATCTCTCTTAGCGAATTTTCATCTACCATTTATCACTTTGCTCCAACCCCGTTTGACTCTGTCAATACTCCGCGCCCAATCAACCTTGCCTCAAATCACCCATTAACTCATAATAAAGCTAAATTGAGTTTATTTAGAATTATTCAAACTTTTGAGTTATTTGCATTTATTTGGATTCAATTATTTAGTACGTAATTATAAATCGGAGCCCTGAAAAATCAATTGATCAAGCGGGACACAAGATCCAGATAAAGTTGAAGAGCAAGAGCTCAAGACTATCGAATGAGAAAGCTTTAAGTGAGCTCAAAACTGTGGTAAACTGCATAAGGCAAGTTAATACTTTGATTATGTTGAACCTATATTTTCTATAAATTATTTCCATTTTAAACTATCAAATTGCATGTGTTATTTCATATGCAAATCTATGTTTGTCTTAAGGTTATAGTTACATGCCCATTATTTAACTTGTTAATATTACATTCCCTTAGAACATTTGAGCATTTGAGCCTTGTCACCCTAGGGAAATTATAATGGTAACCTTTCAAAAATAATTCTATAATTACACGTCATGCTTAGTATTGCTTAGATTCTCAAGGGCACCAAAATGCCCCAAGCATCACTTTTAATCATGAGAAATTGATTTCGAAAGTTATGGGTAGAAATGGCTAGTATATTTTGATATGAATATTTTATGCTCCCCAAAACCCCAACTTGCTTAAATATCTGGGCGGATGGTAAGAGGGCTGGTGCAGTAGTTGCACGAGAGTATGGATTGTGGTAGAACTGCCCAGATAACTCTAAGGACTGAATCTTATCATGACCTCTTGTGTAAAATAGAACAACCACAAGTCGGTAAAGTATAGACTAGGTTGAATAATTTACTGGACTCTCGAGTCATCTCGAATAGTGGAGGGACTAGTGCAAGCTAGGGTTTGTATGGACAGCTTGAATGGGACACTTGTTACGAGGTGCAGTTTCCCCCTGCACTGCTGGAGAAACATCCCTCACAACACCATGACTAGTGCGAGCTAGGGTCTGTGAGAGCTAGCTTGTTGTGACACCTTGAAATAAGGTGTGGTTCCCCTTGCGCTATCGGAGAACTTCCCTTCCAACTATGGCATAAACCCATAGGTCGAGATGGTGACAAGGCGAGGTATTATAAAGGCCTCGTGATAATCTCTCATTCTACATGACCAAGGAATCGTGTGGGGGTACGAGTGATTATCTCTTGTGGATAAATCGTATAACCTCTGCAGAGTGAAAACTATTCGAATAGCCATACCCATGGTCAAGGATAGATATGGGAACTTAACCAGATATAGTTATATTTCTATTTCAAAAACTTTGTGGGTGGATTGGAAAAGTGGCGGGCAGTGAAAAGCCCGGATATGTGTTGTCCTGGGTATCGCCCTAGTGATAAGGTAGGTGGTTATATCACTAAAAGGTTAACAGATGGTGCAGGAGTCATATAACGGTGGATGAAATCTATGCTACTATTATTACTGCATTATTTTTTACCCAATATCATATTTTAATTCAACTTGCTAGGTCTCAGGGAATTTCTATGTATCGTATTTGAAAGCAATTTATGGTAAATAAAACAACCTGAACCTTCCCTTGATAAGCCATGTATGTTATATATTTGCATCCTATGTATTGGATCGCGGAGCACGATGGTTGTGCTCAACCTCGCTCACTCAATTAATCCAGAATTAGGATTCAAATCGCACGCTTCAGTAATACACCTGGTCATGATGCTAAAGAAGATGAAGAGGTCAAGAACTAGGTCATGAGCCCCAGTTGGCAACTTGCGGGCACGTCCTGAGGGTTCCACTTGTACGTTTCATTTTCGCTGCTGCATTTTATTGATTTCGGCTTGATTGGCCCATGTGTGAGTCTACTATTATATTTACGCTTCCGCATGATATGTATTTTGATGTTCAATACTAATATCTGTGAGTACTATCTACTGATATAGAGAATAGTACGGTGGAATCATAGAAGATTCTGAATTGTCAAATTCGGGTCTGATAGTTCTTTCATGTGTGTTGTGCTGCTTATATTATTAATCTCATTGCGAGGGATAGTGTGAATAGAAATTTGAGTGTTATAGATAGCATTTGCTCATCAGTTCTAGTTGCCAAGAGCTCTACTGCAATGTGAGATATTTCTGAAGTAAGCAAAAGATATGGTATTATACACAAAAAAAGGGTCTTGCTCTAGATGTGTCTACTAGGTGGAATTCAACCTACTTAATGCTAGTAGATGCCCTTCACTATAAAAAGTTTTCCAAAGGCTTGTATTGTTGTATCCAAAGAAGTACAGTCATCATGCTCCTTCTAGAGAAGATTGGAAAAAGCGAGTGTGTTGTGCATGTGCTTGAAGATCTTTCTTAATGTTACTAAGCTTCTCACAGGCTCTTACTATCCAACTACAAACTTGTTCTTTGTTGAATTTAGTGAAATTAACATCCAACTTATTGAGTGGACTAAAGGCAATGATGGCTTTATTGTTTCTATGGCTAAAGCTATGCAGGATAAATTTAGCAAGTACTGGGAGATGAGCAATGTTTCTCTAGCAATTGCATGCTTTTTAGATCCTCGCTACAAGATGAAGGTGGTTGAATTTTACTATAAATCGATGTCTGACAACTCTGGAATTAAGGAGATAGATGAATTTAGGAAGGTTGTTAAGGAGCTATTTGATTCTTATGCATCCCTTTACACTAATCCTGCAATTAGCATTATGCATCCTCTAGGTAGAACTCGCCACCATGTGGATCCTGATGATGAACTGAACAGGAGAAAACTAGATGCTTTTCTAAATGATATCTGTGAAGAAGACCAAGAGTAGTCTAACTTGGATAAATATTGCAGTGAGCCATTGTTGAGATGGCCTAAAGATGAATACTTTAACAATTTGTCATATTGGAAGAACCAGGGTGTGAAGTATCCTGTCCTTACTCAACTTGCAAGGAATGTTTTCTCTATTCCTGAACGAACAGTTGCATTCGAATTTGCCTTTAGTCTTGGAGGAAGAGTTATTGACAATTATCGTAGTCGTTTGGACCCTGAAGTTGCTGAGGCCCTAATTTGCACTAAGGATTGGATAAGAACATCTAGGAAAGGTAAACAAATAAAAATATGCAAAGGATGTATTTCTACATTTTGTATTATGTGTTTGGATGAACCAGTAGGTCTCGTACTAATTTACCTTTGTCCATTTATTTCAGATCAAAGTGATGTAGCTTCAATTCTCAAAGATTTAGCTATTTTAGAAGTAAATGACAAAGTTGAACAAGATGAAGGTATATATATCAATATATATAGATAGAAGTGTTTGTTTTGTTAGATGTTTAGATTTAATTACGTATCTCAACTATTGGTTATTATGTTGCAGGTGCTTGCAACATTACAGGGGATTGCAATGTCATGGATGTGAAAGAAAATTAGAGCTCATTCTAATTGTCATGATGCTCCAAAATATGTTTGATTTTGTGAGCTGAAGTGCAAGTGCTTGGCACTTAATCATATCTTATATGTAATGAGATGTGACTTGGAACAAATGTACGCTACCATAAGACACTCATACGACTAAAACTGATAGTTCATTATGTTGGAAGTTGCTACAATACTCATGTAGACATGTAGTCATGTTACATAAATTTGTTCTACTGAGATTTGTTACAAAAGTTGTAGGATATTCACATTCGACCGAATTAAGTACATATTCAATTCAAATTCATATTCGTTATGACATTCCATTCATATTCATATTCGAGGATATTCAAATTCATATTTGTATTTGTTTTAAAATATGGATTCGTATTTATATTCAAAACTATTCGATTCGTATTCGATCTATTTCCATCTCTAGTAGCAACCTTGGCTAATTTTTCCTATGACTGTGGTCTATTGTGTATATGAGAGATCATGTGGAGGTCATCCCGTGTGTGTGATGAGTAATTGACATCGGTTTAGGGAAGTCGAGTTTGATTTGGTTGGTTCGGACCTTGTCGTTGCGTGGTGCAATGAGCTCGGTCGGACTTGGTCAAACCTGGTCAAAATAGTTATGTTGCATATTATGTCGACTTGACAGGTTTGGGCTATTTCATTAATGCATTTATGCTTACATGTATCGAGCGGTGCTATTTGATGTGTTTCTTGTCTGTGTTAGCTGCAGGACGTCGAGGCGGAATCGTGGCGAGACACGAGGTGATCGGACTAGGCGCAGGTGGCGCTGAGGTCAGAACGGTCGGGATGTGTCGAAGACGGCGGAGACTCAAGGTGGTTGCGAGGCTTGGACGACAAGGAGCACGGAAGCTTCCCGGAAGGTGCAGGAGGGGCGAATTGGTGATTTCGCAAGGCTGCACAAATGGGAGCGGGCTCCGTTGGATTTAGCGGGCATAACGGGGTGAAGACCCGTTAGCCAAGGGCTATAAATAGATGTGAGGGGCTGCATGCCTCCTCATGGCTTTTGGAGAGAGTTAGGGTTTGCTAGAGTCAAAAGAGGCTTTTGAGAGTTTGTTTTGGCTTTAGGCTTTAGTGGTTGATGAGTTGGTGAGAGGAGCAGGTGTGTGTCTCCTCCCTCTATGTGTTCTCCCGTAGTTTCTCTGTGTGTGTTCTTGGAGAGAGTTCATCTTTTCTCAAGCATGTAGTGAGAAGATGGAGAGGGAGAGGATGGATTGAGAGTCTTGTAATCATTCCTCTTGTATCAATCGGGGTATGGGGACATAGTTCTCTGTATTTCTTGCTTTCATGAATGAAATTTCAGAAGTTTACTTCTCGTGCACTTCTCTGTTCTTCGTTCTTCTTTTTAGTGATTTCTTGACTTTTTGAGTTTCCTGTTGATTCTTGTTGAGAAGTGCCAAAATGGGTTGTTCTATGATGGGGTTATGATTCTAGACCATTTGGTTGGCTAAAATCCCAGAGACAAATGTTTGATTTCAGATTTGGCCCTTTGGGACTCTTTGTTCTTCATTTCTTGTTTCTATGGTTTGAGGTAGATTTTGATTCCCTTGAGGAGATGGCCTGAGATTTAGTCTGAAGGGTCCTGTGGCTATTGCTAATATATTCTCAAAGTTTCATGGCCAAAGGATCAATGGTTAGATAGGAATTTGAGTTTTTGGGTAGCTCTCTGTATTTTTCAAGTTCTTGGTTAATCTTTGAATTTCTTGTGTTCTTGCTTAGTTCCCATGTTGTTTGAGGCCCTAAAGATATTTAGAATAGTCCCTTGATGTCTCTCTCTGAAAAGATTAGAAGCTTTCCTTTCGTTTCCTTGATTTAGCCAAAATTCGAAGTTCAAAACTTCTGTCAGCCTGCTCTGTTTGCTGTTTTCTTCGTGTGGTACTACCGCTCCTCGAGAGGTACTACCGCTCGGCTCAGCGGTACTACCGCCCAGAGGTACTACCGCTCGTCTCAGCGGTACTACCGCTTGCGATCGACTTTCTCAAATTATTTTCTTATTTGTTTCTTTCTGGATCTGGTTTATCCTTGTTGCTGTGGCTTCCAGTAAGTGCATATCTTCTATCTTCATAGCTTCCATAGCTATTGGAGAAGAAGCATAAGTGTGGATACTTGAGGGGCGAATTTAATTTTTAGAAAGCGACATTCACCCCCCCCCCTCTATCACCATTTCGGTCCAACAGCATATGTTTAGACGGAATAGCAGGGCAAGTAGAAGCAGGGGTATTGGTCAGGGTTGGTATTGCAATATTGCATCTAGTTGAGGGCTTCCCGACCACTATCTTGGAAGGGCCTGAGCTACTATCTTTGGCCTTCTTAGTAACAAGAGCTTGGCAACTTAAACTAGTCTGATCAGCAATTGTTTCTTGTTAAGAATATAGAAAGAAGGGCATATCAATAAACAATATCCTAATCTTAATAAATTTTCTAAGATTAAAAGGTTATTTAACTTAGCTCGCTAACTCTGAACAGCAATCGAAGACGCAATGAGGCAACTGGCTACCTCTCAAGTGGGACAAGCTTAGAGTTGTCTTTAGCATCTCTCAAAATCTTAGATGCCTTATCTAAAATTTGGGCATTTGATAGTACTAAAAAAACAACAACAAAATTCTAAGTAAGCAAATCAAATTCTTAGAAACAAAAAGTCAATTGGGGAATAGCATACCTCTAATCTGATCCTTGGTGGAGTTGTTGGACTCCTCAATGTCACATGCAAAGTGAACCCTTTTCTTCAAAGGGCTTATCCGATGCTTGAGGAAGTCATGAATGATCTTACAACCAGTAAGACCACTCCCTACCATGGTTGTGATTTGTCTGACCACCCTCTTGCCCTTAGTAGTTAGAGTAAAATATTTATCCTAATCTCTATCTTTCTTCATCCAAGATGAAGGTGTCTTTTTGGTATACTGTAGACAACTACCTTCTGAGAGATCAGAATAAAACCACTCTTTGTGATAGTCATGCCATGAATCCTTAATTGAGATAGTGGGGTATTGGTCGGTAGTGTTATCATAAAGTTTGAAATAAACACTATCACATAAACCCTGGCTCCTATTGTTGGGAGTGTATTGATAGAAATGGCTAAAAAGATGAACAGAGGGGAATGCCAAGAAAAGCTTCATAGAGATGTGCGAAGACACTAATAAAAAATAGAATTCAAACCCAAATGGACTAATTCTAGGTTGTAATGCCTAACAATATCAGCTAGAAAATTGCTTTCAGGTAAACGAAAACCCAGGTAAACAAAGGATATGAATAGAGGAATACAACCAAGATTTACAATTGCTTTGATGTCTTCGCTGGCCGGATTCCATCTGATTAGAGCCTTGGTCAAAATAAAGCCCTGATCCTCAAGTAATTGAATCGACTCCTCCAAAAGAATGGATTTGCTCCACATCGCCTTGTATGAGATTGGAAAAGCTTAAGGAAAGAGGAGGTAGTTTCAAGGAAGACGAAAGGTTTCATAATGAAAAATTGTGGAATGGACGGTAAAAAGGAAAAGTAAAATTTAGGAGAATCTTTATACCCTTTATCTTAAAATTGTTTCCCCACTTTCAACAGTAAAATATGAACATGTCCTACTTAATAGGACGTGTAGTTTCATTAGAAGAAAAAACCTTTCTCTCTCGCACATCCACATTAAATAACCAATATGATGAGAGAGGGAAAATATTTTCTTGAAAATTGTTTCAAGGTAAAAAGCCTTAAGAAAATATTTTATTTACTCAAGGGTTTGGGGCTAGATAATGAAGATCTTTGACTAGGTATATGTTTTAAGTCAAGAAAATTCAAGATAGAGTTTTGTTTAGGGTCATCGTAGGTAAGGTGCAACTAATACCTTAAACAGAGCCCATTTAACCTAGTTATGCTTCCAACTAGAGAGAGATATATGTTTTATTTAATATAACTCGATCAGTTACACCCATTGACAACTAGTTGTAAGGTTGAGGAGGCCAACTAGAGAGGGTGAATAGACACTTTTAAAATTCTCTATGGATAAAACTGAGTTTTAGATGCAAAAGCATAAATCAAATTGGTTTAGCTAAATCAAGGCTTAAATCACCTAATTTTACTAAGTGCGCCAACTATATAAGTCTATGATAAATTTGGCAATCCTAGGGAGACAAGCAATGAATACAATTCTAACGTAAATGAGTATAAGAAAGCAAACCACAATTGATAAGATCTCGTTTTACCGTGGTGTTCGGAGACTTGCCGGTTTTCCCTAGTCCACATTGAGATAAACCCAAATGAATTGGATCGGCTCCATGTATTAAGTCAAACGCCTCAATTTCCACTAGTGGTAGCTTTTTCCCCTCTATGTAGGTGAGCTCTAACATTCACAACACGTTAGATCTTCTCACAAGCTTCTTGATAAGATCACCAAACTACGACGCCTCCAACGTCATTAGGAAACGGCAATCTTCAAGATTAACAAGTCAAGCTGCTTGCTTGACTCTAAACAAATACAACACATGCACACATGGATACCCAATCCACCTATAAAAGCAATACATACAACTAGAGACTTCTCTTTTTGCTCAAAAGGTGCAACACATGCATAATTACGAGAAGCTCACACTAGCTCAAGAGATTGGAATGGGATGCAGCAACCTTCAACAACATACCTCCCAACTAGCCACAAGAGAGAATTTATACCCCCACACCCAAAAACTAGCCGTTGGAACAAGATTCTAGCAAAGACAACCGGGACTGGTACTACTGCCAACTAAAGGGTAGTCATACCACCCTCCTCTGCAATGGCTAGACCACTGATTCGACAGCTCACACAAGTTCTAGTCAGATCACACTGGCCAGTCAAACCGCCACACAAGTCGGTTGGACCATACGACCAAGAACTAGAAAAATGGCTCTATGGAAAAAGAGCCAGTCATGCCACCATTGCACGACACAAAGAGAATTCCCCAATAGTACAACCATTATACAAAGTCCAACCCTACTATAGACCTCGGTCAGATTTTCCGGCCATACTGCGTGGCTATACCACCACACAAAGGATGGTCATACAGAACCACAGTCAAACGCCAACACATGACAGTCATATCGCTGGGCAAAAATAGCATAGACCAAATTGCATACACTTTAATAAATTTACAAAAACACATTTGTAAATCGTAATACCATGCAACCAAAGGTCAAAGCATTATTCTCAATAAGTTGCAAAACATATTTACACACTTTAAAATCATGACACAAGATTTAGGAACACGAACTCAAACCATTTGTAAAACACAATCGCAAACCTTAGTCACATGCTATAAAGATTATGCATGAGCTTCAACTATTTACAAAACACATTCGCAAATCTAATAATCATACTACAAGGAGTAGGTGCATGAACCTCAATCATTTGCAAAACATATTTACAAACTATAATCATATGCTACAAGGGTTATGCATGAGTTTTAACTATTTGCGAAACACATTCGCAAATACTAGCATCATGCTACGGAGAGCTAGGACAAGTGAGATTGAACTATCAACATATGATGAGACTTAAGCTACTAGACAAGATTGCTCTTAATAGTATGATAACATATACTTGCAATCCGGTCTCCCAATCAAACACCAAGATCAATAAAAGATTAGAAACACATCCTTAACCTATACTATTTGTACATTTGCCTTGCACATTCTCTTGAAGCTTAATGAACATCTTCACTTCAAGTCTAAGTTCTTGTCTTAATGTGCATCAACACATGATGCAAACCACCACTTCGACCATCAACATATGATGGTCTTCACTTGACATGATAATCAACTTAAGATCATCTCGTCTTCGGGATCTTGACTTAATGCTCATTAACTCTAGTGATCATCTCTTCCCGAACTTTAACTTGATGACGATCAACTCATGATGTCTTCCCAAGTCGTCCTCATTATGTGACTTAATCTATTTCACCAACTCAATGAAAATATTAGTCTCATAAACAGTTATCATCAATTGCCAAAACTTACCATTAATACATAATAGCAGAGCTAGATTCTTTAATCCCCTTTTTGGTAATTGATAACAACACAAAAATCTATTTATTACTAATCACCAAAACTTGTTATTAACATATAATGTAGGGTCTAGATCCTTCACTAGTGAAAGGTAATAATCAACTTTCTCGATTAGTGACTATACATATAACTAACTGGAGTCATGATGGTTTACCAAGTGAAAGTTTAAGGGCATCTCCAATAGTGTAATATCAGCTGTCTCTTAGCTATATTAAATGATTAAAATCCTATGCGTAGGAGAGAAGAGGTGAGGAGAGATAATATATTGTCTCTTATGCAAGAGACGACTTGAGTTCGTAAACCAACACAAATAGCGAAAGGGTGTGAGGAAGGAAGTTGTGGAGAAAATAGTATAAAATAGTTAGAGGGACAATTTAATGTTAGAAAGGTTGTCTCTAGTGTTGTTTTTAATTGAGGTGAAAGCCTTAGAGACAAACTATTATACATGCCCTAATTGAACATGTGAAAGTGATTAATAACTGTTACAACAAGACGCAATGGTTCAAGACACAAGGAAGACACATGTGTGAAGTCAAGAGACACATATTACAACATTAACTATCACCCTTTAGATTAGATATAAATTAGAGGGCATACGTGCCTCCAAGGAGACAATATTATTTTCCGCACTTCTTGTAAATTCATTGTCCACGATGATAAAGTCTCTAGATATATTATTGTCCCCATTTATTATTTTCATAAATTCGCTACAGGTTTTGTGCATGGACAATTAGCTAGCTTAGTCCAAGCGTAAGTGGAGGACATTCCCGCTCATTTGGGCTTCAGTTTTTGGCTTTTGGCATCTAACTTTTAGTTTCTTAATTTCATCCTTTTCTAGCTTTTGTTTTTTGGGTTTTTTTCCTTTTCTTTTTCCCCGTATTCCTTGCATTGTTCGTAATGGGATAAGTTTATTTCGATTTTTAAAATTTTTAAATTTAATTATGCCAAAAAGCTACCAGCAGTTACAATGTAAAATAAGCCTTAAAAAATGAAAAATAAGCCAAAAGCCAGAAATTTAAGCCTAAATGAGCAGCCCTGACCCGCAAAGAAATTTGACGTGATCTTCTCCGAAGTGGTTAGATCTATTTTTATTTCGAATGTGAAGTTATTAATCTAAGGACATGTCACTACTACAGAAAGCCTAATACTAGACGCCAAATCACAGACGGTTTTGTGAAACCGTCTGTGATGTACACTATTACAGACGGTTTTAATTTGCAGGCCGTCTGTGGTATTTGTGGCGGGAAAAAGGAGTATCACAGACGGTTCTTAAAGCTGAACCGTCTATGATACTGGAATATCATAGATGGTTTTATAATAAAAACCATCTGTGATATTCCAGATTATCACAGACGGTTTCTGTGATATGTTTCCCGCCTTGCAATTCCCCAAAATTTCATAATTTCCCGCCTGAGTCCGAGTAGGATTCAGTTTTGACACACCTTCAGTAAAACGGGCATAACTTTTGCATACGGTGTCCGTTTTCGACGTTCTTGTACTCGTTGGAAAGGTAACGACGAGCCCGATCCAAAAAAACCTGCGTCGCAAGTTTTTGGTTTATGTTTTTTCCCTTTTTCTTGGTCTTCCTTTCGGAATTTGGATTTTCCTTCAACTGAAAAGTTGTAGATCTCATCGAAACCTTTCAAATGAGTATATATAACCTATATAAAACTTTGCTATTTTATCTTTTCAGACTAGTTGTTTATATTGCATCGGTATATAAAATTTTGTGTTCTAATTC
The DNA here is from genome assembly GCA_036346575.1 of Dendrocalamus sinicus. Taxonomy (NCBI): domain Eukaryota; kingdom Viridiplantae; phylum Streptophyta; class Magnoliopsida; order Poales; family Poaceae; genus Dendrocalamus; species Dendrocalamus sinicus. Next base: position 12,361,133 of record CM070664.1, read on the forward strand.
ACAGACGGTTCTATATATAGAACCGTCTGCGATATTCATTCATCACAGACGGTTCTATATATAGAACCATCTGTGATAATCTGTGGGCCCGTCGATCCTCCTCAACCCAATCCTAGCCAATATAAATCCAGCAATCCTCACCCCACGGATCGTAGCTCCGCCTCTCCGTCCCCGTGCATCTCCCTCCCCTATAAATAATCACTAGAACCCAGCCTCCTTTCTGTTCTCCTCTTTGTTGTTCTTCTTCTCCTTGTTGTTCTACTCCTCTTTGCTGTTCTCCTCCTCTTTGCTGTTCTCCTTCTCCTTGCTGTTCTCCTCCTGCTCCTTAACCCATACCATAATAGTCTCACGAAGCAGACGATGCACAAGGCAGCGCTCAATCAACACCGACGATGGTGGGCATTAAAGACATCCAGCTTGCGAGCTACATCAGGGGCGAGAAGGTCTAGGCATAGAGCATCTTTGTTTTTCTCTATTCTTGTTGTGTTAGCTAGATGGGCAACCTGTTTGTTGTTCTCCTCCTCTTTGTTGTTTGTTGTTTGTCTGTCTATTCTTTTAATGGTAGACTCTAATCTTAAAATGTGTACTGTGTTTCATACTGTATTTGCTTGTTCTCATTTCAATTAATTGATTTGCGAAATGGATGTTTTATGTTTGTGAAATGAATTGAGATGTGTATTGGATGTATACATGTACATGTTGATCTGCTTGTTTCAGAGAGTATGGCTAGTATTTCCTGAGGCTAGCCAATAAACAGAAATAGATTTAGGGGTAGAAGAGAATAGCACAGACGGTTTTTAACTAAAAACCGTCTGTGCTAGATATCACAGACGGTTTTTAACTAAAAACCATATGTGATATATCAATATCACAGACGGTTTTTCACTAAAAACCGTCTGTGATATTGATATATCACAGACGGTTTTTAGTTAAAAACTATATGTGATATTTACACCACAGACGGTTCAAAAATCGTCTGTGATAACCTTCGATTATCACTGACCCATAAATTCAGATAGTTAAGAAAACTGTCTGTGATGACGTTTTTGAACCGTCTGTAATAGGGTTTTCTGTAGTAGTGTGTTTTGCAGGCAAGAATTTCACGATTCAACTCCTACAAAAAAAATCGAAAAGAAAAATCTTAAGTTCCAAATAGGCGCCCTACGTACCTAGGAGTCTCGTGGCCTTAAAGCATGTATAATAGAGTGATATAAACTGTCTATAAGAGGTGCCACATAGGAATGTTGTAGAGATGGATGAAAGAGAGATGAGAGAGAGAAAGAGATCGACTGTAATCCTATAAACTGTCGAAATGCGAGAAAATAACTGGTTATAGACAACTTATGTACCATTGTATCAATGTTGTCTATATTTTAGAAACAACCTATTATAGATAACTTACAAATAATCTATTATAAAAGATATCTTTAGTGTTATTTATAGATAATATAGAATAATACTATAGATAATAGTTATCTATACCACTGTACATACGCTCCTTAGCATTACTACGCATCTGGATAGAACTGGCCATGGGAGAAATGAAACAGTACAGCCGAGTGGAAATAATGCTGTACGTACGAGAACCTTGGTCATTAACACGCATTTACACCAAGATGTGCAGATGCTCTATCTACGGATGAGATCATATCGTACGACGTACGTCACGATTGTGGACAATTCCAATAGTGGGACACCGGTATTGAATGAGCTGGCAGTACGTACGAGAATTACCAGGATTTTACGCATAAACATCACGTAGAGATCTGACCAACTATGGACGTCCGTGCGTACGTGCGTGCCGATCGAACACGTACGTCAGAATTAAAGCAACGTATATACACACTCCTATTCTGGTAAGTACGTTGAGATTCAATGTTAAGGTATGTTTATATTAGATTTTGACTTTGGCTTTTAGATTTGATTTATAAATAATAATTTATAGAGAAATTTATTGGCAAAGAGATACTAACGTGCGATTTTAACCGATATAAATAAAATCACTACAGTGTATACTACAATTAACTAGCAGATCTTATCTTAAAAAGACACTATGTTTGAAAGCTAGGTACCCGTAAAATAATATTTACTATAGAAAAGCATCATTTAAAAGTCTTGCGTAATTATGTTCTTAGGATCAATCCTGCCGGAATCACGTAAAGTATTCTTTGTGAAATTGCCAAGTTCCAAACGAACATAATCTTTGTAAGCTAGCTTTCACCTTTCCTGAAAGTTTTATAGCGTGATTCTTCTCCTACTACTGTTTTGTTCGTTTCTAATCAATCCCATCGCGTCGACGGGGTTGTTCAGCCATGATTAGAGCCGCCTGATGGAGAAGAGGCCGGTAGGCTCCGCTCCCATGCCGATGCCATAACTTGGACGTTAATTTCCAGACGTCCCCCCTGCCTGATCTTCAAAAACACATGGAAAGATTGCATGCAGAGGATAACTACACATACACGAACGATCAAAGTACGTCTCATTGATGCATTTTGATGCACGGCCCATTGCTCTGAGCGCCCATAAGCTATGTACAATAATACGATATCAATTGTCTATAAATTTATCATGTATACCATGAGATGATATAAAGAGAGAGAGAGAATATGTGTCATAAGGAATCTATCTATATATACAAGCAAAAAGATAATCTATTATATAAATTATCTTGAGTATTATTTATTATTTATAATAAATAATATGGAGAATATTATAGATATCAGTTATTACATGACCTATGAGCAAAGGCGTACCAAGCGACTGCGATGCTCCGGGTCTGCGCAGAGGCCCTTGTTAGGCCGACCGCCGATGATGGAGATTTATGAGGGGAAACGTTTGTACGTACGTACGTGCTCGGTGTGTTTACTCGATCGAATCGGGGCGAACAGTGGCTGTAGCCCGTGCGACGCCGTTTCTCGGACGTGACCTTGGAGCCGAAGACGAGCGTGCAACGCACTGTACTTGCGCTGTTCCGTGTGCACGGAGCATGGTTTGGGACGGCGCGGCGAACGATTTTTCCTTTTTAACAACAAGGAACAGTAGAATTTTTTATGTTTGCTATTTAAAAATATGAGTCGGGAATCATCCTCTATTCTTTACAAAAAAAATACCTCTTAAAATTAAAAATAATTACCCATAATACTATCAACTATCCCCGTCTCTCTCCCACGAAACAGAGCCAACCGGTCCTATCCGTTACCCCCATGTCCTCGCCTCTCCCTCCTCCCCGTCCCATCTCCGCAATTCCCAAAGACCAAACAAAACTTTTTCCCTTTTCTTTTTGTGTTTATTCTTCCTCACTCCTCGCATTCTCCATTTCTCCGTATACAGATCCGTCTCCTTGTATCCACCGTCATTCCCCGCGCTCGCTGGCATCTGACCTGTGGAGATGGGAGGGGGAGGGGAAGTGGAGGAGGCCACGACATTCGAGGTGGGCATCGTCGTGCCCAAACTCTCCCATGCTGCGGCGGCCAGAGGAGGCGAGGGAGAGGACTGCGTTGCGCGGGCTGTTGCGCGAGCTTGAGGCCGCTGGGCTGCTCGTCGAGCATGTCCGTGGCGTCCCCGCCGAGTTTCAAGGTCAATGCCATGTGGCTCCGCCGGTGCCGCCTTTTTTTTTTTGTGAATTTTGGTGTGTAATAGTACCCTAATCTGAACTTTGGAGGCGATCCGGAGATAAAGCCTTGGGATTTATTGTGTTGTGATACCTACGACACATGCTTCTTCCTCTTCGAATTATTTCTAATGCATGTCGATTTGCTGTTTGAATTTAGCTGCCTGCGCCCATGGGGACTCTGGGGAAGCCGTTGCTGAGATGCAGATGAAGAAGCTAACTTATATCGGTAACTCAACTGATCTACCTAGGATTATTTGAAATGTGGCATCTGTAGGGCTGGGTGGTTCGCCGATGTGTTCATGCGCTGTTGTTCTGCGGTTCAGGAATGGAGCTGCAGTTTGAATGGGACCAGGTTGCAGCGTTCATGAGCTAGCCAGACGGGACCCTGTTTAGCTGGCGAGAGAGGTTTACCTGCTTCCGCATTTGAAATTATTAAGTTTCATACCAGCTAGTTCACCCAAAAACTTAAGTTGATAAGGAAAAATAGGCAATTCACTTATACTTTAATACTCCCCCTTACGTGTAGACTCCCTTAGGCCTAATACGTGGAATAGAAGTGGGCTGCCATTAATTTTTGGGGATCTTCATCATATACCCTCCCTTGAATTAGGGATTTCAGGATTTACCCTCCCACCTCAATGACATGTGGGGTCATCATAAGTCACTAACACGTGGGTCAGGAGGGTAAATCCTGAATTTCCATCTATGAGGAGGGTATATGATGAATAAATCCTTAATTTTTTAATTGCATCAGCCAGGTCTTGAACTCATGACCTCTTAGCTCTGATATCATATTAAGTTTCATGCACCAGTCAGTTCACCCAAAAGCTTAAACTAATTAGGAAAGATAGGCAAGTGAAGGAAAGATAGACAATTCACTTATACTTCAACAGATATACGTCATTGTAAGCTCACCATTGTCTTCCAGTGGTATAGCTACTGGTGTTCCCAATTGCAATTTGCAGTTGAAGTTACATTTATTGTCAATTCTGTTACGGTGTGGTCAATTATCATTATTGCTACTTCGGTTACGTTGTAAGCTATGAATGCATACAAGGGTTGAGCCCGACACAAGCTCCTAAACACTCCACATCATCAAGAGACAACACTAATGCAGGAAAGTACAAGGGTTGAGCCCAACACAAGCTCCTAAGCACTCCACATCATCAAGAAACAACACTTCTCAGGAGCTCTTCCGCCTCGTTCCGCGGTAAGAGTCGATGTCTCACAAGGAGACGGTGTTTCTCTCTCCTCCATTCCTCTCTCATCCACATCAGCAAGGTTGCCTAGTTGGCACTCCTATGGGCCAGCTATTAATTGCCTTTGTACATGAGTATACTACTTTTGTTTCTGTGACCTACTTGTTTGGACATCAATGCAAATTGCTACATTAAACAACCAATGACAAGGTGATAATTTTTCTTAATAAACTTTGCTTCGTTGTTGGTGTCAGTGTGTCCTGCTTAAGTAAAATGTTATGTGTCTCATGTACGGCTTTGCGTTGGATATTTGATAGTCTTCCAGATTGATAAATAGTAACCATCAGAATACCTATCAATTAAACAGCAAGGTAAACACATTTGGGATATAAGATATTGTGGAAAGTAGTATTATTCTTCTTCTTTCTTCATCGGATATTTCTCAATACGGACTTATTTTGTAGTTAGTTAAATATTTCTTTTGCTTATTAAATTTGGATATCCTTATGTGATAGTAAGTCCATATTGAGCCATGAAGGTGAACAAGACTAACTCTGGAACAGCTCTCAAATTTGATGATAACGGGTTCCACCGAAATCAAAATGAGTCACTGCTAAATAGGCTGGAAGATTTATGAGTTAGCGGCAGTCTGTTCTCCCTTCTTCTTCCCTAGAGTTTCTTCCTTCATCCCCACCTAGTGACGGAACCAGGATTTAGTTACGCCCTATGCTAAACTCTAACAATAGAAAATTAACGCCAATTTGTATCTATACCACGACATAACAAAAGTACACCACAAATTCATCATTGATATGAAACATGAGTTCAATGATAAAAACATAAAAGATAATAAGGATTCTTTGAATTAAGACAAACAATGCACGTCAATAACTGGTCCGATCTTTCAGCAAAACGATTATTTATCTCAAAAATAATTTGGTCATGCTATCTTCATGGAAACAAAGTAGCAACAGCACCACTAATAACAGTAGATTTGGGATTAAGGCATTAAGCCAACTAGCTCAGATAACACCATAATTAACTACAAGTATAATTGATTCAAGTGTATAAAATTCAACTCCCCTAGATACCACACATTTTCATGTTAACTCTTACTAAGCACTGATATCAAAATCCTTAGTATGGAAGATTTAATCTTTAACACCTTTCTAACCAAAACCAAGGATTCCCATGTTAACTAAGGGAAAAGATGGATAACCAAGAATTCACAAATTACAGCTCAAGCCTCCTAGTGAGCACATATAATTAATCAGATGCTAAGCTCATTGGGTTGCCATTTGATCAAAACAAGCTATATATTTTGAGCAGTGGACACATCCTTGTGCACTTGCATTCACATTTTGAGATAAAAGCAAAGTACAGTATATGGAGCCGGTGCTGGTTTCCTGCATACAATCTTGGTTAGAAAATTTCCTAAGATCAAGAACTCAAGATCAAAGCATACCAGCGAGGTAGCGACAGAGCTACTTTTCCCTTTGCTTTGATCTTGCCTAGAATCGAACCCCGTGAGATCATATCGAATCCTCCTCCTCCACCCACTACAAATCAGAGTCTGAAACAGACAATCAAGCAAGCTAAATAAGCTATAGCAATAAACAAGTAAATCTTAAGAAATAACTAGCAAATCAGCTCCTGAAATCCTTGCCTCGCCGGTAGCCGATGAGCTCAAGCTACTCAACCTTGAGGACAGGGCAAAGAAGATGATGAGTCGATGACGACGCTGGGAGGGGGGACGGCGCAGGCAGGGGGTCGCCGGGCCCAGAGGCCAGAGGGGGGCTGCGGGCGCAGCCGTGCAGGGAGGGGGGCCACCAGGCTGGGATTGGAGGGGAGTGCCACCTCGCTGGAGCGCACCAGGTCGCCAAGAGGGGGGCGCTAGCCGCTGGGAGTGGGCGGGAGGGGGCGGCGGCGCGGTGTAGCACGCAGGGAAGGAGGGGAGCACTGGAGCCTAGAGGGAGGCGGCGCGGATGGAGGCGACATCCACGCCAGTGGCGCTAGAGGCCGGGAGGCGGGAGCCAGTGTTGGAGCCTGGAGGGAGCCTACGTTGGTGCCTTGGTGGAGTGGAGGGAGGCCAGGCGGCAGCACCGGTGTTGGAGTGGAGAGGGAGGCCAGGAGGCGGCGCTAGCTCTGGTGGAGTAGAGGGAGGCGAGGCGCTGGAGTTAGGGTTAGGTCGTGAGCGCACGAGCAGGCCAACTGGGGGTTGCGTTGTTGGCTGGCGAAGAGGCAAGCGTTTAGATTGTGGGCGCGGTGGACTGGGCCGTCTGGGCCACTAGCGTTCTAGCGTCTCGGGCTGGGCTGAGCTTCCTCCGACTGGACCATTAGTCTTTCACTTTTTTAAGGCATGTATCAACACAATATTACTACTAATTTTGCTGGGCCTCAGGCTATAGCCTACCTAGCCCGAGGCCCAGATCCGCCCCTGCCCCCACCTGGCGTGCAGCCCCCTCCTCTTCTTTTACGCGTACTTATATGTGGGCACGGTGTCATCACCATCCATTAGGATTCCCTCGTTGCTTCGTCCTCCAAAACGCCGCATGCACTAGAAGTCCATGCTATTTAGGTGCTCTCCCTACTGTCCAATCACCTAATTCACTAATTGCTACATGCACTTGACTCATGGTTGCATACATGTGGACTTTCAAATACTTCAAAACTATGTTAATTAATGTGAGTGCATGGTATTCATACCGCTCAACTTTGATACACACATGAAGGCTTGATTTTGTACATATCTTGTACAAAAGAACATTTTCACATCTCTTTTGTTCAGAAATACGGTGCTAGCAGCAGTTTTCGGGCATGGTGGAGTCTGGGCATGATGTTCAAGGTGCAATGCGAGCCAGGTGTGATTGCTGATCTAAGGATGTGGCGCAAGTAGGGTGGGCCTAAGCCGAATCAACTTCGAAGTGAAGGGAACGATGTTGGTGTAGGTCGAGTAGCGATAATATAAAGGTGTGCTATAATCCAAGTATGGTGAGCTGGTTCAATATGTTGGGTTAGGCAGAGAGCCAGAGACTAGCTCTTATGGTGGGACCAATCTAGCAGTAGTGGAGAATGGTTAGGCTTCGATCTTTGAGCAGAGGTGGAGACATGGGCTACGGTGATGGAGTTGATGACATTCAATACAATAGTGAAGGTGTGAACATATGCTAGGGCGGAGCTCAGCCGATCTTCACAATGCAGTCGAGTGAGTGGCATAGACTGAGCATGATGACAGCGATTCAATGTGTTAATTTAATATATTTTTTAGTTCATAGCAAAGTATGGGCATTGAATTAGTATACAAAGAAGGAACAGTAGATTAGTAGTAAGTGCTAACATTGTGACGTGACAAAAGATTATTTGCTTCCGAGATATGCATAGCGGATTTGGTTGCACCGTGACAAGCAGCAAACGCAGGGGAGAGGGAGAGAGCGCGCGAGCCCTAAAAGGCAAGAATAATGAACAACCACATCAAACTGTGGCGCACATATGGCCCTCGTTCATTCTAGCTTCGGTTTGTAGTATTTGGCAGACCGAATATGTTGGTTTTTTTAATTTTCTTTTGTTTTTTGCTTTTTGTCTTTTTTCCTTGGATTTTTCATAGAGATATAATGGTGTTTTCCTTCTTATTTTTCTTTAATTGAATGATTCGAAAATAACTAAGTTATAATGCAATTTCAGACAAAACCAAGAAAGTCGGAGGGCCCCGCTCGTTTGGGCTTCAGGCTTCTAGCTTCTAGTTTTTTATTTTCATCTTTCTCTGGTTTTTTTGGTTTTTAGGCTTTATGCTTGTTCTTCTTTCTCGTAATCCTTTGCATTATCTTTGATAGACTAATCTATTTTTTCATTTTAATTTTTTAAATTTAATTATACTAAAAAGATATTATTATCTATAGTGTAAAATAAACCAACTACAGTACAAAACAATGAAAAAAATCATAAATTGCCAAAAAAAAAAGCCCAAACGGGCAGGGCCGGCCTACTGTCCGCGCTCCGTGTCGCCCTCCCCTCGAACGTGAAGAAACAAACAAAACGCTAGCCCGCAAGCGCTCGAGTGGGCGAGCTCCCCTGGCCGGCACGACAGGCGCGCACGGTTCCGGGCCGTTGGCTCCGTTCCCCCGAGGCCGAGGCCGCAACCCCACCCGGCCACCCCGCGCGTGCGGCCGGCCGCTGCTTCCTCAATGCTAGGTGGGCTTGCGTTTCTAAACCTCGCCCGCAGGAGGCTTCGATCTTCGGATGGGGGGAGGCCCGCAGCAGGACGGTTAGTTGGGCTGCCTCGGCCGGCCCACTTGAGATCATCTGGCTGGTCTTCACTTCGAGTGAAGGTGATCCTGCATGGCCCCTAGGGTGGAAACGGATCGGATACGATCGAACAATCTCAAATATGAATACGAATCTATATTTTTAAAATAAATACGAATACGAATTCGAATATTCTCAAATACGGATACGAATATTCTCGAATACAAATACGGATATTTTCGAATACGGATTTTCTCGGATACGAATATCGGATAAAACGGATTCCTAACGATATTACCGGCTTTTCACCAGTTTTTGACTGGTTACCAGTTTTAAATCGCCTAAATTCAAATTTTGAATTACAAAATTCGTACGAATTTTTCATGGATTCTAGAATAGTCTCGAATATGAATACGGATACGAATATTCTCGAATACGAATGCGAATACGAATGGATATATATTTTTTCGTTGTTTTGAAATACTAATCTTTGAAATACTTTTTTTTTGCCAAAGTACTCTAATCTCTTCCAATATTCATTTATCGATCCATGGACTAATTCATTCCCTTATCATTTCTATACGTAGGGCTTAAAATCCAATGGTCTTGATAATTTAACTTCCACTTTTGAATTTACACCTAGGCTATCTTCCTTCATCATTTAGCCACAGTATTATTGCTATCTAAAACTCCAAACAGCGGTGCGATCATTTATTCGATTCACCAATCATACACTTTCTATTATATCACACACCATTTTATTAATCCAGCCATGGGTATCGAATTTTTCACATAGATCCTATCTTCCACCATAAATTTGTAAATCAAATCTCAATTTTCACTATGACTATATAATCCCACTCTCAGATCCACCAATTGCCATCTTGTTAACTCTACAATCTAATGAATCCAATACCTTTACTCTAGATCCACCAATCAAACAATGTCCATCGCATCCTCCAAAATTTCTATTAATCGAATTGGGGTTACCAAATTCTTATTTGGGTTTGAATTTCCACCACATATTTATAAATCCAATCTCAGGTTTGTTAGTTGCCAATTTAATCAGCTCTTTATGCTAATAAAAATCTAGTATCCTTTACTTTAGATCCGTCGATAACTTTTGGGTCATGAATTCTTAATAATCCAATCTCATATTCGCTATTCATCAATTCTTCAATTCTGAATTCTAATGATTATCCAAAAATTATTACTTTTAAATCCACCAGTATCATCTGTATCAGGACTTCCTAACAATTCAATTCTTCCTGTTACCGATTCAAACCATAATTTGCCCTTCTAGTAATCAACCTTATTTTCTATTATCTATCTCTAACTCATTCCCTGACATGGCATCCACCGGGAAAAGTATTAATCAAATTTATATTCCAATAGCTGTTATCATATCTCCAACTTCTCAAAGATTCACTTAATCCATCTGATAATCGACCATATGCTATTATTCCACTATTGTAAACATCTCCCAGGGTTTGCGCATTTCATCAATGTTGTATTCCATTAACTATTTTCACACTTCCTATTTCTCCAAGAATCAACTAATTCATCCATCTGGTCAATTTATTCATTTAAGATCCACCAATTTTATTCTTCTAGGATTTACACTATCGTTTCTTTCCGATGAGCGACATGAAACCCACCAACATTTTTGTGTGTTTACTACAAATATCTATCTTCTTTACTTGCAACGCTATTCATTCTTCCCCAGACATTTTTTTAAAGATAAGAAGTATTATACTAACCATGGATAATAAAACCAAATATGGAAAATATATTTTTTTACCAACATAGCTCTTTCAGAAGTAACACCTCAAGGTTATACCTTAGATTTTTTTTTGAAAAGCAAGGTCCTTGTTGGGGAAAGTTTTCGAGAAATAACATTGTTTTGGGCTATTTGAGAACCAAAGTGAATTTTGGAATAAGTTTTGACCAGCAGTTGAACTTATGAAAATTTCCTCGAAAGATCAGGGTTGTTAAAATAAGTTCAAAAATGAATTTTGTAAGTGATTTGATAATCGATCCTCCTGGAATAAAATAGTTTTATTGAAAATCGAGTTTTAAATGTAAGCCTTGCAACTTTAGCCAAAAGTAGGCTTGTAAAAAGAATTTACGAGAGGAGTACTAGACTAGTATCATTTTGAATTCGGGATAAGAGAGCCTTGGAAGTAAAAATGGCTAAGGCAGCATGTAGATGAGGGGGAATCATCTAAGAGAGACAAGAATGAGCAATACTACTTATATTATTGGAAATAGATTTTGAATAAATAATTCTAGTCATGAAACTAACGGCCAGGCTAACTAGGTCACGATTTACAGTCGATATGATCTGGTACCAGCTCTGTAGGACCTAGATTTTACCATCCGAAATCCTCTGTGATTCCACCGCACTATTCCTTGGATTAGTAGATAGTGCTCACAGATACAGTACTGAATATCAAAATTCATATCATGCGGAAGCGTAAATATAATAATAGACTTACTCATGGGCCGATTAGGCCGAAATCAATAAAATGCAGCAACGGAAATGAAGCACACAGGTGGGACTCTCAGGATGTGCCCACAGGCAGCCAACTGGAGGTTCGCAATCTAGTCCTTGACATCTTCATCTTCTTCGTCATCAAACCCAAGATTATTGCTGAAGTGTAGTAGTCTAACTTTTGATTCTGGATTAATTGTGAAAGCGAGGGTGAGCACAAACCACCGTGCTCCGCGAGCCAATTCACAGGATGCAGATAAATAATATGCATGGTTTATCAAGGAAAGGCTCGGGTTATTTTATTTTCCATAAATTGCTTTTGGAAATAAGATACCTAGAAATTTCCTGTGACCTAGCAGTTTAACTAAAACATAATGTGTGAAAGAATGCAATAGTAGTAATATCGATCCAGATTCCATCTACCGTTACATGGCTTCTGCACCATATGCTAACTTTTCAGCATTATAACCGCTTACATTACCACTGGGACGACACCCAGGACAACTCTAATTAGGGCTTTCCACTGCCCTCACTTTTCCAATTTCACCCACAAAGTTGTTTTTGAAATAGAACTATATGTGGTTAAGTTCCCATGTCCGCCCATGACCGTGGGCACAGCTATTCGAATAGTTTTAACTTTGTAGAGTTTGTACACTTTCACCACAAGAAACAATCCGCTCGTTGCTCCACACGATTCCTTAGCCATGTAGTTGAGTAGACCATCACAGTGACTTTTCAAAGTATCTAGCCCCTTTTGTCATCTCACCCTATGGGCTGCTCCCACTTGCGGTGGGTCCCACACGTTGCACGGAATGTAACCACGTCTACTAGTGTATTCGGGCTCCACTCCCCACAACGCTAGCACGGCTGGAAATTTCACCCTCCACTTGGTGTCCCTTTAGGTCTCTCCTTGCCCTTGCGTATCCACTTCTTTCCACTATCGGTGAGATGAGTCCAGGGGTTTCGATAAATTTACTTAGCTAAGTTGCACTTTGCAGACTTGTGGTTGTACTGTTTTACATAAGAGATCATGACAAGATTCAGTCCTTAGTGGTATCTGGGCGGTTCTACCACTACCCATTTTGTGCTTCCACTACACCACACACACTGCTGAACCATCCGCCCAGATAATTAAGCAATTTGAGATTTTTGGGGGCATAAAATAATTATGTCAAAATATACCAGTCATTTCCACCATGACTGCCCAAATCAGTTTCTCATGATTACAAGTGATGATTGGGGCATTTTGGTACCCCCGAATATCTAGGCAGTACTAAGCATGGTGTATATTTAAGGACTTATTTTTGAAAGTTTTACCGTTATAATTTTTGCTAGGGTGGCAAGGCTCAAATACTCAAATGTTCCAACAGAGTGTAATATTAACAAGCTAATTAATGGGCATGTAACTAGAATTCATAAAGCAACATAATTTGCATATGAAATAACAACATGCAATTCGATAATTTAAAACAGAAATAATTTGTAGAAAATGTAGGTTCAACATGATCAAAGTATTGACTCGCCTTGCACGGTTTACCGTGGCCTTGAGCTCACTCAAAACTTTCTTATTCGATGGGCTTGAGCTTTCTGGTCTTCGTCTTATTTGGATCTTGGCCTCGCTTGATCTATTGATTCTTCAGGACTCCAATTTCTAGTTACGCGATAAGCAACTGAATCCAAATAAATGCAAATAACTCAAAAGATCCAAATGACTCCAATTGAACTCAGTTAATATTTATTGTTGGTATGTACACAAGTTGCTCAACTGTCAAATGCATGATATTTCTATATTATATTTAATTATTTATCCTGATATGCATGATCTGTATTTAATTATTTATGATCTTTGTTTTCGCGTGTTATCCGATGAAATATAGTTACCGTATCGAATTCGCTCCATATTCATTCTGTATTCTTGACCGATACTATCCGCGTTCGTATTCGTATCTGGCACTATCTATGTCCGACTCTGACTCTGAGAAAAAATATGGTATAGGATACAGGATGAGCAATTATCGACCGTATCTGCTCTGATTGCACCCCTAAAGCTAATAGAGCCATGCATGCCGGCCATAAAAATAATCAAATCCACCCAATAAGGTAATTGTGTGCATGGCAATCACTCACCAATGCCGCACCATTTCTACCATTAATAAACCATTTCAATTCCATAATCATATGCATTGAATCACTTGCCAAAAATCATGATTGCCGATGATTTCATCATCAATTAGCCAAAATTTTGCATTGTGCCTCCTCTCCACCACTATATAAACCCCTCCTCAGCACCCAAGAGCTTCACACCAAATTGTGCTCCCCCTTTCCTCACCAAACTGCCCAAACCAAGCACCACCGCCTGCCCTTGCATTGGCCTCCTCCCTCCACCACACCGTCTTTTGCTCCTATGAGTTTCTTTCAGGTTTGTTCACATCACATTGTGCTCTAGCATCTAAGCAACCCATCCATCAAGTTAATTTGATTTTTGTGTAGCCAATCGATGGGAATCAAGTTTTTCCTAAAATTGGCTGTTTTTGCTTCTCGACGTCGATTCATTGTCTTCGGTGGATCATTCTTCAATTCCTTACTCCCACACCATCACCTACACTCCCTCTACCTGTGCCAAGTCTCATTTTGCACAATGCATCACCGTGGGGAGCCGCCACTAGTGACGCTTCCATTTTCAACGTCGGTCACCGTCGCCACACTTCTCTAGCCAAGCCAAGCACATGGAAATGTTCCATGGGCCAAGGCCAAGCCCTTGCTCATGCTACTTCATCATGTTCTTTGTCAGAATGTCATCACCCACGCTAACCCATCGCTGGCCGACGCTCCGAGCGCCACCCACGTTGCCACACCACATCTCCAGCCATGTTGCCACCTCCCACATGTTTCTTGGGTTCCTTCCAACCCATTTTGCTCGTTCCGTGCGTCCTCTCACCAGTGCCAACCCCATCTCCATGTGCCTCCAAGTGTGCTGTGAAGTCCTCTATTTTTTCCTGATGCTAGCTCTTCATTCCCCTCTCTCTCTTACAAGCTAGCCCCACAAGTCAGCATTTCTGTTTCTTCTTTGTCAACCGAATGGAATATTACTTAGAATATTCTCTCCTTTTCCATTTTCAGTATTTTCTCCTCCGTCAAACTTCCAATGACTCGTTCTCTGCTGTTCAAACTCCGAATCAAGCGATTAAATTTCTAAATTCATAATATACCTCCCGGTACCTATTTTATAACTTTTGGATTGTATTTATATTTTACTTGAATTTATTTGGTTTTGGTCTTTCACGTGTAGACTACGACGTTTCTGATAAGTACTACTTCGTCGATGACTTTCACCACCAATCCGTGGAGCAAGGTAAGTTGCACAGCATGACCATATTGATCTTAGTTTGCAAATAAAATTATGTTATTTCAAATTATTCTTCATGCTTATATTTATTCAATGTATTTCAATTCCAGTTTCAAAGGCATAGTTACTCCTACTTGTTATGACCACATTTGATATTGATCACCTAAATTCCTTGTTACCCTAGAATAAAACTCTGATTACTGTATTAGTATTAGCTAGAAAACTTTGTAGAAATACTTAGCCATGCTTAGAAATAATCTTAGGCTTATGATAAGTTTTTCACATAAAATGATTATTATTAAAATGTTTTCTTGACTTTGGTGAGTCAAGAAGGTGTATGAAATGTTTAAAAATTAAATATAAAAATCTAGTTTAGACTTAGGCAAATGGTTAGATGGTGGGTGCTTAGGCAAATGGTTAGATGGTGGGTGCTCGGTGGCGCAAGGGGTGTGTGGAAAGTCTGCTTAAGTCAATTAAGGAACGATTGTGAGCTACTGCTCCAAAGCCACATTGTACTACTGCAAGTTTAGTATGGGATAGATTTTGCTGACTAATTTATAGGTCCCAACCTGAGTCTCGCTATAGGTTGAATGACGGCGTGGAGTAGGCCAGAGAAGTCTCATATAGCATAAGAGGGGGCCCGATTTAGTGGATTCTTTATTGCAGTGAAATCTTAGCGGGGGTGTGACCAAGTTAACGGATTTGCATTATAAAAGCCTTATGATAACCTCTTAGTTCACACATTCGGAAGTGTGTCAGATAGACATTATAAGTTGATTATCTCTCTTGGGTACAATTGTACCACCTTTGTAGAGTGTATATACTATCCTGAGTAGCTGTGCCCGCAGTCATGGACATGCCGAGTAAAGTTTGTCATGAATTTGACTTTGTTTTTCAAAAATTGGTTTAAAATGAAAGTTGATGACATCTTTTGGAAAAAAATATGGTCTGGATGGGATATCCGTAGTTAGGTTAGTGTGGAGGATAGACCTGCACTAATGATATTAATATGATTAAAGTATTACTTTTACTTATTGTATTAAATTCATCAATTTATATCTACTTAATGTATTTATTCAAATTTGGCTTTATACTCAAATAACCCTGTTATGCCTTCACTTGTTATCCTTTGCGTTAATATTGTATTTCTTGTGTAACTTGCGGGGTATATTTTTGTGCCCACCCTTGCTTAATTAAGTTGCTTAGAGGAATACTGCTTCGACTTTGGTGAGGACCAGAATGAGTTGGCTGCGTCCAACAGTTGTTTGCCTATGGATAGACTGGATGGGCTTCTTTCACTTCAAATTTATCTTCCGCTACTTATATTTAAATTTGGCCTATGGGATTTGGATGTAAACTTTGGCTATTAGGCCTACATTTAATAAATGTTATTATGTTGATATTTATCTTTATTGTCCACTGTGTACACTAGCTAGCTGATCCTGGACTAGTGCGATTTACATAAAGGATCCAGAGTTGTTGCTTCCAGGTTCGACAGTGGCTTCAGGATCAGGAAAGGAGCTCCGACATAGTCTTTGGCTCCTACCTATCCTGCTTGTCGGCCAACTCCCCTTTGTGGAGAGGCCATCGTGCGGCCTTGACTATGCTTGTGTCAGAGATGCCATAGACTTGGTAGTGGATATGGACAAAGAGGTGCATGAAGTCCCTAATGGATTCGCTCGACATCTGTTTGAGGGCATGAAGATCGGAGGACATCATTGGCTTATTCCGGCTTCCTTGGAAATGCTTGTTTAATTTCTTCCGATGTTGCTCCCACAGGTACACTGAGCACGATGGGACGGTAAGGTACTAGGACTAAGCGACCTTCGAAAGGGCTAAGGGCAAGTTCTTTTCCATGATGACTTCACCCCCTCCCACCACCGCAATGGCCATGGAGTAGCTTGCAAGCCCAGTCTCAGCGGGTTAGAGTGGTCAACGAGATCAACAACTCCATGGGCAGGAGCCACTTAAGGTTGGGGATGCAGGGGACATTCGCCATGAGGTCAGGCACAAAGCGCTACCCTTGGCCAACCTGGGGCAGTCTGGCCCCTAGGGGTGTGTTTGGTTGGGTGAATATGGATGGGCGGATACGAGCTGCACCGTATATAGCGAAAAAATCGTGTGTTTGGTTGGGTGAATCTACTGTAGCAGCCTGGATCCGCTCGTCCCGCATACGGTAGCGATCCGGGACCGGGAGTGAACCCCATTTCGGCCGAAGCTAGCAGTCCAGGACCGACGGAGTCAAGTTGGGTGGGCTAGGGTTACCTCTCGCGCGCTCGGCGTCGGCAGCAGGTGAGCTCCCCCTCCCTCTCCTCCCTCCTCCGGATCCGGCGAAGGCCTTCGGGAGGCGGCGCGCGGCGGCACCGGCGGCACGCGGGTGACGCGGGTGAGGCGCGGCGGCCCGTGGAGGCGCGACGCAGGCTCCCCTCGGCCGGATCCGTGGAGGCGCGACGCAGGTCTCCCCGGCCGGATCCGTGGAGTCGCCGCCGCCGCGGTTGGAGGCGCCGCCGGCCGTGGCCCGTGGAGCCGCCGCCTCCTCACGCGGTTGGAGGCGCCGCCCGCTTTTTCTTCCGCCCCCCGGCCGCCCGCTTGCTTGCCCGCTTCTTTTTCTTCCGGTCGGCCTGGCGCACGGGTCTCTCGGTTGGAGGCGCGCCGGCCGTTGCCCCGGACCGGTGGGAGGCGCTTGCGAAAAGGGAGCCGGGGGAAGGAGAAAAAGGAGCGGCGGCCGGCCGGCGGCAGCAAGAAAAAAGGGGCAGGGCGGAGGGATCCGGCCGAGGGGGGATTTTCCCTCGCGGGCCACGCCGACGCCCCCTCTCTGGGAATTCGGCCGAATGTTGCATTTTTTATGAATTGCATTTCAATTGTATTTTTTCCTTATGTGCAATATGATGTAGCTTATATATTTCTCCCATTGCAGAGATTTGATCTACTGCCTGCAAGAACCACACCAGCCCTCGATCTTTGCTTCGGAAACGGTAAATTCTACCCATCCTCCATTACTTTGCCAAGTATAATATTGTGATTAACCAAAACCTACATTCTAGTAAAATAATTAGTAATGCAATTAATTGTTTGTGTGCATTTTTAGATGGATGATTTTTCTGTCAAGCGACGTAAAATCATTAGCAATGCAACTGGAGTAGTTGCTACCATGTGTGCGTACACCTTATTTGTGTATAGGCGTGCTGGTCGTACACCACCCATCACATATGGTCCGTTAGCTGAAAGAGACCAAATCAGGATGGCAAACCTTAGGTTCATTTTTCATAATGATGATAGGCACAGTGTAGAACAACTTCGAATGAGAAGAGCCCCCTTTTTCCACTTGTGCACATTGCTTAGAACAAGAAGGTTGCTTAAAGACACAATTAATTGTTCAATTGAGGAACAAGTTGCCATGTTCCTACAAGTGGTTGGGCACAATTGTAGGTTTAGGTTGATAGAGCTTAATTTTAGAAGGGGTTTGGAAACTATTAGTCGTTATTTCCAAGAAGTGTTGTATGCTATTGGAGAGCTGCGTGGGGAGATGATTCGGCCACCGTCCCATGACATCCACCCAAAAATTGCAACCAACCGCAGATTCAACCCATACTTCAAGGTACTAGTTTGACCGAACAATGAAAAATTTTTTGGCCATTGCAGCCCTTAACTAATTGGTTTTTCATATTTATTAGGATTGCATTGGCGCTATAGATGGCACTCATGTGCTAGCTAGAGTCCCCGCATCTATGGCAGCCGCCTTTCGAGGTAGGAAGGGTATAACCACACAAAATGTCATGGTCTTTGTGGACTTAGACCAAGTTCACATATGTCTTAGCTGGGTGGGAGGGTTCTGCTCATGATGCCACTATTCTAGCAGATGCATTGGAGAGGGATGATGGTTTAAGGGTGCCACCGGGTAAGTGCAATTAGTTGTGCATTTAGTAAGTGCAATTAGTTCGGAAAAAACTTACTTGACCAGTATTTGTCGCTTGTAGGTAAATTCTACCTCGTAGACGCGGGCTATGCTGTTCGGCCAGGGTTTCTCCCACCATATTGTGGTTGTCGGTACCACTTGAATGAGTATAGTGGAAGGAATCATCCTCGTGACCAAAGAGAGTTGTTCAATCTAAGGCACTCCTCTCTTAGGGTCACAGTGGAACGAGCATTCGGTGCATTGAAGAATCGATTCAGAATTTTGTATAATAAACCATTCCACCCATACAAGACTCAAGTCAAGTTAGTGCTTGCCTGCTGCATTTTGCACAATTGGATACTAACGCATGGGGAAGATGAGTGTGTCCCTAGGGAACAACAATGGACTCCAAACCCTATAGATCCTGAACAGCACCATGACATTGAGTATGACAACAACACTTGGGCAGCGAAGAGGAATGAGTGGGCACTAGCTATGTGGAACAATAGGGGAAACATGCGTGTGTGAATGACTTTGTTCAAGACTTTGTAATAATTAGTACTGATACTTGTTGTAATGATTTGACTTGAGGCATGTAATAATAACCGGTCGTGCTTATTTATTTTTTCCATTGGCCTATGCTTAATACCTTATGTGTTGCTTACTACTTTGTGCGTTTATTCATGCCCATCTGTACTTTTATGGTAGGTTATGGCTGAGCATAGGGCCAACATGAAGTGGACATCTCACATGTCCAACATAATGCTACGCCGTTTAACTGAGCTGGTGGAAAGTGGGGTGCGGCCAGAGAAAGGCTTCAAGGAGGTGCACTTGAACACCGTTGGCAGACAATTGACTGAGCAAATCGGTGTTGAGGTCACTGGGACTCAGGTGAGTAACCACCTCCGGAAGTGGAAGAAAGTATGGGCAAAGATATGCAAGTTGCGGGACCTTAGCGGCGCTCTATGGGATGACACTACCAACACCATATTACTTGAGGATGAGCACTACAAAGGCCACATCAAGGTACTAAATTTGTGTGAAGTTTATATTTGCTCTATAACATCATGACCTTGTTGTTCACATGTAGGACCATCCTGAGGATGCTCCATACTTGCAAGTTCCTATTGAGAACTATGACCAGATGGCTGCCATATTCTCTGCTGGACAAGCCACTGGGAGGTATGCCATGGGCTCAAATGAGCCTTTGGGAGAACCTTCTGATGTTGTGGAAAGTGACCCTATTGCCACCCCCATTTCTCAGCTTGCGAATGAGGGTTTAGGCTTTGATGAGGTCCTTGGGGAGAATGCAGCTGCTAGAGGCACCGACACCAATGTTCCTCCACCAACTTGGACTCCACCAAATGAGGATGGTTCAGGAGGGGTAGCTCAAGACAAGGGTAAGGACTCATGCAGTGGGTCTGGTTCAAAGAGGAAGAGAGGCCTGATCAGTGATGAGGAAGTAGTTGTCTTCAATGGCATGATTGCTGCAGTGAAGGACTTGGGAGCTGCTATCAGGGAGTCTGCACATGCTGAGGCACACCCAGGGGTCTACAATGCTGTGATGACACTCCCTGGGTTCAATCCAGATGCCCTACTGTCTGCTCTTGGTTGGCTCTATGAACACAAGGCACAAAGCATTGGTTTTGTGCAAATGAGTGACGAACATCGTCGTATGTGGATGAATAATTGGATTGAGAAGCACTACTTCAATGAGTAGGCTATTTCTCACTGACCACTAACCTTTTGCCTAATTAGTTGGTGGTTGATGGATAATCCTCCCCCCTACATGCCCTAACTATTTATGTAAGATGAAACTATGGACATCTGTTGTGTGATGTGTGCATGGTGCATACCTTTTGTAATTATGTAGGGGTTAATTACTGCATGTGGACTGATGTGCTGATGGTGTCTTCAAGGCACACCTTTTGTAATTATGTAGGGGCTACTTGCTTGAAATGTAAGCTAAGATATATGACTATGCCTTTTGATTTAGAGTAAAGTTGCAAATATTTAGTCAAAACATGTGTTCGTACCAAATAATTGCATGTCGCATTTTTCCCCTGATATACATCATCATATTGTCAAATACGTTCTTTTCAGAAGTTAAAAAAAATTAATATGTCATACTGTAAATAAATTACTATTAGGAATAACTTAGTTTGTGCAAAAAAAAACTGAAAAAACATGTGAAGGGGGTAACCACACCACCTCTCACATTCGAGGGTCACTATACCCCACTATACAGCCAACCAAACACCTTCTCAGCCTCCTGTATCCGCTCATACAGCCTCATATACAGCCTACCAATCACAGACTCATTCAGCCTGTATCCACAGATACATCGAACCAAACACTCTTCTTTTTCAAAATACAGCCCTCCTCATCCAGCTTCCCCTCATCCAGGATATACGATCCCACTACCCAAAAGCAACCAAACACACCCTAGGTGACTGTGGTTCATGCCCGCACCCTTGGTCGAGGCAAATTCTTTCCTCTACTCTTGGTCGAGCTGTGTCTTGAGGTTGTTGGCTTCTCAGGCTTCAGACGAGGTCAGCAAGTTCGCTCGGGCATGAGCTTCAGCCAGCTCAGCTCAAAGGGTTTTGACCTCAGAAACCTTGACGAGGGTTGACTCCCACACTGGCATCCATGCTTTCTCCAGCTGGCTACTTAGTTCCTTGGCTTCTCGGACTCCCACGGGTGGTGGGGTTATTGCGTTGGTTCACGCCCTTTCGAGATACACCTGAAGTTCTCCTACTTGGAAAGCCTCATCCACATACCGCAGAGCCTTAGTCTGTGATTCTCTCAATTGCCTTCGAAGGTCCTCCAACTCCTACTCCACCTCTGTGTGAGCATTCTGAGGGTCGGCCTCCCTGGTGTAAGTTCAAGCTCCATTAATTTGGTTTTGGTGATTAATGACAAATCTATATGTGAGAGTAACATATTTGTTGACTATGATATTATTTAGTCTCATTTAGATGAAAAAGTAAAAATCATAGAGATATGCAATCAATGTCATATTATTATATCTTGTTGCATTTCTTGGATCCAAAATATATGTTGAACTCTACTAAAAGTTTAACTTGAATGTGTGTATATGTTTTTATTATACATCCATGTATGCACATATTTTGGGGGAGTCCACTTTATGTTTTGTGGTTTTATTAGAATTGATCCATATTTTTTATTCACATATATTGGGGATCTCTAGCGTATATAAAACTTGTGTAGTTCATATAAACTCATATTGTTTTATATCTGATTTATTTGAAATTGTGGCAGTTGTCATCAATTACCAAAAAGTGATGATTGAAGAATGTAGACTCACCATTATGTGTTATTGGTAAGTTTTGGTAATTAATGATAATTTGTTTGTAGGACTAACATTTTCCATAAGTTGGTGAATAGGTTAGGTCCCGTGATGATAATGACTTTGGATGGTGTCATGTCTTGATGGTCATCAAGACAAAGTTCATGATGGAAGATGGCTTTATAAGTTGAAGGCCACAAGAAGAGAATGCATCATGTATTGATGCATATCAAGATCCCAAAGAGGAGATGATTATGAGTTGATCATCAATTCAAGAGAAGACCCATCATGTATTTGTGGGGGGCAAGTGAAAGATGTATCATGGATTGATGCATATCAAGACAATTACTAGAACTTGAAGTGAAGATGTACATCATAAAGTTTCAAGAGGATGCTCAAGATAAAATTATAATTAGCTAGGGCTAAGGATGTGTTTTTAGTCATTTACCGATCTTGACCGGATTGTTAGTGTAGGTTATCATAACATAGGATTGAATGCTGCAATGAGAGGGGGTGAATGATTGTCGCCACTTTTAGAGTCTTCTGGCGGTCAATAAAGATTTTAACCACATGTTGATTGATCACTTGACCAATTGCTCAGCATATAACCGCTTGATCAACTGCTTTGCTCAACCGCTCGCCCCATTGACTGCTCTGTTCGACCACTTCGATCGCTTTGTTTGTGACCGGTTTGTACGTGGTCGTATGCTTCAACCCAATCGTAATCACCACCAATCTTTAACAAATCACAAACCAGATTGATTCAAGAAGATTTTTATTGCTGGATTTATGTGGATTTACAAAGTGCCCTCACAAGCACCCCTAAAAGCCCTAGCCAAAAACTAAAGCCAAAGCCCTCTCAAAATTCTCTCAGAACCGTTACATTAGCCCATAGCCTCTCCCTACTTTTATAGATTAACATCCAAACTGTGTTCACCTTAAATAGGGACTCAGAACTTTATCTCTTCCGAAAACCAAGGGATCCGAAACACTTCCGAATATGGGTTTTATTCAAACTCTCAACCTTCCAGGGTACAGACTCTATCCATAATTCTTTCAATCTTAGTTATGGACTTCTTCCAAAACTCCTAACACACCACGTGACGAAGCCTCCAAGACAACACCTCATGTATCTTCATCACGCGCCATCACCTCATGTATTGAAGCCTCTAGGACAGCACCTCCTGTAGTCTCTCCACATATCACCACATTTGATCTCCACATTCTTCAGCATGAACCCGACCACCTCGCGTGACTTCCTTGACCATCTAAACCTCAAATTTCCCCATCCTAATCCTGATTCTCCTCATCACCGACCATGATCGCCTCCATACCAACTAGCACTTACAAAGACCAAATAAACATTTTCCCCAGCACAAGTTCTTCACAACTTGACCAATATTAGTCCACACACTCATATCACATTCTTAACCATCCAACAGTATCAACCAAATCAGCCATGACCAGAATATCCAATGCTCTCAATCTCAGATCACTTATTACGATCGATTACAATTGCTATGCACTGACCAGTCACTAGCTCATCGAGTACTCAATAACACAAGTACTCGGGAATTCTTATTGCTTCGCTTAGAACACTCAAAAATAATACACATCATGGTACTATTGACTACCAACCAGTCACCGAACCATCTAGTACTAACTGCAATGTTTAAGACACCAGATCGCTAATCGCTGACTATCGACCGTAGTCTATTATATTTCGTTCATTATGTCATACGATTGGTTCCTCGTAGCATATGACTAGTTCACTAATCATGGTTGAAGCCGACAGATTACTTGACTGCCTTGAGCGACTACCATGGTTGACAGACCTCAATCATCTGCCATGGTCGACTGTCGCCCTTAAAACTTCTAGCAACACAAGCGGATCGACTAGAACATTTACAAATGCAAATTCCAATGAATCCCATGTCAATTATCTATCATTACTATTAAGAGGAGTCTTGTCTAGTAGCTTGAGACTCATCATGTGTTGATAACTCAATCCTACTTGCTCTAGCTCTCCATGACATGATGCTATTATTTGTGAATGTGTTTTGCAAATAGTTTAGGCTCATGTATCTAACTTTTGTAGCATACGACTATACTTTGCAAATATATTTTATAACTGTTTGAAGCCTATATTTTCTACTCCTTGTGGCATGAGGTTTGTATTTGCGAATATGTTTTGCAAATGGTTGAAGTTCCCACATAATCCTTGTAGCATGTGACTTAGGTTTGAGAATATGTTTTGCAAATGTGTTGAGTCTATGTATCTACACCTTATGTCATGATTTTGAAAGTGTACAAATATGTTTTGTAACTTATTGGGAATCATAACTTGGTCCATGTGTGCATGGTGCTCTAATTTGATAATATGTTTTGCAAATTTTTGAAGTATATGCATTGTTGTCTTTGCTAGAAAATGCAAGGCGATATGACCAGAGTGGTCATACCAACTCTATGTTAGCGGTTAGACCGGCGTCCGATGCTACCGGCCTATGCATGGCGGTATGAATGTGGCTATCAGACCGGATCTGTATGAGTGGTAAGACCAACCTCTGGTAGTACCGACCTGTGTGGTGCGGTATGATCGGCTTTGCAGTGCTACTGGGCGTTTGTCGCCGGTAGGTATTTTCCAAAGAGTGCCCATTTCTAGTTTGAAATCTTGCGGTAGACTTGGCTTCATGGTGGTCTAACCAGACTGAGTGGTAGTTCCAGACCTTGTGTGGACGATACAACCGACAACAGCTGTAACAACTAGTTTTATAGCTGTTATAAGAGAAGCGATAGTACCAGCCCTTGTGCATGCGGTACTACTGGATTTTCTGAGTTTCATCTCCAACAGCTAGTTTTTATGGTGGGGGCTATAAATATACCCTTGGCCAGTTGTGAGACAATGTTTTGGCACTCCATTTCATTCTCTTGAGCTAGTGTGAGCTTCTCCTCTCAATTGTGCATGTGTTGCATCTTGTGAGCAAGGAGAGAAGTCTCTAGTTGCTTGTGTTGCATTTAGAGGTGGATTTCGTATCTACTTTAGCTTGTGCATTCATTGCACGTGGTGAGAGTGGTGAGAGTCAACCAAGGGGCTTGACTTGTTACTCTTAGAGCTTGCTGACTCCTAGACCATGTTGGAGGCATCGTGTCTGGTGATCTTCTCAATGAAGGTTGTGAGAAGGTCCGGTGTGTTGTAAAGGTTGGAGCTCACCTACCCGAAGGGAAAAAGAGCTACCACTAGTGGAGTGAGGTATTTGGCTTAATTTGTGAAACTGGTCCAATTCATTTGGGCATATCTTAACGTGGATTAGGGGAGATCGAGAAGTCTCCAAACACCATAGCAAAACATCGTGTGTCAATTATGGTTTGTTCTCTTGTACTCAATCTACATTCAAGTAATTTACATTCATAGAATTAAATTTATTGCTTGTCACCCTAGGATTGCAAACCTTTGATATAAAACTTAGGGTGTTGATGCGCTTAGGTGAACCCAATTGATTTAGGTCTTATTTTTGCAAAACAGATTTAATTTACTCTTCGCATTATAAACTTGGTTTTAGCCAAAAAAAATTAAAAACTCCCATTCACCCCCTCTAGTCAGCATTCTTAACCTTACAAGTGGATCAGATCTCTTATTTTATTAGGCTTCACCGCCTAGAGAGTAAAGGATGACCCCCAGTGATATTGTGCACCTTGGTGAGACACATCTATTTGATGGCAAAAATTATACTCATTCGAAAATCTAAATGTCATGTTACTTTAAGGCCATGAGCCTTAAAATATGGCGGATTGTAGATGTGGGATTTTGTCCTCTATTGGATTCTCTTGCTCCAACAAATAAGGAAGAGAAATGCTTACATCTTGACGCTCAAGAAAGTAATGCTTTATTTAGTGCTTTGAGTGTAGAGGTAATCGATACCATATGCAATATCAAGAGCACTCATGAGATGTGGATACAACTTCAAGATGATTATGAAATGTCCACCTCAAACAAGGAGGGTTGCATTGAAGAGTGGATGTTAGGAGAAGAATGCTCAATCTCTAGCTCCGACAATAAAGAAGCCACAAGTCCCTCCCCATCAACTCATTGCTTTATGGCCAAAGGTAATAAATAGGTAAATAATGATGAGCCTACATATGATGAGTTGATGGATATATTAGAAGATGAATATCTTGGGAAGGAGAAGGTTAAGTATAAAATTTTGAAGAAAGAACCTATCTTTCTGCAAAACAATTATGATGTGCTAAAAGAAGAATATGAGTCTTTTCTTCTCAAGTAATTTACTAAGCCTAAGGTGAATATAGGCAACATGTGTGATTTTTTAAATGATTTGCTATGTGTAGCTCCTAACTCTTGCATTTTATCTCAGGTTAGTATATCCACCTTATATGAGGATTTAATTGATATACCTTGTTGCTCTAGTGAAGATATTTATATTTCTCTATGCATTGCGATACTAATATTGTAGAGGAAAATGATGAGCTTAAGGCCCAAGTTACAAAGTTGATGAAGGACCATGTGAGAAGGTCCTATATTATGATGAATCATTACAATTTATGAGATTTGGATATTTGTTTTGGTAGTTTGTTGATCAGTTAGCTTGATGGCCAGTCTGACCGGATTGCACCACCGGTCTGACTGGACGACGTCAGTGGTCTGACCGCTTGGCTATATCGGTCAGATTGGCTTGTGTCAGTAGTCTGACAACTGATTTGATCAGCTGAGGAATGGGTTTTGGATATTAATGTTAGGTGGGTTTTGGATTTTGTGTTTTTGAGTTAAGGAATGGGTTTTGGTGATTAATGTTAGTGGTTTTATGTTGCATAAGGCATGTTACTGCTAATGTGGGTCAAGTTGTAAAGAACTTGTACGTAGAAATGATTTCTTTGTCTTTGGATGTGCATGGTTGCTTGGAGTCAACCTTGCTCAACGGTGAGGATTGGGGCTATGCTAATGGAGGAGCTAAGGCCTAGAACAATCGAGGATGTCGAGTGAGATGGTGAGCTTAAGCATGGCATAGGAAAGGCGGGAAATGCCGACAGAAAGTTCAAACAGCGAGATTGCACCATGCAGTTTGGACGGGCCAAGTGAGCCATGGTTCGATGGAACCAAGATGGAAGAGACTTGACATCGCGTGGCGATTGCTTGCAATGGATGGTGATGACCGGGTCAACGAAAGGTATTTTGGTAGTTTGGCCAAAATACTAAAAA
Source organism: Dendrocalamus sinicus (assembly GCA_036346575.1). NCBI lineage: Eukaryota > Viridiplantae > Streptophyta > Magnoliopsida > Poales > Poaceae > Dendrocalamus > Dendrocalamus sinicus. The sequence goes on from CM070664.1 coordinate 12,388,444, forward strand.
CTACCTTGGCTTAAAACCGCGGTGCATGAGTGGCTCTTAAGAGAGCAGTTTAGGTCAAAGTGAAGCTGGTTTGATCAAGATGGATCAATGCTAAGGATTTAGCAGATTTAGGCTTATGTGCTTTGAAAAGCATGTTAAGTGTAGTGAGTTAAAACTAATGTGTGTGGGGTTACCGGCTTTCCTCCATTATGCTAAGTGGATAGTATCCACAAAAGGATGGATATGGCTGGCTAGCCCATCTATAAAAGGGGGTCGGGATGGAGACTTGTGGTTAACTATCTAACCCATCTCTCTTGTGCTCTCTTATTTAGGATTAGGGTTTGAGAGTGGAGTGTTGGTGTGCTCTTTGTTCTCTAAGGTGGAGTGGCTATAAAACTTTCCTTCTCAAACAAAATCAATCTTTGATTATCTCCATGGCTATCTCTATTCTAGATTGATTTGCTCTTGAGTTGTTTAGTTTTTCATTTCCTCTCCCTTCTCTTGATCTTGTTGTGCCAAGGATGTATAAGAAATAGAGAAAACCTCTGGGAATCATCCTCCGTCCATCTGGGCACTTTGTTAGTAAGTTTATCAAAAAAAGTAGATTTTTGGAGTGATTTCTAAGTAACCAAATGTGCTTTAGGAGAGGTATGATCGCCCCCTGGTTGGCGATCAGACCTCTAGGGGCTGAGTTCTTCAAGATTTTGTGTTCTTGAGTGTTTTGTTTTGTGCTTTCGGCTTTGTATTTGATTCTCAGTAACCCTGTAGTTATTTGAGAAAAGGATCCAGAATACTTATGGGAAATTTTAAGCGGCATCACCCCCTCTATTGCCTTTTCGGTCCAAGTTGTATCCAAACCCGATTAGCTCTTCTTATAGATCTTAACTGGTCTTAAGAGCCATGGCAGCAGACAAGTATTCCACCAAGCCTCTTATCTTTGATGGGGTCGACTATCCCTTTTAGAAGAGTAGGATGGAGTCTTATATTCAGACTCAAGACTATGCGATTTGGAAAAAGGTTAAGACTCAGTTTGTTATTCTTGCCAATGGGAATATCACAGTTTTGAATACACCAGATGTTGAGACGAATGCTAAAGCAAGAAACATCATCATTTAGGGTCTTGGTAGAAATGAATTTGATCGTTCTCTTACCTCTCATCGGCATATGACATTTGGGTGACCCTCTATGCATACCATGAGGGTACCACCCAAATAAACATTGTCTAACAGGACCAGTTCAAGAGGGAGTATAACAAATTCGAGATGCTTACTGGTGAACCTTTGGATGAATGCTTTGGTAGATTTCATAACATTCGGAGCAACCTTCGAGCTATTGGTCTCACATACCCATACTTGAATAACGCTCGTCAGATGATTTATGCCCTAGATCTCAGAGTTTGGGAAATAAAAGTGATCACCATCAAGGACACAACTGATCTATCGATCTTGAGTCTTGACTCATTGTACTCTTGTCTCAAGACTCATGATATCGATGTCGTCCCTTGTGAGACTAAGTCGTAGTTGATGGCTTTGGGCACGTATATTGTATCCCTTAACTCTTGCACAAGTTAAGAAAACACCCTCAACTTCGAAACTATGCACGTTGCACCCTCTAACAGTTAAAATAGGTGCAAATCACCCACTTACATAAAACCACTCAAGTTTTGGGTGACATGGCATCAATGTGTGCAAGTTACGTTGATGTGACATCTACGTGGATGTGTATTACTTAGTTAGTTGTTATGGCTACTGACCAAACAGTAAAGTAGGAGAGTAGTGGAGTGGTTGAGATGGATGATAAATACTTGCCCTTTTTCCATGCTCAGGGCGTGCATATATTTCTCCATGAAGCACAATTACAGTCTTACCCTTACAGTCATACATCTCCCATAAGGGTGCACAAGTCATTACATATATCATATTGGACCTTACAATCCCCTAACAGGCCGGATGGGCTCAGGTGGGGGCCACCCCTACTATAGGAGCCTCTCATGGTAAAGGGCTTCTCACAGGCAAAAACCATGCTACTGAGCCCGTTGGGCCCCCTCTGTCCCTGCGGCCTGTAATGCATTCCGTGTTGGGCCGTACGGGCCGAAGTGATGACGTTGCCTCCCCGAAGTCGTACCACCCCTTGGCCATAGTGGGACACGTGGCAAAATTTTGCTGGCACATCGTGCGTTGGCAGTCAGAGTTTGATCGTGGTCGTGCGTCCATTCACGGCGTCGTGGGACACATGTGCGCACGCAGCAGGCGGGTTTGCGATGTCAATTTTCGCCGGTTGGGCTTCCCGATCGTGGGGCAGCTGAACAGGCTTTAAAACTGCGGTCACTGTCGCATCACTATCCTTCATGCTTGACTAGTTGCGATAGCCTTGCCTTTTCTACCACTTAACTTGTGCGCACTATTGGTTGCCGCCATCCGCCGCCGTCGTCCTTCTTCCTTTCGCCAGCCCCATTTAGCAAGCGAGGCCATGAGAGGTTGACCTAGGAGCCCGTAATCGTCTGTCACTCACCGTCATGTGAAGTACTATAGCTAAAATGGCCCAAGGTGATGATCATCCTTGCCGGCCGAGCAGTGTTGCATCGTCGAGCCATGGCGGCTCCTCTATCTGGCGTAGCTCGTCAGCGATGGAGATAGAGTATGAAATGGTGGAGCGCAAACCCTTGCTGGTGAACAAGTGCTAGAGCGCGGCGAGGAAGCTCAATGGCATCTGCTTGAACATGCTGGGGCAGAGCTTGGTGACCGAGAAGACCATTTGGTCTGTTTTGCGCGAAGGGAAACTTTCGGACCGCAATGCAGTTCATTTACCCTCCGCCGACGAGACGGAGCCACACCCCCACAGAATCGGAGGCTGTAGTCTTCGTCACGTGTCTTGAGGCTAGGCTCTGATTCCCGTTTGCTCTGTTCATCGGTGAAGTGCTACGGGTGTATGGGCTGGAGCTGGTGCAAATGACTCCGAACACACTGGTCCGCCTGGTTGTCTACTACTGGGCTTCACAGACGGAGATAGTGTGGCCTAGCATCGCTTTGTTTGCATTTCTCCATGACGCACACTGCCAACCGAAGAATCTAGACGGGGGGAGTATTCAAACTTCGGGAGCATCAACTTTGTGCTATGTCCGATGTGCACGGAGTTGTTCCCAGCGAATGCAACCCAGGCGAAGTGAGAATTGAACTGGATGCGGCGGCGGTTCTACCACCGTATGGAGGGCGGCAGCAGCCTGAAGTGGATGGGTCATCCGATGGAGTTCAACACTTCACCTTTAGTGGCTCTGGACCATGACGACAAACATTGGGCATGGAGGCTGGTGGGGTTTGCCCTCTGGTTCAACACGCAGGACCTCGCAGAGGAGTTCCTGATGTTCGAGGTGGCTCTGCTGGCCCGCCCCTGGCATGTGCAACCCGGGCCCACCCGCAACGACGGTATTCGACCGACGGTCGCATCTTTGCCGAGGCCCACCGAGCCAAGTAAGCCTTCAACCACACCTATTGAGGATGAAGCGGCTATCCTATAGGTCATTTTAATTCTCTTTATTGGCAGAGCTACTCCTCGAGGATGCAGAGTGTGCTGCAGTGGAGTTCCTTGGGCCGTACGTGGCCAAGGAGCATAGTCTCCAGGAGGCGGTAATGGCAAATATTGATCGAATAAACCGCGTGTGCGAAGCTCTCGGCATCCCTGTGCCAGAGCGTGCCGTGCCAACTATCGATCAAGCTTGCACCTGGGATGGCGATGACAAGGGTGAGGCCTATCCTTCTCGCCATAGGGCTCGATTGCCTGCGGCTCAACTGCCAAGTCCGGCGGCCATTCTCCCTGAAGGGCCCGCCGAAGCTAAGGCGACCGCGGCCACTAGCTCTGACTTGGCAGAGTACGCCAACTCTGACCTAGAGGTGGAGGCGGAGCATGGTGCAACTAGTGATAAGGGGCCTGTGAGCGATGCAGGCGAGGGGGTGGAGGCTACGCTGAACCTGACACTGATGTCAGGGAATACGAGGCTTCGTCGCCTACACCGGCTGTGGGGGCCAACAAGGCTCCTTCAGAAGCGCGAATGGCGAAGTGCACTCATGTAGCTTCGCCCGCGGGGGCGGGCGCCGCTTCCAAGTGGCAGTGGTGACGCTTTTGGAGGAATCTAACTCTGAGGCAGAAGTAGCTGGGCCTGAAGTGGAGTCCACCGTGCAGGACGCTGATGCCGTCCCCGCAGTTGGCCCTCCTACGAGACAAGTGCGGCAACTTCTCGGCAATCTTCCCGCTTCGCAATGCAGGTATAAACACCTCCTTCTCCTCTCTCAACTTCGTGAGACTTTCCTTGATCTGCTCGCTAACACCATCATCAACATCAGTGGTCCCACGGTCTCTAGGGCACGCATAGGGCTTGATTGACGGGAGCGACCGCGGGGGGACTGGCGCACCTACTTTGGACATGTCTTTATGTCCGCCCCCATGAAAGCTGTCGACATGGAGGCTCAGGGCCTGACAATGGCGGACTTCATCCCTCGACCAAGGCACTGCAGGCTTTGCAAGGCACCGCGGACTGCACGAACGCCGGTTTAGACTGGCGCACGCTTTCATCATGCGGGTCTAAGCTCCTGGAAAGTGCATTGGAAGTCATGGAGATCAAGGTACCTGCACCCGCTCTTCGATTATATTTACCTTTGTAGGGATGTCACTAACTACTGTGTTATATAGGCCCTTGCCCACGCTTTACAGGTGGCTAGGGCTCGTGAACGAGGTGGCCTGGAGGATCGACTCTGCGCTGCGGAGTTGGAGGTCGCCACCGCTCGGTAGTCCGCCGAAGATGCTCATGCAGCCTGCGCCTCGAAAGATGAGCGTATTCTCTTCCTCGAGACCGAGGGCGTGAAGGCTATCACCGATGCGCAGGCGTTGGCGGAGCGGACATGCTTGGCCTTCGAAGAGCGCGAAGGCTTGCTACAGCAGATCACCGCGCTGGAAAAGGAGAATGTCCGTCTGAGTGCGGTGATCGGGGAGAAGGATCGGGCACTGGGCGACGCCTCGTTGGTAATGTGGAGCTCGATGGAGGCTTTAGAGAGCGCACTCTCTGATCTTGCTGTCGTGGTGCCACCCACACCTTCAGGCCCGAGGACTTGCCGAGCACCCTTCGGAGGATTGGAGAGGCTTCGGCCCTCGCGCTAAGTGCTGCTCACTCCTTCGGCAACCATTGATTGTTGGTGACGACTTGCATCGTCCTCAACCTTCTCCACCACCAGGGTTGCCTCCACGTCGGCGAGCTGGCTACCCCATGACTGGAGTTGCCTGGTGGGAGTGGGGTGATGTCTGTATCGGTGCCTTCCATCAGCGCATCTGGGACTACCTCGACGAGGCCGCGGCAAAGCTAGCCATGAGGCGGAGCCTGCAAGGCGGTGGCAACCTCGGGGCCTAGCTTGATGAAGTCCTGCGACGTAACAAAGGTGGCGCCGCTCGGCAGGCATGACATCGAAGCCCCACACTCGCACATGTAGCCTGTTATGTACCCCGTGTCGATGTTATGTAAAACGACACTACATGGCCTTGCCCTTTTCGGAAATGCAATAAAAATTTTCAAGTCTTGTTCTCATACTTTGTGCTTGTGGTGAGCAAGTGCTTGATATGGGCCTCTTGCTAGTTTCGGACCTTATGGTCTAGCGGCACCTTTGACACTGGGGCTAGGCAGAGGATTCGCTGTATTTTTGGGAGGTGTGGTGTTCAACGGGAGAGACTTCGAGGTGAGAATATGTTAAAGTAGAAGACGAATTGGACGAGTAGTGCCTCCGAACAAGTCCAAATAAATGTACTTGTAAACGCTACCCTTCGCACATTATACAAAGTGTTGCCCAATGCAAATGAATTGCGCCTCATGTTGTGTACGTGTGTTTGTTTTCCAATAACACTTGGTATGGCGAGAAGTGGTCGGGGAGGTCATCCATATGTGATGCTTCGGGTGCGGGATGGGTGCCACAGGTTGTGCCCTCCCGCACTTGAGACGCAACATGTGCAAAGTAGGGTAGGGACGAAGGGTTGGCACGGGCCCCTTCATATTATGATAAGTAGACACGTGAGCACTCTGTCCCTAACCTTTTGAAGTGGCGGCAGCGGAGCTGGCGGCTAGATGAAGTAGACGCGCGAGCGCTCCGTCCCCAACCTTTTGATGTGGCAGCAACAGAGCTAGCAGCTAGATGAAGTAGACACACGTGCGCTCCATCCCCAACCTTTCAAAGTGGCGACAGCGGAGCTGGTGGCCAGATGAAGTAGATGCACGAGCGCTTCGTCCCCAACCTTTCGAAGTGACGGCAGTGGAGCTGGCAGCCAAATGAAGTAGATGCACAAGCACTTCGTCCCCAACCTTTCGAAGTGGCGGCAGCGGAGCTGGTAGCCAGTTGAAGTAGACACATGAGCACTCCATCCCCAACCTTTCGAAGTGACGGCAGTGGAGCTGGCAGCCAAATGAAGTAGATGCACGAGCGCTCCGTCCCCAACCTTTCGAAGTGGCGGCAGCGGAGCTGGCAGCTAGATGAAGTAGACACGCGAGCACTCTGTCCCCAACTTTTTGAAGTGGCGGCAGCGGATCTAGCAGCCATATGAAGTAGACGTGTGAGCGCTCTGTCCCTAACCTTTCAAAGTGGTGACAGCAGAGCTGGCAGCCAGATGAAGTAAACGCACGAGCACCCCATTCCCAACCTTTCGAAGTGGCGGCAGCGGAGCTGGCAGCCAGATGAAGTAGACGCGCGAGCGCTCTGTCCCCAACCTTTCGAAGTGGCAGCAGCAGAGCTAGCAGTAAATGAAGCAAACGCACAAGCACTCCATCCCCAAACTTTGGAAGTGGCAGTAGTGGAGCTGGCGGCCAGATGAAGCAGACGCACGAGCACTCCGTCCCCAACCTTTCGAAGTGGCGGCAGTGGAGCTGGCGGTGGGACTTGTTGTGCTGGGCGTACGCGATAGGCTTGCTTCACATCGTGTAATCCAAAGGATGCTTCGATGTCGTTATGTACTCATGCGGAGCCTCGCCTCCGCATGTCTTATTTATACTCTGAGGAGTGCACGTGGAGGCTCGCCTCTGCGTGTCTCATTTGTACTCCAAGGAGTGCACGTGGAGGCTCGCCTTCGCATGTCTTGCATGGAATGGGACAATGTCTTCATGGACAGTGCACTTTATTGATTTTTCGCTTGCGCGGGTGAGCTAGTACAGGAGGTAGGGCGCTAGCAGTATGCTGAGCGTCCCTTCGCCTTTATGTGTAATATCACCGCAACCGGTTTGCATTCTTCCAATGACACACACTCTTCCAACGAGGCCTGGGCAAGGACTCTCCTCGTATCGGCCTTGATTTCTTCTGGCGTGACCGCCTCGTCGCCAAAGAGGAGTTTGAACGACCAAATAATAAACTAGGAGATTAGTGGAGTGGTTGAGATGGATGAACAATGGTTGCTCTTTTTCCATATTCAGGGTGTGTACATATTTCTCCATGAAGCACAATTACAGTCTTACCCTTACAGTCATACAACTCCCATAAGGCTGCACAGGTCATTACATATCATATTGAGCTTTACAATCCCCTAACAGGTCGGATGGGCTCAGATGGGGGCCACCCTTACAACATTAGCCAAGATCAACTGGAAAAAATGAAGAAAAAAGATCGTGGCAACCAGTCATGGTAGAGAGGGTGAAGGAAGAAGAGCATGTGAATTGGCCAGTGGCATGTCCTTATGTAGTGGCAAAGCTCAGTAATGTGGCTATTTTTCTATACCGACTCTTCTTTTGCTTTGTTGCAAATAATGCATAGAAAAATACAGACAAGAGACTTGAATTTTTACGTGGAAAACCCTAGGGGGAAAACCACGGGTGCTCGAAGGCAAATCACTATAATGAGGAGAGTTTACAATAGAGCTCTTGCTCTTCCTATGGGCTACTGGGGTACATATTTATAGCACGAGGGAAAAGAGTCCCATACGGAGAGGAAACCAAATCAGAGTCGGTTGCTACAAATTGACACCACGTCTGATACAACATGTGCATGCACCTGCCATGCCACGACTGGCATGAGGCGAAGAAGTGCCCTACACGGAAACGGTACAAATTCGTATCAACTTTAACAATCTCCACCTTGAGCCGAATTCCCTCCATCAGTCGAAGAATATGATAGACTTATCCAATAAAATTATCATCCATACCAAGAGCACCGAAAGTCCAAAGGACTAGTGAATAATACCAACTAAGTCTGAGCGAAGCTCAAACTTAGATGCAGGAACTGGCTTTGTCAACATATCAGCTGGATTATCATAAGTACTTATCTTGCTGATTTTAATATCACCTTGAGTAATGACACCTCGAATGTAGTGATAACTGATATCAATGTGCTTTGCCCTCTCATGGAACATTTGATCTTTTGTAAGACAAATAGCACTCTGACTATCACAAAATATTGTAGTGCAAGATGTACTTCTACAAAGCCCGGTAAATAAACCTCTTAGCCAAATGGCTTCTTTGCAAGCTTCAGAAAGAGCCATATACTTAGCTTCTGTAGTAGACAAGGCAACGGTAGCTTGCAAACTTGCTTTCCAGCTAACGGCACACCCTCCAATAGTGAACACATAACCAGTGAGAGATCTTCTTCTATCCAAATCTCCAGCAAAAGCAGAATCCACATAACCAACAAGTCCATCTCTAGTCTTCCTAAATTGTAAACAAGCATTAGATGTGCCCCGCAAATATCTTAAAATCCATTGAACTGCTTTCCAATGCTTTTCCACGATTAGCCATGTATCTACTAACCACACTTAATGATTGAGATAAATCGGGGTGAGAACATACCATGGCATACATAAGCGAACCAACTGCACTCGCATATGGAACTCTAGACATGTACTCAATTTCATCATTTGATTGTGGACATGATGCTGAAGAAAGTCTAAAATGTGCAGCTAAGGGAGTACTCACAAGTTTGACCTTATGCATGTCGAAATGATGAAGAACTTTATCAATATATCCCTTTTGACTTAGATATAATTTGCCAAAATGTCTATCTCTAATGATTTCCATACCAACAATCTTCTTTGCTGCACCGAGATCTTTCATCTCAAATTCACTATTTAGCTACGCCTTCAATTTTGAAATTTTAGCCTTGTCTTTTGCAGCAATCAACATATCATCAACATATAGAAGCAAGTAGATAACTGAACCATTAAAAGTCTTCAAGTAAACACGGTTATCATAATTAGATCTTTTATAATTCTGAGATATCATAAAGGAGTAAAATCTCTTATACCATTGTCTAGGTGATTGCTTTAAACCATAAAGAGATTTCTTCAATTTGCAAATAAAATTCTCCTTTCCCGGACTGATGAAACCTTCCGATTGCTCCATATAAATGTCTTCTTCTAATTCCCCATGTAAGAATGCGGTTTTCACATCCAATTGTTCAAGCTCATAATCATGCATAGCCATAATGCTAAGTAAAGTGCGAATAGAACTATACTTCACAACAGGAGAAAAGACATCTGTAAAATCAACACCTGAAATTTAGTTGTACCCTTTTGCAACTAGCCTTACTTTGTACCTAACCTCTTCGGTTGGTGAAACTCCTTTCTTCTTGAAGATCCATTTGCAACGAATAGGCTTTTTCTCAATTGGCAACTTGGCTAGCTCCCAAGTGTCATTCTTGTCAAGAGATTACATCTCATCATGCATGGCAGTCATCCATCTTTCTGAATCACTAGAAGAGATAGCCTCTGAATAAGATGAAGGTTCTGCAGTACCTTCAATTTTTTCTGCCATATTTAAACAATAAGCCACAACATTAGCTTGTTCAATCAATCTCTTAGGAGGTTGAATGTTCCTCCTCTGTCTATCAACTGCAATGGAACAATGTGTTGGTGGCTCAACAATAGGGGCTTCTAAAATATTTTCCTCGTCGACTTCTGGTGTAGATCCTGAATCAACAACATGCTCCACCTGCACGCTTGATTGCTTCTCAATGGGAACATCAGTAGATGGTTTATCATGCAACATAGCAGACTCATCAAAAGTAACACTTCTGCTAATAACCACCTTTCTAGTTTCAGAAGTCCACAAGTTATATCCTTTTACACCAGTTTTATAACCAAGAAAAAATGCACTTAACTGCTCTAGGCTCTAATTTACCATTGTTAACATGGGCATAAGCAGGACAGCCAAATATTCTTAAGTTTGAATAATCTGCTGGAGAGTCAGACCATACCTCAATTGAAGTCTTCTTATCAATAGCCAAATTTGGTGACCGATTAATTAAATAACAAGCAGTGGAAGCGGCTTCAGCCTAATAACTCTTAGATAATCCTGAGTTTGACAACATGCAATGTACCTTCTCCATAATGGTTTTGTTCATACGTTCGGCCGCCACACCGTTTTGTTGAGGAGAGCCTGGGACGGTATAATATCTTACAATACCTTCTGACTCGTATAAAGCTTCAAATTCTCTAGAACAGAACTCCAAGTCATTGTCGGTACGCAGCTATTTAATATGCTTACCAGTTTGTCTTTCAGTCATAATCTTCCACACCTTAAATGTTTTGAATACATCTGATTTGTGCTTGACAAAATATGCACAAACTTTTCTTGAGTAATCATCAATGATGGTCAACTTGTAGTTTGCACCTCCAAGTGATGGAACGCGAGATTCTCCCCAGAAATCAAAGTGAATATAATCCAATATGCCTTTTGTAGAGTGAGTCGTAGTACTAAATTTCACCTTCTTTTGCTTGCCAAAGTCACAATGTTCACAAAACTTTAACTTGTCGATGCTTTGACCATCAAGAAATCCTCTTTTACATAATTCCATCATTCCAGTTTCACTCATATATCCCAGACGCATATGCCAAAGATTAGTACCATCAGAATCAGATGATTTATTTGAGGCAACAGTAGCATTACCTAAAATTGTAGTGCCTCGCAGATGATTTAAGTTGGCAGCTTTCATATCACTCTTCATCATAACAAGAGAACCTTTGGTGAGTTTCAAAACTCCACCTCCACCTGAATACTTGTACCCTTTAACATTAAGAGTACTCAACGAGATAAGATTTCTCGTCAAATTCGAATATGACGAACATCCGACAAAGTTCTGATGGTGCCATCAAACATCTTGATATGGATAGAACCAATGCCTGCAACCTTGCATAATGTATTATCACCCATCAACATTGATCCACTTGGTGTAGCTTCATAAGTAATGAAACACTCACGGTTCGGGCTCATGTGGAACATATAGGCTGAATCAAGAATCCATTCATCGTCGGTTTTGCAATTACCGGTGAAGGCGATGAGAACATCTCCATCTGAAGCTTCTTTGGTGACAATGGTGGCTCTAGATTTAACATCTTATTGATCCTTCTTGAAATTGTTAATCCTTTTCTCCTTGTTCTGCAACTTCCAGCATTCGGATATGTCATGACCATCCTTGTTGCAATACGTGCGTGACTTTCTGTTCCTGGATTTAGATCTGCCTCTATATGTGCTTTTGCTTCTGTCTTTTGAATTTTCATTTGAACCCTTTTCGTATTGCCTGCCGCGGATAGACAAAACTTCTACATGCGTACTTGAACTTTCATTGGGAACCATAAGCTTCATCTTTTCCTTAGCATACAGAGCTTCATAAACTTCATTGAGAGTAAGAGTATCTCAGCTATATAGAATAGTATCTCTAAAAGTAGAGTATGAATTAGGCAAAGAGCATAGCAAAACAAGACCCAAATCTTCATCATTATACTTTACCTCCATTGCTTCGAGGCCTGCAACAACTTTCTTGAAAGCTGTCAAGTAGTTCAACAATGAGGCACCCTCCGCCATCTTGTGGAAATAAAGCTTCTGCTTTAGATGCATCTTACTGGTCAGATCCTTGGTCATGCAAATCTACTCCAATTTCAGCCATAATGCGGCGGCGGATGTCTCCTTCATAACCTCCTGTAAAATATTATTTGATAGATGAAGATGAATTTGAGATAAGGCCTTACGAATTTTTTTTGTGTTGACTTGATTGGCTTCTTCGCAATTCACTTCGTTCTTTTTTTTCTTGACGCGATGGATCGCTGGAGATTTGTTTGCTATTATGCTAGTGTCACTACTTTGCTGCTCCCTTGCTCACGCGATGCCCGGACCGAGGAGTCGAAAACAAAGACGCACAGCGCTGACTCGATTCGAAGCGACAACTCGGATTCAGCGACGATGCTCGACGGAATTTTTTTCTCGAATCTCCTGTGCTCTGATACCACTTGTTACAAATAATACATAAAAAAATAGAGACAAGAGACACAAATTTTTACGTAGAAAACCCTTTACGGAAAAAACCACAGGTGCTCAAAGGCAACTCACTATAATAAGGAGAGTTTACAATAGAGCACTTACTCTTCCTATGGGCTACTGGGGCACATATTTATAGCGTGAGGGAAAAGAGTCCTACAAGGAAAGGAAACTGAATCAGAATCGATTGCTACATATTGACACCACGTCTGATACAACATGTGTATACACCTGCCATGCCACGACTAGCATGAGGCGAAGAAGTGTCCTATATGGATACGGTACGAATTTGGATCAACTTTAACATGCTTGATTAAGTACAAATATATCTTCTGCCGCATTTGTCAAACAAGATTGACACATTCCATCCAATCTATTCTTTTTTCTTTGTTGGCCAGAGTTTGATGCGATGGACATTAGCCCAAGTAAACACGAACAGTGATCCATGAGGATAGGGCACGCACGGCTACAGCACACTGACTTTCTCTGTCCCTGTCTGTAGGATGAAATGTACTTTCCAACGCAAATGCACTCTCGAGGCATGATAAACATTGCAAGTTAAAGATGAGGTGTTTGTCAAGAGAGAACGTTGAGAGTGGAATTAGATTCTGTAGGATCGATTCACACTAAGATAGGCAATCAGAGGGGGGTGAATGATTGCGGAAGCTAAAAATAAAATTTAAGACTCTCCCCTAAACACAAAACCTATTTAAGCCTCGTTTAAATATTCTGGACAGAATGATATACTCTCATTAAAACTGATCCCAATAAAAACCGTAACTCCGATTGACCTCAAATTTTGACAGAATAAACTAGAAAAAATTATTAAACTAATCCAACTGGAATTACATCAATCGGAGGTCTAGAACTTGAGATATAAAATAAACAAGATCACTGATACAGAAAGTGACGAAAATAAATTAAACCCTAATTATGCAACTAAGCAAAATCTATAAGCAATTAATCAACCAGACTTTCAGATCATAAACTTGATGCCCTAACTATATTAGATGGATTACCGATCCAAAGATCCGCTTCGTTTGATGGCACCGAACGAAGAAATCGACGCGCGCGCGATTTGCCTCGCAAATATTTGCCGCGCGCCCACGCACGCCGATGGAAGCCGTGAAGACCAGCGCCGTACAGGCCTGCACGTGAAAGAAAAAGAATCGCGTCGCTGGACAGATAGAAGCAATCGTTGAAGCTTGATCAAGTGAAGACTAATCTTGCACGCGGATCGAGGTTTGCTAGATAATTTCTTGCTGGATGCTCACAAATCAAGCACTTGCATGCAGCGTGAACCATCTCATGTATTCATCAACTTGATCTCTCGTACAAGCATGCAGCCGCCGTTTTATTTGTTTTTCCTACTCACGCGACGCACGGCCGCCGCACACACATGTCCTTTTATACATCCAATTCTCTCACATGTTAAAACCCTAATACAACTCATTTAACTAGCTATAGGCCTTTTTGCCCAACTAGGGTTTTTGGCCCACTAATTTTTAACGAATCCAAAACCCTTCCTAACACGGATTTTCACGCTTCCGATTTCTTAACTCATCGCGTGTCGAAGTCTACAGGACCACACCTCCCGTATCTTCTCCCGCATCATCCACCTTTGATCTTCATATGCTCCAACGTGAGCCTGATCATCTCGTGACATCCTTGACCGCCTGGACCTCAGATTTCCCCCTCTTAGTCCCGGTCTTCCTCGTCACCGACCATGACCGTCTCCACGCACAACCTGCACATGCAAGAACCAAAGAACATTCTTCCGGCACAAGTTCTCACCAACTTGACCAATATTAATCCTCTCACCAACAATACTAAGCAATGTTGTCAATTATTCATCATCATAAAAATTCTAGACCTAGCCACATGGTCTAACAATCTCCCACTTGATGAATACATTGACAACACCTTAAAATTGCATAATGAATTAGCTTCAAATAGATATAAGTGAAGAACTGAAGCCGAAAATCATTTTAAGCCACAAGTCTCAATTCTCTCCCCCTCAACACAAGAGATGTAGTTTTAGCAAATTTCTCCAAAATCTCACAAAGCACACCAAATCTCTCCCCCTTTGGCAATGTAATCATCAAGAAATTTCAAAGAAGAAATATTCTAAAAAAGAAGCAATGAGAATAAAAATCTAGAAGCTTTGTAGATTATCCAAGTCATGTTGCATTGGTTTAATAAAGCAACCAAGTCATATTTTTGAGTAGAGCTATCAAGATCATATAAAGCCATATATCACATAGCAATGTCAAAACAAGTTCGTCAATATGATTAAGCGATTTTATATCCATGACAGGCATCGCAACAATGACCAGACTAATTATAAAATAGCACAATGAAATATCACAATGAAAAGTCAAAGCCTAAAAGTGAAGCAAACATTAACTCTAGATGGGCTAGCAGTCTCATGTAACAACTTATTGCTCCACACTCAATTCGTAGGCATGTGGCATGCTTGTAGCATACTTCTTTTCATAATGACATACTTTTCTTCTTTTTTTTGATGGTGGCATGCTTGAAGCATACTTCTTTCCATTTTGCGCACTTTTGTGCCTTTTTTTCACCATGGCATGCTTGAAGCATACATCTTTTCAATCTTTTTCTTTATATATTTTTTAATAACATGCCAAATTGAGTGATCATAAGAATTGGAACATGAAACATGCGAGCCTCATAACCAAGAGTTAAAATAAGACTCACAATCAAGCTAATCCTTTTTTATGGACATCACAAAGTAATAAATATAATTAATCTAGTCAAAGTATTCCGCCATGTCATATTTTTAATTCAAATGTAGCAATTTAATAATAAATAGTCCTGATCAAAGCTACTCAACATATGAATAGATATGATAAAGAAATCTCTATTACTCAATTGATTTCAATGACTTGGATTTGATGAGTTATTTGACAAGGATAATAAACAAAGCTTCCAAAATTTTAAATAACAAGCTCCCCTTTAGAATAATCCCATCGGGTGTAACACACCCAACTCACTTCGTAAACGAACAAACCGAGAAGAATCCAAAGGTTTCGTGAAAATGTCTCATAACCGATGTTCAGTATCTATGTGATGAAGTACAATATTTCCTTTATCCACATGATCTCTAAGGAAGTGAAATCTTATATCAATATGCTTAGTCCTTGAATGTTGTACTGGATTTTAGCAATACAAATAGCACTAGTATTATCACAAAAAAATGGAACATTATCCAAAACTATCCCATAATCTTTAAGTGTGGCTACCATCCAAAGAATTTGTGAACAACAACTAGCAGCAGCTACATATTCAGATTCAGCAGTGGATTGAGCAACAGAAGATTGTTTTCTAGATGACCATGAAATAAGTGAATTACCCAAAAAGTGACATGAGCCAGATGTACTTTTTCTATCAATTCTACAACCTCCAAAATCAGCATCAGAAAAAGATCTTAAACTAATACATGAAGAAGCAGAAAGCCATATGCCAAAATTTTGAGTGCCATGTAGATACCTGAAAATTCGTTTGATGACTTGTAGATGTGAAACACGTAGGGAAGCTTGAAAGCGATCACACAAACACACGAAAATTGTATGTCCGCCTCGAAGCGATAAGATATAAAAGTGAGCCAATCATGCTTCTATACTCTTTTGATCAACACTTCACCATCTTCATCAGATCAAGTGTCGGCAGCTCCCATAGGTGACACAATAGGCTTGCAATTTTTCATCCCAAAACGACGTAGAAGATCCTTTGTATACTTACTTTGATGCACAAAATTCCCTCATTTGTTTGTTTTATTTGCAGTCCCAAAAAGTAAGTCAACTCTCCCATCATACTCATCTCAAATTCTTTACTCATCGTTGCTGAAAACTCAGTCACCAAAGCATGAGATGCACTCCCAAAGATGATATCATCAACATAAACCTGAACGAATAATTGATCATTGCCTTGCTTAAGTACAAAGAGAGTTTTATCAACCTTTCCCATGGAAAAACCCTTTTCTAATAAAAAGTTTTTTCAATTTATCATACCATGCTCTAGGAGCTTGCTTTAACCCATACAAAGCTTTTGATAATTTGAAAACATGATTAGGAAACTGTGGATTTTCAAAACCAGGTGGTTGCCTAACATAAACCTCCTCATTTATATAGCCATTAAGAAAAGCACTTTTTACATCCATTTGATATAATCTAAAACCTTTAGATGCAGCAAAGGCTAACAAAATTCTAATGGCTTCAAATCTAGCAACAGGAGCAAAGGTTTCATCAAAATCTAAACCTTTTATTTGTGTAAAACCTTGAGCAACCAACCTAGCTTTGTTTCTAACAACAACACCATCCTCACTTTGTTTGTTTTTAAACACCCATTTAGTTCCAATTATAGAGTGATCAGAAGGAGGTGAAACAAGCTTCCAAACTTTATTACGTTCAAAATTCTCTAATTCTTCATGCATGGCATTGATCCAAGATTCGCGCTTAATGCATGAGATACATCTTTGGGCTCAAAAGAAGCAACAAAAGCAGAATGAGCATGGGAGTCAGAATCAATAAACCTGGACCTTGTTACTCTTTCATTTAAATCTCCAATCATTTGTTCAGGTGGATGTCTCCTTTGAATGTGACGAGGAGCAGAAATTTCTGAAGCACCTTCTTGTTCATTTTCAATATGTGTAGATGAAGTAGTAGCTTGAGGATGCCCAATTGTAGCCGCAGTAGTAGAAGGTGTAGAAGAAACTATAGGTGGACAAATAGTAGGAACTATAACCTCATCTTCATCATCCTCATCATCATCAACAAATATGCTCTCCCCCTGAACATATGCACTTGTACCTGCATCGCTTAGACTAGTGCCTGGACTAGCCTCATCAAAAGTAACTTCACAGGTTTCTATTATTTTGTTAGTCTCCAAAACAAGCACACGAAATCCACGTGAATGAGCAGGGTATCCAAGAAAAATACCATCGCTTGATCTAGCTTCAAATTTGTCTAAGATTCCAGATTTTAACACAAAGCATTTGCACCCAAAAACTCAAATGAGAAACGCTAGGCCTATGTCCAAACCAAGCTCATATGAAGTTTTACCAAGTTTAGATCTCAAAACACACGGTTTGAAATATAACATGCAGAGATATAGCTTCACCCAAAATTTCCTTGGAGTTTTATATTCATCTAGCATTGTTCTAGCCATCTCAACCAAAGTTCTATTTTTCCTTTCAACTACACCGTTTTGTTGTGGAACAGATGGTGATGAAAATTGATGATCAATTCCTCTTTCAGCACAAAAATGATCAAAAGAAGAATTTCTAAATTCAGTTCCATTATCACTTCTAATTGCTCTAAGAGATCCCGGGAGATCAATAGATAATCTAAGAACAAGACTTCTAAAATGACTAAAAGCCTCATCTTTAGATGCCATAAAGTAAACCCAAGAATATCTAGAGAAATCATCAACGATTACTAGTACATACCACTTACCACCAACCGACTGAACTCTCGATGGTCCAACTGTGTCAAGGTGTAGGAGTTGTCCCGGTGCATTTGTCATGACCATAGTAAGTGGAGGATGTGAACCTGTACACATCTTACCATGTCTACAAGAAGAACATACTATATCGCTTTCATTCTTAAGTTTAGGCAAACCACGTATAAAATCCATACCACTAACACGCGTGAGATGATCAAAACCAACATGTCCAAGTCTACGATGCCAAAAGAATAAATCTTTAGAAACATTGGCAACTAGACACCTAAACTTAGCATCATGTGAAACATCAAAATCAGCTTTAAAAACTCTTCCAAATCTTGAAATTTTAAAGACTAGATCACCTGAAGCATCTAACACTTTACATTCACCTTTCTTAAAACATACTTCAAGATCTTCATCAATCATTTGTGAGACAGAAAGCAAGTTGAATTTCAAGTTCTCAACAAGAGCCACATCTTTAAACATAAACTTTTCATTTACCTTCACTGTACCTTTTGCCAAAACAGATGTAGAAGTAGCATCTCCAAAAGTAACACTTTCAGCTCGAGATGTATGCGAAAGGGAGGAGAACCAACTTTTATCACCGGACATGTGATGTGAGCATCCGGAGTCCACTAACCATATGTTCTCCTTCCTCGCGCGAGAGGCCTACATAGAAACAGAAAATGTCGAGGCCTCAGCACTGGGGTTAGAAATAAAACATTTAGGAATCCAGTACTGAGACACACGACGAGTAGGCACAACACGAGAATTCTTATGTAAAATTTCAGATTTAGCATTACTCATGTTTCTAGTCACAAAAGAACGTGCATTCCTCAAACTAGACCAAGCCTTAGCCTTTTCTTTCATTTGTTGTCTGGCTAGTCTAAAACAAAATTGCACAAGATGTCCATCTTTACCACAATGATTGCAAATGTACTTAAATTTATGTTTAACTTGAGGAGTATAAGCAACATTTGCATTCACTTGATTAGTAGATGACATAATACCAGCAGATTTAAATACAATTTGTTTTGGTTCAAGTTTCACTTCAATTTTTCCAGGTTCAAGAGGCTTAATAACCTTAGGAGGATTATTCTTGGCATGCTCAACAAAATTAAATCCTAGACCACGATTTTTCACACTTGTTTTTGACTTGTCTAGAATCATATTCAAATTTTTCTTGCCAAAAGAAAATCTTTCTAAAGTGTCTTTAAGGTACTCATTCTCTTTAGCTAGAGTGGGACAGGTTGTGCATTTAACAGGTTCATTCACAAGATTTTTAGAAGCACTAGACTGAGTCAATCTTTCCTTTTCAGCAAAATCATTAAGTTGTCTAGTCAAAGCTTCGATTTCAGTGTTTAGCTTAGGACAGTTAGAGCAAGAAGATATCTCATGATAAAGCATCTGTTGAATTGTTTCTTGTGATGAATTAAGTCTAGCTTCTAGCAATTCACATTTAAAGCAAGTTTTAGATTGAGCATTTGAAATACTTGACTCTAAACATGTAGGAGAGCTAAACTTGAGCTTTTCAATTTCATCATTAGCACATTTCAATTTTTCATCACAAGAATCATGTGCTAATCTTAATTCATCAAATTTAGCAGTTACATCTCTAAGTTGATCCATGTTTAAAGCATTAAGTGACCTAGCCTTATTTAACTCAGAATGTAAAATTTGACATGACTCACAAGATTCATCATCAGGAATTAAAACTCTAAGTCTTGCAATTTCAGAATTTAGAGATTCAATTAAAATATCATATTTCTTAATCTTTTTATCTTTCTTTTCTAGCAAAGTACCAAGTTTAGCAACAGCTTTAGCTAAATCATCATAAGAAGGTTCTACCTCATTGTAGTTGTCGTTGTCAAGATCATCATTGTCGGTGGAGCTTTTGCTACTTGCCATTAGACACAACCCAATTAATTCTTTCTTGCCTTTGGGAGTATCATCCTCGCTGTCCGTGTCCACATCACTCAAATTAATTTGCTCAAGAGCCGAAAGAACACGATGCACCACCTTGCGATTAATATAGCCCTTCTTTTTATTCTTCTTTTTTTCTTTCTCCATCTCTTCTTCCTTCTCATTCTCTTCCTTTGCAAATCTTGCTAAAAACTTTGGACATTTGGGACGAATATGATTGAGATCACCACACTCATAGCACCTTTGAGGACCAAAATTCCCTCTCTTTCTTGATCTCACATTCTGCAAAGCTCTTGTGAAGCGTGTAGAGAGGAGTGCCAAATCATCTTCCGGAAGTTGTTCTAGCTGTTCATCGGTTAGTGAAGACAAAGAAGACAAAGCATAGCTAGAAGAAGAATTATCACCATTTGACTTGCTAGATTGTGAAGCTAAAGCAATTGATTTATTTCCATTATTTTTTCTAGCAAAAACATCTAATTCATGAGTTTTCAATTTAGAATAAAGTACATCTAATGTAAGTGTACTCATGACAGTAGATTCTCTAATGGATGTAACCTTCATCTCCCATATCGACATATCTAATGCTCCAAGTAATTGACGTGCATTTTCAGCATCAGTATAAGTAACATTAACAGCACGAAGGTTACTAAGAATTTTATTAAAACGAGCAAATAGATCATCTATTGATTCACCAGGTTTCATCTCAAAATGCATGTAATCTTTTTTGTACATATCTTGACGTACCTCTTTAATAGTAGATGAACCTTCATGATAATCACATAGTGCTTTCCATACCTCATATGCAGATTTAAGATGGACAACACGATCAAAATCACTCCTTCCTAGTCCTTGAATTATCAGGTTCCTTGCCTTGCTATTTGCCTCCACTTGTGCTATATTTGCTGCTGACACCTCATCGTTCTCGGGCACTTGATAAGCCTTGTAGACCTTCTCCCATATTGCAAAACCTTGAGCTTGAATATATGCCTCCATCTTCGCTTTCCAATACTGAAAATCAACACCATCGAAAACACAAGGTTTTGTGGAATACCTATCCGTCGACATGTTTTCTAATCACCGGTTAAGATCAATTAGAAAAATAAACCTGCTCTGATACCAATTGTAGGATCGATTCACACTAAGATAGGCAATCAGAGGGGGGGTGAATGATTGCGGAAGCTAAAAATAAAATTTAAGACTCTCCCCTAAACACAAAACCTATTTAAGCCTCGTTTAAATATTCTGGACAGAATGATATACTCTCATTAAAACTGATCCCAATAAAAACCGTAACTCCGATTGACCTCAAATTTTGACAGAATAAACTAGACAAAATTATTAAACTAATCCAACTGGAATTACATCAATCGGAGGTCTAGAACTTGAGATATAAAATAAATAAGATCGCTGATACAGAAAGTGACGAAAATAAATTAAACTCTAATTATGCAACTAAGCAAAATCTATAAGCAATTAATCAACCAGACTTTCAGATCATAAACTTGATGCCTAACTATATTAGATGGATTACCGATCCAAAGATCCGCTTCGCTTGATGGCACCGAATGAAGAAACCGACGCGCACGCGATTTGCCTCGCAAATATTTGCCGCGCATCCACGCACGCCGATGGAAGCCGTGAAGACCAGCGCCGTACAGGCCTGCACGTGAAAGAAAAAAGAATCCGCGTCGCTGGACAGATAGAAGCAATCGTTGAAGCTTGATCAAGTGAAGACTAATCTTGCACGCGGATCGAGGTTTGCTAGATAATTTCTTGTTGGATGCTCACAAATCAAGCACTTGCATGCAGCGTGAACCATCTCATGTATTCATCAACTTGATCTCTCGCATAAGCATGCAGCCGCCGTTTTATTTGTTTTTCCTACTCACGCGACGCACGGCCGCCGCACACACATGTCCTTTTATACATCCAATTCTCTCACATGTTAAAACCCTAATACAACTCATTTAACTAGCTATAGGCCTTTTTGCCCAACTAGGGTTTTTGGCCCACTAATTTTTAACGAATCCAAAACCCTTCCTAACATAGATTTTCACGCTTCCGATTTCTTAACTCATCGCGTGTCGAAGTCTACAGGACCACACCTCCCGTATCTTCTCCCGCATCATCCACCTTTGATCTTCATATGCTCCAACGTGAGCCTGATCATCTCGTGACATCCTTGACCGCCTGGACCTCAGATTTCCCCCTCTTAGTCCCGGTCTTCCTCGTCACCGACCATGACCGTCTCCACGCCCAACCTGCACATGCAAGAACCAAAGAACATTCTTCCGGCACAAGTTCTCACCAACTTGACCAATATTAATCCTCTCACCAACAATACTAAGCAATGTTGTCAATTATTCATCATCATAAAAATTCTAGACCTAGCCACATGGTCTAACAGATTCACAGGGCAATATTGGCTTGTCGGCAATGTCAATCATATCTCGGCATCAGTATTATCAGGTGGAGGGGAAAAGGATGTGGCCAAGGCCAAATAGCCCGTGTCCTCCACCGGCCGGGTGGGTAACCAGCAAGGCAAAAGCTTCGTTTCCTTGTCTCATCTCATCCTCAGTGTCGTAGTCTCTTCGCTTTCAGAAATCTCACATATCTTGAAGAACTGCAGCAAGCTACGTTGCAGAACTGCAACGCACTCTGAAGATTTCTTTCGCGTTGGTTGGTTGCTGAGGTGATGCGTGATTGTGATTGGCTTCATGGATCACCTAGAATTAGGCCTTGGCGAGCGAATTGCGGAAATGCGATTGGCTTGGGTCACTTCGCTCATACATTTCTAGTTTTGAGAAATTTTCGTCTTGAAAAATACCTGTGAGCTTACCATTAAAGCATATCGACTATTCGCGGAAATGCGATTGGCTTGGGTCACTTGGCTCATGCATTTATGCTCTATGGCGAGTTTTGAGAAATTTTCGTCTTGGAAAATACCTGTGAGCTTACAATTAATGTATATCGACTATAGTAACACAAATAATACATAACCGTTGGATCAGAAATCAACTCTCGAGCCACGCTCGGGCGAAAAGATAAGACCCCATTGCTCCGTGCCGACACGGCGACAGGTCCTACATGAACCACAGATTTTTCGATTCGACGGTCGTGCGTACGGTTCACCGGTGTAGTCACTTCAGCAGGGGTCATCTCATCCCGGATTTTACAGTCTGCCACCGCGTCCATCCACGGTTGCTTCCGTCCGTTTCGTTTCACCGGCTGAGATATTCTGCTGTCCCCTGGTCTCGTACCTTTTTGACATCAGGGCCTCCTGAATTCTGGAACGGCGAGCACCTATATGGACTCCCACTGTCCCACATGCTTCGGCCGTTCTCTCGCAGTGCCGACTGTTTCAGAAATTTGGACACTGTTGGACCCATAGCCCACCGAAATTCCATTTTTGGCCCCCCAAAGCAAAAAATTCCAAAAATGGACCCCATTTGAGCGCGGCTGCTCACGGGAGGCTGCCACGTGGACATCGTTCATCCGGTCGTGCGGTCGGCGATCGCGACGATCGGCCTCGGCGCGCCGCGCCGAAGCGCGTAGCGATCACGCGCCGAAGCGCGCCCCCGCGCCCGCTGCAGCGGCGGCGCCGCCAATACAAGGCCCCCGCCCAGCCAATACTGCCCCGCCCGCCACAAGCGCCCCGGTCCCGCGGTCGCACGAGCGCGCGTTTGCTCCCCCGACCGCATGTCCCCGACTGCAATACTCGTGAATATTTGTATGATTTCGCAATTTTGTAGTTATAAACTGAGAAAAAAATAGATAAAATTGCAATAATAATTTTTGTTCATTGTTAGTTGCAGATGTAAAAAAAATTTGGATAAATATTTTTTAAAAACGATTAATCATAGAACGATCGTTTCGTAAAGTGGTAAGTGATATTTAGGGTTTCGTATGGTTTTTAGGTTTGCAATGACCATGTTATTTGTATGTTTTGTCAATTTTGTAAATGTAAATTCGGAAAGAATCTGACCAAGTAGTAATAAAAGTTTATATTCATTATAACTTGTAGATGCCAATAAAATTTTGGTAAATTTTTTTAGGAACAATTGACCGTAGAATGATCGATACAAATAGTGGTAAGTGACTTTAAGGTTTGCTGTGTTTTTAGGGTTTGCAATCTCCGTGATTGTTTTCAGTTTTGGCAATTTTGTAGTTATAAACTGATAAAAATCAGATAAAGTTGTAATAAAAGATTATGTTCATTGTAAGTTGTAGATGCATAAAAATTTTGTAAATTTTTTGTAGGAAAGATTGACCGTAGAACGTCGATACATAAAGTGGTAAGTGATATTTTGAAGGTGAGTAACATGGAATGCGATACATAAATTTGGTACATTTAATATTGTTAAATGAGGTGCTACGTGAATCATGGAATGCGAAAATACTAGATATTAAATTTCATAATACAGTTGGGAATAATATGTCGCGTAGATTTTTATTACATGCATAACATATAGCATGATATGCGACTAACCCACCCAATCTGCCAGACGACCTCTCAGTGGACCGGGGCCACTTTCCTTCCTTGCCCGCTCGGCGTTGAACTCCTCCGCGCCTCTTTTGCCTTAGCCGCACTTCCCTCTTTCTCTCGCGCCCATCTCGCGAGCCTCCCGATCCCTACGCGCGTGCACGCTTCAAGATGAGCTTGCGTCTCGCACAGATACGCAGGTGTGCTCGTGCTTGCGCGCGCTCCTCCTCCAAAGAACTCCTTCTCCTTTGTGACATTCCACTCTCAAGTCGAGGGTCCATTGGTCCTCGTGGTGGATCTCAAGATCGATCCATTTGCGGTAGGCACATAGGGGCTCCGAGACCGTAAATAAAAGAGAGATATTGTTAGTGCGTGTTGTGAAGGAGAAAAGGTAGGGAAAATGGTGCATGTGGTCGCTACTGGCACCGATAGGTTGCGGTGTCAAACGGCGGTTGGGATAGTCACCGAGTAGTTTGCGCAACCCCAGCATCGCATACCTAGACCGATGCGGTGCTTAGACTTGAAGAACTTGCACACGCCCCGCACCAACAAAGGGAGGTGTCTCCCCTCGTGGTAGTTGTGGCGAACGCCGGTGGGGACGTCCGGGATGGGGTTGTTGCTACGCTGGCGCCTGGGGACCTTTCATCGTGAGCACGATGGGCTTGTTCTACCCGGCCTCAGACGCCCTTATTTTCTCATCGCGGGCGGCATCGCTGGCTGCAAATGACCGTGCTATGTCACGGGTCTCTCCCAATCCTTCACCATCTTGTCCCATTGCTTCTTCTTGCCTTTGTCCATCCCGGTTGGGTGAGGGAAGCACGATGGAGTATGGGGTTTGATGTGCAATGTTCGCTGGAAATGGAATGCATACCAATTTATAGGGGCCGCTTTGTCTCTACTCAAACGTAAAGTTGGTCCGCGTGGTCGAGTAGTGAGTAAAGATGGGAGTTATGGCATCGCCAAAGCCGCATCTTTTGTCATCCCACCGAGCAAAGCCGACCTCTTGTTGTCATGTCACCGAGCACACCGCCCTCTTTAGTACTGCCCTCGCCAAAGCCGCATCTTTGTCATCCCACCGAGCAAAGCTGACTGTTATGTCATATCACCGAGCAAAGCTGCCCGCTTTATCATGTCATCGCGCAAAGCCGCATCCGTTGTCATCTCACCGAGCAAAGCCGCCTCGCTTTGTCATGTCTCTCGAGGAAAGCCGCCCGCTTTATCATGTCACCGCGCAAAGCCGGCATGTGTTGTCATCTCACCGAGCAAAGCTGGCCCGCTTTGTCATGTCTCTCGAGCACACCGCCATGTTTTGTCATCTCACCGAGCAAAGCCGACTTTTTTGTCATTTGACCGAGGACAATCGCTCTGTTTAGTAATGTCACCGCCCAAAGCCGGCATCTTTTGGCATCCCACCGAGGACAATCGCTCTCTTTAGTAATCACGAATTGGCTATACTCATGCCTTTTGGCATTGTTTAGGTGTTTAGCTCTCGCCAATGGCCTCTTATCTCTAAATACAGAGCATCGTTGCACACCCAAATACCTAAGCTAGAAATGATGTTCTCCTTATTCAAGCCACGGGAACCAAGATGATGGCCTCATTCGGTAAGAGGTGTTATTTGATCCAATATTAAAATTTATTTCATTGTCAATATTAGGTACATCCGTCCTGTATGCATTTGATGAGATAGGCTCCTCCCTAAAGACTGCAGAATTTGTGCATTCACTCTCTTACGTGTACGTAGAAAATTGTACCACACGTCATTCTCGCCAAGTTAAAGTATTAGCCTAATATGTATATGTCGTAATGGCCAGGCAGAGTCATCAAGCAGCTCGGTGGCGGTAGCTCAACAGCAGCCCGCTTTTGTCTAGTCACCGAGCAAAGTCGACTTGTTTTGTCTAGTCACCGAGCAAAGCGACCTCTTTTGTCATGTCACCGAGCAAAGCTGACCTCTTTTGTCATGTCACCGAGCAAAGCTGACCTCTTTTGTCATGTCACCGAGCAAAGCCGCATGTTTTGTCTCCTCACCGAGCATGGTGTGGGGTCAAGATTTGTGTTGTCTGTGGTCTTTGTGCGTGAGGCTACCCCCACACAACTTATAAAACGGAGCCATCCTCACATACTCCCAGCCATGTTATCACCACCTCCCGAGTAAGTTGTTCACAATCTGTGTAGTTTTATTTCGTGCTCACTCCCAAGACTAGGCAATGAGTCACCAAGACGCCTTCATGGGCACCCACGGTGATGTGCCCAAATTGCAACTTGGTGGTTAGACGAGGACATCACAGACGGCCAAGAATCCCGCGACACTACTACAAGTGCCCCAATCACTCGGTGAGTCATATTGTTTCGGTTCATTCAAATCGTGGTGGTATGTTTAAAAATCTTCTTGTCATGGAATCGCAGGAAGCTCATGGTGGCAACCCTTTTATACTCGAAACCATCTTTGAACATCAAACCATGAAGCACTTGAAAAACATCACAAATATTACAAAAGCACAATTTAAAAATTCATTCATCATCTCGCCGCCGCCTCAGACGCAGCGATATGATCCTCGAGAAGGTGAACCTACTAGGGAGCGGGTGCATCGCGAAGATCGTAGTGCGAGGGGTGTGGCCGAGGCGCGTGGGTACAACTCAGAGACAAGCCATGCGACGGCTGGTCATAAAGCATAGAGCTCACCCAATCGGAGGAGGTGCCTACGCCCTACTTAGATGGTACAACTGAATTAGACAATGGAAAGTACGAAAATTGTTCATAATGAAATACACACGCTTAGTGCATACCGGGTATGTGGTCGGTGAAATGAGGATGTCGACGGAAGTCCCCATGTACTCGTGCGATGTCATGCCTTGATAGGTCGGCACAACCCACCGTCCGGGTCATATAGGTTGGTCCGCACTGTCCCGGAGATACGAGGCATCCGCCTCTCGTTCGTCCGGCGAGTCACCGCCGCTGTTCGAGTGGGCCTCGCCGCCCCGAGAGCGCGGCCGCCGTCCGCCGCCTCCGTGATGACGATGCCCGCGCGACGTGCTATCCCGCCGCAATTGCTGCAAGACGAACATGTCGTTAGACATAAATGGTAAATGAGTGCATGAACAGATAGTTGCGATTGTCGAACCGCCGGGCCGGGCGCGTGGAGGTCGAGCGATCGTAGCTGGCCGACTTTCTGACAGCCCTCTCGGTTCGTGGCGGCGATGACGACCTCCGTGATGACGCCGCCCTCCGTAGCTGCGTGCTATCTGCGCAATTGCTGCAAGTCGAACATGTGCGAGACATAAATGGTAAATGAGTGCAGGAACAAATAGTTGCGAATTGTCGAACCGCCGGGCCGAAGCGCGTGGAGGCCGAGCGACCGTAGCTTTGCCGACTTCGGACGGCCTCTCGGTTCGTCGCGCGATGTCGACCTCCGTGATGACGCCGCCCTCCGTAGCGGCGTGCTATCTGGCGCAATTGCTGCAAGACGAAGATGTGGTTAGACATAAATGCCACTCGCACAAACAAATAGTTGCCAATTGTCGAACCGCGGGCCGGCGCGTGGAGGCCGAGGATGGCCGTGGTTGATCCCGGTGCCGACGGAGGCGCGGAGGGAGGTGGTGGTCCCGCCACGCCCGCCACCGCGTGTAGCAACAACGCCATCTCGCGACCACAACTCAAGCCCCGTATCGCACTTCTTTGCCATTTCGCTGATGCGCGATATAGCTTACCCACCGAGATTCGTATTGGACTTCCTATGTCGATAGCCTCATTAGCCTCGATGTCGATACGATGTATCCGGTCCACCGCAGTGAAACAAACAATCGGCTTCAAATGTAATCTCGCATTGCGAATGACACAAGACTCGCATCGCCTCGTCGACCCGTGCCGCTAGATGACGGTGCGACCTTCCTGATAGCCGCCCGTGAACAGCATGAGGTGGAGGTCAGGGGCTCCCTCGTAGTAAGCCTACGGCTGCGCGCAGCGTACGGGCCAAGGTATGCCCAGCACGCGGCGCGGGTCCTCGTGGTCGCACGGCCGTGTCTCATCCACAACCATCGTATGCGCATGGTCGCACCACATGTCCGCCCACGCCCGTGTGTGGCTCTCCGCCTTCGCCGCCGCCTCTCCTCGATTGCCGCAAGTCCATTGAGACATTACACAATCGATGACAGATCGACATTGACACTAATGCAGTAATTAAATTTGGAGTGTATCGACATACGGTGGTACTCCTCAAGAGGGCGCCCCGGCATGGGAGGGACATGCCGGTACAGCCCAACCGCCTCATGACTCGGTGTGGGCAGACGGCCGACGCAAAGGCGCGAACACCAAGCGGCGTGTCGTCATCCAAGACTCTCGATCTCGCCGACCGGTATGACAACCCGTGGGGCCGTGTTCGCAATTAATCGTGGAGACCATGGCCACCGCCGTCGCCGCAAACGCCAAGCTCGAACTCGTGGAAATCCGAGCACGCACGCCTCGGTCTCTCCTCGCCCACCTCAACCGACCATGCGCCCAACGTGTACCCATTGTGGGCGCATCAATGGGGTCGCTACCACCATACAATCGCGGGATGAGGTCATAGGGTGCACACGACGACCAAAGTCGCTCGCCAACGGTAAGTGTTCCCATGACCACAATCAAGGAGAAGGTAGCAGCGGCTAGGATCGGCTCGCCGGCATGCGTGACGCGCGGCGCCACACAAGCCTCGGTATGTGGAGCTGGGACTGCTGATCCCCGCTATACCGTGGTCGCCGACCAGCCAGCCATCCGCCAAGGACTCGCTAGCGGTATGTAGCTAGGCCGCACGGAGTCTCCAAATGCTAGGGAACAAGACGTACCCGAACAGATATAGCGGTATGCAACGGCGCGCCCGCACCGCGACCTCATCTCGCGTCGCAGATGGTCATGAAGCGACGGCCATCCATGTGGCACCTCACCGCGTTGTCTCGGATCGCATGACCGAACCGGTGACCAGACGGACCTTCCAATCGCGCCTTCGGGTGGCACCAAAGCAGCACCACGGAGGGGTAGACCTGTAATCATCGTGGACGCCCCGCAGCAGAATCGCCATCTCCCCACCGGAAGTGGAAGGTGTGAGTCTCCGCCTCCATCGATCAACGAGTCGACAACGATGGCGCGATCGCATCGAACCCATGCGGTAGATCCAACATGCGCAATGGGCGCAGACCGGTGTCCCGCAAAGAGTGGATGTACCGAGGGTCGAGACGCCGCTTCTCTCGGGCCCCTAAGGACGGCAAGGAGGCCCCGTGTGCGGTGCCGACAACCACACATGGCATCGGTGGTGCTCGTCCCAACGGGCTCTAGCACTCGAACGCCATGTCCTCGCCAAAGAAGGATAACAAGTTAGTGTACATTACAACAAAATATGCAACAAATAACAACATAACTCACAACAAATGTTATGACAGAAACGCACGGAATGTACAAAAACATACGTAAAATGTGCACACCAATATGACCCACACGACAAGGAAACATATGGAATGTGCGAAAATATACATAACATGGTAATGTGCAATACATAGCTACACCATCGAGCCAACAATTAGCGTACACCTCCTGAATAACACATTACATATGGATTGTGGTTGGTACTACGGAGCGTTGCTTGATGCCACTGTTTGGGCACCGATCGAGGAGTGGCCAAAGGTCTTGCATAGCCTACACTTCGGCGCCAACACGATCCCCTCGCTGGCTCTCATCCATGTCGCTGCGGATGCGACGGCTTTGTCGCCTTCCACGCCCGACATGCTTCAAAGGCATCGTTGGGCACCCACTTTATCTCCCCGCCATAATTCCCTGTAGTGCATGTCTACCCCGTAGGAATGGAACTCTGCACTCCGTGGTTGCATACAAGTGCTTGCATGTCGTAGTACTTGGAGATGTACTTGTGTCGACGCTGGTTCCATACAGCGCATGCCGCGCACACATGGGAGCATGGCTTGTGCGAAGCCGCGCTTGTTGCACCGCAAGATGCTTCATCACCAATCGTGCATACCGCTTGCGCGCCCCTCTAATTTGACCCATGACATACTTACGCCTTAGGCGGACCTCAAACTTCCTCCTTAAGCCATCAATGGGCCGAGCAATGTGGGTTCGAGCCTTCTCCATCTTCCCGTCCATGAAGGCCTGCATGACCTCGAGTATTGCTTGTTTTCTCAACGTGCTTCGCGCCATCCTCGGCTCTATTCACAAAGTACCCGACGGCACGGTTCTGTGTCTCGCCACAATTGCCGTGATCGGCAGGATCCGACGCCTTCAATACACCATTGTAAACCTCGGACATGTTGGTTGTCATGATCCCATACCTTGCCCCACCGGTGTCGTGCAACAAAGACCACATTTCCAAGTCGTGCATTGACTGAACCCATTGTGAGAATACCCGACTCTTGTGGAGCCCTCCACGGCCCTCGCCGCTGCATGCACATGCTTCGTAGCCTCCTCGATCGAGCCGCCTCCGCAAGGCGCCGAACTTCCACCTCAGTTCGCATGCATAGCTTCTTGAACATCTTCATGAGGTCCTTGCTACGGAACCTTCGTGGAAGTTCGCGCAATATGCCTCATGCACCGCCGTTCTTCACATCATCCACGGACGGGGCTGCGCCCCATCTCAGAACGCTCGCGAACGCAGACATCAAGCCTGCATTGCGGTCGGAGATAAGGCACACTTCGGGCCTGTCTTGCACTACGGCATTCTTCAAATTGCAAAGAAACCAAAGCCGCCATCTCGTATTCTCGCTCTCCACAATTGCAAATGCCATCGAGTAGCTGGTCATTTGCATCGGCTGCAATCGCGTAAGGATAGTGCCCTTGTACTTGCCGGATAGGAACGCCCCATCTACGGTTAGCACCGGACGGCACCACCAACCCTTGTATCGCTCGATGGAAGGCCCGTAACACTCTGTCAAGAATGAAATGCCGGGCCTCCGTAGGATGGACCCTCTCCCGCTGCTTATGTAAGTGCTCGGTTTGATTGTGCAATTTGATCCAGCATTCTTGGGACCAGGTCATACGCCTCCTCGCACGCCCCATACATACCGTGCGGCACCTTTCGCCGCCCGCCACACCTTCTTGTAGCTCACTGTAGCCCGCCTCGCTCGCTATCGCGCCATCGAACCTTCGGTAATTGACACATCCGCCGACGAGGTGCGTGACCACCTCCGCAACATAACGTGATGTCATGTTGCGGTGTCTATGTATCGCCCCGCAAGCTCGCAATCGTGATCTTGCAAAGCACCGTTATCCGAACTCCGTGCCAACGCCTTGTACCGTTGTGCACGGACTTTGCCACCACATGACCCGCCCACACACTTCACAACGCACGTGTCCGGCTTTGACTTGTGGACCCGAGCACGTCCGGCTTATGTTGACGGCATGTCTAGCAATAGCTCGCTGGACAAAGACTTTATTACGGGCACCGCCCGTAAAGAGTGCGCCGCGCTGAACCCCATTCTCCCTCCTCCGCTCGTGGCGAAACTAGGCTGCCGCCGCGATGTCGCCCACCCGACGACACATACGCACCGCCCGTGGTCACAACACGACCTACCACCCCTCCGGTTGCACCTTCGCCATCCTCGCCTCTCCAGAGCTGCTCGTGTCAACCTCCTCATCCTCCTCTGTCCTCTTCTTCCACCCGGTCCCCAAGATACTCATGACACCAATACGGGCGCCCACCACCGCCGTGCACACCTTCGTTGGCTGGAAATTCTGCGCACGCCCCGTCGCCTTCATCACCCACTTCTCGCCCGCATGTTCTCCCGCGAAGGGTCTTCATGACCGCCGCCACTTCATCTCCACCACGGCGCGTTCAACCAACCATGCTCGATGATTCGCCTCTCCACGAACTCGACATACACCATTGGCCTCCCATATATCGCAGCATCGTGGTTGCGCACGACCTCCATGTAGTTCGCCCATGAGGCGTCATTGGTCACCTTCGGTTGCCATATGCTCCCCTTCGCCGCCCACCATTGAGGCATAGATCGCTCGATCCGTAACTTCTTCCTTGCGGTCCGCCGATCGAACGCTGAACGGACACACCTCCGTAGCTCGCACAAGCTCATGGCGCTCGGACGGTGCCCGATCACGGTCCGCTCGCACTTGACAGTCCGCCCCATACGCCCATCACGCA
The DNA here is from genome assembly GCA_036346575.1 of Dendrocalamus sinicus. Lineage (NCBI taxonomy): Eukaryota > Viridiplantae > Streptophyta > Magnoliopsida > Poales > Poaceae > Dendrocalamus > Dendrocalamus sinicus. Next base: position 12,420,689 of record CM070664.1, read on the forward strand.
TTTGAGACCACTCCCATAAAACACCATCAATTGTTCAATGCCACCATTGCGCACCTAACATAAGTGCATAATCAACCATTTTAGTACACGGCATGTAACAATCGTATCATGTAATTAACAGCTTTCGATTATTATATGTTTTGTATTTCTAAATCTACGATTTTTTGTAACTATTTCACTTTCTAATTGTACCATACATCAAATTAAATATACTTATCATTTTTTCCATCAAATGACCTTCATACTACGGTCATTCACTAAGCATACTAATTATACAAATTGTCTCTAATCTAACTACTACAAATTTACCACCTACAAATGCTCCAACATAAATATTTACTTTTTCAACACATACACATTATTTAAACTACAATCTTTTCTAACTATGGACATAAATACCTATGTAGCAAACGACATTTGGACGCAAAGAAATATTTCGAAAAAGTAAATGTCTATGTAAATTTCTAGTGCTATATAGATAGAAAACGACATAAACACTACAAATAACTACGGTCAACATTTTTCGAGACGCAAAGAAACGACATAAACAGCGTATATAGATTTGAAGTCTCAGAAACCATTCAAAAATTCACTTCAAAAGGTATCCGCTTATTTTTATTTTGGGATAAGTTCAAAGCTAAAAGATGCTGGCCTAGAGTAGAGTAGAGGTGGTGGCGGGTGCCATGCCATTTCTGATTTCTTTCTCCTTCCACCACCTCGATTCTATACGATACAAGATGACCAACAAGTGCACTAGCACGCAGACCAAGATCTTCCCCACTTGCAAACTTCATCGCATAGTCCTCACCGCTCCTCCCACACCATACCATACTTTGCTCGCCACCACTACTGCACCTTTCACCCTCCATTATTTCTAATCTACCAAATTTATTTTAATCTAACATAAATATGTGTTTTCTCAACGCCTACACACTACAACTTCATATTTTCCACCTAATGAAACTACTTTACAATGACGTATGTTCACAAAAAATGAAACCCTATATACACTACAATACATCATGCTAAACATATGCAAGATTTGCTATACATACATAGCGTATAAAATATTGACATAAAATAACAAGAACACAAGATGGTTTCGTTAATTCAGGCCTAATGACATACATAAAATTATAGTTGCATGGGCACAAAACTTACCTCTTGTTGATGCTCACGAGACGATCTACAACTTTTCTACTTGCCAAGTCCACTCGATTCCAAACGAAAACAATTCAACTCTTCCGGCTTTCGCTCCTCTCTTTTCTTCAAAAAAACTAACTACATTACAATACGTAACTTCAACATAAAATACAACATTATCTACACTACAATAAAGCATGCATCATATGTGGATTTTTACCTACACATACACAATCGTATGATACATTGACTTATAATACATATGTTCACATAAAGATTACCTACAAATACATAACGTATCAAATATTGACATCGCGTATCACACATTCACATAAAATAACATTACCAAACGATGGTTTGTGCTAATCGACTAATTATGGACTAATCACATACATAAAATTTTAGTTTCGGGCACAAGACTTACCTCTTCTTGAAGCACACGGACGATCTACAACTTTTGTATTTGCAAAACCGCAGATTTCGAACAAACACAACTCAAATCTACGGGTTTCACTCGTCACTTTCTTCGCTTCCTCACTCTCTCGCCTCGCTTCGTTTCACCCGTGCTTGAGCTTCTGGCCGCCAAGTATTTCTTCCTCTCCTTGCTCTTTTAAGTCTGCATGCGCGTGTGCTCTGAGGGGGCCGTTTTGGCTCTCGACGCGTGCGGCGGGTACAAGAAAAATTCCGTGTTTTTCATTTTGGCCGAAAGGACGGGACGCGAATGGCAAAGATTCGCGCGCGCCGGGCGCAAGACACGCTACTGGCGGGCGGGCGCGCGCTGCCGTCGCCGGCCGCGCGCGGGCGAGGCGAGACGCGCGCCGCGGGCGACGCGCTGGCGGGCGGGCCGCGCGGCCGGCGCGAGGCGGCCGCGCGCTTCGGCAAGTGATCGCGCGCCGGCCATGCGCCAAGCGCGGCCGTGCGGTCGCCGACCGCACGACCGGATGAACAGGTCCACGTGGCAGCCTCCCGTGAACGCGCTCAAATGGGGTCCATTTTTGGAATTTTTGCTTTGGGGGCCAAAATGGAATTTCGGTGGGCTATGGGTCCAACAGTGTCCAAATTTCACTGTTTCAGTTGAATCTCTCGTACCCTTCTCTCGATCTTGTCAACTTCTGCAACTCTGCGCATTTTACACATCGAGATGTGCGCATGTGTGGCCGCCTCTGCCTGTATCAAGATTGCTCAATCCCTTCTTATTATCTGCAACACCAGCAGTGCGTACTACAGATTAGATTCGCAGAATCTTCTTAGGAAAGAACAGCAAATTATGCCGAAGAAAAGTTCTCGTCAGATGAATCTACGTACACGGAGAATAACGTTCCATTGCAATACAGCCCGTATACAGTTACATGACAATAATGTTGGAGGGAATGATAAGCTTGTGCCCCACTTAAGCCGGGACCAGCAGCTAGAGCTGCAGGTAGAAATTTTCTTACAGCGGTGAACAGAGCAGCGCCCCCATGGTTTTGCTGCAACGTCTGGTTTCAGAGGCAGCCAGGTTTCGTTACGTCTGGGACAGTGCTAGGACGGGACCATGGACGTATCATTGTCATTTGATCTCCCTTAGGTTTCAGCTCACTCTATACTGCAATCCATATATAACAGGGGTACCATAGCACTATGGTCTAAAATAGATATTTCCCTTATGTATCGTGTGTGAAAAATTTTGAAATTTTTTGGATATCAAATTTAACTAGTTTACTAACTAGTTCAAATAAGTTCAAACTGAAATTTGAATTGTAGTTGCCTTTTTTATTGATAGTTTAATTGTAGGTATGTGCTGATTATATATATAAATCAGCAAAGCATGTGATCTAAATTCGATCAAAACTTTGAATTCGAGTATATTTTTTAAAGGTATATGTTTTGTTTGAATTGTTATAAATGGGTATATACCCTAAAACTAATAATTTTAAAAAATATATCCAAATTCGGGTTGAATTCGCGGATTTGAAATCATAGCATCCAGCACCCTGGTGCCCCATTTCATAGTCCTGTACACACACCCCTTTACTTTGGCAAGTACTGCGTAGTACATACTGTTGCCTTTATGGATAGGAGATTTTTCTTACTGTTGCCATTACGGATAGGAGATTTGAACAAATGTTGCGCAAATGGCAATTAAAGAAACTTCAATTCGAGTCCCCAGCCATAGATCTGCGTGTGGTGATAAATGCACCATGCACTTCACACATGTTAGGCCGGGGTTAATTAAGATGTATTTTCACAAGGAAATGTGAAAGACTCAGAGAGCACAAATGACTCAAAACTTAATTGCAAAACAAAATGGGCATGCCTACTGTGGCATTGCAAAGGAAACTTAATTCAGAGGATGTATCATCGTGTAATATGTATTAAAAAATCGAAAGAACAACTATCATTTGTACTTCCGAAGAAATGCAGTAGAAAGATAGGAGATGCACGGTACTAGGGATGAAAACGGAACGGAAATATCCCGTACCGAACCGCATCGTTTTCTACATTTGACCCGAATTTGTATTTTCGGACAAATTCGAATTCGGTTCGAAATACGGAATACCAAATTCGAAAACGGAGCGGAAACGGTTTAGGCATTTTCCGACCGTTTTCTACTTTTCTACATTTTATTCGGAATATACCGTATTGTAAATTCAGTTCGAAATACGGAATACCAAATTTTTTGTTCAGATTCTAAAATGGTTGGATCAATTGTGAGTGATCTTGATGTTGAGGCTTTGGCTAATGTTGTGGCTAAACTGAAAATTGAGGTATGTGTATGTTTATTGACTGCTTGCTCTGAAATATGCTATTACTACATCTAATTTTAATTCACTTTGTAAACTTGTAGGAAAAGGACAAGGAGGAGGATGAGGACTCTGAGGAGGACAATGAGGAAGCAAAAGATATGGAAAGCGATCCTGACCTCATGGATGATGCTGATGAACTGTAGATATTCTGCTAGCTGTTAATTGCTTATTCTAGACTTGTATAGTATTTGTATTTGTGTCGGCTATTGTGTTAATACTTAAGACCAAGGGTCATGCACTTGTTAATTATTATATGCACTTGAACTTGATCATGCACGTGGTAATTATTATGCACTTGATCACTTGTTAATTGTTATGCACTTGGTCCTACAGGTCGGTATTCCGTATTGAATTTTCGTATACCGACCGTGTTCGACATAATTCCGCTCGAATTGGTTCGTTTTCGAAATTCTCGATATTCCGTAAGTTCGCGTTTGTTTTCGTGTCCGGCTTTACCGCTTTCGCTTTCGTTTTCGTATTCAAATGTAGAAATAGAAAACAGTTGAGGAGTTTTCCGACCGTTTCCGACCGTTTTCATCCCTACACGGTACCTAGTTATATAAGCCAACCACTTGTGAAATAAAGGCGGCTGTTTTATCTTGCCTAATGTGGCATTGTGGTGGATGATAATCCACTGTCTTAGTATACTGCTTAACTTATGATTTTCCGAGTTGTTGAAAGCATGTTTTTGAGCTATAGCAATAAAATCTTACTAGAATGGGTAAATATCGTTGTAACAGCACTCCCACCGCACAGCGCAGCACGGCAACCGCAGACTCGCCTCGCCCGGAAGCAATTCATATGGCAGCCATCACATTGCACATACTATTCTCCTTTTTGCCCAGCCTTACTTACCTCAGCTGGTTATTTAAAGGATGTGGTATTGATTTCTATTTTTATCTTCTGTTTAGATAAATTAGAATCTAATATGAATATCTAACTTTTTAAATAGGGTTCTCTATTTCTCTCTCTCATCTCGCTCCGAGGATAAGACATAGAGTTATGGGTGCATTACGCACCTCAGTCCTCTCATTCTCGTCTTACGTATGCACATTTCTCTTATTTTTTTCACCGCTCATTCTTTTTTTTACAAACTACTTCTTTTAATTACTGTTATTTATTTTTAGTTAAAAGCTATCAGCTGCTTACAATGCGAACAACCGCTGGGCTGGCTTCACTCTGTCATGCGTGCGACCCTGTCCTGTCCTTCCATGTTATCATAGAACTGAAAGAAAAAAAACGTTGCTTAGGAATCAGAGGAATCTGGCTCCACATCATCGCGTATGACTGTAGATCGTTGGCGTCCCAAGTAGCCTACATTACTACTACACACTCCTCGATCCGCAGATTATGGAGTTAAACCCACTTTTAGTAGTTATTCGTATTGTATTTACAAAAAAAAAGTTATATATGTATTGTATTGATAAAAATATCGTTTTTACCATTCGATGAGGAAGCGGTAGCACCTGCGAGGTGACATGCGGCGCTGCCACCGGGGCAGGCACCTGCCGTCCCCTCACTAGACGACAGGCAGCCTGCCGCCCAGTGGCCAGATGGCAGGCAAACCTGTCATCTGGTGAGGAGGCGGTAGGTACTTAAGCCGGTTTAATTACCTGCCCTAATTTTTTTGTTTAGTATTTGTTTGAATTTTTAAATATATCAAATGAGCTCAAAAAATTACAAAAATTTACGTACAGCCTTCCGACACAACGTACCTCGCAGTGTAAGTTTTGGATAATTTTATCCATTGCGAATTTTGCTTATAAATTCATAAAAATACGATATTTGTACGAGTTTTTACATACAGCAAATGAGCTCCAAAAATTACGATGCAAAACAGTGCCAAAGCCGGATTTGGCACTGTTGTGCATGGAATTTACAAGCCGTATGCACATCCTATTTGTAGAAATGTCACTTCTGCAATCCGGTGGGTAGGTGGCAGCGTTGACGAGACGACGCGTGGCAAATTTGGATAAATATGGCAAATTAGAATCACATAAAATTCCCAAAAAATTACATAATGACTATGACTATGTCAGGAGGTTTCACATAAAATTTTAGAAGATTTAAAGCTCGTTTTCTATATATAAAAACTCATACAAATATCAAAATTGTATGAATTTTTAGCAACATTCTCAATGGACAAAATTATCAAAAAATTACGCTGTCAAACACGTTATGTCAGAAAGCTGAACATAAATTTTCGAAAATTTTTAAACTCATTTGACATATTTAAAAATTTAAACAAACACTAAGCAAAATGAAGGTACACATACCGTCTCCTCACCGGGCGACAGGTGATTAAGCCGACTAATTAGTCAGCTTAATTATCTTTATTTTATTTAGTGATTGTTTGAATATTTAAATATATCAAATAACCTCAAAAATTATAAAAATTTACGTATAATTGTTTGATACAACGTACTTGACAGTGTAATTTTTGGATAATTTTATCCATTGTAAATGTTGCTACAAAATTCATAAAATTTTGACATTTATACGACTTTTTATATATAGCAAACAAGTACTAAAAATTATGAAATTTTATATGAAGCCTCTCTACACAGTCAAAGTTATTATGTAATTTTTGAGGAATTTTATATAATCCAAATTTGCCATGTTTATTTGGGTTAATTTAATCATGAATCAAATTCACGATTAAATTCACTGGCCGTAAATTCATGAATTATCATGGAAAATTTGGAGCACATAAAATATCCAAAAAATACACAATTAGGTTGACTATGTTAGGAAGATCTACATAAAATTTTATAATTTTTGTGCTCATTTGCTATATGTAACAATTCCTACAATTATCGAAATAGTATGAATTTTTGGGAAATATTCACAAAGGATAAAATTGTAAAAAAATACACAGTGAAGTACGTTGTGTTAGAAGTCTGTATATAAAATTTTGTAATTTTATGACCTTATTTGCTATATTTAAAATTTTGAATAAATTTAATATCAAATTATGAATTTAGGTAGTGATTAAACCAGCTAACCATCCCGTGGGTGGGCGGCAGGTACCTGCCATCCGGTGGGCGGGCGGCAGGCACCTACTGTCTGCTCACGGGGCGGCAGGTGCCACGCGTCATCTCCCCCCACGCTGCCGCTCGCCCACCGGACAGCAAAAACGTCATTTCTGCGAATACGCTGTGTATACCGCTCGTTTTGTAAGTACCGTCACAAACAGCGCTAAATCTGGCTTTGATTCCAAATTCTGCACAAGCCGAAATAGTGAGGGAAATCTATTGAACAATGGAGGCGGCAAACGAAGAATATATTGGACACCTGCTTGGCAGCTTCCCTTGCAGAGAACCGGTCAAGCCAAACACAACCCAGCTGCCAACTTCGGTACCTCGCTAGCCTGGTGGTCCACTCTGTTATGGCATCCTTCCCAATCACTTCTACCCCACTCCTTAGGTTCCATTTCATTTCATCTCATGAAAGATGTTGATTAATTTGCTTATTGGAACATGGAAATAGATGTAGTACTATAAGTCCAATGCTAAAGAGCTGCTGAGGTCTAGAAATTACGATAGAGATCATATATTCATATATACACAGGCCATGCAGGAGGAGAGTACAATTAATTCAGTAAACACTCTCTCGGTAATTTTTCAGATGTCGTTTTATAATGAATGCAGTTAACGTTTTACAATTTTGACTGCTAATATGTGTTGAAACTAGGACACCAGGATCCTACACATACATTTACCTGTGAACGCACACTACACAGGGATGACAAACAAACACAAAGGCATGGAGAGAATTTTTTGCCAACACGAACTCGACTTGCGTTGCTTTTCTCTTGCTCGCCTCAATCATCGCACGCCGTGCCGCCGTGCTTCAACCATGGACTTGAACGGAACCCACACATCTTTGTCGATCTTCTCCTCAGCGAAACATAGAGATAACCACCAATACCATCATGTCCTATTGGTTTGTTGATGACACAACATCGCACCACCATCGCCTAGTTGTGGCCTTACGTGCCGCCATTGCCATAGTAGCCTCGCACAGCCGGCCATCGTTGTCGGCATCACACCGACGCTTCCTCGCAATGGCATCACACCGCCACCTCAAGAACACGACCTCACACCATGGTTCATGGCCTTCACCATAAGTGTGCCATCACAACATCCTCTCACACTCGCTGCCACATCTTCATGACTGGTGATGCAACTTGCCGGTGACTTGCCACCCTTTCCTCTACTCGTGATACAGCTCAATAGTGATGGAGACTCGGGCCTCGACACACGAGGCATAAACTTGCGCATGGGTGAGCATGGGGTAATGCAGCCACACCACGGAACTCTCCTTCACTGGTGCTCTTGACGTCCTCACGTTGACGTTCATTGTGCTACCCCCACTACCCTGTGATCACACACACACCAAGTTTTGATACCAAATGTTGGAACACAACACCAGGAGAAAACTCACACATGGCACTCGATCGGGAACTCACACAATCACGAAGGAATAACACACTTATTCAAGGTGGAAGAACACAAAACAAGACCATGGTTTTGGTGCTCGGCTGCTTCTTGTGTATGGCCAGAGTTTTTTCACCATGTATATAATACTCAAACAAACATGGTACGTACATGCACAAAAGGAAAGATGCTCATACTAGGAAGGTAATCCACATACTAGGAAACTAACTAATTTTGATCCGATGCCGATTGCATTAGGATCCTAACATCCTATTACTTGGTAAGTCAATATTATTTCCAACAATATGCACAGTAGTATTTGGATTTAACATATGAAAATGATATTAATATATTTATCATAAAAATCTGATTATTTCACAAACATATAATTAGAAAAAATAATGGTCAAAGGTATTGTAGTGAAGATCGTGCCAATGTTTAAAATGATAAGTAAAAACAAAGGTATTACAATATATACACTACTACAGAGAAAGCTATACTAGACGCCTCATCACAGACAATTCCTCATAATACGTCAGTGTTGTAATTATCACCAGTGATTTCTACAAGCGTGGCTATCTATGTTACAAGCGATGGCTAGAACTGTCTGTGATACATAATTATCACAGGTGATTTGTGATTCAAACTGTCTGTGCATTATCATAGATGATTTGAATTAAAAACCGTCTACGAAGTCTGCATTTATCACAGATAATTTTTAATACGAACTATCTGTGATAATTCATAGGTACTTCCAACCACAAACCGTCTGTGATAATGGGATATGTCATAGATAGTTTTTAATCCGAACCATCTATGATAATTCACATATAGTTCTTAACAAGAACCATCTGTGATAATTACGTATCGCAAACGGTTTGTACTTGGAAGTGTTTGTGATATGTACTGCATTATTAAATACCCAACCCATCCCGATAGATACGCAATGAGGTAGGGTTTGAATGCAACTAGCTTTAGGGCGTTTGGTGAAAGCGTATCATCGATTTGCAAGTGTGCTAGTAGATCTATTTATTCTTGGAGATCTAAGATTAGTGTATGCTTCTAATTATATGCATTATAATCTAAAGAGATGATAGCTAGGTTTATATCTATATGAAAATCTAGCTTGGTAGTTTGCTTCAATTTAAAAATGGGTCTCACTACTACTAGTCTACTTCAATATATTCGTTATTGATATATATTGCTTCATAAATAGTATGTAGCTAGCTACTTTAGATGGACAATTTAAGGTGAATGATAATTATGTATAAGTGTAATGGCTAGCTAGCTATAGGAGCATTAAGCTAATTTAACACTAATTTGTTACATGCGTAGTATAGATGGATTGAAGCTAGATGTATGCTGAGAACTATACATTAATGGTATATTTGCTTTTAGAAGAGCTGCCGAGTAGGATATGTTGAAGAAGAGGATAAAATTTATGTACTGTACATGCATTGATTGCGATAATCTGAAGATATTTACCAACTTAGCGCAGATCAAAGCGCACTTAATTCAAAGGGGTTTCAAAAGGGGGTATACATGTTGGACCAATTACAGTGAAGAGCATATTATACAGGAAGGTAGTAACATCATCACATCATCTAGGGAGACAAAAATATATCGAATATGGACTGTGCTTTTGATGAAAATAGCTCACACGATGACAATCTGGATTAGATGCGACACGATGCAAAATGGAACTACAGTAAGAGAGAGTTTGGTAAATTCAAGGTCTTGATGAAGGACTTAGATAAATCTTTGTTCTCAGGCTATAAGCCGAAATACATAAGGTTGTCATCTGTGCTTGAACTACTAAAATTGAAGGCAAGCAATGATTGTTCTAACAAGAGTTTCACAACACTGTTAGGTCTCCTAGCGGACATCCTTCTGGAGGAAAATGTATTGCCTAGAATCACCTACCAAGCTAAAAAGTTTTTTTGTTCATTGGGAATAGAAGTAGAAAAAATACATACATGTCCAAATAATTGTATCATCTACCATAAAGAGTATGCAAACATGTATGTATGTTCGGTGTGCAAAGTATCTTGATAAGCATAAGAATCACTTCGATGACAGCAAGAGAACTGAGATGAAGTAAGGACCTCCTGCTAAGGTGTTGTGGTATTTGCCTGTAATTTCACATTTGAAGCGATTATTTGCGAACTGAAAGAAGGCAAGATTACTGCGTTGGCACTCGAAGGAGCGTAAGAAAGATGAAAAGCTAAGACACCCTGCTGATTCGTCCCAGTGGAGAAACTTCGATAGGAGCTTCAAAGACTTTGATGAGGAACCGAGGAATATAAGGTTTGGATTGAGTACAGATGGAATGAATCCTTTTAATAATATGAGCAGCCGATATAGCATCTGGCCCGTGAATCTATGTATGTACATCTTCCTCTTTGGCTGTGTATGAAGCGGAAATACATTTTGATATCACTACTTATCCAAGGACCGAAGCAACCTGAGAACAATATTGATATGTACCTAGCACCATTGTTAAAATATCTTGTAATACTGTGGAATGAAGGGGTACAGGAAATAGGATACGGACAAATGAGACAACTTTACTCTGCATGCCATGTTATTCTGCACCATCAATGATTTTTTTGCCCTTAGTAACTTGCCAGGGTTGAGTACAAAAGGAGCCAAAACCTATCTGTACTACTTAGATGATACTAAGAATATGTGGTTGAACAACTTGCGCAAAATTATGTATATGTGTCACTGTAAATTCCTTCCCAAGTATCACCGATGCCGCAAGATGAAAAAATAATTTGATGGAAAAAAGAAGATGACTCAGCTCCAATGCCTTTTAGCAGGAAAGAGGTCTATGATATGGTTAAGTATATTGATGTTGTGCTTGGAAAGGGATGTAAAATGAGGACCCATCAGAAGAACATATGAAAGAAGAGATCAATTTTTCGTGACTTACCTTATTGAGAGCACTTAGAAGTTTGCCACTATATCGACACCATGTACATAGACAAGAATATATGTGATAACTTGATTGGTATCTTACTGAACATTCATGACAATATAAAGAATAGTGTCAACACATGATGTGACTTGGTTGATATGAACATAAGAACTGAGTTAGCACCAAAAGAGACTAATAAAGGCCGAATGTACATTCCCTAGCTTACCACACACTATCCAAGGCTAAGAGAAATAAACTGTGCCAGAGCTTATATGGTGTGAAAGTTTCGTCCGGTTACTCCGCCAACATGAAGAAACTTGTTTCTATGAAAGATTTAAAATTAATTGGTATGAAGTCTCATGATTGTCATGTGTTGATAACATAAATGCTTTCTATTATAATTAGAAGTATTTTGGCAAACAACGTCGAATGGCAATCATGAGACTGTATTATTTATTTAACTCAATTGCTCAGAAAGTCATCAATCTCGATGAATTAGATGCTCTGCAAGCTGAGGTGATGATGACTCTATGTCATCTGGAGATGTATTTTCCTTCATCATTTTTTGATATTATGATGCATCTCGTTGTTCACCTTGTGAAAGAGATAAATATATGTGACCCTTTATTCCAACATCATATATAGCCATTCAAGAGGTACATGGAAATTCTCAATACAGAATCGATCTCAGTCGGGGGATAGCATCATCGAAGGTTATGCAACCAAAGAGGTCATTGAGTTCTGTGTCGACTACATGGCTCAGGTGGAACTGATAGGTGTGTCTCTATCTTGTCATGAGGGGTGGCAGGAGGATATCAGGACCATCGGAAGTAAAGCAATCACTCTCAATCTGGATACGTATGCTCAAGTCCATTTCACGGTCTTACAACACATGACCAAAGTGTCCTTGTACATCGACGAGCACAAAGACATGGTACGCCAAAAAATCCAAGTCGGTCAAAGGTTTGGATCACGAGAGAGCACAACCATCGGTTCAATGAATGGTTAAATGTGCGATTCACTGGGAGGTCATCAAGTGATAATATGCTACAATGGTTGGCAAAAGGACCAAAATTTATAATTATGATATAACAAAGATACGACATAAATTGATACACATTTTATACAATACCTTAGGATAGGAAGAGCACAGTCCAGAACAGCGGTGTCCGCATAGATGCGTTTCATGAATAGTTCAATACTGCTGGGAGCTCGAACAGGTTGAGCTCCTACCCTGGGTTCATAGAAGAGATTTGGGAGCTCGACTATGTACTTTTCAATATCTCTCTATTTTGGTGTTGTTAGATCCAACTTCCATAGGGTGTGAAGGTCGATAAGTGCGGATAGACCTCGAACGTGTCAGATACAAAGATGAATAATTTGTACTCACTAATCAAGTTGCTCTTTATGTAACAGACTCGGCAAATAAGAATCATCACGTAGTTCTTCATGAAAAAAGAAAGACTATCGGAGTTAAAAATATTGTGGATGAGGAAGAGTATAATCAATTTGATGGGTTGCCTCCATTTAGAGATGACATCAGGCCCGAGGAAGAACCTAATGAGGAAGCTAACTATATGTGTGTCAATCATCATGAAGGGCTATTTTTTTAAGGAAATAACCAGGTGGAATTATGAAACTTGGCATGTACATCTATTTCTAAATTATTTATGTTAAGAATACTCTCTAACTTATGCTTGCTTACTTTTCTAATGTGTTTGTATTTCTATTGTACTTCATTCTATAAAAGAATACCTTATCTTTCTTATGATATATTGAAAGATATATTTATTCATGGATGATTCAGTAGTATGTATTATTGTGTGATAGTTCAGTACACAGACAACCTAGTTCTGTTGAAATATCTATCTATTGAAGCATACAATATAGCATATCACAGACAGTTTTATCAAAGAACCGTCCGAGATATCCATATAACATCATAGATAGTTTGTTGCTAGAACCATCTGTGATATAAATTCAAGCAGTTCTTATAAAGAATAGTTTGTGATATGATCATATTATAGACGGTTGTTTCCTAGAACCATCTGTGATAATGTTCTCCTATATATACGCACTTAGCATGAAAACCTAACTCACTACGCACACTTAGGTTTTCCTTTTCCTAGCACGACGTAGCTTCCTCACTCACCACCTGAGCGCCCTTGACCTCGTCCTCCTTTGTATCACCTTGGATTCTGCCTTGGGTACACAAGGTTTTGCCTTCATCTTGTAATGCTGCATTATCTTATCCTCAATCTAATTCCAGCTGAGCCATCTATGTATACACAGCCATCTATTGATTTCCATATCTATTATATATTTAATCGAATCAACAAAATAGGGCAAATCTGTAAATTTGTATCTAGCATATATGATGTCGAATTTATACAAGATATGCTAACTTTTGACTGGATGAGATATGATAGCCAAATTTCTCATTTGTTCATTGATCTCATATCTTAGGTATATCATCATTATTGATGCATTTTATAGTATAAATATGTGTATTGTAGCTTCATCTCCCTCAACAACTTTATGAACTGCTAACTCTAGATCAAAGGTTTGCAATGTCGACCCCTAAGGTTGGAAATGATCATAAAGGGACTTGTGAGGAGGTCATAATAGGTGCTTCTCCCCCATGTTCTCGTTGTGGATGATACTCTTCTTGATCACCTTATTGTTTCTAGGGTCTTACAATGCTCCAACATTCGAGGTGTGATGGCTTATAAATTTTCTCTTTTCTTGTACAAGCAAATCTTTCATATAATAGCGATTTAAGATGAATATAATGAGCACTTTGTTCTTACATAAAGTTATGAGTAGAGAATTACATACTAAAATTTGTAAGGAAGCATATTAGTTTTCATCAAGTTTTCTTTGTGGTTTGAATCAGCCAAAACTTGAATTAAAGTAAGTAAACTATTTATGTAACAAACTACATGTAATAAAAAATTCTATCCTACTATCCATTCTTTTCCGATGTTGCCACTTAAGTGTTTCCTTGCTTGATGTATGCAATGACTGCAAACTTAAGTGAGATGGCATTCGCATAGTCTTCATCACCGTCATCGATGTCGCCGAATACGTCTAGCACTTCGATGAACAAGGAACAGAAGTGACATAGTAGAGGAATATCGAAAAGGCCTGAGGACCAAATAACCATCATGGAGGTCACTCCCGTTGGGGTCCCTCTGCATCCCAAGAAAGCAGTTATAGCATTTCGGACCACCTGCGCGATAGTTGCAAGGGAACGGTCCCCATCACTGCACCAAGCTAGAAGTTTTTGACAAGAAAAGAGAAAGAGCAGCTATGGGTTGTGATAGACCATGTGGAGGTGATCCCGTGTGTGTGATGAGTAATTGACATCTGTTTTAGGAAAGTCGAGTTTGGTTTGTGTGGTTTGGACCATGTCGTTGCTCGGTGTAATTGGTTTCGGTCGGACTTGGTCAAACTTGGTCGAAGTGCCTAGGATGCTTATTCTCTTGATTCGACAGGTTTTGGATGTTTCATGCTTAAGTTTACTCTTAATGCTATTGATGATTACATTATATCGAGCGGTGCTATGTGATGTGTTTCTTGTCTGTGATGGCTGCAGGACATCGAGGCGGAGTCGTGGCGAGGCATGGGGTGACCGGACTAGGCGCAGGCGGTGCCGAGGTCAGAGCGGTCAAGGTGTGCCGAAGACGACGAGGACTCGAGGTGGTTGCGAGGCTTGGACGGCAAGAAGTGCGGAAGCTTCCCGGAAGGTGCAGAAGGGGCGTTTTGGTGAATACACAAGCTGCACTAAAGGAAGTGGATTTGGTTAGAGATTAGTGGGTAAAGCGCAAAAGCTTAATGGGCAAAGGAAATGTGAACCCATTATGCAAAGGGTATAAATAGATGGTTGTCTCCTGCATGGAGTATGTCTTGAGTGAGAGGAGGGTTTTCAGTGCTTTGGCTCCCTTGGTAGTTGAAAAAGCTTGTATGGCTTGTGAGAAGGGTTAAAGGCTCTTTTTCTTTAGTGCTTTAGTTGTTGGGGGAGTTGTTGGTAGAGATGGGAGCAGTCTGTTGCTCGTTGTCTCTTCGTGCATGTGTTTAGGTGATGGTATGAGTACTTGATTCTTCTTGAGTTTGTGTTCATGATGTTAGAGATGGCTGTGAACAATCCTTTGTAAGCATTCATGTCTCCGTATCGATTTCAATATGAGAACCTTGTGCTTTGGATTGCTCTTCTATGTTGAATGTCTTCTATTCTTATTTCTATTTTCCTTGCTCGTGAGTTAAATCCTTGAATCATTTGCTGGTTCTTGATCTCTCTGTACTGGGAAAATACTCAAGGTCCCTTGGGCATCCCATTTTCAAGAACAAATTGAGGATTCAATGTCCTTTGTGATTTCTAGATTCTTCGTCATGTGCTCCTCTGCTCTTTGAGTCCTAGGGTTTTTATGCAGTGGTTGATGGAATCTTTTGATTTCCTTTGGGAGATGGCTTGAGATTTTTGCTTGTGAGTCCTGAGTTCATTACTAATCTGTTTGCAAAAGATCTTGAGCAAAGGATGGATGAATCATAAGCAATCTGAATTTTTCCTCTCTCTCACCATCCTATTTTTAGATTTTAGGGAAATTCCTTAATTCTTGGCTTTGAGATGGATTCTCTAGGTTCCCTATGCTCCTCTGGTTATTTAGGATGTTATCTCTCTGTTCTGGCTGAGAAATCCAGAGGAAACCTCTAATTTTCTTGCTATGTGGAGTTTTGATCTTGCTATCTGAAAATTTCAGTTTTACTGCGCTCTGAAATCGACAGGCGGTCAGACCGGCTATCAGAGGGCGGTCAGACCGCCCCCGAGTGGTCAGACCGGCTCAGGCCAGGCGATCAGACCGGCCAAGGCCGAGCGGTCAGACCGGCCCAGCCAGAGCGGTCTGACCGGCCCCTCCTTGCAGGCTATGCTGCTTTTTGGTTTTTCTCGGTTGTGCTTTCCAGGTTTTCATCTCAATGCCTTGTTTCGCTGTTCTTCATGTCTTTCCAGTAAGCACACGACTTTGCATATGATCTTCTTTTCATAGCTCCTAATGGCTATTGGAAAGAATTTGGTTGTGAGCACACAACTTTGCATAGTTGAGGTTACCTTGAGTATTTGATGCCCTCTTCATAGCTCTGTAACTACAGGAGAGGAAACTCATTTGTGGATTTTTTTTTTGGGGGATAATTTTAGAAGCAACATTCACCCCCCCCCCTCTGTTGCTGATTTCGATCCAACAGGTTGAAATTTCAAGGTCATTCTAAATCTCAGCAGAATTCCAGGGACTTGTGCGATGGTAGCCATTCCTCATGATGGAAAAAGCATAGAAGACCTCACGATGCATCAACGAAAATGCATCCTACATCAAGGATTACGTCACAATAGGACTGCTTGCTCATAATGACAAAGAGTACATACTTGTACCCTATAACCAGCGGTACTTCACTCATTATTATATTCATTGATTTGTACTTCATATGCAACATGAACTTAGTTTTAAGGACTATGACGGCATACATGTGTAGGTCACTGGATTCTAATTGTCATTGTACCAAAGTGAAATAAGGTAATATACAATGATTCTCTAATCAAGAGCAAGCATGACTTCACACTTGTGTAACAATTAATCGACAGGTAAACTCATTTAATCCATAAATAACTTTATGTACCCTTCATTTGCAATAGCTGAGGCTAACTTTTTCGAATCGTATAGGTCGTTCGCCGCGTACATTGCCAAAGGAGGGAGACACATGAAAGGGAATGCCACACTGTGACATGTGACGTAATTTTCGGTAACCGCTAGTACACAATAATCCTATATCACACTTTGTAATTAATGATGCCTCTCAAGCTGAACAAATCTATGTATGTAATTCTATTTTTGCAGTGCCACCGTGTAACACCCCAGTCATGCCATGACCCGGAATGCTACCAATCTAAAAGTAAAACAAGGATAAACTAACTATGCCATACAAAATTTGGCAGAACCTCCCCTGTATTGTAGTTCAAGACAGAGGTCGCAACAAGCATAAATAGAAGAAATGAATAACATCAAGAATATAAGAAAATCTAAGCAAAATGGTTTAAATTTACTAAAGCATTCATAGATATAATAATTAAATAAAGAATGGAAGCATCATAAAAGAATTCTAATCCTTTATTACAATTTAAATCCGACAATCAATAATCATCTACTACTTAAGTAATTCAAGCAAATAGCATTTTATGTTCTCCCCTCTTCCATTGTGGATAGATCGTGCAACGTGCAATAATACTAATCTGTCATTTTCCCCATGCATGCCGATCACATAAAGGTACCTAAAACAAACACAACAACAGCAAGAGTGAGTCCAACGACTCAGCAAATATAATAGATAGTTGTAACATCCGGAAAAAGGTAAATAGTAAATTATGGAGTTTTTGGATTATTTTATTTGCTTTTTATTTGAATTTGGAGTTTATTGGCTTTTTGTAAATGAAAATGAATTTCAAAACTAAAAAGAGGGAAGAAATCAACACATAAAAATAACAAAACATGAGCATCAAATAAAGAATCTGAAAAGATGATCTACAAAATAATAAAGGAAAAAGGGTAAATAAGCATGAAGTATCTTCCCTAGAAATTTTGGTAAGCAAAATAAAAATGTTAAGAAATACAAATTCATGTGTATGTATATGTATGCATACAACTATGTATAGCAAGGGAATCAAATAAATTAAATACCAACCATAGCTGAAAATAATTTTGATAAGTCCAGAAGGTCCTCATGAGCTTCTATGAATTTTTCTGAAATTTTTGGAACTGATCTCATATTTTTCTGAGGATTATTCAATTATCTGGGCATTTCTGAAAATCCTTAAAAACAAAAAGGAGAAAAACTCTCTCGAGCCGCCACCTGGACGGCCCCGATGCGCGACACCTAGCCGCCTGCGCCCATCCACCGCTCGCGCTGCTCCGCCTCTGCCAGTGGACCCGCGCCCCGACCGCGTCCCTCCTCCCGCTGCCGCGTGGACCGCGCGGTCGCTCGCGTTGCCTCGGCCGCGCTGCGCTGGGCCGCGCGTGCCTCGCTGCCTCGCGGCCCCCACGCGCCGCCGCTCTCTCTCACTGGTGGTGCCCGCCTCCAACCGCGCTTTTCTCTTGTCGGTGGACCCCCGCTCGCTCTCTTCTTCCCCGGCTTCTTCTTCCTCCACGCGCCCGCAGCGCCGAGCCGCCTCGCCGCTGCTCCTCGCGCTAGCCACAGCCAATCCTCCTCTCTCTCTCATACTCGCGGCAAATTCAAAGCACCCCTGTGCTCTCTCTCCCGCGAGATCTCGGCAAGATTTGGTTCGCCTCCCCTCGTCGGCGTGAGCAGAGCGGAGGTCGCCGACGTTTCGCCACGCGCCCCCTCTTCCCGGCTATAAAAGCCGTGTCTGCGAGCTTCAAACGCGCCGCATTACCCTCTACTTTCCTCCCCTGGCCGCAATTTAGCCGTAGCACCCCGAATCGCCGTCGGCTCCCCCTTCTTCTCCAATTCCGGCGCCACCCTCCCCGCCGATTCCGGCCGCCTCCGAAGCCAGCCCAAGCTCCTGGAGCTTCGCGGGAGCGCGGTGAAGCTGACGCCGGTCTCCCCCGCACCTCCCGGAGCCCGTAGCCCGCTGTCGCCGGAGCACCGCCCGAGCCTCCGCTGCCGCGCCGCCAACCTTCTCCGCCACCGCCGACCCCGTGTCGGCACCGAAGACTCCGTCGCCGGGATTATATTCCACGCACGACCCGACCCATCCGCCACCACTGCCAGCCGCGCCGCCGCTTCCTCTTCCTATGCCGGCCGCCTCCGAGAGCCACCTCAAACGGGTGAGTTACCCTTATGGGGTAGGCAAAGCCTCCCCGCCCACTTGGTTACCAGCGTCAGTCTCTTCTCCCTCTCTGCTCCCGCGTCGCGCGTTCGAGTCCGACTCCGCGCGTGCGGTTGAGCAATTCTTTTGATTTTTCCCTCGGGCTGACAAGTGGGCCCCGCCTGTCGGCCTGTGCAGCTGGAGCAGCCGCTGACCGTTGGGCCCCATCGGTCAGTGACACATCCGCACAGAGCCCCTGCTGACAGATGGACCCCATGAACAGTACTGACCCACTCACAATGGCAAGCAAGAAAATAAATTAAAATAAAAAGAAACTGACATGTGGAACCCACTGTCAGAAATTTAATAATTTTTGGAATTTGCTGAACTAAGAACTTCAAATAATCATAACTTTCTCATTTTAACTCCAAATTGAGTGGGACAAATTTCTAAATTCATCTAAAATCAAAATCTATCCAATGGAACTGAAATCATAATTTTTAGAGTTCATTTGGATTTTTGGTGTTATTTGGTTTGATTCGCCGCTTTTCTTTTTGTACGAATTTTGGGCGTACGCTAAAATAGCTTACGAGGCTCAAGAGGAAGAGATCGAGGCCGCAGCACTAGAAGCCCCGGACAATCAAGCACCCGACCACTGTGACGAAGGCGAGTCAATACTTTGATCATGTTGAACCTACATTTCTGCAAATTACTTTGTTTTAAATTAACAAATTGCATTGCTGTTATTTTATGCAAATGCATGCTAAATTTGATATTCTAGTTATATGCCGTTGTTTACCTTGAATAATATTACCCCTCCTTTGAGTATTTGAATGTGTGAACCTTGTCGCCTAGCAAAAATATAATAGTAACATTTCAAAATAAGTCCGTAACCATATGCCATGCTTAGCATTGAATAGGAATCGGGGCAAGAAATTGCCCGAGCATCACATTTATTCATGAGAAAATTTGTTCGGGCATCATGGTGGTAATGACCGATAAATGATGGATATGACTATCGTATGTTTCCAAAACCCCAACATGCTTTAAAATCTGGCGGATGGGTTCGATGGTGTGAGAGTGTGGTGCGGTGGATGCACAGTGTGGTGCGATGGAGGCACAAAGTGGATTAGTGGTAGACCGCCTGGATACCAATAAGGACCGAATCTTGTCATGTCAACCTGTACGATAAGACAACCACAAGTCTGTAAATTACAACTTGGCTTAGTAGAATTACCGACCACGAAAGTCATCCTTCCAGAGGCGGTGTGAGGATGTGCAAGCGGCGATGCAGGTGACGGCTTGAATGGGACACCGGTGGGGTGAAGTTCTGCGTGGCGGGCTAGCGGGGGTGGGGAGCCACTGCTAGACGCTCGTAAGGAGAACATCCCGCACAACGATGGGACCCATCGCAGTGGGAACGACCCATAGGGTGAAATGATGGAAGGGGCGAGGTACTTTGAACAGTTCTTGTGATGGTCCGCTCAACCACATGACTAAGGAATCGTGTGGGGCAATGAGTTGATTGTCTCTTGTGGTGAAAGTGTACAAACTCGCAGAGTCAAAACTATTCGAATAGCCGTGCCTACGGTCAAGGGCGCATATGGGAACTTAACCGATATAGTTCTATTTCAAAATGCTTTGTGGATGGGAATGGAAAAGTGGAGGCGATGTGAGGCCCTAGTTTGGAATTGTCCTGGTGTTGTCCTAGTGGTAAGTTGCGGCTATAACGTGAAGAAATTGCTATATGGTGCGGATGCCATGTAATGGTGGATGGAATCAATCACTATTATTACTGCATTCAACATATACGTGTGTTCAAAATGCTAGGTCTTAGGAATTTTTATATAATTGTATTCAAAAGCACTCTTCGCAAAAATAAAATAAACTCGAGCCATCCTTTGATTAGCCATACATGTTATATAACGCATTCGTGTGTTGGCTCGTGAGCACGGGTCGAGTGCTCATGCTCGCTTTGCGACAAATTCGAAGCGGAATCGATCAACTGCGCTTCAACAATACTTTTGGATCACGATGACGAAGAAGATGAAGATGTCAAGGGCTAGGTCGCGAACCTCCAGTTGGCTGCCTGTGGGCATGTCCTGAAGGTCCCACCTGTGTGCTTCGTTCTTCCGCCGCAATTTATTGATTTCGCCTAATCGCCCATGAAGTAAGTCTCTCGTTATATTTACGCTTCCGCATGATATGTATTTTGATATTCAGAATCAGAATCGTGTGCGCTATCTACTGATCCAGGGAATAGTGCAGTTAAACACAGTAGATTCCGGATTATAAAATCTGGGTCTGACAGGCATGGTATCAGAGCATATCGACTGCAGGTCGTGACCTAGTTAGCCTGGTCGTTAGTCCATAACTAGAATTATTTTCTCAGTATCTATTTTCACAAAACTAAGTGGTATTGCTCAATCTCAACTCTCTTAGATAATCCCCCTCATCTATATGCTGCCCTGACCATTTATACTGAGGCTCTCTTACCCGAATTCAAAATAATAATATAAAAGTGAGTGTTGATAACAATCAAATTACCCCAAAATCTTCCCTCCTCTGTCTATTGATTCCAAAGGAAAATTTCAATCCTCTTCTCGTACTTTTACATCAAAAATTTAGGGTTAAGAACGTTGCAGATGGTCATGAAGATAAGGTAGTCTCGTTCTAAACGGACTATGCAGACAAACCCTGTACCGTCTCGTGTGTGCTCCCCAAGTAGACGATGTATTGTTACAAGGTTTTGTTTGACCCTGTGCACTGCCTTCTTGTCCTCGGGCGCCCTATTTCGCGGTCACAGGAAAAGATTGTTTTAAAAAGAACTTGCAAGATTTGTGTGCCACCCCAGCTTCTCGGGTGTGCTCTTTTAAAATTTAGGATGGGTTTGGATTACCTTATCCCCACGACTCAATCCTCACCTCATGCTATTCCCTCTCACCTCTTGCTGAAAACCCCATCGGAAGCAAGGAGCTACATAGCCAAATCAAGGCAATCAAAGATGAGTGAAGAGTTCATGACTTTCCAACTAAAAGCCTCAGCCGACACCTGGACCAAGACTCGAGACTCTGCCATGCTAACATTCTCTCCTTACCACCCAGAGGAACCATAGATCAAACCGCCGCTAAATAAACACTATAACAAGGAACGCGTCGATGACATGAAGAAGAAAGACATTGTGCATAATAATGCTCCGTGAACTACTCCAACTGCCAAGACGACCATCAACCTGGCGAATATCCTATAAGCAAGGCCACATGTTCCCTCTGTGAAAGACAAGACCACCAACCTGAAGATCGCTTCTAGAACCTATTACTGACCAAGCAGCTGAAGTACCACGGATGAGTCTGCACATCACCACAAGACCCATCATACCTGGAGTTAGAAGAGATAAATAATGACTAGTGATACCCATTTTAAGGGGGGTAGCACTAAGATACAAAATGTCGAAGAACTACCATGATGCATGTGTTGGAGGTGCGATAACCAAGACTCAGAGCTAATTGAACCGGTACAAGAAGACTTGCAAGACCAGAAGCCTTACAGTGATAAGGATAAAAGACCACCACATAGATATATCCATAGTTATCTCTGCAACCCTAAGGTCCTCTACCCCTAGGACACAGACAATTGCTACCCACCTATCAACATGAAATTCTACAACCGTATGTCCAATAGATAATGCAACTACTCTATTCTGTGATGACGTGAAGGCAACACTGCTGAAGGGCAAGTACTTGGAAGACTACGACCTATCCAGGAAAACAAGGTTTCTCTCTTTCCTTTGACCTCTCCGAGTTCTAACCCCCATTGTGCAGATTTTCCTCTCTCTGTGGAGCTAAAGGACTATACGTCGGGCAACACCCCAAAACCCATTGCTAACCAATATAACCCACCTCCAATCTTTCTGCTCTACCGGAATCTCGGGGTCGAGATTCTTTTTAAGGGGGGTAGATTTGTAACATCCGGAAAAAGGTAAATAGTAAATTATGGAGTTTTTGGATTATTTTATTTGCTTTTTATTTGAATTTGGAGTTTATTGGCTTTTTGTAAATGAAAATGAATTTCAAAACTAAAAAGAGGAAGAAATCAACACATAAAAATAACAAAACATGAGCATCAAATAAAGAATCAAAAGATGATCTACAAAATAATAAAGGAAAAGGGTAAATAAGCATGAAGTATCATCCCTAGAAATTTTGGTAAGCAAAATAAAAATGTTAAGAAATACAAATTCATGTGTATGTATATGTATGCATACAACTATGTATAGCAAGGGAATCAAATAAATTAAATACCAACCATAGCTGAAAATAATTTTGATAAGTCCAGAAGGTCCTCATGAGCTTCTATGAATTTTTCTGAAATTTTTGGAACTGATCTCATATTTTTCTGAGGATTATTCAATTGTCTGGGCATTTCTGAAAATCCTTAAAAACAAAAAGGAGAAAAACTCTCTCGAGCCGCCACCTGGACGGCCCCGATGCGCGACACCTAGCCGCCTGCGCCCATCCACCGCTCGCGCTGCTCCGCCTCTGCCAGTGGACCCGCGCCCCGACCGCGTCCCTCCTCCCGCTGCCGCGTGGACGCTGCGATCGCTCGCGTTGCCTCGGCCGCGCTGCGCCGTGGGCGGCGCCGTGCCTCGCGCCTCGCAGCCCCACGCGCGCCGCTCTCCCTCGCCGGCTGGTGGCCCGCCTCAACCGCGCCTCTTTCTCGGTCGGTGGACCCCGCCGCTCTCTTCTTCCCGGCTTCTTCTTCCTCCACGCGCCGCATGGCTGCCGCCTTCGCCTCTGCTCTCCCTCGCGCTAGCCGCAGCCAATCCTCCCTCTCTCTCATACCTCGCGGCAAATTCAAAGCACCTGTGCTCTCTCCCGCGAGATCTCGGCAGATTTGGTTCGCCTCCTCGTCGGCGTGAGCGAGCGGAGGTCACCGACGCCGCCACGCGCCCCTCTTCCGGCTATAAAGCCGTGTGCGAGCTTCAAACGCGCGCATTACCCTCTACTTTCCTCCCCTGGCCGCAATTTAGCCGTAGCACCCCGAATCGCCGTCGGCTCCCCCTTCTTCTCCAATTCCGGCGCCACCCTCCCCGCCGATTCCGGCCGCCTCCGAAGCCAGCCCAAGCTCCTGGAGCTTCGCGGGAGCGCGGTGAAGCTGACGCCGGTCTCCCGCACCTCCGGAGCCGTGCCCCCGTCGCCGAGCACCGCCCGAGCCTCCGCCGTCGCACGCTGCCAACCTTCTCCGGCCACCGTCGACCCCGGCCGTCGGCACCAGAAGACTCCCCGTCGCTCGGGGATTATATTCCACGCACGACCCGGACCCATCCGGCCACCACTCGCCGCCGGCGCCGTCGCCTTCCTCTTCCTATGCCGGCCGCCTCCGAGAGCCACCTCAAATGGGTGAGTTACCCTTATGGGGTAGGCAAAGCCTCCCCGCCCACTTGGTTACCAGCGTCAGTCTCTTCTCCCTCTCTCTCGCGTCGCTGCTCGAGTCCGACTCGCGGCGTGCGGTTGAGCAATTCTTTTGATTTTCCCTGGTGACAAGTGGGCCCGCTGTCGCTTTGTCTGGGAAGAGCGGCCGTGGCCGTTGGGCCCCATCGGTCAGTGACACATCCGCACAGAGCCCCTGCTGACAGATGGACCCCATGAACAGTACCTGGACCCACTCGTCAGCGGCACAGCAAGAAAATAAATTAAAATAAAAAGAAACTGACATGTGGAACCCACTGTCAGAAATTTAATAATTTTTGGAATTTGCTGAACTAAGAACTTCAAATAATCATAACTTTCTCATTTTAACTCCAAATTGAGTGGGACAAATTTCTAAATTCATCTAAAATCAAAATCTATCCAATGGAACTGAAATCATAATTTTTAGAGTTCATTTGGATTTTTGGTGTTATTTGGTTTGATTCGCCGCTTTTCTTTTTGTACGAATTTTGGGCGTACGCTAAAATAGCTTACGAGGCTCAAGAGGAAGAGATCGAGGCCGCAGCACTAGAAGCCCCGGACAATCAAGCACCCGACCACTGTGACGAAGGCGAGTCAATACTTTGATCATGTTGAACCTACATTTCTGCAAATTACTTTGTTTTAAATTAACAAATTGCATTGCTGTTATTTTATGCAAATGCATGCTAAATTTGATATTCTAGTTATATGCCGTTGTTTACCTTGAATAATATTACCCCCTCCTTTGAGTATTTGAATGTGTGAACCTTGTCGCCCTAGCAAAAATATAATAGTAACATTTCGAAAATAAGTCCGTAACCATATGCCATGCTTAGCATTGAATAGGAATCCGGGGCAAGAAATTGCCCCGAGCATCACATTTATTCATGAGAAAATTTGTCCGGGCAGTCATGGTGGTAATGACTGATAAATGATGGATATTACTATCGTATGTTTCCAAAAACCCCAACATGCTTTAAAATCTGGGCGGATGGGTTCGATGGTGTGAGAGTGTGGTGCGGTGGATGCACAGTGTGGTGCGATGGAGGCACAAAGTGGATTAGTGGTAGACCGCCGGATACCAATAAGGACCGAATCTTGTCATGTCAACCGTGTATGCGACAAGACAACCACAAGTCTGTAAATTACAACTTGGCTTAGTAGAATTACCGACCACGAAAGTCATCCTTCCAGAGGCGGTGTGAGGATGTGCAAGCGGCGATCAGTGTGACGGCTTGAATGGGACACCGGTGGGGTGAAGTTCTGCGTGGCGGGCTAGCGAGGGTGGGGAGCCAGCCGCTAGACGCTCGAAGGAGAACATCCCGCACAACGTATGGGACCCATCGCAAGTGGGAACGACCCATAGGGTGAAATGATGGAAGGGGCGAGGTACTTTGAACAGTTCTTGTGATGGTCCGCTCAACCACATGACTAAGGAATCGTGTGGGGCAATGAGTTGATTGTCTCTTGTGGTGAAAGTGTACAAACTCGCAGAGTCAAAACTATTCGAATAGCCGTGCCCACGGTCAAGAGCGAATATGGAACTTAACCGGATATAGTTCTATTTCAAAATGCTTTGTGGATGGGAATGGAAAAGTGGAGGCGCAGTGAGGCCCTAGTTTGGAATTGTCCCGGTGTCGTCAGCATGGTAAGTTAAGCGGCTATAACGTCAAGAAATTGCTATATGGTGCAGATGCCATGTAATGGTGGATGGAATCAATCACTATTATTATTGCATTCAACATATACGTGTGTTCAAAATGCTAGGTCTTAGGAATTTTTATATAATTGTATTCAAAAGCACTCTTCGCAAAAATAAAATAAACTGAGCCATCCTTTGATTAGCCATACATGTTATATAATTGCATTCGTGTGTTGGCTCGCCGAGCACGGGTCGGAGTGCTCATGCTCGCTTTGCGACAAATTCGAAGCGGGAATCGATCACTGCGCTTCAACAATACTTTTGGATCACGATGACGAAGAAGATGAAGATGTCAAGGGCTAGGTCGCGAACCTCCGGTTGGTGCTGTGGGCATGTCTGAAGGTCCCACCGTGTGCTTCGCTCTTCTTCCGCTGCAATTTATTGATTTCGCCTAATCGGCCCATGAAGTAAGTCTACTATTATATTTACGCTTCGCATGATATGTATTTTGATATTCAGAATCAGAATCGTAATGCGCTATCTACCGATCCAGAATAGTGCAGTTAAACACAGTAGATTCCGGATTATAAAATCTGGGTCTGACAATAGTAACAAGTACATTTATCAACATCACTTCACAAATCCATCCATCAACCATATAAATAAGCCATGCTATGCAAGATGATCAAAAATCTCTTTATCTTTTTATCTTTTGCATTTTACCGGTAATGCAAAGTGTGAATCCGTCGATGCACACCCATGCCTGTACCACCAGGTACAGGGACCAATTGCCCATACTCCACAAGTATGGGGACCTTTAGCCCGTCATGTCATCAACATGACGGGGACCTCGTCGCTTAGTCATCTCGTGACCAAGACTTCAATAGATCAACATGATGCATATGAGTGAATGTCTCAATAAAATAAATCTTGCATTCACACTATCCATGCACCAGAAATACTCATGAACACTGTAAATTGCAATCACCCATAAACAGTACCAATACATCCTTGCCACAACCATGAACACATATATTCATATTATAGATCAAACATCGACATTCCACACTATCAATTTTAAACCATCATTATACTTGCCTTAACCGCGAGAAAACGAGGGACGTGCAGAAGGTGATGCGCCTGGGATCCGTCCTCCACCTAAATAATAATTATAATATTTGCTAAGATAATAGTAGTAGACCTTTGCCCAAATAAAACAATCACGAACTAGTAAATTCGTCTAACTTGGTTCCAATTCCCAAATCCTACAAGTCATCCCGCCCCCCTCTGTGGATTCAAAAATTCATATCTATTGGTACAGGAGTTCGAATAGGGTGTTCTTAGACTTTCTAGAAAGATAATTAAATTATCTAAGTAAACCTAGTTGGTGAGCCTCCCTGATTCGGCCATATTCTACCCGCACCATCTAATTTTCTAAAACATCAATTTCACGTCGGGTTCTCTGGACAGAGCACTAAAAATGCCATAACTTCCAGCCCGAGTGTCCGAATCATGATTTCTTGACCTTCCTGGAAATCTAAGACAATTATATACAACTTTCATAATATGGAGATCCTCTGATTCTCCCATTTTCTAATCGCCCAATTCAATCTACCAAAATCTGACAGAAATCTCCCGATCTGCAGAACAGTCTTACAAGAAAAATCATAACTTCTGCTACAAAGGTCCGATTGACACTTCTAGCACTTCATGGAAATATAATGACGTCCTCTACAACTCTATAGGAGAAGTCCATATCTGAATCCCCACGAAACTACCCCAAAACAGCCGTCCAACAAAATCTGTCCCAGCAGTTCAGAATACCGACCTTGCAACAACTAGTAAAAATGCATCTAATTGGGGAACAACGGAGATTACCCTTGACGAACCGATGTAGATTATGATGAACACCCTACGAACTCCTCTTCTCCTTTTTCCCCTTTTTCCCTTCCTCTTCCCTTCCTCCGGATCCAATTGCCTCGTTGCGGTTGATCTCCCTCCTCCGTTCGACCGGCAGCCAAAGGAAGACCTTTTCCACCGGTAGAAGGGCTTCAATGGGGAGGGGAAGGGGGAGGAGCTGCTGGAGGGGCGTACAAGGGGGCAGGGAGGGGCGGCTAGGGTTGGAGGAGGGTGGCGCCTCCCCCTCTAGGCCGGATTTCCCCTGTGCCAAGGCCCAGGCCCAGGTTGCCCGGAAAATTCAAAAAAACCCCCAAAAACTCGTTATTTCATTCTTTCCTTTAAGGTCCCTCTCTCCAAACAAACAATTATTAATCGATAGACTTTTGGGATATTACACACCGGTAGCTATAGGACAACATATGTAGATTCTATGTTTGCCACCATATGCAAGAAATCATAGGTAGGCCTAAGGATCCAGAGGTTTATCAATTTCACAATAATTATTTTCTACTTATCAATTATATGTATATGTATATGTATATGTATATGTATATGTATATGTATATGTATATGTATATGTATATGTATATGTATATGTATATGTATATGTATATATGAGTGCTTACGACTTTACTATTACTAGCGACAGGACATCAACATCCCTTTAAGTATAGTCCAAATGAATGGACTCTCCGAAATTATAGGATAACTCACCATCTTCTTAATGACGGAGGTCATTAAACCAAAAGGAGAGTTTCACATGCCCAAGACTGAATAAAATTTTTAATGACAACAATGTTTTCTTACTATATCTGTAAACTTGTTGTAAAACATTATGACAATTCAATTATAATCAATCTGTAAATTTTTTATCTGTGATATATATGTGTGTGTGTATCTATGATATATCTTTATATTTGTGTATTTGCTTGTATTTGTTATCTGCATATTGTTTCAGACGGCGCGGCTAGTATTTCCTGATACTTACGGAAAAACAGAAAATTTTCTACATATAGAGTGAACTATCACAGATGGTTTTATGGTATAAACTATTTGTGAACGCCTACTATCACAAACGGTTCTATGCACCAACCGTTTGTGATATGTAGCTCATCATAGATGGTTGGTAAACAAAACTGTGATAAGAGTTTTAAAACCGTCTGTGATAGCCCTATGTGTGATGGGCCAAGAATTAAAGACAGAAATATGCATGTATAGTATAAGAGGTATATACTAGTAATGTTTGGCTGTGTGCACAGTGAGGTGGAATTGGCTGGACCATCAATCCAGCCAGCCCAAACATTTGGTCATCTCCTAATCCACAGGCATGAATGAAATGCATGTGAGAGCTCTATGCACCCATGTATGTCAATCAAATGCCATTGGCATTAGCTAGGTGGCCGCGCCAATGCAAGGCGGCTATAAATATTTGAGCACTGTGATCTACCTAGCTAGGGCTCTCGATCTCTTCCTGCGGTACTCATCAATCCAAGATATATATATATATACACACACTCCATCCATCTAGCTAATTAAGCTATTACTCCTCTTGCATCCTTCAATCTTTCAGAGGCAAAGAGAAGAGGAGGGGGAGGACAGGTGATGATGAAGAGGCTGGTGATCCTGAGGCGGTGCCAGCCGCAGCCGCCGCCGGCTGCCATGGAGTTCGGCGGGTGCTGCGGCGGCGTGCGGTACGGAGAGTGCCGGCGGAACCACGCGGCGAGCATGGGCGGGTACGCGGTGGACGGGTGCCTGGAGTTTTTGGCCGAGGGCGAGGAGGGCACCAGCGGCGCGCTCCGCTGCGCCGCTTGCGGCTGCCACCGCAGCTTCCACCGCCGGGTGGTGGTGCAGCACTCCTGCTGCTACGACGCAGCCAGCGGGTGGGACTGCTCGCCGGAGTCCACGGCCTCCAGCACCACGGCCAACTAGTAAGTCAGCTGGGAAGAAAGATCACGCCGGCCGGCCATATCATGATTCACGCATCGATCTCATCAGGTGTTCAAGTGATCCATCCATGCAACTCGTATCCTGATCTTGTATGCTTAATTTATTTGTTACTAGTTATCATCTTGTTCTTCTCGGACTAGCTAGCTAGTGCGTGCCTCGTGCTTGCTTTCTTTCTCTTAGTATATTGTACGTATCATCCATTCACACGCTCTCTGTGTCGATCTGTATGCTCCCTTTTTGCATGAGATTTTATTGTGTTTCCGTGCTTTCTCGCCGAGATCTGCAGGAGATCGAAGCTTAATTGGTCTAGAAACTGCATCTTTCTAGTCTTATCTTCTGCCTAATTGCCAGCATTTTGACGCATGTCTTCCAAATTCACAAAGGGAAACCAATAAATTTCAGTAGCCAAAAACCTGCTTCTATTGATATTTTCAGTTGGATCCATGCAAACTACTTTAAGTTTCCATGAACAGCTTTAATTTGGTGCATGAATTAGAACAGCCGATCTTACACTTTGCAGTACAGATTTAATCCACTGGCCCGTACTACTACCTGCTGTACTATAGCTAAGCTTTTCTTTCTGTGCTCGCTTGTAAAGTTTTCGGAGCCAATAAATAGGGGAGAGCTAGCTAGGTTTAATTCATGGTGCGGTTTGTGGACACGAAATTTTTTTATTTTTGACATTTATGTGGAAGGAAAAGTTAGATGGCGTGTACAAGTTCTTGGACCTCATGCCCTCTCTCGACAGGAGTATAAAAGAGTAGCACGACAACAATAATAACATTAATTCGCAAAGAATCATGCACGTTATAAATGGCCTATTCGCACCCTTTTTCCCTTGTCACTTTAGTCTCGTGTGCATTCTTCTCTTTGTCATTTTACTTTCTTCATCCAAATTTATAAGATATATTTTTCTTTTAATATATAGAATAAATAGATATTAAAAATAACTAAACTATCCTTAATTATTATCTCTAAATACTATATTTAATGTATGCATGTAGATAATATAAAGTAAAACAGGATATTTATTAGGTGTATAGAGGAAACCTCACATTAATTTTGTATTGGAATATAAATACGTTCTATATTTATAGATAAGACTATTTAAAAAATATATCTTATAAATTCGGACAAGGAGATTAATCTGTAGCAATGATTGGAAAGGAAGCATGCACACACGAAAGCTTGTGTTGGTTAAACGTCTTTTTTTTTCTTTCAAAGTTGCATTGCGTCCATCTCTGAGATCTGTTTGGGATGAAGGAATTCTACATAAATTTTTTAAAAAAATAATTCAATTCTTGTTAGAACCAGAAAAAAATTTCGTGTGTTCCAAACAGCCACAATTTTCCAAAACAGAGATATTTTGTGTGCCCTTTTTTTGCTTTGGCATTTTGTTTATTTTCAAGTTGGTGGGGGGAGAGAGAGTCAACTTAGATTACGAGGAGTAATGCAATCTTGTTCTGGCATGTACTATTAATATATGACTTTATATGGAAATCATGGTTTTTTGGCGTGCAAATATGAATGCACAACATTGAAAATATTGGTGAGTACAGTACTCCAATACTCTCCTGATAGATCAGGAAGCACAACTTTAAAAGCAAATTAAAGGCCTAATTCGTAACAGTGCAATACTTAAATAGTACTAACTATATATTGCTTCAAAATTTATGCAATTAATTTCAACCTTCGGAGAGCATAGAACTAGTACACTGTAACTTTACATTCAGCGTGTACAATTAGGATCTTTTAATCGTGCTGCTTATTTCACAATATATGTCTATTCCGCTTCAAGAAGAAGAGCTCCAACTTCATTTCCTTTTGTCTTTTAAAATTGTACTTAATCGCGGTACCAAAGATTATATGTTCTGATTTCCAGTAGCTAGGAAGATTCGGGTTGACCAACATGTAAATTAATATCTTGATTGCTAACTAGAGGTCATGAGATTTTTCTTACAAAATAATGAAAAACGAGGATATGAGTTTAAACATAACACAATATAGGACTTACGCCCATAATCTATACACCAAGATTTGGCATTTGAACTTTGGTCTCTAGTATCGACGCAACACTGCAACGTGACGCCTTACGGCACTCATACCACTTAGACTGCCGATGGTTAACCAATATATCTCTCACGTGTGTTCTCGAAGAAAAACTAAATCCTTGTCAAGAGTGGTTTTAGTATATGATATATCTCGCGGTTTTGCCTCTTGACATCTTTCGATCAATCCTGTCCAACCCAACCACGTTCCCAGTTATCTTGTTGCTCTGTATGCATGGTAAGTTCTTCCCTTCACGTTTATTTTTAGGGATGGTAATCAAGCACAGCGGGCACGGATAGTTCTCGCCTATATCCATACCTGCAACATTGATTTACGCCTACAGACATACCCACGAAGGACAACAGACGAAAAACCTTGCCCATACCTGTCGCCTGTGGGGCATGTCTATTTACCCACGAACTGAGTCACCATATGAGAGTAAACTAATGACACAAATACATATAAGCAGCAACTATTGTTAGTAATTGGGTGTATAAACGAAGAACAGATAGATATAACCATCACATTCACATCAAATATAGAAAGCACCTCATTAGCACCAATTGGAACAGTAGTAAATGATGTAGTCATACCCTCTTGTTCACTATACACTTGGTACTCATTCATCAATTCACACAAACAATTATAACTCTCTGTAACCTTCTCTTCAGAGTTTTCTTCACCAAATAGGGCAATATAGTATGCATGTAATATTGTCATTTTTCCATGTGGATCAAGAATAATAGTAATAGCCATCAAACCATGAATATCAGACCAATATTTGTCAAACTTTTTATCATCTCAACAGACATAGCCTCAATTATTGGATCTCCACATCCCAGCCATTTATTCATATGCATTTTGATCTCACATATCTTTGGGAAGAAGATGTTAGTTGTTACATATTTAGTTCCAGAAAATATTTTAGTGAGCTCATAGAAGAGGCTTAATTTTTCACAAACAGTTGAGGCAAAATTCTAGTTAGCAGTAGTTGGTGCACAATTAAACTGCATATCAAAATTTGATTCAGCCTTTTAAAGACTTTCTTATAGGGAATAGCAGTACTAAGCATAACATAGGTTGAATTCCATCTAGTTTTGCAATCAAGATCAATCTTTTTAGTTATTTCAACCTTAACAAACCGAGTTGTTTTCATCAATTTTTCGTACCTCTTTGGTGTAGCTGTCCAATAAGAAACACTATCAACTCTTTTGATGCCATGCTCCATGATACTCAAACCATCTTTCACAATTAAGTTAAGAATATGTGCACAACAACATATATGTAGCAGCTTTCCACCCAATAAAAGATTAGATGTACCAACTTCGTCTCTATTACTTCAACTAATTTATCATTTGTTGAGCAGTTATCCATAGTCAAAGTAGATAGCTTGCAATCAAGATTCCAACTTTGCAGGCTTTTACGTAGTACTTCACAAATAACCTCTTATGTATTCACAAATAACCTCTTATGTATGTGGGCATGGCACATATATAAACCTACATGGTTTAGCATAGCAAGACGATTAGTATTTGAACATAGCAATAAGGTTAATAGTATTCAGCATAGCAATCACCTCAAAATGCAGCTTCTAAGCTTCCAAGAGTCATCAATAAAATGTCCTATCACTGCCATGTAGCCTCTCTTTTGATTATCAGCTGTTCAAAGATCAATTGTAACAGCAACACAACGGTTGCTTTTATCCAAGTAACTGAGAGCTCTCTTTCTCTCTGAATCATAATAATCCAACATATCCTTTCTAATAGTATTTCGAGTGACCATTTTAAATAAAGGTTGTAGTGCACTAACAAATGTATGAAAGCCATGGTGATCAACAATGGACAGTGGGTACTCATGCAGAATAATCATGGAATAGAGAGTTTTCCTAGCAATTTCTTGATCAAAGATATAGTTCTCTACAGTTACTTGCCCATTCTCAGAAGATCCATATCTCAAATTGGTTTGTACCTTCCCTTGTCCATTCTGATAGATGCAAACCTTTTAGATGTTCATGTAGATGTTTAGTACCGTTCTTCATTTATGCCAAAAGGTACTTACTGCACCAAATACACTTTGCCTTCCAAGCACCATTAACTTTCAAATCTTGTAAATTCGTTCCAAACGGGTGAAGTGAGTTTCCTCTTTGTGCCACGAGAGTCTTCCTCTTCTGCTTGTGCATCTTCAACATGTTATTCAACTTGAGGTTCAGACTCATATCCTACTTGCTGATCACGGAGTATTGAGCCTTGAGAATATGGCCCATGTTGGCTACTATTTCCCGGAGTTGCCATCTGAGAGTTAAACACAAAAATTAGATTTCACAAAGTCACAAATATGAGGATTGAACACAAATCAAATTTGTAACATGATCATAAAGTATTGTTTAGAGGTTTTGGTATTATCTTTCTATGGTCTTTCACTCTTTCTATCATGAAGAAAAAAATATTCTAAGGCTATTATTCATAGTTCATATTTGTAACATGATCCTAATATCATTCATCATATATACACCATGTCATGTTTGTTGGTCACTTGAAGAAACAACGGATGCAGTCCTAATATGCCACATTCTACCTCTCTGTGTTGTGCGCCTGTGCTGCATTTAGCATTTTAGCCAGTTCTATATTAGTGAAATGAAGTCTATGTGCTGCATTTACCCTCTTGAAATAATTGAAATAGATGGTCCTAGTCCTATAACCACCCAACCTAGAACAGGAGTTCAACTTCATCAGAAGTCCAAGCCCACATGGGGTAAGTCATGCTGAGTCCTTGTATTTGTGGTTAGTCTATCGTCTTCTATTGAGCTTGCTTATGCACAGCCATAGTAATCCTATTCCTTCATTATGTAGCCTGGTGCCATGACAAGAAAAGGTGCTAACCATGTTGAGAGACAAAATTCAGAGATTTCGTATTATGCTGATGATGAAGATGGAAACCACAAAAAGTATACTAAAAGGGGTAAGCATGCAATTGACAAAAAGATTATTTTCTACTTTCATCTTTATGTTACATCCACGACATAATATGCGGGAAAAAAGAACCTAAACGAGTACTAGCAATCTAGCATACAGTTTGCAATTTAGTAATTATATCGAATTGAGTAGAAAATATTAAGCAAAATGTTATGCTAAAACTCCAGGAATTGCGTGAATGTGAATGATTATCTAGTTTCATTACTTTGAGTGGAGAGAAAGAGCATATAATCCACAACTACAACACCTAAGTCCAATCAATTGAAAAACGTCTTGTTCCAACATAAATATTCGAATCCCAACTCGAATTGGAAACCAAAGAGAGAGAGAAGTAAATAACAAGTAAAACTAAGAAGGTGGAGGAAGAGACAAATTGTTTACAAGGGAGATTACTTCGAAGTAAAAGGGCTTTACGTAGCGCCACCCTGCAAAGAGAAGGGAACCATCCAATCGTTAGTTCAGGGAGGGGTTAGGGTTTTAGGTTGGAAAATCAGAAGCGGCACCATGAGAAAAGAGGAGAGGAGGTCGGGTGAGGCGAGGCTGTCGTTACTGTTGCGGAAGATGCAGGCAGCTGGGTGGGGGTGGAGGGGTGGCAAGTGGCTGGATCTAGACGACGAACGCAGCAGCTAGATCTGGAGGATGGGATGAACGCAGCGGCTGGATCTAGAGGATAGGACGAACGAGGTGGCTGGAGATTGGAGTCGCTGGCCGATGGAGGAACGAGGCAGCTGGAGAGTGGAGACAGCAAGTCGCTGGAGTGGAGTCGGTGAGGAATGAGGACTGACTACTAAGGAGTGTGGACGATTGGAGGAGGACTGGTCGACTGGAGGAGGTTAGGAGGATGGCGGCGGCTGGGGATTGGAGGCTTGGAGCCTGATGGAAGACTTAGGGTTTACTATTTTAATTATTAGGTTAATCCACATGTCAGGTCACAGGTAAATGGGAGAGACGGGTATGAGTGGAGTTCACCCATGCCCGTGCCCGTTTACTCGATGGGCAGAGAGTCCCCCCCCCCAAAAAAATTTCATGCCTGTGGGCAAAGAATACTTCTCATACCTGGCTCCATTAGGGTATTTACCCACAGACACACGAGTAAACAGGCACAATTGCCATCCCTATTTATCCTAGATGTGGCAATTTTCTCCGTGGGGCAGGCCCCATGAGGAATTTCTCCATCAAAGGCGGAGGCGTCGCCCCACCCCCACAGAGGAACGGGGACGGGGTCAACCCCCCCCCCCATAAGGGCCACGGGGACCCGGTAAAAAGTAAAATATATTTTTAAATAATATGTTGTAGTTTTTTAATATAGAAAAAATATTATTTTATTATATATTTAGACTAAAATTTGAATCTATATGTTAGAATATATATTTTGAAATTATATTTTGTAAAAAAGTATTCCTAAATAATTATAAATTAATAAATAAAGTCATGTTATTATTTTTAAAAAAATTAACCTATTTTTTAATCTCTATAGGAATCCCCGTGGCGTCGGGTCTCCGCAGGGACAGGAGCAGGGGGCCATGTCCCCCTAAGAAGGCTAACGCAGCGGGGGGCCTCCCTGGGACCCCACGGCCCCATTGCCACCCCTACTTTACATGCACTTGGCGTTATAGATTGATTGATGCGGCTACCTTTTGATCCTATTTTTTTGATACGGTTGATGGTTTTTAGCTGCAGCTGATAGCTTTTAGCTGTATTTTTTTAGATAGTGGTGGACGACAGAGGCACTGACGTAAACGATGTATACATCGGCGGGTTTAGGATGCTATTTGGAAAAGCAAATTTGAGGAGGCATTTAGAGAAACCGTCATATTTGTTTTAGGATAAGTTGAACCTAAAAGCTATCCAAAAATCAAAAAGAAAAGGGTCTTTTATGTACAGTGCACGTTTGTTCGGTCCACTGAGTATGGCCGCACACCGTTCATAAGATACACGATAAATTCGACGGACCGGATGCAGCTAGCTGCAGGAAAGAGCAGTGTTGGGTGATTACTAAGAACTTGTTGCTCTCCTGACTGATGTGGACTCGCGGCCGTCACATGCAAAAACACCTCATGTATGATCGAAATAGACGACAAACACCTTGTCATCATGTCCTTATTATTCCTTGGCGGATATCGTGAACAGTTTGTCCGTCCTGTCGCGTACGCTCCGCTCCCGTCGGTCGGTCCATCCAGCCATTCGTCCATCGTGAAAGCTCGGGGGTCATACTGTGTAAGCCGGAGATTTGTAGGCGAACTTTCAAAAACCCGACGCGTCTAGGCCATTGAATTGAGGTAAAACAGAGACTAATAGGTGGGTTCTTTTTCCTACGAGTTATAGCTTATAGTTGCAGCTAATAACTCTTGATTTTAACATAAACACTTAACAAATGAATCGAATGTCGATATGTCATTTCGAAAATACTATTCCGACAAATCGCTTTGAAAAGATAACCAAAAAGTTATTCTGTTTGTTTATTTAAGAGAAGATAAGCTATAACCTAGAAAGGAAGAGGCCAAAACACTTTCCGACGCATCCAAACAAGGTCTCGTGGAATTTACCAGTATTGATGGATGCACCTTTGGCATTTAGACTATTTAGCGCGTGCCAACCGTCTTCCGTCCTAGCTTAGATCCAACGAGCTAGGACGTTATCGTTTGCCTCAGTGTGTCAGTATAGGCGCGTACGTAGCATGGGTGAAAAGCTGAAAACACGCGAAGTCTTTTCTATAAAAGATAGGCCCTGGAGGCCGACAAGTTAGGCTTTTTTTTAGGCTCTGTAAGTGGGCCGACAGGTGGATTTGGTAGGCCGGTTGGGTGAGATTTTGTTATCTTTTGCAGGTTAAGGACCAGCCGAGGTATTGCAGCGTTATGGGTTGTAACGGCCAGATAAGG
Organism: Dendrocalamus sinicus; assembly: GCA_036346575.1. NCBI lineage: Eukaryota > Viridiplantae > Streptophyta > Magnoliopsida > Poales > Poaceae > Dendrocalamus > Dendrocalamus sinicus. The sequence goes on from CM070664.1 coordinate 12,458,628, forward strand.
CCCAGAGGGTTGACGATGACCCATGTCTTAAGGTGTACGGGCTCTTTTTTAAACTACTGGGCCAAACCCAAGTACCCAACCAAGAAACAACCAACAAAAAAGCTCACCTTCTCTCTCTCTTCTTGAAAAAAGTTCACCTTTCTCTCACAAAAAAGGTTATCACCCCTAAATACAGTTTATCTCACAATCAAGGATCCATTTAGAATACAGGAATTCTTTGGATTCCTACTTGAATTGAATGTTTCCTGCGAAATTTCCACAAAATTCCTAGCAAGAGCAATGAAATAGTTGGTTCTTTTTATGCAACTCTACCTGCATGCAACTCAATCTTGCTCAACTAGAAGGCTCGAGGAATAAAAAGGAGGTTCTGAGGGATGACATGCAATGTTTGCTAAGAACAAGTCAATGGAGCCATAGTCCATCTAATCTCTGTGATCCCCCACATCCATACCACTGATCCATGACTTGCAAACAGTAGCAAGCAACACAGCATGCATGCTTGGCTGTTAACCAAGCCCTGCAAATCTGTGTCACTAATCCATGGCCGCGGAGCAAATTTATAAAGCCATTCCCCCCCATTGACCAATGGGAAAAGACAAATGGAAGTAACCAATGCCAACCCAATCGTGTCACTGATTTTGCCTACCGCCACTATTTCGGACCAGTCTATTACCAACTTGTTAATAATGGTTGGTTATCATATCTTGGAATAAAGAGAGAAAATGATGAAAAAGTTATACCTTGTGACACTTTCGGCTACCTTCGATTGGGTATTCAGAGATAAGATCCCCATCTCCTTGGCCATCACCCTATGTTTCACACACACACATATTACCTTTCTCAATTATGAGATGCATCATCTTTAGTCTAGACCTGGTGTATGGAAATCATCCACCCTGGGGAATCCAAGATAAACATTACATTATATTGCTATGAAGCAAGCATTGTACTATCAGTACTACTTGCCATGCCCAATTGAAGTAGCCAGTGGTGTCCATATTTACATATTGCTACTTACATCATATTGTTATCCTCAGTTTGCTTCAACAAGAAACTAAATCTAACTCAAGTTATTTTAGTCCCTATGATCATTAGATGCCTAGCTTAATAGTATTTTAAAAAAGGATTAGTTCAGCAAGTGACCAGGGGTCATGCAACTTTCTCTGAATCTGACAGTTTATCTTCTGGACATGGTCTACCAGGGCATGAGAATCACTATAAATTAGGCCTCAGCTTCCTATTATCCACAGGGAATCTTTTGTGGAGGGCATGAAAGCTATTATTTTAAAGAAGAGATATTGAGTGCCACCCATGCTGTCAATTACACACAGAAGTATCAATGATGTTTGTGCTCCACTTGGTGCCCAGGAAATGGACTGTTCGGAAGCTTGTTTGCACATAATTATCTGGGCAGGGCATAATTTTCTCCTCCCAACTTTCATCAGGATTCGCTTTTTACTCGATGGCATTGTCAGGTGCACACAATGAATGGAATCATGCTGATTTTGTGCCAATGCCAGTCATATCTCAAAAGCTTTTTTCCCCTCAGCGCAAGGTGGATGCTGATGATGCATGCGGTCACTGTGAGGTACTAATCAGTCGCAATTGATGATTGTACTATCATCTTGGATCTCTCTGTAAATCACTAAATTGTGCTACGAGCAAAGTACTTCTTGTTCTACAGAACTATTTTGTACGTCTATTTTGTATATAGCAAAATCCACTCTCATATCATAACTTGGTTTCTTTTTCCCAAGTTAAACTTTTTATTTGGAACGGAGGAATTTTTAAAAAAATTGTTCTGGTTCTTATTTTGGAGCGCAGGAATTTCAAAAGAATTACATAAGAAATAGTTCAATTACTGTAAAAATCTAAAAAAAAATTCATGCATTCCAAACAGAGCATACCCTTAAAAACCCACCCCCACCATATTCTTGCCTGTACATGACCACATCTACTGTCCAGGAGCAAATTTAATGGAGGTATGCAGATGGAGCAGTACATGATACTTCTTTAAGAATCGTGTACTAGAATTTTCACAAGTATGCCATTCTGTTAGAATTATTATAGCTGGAATCTAAGTAACTAAAAATAACGATTATGTGAATGGATAAGACTTACTTCTCCCATACTTTGTATTAGCTTACAAGTGATACTCGAATCTAGGTGGGTGGGTTCGCAACCTTGTGCGCCCATCATTACGCCCATCTAAATAATTAGATTGTTCAGAGTAGATAGTAGTACTAGTACAAACCAATGCTTAAAAGGAATTCGAAAAGCAGTACCATCAATGTACAAGTGCCCTGAAGTCCTTCATAACCGCATACATATTCCAGATTCCTAGCTGCCCTGATCGGTTCGGCTTGAGCTTCTAGCTTCTGGCTTATTTTTGCATTATTCATAAATTTCGTCTTTTTTGAACTTTTGGCTTTTTGTTGAGCTTTTTTGCCGGTTCTTTTTTTTCCGTATTCATTTGTATTATACATATTGGGGTAACATAATTTTTATATTTTTAATTTTTTTAAATTTAATTATACTAAATAAGCCTCTGTCATCTACAATATTTTTTTCAGCCAGCTACAGTGTTTTCAGCCATAAGCCATCAGCTTTTAAGCCCAACCGATCACCACCATAACGGGACCATCCACTCTTAACCCTTTGAAAAGGAGTCAGGACATTTACCACAAGAGGAATATCATTTGAGCCTTTACCATCACTGCATAAAAGAAGACTTAGTAAAGCTGAAAAAGAAAAGTTAGGCTTGTCTCCAATTCTCCATTGTGTCAAAAGTCAAAATGTTTAGCAGCCATAACTTGCCAATTAGGTTCTGCTTAGTTGTATGTGAGAAAATGAGACTACGAGAAGTGCACTGCCAGCTCTTAACATTGAAATGTTGAATAGGCGGGCACCATTGTTGTTGTTTGTGATTATTGGCAATGAGAGGTTTACTCTGCATCTCTTTGCTTCTTTGTCTAAAGTGCGATCTTTGGCGGTGGAGGGCCTGTTCTTTTTTGCTGCGGCTTTTGGCTTTTAGCTGCGATTTGTGACTTTTGAGCTGTTTGTACGAGAGATTACAGAGTAACGGAAACTCACGTGTGGTTTTTGCCGATATAAATGAAGTTAGTAAAGTATGTACTACAATTAACTAGTAGATCATATCTTGAAAAAATACTTCGTTTAAAAACTAGTTACCGTAGAAAAACCAAAAACAACTTTTAGAAATTGAAAAGAGTAGGACCAGTATCATGTAAGGTACCAACAAAGCTCGTCCTCGCCAAAAAAAAACGGTCGAAGTTAGAGTCCTTGCTTATCGTGGTTAAGTTCATCAAATGTGATCGAGGTGTGGTGTTCCAACTAGTCGTCGACCAAATATGGAAAATCCATAAATAAAATAGCCGAAGAATTTCGCCAAACGGGATTATCAGATATCGTCACTTCTTGTAGGCAAATATGCACCAAGCATATAATTTGACAGAAAAAAAAACATTAGATGCAAAAGTCGGGCCTTTTCCGAAAAGACTTTTTTCTGCCCTCTCGAGGCTTTGGGAATTTTGCACCACCCATGGAAGAAGCCGATGACACCAAAAGAAATAATACATGGGAAAAGCAGTTCACGATAGGATCATACGAACCATAGGCTCGTAGACTGTGTTAGACATTGGCCTAGTGGAAAAGCACTTAAGCAGCCAGATTGGTCCTAACACCTAATAGATTAATTTGATATACATCACAATCACCGGATGCTCCCAAGCTAGGTTCAAAGCTCTGCATCCATGGGAGGCGATATGGGGCATTACTAGTTCATGCCAGAATCTGTAAATAGCGTAGTTGTGTTTGAGTTTACCAATGATTAACCCAGAGACAAACCAAATGAGGAGGAGATTATAGGTGCTCTTCAGAGCAATCATCACTACGTGAACTATTTGCCTGTTAGAATATATAGGACATAAGGAATTCTTCGTGACATGACAAAAAATTTTCTTTTTTAATCCTTTTTTAGTATAGGAAGGAAAAAAGAAAAAGGATGGATTGGGTTGAACCTCATAGTCATGAAAAATTCGGTAAATCCCATTTTGAAAAACAGAAATTCAATTAAAAACGGTATCCATGATCATGCTAACTCAGGCCTTAGTAATCAGAGCATAGAAAGAAGCCGGGCTGGCTACTTAAATGAAAGGATTTTGAAGCTAAAAAACTTGCTAATTCGACAAGGATTGTATTATTTAATCATTCTATTTTTATTACTTAATTTAAGAATTTCCAAAAAAATATTCTAATGGATTTTATTCTTTTTCTTCGGAGTCAAAATAGAAGAATAAGTAGAATAATTAAGTTAAGTCAATCAAAAAAGAAATGAGGTTCATGGCCAAGGAAAAAGATGTTAGAATCAGAGCTATTTCGTAATGTATAACTACATAAGAACTGGTGCTATACCAGTTGGAACTTCCAAACAGCTAAACATAGTGATGATGTGTTCGTATTTAGAAGTCCATATCGCAACTCTTAGCCAAAACTCTGTAATAATTATCTGTAATAACAGTTTTTATTCATGAAGCCCAAGATTTGCAACGATCGGAAACAAAAGAGGGGAGGATTGAGTTCGAAGATTTTGAATTGACGTCGACAAGGCGCTGAAAGTTGGTTGTCTTTATTTGGGCCGGAGGGAATCTCTTTAATCGCGTGGCCGGGCTGAGCTGATTACCGGCTGTGGTCAGCACTCGGCAGCTGACAGACGGCTCCAAACCGAATCCCAGAATCCAACGAGGAAAAGGCCATCAACGCAGGTCGCAGGCTGCGGCAGAGAAGACGTTGCTTGTGCAGGTCGCCCAAATCTTTTGCTTAGCTCGCCCTGCACGTCTGTTTCAAACAATTAATGTTCGCTGCCAAACGAGCTGTTCAGATTATCCAGCTGATTAGTACAGGTTAGATTGGAGGGAGAGAGATATTCTGAGTTTAGATTATTTCACCAATGAAATGATAGCAAGGCAAAGATTGAATATTCCACTGCTTTATAGAAATCTATAGTTCATTTTAAAAAAAAAAATAGCAAAGTGGTCCGCCCAATTACGCTGCTAGTCTCCTTTATTCAATCAATGGTTAGAGTTTGTTTCTTACATGAATTTCTTTCGAACTTTTATAAATCAGTGGATAGTAAGATCTAACTATTATCTTCTGTTACCTATAAATCAAACGACTATAAAAATAGGGGTGGCCTAGCATGAATGAGATTTGCCCCCTAAATTTTTGTGATGGAAAATCTACTAATAGTATTATCATGTGACAAATTCAAATGCTTTTATGTATATAAGTATATTAGACAAAGTTTAAAGAGTTTGATAGCCCATATTGTAAACATCATTTGGTAATTTAGTAACAGAGAGATGAGCTTTTAAATTAGTTTAGCCCAATTATTTGAGAGCATGTCTTGGATGTGGGCTTATTCTCTGCTCATTTCGACTTGAGCATCTGGTTCTAGCTTATTTTTTACTATTTCTAATTTCGTTCTTTTCTAGATTTTTGGTTTTTTTAGCTTTTTTACCGGTTCTTTTTCCGTATTCATTTGTATTGTCCGTAATGGGCTAACATGTTTTTTATTTTTAAATTTAGTTACGCCAAATAAGTCACCATCAGCTATAGTGTAATTTCGGTCAACTACAATATAATTTTAATCATAAATCAATTTATTTTAACTTAACCGAGTGCTATCTAAGGCCATCTTGGGGATCGAGAATTTTGTGGGAATTAACAACGCAAGAATTGCATTGATTCCTGTGCTCGGCAGGGGGTGATCGGTTGGGCTTCAGCTTTTAGCTTCCGGTTTATTTTTCACTATTCATAAATTTCGTCTTTTTCTGAATTTTTGGCTTTTTGTTGGTTCTTTTTTTCCGTATTTGTTTGTATTATATGTAATGAGCTAACATATTTTTATATTTTTTTTTAATTTTTTAAAATTTAATTATGTTAAATAAGCCTCTGTCAGCTATAGTGTTTTTTCAGCCAGCTACAGTGCTTTTCAGCCATAAGCCACAAAAAATAAGCCCAAATGATCACCACCTAGCTGCAGTGCTTGACTTTGCAATTGCATGTCACCGTCACCGAAGAAAGCTTACGCAAACTGGATAGAGCTGTTACATGCAAGGCGCTAGAGCCGAAAACCGGTTAACGAACCGGTTTGACCAAACCAGCGGCCAGTGGGAGTAATATTTTTCTGTTTATTTATTTTTTTGCCCAGAGAATGCATGTCGCCACTAGGGGTGAAAACGGATCGGATACGGACGGATAATGCCTCTACCATATTTGTTTTCATATTTTTTTCAGATACGAATACGAATACGGATAACTCGAATACGAATACAAATACGAATAATATCGAATACAGATACGGATCGAATACGAATCGAAACGAATACGGTTACGAATATTTATCGGAACATGAAAACCTCTTAAACTATACATCCAAAATTAATGAAAATACGTAAATAGTTCATCTTGTCAAAACATTCATGAAATCTAAACAAGCATAATCTTTTCATCCACAATGAAAATATACCCAATAGCCGATCATAACATAACTACATAAGTAACAACAACATGCAATTCATGGAATACACATGATGACATGATAGCAATTTGAACAAACATAAGAACATTTCATTCCTCAATTTCATCCATCAAGCTGTAACAGCCCAAGTTTTTATTAAAATAAAAATAAATACATAAATAAATAATAAAAATTAATTAAAATAAAATTAAAATTAAAATAAGTATTTTTGTTGCCTAAATTTTATTTTTGGGTTTTGCCCTGGGTTTTCTGTTTTTGAAAAAGCCTGATTTGAAAAGTAAATTAAGTGAAAACCAAAAAAATAGACATTAAATAAAATGATATTTTGATTTTCTATAAAAATCCTACTTTAAATTAATTATTTGGAGTTATTTGGCTTTTATTTGATTTCCTGGATTTTTTGGAGTTTAAAGGTCTACTTTTGAAATTAAAAAGTATTTTTAAGTATAAAAATTAAATACCAACATTAGTTGAAAATATTTTTATTAAGTCCAAAATGTCACCAGAAACTTCTGTGAATTTTCCTGGAATTTTTGGAGTTTATTTCATATTTTTCTGAGCTTAAATGAATTTCCCAGGCTTTTCTGAAATCCAAAAATCAAAAATAAAAATTAAAGTCCCTCCCCTCCCCTTGGATATCCGTTTTCGTTTTATCTGGATAATCTGTATTTGTATCCGTATTCGACGGATACTAGGCTTACTGTATTCGTATCCGTATCCGATAAAAAAATCCGTATCCGTATCCGATCCGAAAAAAATCCGATCCGACACAATCCGTATTCGTCTGGATCCGGCGAAAACTATCCGATCCGTTTTCACCCCTGGTCGCCACTTGGAACTAAAGATGTGCTCATTACGGAAACCGTTGTGATTAGTTAATGATACGTTTGCTTCGCCTCATCTTGAAGTGATCAAATTGGGAAAGGGAGAATCTTAGCATCATGCTTATCATAGGAGTTAAATAATGGTAAAGGTGAAGAGCGTGTGAGCATCGATTCCTTGCACATTTCAGAGTTACTGCTATACTATGGCAACCATAAAACTGTTGGTGCCCCGTGCCATTACTTCGGATAATAACATTTAGACAACATATTATTATTCATTTGATCGATAAAATACCGCTCCAATGAATAATAAATCTTAACAGAGTTACGTAGCAAAACAATAAGTAGAAACTGTACTCTCATGCAGTAGTTAGCCACGCAGGGCTATGGTCTTAATTATAATTTATTTAAAACAAAGTAGATATAGATATTTGCATCCTATCTCTCGATGACTTGGCTCCACCAGATGTCTACTCGTCCCAACTGTTGTATAAAATGTCAGCCTCGCCCTGGTCTTCGGCATAATCGCCTTTGTCTCATGTGGTCTCATCAGCGTCTGCGTATTCCTATGTCTCACTCAGGGTGTTCCCATGTCGAACTGGGGTCTAACAAATTAAAGTAATAGCAATGGTGAGTACTAGTATACTTAGCAAGTATTAATAGCATAAATGCACTTTATAACTCTTCTCTTTCTTTTTTATCACATGTTTTAATTCATCTCTTTTCTGAAAACTAGTTTATTAAATTAAGTTGCAGATTTTTATTAATGAAATGCTTACTATTCACTCGAAGAGAAGAAAATCCCCTAGTGGTCTCCATAGCCTCCAATCCAAGAGATAAACATGAATTCTTTTTTTTCACTGCTCAGGCTTGTGCTACTGTAACCATACTTACTTTGAGCTCTCTTGAAACTAGGTATCCCGTATTTCCTTTGATGTGATACCAAGTTTAGAGTACAGAACGTTTTCCCATGTTACGTTATTAAATCTCCACCCAAATATTCTCTGTGAGTGACCCGGGGCGGTTCCTCACCCTCACTCAGTACCCAACGACCTCATATAGATGTTGATTGGGCCGGTTATCCCTTCATCCAGCACTCCACCTGCGCTAATATATATGCCTTGGATCCCCTGCTTCTGGACTCTCCACCGGTCCTAGGTTCCTCCACTAGATTATATTACTTACCCATTGTGAAGAGAATAGTAACGTAATAGGGTAGCATTTTCTGCCCATCGACGATGGGAATATGGCTGGCACTTGAGTACGGTCCTCTTTTCGAGTGAGAGTTTATTGATCCTTATGTTCTAGCCATATGTAAAGGGTCTCATATTCCCTCTCTTTCCTGACCAAGGCACTCTTTACCATTCTAATATTTACTCATACAGCCTACCTATTCCTCTCAGCTGAGATGCTCTTCTTCTCTTACTCTTTCTTCCATCTTTTCATCCTATTTAGTTTTGAAATATATTTTTAATAAACATAAATATTACAAGAATGTAGCTTTTACAATTTAATACAACTATGTGCATGGTAAAGAAATAAGCTTGCCTTCATTGTCGTAGAAAATCTCAGTGTTAACTTAGACCAGATCCACTACCTCTGTCTGTGCCAGTTCGCCTTCTACACTATAAAGCAAACTTACGATTTAAAATACTTAACATTTTGGGTGATTCTTAATTCTATACAGTCAATTCCTCCCCTTTGGGTGGATCTTAGCGGATTTATTTTAATTGCTTTCCATTTTAATGTAGTACTTATAATGTATCTTATTTATTTCTTGAGGTATATTATATTTTTGTAATTACTCAAGTGTTGTAATAATTTTAGTTTGTTTTGTAAGTGCCAAATTTGAAATTTCTGTAATTCACTATGTTGCAATTACTTAATTACCATTCTACTATTGTTAATTAAATTTAAGTTTGAGGTTAGAGTTAATTAAGAGTTATGGTTCTTTCGGCCTCCCCCTTAGGAAGATTTCATCCCCTAAATCAGGTTCTCACTGAATAAGTTGGGGTAGGCATCGCGTATATCTTCTTTCTTTTCCCACATAGCTTCATGAACGAAGTGGTTCTTCCATAACACCTAACAAAAATGTATAGTTCGATTTCTCAACTGTCGCTCCTCTATCTCTAGAATCTTCACCAGATGTTCTTTGTGGGTGAGGTCATCTTGTAGCTGTATGTCGAGGTTGGTTAGTTACTATGAGGGTTCTCGAAGACATTTCCTGAGTTGGGAAACATGGAACGTGTTGTGGATTCTTGACAGCTGACTTGGTAATTCCAGTTGATATGCTAGGGCACCTTTATGCTCTAAAATCAAAAATGGTCCCACAAATATTGGACTCGACTTTCCCTTAAATCCGAATCGGTGGACCCTATGCATTGGTGACACTTTCAAATATACATAGTCTCCGATTTCGAACATTGGGCCTCGTCTACATTGGTCAGCGTAGCTCTTCTACCTACTTTGGGCAACCTTGAGGTGTTCTCAAATTTTTTTTGTCATTTCCCTTACAAGTTGAGGTCCCAATAGTGGTCTCTCCCCAACCTCGTACCAAAAGATGGGTGATCTATATTTTTTGCCATATAGAGCTTCGTATGGGGCCATTTGTATACAGGACTGGTAGCTATTCTTATAGGCGAACTCTGCCAAGGGTAAATGTTTATCCCACATCTCCTCGAAGTTCAGTACACAATCCCTTAAAATATCTTCTAGAATCTGGTTCACCCTCTTGGTCTGATCGTCAGTCTGTGGGTGATAGGATGTGCTAAAATTTAGTTTGATACCAAGAGCAGTTTGTAAACTCTTCCAAAAACTTGAGGTGAACACTGAGCCCCTATCTGACATGATGGTTTTTGGTATCTCGTGTAGGGTGACTATTCTTTCTAGATAGAATTCAACTAGTTTATCAAGGAATGTTTTTGATTGGTGGCAATGAAGTAGGCTGATTTGGTGAGACGATCAATAATAACCCAAATCACATCTTTCTTTTTGAGTGTCATGGGTAGGCCGGTTATGAATTCCATACGGATATCTTCTCATTTCCACTCGGGAAGTTCTAATGGTGCTAACAATCCAGCTGGGCAGTGATGTTCAGCCTTTACTTTTCGATAGATGTTGCATTGACCCATGTATTATGCTATTTCCCTTTTCATAGCTGTCCACCAAAAATTTTCTTTGAGATCTCCATACATCTTTGAGCCTCTAGGATGAAATGTGTATAGAGTGTCGTGAGCTTCTCATAGAATAGTTTCTTTAATATGAGGATCATTTGGCACAAAACTCGATTATGTCACCACAGGACTCCCTTGTCGTCTAGATTAAATTCTGATGGCTAGCCTAATTTAATTCTTCAGACTTCCTCTTTAATGAATTGGTCAAAGGGTTGCTTTTCATGTATTTGATCAAGTAGGGTAGGGTGGAATACCATGGTAACATCTTCCAATTAACCACTAATCCCTTTTAGAAACTTAGCCTAAAAGAGAACCGAATAAGGAAAGGCGGAGCGAACCAGAGTAGGCTGATCACTGATGGTATCTACAAACAAGGTTGTCAGGATCGCAATACCAGGTAGGATCTTTTTCGTTTGACAGAATCAGATTGTAGAACCACAATACTATCAAATTTTTAAAAGTGCATATATTTTATATAAAAATTGAATTACATTTCTAAATATGAAATCTATTTTTGAATTTAATTTTGTAATTTGAGTACACTTATTCATGTTATATTGAATTAAGGTTGGATTTTTGAAACTTATTTAATTATTTTTATCTTATTTAATTATTTTTAATAAACAAATAATCTAAAAATGTAATATGTTAAAGATAATACTTTTTTACCTTAAAACAACATGTAAACAACAAAACAAAGCAAATTAAACTAGTGCAACTTAAACTAGCAATAGGTAATATCAAATTTTAAGTCTAATATAGTTTGTTGTCAAGATCACGATCCCACAGCGATTCTACTCGATCCTAATGATTTTACGAGTAGGATCGCGATCCCATTGCGATACTACCTAATTCTGATCCATGTTACGATCCGTATCATCTATCTCTGATAGGATTATAGAATTATATGATACTATAATACATGTCGCGGTACTGATAACCTTATCTGCAAAGGCATCATGCTAGGGGCAGGGTTATTATTTGTTAGGGGTTTATGATCACATGAACCCCACTAACCCAGCAACCAAATCCTTTGGGGAATTGCAAACTCATCAAGTCCACAGGATAAAGCGAGATCATGAGATGCATCTCAGCATCTCTGTGTGATGAGTAGCTGCCCATTGAAGAGGCATCACCAAAAAAAATATTCATAGTAGTCATTTGTTATTGTAGGAGTGCTACATGGTTTACACAACATAAAAAAATCTAGTTAAGATCTTTCTTTATGGAACACAAAACAAGAATTTTTATAGAATTCATGCAATAATTATACCTTTTATATAAATTAATGTAGAGTTCCTACATTCTAGAGTCCAAACAGCCGAGACAATGCAAACTAGTAATATCATAATTGATTGTACAACAATTATCTGTTCTGTACCACGACAAGAAACAAGAAGTAAAGAAAGCAACTAGGATCATTGTCCGTATCACACCCGTCATTAGAAGAATTAAACCTTTCTATCTAAGAGATGCTCAAAATGGTTTTTTAATGGCTTATTTGGCGTAATTAAATTTAAAAAATTCAAAAATAGAAAAAACAGGGTAGCCCATCACGGACAGTACAAACAAATACGGAAAAAGAACCGATAAGAGAGCTCAAAAAAGCCAAAAAAACAAAAAAAAATTGAATAGTGAAAAATAAGCCAGAAGACAGAAACCTTAACCGTTTTGAGTGGGGCTTAAGGCTCTAAGCCATAACCATGGCCATTACCAATTGGGCAATTTGATCGGTAACACTACTACAAAGATCCCACGAGTTAGAAAATAACATAGGTGTGTCGTTGATATGTGACCTATAGCCTAACTGTCATCCCTATATTTAATATGGGTGTTGATAAATTTCACCTGGATGTTTTCGTTCTAACTATCATCTAGATTTGTGACCATTAGATTAGAGATGGAATTGCCATGAATTCTCCCACTCCAAAAAAAATCTCCCCCTAAAAAAAATCTCCTCCTCTAAAAAAAATCTTTCCTTTAAAAAAAAAAGTCGTTGCACCTCTAACCCAACATTCCAAATCTGGATGATTGTTAGGAAAAAACATCCAGGTAATGTCTAGAAACACCCATTTAACATTGTTTTTAATTTGCTATGTTACTTATAAATTCATTAACAATACAAGGATCCGAAAACACGAAGGCTTATACATATATCACGAGAGTAGCTGCATGATTTGGCCAATCAGCTAGCCACGGCTAGCTTAGCTAGACTAGGACAGGGGCGGAGCCTGCTGCCTTTTCAGTGTCAATGCGCTCGGCCGCCCAGCTTTTTCACGAGCCCAGCGCGACAAAGCAAGCAGAGCAGCATCTTCCTCCTCTTCCTCATTAACCCATCCCATCACGCACAGTACCAGTACCTCGCTAGTGTTATGCACTACTACTGTTCTACAAAGCACAGTGCCCTTTCCAGTTGAGTTTGCTACCTTGCTCAAGTTGGCTTCCTTGTGCTAAACATTCTCAGCAGAGGCTAACACAGGCTTGTCTGCCTGCTTAATTAAATGCCAAGTTATCTAAATTTATCTTACTGATCCATCAGCCCTGATGGACACACGCTGTGGTGTACGAATTGATGGTTACTGGTCAGGTTTATCTGAGGCGTTTTGGTCGTAAGTGAAGATGGGAAAGACGAGGGAGGAGCTTGTCGGAGGGATCATACTTAGGGCCTAACTGATCGCCCACACGATATGAAACTAGACGATATCGTTAGGAGTAATAGATAAGCGCAGAATTTTGCTTGAGGCATGTACCCTTACTGCATTACATGGAGCTTGGCTGTTTGGAAATTGGAATGCACAATTTTATTTTATTTTATTTTTGATCGGGTGGAACGCACAAATTTCAGAGGACGCAGTGTAATTTTAGCGTGAATCCTGTAAAATTCTCACGCTGTAACTTCTAACCAGTAAAAATTTGAAGAAGCTAGTAGAGATGAACTGTCCTAGGAGCCTCTCCAAACGGTCGACTAGTCTTGCAGCTAAAATACTACTTGTGTGTTATGTCTGAGGAATGGTTTTCCAAGTTAAGGGATCGGTTCTTTTATGTTGTAGTTTATAATTTTTGTTTAAATTTTTTAATTCTTGCTGTTTTGCGAGAGGCGTGTAGAGAGAGATACTCGTGTATAATTTTAGTTGATATAGATAAAATCAGAACAGTGTCTACTACAATTGACTTGTAGATTCTATCTTAAAAAGACACTAAATTTAAAAGCTAGTTACCGTAGAAAGGTAAACCATAAGCCTAAAAAAGATAGCTAAGATTGCCATTGAAACAGTAGCTACAGACAAGCCGACTAAGCAAGACAACCACTAAAAACCTTGATCACTCCCCATTGATAGGATTCACTAATTTACCAGTCAACTCTAACCTTATCGATTCATATTGATTTCTACTTCTACCTTCTATTTAAAAAAGATAAAAGCTAATACAAATTCCTAATTTCTCAAAGTGGCTTCACTCTTGCTATCATCTCCCTTTAGGTGTGTATCATACATTTTACTTCTCTTACTCCCATCATACACACTTATTAGTCCTGCATTTTTTGTACTGCCCACCTTTTTCTAAAAGCTACCGTTACTACTATTCATTTTTACCAAAAATCATAAGATGTAGTTAAAAATCATGACAATAGACAATACGAACGCAGGGGTTAATACAATCCAATTTGACTTGGAACACCGCAAATCCAACACCAAACAGTCGTTGCACAGAGATAACATCAGCACGAGCGAAACCAAACAGTAATCAGGCAGAGAGAACGAGACCTGCATTTTTAATATTTATATATTCAGAACAGCATAGAGATCCTAGACTACCCCACCTCGGACTCGGACTATCACATCCATCCACAGGTCCCTCAAGAACAATGCTACCACTCACTGTACTTAGGAGTACTAATCCTGAATCATTCGTTCATTAACAGCAGCATCTCATCATCAGATCCCAAAAGGCCATATTTTAACAATCTAACCTTTCTTGGACCTCCCCATTAACAACACCATTCCTTCTTGGCAGCATAGCTTAGCTTGACAGACGAGTCATTAGGGTTGGTTGGTTACTTCGACACTGGACCTTTAAGACGACTGCGGCGAGCCGGAGCCACCACTCGCCGTCGCCGGTTGGACGAGAGGGTTGTCCGCGGCGGAGATGGAGGAGCCGTTGATGTTGAAATCAGCGTGGGCCGGCGGGGCCGAGGGGGCGGTGGGTGCTGGTGGAGGGTTGGGGTGGGTGGAAGGGTGGCGCAGAGTGGCGCCGGCGGAGGCGCTGCGGCGGGCGCTGTGCCCGCCGAGGAAGTTGTGCTTGTTGTTGTGCATCCACACCTTGAAGACGCCCTTGCCGACGCCGATCTCGCGGCAGCACTCGTCGACCACCACCTCGTCGCGCTTCTGCAGCCGCCACCCTAGCCGCTCCGACAGCGCCTGCATCCGCTGCTTCTGCTCCGGGCTGAACTTTGTGCGGAACCGCTTCCGCGCCGCCGATGCCGATGGCGGCGCGCCCGGCACCGGGGCGGGGGGCCTCGAGGCCATCACCACCGGGGCGGAGCCCGGGGCTCCGGAGCTAAGCGAGAGTAGCATGTGCGGCGCCGACGAGATGTACCCGGGCGGCGCCACCGCCGTGGCCGGCATCGGCGAGGCGGGGCCGCCGTCGTCGTAGTCCGAACCCTCGTCGGAATCCTCCGAGTCGTCCTCCCCGGCACCCGGCAGCCTGTCCTCCGGCGTCTCCTCGCCGCGCTGCGGGTGGCCGCCATGCATTAGGTGCGGCGCAGAAACCGCCGTCACAGCCACCGCGGGCGGTGGCGGCGGCAGCGCGAGTCGAGGCGGGGAGGGCGGCGCCTCCTGGAGCCGGCGGTGGAAGTTGCGGTGGCAGCCGCAAGCGGCGCACTTGAGCGAGGTGGGGTCGGAGGGGTTGGCCGCCGGCGACGGCATGAATTCCCCGCAGCCGTCCACGGCGTGCCCGCCCAGGCTAGCCGCGTGGTTCTTAAGGCACTCCCGGTAGACCGACTCGCCACCCGGCGCCTGCCTCAGCTTCTTGGTCTCCGCCGCCGCCACCGCCGCGACGCCGTTCGGGAACAGCACCGGCCTGTACTTCACATCCACCACCGCCTCCATCGCCTCCCTCCTCTCAGGCCGGCCAACTCAGTGCCTGCCACCGTTCTTGCTGCAATGCCCACAGCAAGAATATTATTAGCGTGAGCTTAAGCCGCGCCGGGAGGAGAGGAAAACTACAGGAAAGGAAGTGAAGGGAAGGCGAGGAGATAAGCACAAAAAGGTCAAGCAGTGAGAGCAGTCAGGCTGACTGGCTGAGGCAGCGAGCAAGCGAGCGAGATAGAAAGAGAAATGGAGAGTTCATTGTGGGTCTCTCAGTGGTTCGCGTGGTTTAATTTTTTTATCTTTCATCTTTAAAATCGACTAAAACACACCTCTAACTCTTAAAATCGTTTGCTAGGGATTGTTCTTTTTGACTAAAACACATCTCGCTAACTAACCCTGGGCGTTCGGTACTACCGAACCGATCGGTTCGGTTCCTCGGTACCCATACAAATTCGGTTCCTGAGAATCTCGGTACCGTTCGGTTCCTGAAAAGACTCGGTACCCAAGAAATTCGGTATCGGTTCTTTCGGTTCGGTTCCGGTATTTACCGAAATTACCGAACAGGGTACAACAGCATGTAACATCAAGTTCAATAGCCAATTTTGATAGAAATGTAACATGATTTCATACAGAATAAGTGCCAAATCATACAGAGAAAAAGCCACAAATACATAATATAGCTGTCCACAATAGACCCATCAATAATATTACATATTACTTAGTACTCACTACTCAAATACAACATGTTATTCCTTGTAGTTCGGTATTTCGAAACAGGCACCGAACCGAATTTCTCGGTAAATTCGGTTCCTGAGAACCTGGAACCGAAATTTTCGGTTTCGGTACTTTCGGTTCGGTTCTCGGTAAATTCGGTTTGGTACTCGGTTTTCGGTTTTTCGTGCCCAGGGTGATCGCTAACCAAAGACAGCTTCAACGGACTTTGACCCAGGTGACTTGTCATATTACATATCAGCTAGCTAAAATGGGGTGAGACCCACCTTTATTTTTATATTAAAAATCAAAAGGGCTTAATACTTTCATTAGAGCAACTCCAGCAGTAGCCCTCAAAACAGGGCCCTTACTTTTTATTTGAGGGTTCTTCCTACTTTTGATGGCTCTGTTTTTTGGGCTACACTCCAGCAGGAGCCCTCAAAATAGGACCCTCAAATTCATTCTTAGAGGGGATGACACATAAGACCCACCCTCATCCTCATCCTACTTTTGAGGGCCGAGGGGAAAAAAACTCACTCCAACAGGCCCCTACTTGAGCCCTCAGTAGGGCTCTCCCACCCCCAGGAATGAGGGCTCGAGGGGGAGATTTGAGGGCCCCCTACTTTTGAGGGCTCAAGTAGGGGCCCTGCTGGAGTGAGTTTTTTTGCCTCTCGGCCCTCAAAAGTAGGATGAGGGCAAGTAGGGGCCCTACTGGAGTTGCTCTTACACATGGATCCAACCTACCTATAGTAGACCCACCTTATTTTGACCCTTTTGGATTCAATATGGTGTGCCATGTGAGTCAAAGTCGATTAAGACTCTGCTCATTAGAGTTTTTAGTTTTTTAATTTTATTTTTTGACTTTTTAGTTTTTAGTTTTTTATCTTTTATTTTCTCCCTTATTCCTTTCCATTTCTGTAATGATACAATTTTTTTATTTATTAATTTAATTACGTAAAAAAATTGTTAATATTTATAATATAAAATAAGCTATAAGCTAAAGTTTATAAACCAAACAAGCACCACCTAAAACCTTATTTTGTTAGCGGGAATGATGAGTTGTAAATAATCTTGAGAGTTGAAGGATGCGTTTGAGAGTTGGATGCGTTTCATCCAGCTTTACAGATAAGAGGAAAAACTTACGCCGTGATCATTTTGGCTTTAGTTTTTTGGCTTATTTTTTACTATTTATAAATTTCGTTTTTTTTTACTTTTAGTTTTTTATTGAGCTTTTTTACTGGTTCTTTTTTCCCATATTTGTTTGTATATATGTAATGGGCTAATATATTTTTAAATTTTTTTAAATTTAATTATACTAAATAAATTTTTGTCTGCTACCGTGTCTTTCAGACAAGTGAAGAACTGAGCAACTTTTTCCTACCTAAATTAATATACGCGGATAATTAGCGTGTGACTGCGCTATCACTAGTGACAGATCGGTATCAGTAGTGATGTAAGGTGTCCGGGCCGTGGTACAGGTATGCAGTGGCGCAGGCCACGTTTTGAGCTGTGAGGCATTTCTGAGGGAGTAGAGGGTAGCTTACCTAATAGTGCCAGAGAGGCTTGGGAAAGTCAAGAGCAGTCGAGTAATATAAATAAAGAGCGCAAGGCTTTTCCGTTTTTACGGAAGCTTTCGAATGAAATGGCTTTTTAAAATAAAATTTATAAATTTATTATAGTATATATTATATTGATTTTATTTATATTAGCTAAAATTATATGTAAATTTCTGTTATTCTGTATTTTTTCTTATAAACAATTCAAAATCTAAAAACTACAAGCTAAAGCAAAAAAGATCAGTCGTTACTCACTAGGATGAGATGAAGGCAGTTGGCAGGAGATGCATCACAGCTGTTGGATGCAGCTGTGTCAATGCGTTCATTTTGGAATTCCAGTAGAATTAGAATTGGCTTATAATTCCAACTTTTTTTGTGTGTTTGTCTCTACTTAGATGTAATTTGAAATGAAATCGCTAAAATTGGACCAGATAGCTTAATAGTCGTGTGAGAATATTGGCAATAAAGCCACAAAAAATGTAATACATGCCAACACCGTTAATGTTCAGCTATCTATGACGATGTCGTCTCTTCCCCATGTGGTCCTCTGTCGATCTTCATCGACGTCCCCTCCGAGAAGCGTCAAGTGGAGGCTCGTCGTAGATGATGAAAGAGGAGATGATGGAAAGCAGAACCATAGTAGGCATGGATCCATATGTAGGGAGTGGTGACCAGAACAACCGCTTCTTTGAGGGTTGTCAGATTCTCGCTGAAAAGAAGAGGCATGGAGGCGAAGGGACTTGATTTGAGAGTTTGTGACGTGAGTGAAAGTCTTTTTTTTTTAGCTTAGGGTCTATAATTTATAATTTTTTAAATAAATTAATAAGACGTGAGTGAAAGTCTTTTTTTAGCTTGTGGTCTATAATTTATAATTTTTTGAAATAAATTAATAAGACGTATTCTATGTTAATATTTTTAAAACGATTTATTAGGATAGTTGGTTTATGGGAATAATTTTTTAAATGACTTATCAATATTTGATTTATTTATATAAATATTTATATTAAAATTAAAAATTATCAAATATAGTAAAAAAGAACCCACTAAAGACGGAATGGCTGTGCAATTAATCCACCGATTTAGAGGGACTGGACCCTGCATCAAACGTGGCGTTTGAAAAATAGAGCGGAAAATCTGTCTACCTTTTTCGTCGTCGCATTTATCTGCACCGAAACTAAGGCTGTTTAAGCCGCAGCAAGAAATATTTTGGCAGAAGCAGGATAGGCTGGATAGCCCCTTCAAAAGTCGCAGGAAGAGAGACCAGTACGCGCCAAAGTTAACGAAATCCTTGAATCCAATTTCGAAGCATGTTACTACAACTTAATAAGCGTGTACGACACGATTCACGGTTCTTTCTACTGGCGTAAAAACAGATGGGATATTTTTCAATCGATTTGAACAATTTTTGAATACGAAATATTTCGGTTCGGATTTCTTTCATAGTTTTAGATTCAAAATGAATACAGATTACTTTTTTAGAAACGAATACAGTAACATACTATCCGTCAAATACGAACACAAACTCGGATTATCCGGTGATTATAAGTCTGGATATCCGGCCCACTAGTTGTTAGCCCATAAGCCATAGCCCACTAGCCATAGCCCATGCAGGCATACGGCCATGTGATGTTGTGTGCAACTCAGCGATGTGAAGGCGCGACGCCATGGCTTGGCCAACAGCGAGGTGGCGAGAGAGGAAGAGGTCCTTCGGCGATAGCGAAGCGAGCACGAGGTAGAACGTTGAACGAGGAAGGAGATGGTGGTGGCGGCTAGGCTTGAGACTCACCGAATACGGAGAAATTAACAATGTGGTGGTTCGGGGTGGACAAGTGAAAAGGCCACAATTCCGATGAACCACTGTGGGAATCTAAAAATTAGTTGAGGGGAAAGAACAAGGAGGAGGTGGAGCACATTTTCATGTGAGAAGATATTGAAGAAACTCACCGGAGTTGGAGATCGGCGGTGGTGGGCGACGATGGTCTCGCGGAAGAAGATGACAGCTCCCTCCGCCGTCACCTCTCGTACCGGCTTCGGCCTTGCCTTTGCCCCACCTCCCGCGTCGCCTTGGCCTCCATCGCCGTAGCCGGGCATGCCACGGCGTCGGATGCGACTGAGTAGGATGCAGAGGGGAAGTTGCATGGTGGTAACGGCGGTGGTGCTTAGAGAAGACAACGCGGGAAGCGGTGCTGGAGGCTAGGTAGCTCGTACGGAGGAAGGGAGTTGGCGGCACGGGAGAGGTGGCAGGGGCGGATCCAGGATCTTGGGCCAATGATGTCATTGTGAACTCTTAATAATGATCATAACATCAAGAAGACAAAATAACGCATAGGAAATAAAAGCACAGTAACTTAACATAATAATCCAAACATATTATTTTTAATAACAAGTGCTTACCTCTCATAAAAGCATTTTACGCTTGCAATCACCCATCTTTTGAAAACGATCTATCACAATATTGTCTGGGATTGTAGCTAGGAAAGCTGGCTCGACAAAGCAAATGATACAATCATTCATAAACTTGTTACCAATACGGTTGCGTGAGATCGTCTTCACAATTTTCATCGCTGAAAAGCACCTCTCCACTGATACGGTGGCAACAGGCAAAACAAGTACCAACTTTAGAAGTCGATAGACCAAAGGAAAAGCAAGATGCTTCTTTGTATCCACCATCAGTTTAGCAAGTTCCGCAATACTGTTCAATTCAGCAAATCTTTCATCGGCTTGTACATTGTCAATGTAAATTTGAAGCTCATGAGCAAGATCCTTTAACTGAATTGAACTGAAATCATTGGGATAGAACTTAGGCAATTCTATTAAGACCTCTAGTTTGAAATTAGCAAAGGAATCTTTGGGGCTGAAGGCTGCCATGCAACTAAGCAAATTAGAATTTGTTTCAGTGAAGCGATCATTGAACTCAGCAAGAAGTAAGTCAACAACTGAGTTCAAACAATCCCATCTATAGTGTTGGTAATTGGTGCGGTTTGTCTTCCTCCTTGGTTTATGGCGATCAACATATTCTTCTTCCATGTCCAACTTAGGAATGTCATGCTCTTCACAAAACAAATATATTTTCTGCAATAAAGATTCCCAGCCATCATCTCTAATCTTCTAAATTTTTTCCTTTGTTGACTTTACCTCTGACATGGCCTCCAATATATCCTGATCTTTCCTTTGCAAACAAAGTGATAAAGCATTTGCATACCCCAAGATCATCAACATCAAGTGCAAATGAAAAACAAAATCAAAATCTTTAAAATAATCTAGGAGCCCACGAGCTTGACGCCTCTTCTGATAATTTGGGCCATCTTTTTCCACATACTGCAGAACTTCAATAATTGATTGGAACAAGCTGTTAAGACTCTTAAGGTCTTGTAATGAGAACACCAACGAGTGTCTCCAGGTCTTTGGAGAGATTGCTCCTGATTCAATCCTGTCCCACTACAAATTTGCCCACTGCCTATTGCTTTTTTTTACTCTCTCTTGCTGACTTTGTCGTATCATGTCCTTTCGCTTGCAAGAAGCTCCAGCAACATTAAGAAGAAGAGATATCATGTCAAAGAAGTCACTAATATCATCATTCTTTTTAGCTACTGCCACTATGACCAATTGAAGCTGGTGAGCAAAGCAATGGACATAATACGCTGAGCTATTTTCTCTCATGATCAAAGCTCTCAACCCATTGAATTCACCTCTCATATTGCTTGCTCCATCGTAACCTTGGCCTCTGACTTGTTTCCAGCTTAATTTGTACTTGGTAAATAAATCATCAATATTAGCTTTGAGACACGAAGCCGTCGTCTCACTAACATGAACAACTCTAATAAGCCTTTCTTTGATTACTCCACATTTATCAACGTATTGTAAAACCACGGCCATTTGTTCCTTGTCAGAAACATCAGCGAACTCATCAACCAATAAACAAAACACATCACCACCAATTTCTTCAATGATAGAATTCACTATGACCTGCATATATAGGACACAAATCAGAACATATAAAAACAAAATTGAGAGTTGATGCATCATTTGTACAGATTAAAAGAACTAGTACCTCTGCAAAGCAATTAGCAATGTCCTTCTGAATTTCTGGAGAAACCATTTGATGATTCTCAGGAGCATTTCTTAGCACAACTTTCTTTTTTTTTTCATTTTGCTCTGCCAAAAGCTTCACCAACTCTATAAAATTTCCGCGGTTTTTAGACTCTTCTGACTCATCATGACCACGAAAAGCTAACCCTTGATGCAACAAGTACCTAACGACATTTATCGAAGTACTTTGTCGAATAAAATACTGCTCTTTTGCAATATCACCCTGCTTGTTGAGAGCAAAAACAATGGATTTGTTTGGCTTCAACAGATTGTTACATCTTTTCACAGCTGTATTATGGTAGCTGTTAGGCCCGCCTACATGAATGTCTAATCTTTCTTTACTGTTCCAGCCAGAAAAACCTCGAGTTACAAATGCTTCATTTCCAGCTTGGCCTTCAATAGAATCTCTAAACAAGTAGCAGTATAGGCAGAAGGCTTTGTCTACCTTCTCACTGTGCTCTAGCCAATCATATTCTTCAAACCATTCAGGATTAAACCGGCGTGGCTTGCCTGCTATAATTATTTGCGGATACTTGAAACCAGGTTGTGGTCTGTGAGGGCCTCTAATCAAATATTTTGTTCTTATCTCATCCTGTAGCTTAAGGCCAGGATATTCTAGTATTCTCTTTCTATCAGCTGGATCATAAGGAAGTTCATCTAAATTGACATTCCTTGGTGACAGGATGAAAGAAGGACGAGTAGTACCATTTATGTTTGATGCACCTCTATTTCTACTTGTCTGTGAAGTCCCTTCATCACTACCTGGTGGTAATTTTCTTTTCAAAAACCGTTCCATTATATTCATACCACCTGTCCAAACCATGAAATTAATTTGTGAGGTTACAAATACAAAACTAAACTTCCACATACACAATTAAATAAAAGCATAATTACCTGAACTTGACATCGTGGGCCAAAGGAGATTAGATGTAGAGGCCTCTCTGAAAATAACCCTCCATGGCTCAGCCTTTAGAAATCAGAAGCGTGAAGCCCCAAACCTAATGAATTGGTGGAGATTAAATAGCTTAATAAAGTGGAATGTGGGGAATCAGATTAAATCATTGGTGTCTTGGAGATAAAAAAAATAGCAACCGGATGGAGTGAATTGGTCAATTAGGGATTTTTTTCTATTAGGGCAAAAGGATGTGAACTGTCACCTGATCGCTAGTTCGCTACAAGGGCGAGGTCGCGGCGTTGCCATTTCGCCTTCGCGGCTTCTCGCTGGAGATCAATCGTGATCGAGTATGAGGCCTGGTCGTAGCCGTGCCGCGAGACGCAAGTCGCGAGAATAGAACGAGAAAGAGCTTCTCCGTGCCGCCGTCAAGCGCTCACGCGGTAGATGAAAGGTTGTGGCGTGAAATCGCCGCCGGCGCTGGTCGTATGAGGTATGCCTTCTATGGGCCGCAGCTCGCAATCGCTCTATAGGCCCATAGGAAGTTTGCAACTCACGCCTCACCGTCTTTGCTTCATTGGCTCGCTTGTCTTTGTCACAAAGACAATTTCTAATGATGTCATTAACAGTAAAAAAATCTGGGGTACAGGGCTTACAAAAATTCCATTGTTGTCCTGTGACATCAATACTTGTACATGGGCTCCGCCCCTGAGGTATGGTGACCTGGGGGCGAGCCCATGGTGCAAGTGACCAGAGGCGCTATGGGGATTTGACTGGTGGAGCAAGGAAAATGGGAAGACAAGAACGGCCGGATGTGGGAGAAGCTAGAAGAGGAAGGAAGAAGAGGTAATGAACAAGAGAAGAAAAGGGAAAAAAAAAGTGGCCAGGACTAGGAGGGCTTCGGTCAGTGGGAAAAAAGGAAAAAGAAAAAGAGAAGAGAGAGAATGAGCGTGCACCCGACAAATTTTTTCATTGTCAATATGGAACCCTAAATCTTCCGTTAAATACTAATTTAATAAATAAAATTGAGTAGATCTCTCAACAGACTCCGGCTTTAGATGCTATTATGCATTCAAATGTCAGTATTGGTCTATGATAAATGCTTTCCAGTGCATGTGTGTTAGTACTTATACTATGTTTTTATGTTTATTCAAATTGCTACCGTGTGTACTCTATGAACTGCGCCATATCGGTACTTATGCTATGTACTGATCGACTACCGAGTATATTTCTATTGTGGATGAAAAATACTTGTGCTTGTTCAAATTTCATGAATGCTTTGACAAGCTAAACTATTTATGTGTTTTCAGTGATTTTAGATATACAGTTTAAGGGGTTTTCATGTTCCGATAAATATTCGTGACCGTATTTATTTCGACTTGTATTTGCTTTACATCTATATTCGATATTATTCGTATTTATATTTGTATCCAAGACATACGTATTTATATCCATATCTATGAAAAAAATAAAAATAAAAATAATAAAAACATTATCTATCTACTACATTTGGTTCGTATTATCCATCTCTATTCCATCCGTTTACGTCCCTACTTTCTACGAACCGACGTCCCTTCTCCATTCCGTACGACAAGGAACGCCCTCTCCTGAATGGCGGCAACTGCCGCAACGTCCCGTGGACGCCCACCTGTTTTCGCGAATCCGGCGGGCCATGCGCGCCCACCGCGACCAGCTCAAGGACGCCGTGCTTAGTGCTTACCGCCGGCGGAAGGCGAAGTACTAGCACCTACACGACCAGCTACAGGGGAAACGCGATGGAAGCTAAACCCTGGGGCCCCAGCGCCATGTGATCAGCGCAGCGACCAGCCTGATGGCCTTGTGCGCGTGGGATTTGGTACGGCCGCTCGCTAAGTCAAGGAGTTTAATTATGCGTAGAGCCTACAGTTAACGACTTAGGGCATCTCTAATAGTCTGAGTCAGCTATCTATATGCATGTACATATCAGCATATATCCTATGTGGAGGAAAGAGAGTATGCAAAAAAAAATCGAGCCAGCTCTTCCTTAAGCACTAGTCTATAACGCTAAACGAGGCAGCCTCAATAAATTCTGTGTGTGCATGTAAGCATCAAATAGCTATCCTTATAGATAGTTCTTTAGAATGCTAGCTTTAGTGTGTACTATATAGATGATGTGGAAGTCTTATAGTTAGTTGCTAGCTATAACCATTGGAGGCTCGGTTTCTGTTTTTTTTGTCTTTTACGAGCGATTTAAAACACGGCGATTTTTACTTTTTATTTGGGCCTTTTCTCCTTTATTCCTCTTTATTATCCGTGATGAACATTTTATTATTTTTTCTTATTTTTAAATTTTCAATTTAATGACTTAGAAAAAGCTAACAGTTGCTATATTGCATTTTCAACTAAGGCTCCGTTTGGCACAGCTCAGCTTCACTAGTGAAGCTGTTTTTTTGTTTCAGCTTCACGAGCAGCTTCACCGGTGAATCTAAAACTGTTTTGAAAAACTATTTGGCAAAACAGCTTCACCAACAGCTTCATGTATGGCTGAAAGAGAACAATTGTCTAAGATGCCCCTATCTATCTGACTTGTTCTAACATTTGGAGTTGTATGTTTGTATATGGTCATATGAATTAAAAAATAATATATTTGAATGAGTATGAATTAAAAAATTAAAATTAAAAATTAAAATCATTAGAGAAGTGCGAACGGTAGAGAAGTGCGAGTGGGAGGAGAGGAAACAGGCGTGGGGACCCAGTGGCAAAGTGCTGTAATTTCTGTCAACTACAAGGGCAGTGGGTTCATAGAACTGCGAGCCTGAGGGAGAGAGCTGTGAAAAGTTACTATTTTCAGCTTCACCCCACCCCCATTCCCTTGTGAGAGCATGATTTAAGGAGCTTCATTTATGAAGCTGTTTGCAAAAAGAGTGTTTGGTAAAAAACAGCTCACAACAGCTCATGAAGCTGTTGATGAAGCTGTGCCAAACAGGGCCTAAAAGCTAACAGCCATAGTTAAAAGCTCTAACCGTTTACAGCACCTCCTAGCTGCAATCGGTTTGGTGTTAAAATGGGAGTTAACTAACTTTAATCTAACTAGATTAGTTTAATTTCAAATTTATGTTTGGCTGTTCACCTAGGTGGATTAGCTAGGTTAGCATTAGAAAAATAAAATTTAGAAGGATTAGTTGTGCCAGGTTAACTTATTTTATCAAATAATTTGGTAGATTAACTTAATTTTAAATTAAAAGAGTTAAAATGTTTTTACTAAGTTAAGCTAACCCTGAATAAATAATGTTTGACGGAACAAACCCTTAACCTATCTCTTAGCCCGAAGGTGTTGTGTGTGTTGCGCTGAAGCGGACATTCTCGCGTGGGACGTGCCGGCAGCGGAGGGGAAGCCGGTGACGGCTGTGGGGCCTAGGAGCGGCCGTGTACAGGTGTACCGCTGCGTCCCGGGCGGCGACACCGTATCTAATGAACTACGTGGCGACCGCCAGGACTCTATTCCGGTGGGGTTCTGCCCTGGAACGCGTACTGCATCGCCGTGGTCGTCTGTCAAGTCGTAAATCAAGCGAGAACCTTTCATCCAGAGGGCAAGGCATGTTTCAAACAAGTGAAATCTTGCGAAAAGCTATGCAGTTTCAAGAAGGATTTCTGCTTTCCAAACACGCCCTCGCGGTGTGAATTGCCCACTCTTCAGCGTTCCGATGGGCGATAAGTGATATTCGACAACCTTACCAGTTACCCCTCTGTTGACACGGTTTGCCGGGCGAAGGCGTGAAAGTTGCACGAGTTTTACCAATGTAGCGACAGTAACTCCGTATTGGGCTGTTCTGTGCGTGCAATTTCCACCTTTTTTTTGGGTTCATGGGCGAGTGTTACCCCGCTCCACGTATGGGCTCAACCGTACTAGGCCCATATCTCCGTACGAGTCTACTGGGCCCATTTTCCGTTTGTTTCGTTCCTATGTTGGGTGGGCCGTGATCGAGTTTTGTACCTCTGCACACTACCCCAAAAAAAAAAGCAAACTGAAAATATTTGGAAGGTAGAACTAATGCAACTCAAGCTAATTAGAAATCTCTTCATATTTGATGTGCGTGAGCTGGTGAGAAAAGGTGAGCTATATACTTCAACGGGCACCATGTGAAATACAGATGAACAAGAAAGACAACCAAGTATTGGCTAACTAGGGATCTTTCCCTCCAATAAAAACATGAAGGGTCTCTTTGATTTACAGGATTCTAGAAGCGCAAGAATAATGAAACGCATAAATAGGGTACGAATGAATTGCAAAACAAATGATCGGAAAACACAGAAATTTTGTACACTTGGGTGTTTGGAACACAGGAAGTTGAGAAAAAGTGGTTGAAGTAGATGCTAATTTTCGTATAAAATTCCTTTGAAACCACAGGGTATGAATAGTGTTACTATGGATCTCCATTATTGCAATCCTATGAATCAAAGGGGTGAATAGTCCCCGTTCCAAACTAATCTAGAATCCTATATGTTTCCTTTGAAAATCCTGCAACTCAGAGGCCCGAAAGCTTAGATAGCAATATATATCGTGCACACTGAGGGGCCTCGTTGGGTCTATTGCAAGTAGCACGGTTGTGCGAGCCTGCCAGTCTAGGTTCAAATGAAAAACAAATACAGGAATAAGAAAAACACATAATTTAATAGGAATAGGAAAAAACATATTTTGATAGGTATGCAAGTGCAAAACGGAGGATTGCAATATACGGGAAAATTGCAGAAAAGACTATTTAGATAGTAGATTGGAAAACACAGAAAAATTGCCTTGATCCTACGCAATTGAGTGAAAAAAGAGGTTGGAGCGAATATTCTTTGCCTATAAAAATTCCTATGAAATGAAAGCTACAGTAATCCTATGAAATTTATGGGCTCTGATTCTACCCTTGGTCTTTTCCCTCTTTAGCGGAGTAGCACTACTTTGCTTTGCAGTAACGCGTGGCCTTCATCACTTGCATCAGGCTTGCTGCTTCACAAGTCGCAACTTGAGTGATTCAGCCGTTCGGAAGCTAATTCTTCCCCTTCTTTAGTTTGCTGCCGCCACCGTGAGCTCCGCCACCACAAGCTCGACCCCTTCACCTCCGCCGTCCGTCGGGCCCTCTCCTCCCTACCTTCTCCCTCCCCACCCGACACCTTTGACTCCAACGATGACTCCTTTCCGTCCCGCCACTGCCTCTAGTATTCTAGGTAGTGCCGAGTTTGCACGTAGAACAAGGTCGTTCATTGTGTGTATGTATTGCTTTAGTGTTGCATTAAGATGAATGATGTTTATCTCGCCACCGTGAGCTCCGCCACCACAAGCTCGACCCCTTCACCTCCGCCGTCCGTCGGGCCCTCTCCTCCCTACCTTCTCCCTCCTCACCCGACACCTTTGACTCCAACGATGACTCCTTTCCATCCCACCACTGCCTCTAGTATTCTAGGTAGTGCCGAGTTTGCACGTAGAACAAGGTCATTCATTGTGTGTATGTACTGCTTTAGTGTTGCATTAAGATGAATGATGTTTATCTCGGAAAGAGGTTTGGGATCGATGTCGTCCATGCATCGCCCACGAGGTTAAATAGGTAAGTGCATGGTAGAATAGTGGATTGTGATTGATGCTTGATACTTGTTTTCCATGCTATGTTTTTATAGCATTTTATGTGATGATATCCCTGATTACATGCTGATTATACCATGATGAGTGATACTTATGG
This sequence comes from Dendrocalamus sinicus, assembly GCA_036346575.1. NCBI lineage: Eukaryota > Viridiplantae > Streptophyta > Magnoliopsida > Poales > Poaceae > Dendrocalamus > Dendrocalamus sinicus. Next base: position 12,487,227 of record CM070664.1, read on the forward strand.
TTGAATGTTAAGGTTGGAAGAGTTTTGTATTATGCATTGTACTCATACATAGAACCTACCTTGGGTAGGCATTCCATGGGAGTGGAAAGATAAAGACCTATTTCGGTAGGCACTCCGTATAGTTTGTGACCTCGTATGAAAGAGAATGGGGGCGAGAGTGGTTCATCGATGGGTGAACACTACGCTCTACCAGTGTAAGCTACAATTATATATGCATTGCATAAAAGAAATAGGAGACAATGATATGGTTATAGAGATTGTGATTTACAGTTCACATATATGGGATTTACTAACAATTGTAGATATTGTGGTTTATAGTTCACAGTTATGGGATTTACCGAATTACTATGTTGATGCCACTATTTTATTATGTATTTCCCGAGTCTTGGACTCACACTTACTTTGTTATTATTTTTTAGGTAAGTGTTGAAGGTGACATGCACGGGCGGAGTAGAACATTTATTCCATGAGCAAATAGTAATTCACATATCACCTTTATTGGACATAATTAGACTTTAATGGCATGCTTAGGTAGTTAGTGTTAAAAATGTCTTAACAAAATACTTAATCATGTGTGGCTCATGCGCTTTCTTTCAATAGTTGATGAATTTATATATTTGCTTCAATACTTATAGTTAAGCGTAGGTTGTTTACCATATCATTGACATTTAACTAGAGGAGATGCTGCCAAAATCTAGCAGCAATGGATGCAAATTGAAGTGTTATAGAGTAGTGGTAGCATTCTAGGCCCAGAAGCTGGGCCAGGGTGTTACATGATAGTCTGACCGACCAGCGGTTTGACCGACCATCACCTAGCAGTCAGACTAGTGAGCAGTTGTACCAATCCTTTGTCTGCAATAGCTATTTTCTAGAGAAGGTCCTTTTAGAGGTTTTGGTCGGAGACCTATTGTGGTAGTACCAGCTTTGGGAGTGTAGTATGACCGAAGTGGAGTGGTCTAACTAGCCATAGCATGGCGGTCTGGCCAACTTGGTGACCTATTGTGGTAGTACTAGCTTTAGTTTTTGATTAGGGCTTTTAGGGGTGCTTGTGAGGGCACTTTGTAAATCCACACAAATCCAGTAATAAAGATCATCTTGAATCAATCTGGTTCTTGATTTGTTGAAGATTGCTGGTGATTGTGGTTGGGTTGAAGCATACGACCACTTGCAAACCTGTCACAGACAAGGTGATCAAAGCAGTTGAACAAAGCGATCAACAAGCAGTTGAAGCAGAGTGATTGTTTGGGCGATTGTGTGACGAGTGATCAAAATCTTCATCGACCGTCAGGAGATTCCAAAAAGTGACGACAATTATTCATCCCTCCTTTGATTGCAGTATTTGATCCTACAAGTGATATCTAAACAGTTAGCGATGGAATCAGGGAGGTATGTGAACCATCCCCACCCCATGCTAGATGGTATTGATTTTGTTTATTGGAAGTGTTGTATGCAAGCTTAACTTTATGTAGTTCCTGCTGAAACCTGGTGAATTTATAGATGATCTTTTTGCTCATTTTGAGAAGATTTTGAGTAACTTGTGTGGAGTTAGTGTTATACCTACTAATAGAGATAATGCAACTAAAATTTTGAGGTCTTTAAGTTCAGAGTGGTTGATGGTCGTCACGATTATTAATCAAACTATCGATCTAGATATTCTTACCATGGATGATTTGTACTCTAGATTGAAAATATATGAGATGGAAGGATTGCCATCTAAGACTGATAAATCTTCATCTTTAGCTCTTGTGACTAACTCCATGTAGGCTGCTTCATCGAGTACTTTGTCTTGTGTTTCTTTGTCTGCTTTGTCCTCTTTTTCAGAAGATCAGTTCGAGCAACACCCTGAAGAGGACCTAGTCATAATCTCCTCGTGAGCATACAAGGCTCTCAACAATCTGAGGATGAGAAAGCGAGGTAGAGCCCCAAGTTCAATCAGGTGCTTTGAGTGTGGTGAGGCAGGCCACATTAAGATGAATTGCCCTAAACTCAAAGGAAAAATGATCATGGAAAACCGAAATTATTATCATCGGCCATCCAATAATAACATCAAGAGTGGAAATTGTCATCGTGACATTGCTAAAAAAGTCCTATTAGCCATCGAGCGCCTTGATTTGAGTGATGGAGATTTTAAGAGCCATGACGACAATGACCATGACAATGAAGATGCCAAAGGCAAGAACAAGAGCATCGACAACTTCACGAGTATGTGCTTTATGGCAAGCAACAACAGTGATGAAGACTACAACATCCCGATAAGATAAGACTGTCATATGATCAGCTTGAAGATAGCTTGATTAAACTTGATATTGAATTGAAAAAGACTGAAAAGAAATTGAAAGAAAATAATTTTGTAGTCGAAAACTTGAATTATGAGATTTGTAGACTTAGAGCATCTATTCCTACAAATGATTCTGATGAAGCATGTCAAGTCTTATATTCTGAGCTAGAAACTGCTATATCAGCTAATGTAACTAACCTAGTTTAACTTAGAGATGCAACTGATAAATTTGATCAACTAAGAATGGTATATGACTATTATGATGAAAAACTCAAACTTACTAATGATGAAATTGAAAAGCTAACGTCAAATTCTTCTAGAGCATGTTCTAAGTGTGATTGCTGCAGGCTAGACTTAATTCATCTCATGAATCAATTCAACAAATGCTATATCATGATACTCTTTCTTGTTCTAATTGCTCTAAACTTGACGCTGAAATACAAGTTTTGACTAGACAACTTAATGACTTTGCTAAAAAGGAGATAGTGGCTCAGGCTAGTACTTCTAAGGATCTTGTTAATGAATTTGTTAATTGTGCATCGTGTTCCGCACTAGCAAGAGAAAACGAATACATTAAGAACACTTTAGAGAGGTTTTCTTTTGGCAAGAATAATTTGAATATGATCTTAGACAAGTCAAAAACTAGTGTGAAAATTATGGTCTAGGATTTAATTTCATTGAGCATGCTAAGAAAAATCCTCCTAAAGTAGTCAAGATACTCGAACCAAGAAAAATTTAAAGTAGAGTCTAAACCAAAATAAGTTATCTTTAGATCTGTTTGTATTGCAAAAGAGCTCCTAATCAAACTGAGATACAATCACTCATCAAATCAAGTATTAGTGCACTCATTATGGTAAAAACGGTCATTTGGTTCAATTCTACTTTAGAAAAGCAAAGAAAGAGAAGGACAGGATGAGGATGTGTTTTCAGCCAGTTGCTTCCCATGATCGAACGAGTGAGGTTGGACTAGATTTTCAACCAGTTGTTTCTGACTATTGAACCAACTTCTCAAGAGACTTTCGATCAGTAGTCTCTGCTCATTTAGATTGGCCAGAAGTCAGACCAACTTTACTCATGCAGTCAGACCGCTTTCGGCTAGCCTTTTCTGCATGTTTAGAACGGTCAGTGGTCAGATCATTTCTGCTGAGGTTAGACCGCCCTGTGGTCGAACCGACACCTCATCGACTGTTTGGTTGAAATATGTCAAGTGCTAATGCTTCACTAAAATCTTTATCAGTGCATGCTTTTGCTCCTATTCATTGAGTATCTCAGTACTAGATACCTAAATATTTATTGTCTAACCCCAGTACTAAGGTACCGATGATTGCTCGTGCCCTGTAGGCTCTTCGCAAGAGGAAGGAGAACATATGGTTCATTGACTCCGGTTGCTCTTGTCACATGACCGAAGACTCACGATGGTTCTCCTCTCTCACATGTGCTCCTGGTGTTGAGATGATCACTTTTGAGGATAACTCTCAAGGATGAGTTCTTGCTAAAGGCACCGTGCGTGTCAACGACAAATTCATCTTAAAGGACGTCACTCTCCTCAGTAAGTTAAGCTATAACTTACTTTCAGTTTTACAGTTGGTAGATGACAATCTTGAGGGTATTTTGGATTTATCTGGTGATCTTGTATGCAAAATTAGTCGAGTTGGCTACTTGTTCAAGGGTGATTTTTCGTATTCAGCTACCTTTGATCTTAGGTGTCTTATTTCTTCGATCTCTAAAGATTTGTTCTTGTGGCATTGTAGATTAGGTCATATTGATTTTGATCATCTTGCTTGGCTTAGTAATATGAATTCAGTTAGATGATTCCTAGTTTTAAGATTGAAAAGTCAATGGATCTAATTTGTTCACCCTATCAACAAGGTAAGATGGTCTCATCGTCATATCCTCCACTCACACTTGTCATGACTGATTTTCTGGGTCAATTAATACATATGGACACAGTAGGTCCTGTTAAGGTTCAGTCGGTTGGAGGTAAATGGTATATTCTTGTTATTGCTGACGATTACTCTAGATACTCTTGGGTAAATTTTATGGCCTCTAAGTATAAATCTTTTGGTCACTTTTGAGAGCTAGTTCTTAGACTTGCTAATGAACTTCACTTAAAGCAATTAGAAGTGATAATGGTACTAAATTTAAGAACACATCATTTGCTTCTTTGTTTTGCTGAAAAGGGTTTAGACCATCAGTTTTCGATAGTTTGAGTGCCTTAACAAAATGGAGTAGTCGAACGTAAGAATAAAACTTTGGTCAAGATGGCTAGAACAATATTAAATGAACATGCTACTTCTAGGAAGTATTGGACTGAAGCTGTTTTGACTGCGTGTTACATTTTGAATAGAGTATTCTTGTGTGCTAAACTACATAAGACCTCCTATGACCTTCGGTTTGGTCATTCTCCTAATGTTTCTCACTTGAGGGTGTTTGGATGTCATTGCTTCATACTTAAACATGGCAATCTTGATAAATTTGAATCTAGATCCTCAGATGGCATCTTTCTTGATTATGCAGTTCACACTCGAGGCTATCGTGTACTCAACTTAGAAATTAACAAAATTGTTAAGACCTGTAAGGTCACTTTTGATGAGGCTAGTTCAGGTACTAGACCCAACAATGTAGGTATGCAGGTATCTGATGCACTTGAGGACATATTCTATGACTTGACAATGACAACAGGGAGTTCCCGAGTCACACTAAAACACCTACAACCACTCCTACGACCACTCATCAGGTAGAGGTCACTATGACCACTACGACCTCTTTGGCTACATCTACGACCACTTCACATGCTTATCTACATATTCAATGAAGTCACCCCTGAACAAATAATTGGTAAGTTAAATGAAAGAGTTCTTCGTAGCAGGTATAAATCCAATGCCTCACATGCTAATTCTGCTTTTATCTCCTCTTTTGAACCCCAAGATGTAAATCACACTTTATTTGATGAGTCTTGGATTAATGCCACACATGAGGAATTAGAAAACTTTAAGGGTAATAAATTTTGGACCTTGATTTCCCTTCCTCATGGTTATAATGTAATTGGAACTAAATGGGTCTTTAAGAATAAATATAGCGAGGATGGCGTTGTTGTTCGCTAGACTTATGTCTCATGGTTTTACCCAGGTAGAAAGTATTGACTTTAGAGAAACATTTGCTCCTGTTGCTCGATTAAAAATCTTTAGAATTCTGTTAGCTTTTGTCGCATCAAAGGGTTTTATGCTATATCAAATGGATGTGAAAAATGTTTTTCTTAATGGCTATATTGAGGAGAAAATTTATGTTAGACAACCACCTAGCTTTGAGAACTCTAAGTTTCCTGATCATATCTACAGAATTGTCCAAGCTTTATATGATCTAAAACAAGCACCTAGAGCATGGTATGATAGGCTTAAATCATAGTTGCTAAAAAATGACTTTCAAATGGGCAAGGTAGATAAAACTTTGTTTACTCTCAAGCATGGCAATGATCTTTTACTCATTCCGATTTATGTGGATCATATTATTTTTGGTGGTTCCTCTTATGCTCTTGTTTCTATGTTTTCAGATACTATGAACAGGGAATTCGAGATCAGCATGATGTGAGAGCTTACATTCTTCCTAGGCTTTTAGATCAAACAATCAAAGTTAGGACTTTTATTTATCAAACTAAGTACACCAAGAATCTACTTCATCGCTTTGACATGGGGACAGTCAAACCAATTTTCACACCCATGGGATCTACGGCAGAGTGTTATATTTTGATGAAGATGGAGAGTCTGTTGATCAAAAGGAATACAGAAACATAATTGGCTCTCTTTTGTATCTCACCTCGTCAAGGCCAGACATATACTTTGATGTGTGTTTGTGTGCTCATTTTCAATCTTCCTCATGTGTTTCACACAGTTAAGTGGTAAAGCAAATTTTTAGATATCTTCAGTCAACTTTGGAATTTAGCTTATGGTATTCTTCTTCTTCATGTCTTACCCTTAGAGTTTATTTAGATGCGTGTTTTGGGGTTGTTGAATTGATAGGAAAAGTACTTCTGGCACATGTCACTTTTTAGGCACATCTCTTGTTTCATGAACCTCTAGGAAACAGGTGTATGTTGCACTTTCCACTACAAAGACTGAATATGTAGTTTTTACTTTTTGTTGCTCTCAATTGCTTTGAATGATAGCTACTCTTAAGGATTTTAGCTTAAAATTGGATAGTGTTTCACTTTTCTGTGATAACACTAGTGCTATTAGTGTTGCTAAAAATCTTGTGCAACATTCAAGAACGAAACATATTGATATTCGCTATCATTTTCTTAGAGACCATGTAGAAAAGAAAGAACATTTTATTAATTCTAATTCTCAAGTTGCTGATATTTTCACCAAACCGCTTAATTCTTCTTGTTTTGCTTGGTTGCGAAGTGAGTTGGGTGTATTGCATCCTGTGGGATTATTCTGAGGAGGAGCTTGGTGTTTAAATGTTTTGAGCTTTGCTTATTATACTTGTCAAATAATACATCAAAGTCCAAGTCATTGAAAACACTGGTAGTAGAACTGTTTTTATCATATTTACTATTTACTTTGTAGTCGTAGTCATAACAGATTATAATCAATTTGCTACTTAAACTAAAATATGACATGGCTGAAGACCTTGACTAGATTGATTGTAGATAATACCTTGTGATGATCATTGACATGGATTAGCTTGATTGTGAGTCATCTTTTAAATCCTAGTCATGGCGTTCGTATGTTTCATATGGTAATCTTTTTATGTTCACTTGAGTTGGCATGTTATAATAAAAAAATGAGAAAGAGAAGATTGCAAAGATGTATGCTTCAAGCATGCCATGGTTGAACAAAACAAAAGCATAAAACATGCTCAATCGAAAAGAAGTATGCTCCAAGCATGCAACCATTTAAAAAAATTGCTACAAAGGTGGCATCATGAAAAGAAGTAAGCTACAAGCATGCAACATGCTTAAGACTTGAGTGTGGAGCAATATGTTGCTATATGAAACTACTAGCTTGTCAAGATTTAAACTTACTCTTTTCAGTATGATATTCCTTTGTGCTCTTTATAGATCTGTTTGCTCATGGTTGAGGTGCATATCATTAATCCAATTTGTTTTAATTATGCTAAAGACTTATTTTGACTTGCTATATGGTATATAATTTTATATGATCTAGGGAGCTCTACTAAAAATGATGGGTTGTGTACATTCTTACTTTAACGTAAAGTGACTTGGATAATCTACAAAGCTTCTAGATGTTTACTTTCATTGTTCCTTTTTAGAATTCTCCTCTCTTTGGAGTCATTGATGATTTCATTACCAAAGGGGGAGAAATTAGAAGAAAGGGGGAGAACTGGGAGAACTTTCTAAGAAAATTTTGAAAAAAATTGTTCTCTAGTGCCGAGGGGGAGTTTTTTGAGCTTTCTGGCACTTTCTGCTATGGTTTGCGCTCTCTGGCTCTCTGAGCTCTTTCTTTTAGTTTTGCTGTGGTCTGTAGCTCTTTCTGCTATGATTTGCGGTCTGCGACTTTGAATTTTTACTTTTCGCAAATTTTCTCTTCAAGAGTTTTTGAGTCTTGTCAATGTATTCATCAAGGGAGAGATTGTTAAATCATATGGTGGTCGTGCGCTTAGTGATGATGAATAATTGACATTTGGGTTTCATTGGAATTTGCATTTGTGAACATTCCGGTCGATGTGCTCTTGTTTCTAGAGTATTCGGGTTAGCAGCTCTGGTCGGTAGGCATCGACCATGGCAAATCGTGCACAACAAATCGAGGATGGCATTTCGACCACAGTTTGTCGATCATGGTATTTCGATCATAGTTTGTCGATCTCGACATTTCAACCTCGGTAGAGTGACCACGATGAGGTAATCAGTAGGTTTCGACCTAGTAACAGTGAACAAGGTCATGAGATACTATGAACCAATCAATGGTTGTAGCTACAGTACCTTTTCGATGGTTGTAGCTATGGTGCTTTGTCATAGTTTTAGAGTTTGATGGTTCGTAGTCATAGATTGGGAGTGCTACGATACTTTGTGATTCCCCAGTGATCTAAGTGGAGCAATAGTTATTCCCGAGTACTTGTGTTTTTGAGTACTCGATGAGCTAGAGGTCGTAATATGTGAACTGAGGCTGATTTCTGGAAAATGATAGGTTTGTGGTCATGGCTGATTTGGATAATCTTGTTGGATGGTTAAGAGTGTGATACGGGTGTGTGGACTAATGTTGGTCAAGTTGTGAAGAGTTTATGTTGGAAAAATATTCTTTGGTCTTTGCATGTGTAGATTGGTGTGGAGACGATCATGGTCGGTGACGAGGAGGATCAAAACTATGATGGCAAAATCTAAGGTCCAAGCGATTGAGGATGTCACATGACGTGGTCGGGCTCATGCTGGAGCACGTGGAGACCAAAAGTGGTGATGCATGGAGAGGCTACAAGAGGTGCTGTTATGGAGTCTTCGGTACGTGAGATGATGGTGTGTGATGAAAATACAGGAGGTTGTATCCTGGAGGCTTTATCATGTGGTGAGTTAGGAGTTGCAGAAAGAGTCCATAACTAAGATTGAAAAAGTTATAGATAGAGTTCATAACTTGGAAGAGAAAGAGTTTGAATAAAACCCGTGTTCGGAGGGGTTTCAAATCCCATGGTTTTCAAAAGACATTAAGTTTTAAGTTTGTGTTTGAGGTAGACACGGGTTGGTGCATTAGCCTATAAAAGCAGGGAGAGGCTATAGGTTAACATGAGGCTTTTGGTGGTTTTTGTAGGGCTTTTGGAGAGAAGGTTGTTGTGACGGTTTTGAGAGAATTTGGAGAAGGTGTTGGCTTTAGTTTTTGACTAAGATTTTTAGGGGGGGTGCTTGTGAGGCTACATTGTAAATTGTAACATCCCAAAAATGTGAGTTTGAAAATGTGAAGCTTTTTGAATTATTTTGTAATATGTTTTATATGAATTTGGATTTTATGGTGTTTTTCTGGAATTTGGTTGAGGTTCCAAAAATTTAAGAAGCTCAAAAAGAAACAAGCATTAATAATGCCCTAAAAGGGAATATGCAAATAATAGAAAACTAAAATTTTAAATACGAATATGAAAAGATGATCCAGAAAAGGGAGGAAGAAACTTAAAACTAAAATATAAAATGTCATCATAAAAAAATAGTATAAAAGGGCAAAATAATAATAATATATAGGCAAAAAGGAAATATATACTTGTGTATAAAAATGAAGGTGCAAATGAATAAATAGATAAATAAGAAAGAATACATATATATGTGTGTATATATATATGTGAGCAAAATAAATATATATGTGCACATACAAAAATAGAAATAAATAAAATAATATATACTATATATACATGTATACATATTTGTATAAACATATGTATACACACACTAAATAAATAAATAAAAAGAAAGCAAGGAGGTCAGGCCGGCCACAGCCCGGCCCAACCCCCTCTCTCTCCCTGTTCCTTTCCCGCGCGCCTGCTCCACCCCGCGCCCTCCCGGCGACAGCGGCCCCGCTCTCTCTCTCTCGCCCGCGGGCCGCGCGCCTGCACGCGCTCTCTCTCTGCGCGGCGGGACCGCCGCCTCCCTCTCTTTCCTCTCTTCCTTCTCCCCTAGTGCGCCTGCGCCACTTCTCTCCTTCCTCTCTGCAGTTCGCAGCTCCGCTTCGCCCCGTGGCCTCCATGCAATCCCGCTGCCCACGGTTTGTTCCCCGTCGCCCATGGTTTCTCCGCAGCCCCCTGTGACCACAAGGAGCTCCTGCGCCACCCTTTTCTTTCCCTGCCTCTTCTCCCACCTCTACTCATGCGCCGGCCGCCGCCGCCATTTCCCCCACCGCCGCCTCCTCGGTTGGCCATCCATCGATTACCGCGGAGGGAGCACCCTCTCGACATCCCGAACATCTTCCGACGGCCCGCCGGAGCTATTGCCGTCGGTGCGCCGCCAGCGCCATGCGCCACCGCCGCCCGACCCCAGCCTCCGCCGCCAGCTCCCCTTGGCGCACCTCCCGCCCGGCTAACCCTTTGGTAAGTTCTCCCCTACCCTCCTCTAGCTCCTGCGCCCGCCAAATCCTCCTCCCTCCACGCCGGTGCCACCGCCCCCTTTCCACCCCCGTCGCCGGCCGCTTAGCCCTGCCGCCCGCCCGCCTCACCTTTGCTCCGGCCAGCGCGTTGCCTCCGGTGGCTTTACCACCTCCCCCTCACCCCATTTTGCTGGTAGCCGACGCCCCTCCGGCCACCGTTCGCCGGCGGCGCCATTGTCTACCCCTGCTCCCATTGCTCCTCTGTTTCGGCCGACTCCTGAATGGAGTTCTGCCATTATACTCACCTTTTCCAGTTTGAACTCCCCTTCATTCACCGATAGAGCCAGCGCCCACTTGGCCAGCAGCGCGTGTTTCTAGCAGAGCTACCCGCGTTCGATTCCCCCGGCCGCAGGCTTAGTTAGGATTTTTAGTTAGGATATAATAACAATGCTTAGCGTAACAATAGCAAAAATGAATGGGTTGTTAGGAATTTGGAATACTACCTTGTACAAAGACCTCTGCCTAGATAAATGAATCAAATATAGAGCTAAGCCTAAGAATAGTTAAAGTATGAGCAAGCTAATAATAGTGCCATTAATTAAATCTTAACACTAGCTTTAGTGCATAGTAATATTGAGCCTTTGCTATTTATCTTAATCTAATTAGTAAGTAAAGGCCTATAGCAGAGATTAATCTAAAACTTAATAAAGATATCCAAATGTTATAAAACCTTTGACTCAAAGATTTATAGAATAAGTACAGATCTCATCCATCAGTCCAGTTTGCCTTTACCATAACCTGAGTTGCAAGGAATGCATACCCTAAAGATAAAATTTGTACACTAAACTCCTGCATCAGTCTATAGGTCTAACCCGACTCACGGAGCTTCCTTGATAAACGCGAAACTAATAATAGAGGTTAGTAATAAAAAGATCGAACCTCACCATTCCCCAATCGGCTATGTTTGGCCACTTCTTTTCCGAAGTAAATAATTCCTGTAGATACTTCCTCACTTTTGATCTCTTATTATCCTAAAATTTTCCCTCACGGTAAAGCTATTCAGATAACTCGTTCTCTCACTCAAGTCCGGCTACCACTGTGTTTGCAACACCCTAAACCGAATCATCCTTCTATTCTCAAATCGTAATAAAATGTATAAATTAAATTAAATCGGCCATTTAAATTAATTGAATTTATTTGGATCTTTTGAGTTATTTGTCTTTATTTGTATTCAGTCGTTTAGCACGTAATTAGATATTGGAGTCTTGAAGAATCAAAGGATCAGGCGTGGTCAAGAGCGAATCGAAGATAAAGACCAGAAGCCCAAGAGAAAGCACTGTGTGGGCTCATGACCGCGAACCGTGCCAGGCGAGTCAATACTTTGATCATGTTGAACCTACGCTTTTTGCAAATTATTTTGGTTTGAATTATCAAATTGCATGCTGTTATTTTATATGCAAATACATGTTTAATTTAAGATTTTAGTTATATGCCCATTGTTTGCTTGATTAATATTACACCTCCTTTGAAATAGTTGAATATGTGAACCTTGTCGCCCTAGCAAAATTATAATGGTAACTTTTGAAAATAAGTCTCTAATTATATGCCATGCTTAGTTTTGCTTAGGTACTCATGGGCGCGAGAGCGCCCAAGCATCACTTTTAATCCTGATAAAAATTGGTTGGGTAGTCATGGTGGTAATGACTGATGTATGTTGGATATGGTTATTTTATATTCTCCAAAAACCTCAAATTGCTTATTTATCTGGGCGGATGGTTCGGGGGTATGGTGCAGGTGTGCACGAGAGTGTGGTTTTGTGGTAGAACCGCCCAGATACCACTAAGGACTGAATCTTGTCATGTCAACCCGTGTAAAATAGTACAACCACAAGTCTGTAAATACAACTTGGCTTAGTAGATTTACTGGGACCTGAAAGTCATCCTTCCAGAGGAGGTGTGGGATAGTGCAAGCGCGATGCAGGTGGCGGCTTGAATGGGACACTCGCGGAGGGTGAAGTTCTGCTGTGGCGGGCTAGCGAGAGGACGAGCCACCGCTAGACGCTCGAAGGAGAACATCCCGCACAACGTATGGGACCCACCGCAAGTGGGAGCGACCCATAGGGTGAAATGATGGAAGGGGCGAGGTACTTTGAAAAGTCACTGTGATGGTCTGCTCAACCACATGACTAAGGAATCGTGTGGGGCAACGAGTTGATTGTCTCTTGTGGTGAAAGTGTACAAACTCTGCAGAGTCAAAACTATTCGAATAGTCGTGCCCACGGTCAAGGGCGGACATGGGAACTTAACTAGATATAGTTCTATTTAAAAATGTTTGGAAAATGGGAATGGAAAAGTGGAAGGCGAGGAAAGCCCTGATTTGAGTTGTCCCGGTGTCGTCCCAGTGGTAAGTTAAGCGGCTATAACGCTGAAAAATGTTATACGGTGTGATGCTGTATGTATGGAGAAATTATGGTGATATTAGGCATATGGTGTGATGTCATATGTATGGAAAATCATGTTAATATTCTTTGAACATTATGTTTTGTTCCAAAGCTGCTAGGTCTCAGGAAATCTTATGTATTGTATTTCAATTAGTGGCATTTCTATTCTTATAAAATAAAATATGGGAAGAATAAATAGAGTCGTAAGAAAAGTAGATGGCTGTTTATGGTAATTGCATAAAGAAGTTGGTGGATTTATGTTGATCATAATAGGGATAACGATAGTATGAATTCTGGAAGAAATAAATTGGTGGAGCCTAAATGAATATATAGGCTAGATAGATGATTTAAATGATCTTTGGAGATATAGGGAGTATAAAGGTAATTGTTGGATCACAACACTGACACTTAGTATAAATTCTTGGAAGATGTTGACAATGATGGGATTAATATGATTTGATCAAATACTAGATGGATAATTTGAATCTTGGGAATTTGGAGGTATGAAAATAACTATGGGAGATTTATCTTGATCAATGATATTCTTGGTGGATATATATTAGTGAATTATAGACCTGATCAATGATATTCTTGGTGGATATTTATTAGAGAATTCTAGATCTGATCAATGACATTTTTGGTGGATGTATACTAGCGATTCGTAGACTTGATCAATGATATTCTTGGTGGAGGTACAATAGTGAAGTAGTTAGAGATGGATTATAAAGTGATAATTGGAAGAGCAAATTATGGTTGTGGATCAGTAGGGAGTAGAATACAAAAGAGATCGGTGGATTAGTTAAATGATGGCACTCGCTGTTTGGGGTCTTAGACAGTAATCAGTAAGGTAAGTGTGTCCTTGGTGGATTAAGTCATTTATGGTAATCGCCGTGTGAAGTTTAGGCAGTAATAACAACACTATGGTTAAATAACAATAATGCTGCTAAAAGGGATTTTTGGCAAATAAAATAATCTAAGCCTCTCCTTTGTTAAACCATGCATACTATTTATTTGCATTCTGTGTATTGGCTCGCGGAGCACGGGGTTGGAGTGCTCACACTCGCTTTTGCGACAAAATTCAGCATCAGGAATCAAACCACCTCGCCTCAGCAACAAGATTGGACAAGCTGGCAAAAAAGATGAAGATGTCAAGGGTTAGGTCGCGCACCTCCAGTTGGCTGCCTGTGGGCATGTCCTGAAGGTCCCACCTGTGTGCTTCGTTCTTCCGCTGCTGCAATTTATTGATTCGGCCTAATCGGCCCATGAGTAAGTTTACTATTATATTTACGCTTCCGCATGATATGTACTTTGATATTCGGAACTGTAATCTGTGAGCACTATCTACTGATCCAGGGAATAGTGCAGTGGAATCACAGAGGATTCCGGATGGTATAATCTGGGGTCTGACATAAATCCATAGAAATCTAGCAATAAAGATCACCTTGAATCAATCTAGTTCTTGATTTGTTGAAGATTGCTAGTGATTGCGATTCGGTTGAAGCATCTGACCACTTACAAATCAGTCACAGATAAGGTGATAGAAGTGGCCGAATAGAGCGATCAACAAGCAGTTGAATCTAAGTGATTGTGTGATGAGAGATCGAAATCTTCATCGACCGTTAAGAGATTCCAAAAACGGTGATAGTTGTTCACCCCCTCTAATTGCATTATTCGATCCTACATGGTAGGATCCCTCAACACTAGCCCCCTGTCCCTTGGGCTCTTGAAGGGTGCTCGAGGGGCAAAGAAGCGTGTTGAGGTCTTGTATCATGTTGATGAATATGCTTGCTGCGATATATTGGAAGCATTTACGACGTACACTTAGCAGGGCACTTTTGTAGGGTGCCAAAGACTTAGCCATATGTTGACTTAACAAGAATGTAGATACCCGAGATTTAGCCAAGTTCTGGCTCGATGTCACACAAGCATGAGGGCCAAGGAATACACGCGAGTGCTCCACGTGAGGGGTGAGGGCTTCACACGAGGCATGGGGTTCGAGGGATCTACGTGAGGGCATCCATGAATTGGCTAAGTTTTGGCTTGATGGGCACATGGGTGCCCAAGACTTAGCTAAATTTTGTATTCATATCATGTGAGTGCTCCACGCGAGGACAGGTGCCAAATTCATGCTTCTTGTTAGCCCTCCGTGTGGTGATGTTTTTGTTGTCCCATTCCTAGCGGCTACCATAGCTTCACCAACACGGCAATTGTCATGCCCAACATGGTAAGCTGAATGCAATGGGCATGCCATATGCTCGAAGCAAAGCCCAATTGATTGATGTGCAAGTGCTCAAGCCCACCACGATGGAAGCACTACCAAGGCAACGCTTTGATTATTATGGCATCTTTCTGTTGCATGCGCCACTATCCCCCTATCCCAAGGCATGGCCTATGAGACAAGCTATACGATAGAGCGAAGCTTGTGTAGGCGAAGTAGTGAAAGTGAGGCCACCCTACCGAGGTATTACCTTTAAGGCGGGTGACGCGTCTAAGCGAAGCTTATGAAGGTGAAGCAGCATATGCATGTTGCCCTATTGAGGCAAAGCCTTCAAGGCAGGCGACACATTGACGTGGCACCTATGAGGGGGATGTAATAGAAGCAGGACCGCCCTGCCGAGGCATAGCATTCGAGGCGAGTGGTGCGTCAAAGCATCATAGAAGGTATTGAGAGACTGAGTGTTGCAAAAAATAAGCTAAGAGACCAAAAATAAGTTACAAGCCACTAAAAAGAAATTAAGAGCCACTGAGGAAAAGTCAAATGTTCTCGAGGAGAAGGCGGGGATAATCTACCAAGTGAACGTGAGCTCGAAAGTGTTGTTGGATGATGATTAACACTTGAGCTAGGAATGCTATGAAGATAGATAACATGAGATTAGAGCGTAAGATCATAAGTTAGAGAGAAAATGATCAACACTCATTTCTCGTATTAAGATAGCATTTGTTCGACATGATAGATGATTAAAGTTGTTGCTGTGGGACAGGTAGAGTCCCATTACTTTAGATACAGAGATCTTCGAGGTGATAGCCTTATGTAGGCATGTTAGCTCTTCATTCATATTCGAGCCAGGTCAATGGTAGGTGATTCAAGCTGCTTGGGAGAGGTGTATGTGTGTCGTTGAAGAGTAACACAAAGCTATTAGGGTTGCATTCTCTGGTAGGCTTGAGAGTGTCTCTGAGATTAAATCACAGGGCACTTGGAGTTGCACCCATGAGACTGAGTTATGGACATATTAGAGGGATGTTTGTGAGACTAAGTCATTAGGCATCTTTGAGGTGTGCCGATGAGATTAAGTTGTAGGTACACTAGAGGAGTACCCACAAGATTAAGTTGTGGGACACCAAATGGCCACTTAGGGTGGTAGCATGAGGCTTACTCACGAACACTTTGGAGATATGCCCATGACACTAAATCATAGGCACACTGAAGGGGTGCCCACGAGGCTAAGTCGTTGGGCACCGAATGGCCATTAAGGCTAGTAGCCCCCAGTGGACTTGGGGGCGCCCGTGAGGCTTAATCACGGGCACCTTGGAGTTGTGCCCATGACACTAAGTCATAGGCACACTGGAGGGGTGCCCATGAGGCTGTCATGGGGACCGAATGACTACTAGGGATGATAGCCCCTAGTGGACTTAGGGGCACCCATGAGGCTTACTTATAGGCACATTGGAGGCATGCCTATGACACTAAATTATAGGCACACTGGCGGGGTGCCTACAAGGCTAAGTCATGGTACACCGAATAACTACTAGGGGTGATAGCCCCTAGTAGGCTTAGAGACACCCATGAGACTAACTCACAGATACCTTAGAGGTGTGCCCATGACACTAAGTCATGGACACATCGAAGGAGCGCCCACGAGATTAAGTCTTGGGGCACCAAATGGCCACTAGGGGTGGTAGCCCCTGATGGGCTTGGAGGCACCCATGAGACTAACTCACCGGTACCTTGGAGGTGTGCCCACGACACTAAGTCATGAACACACTAGAGGGGTGCCCATGAGGCTAAGTCGTGGAACACCAAATGACCATTAGGGGTGGTAGCCCTCGGTGGGTTTGGAAGCATCCATGAGGCTAACTCATGGGCACCTTGGATGTGTGCCTATGACACTAAGTCATGGCATACGGGAGGGGTGCCCATGAGACTAAGTCATGGGGCATCGAATGGCCACCGGAGGTGGTAGCCCCGATAGGCTTGAAGGTGCCCATGAGGCTAACTCACGGGCACCTTAGAGGTGTGCCCATGACACTAAGTCATGGACACATCGGGTGGGTGCCCACGAGGCTAAGTCATGGGTCATCGAAGTATGGGGGTTGTGGAGCCCTTTTACCTTGTAGGTAGGGTTTTTCCTTGGTGGTCAGGAATGCCTACGGAGCGAGGCGTCCGGTGACCTAGAGGTCATTCGGCGTATGGCCTGGAGTATAAGGGGACGAGTACTCAGCACATCCATCAACTTGGACACTAAACTCAAGTTATCACTCATGCCCTAGGTCTAATAGGACATGAGCCACCATGGTGGAGGCGACGGATGACCAAACTACCTTGGACTTTTGCTAGGGAGACCATGGAGGTCATATGCCTATGCACCGTGAGGGTGAAACCCATATAGGGAAAGTGTCTCAAGAGCCTAAACGGGGACAATGAGATTTGTAGGTTAGGATTGTCCCCTAATAATAGCATGTTAGGGGGCAGCTCTAGTAGCCGGCCTTCATTGCCTTCCAGCTTGTGACGCCATGCGTTTCAGGGGTGATGGTTGGCCCCATAACCCTTAGTCCTCTGGCTGTGAGGATGCGTTGAGCTTCTTGCCCAGCACAAGGGAGGAGGAAGTGCTTGGGAGCCCCAGGGCACATAGGATGTTGTCCAGCCCAAGGTGGATAGGCCCGATCTCCGACGAGGGTGCACACCTAGGGCTCCTCCGGAGAGCAGATAAGTTGTCCATGAGCTCATTATACTCCGGAGCCAGAGGAGGCTTCGTGAACTTAGAGTATTTCTTGGTAGGAGACATAGTTTTTCATCAATTAGCTATGGGCTCCATATGGATGGCACCACTGTTGTAGGTGTGAAACCCAAACACAAGTGAGGGGGTGGATGTTAGCCATCTAATGGGTTGTCGTCCACGAGAGTAAAAATGATACGGAGATTTATATAGATTCGGGGGTCCTGGAGGTCCACCCTACTCCTGTTGGTAAGACAACGGGGGGTTACCTCCTAGGAGCACCAAGTTCTGATCTGTTTTCATTAGAAGGAAGGTTGTACCACAAAATAGGTCAAAAACAAAAACGATGGATATGACTTGCTCGTGTCTAAATGGTAGCCAAGATGGCTTTAGAATTATTCCCACATGTCACAGTAAGTTAGAACACCAAACAATTTGAGGTAGAAACAGCTGGATCTAGAAATTACTCGGAGAGGCCAAAAAGAGTAAAAACTGGGTTTCTTTATAAACTTATCATGTAAGTGCCTAGATAGGTGGAAATTAATTTTTAGAGGTTATCTCCATCTCTTACATGTTTTTAGCACAACAAGATCAAGAAGGGAGAGAGAGAGGAGGAAGAACCAACCAAATAAAGAGCAAATCAATCAACACAATAGATATTCATGGAGATGAACAAATATTAATATATTGCTACTTGAGGATAAAATTTTTACAGCTACTTCACTTGAAGGATAAGAGAGCATACCATAACACTCAACTTCTCTCAAAATATAACCCTAGAACTCATGAACACTTGGTCTCAAAAAAGGATGGTTAACTACAAGTCTTCATCTCAACTCGTTAAATAGATAGGCTAGCCAGCCCATCTAACATTTAGTGGATAGCCAGCCCATCTAACATTTACTGGATACTATCCACTTAGCACATATGAGGAAAATCTGATAACTCCACACACACTACATTTATGCACCCTTTTCAAAGCGCATAAGTTCGAATCTGCTAAATCCTTAGCATTGATTTAACTTGATCTTCTCAACTTTTCTTTGACCTAAATCGCTCTCCCAAGCAGTTTCTGGTATTTTGATCAAACTACCAAAATACCCTTTCTTAACCAGGTCATCTCCTTTCATTACAAGCAATCGTCATGCTTACCACATGTAGGTACTCTATTGGCTTACCACGCACCAGCAAGTCTCTCCCATTTGGGTTTCATCGGACCACGCCTCATTTAGACCGACTATGTTATATGGTTCAACCATCGCTCAAACTTTCCTTCAACATTTTTCACCTTCCTTGTGCCATGCTTGAGCTCATCCATATTGGCTCCTCTGTGAGCGTAGTCTCAATCTTCGCCGTTGATCATAGTTGACTCCAAGCAACTCTACACATCTAAAGACAAAGAATTCTGTTAGACCATGTAGTGATCATGCATTTTGTTAATGATGAATAATTGATATTTAGGTTTCATTGGAATTTGCGTTTTGGAAAGTTCTAGTCGATACACTTTTGTGCTTGAGTTTTTAAGATGTTGAACGACCATGACAGATGAGCAAATGGTATGACCGCTTTGTGTTGGGCGGTATGATTGGAAGACGTCGACTGTGCTTGGTAGTCCAAGATTTCAACGTTAAGCTTTGAACACATCAAGCTTCGACTATGGCATTTCGACAACGTCAGACTTCGACCGCGGTATTTTGATCATGATATTTCAACCACATCAAGCTTCGACCATGGCATTTTGATCATATCATTTCGACAACCACGGCAAGCTTCGACCATGATATTTTGGTCATGGCAGAATGACTATGATAGGTAATCAGTAGGCTTCAATCTCGAACAGTGAACCGGTAGTAAAAATAGTGAGCTAATCGTGAGCTACAGTGAACTGGTCTTAGCTACAGAGAATTGGTCGGAGGTCGTAATCTCATCTGCTACAGTAACTAGTCAGTCAGTCGTAGCTACAGTACTTTTCGATGGTCGTAGTTACAGTAACTTTTTGATCATCATAGACTATACTAGTCAATGCTCGATAATCGAATACTTTGTGTTTGGTAGTCATAGACTTTGTAGTCGGTTGTCATTGTCTTAGGCTTTTTGATCAGTTGTCGTAGACCTCATGATCGGTAGTCAAAGACTTTAGATTGGTTGCCGCAGGCTTCATGGTCGGTACTCGTAAACTTCATGGTCGATATGAGTGCTTCAATTCTAGTGATCTTTGAGTACATCGAGTACTCATGTCTGATGGGCCAGTGGTCTATCCGGCTGGTGCATGGCAGCAGACTGGTCTTACTGAGAGGTCGGTGCTACAGTACCAGGTGAGTACTCGATGGTCGATGCTACAATACCCGGTCGGTACTCAGTAGTTGTTGCTATAGTACCTGGTCGGTGATGGGTAGCCTTAGACTTTGTGATCGGTAGTCATAGACTTAGCAATATGGTGTCTTAGTTATAGCGATTGGTATTCGGTAGTCGGTACTCGATAGTTCTGTGGTTGGTAGTGATGCTTGTTATTCCTGAGTGTTCAAAGTGATTGTTTTTCCTGAGTACTTGTGTTTTTGAGTACTCAATGAGCTAGCGACCGGACTTTGCATGGAGAGCATAACCGGCCATAATGAGTAGTATGAAGTGGAATTTCTAGAAAGCGATGGAATTTGTGGTCCTTGCTGATCTGGTTGGTGTAGATGGAAGATTAAAGGGATGTATTGAGTGTGTGGACCAATGTCAGTCAAGTTGGGAAGAACTTGTGCCGGAGAAAACGTTTCTTTGTTTTTTTGCATGTGTAGGTGGGCATGGAGACGGTCATGGTCGGTGACAAGGAGAACCGGGACTAGGATGGGGAAGTCTGAGGTCCAGGCTATCGAGGATGTCATGAGGTGGTCAGGCTCGCGCTGGAGCACGTGGAGATCAAAGGTGGTGATTCATGGAGAAGCTACGGGCAGTGTAGTCCAGGAGGCTTTGATATGAGAGATGATAATGCATAGAGAAGCTACAGGAGGTGCGGTCTTGGAGGGTTCGACACGGAAGTTGATGATGTGTGATGAGGATACAAGAGGTGCTATTCTGGAGACTTCGCCATGTGGTGAGTTAGGAGTTATAGATGGAGTCCATAACTGAGAAGATTTTGAATAAAACCCATGTTCAGAAGGGTTTTCAGTCCCTTGGTTTTCGAAAGAGATAAAGTGTTGTGTTCATCTTTGAGTCGGACATGGTTTGAGACATTAGCCTATAAAAGTAGGGAGAGGCTAAAGGCTAACATGTGGCTTTGGTGAAGGCTTTTAGGTGTGTTTCTAGAGAGTTTTGAGAAGGTTTTGGTTTTAGTTTTTGGCTAGGGCTTTTAGGAGTGCTTGTGAGGGCACTTTGTAAATCCACGAAAGTCCAACAAAAAGATAGTCTTGAATCAATTTGGTTCATGATTTGTTGAAGTGCTCTGGTAATTGCTGGTGATTGGATCTTACAATCACGTTCAAAGTGTTCGAGCGAAACAGTTGAATAGATCGATCGAGCGAGCGAGCAATCGAGCATAGTGGGTGATCGAGCGATCGAAAGCGTCGTTGACCATTAGGAGACTCTAAAAAGTGGCGACAATCATTTACCCCCTCTAATTGCAGTAGTCGATCCCACAAAATCTTTTTTTGGGCATAAGTTCTTCGCAACTTGACCCACATTAGCAACAACATATCTAATGCAACCTATAACAACTGACTTAGGCCACCAAATCATCCTATGACTCAAATTTCCCAAAATCATCCATTTCTGCAAGTTGTCCAAAAAATCTACAAATTTGTAAATTCTGAATTTTCATTTTTCCAAAATAATAATGGTTCATCACAACAAAACCACGAACCTTCTCACATGGTCTTTCAATTTCTTCTTTGAACCCATTGGCAATTTCTCAAAAATGCAAGCAGGAGGTGGTATTAGAATTTAGAAAGGAAATTTTGCAAATAAAGCTCAAAATGGTCATAAGAGGAATGCAAGAATTGAAAATGACCATATGAGACATAAATAGATCGAAGCTACTAAAAATGGCAAGTTTTCTACAGAAAGCTTCAATTCCACCAAATGAATTAGGAAATTTCACTCTATGTCCATATGAAAGAACAATTATTCTATTTGACCTTGGCCATCGTGAGAAAAGATCAAATAATCAAGAGAATCACAACAAAACATTAAGACCCCAACTTAGCAAGATTTTGCACAAAAACTCCAATCTAGGTCCACATGAAGGAACAATTGTTCTATTTGACCTTAGTCATGATGAGGAGATCAAAAAATCAAGAGAATCACAGCAAAATATTAAAGCTCTAATTTACCAAGATTTTGCACATAAACTCTAAATCATGGTCTAGGTATGTCTTTTTTCCAATCTGTCTCCCCCTTTGACAATGGAGTTATTAAGATGCATGGAAGAATATAGAGCATGAATAAAATGAAGTGGGTGTGTTTTATTCATTTTTAGTATTAGCAGCCCTGAAAATTATCCAGAGTGACTTTACAAGTATTACTATTATATGAATAACTTATCTAGATCATGGCAAACTATATATAGAAAAATTAAAACCAAAATGAGCAATAATCTTAAATTAAATGAATTTTTAGCATGTCATGTTGTTCAATATCATAGTTTAGCTAAAGGTATCTAAAAATAAGCCAAGTCAAGTCAAGTCAATAAGCAAAATGGAACCAAGAAGCTACAATTGAGTCAATTTAGAGTGCTACAAGTTCAATGTTGAATTATTTTGTTCAACAACTTGGAATTGAGCATGAGTATCATATTTATCACTTGCTAAAATTTAGTTTTGGTTTTATCTTAGCAAAGTAAATCCTAGACTAGGAGCCATCCACAACTGCCTCCTACGGTTCAACCATTTTTCATATTTTCAGCTTTCTTACCCATGTGCTAGATCTCAAGCCATACTATGACCATCCCAAGTAATAAGCTTAAGGGAGTGGTCTAGGTCATCAGAAACTCCTCCTGAGTTCATGCTTAATGCAATGGTAAATCATCTCATGAGAAAGAATTGGTGAGATCAATTTATTCACATAAAAGAGATCATTTTGTATTTTTCTTAACATAGTTTAAGAACAAAGAGCTAATAATAACTTATATTTCAATAAAGAACTAGCATACCTCAACCTAAAATTCAATTTAAGTTCAAGACTCAACTTAGCCTGCTTAACATGGTATGAATCATAAGATGATCACTATGTCACACAAGGATAATAGTCAAAACTTTATTTATTTATATTACAATGCAAGTTGCTGAATTTAAAATGCAATATGATACAATGAATTCAAAAAAGTCAAGCTCTCATTCAAAACAAGTCAAAAGGACTAATAACCCCCAACTCTCCCTGCAAATAAGCAAACAAGAAGAATTAAGAGTCTTAGTAAAAATATCTATAACCTACTACTCAGACTCGAGAAAGTGAAGTACATCATCACCCTTCTCTATATGGTCTCTAAGAAAATGATATCTAATATCAATGTACTTTGTTCTAGAATGTTGTATTGGGTTTTTGGCAATATTTATGGCACTAGTGTTATCATAGAAAAGAGGAACACCATCTGAGGCCAACCCATAGTCCTATAGAGTAAACAAGATCCAGAGTACCTGAGAATAATTACTAGCTACAGCTACATACTCCGCCTCAGCAATGAACTATGTAATAGAGGACTGCTTAATAGAAAACCAAGAGGAAAGAGATGTGCTTAAGAAATGACAAGTGTCAGAAGTATTCTTCTTATATACTTTACACCCCGCAAAATCAGCATAAAAAAGCATGAATGGAGAGAGCAGAAGTAGAAGAATACCAGAATCGAAAGTCAAAAGTGTCCTGAAGATACCTAAAGATACGACATACTGCTTGAAGATGTGAGGCATGAGTGAAAGCTTAAAATCGAGCACACAGACACACAATAAATTGTATGTCCGACCTCGATATCGTGAGATAGAGAAGGGAACCGATCATATTGTGGTACTCCTTCTAGTCTATGGGCTCTCCATACTTATCAGGATCCAGCGCGGTAGAAATGACGATAGAAGTAGAAGCTTGCATGCTTGATCTTCCCATTCTCATGTAAAGCCTATATCACTAAAAAAAATAAGTCATTTATGCCTTGGAATTGGGGTTAGTGAAGAATGATATGCAAATCCACTTCTAATATACATAACAAGAGTGCTATAACCCAATATGAGAGGTAGACAATGAAAATTCAATACTCGCATAAGCATAAGCAACCAATTTTTAGCATGAACATGAATGTACAAAGTATGACAATGAGCAAAACAGGAACACAACATACTAGAGAGATAAATCAAGCTCTCTCTCTCTCTCTATATATATATATATATATATATATATATATATATATATATATATATATATATATATATATATATATATATATATATATATCTATGGTAGGCGATGAAATACATTAGCAACAAGGCACATAGCATGGCAAGCACATAATCAATGACAAAACATGCAAGAAATGTTATGACAAAACTCATCCATCCATAATTAGCAATACCACTTATATTATCAACACCATGTAAGTATAAAATATGTTAATGAACAAAACATGTCTAAATTATGCTAACAAGGATCAAGAGAAGGATATCCTAATATGGATATCTAATAGATACATGGATAACTAGAGCAAGAT
Source organism: Dendrocalamus sinicus (assembly GCA_036346575.1). Classification (NCBI taxonomy): domain Eukaryota; kingdom Viridiplantae; phylum Streptophyta; class Magnoliopsida; order Poales; family Poaceae; genus Dendrocalamus; species Dendrocalamus sinicus. The sequence continues at coordinate 12,511,567 of CM070664.1, forward strand.
ATCATAAAAATATGATAGTGAATATATCAAGATAACACATACTCACAATGATAAAGTCAAGCTCATGCATACATGATAATTATGATCAAAATTCTAGCATATACACATATGAGCAAGCAAAAAGTATGACAAATGATGAAACTAGAATAGCACATGCTAATGGGCAATATGAACAATCTCATGTATCCATAATTGATATATCATAATACCAGGTATATAGAAAACATGGCATAAAACAAATCATGCAAATACATGATACAATAATACCAAGTAAGCATATGAATATATGAAACACAAGCAAGGGTATGATATAGAACATTGCAAGAATAATACATGCTTATGAGAATAATAAACTCATATATCTACAAAATATGAGCAATTAGCTAACTCATGGATATATAAGCAAATTATGCATAGAGACATAACAAGAATGCAACATAAGTAATACATACCAATATGGTATAAGCGAGCATATGGATAAGCATAACATGTCAATTATGATTAAATATGAACATAAAGGCATGAAAGTAAAGATAGCTCACAATGTAGATAGAAACACTAAACATGAAAACACATGCCTCTTAGAGGTCATAAAAAGGAGTGAAGAACCATCAAGTGTTCCAATACACAATGAAGTAAAAGATCAAAACTCAATCAAGCTTATGTTCTCCATCACACATCCTAGTATCTTCATATGAAAAGAACCAAATGCCCGAGTCTTGAATCCTGAAGGGTTAATAACTTCGATCAATGTTAGCGACCAAATACAAATCGGATCTTCAAAAAATACTACTACCGTTGAATTTCAAGAGGAGCACACGTACTTTTTTACCAACAGTTTGTCTAACAATATATATGTTATGTCATACAAATGTGGTGCCATCGGATTTCACAGTTTTTTTTATAGGCGAACCATCGGAATATCTAGTGCAGCAGGAAACCGGTGATTTGTTACTCCTAAGGCATTGATTTTATGATTTGGTATTAATAAGATTTTTTTATAATTTGCCACTCCTAAGACAAAAAATAGTTGAGATTTCACTCCCAATATATTCTAACATTTTTATTTATTTTGGGCCAAAAAGCACATGAAAAGACAATCTTGTCCATGTCCCCGAATTGATCGAGCTAGACCTCAAAGCTTTCGAAATATGGATCGGACTCGCCCCTCAGATCGCCTTCTCCCTCCTCGTCCCCAAATGCGGCGAGAAAGAGCGCACAGGTCTGCTCTATCTCTGCGTGTGGCAACTGAAATGAATCAAACTGAATTCAATTACACCAAAAGTTGTAATGGCAATTCGTTTTCGACGCAGAGCGCATGGAGCGCCCGGAGGACGTGGATGAATTCAAGACCCACCTATTTGTTAGAACTAATCTTATTGTGTTATTGATTATAGTCGATGTCGAGTACTCGGTAAATTCGAGTACTGTGTTGTCGGTGTTGGATACTCGGTGTGCTTTGAGTATCATTGTGTGTATTGTGTGTAGAGTAGCAGTTCATGTGTCCGAGTGCTACAGTAGTCGTAGCTACAATGTCGTATAGCCGTGGTTGAAGCACTCGAAGCAGGACTCGAAAAGGGTCAGGTCTATGTGCGGTCATAGACCTGGTCAGGTAGCAGTATGTCTGCACGTACCAGTCGTATCCACTAAACTGTGTGAGTTGGTTAGTGGAGCGAGTCATGAGTATCGTGGTTGGAAGACTCGGACATTTTTGTTAGCGTGAGTTGTGTGTATTTTGAGACTATAAATATAAAGGAAAAATAAAAAAGCTGCACGATATTACGCTGCAAAAAACTCTTGTGTGTCTTGAGTTAATTCAGAGTGTTCGTGTGTGTTATGACCACCGTGTGTGTGCGTTTTTTATCTGTGTCTGGGCCAACAATTAGTATCAGAACTTAGTATTCTCCGTGTGTCAGAGAAGAAGCCAAGGGAATACTTCCATGTGTTGGAGAAGAAGACTTGGTGTTCCCGTGAGTTAGAGAAGATGTCGAGAGAGGAAAGGAGTGTGTCTCCGTCCACAACACAAGGCCTGCTATGAGGTGATTCGTCCGCCTCTAGCTTGCAGGTGGCGATGAAGAGGGAGAGCGCGGTGACGTTGTCATACCCGTAGCTCACCCGCACGAACTACACGATTTTGGGCGATGAAGATGTGTGTTGCTCTTTAAGCTCAGAACATGTGGGAAGTAGTGAAGCCCGGTGCCGCGCAGTACCAGAAGGACCGGTTGGCATTGTCTGCCATCTACCAGCTTGTACTGAAGGACATCATGTCTTCTCTCACCGAGAAAGAAACAGAGAAATCAGCTTAAGAGGCAATCAAGACGGCGCATATAAGCATGAGCACATGTGTGAAGCCAAGCTGCAGACTCTCAAGAGAGATTTCGAGGGGCTGAAGATGGAGGAAGGGGATACCGTTGAAGACTCCACTGATCGGATGACATCTGTTGTCATCGACATCCATGCATTAGGCGACACCACGGTGAATGAAATTGCCGTTATTCACAGGTTTCTTTGTGCTGCCCTGGCGCGCTACATACAGCTCGTCACCTCCATCGAGCAATGCGTGGAATTGAACACCCTCACCATCAAAGATCTCATTGGGTGGTACAAAGCCTACACGAGTGCATTTGAATCAGTTTCCATGACACAAAACAGAGTGAGCATCTATTGCTCACACACACACACACACACGCAATGGGAGACCCTCAACAAGAAGAAGAATGGTGAAATGTTAGGTAGCGTCACGAGGAAGAACCGTGACCGTGGCGGTAGTCGCGTCAAAGATAGTTGTGGTCATAGAGATGACCATGACGATGACAATGAGGACGACAACGGCTCGTAGACCAGTGAGTGGAGGTCCAACAAGAAGAAAGTGAAGTGCTACAATTGTGGCATACGTGGGCGCTTTGCAAGCGAGTGCCGCAAGCCGAAGAAGGAGGAGGCACATCTCGTTACGATTGATGCCAATGACCATCCGGTGCTACTCTGAAGTTCGGCGAGGAGGTACACAACAATAATACAACAAGATTAGGGGGTTGATTGTTAGAACTAATCTTGTTGTGTTGTTGATTGTAATCGGTGTCGAGTACTCGATGAGTTTGAGTACTGTGTAGTCGGTATTGAGTACTCGGTGTGTTCGAGTATTGTATCGTTGTGTGTAAAATACTCGGTGTATTCTAGTATGATGTAGTCGGTGTGTCCGAGTACTGTAGCGGTCGGTGTGTTCGAGTGCTATAGTGGTCATAGCTATAGTGGTCGTACAACCGTGGTCGAAGCACTCAAAGAAGGACTCGAAGAAAGTCAGGTCTATGTGCGGTCGTAGACCTGGTTAGGTAGCAGCATGTCTGCACGTACCAATCATATCTACTAAACTATGTGAGTTGGTTAGTGGAGCCAGTCGCTCGGGTAGTGCGCAACGAGTCGTGAGGATCGTGGCCGAAAGACTCGGGCATTTTTGTTAGCGTGAGTTGTGCGTATTTTGAGATTATAAATACAAAGGAAAAATAGAAAAACTGTACGGCATTACTTAGCGAAAAAATTGTTGTGTGTCTTGAGTTGATTCATAGTATTTGTGTGTTACGACTACCGTGTGTGTATTTTTGATCTATGTCTGGGTCAACACCCCCACCAGACCAAAACAGCCTCGAGGCTCGCGAGGAGACGCGCTCGCCGGCGTGACGGCGTCCCTCCAATGCTCCGCGCTCATCAACGGTTAGTTAGCTTCAATCAGAAGTTTGCTTGCTTACATAGCTAGCTAGTGCGGGTTTGTTAGGGATGCTAATCGTGAGCTCTCTCCGACTCTGTTCAATGGAATTGGTGCACAAGTGACTAGGTGAGAATGCAGCTGCCGCAGCATCATCATCACAAGCCTAAGCGCTCCCCCTCCTGCTACTCGTCGTGGATCTGGAGGTCCCCGCCGCCGCACAAGAAGCCGTGCCGACGCTGCTCGCGCTCACCGTGTACAGCATCGTCACCGTGCTCCGCATCCCTAGCTCCTCTCTCACTGCCTTGAATTCTTGAATTAATTGCTGTGCCACGCTTGACAGTGGAGCTTGACGGCCAACGGGACGTCCGCGGCGTGGCCACGACATCGCGGCCGCTGCGACGGCGTGCAGGTTTGGGAAATTTGGACACTGTTGGACCTATGGACATGCGAAATTCCATTTTTGACCCTCCGAGGCAAAAAATTCCAAAATTGGACCCCTTTTGAGCGCGCGATCACGAGACATCGCCACGTGCCCGGTCGTGCGATGCGGTACCGCGACGCATCGCCTTGCTTCACCGGTCGTGCGATGCGCATCGCACGACCGCTTGCTAGCCGCGCCGAGCGCGCGCCCGCCGACGCCCGCCGCCACGACATACGTTCTTCGCGCCCACGCGCAGCGCCCTCCACCGCGTCTGCTGCATTTGTGCCCAGCGCCCAGCGCGCGTTTAAAAAAATAAATTTTGTGCTAGGGTTTATATATTTATGCATTTGTGCTAAAGTTATTTTTTATAATAAAAATTTATGTGTATATTTGAAATGATGTGTGAAAAAATATGAATTTGAAGTGGAGTCCACTTTACTGCATGTGTAATATTTTTTGCAATTTTGAAAATTAAAAATATTGGTTGGTAGAGTACGAACGAAATTTGTGTGAAGTAACGATTAGTGTTTTTGTGATTTTTATTTATTGCTGACCGTGAAAAATGTGTTCAAGTGACAATAACAAATTTCGATCATGGTATGTTGTTTTATTGGAAGCAATTTAATGAAAAAATTTTTGAGTACAAATGTGATATGAACAATTGGATGAAATGAAGGAAAGTGATATTGAACACGTGGGAATGAGTGCAGGAACTGTAATAATTATAAGTTTTGTTAATTTTGTAGTTGTGAATCAGAAAAAAATATGAAAAAAATTGTAAACAAGTTTATGTTGATTATATGTTGTAGATGCATAAAAAAATTTGGTAAAATTTTTTAGGAACGATTGTGCGTAGAACGATCGATATATAAAGTGGTAAGTGACTTTTAGGGTATCGACCGTTTTTAGGGTTTGCAATCCGCGTGATTTTTGTATGTTTTGTCAATTTTGTAGTTATAAACTGCATAAAAATCAGATAAAGTTGTAATAGAAGTTTAAGTTCAATGTAAGTTGTAGATGCATAAAAAATTCGGGTAAATTTTTTTTAGGAACGAATGACCGTAGAACGGTCGATACATAAAGTGGTAAGTCCTAACGATTGATCGTAGAATGTTCAGAACTCCACCACTAGTCCTAACATGCATTAGGGAATATAACTTGCTGGGTCTATTACATTTTGTCTACTGGGTGTAGCGTGGTTGTTTCCCCTTTTTCTCGCGCCACAAGATGGCTCATTGCATCCTTCTTCTGTCACTCTTGGTATTCGAGTTGCCTCACGAGCTTGAAGCTCCTCCTCCTGACGCTTGATGGCTGCTTCATGCAGACTTAACTGCTCCCGCCTCCTTTGCAGCTCATCCTCCTTGCCCTTCAGACGGATTTGGTCCACCCTCACGCGGCGCTCTTGCTCAAGCCACATCTGTCGTTCCACCTCGCGAGCTGAGTCATCTTAACAAAGTATTGTCCTTTGTTTTCCACCTCCACCGCCGGTTATCGGCCATGCGGCGACACCGATCCACCCATTCGATGAGCGTGCAAGCCTATGTGTGGCGTGGTAGATGTCATGGATCAAGTTGAAAACGATAACGAAAACAAATATTTACCACGAAGTCGTCATCCAGGTCTGGACACTTGAAGAACCTACGGCCGTATTTGGCTCGTTGTACTCGATCCGTCCAGACTTCCAACATCGTCCTAAAGCCGCAATGGCACTTCGGGCGCTCATGCCACTCCGGCACTCCAAATGGGTCGGACCTCCAGGAAGACATTATTGTGTAGTAGTATTGTGATGCCTTGAGGAGGAGATGTGGTATGGAAGACATAGGAGGGAGGCCTTTATGTAGGCAGGTTATCTGGTGCAGTGGGCATAGTCCATGGAGAGGACGACATGGAAATCTTTTGAGCATAGTCAGGATTCCAGTGTAGCAATAAATATCCCTATGAAGGCTTTTCAGAGCCTGTAGTCTCGTAATAAATTCATAGCTTGGATCATTCAATGTATGTGGTACAACGTAGCCTTTTTAGTCGTTTGCAGGAAACAATCCCTATGAAGGCTTTGCACTGCGCAAAGCTGGCATATATTGACATCTTACTGCGAAAAGTTGATCTCTTTTGTCATGTCACTGAGCAAAGCTGCCCTCTTTTGTCATGTCACTGAGCAAAGCTGCCCTCTTTTGTCATCTCACTGAGCGAAAGCTGACCTCTTTTGTCATGTCACTGAGCAAAGCTGGCCTCTTTTGTCATCTTACTGAGCAAAAGCTGACCTCTTTTGTCATGTCACTGAGCAAAGCTGTGCCGTGTTGTCATGTCTCTGAGCAAAGCTACACTCTATTGACATCTCACTGAGCAAAGCTGCCCTTTTTTCACGTCTCTGTGCAAAGCTGGCCTCTATTGTCACATCCCAGTGCAAAGCTGGCCTCTATTGTCAAGTATGTACGCAGAACTTTCATCTTTTTTTGTGGTCACTGCATTAAGCTGCCCCGTTTTGCTATAAGTAGCACGGTTGGGGTCCCATGACATTGTAAATCGAACAAAGAAGTACCCTCTCTTTCGTGGTGAAATATACCATGTCGGAAGCCGAGGGGCCAGTGGGATTTGGGTCACCGAAGAACGACATTCCCTTAGAAAGGAGGGATATTTTCGGTCTACAGTACCGATTGATACCAAGTCGGCGTGCTCAACCAGCGTGGCCGAAATGCAGACATAATGAGTACGCGGTCGTCGGATCTTGGATTCCCGAGCGATGGCGGGCGACGTTTCTTCGATGCTCACGCTCGGTACAAATTAGTAATATTACATTTTTATTGCTTATGGACCCGTGAAGTTTACCGTCCTTTTTTTGCATATGGCAAAATGCGACTTCTCCATTGGATTGACCCTCCTCATGAGCGGTATGTTGATCGTTATGTGGATACATTATGGGCTCGAATTTGGGACTTGGAGTACCGAATGGAGAGTCTCACCGAGAGAACAACGACCTCGCGAATGGATGCAGCGAGAGGGGCAACGAGGAGGTCGTGAATATAGGAAGCTCTTATGATCCCACATGTTGCTGCGCGAACCCGAGCTGCATATGTGCATGCCACTACCACGACGGCCAGCCACGTCCGAGGCGGCCCCCTCAGCAATTCTCCATGTGGGTGTCACGAGGCTCGTTTAGCATGTAGGTAACGAGGGTTATGGTTGAGTCATATTTTAGTTCATGATTTGTTGATGTGTTGATGCTGTGGCGGTAGGACTGTTGTGTTGAATTAAATTGTTGGGTGTACTACTTTCCATAATTTCTGTATGTGCAATGTATGTGTTGTTTCGTGTTGTAAGTGCGTGACGTCTTCATTTTGTCATGTCACTGCGGAAAGCTGGCCTCTTTTGTCATGTCATTGCGGAAAGCTGGCCCGTTTTGTCAAGTCACTGGGCAAAGCTGCCCCGTTTTGTCACGTCACTTGGCAAAGCTGCCCCATTTTGTCATGTAACCCAGCAAAGCTGTCCTCTTTTGTCATGTCACTGCACAAAGCTGCCCCTTTTTCTGAGGTTACTGCGCAAAGCTGGCATGTTTTGTCTCCGCACTGAGCATGGTGTGGGGTCCAGACTTGTGTTCTCTTTCAATATTTTGTGTACGTCCAATGTATGTGCTTGTTCGTGCTGTCATTGCCTGATGCCTTCTTATTCTGTGGTCTTTGTGCGTGAGGCTGCCCCCCAGGCTATAAAAGGGAGCCATTCCTCACCTAGTCCCTTACCTTGTTATCACTCACCTTGTGAATCAGTTGTTCCCAATCTGTATAGTTTTCTTTCGTGCTCACTCCCCCAGACTAGGCAATGAGTCACCTGAGCAACTCTTCATCGGCACCCACGGTGATTTGCCTAAATTGCAACACGGTGGTTAGACGTAGGACATCACAGACGGCCGCGAATTCTGGGCGGCACTACTACAAGTGCCCCTATCACTCGGTGAGTATGATTGTTTCGGGTTCATTCAAATCGTGGTGGCATGTTTAAAAATATTCTTCTCATTGAATCGCAAGAAGCCCCCGATGGTTGCCAATTCTGGGTGTGGGACGATGAAATGGGCACTAGGACAAACATTGTTCGCCAGGAGAGAGTTGTCGTGGGGGGTTGCGACCCCGTCGGGATGCGGCATCGTTTCGATAGACTGGAGTGGAAGATAAATTTAATGTTGTGTGCTATTTTCTTTCTTGTGTTTATTGTTATCTTCAAGTTGTAGTGCTGGAGGTTCTCCTCGTGTATGTTGGTAATGTGTTATGCTACGTTGTCGTCAAGCTATTTTCTTTCTTATGTTGTCATCTCTCAGTTGGTTGTATGCCGTAGTAAATCAAAGAACTTAGAGCAACCCTTTTATACTGGAAACCATCTTTGAACATCAAACCATCAAGCACTTCAAAAACATCACAAAAATTACAAAAGCACCATTACAAAAATTCATTCATCATCTCCTCGTCGCCGCCTCGGACGGCGCATATGATCCTCTGAGAAGGTGAACCTATTAGGGGAGCGCGGTGCATCGCGAAGATTGTAGTGTGAGGGCTGCGCCCGAGGCGGTGGTGGGTACAACTCTGTGGGGAGTTGCGACGGCTGGCCAACAATAGAGCTCAGCCAGTCGGAGGAGGGATCTACGTCCTGCTTAGATGGTACAGCTGAATTAGGCAATGCAAAGAACAAAAAATGTTCATAATGAGTAGTAATATCACAAGGCATTTACCTGGGTACTCTGAAAAGCGGATGACCCACCGTGAACGTCATAGCCCTGTTGCTCCGAGTAAACCTGCATTTTTTTGGCAGTGCGATTAGATGGCTTTGAAATACACATGTTTAGCTTAGTACGTAAGTGCATACCGGGGTATGTGGCTGTCGGAATGACGATGTCGACGGGTAGTCACGCATGTACTCCTGCGATGTCATGCCTTGATACGTCTGCCCAAACCACCTGTCCCGGTCATCTAGGTTGGACTGCACGGTAGGGGTGAACAAGGGCATCGCCCCCTTTGGTTGGTCCGGCGAGTCAGGGGCGCTGTCTGGAGTGGGCCCCCGTCATCCTGAAGAGCACGGTCGCTCCTCCGTCGCCCTCCGTAGCATCGTGCTATCCTATCGCAATTGCTGCAAGACGAACATGTGGTTAGACATAAATGGTAAATACGCCGATCAAAAATAGTTGGCAATTGTCGAACCGCCGGTCCGAAGCGCGTGGAGGCCGAGCGAGCGTAGCTGGCCCGACTCTCGGACTGGGATGGACGCGACGTCGATGGACGTGCTGATGGCGGCGCGCAGGGAGGTGGTGGTCCCTGGCCACGTCCGCCACCGCGTATAGCAACAACGTCATCTCGGTGGCGACCACAACTCAAGGCCCGTATCGCATCCCTTGCGTCATCGATGATGCTGCGCATATAACCTACCCACCGAGATTCGGTATTTGACTTCCTACGTCGTATAGCATCATCAGCCTCGTCCTCGATATGATGTAGCCGGTCCACCTACAGGGAAACAAATAGTCAGTTCAAACGTAATCATGCACTACGTAATGACATACTAATATCGTACCGCCTGGTCGACCCGTGCCGCTAGATGATGGTCTGGACCTTCCAGTATAGCGGCCTCGTGAACAGCCTGAAGTGGAGGATGTGGCGGCTCCCTTGTAAGCCTACTGCGGGTGCGTGGAGCGTACCACTCAAGGTATGCCCTATACGTCTCGGGGTCGTCCGGTCGGGTCTTATCCACAACCATCGTATCCGCATGGTCATGCCACATGTCTGTCCACATCCGCTGTGTGACTCTCCAGTCTTCTGTTGCTCGCCCTCTCCTCGATTGCCTGCAAGTTCATTGAGACATTACACAATTAGTAGGGCACAGACTAATGCATTAATTAAATTTATGGTGTAATGACATACCGGTGGGTGATGTCCGCAAGAGGGCGTCTGCCATGGGGAGACATGCTGGTATAGCCCGAACTGTCTCATGACTCGGTGTGGGCTGTATGCCTCGACGCAGTGCGCAAACACCAAGTGGCAGGTCGTCATCCAGTACCTGTGATCCTGCTCACACTGAGATGACAACCCGTGGGGGCCGTGTTCGCAATGAACCGTGGAGACCATGGCCACCAGACTACTTTGCCAAACGGCAGAAGCTCGAACCTCTGGTGGAAATCCATGTACGCACGTCTTGGTCTATCCCTGGCCCACCTCAACTAACCATGCGTCCAACGTGTACCCATTGTGGGCGCATCAACGGGGTCGTCGCCACCAGCGAGGCCGTACAACTGCGGGATGAGGTCATAAGGGTGCACAACACGACCAAAGGAAGGCCTGCTAACGGGGAAGTGTTCCCACGACCACAACTGAAGGAGAAGGTAGCAGGCGGCTAAGACCGGCTCACTGGCCGCGCTACGCTATGAGGCGTCACACAAGCCTCGGTACGTCGCGCTAAGAACTGCTGATCCCCAGCTATACTGTGGCTGCTGAACAGGCCATCCATCCGCCAAGGACTCCGCTAGGTGTATATAGCTCAGCTGCACGGAGTCTCCAGTGGTGCTAGGGAACAAGATCCACCCAAACAGATATAGCAGGTATGCAACAAAGTGCGTCCGCACCACGGCCTCATCTGCATCTGCAGGACAGGTCATGTAGCGACGAAGCCATCCATATGGCACCCCAGCTGCGTTGTTTAGGATCGGATGACCGAACCGGTGACCCAGATGGACCTTCCAATATGCTGCCTTTGGGGGTGGCACCACAGCAGCACCACGGACGGGTAGACCTGTAATCATCGTGGCGTCCCGCGAGTAACCATCATCTCCCCACCGGAAGTGGAAGGTGTGAGTCTCGGCCTCCATCGATCAACGAGCGGACAGCGATGGCGCATCATCTTTGGAACGCATGCGGTAGATCCAACATGCGGGCAATGGGCAGCAGACCGGTGTCCCACAGTAGTGGGATGTACCGCTGGTCGAGACGCCAGTTCTCTCAGGAGCCCCTAGGACGAAGCAAGGAGGCCCGTGTGCGGCTCCCGACAACCACACATGGCATCGGTGGTGCTCATCCCAACGGGGGTCTAGCAGCTTGAACGCCATGTCCTGCCAAAGAAGAATAACAAGTTAGTGTACATTATAACAAAATGTGCAACAACTAACAACATAGTTAACAACAAATGTAATGACAGGGAAACGTACGGAATGTACCAAAACATACATAAAATGTGCACACGAATATGACCCACACGATAAGGAAACATATGGAATGTGCGAAAACCTACATAACATGGTAATGTGCACGACATAGCTACATCGAGCCAATAATTCAGCGTACACCTCCTGAATAATACATTACATATGGATTGTGGTTGGTACTACGGAGCGTTGCTTGATGCCGGCCTGTTTGGGCACTGACTGAGAGAGTGGCCAATCGTCTTGCATAGCCTACACTTCGGGCGCCGAACACGATCCCCTCGCTGGCTGTCATCCATGTCGTTGCGGATGCGACGGCTTTGTCGTCTTCCACGATCGACATGCTTCAGTGCATCGTTGGGCACCCACTTTATCTCCCCCGGCCATAATTCCCTGTAGTGCATGTCTACCCGTAGGAATGGAACTCTGCACTCCGTGTTGCATACAAGTCTTGCATGTCATAGTACTTGGAGATGTCTTGTGTCGACACACAGTTCCATACAACGCAGGCCGCGTACACATGGGAGCATGGCTTGTGCAGAAGCTGGGGCTTGTTTCAGGTGCAAGATGCTTCATCACCAAGCGTGCATACCTGCTTGCGCTCCCCTCTAATGTGACCCATGATATACTTCTGCCTTAGGCGGATCTCAAACTTCCTCCTTAAGCCATCAATGGGCTGAGCAATGTGGGATCGACCCTTCTCCATCTTCCTGTCCATAAAGGCCTGCATGACCTCAGAGTATTGCTTGTTTTCGTCAAGGTGCTTCTGCGCCATCATGGCTCTATTCACAAAGTACCCGACGGTATGGTTCCAAGTCTCGGCCACGATTGCCGTGATCGGCAGGGATCTGACGCCCTTTAAGACACCATTGTAAACCTTGGACATGTTGATTGTCATGATCCCATACCTTGCCCCACCGGTGTCGTGCAACAAAGACCACATTTCCAAGTCAGGTGTATTAGACTGAACCCATTGTGAGTATGCCCCGACTCTTGTGGAGCCCCCCTCCACGGCCCCTGCATCTGTATGCACATGCTTCGTAGCCTCCTGATCGAGCTGCCTCCACAAGGTGTCGAACTTCCGCTTCTGGTTCTGCATGCATAGCTTCTTGAACATCTTCATAAGGTCCTTGCTACGGAACCTTCTGTGGAAGTTCGCTGCAATATGCCTCATGCACCAGCGGTTCTTTACATCAGTCCACTGGAAGGGGGGCTCTGTCCCATTCTGCAATGTTCGCAACGCAGACAGCAAGCCTGCATTGCGGTCGGAGATAAGGCACACTTCAGGGCGTTCTTGCACTACGACATGCTTCAAATTACAAAGGAACCAAAGCCAGCTATCTGTATTCTCATTCTCCACAATTGCAAATGCCACTGGGAGTAACTGGTCATTTGCATCGGCTGCAACTGTGGTGAGAATAGTACCCTTGTACTTGCCGGATAGGAACGTCCCATCTACGGTTAGCACTGGACGGCACCACCTAAAACCTTGTATCGCCTGATGGAAGGCCCAGAACACTCTGTCAAGAATGAAACAGTTCGGGCCCTCCGTAGGATGGACCCTCTGCTGCTTGTTTATGTACGTGCCTGGGTTTAATTGTGAAATTTGATGTAGCATTCTTGGAACCAGTGTACGCCTCCTCGTACGTCCCATACATACGGTGCAGCACCTTTCGCTTCGCCCGCCATACCTTCTTGTAGCTCACTTCGTAGCCCGCCGTGTTCGCTATTTCTGCCATTAGAACCTTCGGGGTAATTGACACATCCACCTGGATGAGGTGCGTGACCAGCTCCGCAACATACGATAATGTCATGTTGTGGTGTCTATGTACTGGCCCCGCAAGCTCGCAACTGTGATCTTGCAGCACCGTTATCCGGAACTCCGTGCCAACGCCCTTGTACCGTTGTGCACGGACTTTGCCACCACAGGACCCGTCGACACACTTCACAACGTACGTGTCCGGCTTTGACTTGTGGACCCGATACGTCCGGTTTATGTTGACAACATGTCTAGCAATAGCCTGCTAGACAGCACTCTTATTACGGAAGCACTGCCCCAAAAAGAGTGCGCCCTCGCTGAACCCCCATTCTCCCTCCTCCCCCTGTGGCAGAACTAGGGCTGCGCTGCGATTTCGTCGATCCGGATGACACGTGACGCACCGTCCGTCGTCACAACACGACCTACCACCCCTCCGCTTGCGGCCGCCATCCTCGTCCTCTCGTAATCGCTGTTTCACCTCCTCATCCTCCTCGCTACCCTCTTCTTCCACTGGTCCCCGGATACTCATGACATCCAATACGGGTGGCCCAAAGACCTCTCGTCCACACCTTCGTTGGGCGGAAATTCTCTGCACGCCTCCCGTCGTCTTCATCACCCACTTCCTCGCCCACATGTTCTCCCGCTGAAGCGTCTTCATGACCGCTGAACCCATCCACTACATCTCCACCAGCATCCGAACCAACCATGGTGATGATTCGCCTCTCCACGAACTCGACATACACCATTGGCCTCCCATATATCGCAAAGATCGTGGTTGCACACGACCTCCATGTAGTTCGCCCATGAGGCGTCATTGATCACCTTCAGAAGTTGCCATATGCTCCCCCTTCCATCACCCACCATTGAGGCATAGACTGCCTTGATTCTTAACTTCTTCCTTGCGGTGTATCGATCGAACGCCGAATGAACACACCTCCGTAGCTCAGACAAGCTCATGGCGCTCAGATCGGGTGCCCGGATCACGGTCCTCTCGCAATTTGACAGGTTCGCCCCATACGGCCCATCACGTACGAGACCACTCCCATAAAACACGAACATTTGTTGAATGTCAGCCATTGCGTACCTACCATAAGTGCATAATCAACCATTTTAGTACACAGCATGCCAAATTTAATTTCCCATTACATTAACAGTACCTACCCATTTTAGTACCTAACATTACTAGTATATGTTTTGTATGTGTAAATCTAAAGTTTATTTCTAACTATTTTACTTATAAATTGATTAATGCCAAATTCTCATTACATAGTTTTCTTCCATTCTTTTATATATTTCACTTAATGCGGCTTTCACTTCCGAAATTATACATAAATCAAAAAAATTCTACTTTGTAATTTCATGTCCTAAGTTTATTTCATTTCTGATTCCTTCGTTACTAATTTCCGGTAATTTGATTTTACTATACCTTCATACTACGGTCATTCACTAAGCCTACTAATTATATAAATTGTTTATAATCTAATCATATTGCTATCACCTACAAATGCTCCAACATAAATATTTACTTCTTCAACACCTACACATGTAAGCACAAATGTTCAACAAAACCTCACTACATTACAATACGTAACTTCAACAAAAATACGACATTATTTACACTACAATAAATCATGAACCATGTGTGCATGTTTACGTACACATACACACCGTATCAAAGATTGGCTTATAACAACATTAATGATACGGTTTTGCTAATTACGGGCTAATGACATTCGCAGAAAATTACTTGCAGGGCAAAAATTACCTCTTCTTGAAGCTCGCGAGACGATCTACAACTTTTGTATTTGCAAAATCCGTTGATTCCAAACAAAACCAACTCAAAATCCCGAGTTTCCACTCTCTTTTTCCCTCCTTCACTCGCTCTCTCGCTCTGTCTTCACTTCAACTCCACCGCGAATCGCAAATGAGTTTCTTTGCGCCGCTATTCAACCTCTTTAAGGTCAGCTGAATGAGAATATGAAGAGGGCCATGCAAAGCTCCTCTGACGCGTGTCCACGTGAGGTGAAAAAGAGCGCTCGTGATGCATTGCTCTACTTTTGGCGCCGGTGACGAGACGCGTGCGGCCCGGCTTTGATTCGTGCGGTCGGGAGGACAAGCGCGCTCGGGGACGGAGTCGTGTGGTCGGCGAGGAGACGCGCCGAGGCGATGCAGGCGGCGTGCGAGTGGTGCCGCACGACACGTGAACAGTCGCGGTCATGCGGTACCACACCGCACGATCGGGTCACGTGGCAGCGTCCCGCGATCCCGCGCTCAGGAGGGGTCCAGAAGCGGAATTTTTTTCGTTTGGGGGCCAAAATGGAATTTTTGGTAATTAAGGGTCTAGATTAGTCCAAAATTCCAGGTTTGGGAGCTCGCACTGAGCATGTGGGGAAGTAGAGTAAATTGTGAGGAAAGAAGAGGGGCATTCTGGCCTTTTTCACATGTGATTTTTCGCTTAAAATAAATAAAAAATATCACGATATAGTGAGAGTGGTAAATCTAAGCTATTTTTTGTTTTAGAAATACTAAATTATCGAGATAAAGGGTGTCTTCTTTTCGCCTATGGCTTATGAATTCTAACCCTAGTGCGAGTGCAATCAAAAGTCCATGAGCCATATCTAAAAGACTATTCGATAAACCGCTTCAAAACGACAGCGGAAAAATTTTCCTATTTATTTGTTTCAGAAAAACCATAAGGTATAAAGCCCGGCTTTTGACTTTTTATGAGAGTTTTTTACTATATCAGCTGTTAGTTTTTCTGAATTAAAAAATTAAAAAATTAAGAAACATCACTATATCTTTTAAGATATTGTAAATAAATAAGAGATAAAAAGCTAAAAAAACAAAAGGCCTAGATTTAGAAGTCAAGAAAGAGTCGTTTGGAGCATAAACTAGGCTGCCCAAGTATCGAGCCCGGGCCCGCGCGTGGGGCCCAGGCATCTGGCCGGGCCGAACCCTATAAGAGGGGAGGGGTCCACTTTCGCCCCACCCTCTCCCTCCTCCCCCTCGACAGCCAACTCGAAACTCGCAACCGAGAAGCGAAGGGAACTCGGCGAGCGCAGCGCAGGGGAGAGGAACCCGAGGGAGAGGCACTCCTCCGAATCCGCGAGGGGAGAAGGCGAGGAATAGGAGCAAGGTGGGCACCATGAGGCGCTCCTCCAAGAAGTCGTCGTCGTCGTCCGCCACCGCTGGTAACGTTCCCTCCCCTCGGATCCCTCCCTCCCTCTCCCCCCGTCTCGCTTGCTTCTTGATTGGTCCCGTCGCGCGGCTGGGCTCGGGGGTCCGGTCGCTGCCTGCGAGATTTGATGCGGGTACTCTTGTCTCGGGGAGATCCAATCTTGAGTTGGTTCACCGGGGGCTGGTGGCTTCTTCTGGGTTTGTGTCGTGTGATGGCGTACTGGTTCGTACGGCTCCTCGGTGGTTGGTATGTAGGCTTTGGATCGCTTGTTACGGGATTGGAAGGGACGGGGCAGATTGGGGATTTGGCAATTTGGCGTGATGGTAAGGGAAGCTGCTGAATCTTTGACTGAATTTGATGCAGAATTGGCACTGGATTCGCTATTATGGTAGCAGATTTATGTTATTAGTAAAGTAGATGGCAATTGTCAGGTTTGTTCCTGTGCCGACCTATGCCAAACGGGTCTGTAAACAAAGCTAAAGAGCAGGTGTCTACTAGTATCTTGTCCTAGGATTCTGGCTCCAGTTTGCGATGTCTGCGGCGATTTGTTGTCTTAGGATCGAACTACTGAGACCTTAAATCCGCTACACATCCTGTCTAAATCTATAATTCTTTCTGAACTATAGAAAGCATTTTAGTCGTTTGCTAACGTTATGGTGACTATGTTAAAAAAGAATTTCGTAATTGTCTCCCACTCCTTGTTACTATCTGGCAGTTAATTGTTTAAAAAAAACTATCTGGAAGTCCTCTGCTTAACAAGTTTCTGGGGGAAAAAATATGATCCTCCTTACATAATTAAGATTTTCTTAGTTTACTAGGTTTGTATGACATAGCATTGGTTTACAAAACCCTACAAATACAGTACCTTCACGAATGTTGAAGGTTATAGTGAGCGAAGCTAAGTTACTACCAATTGTTTTACAAGTGTGTCTGCCATATATTAGTTTTGATACTCTGTTTTGTGTTGCTCCATCTCCCAAGTGATTATTTCACTTACTCCTCTTTCATGCTGCTTCATCTCCCAACTGACTAGTTTGTTTTTTTATCCATATTTGAGTTTGTTTGCTCTGATGTATTTGTGGTACATTTTTGTAATGTTGTAGTATATGTCAGAAAGCCTAAATTAACAGGCTGAGAAGCTTAACTTGAAGTTGTGTGTGTGTAACTAGAAGTTCCTTAAGTAACTCTTAAATAATTGCCCATTGTCTCAAATTGTGTCTTACTTGGTATTGGTATGCATTTTCTAGGTTAAGATGATTTTTTTTCTATCTTAGCTTTACATTTATTGTTGCAATATCTGTTTCTTCAAATGCGTTGGAGTAGGAGCTCTCATTCTCCTTTTGAGGGTATGTATATCTGAATGTGTACTAAGCAAACGATTATATTTAGGTGAGGAACAAGTAAATGAAAAACAAAACAGAAAAAGAAAAGGACTCAGTACAAACCTGACCAGCAGGAAAGCTCAACGTGGTGAGATGCACTGGTTCCTTTTCTTTATGAATTACTTGTCTAATTGTGTGCACTTATCAATCTTGGGTGTAAGAGTGTCCGTGTGTGCATGCATACATGTCCACGTTTTTTTGGGGGATTCAAAATAATGTTTTGTCAGGCTAACCTTTACACACTGTTTCATAATGTGTTTGGAATTTTGAATGAATCCCACAAATGCACAGATAAGCATGTGATAATTCTATACACCCTGACCTGTTCTTTGGCAGGAATTGATCATTTGATAAGTGAGACCTTACGACATTTGTCTTGTTATTCAGCTAATTGGTTTATGTCAAGCCATACCTGTCTTTCCCTAATTTCTTTTTCTTTCATAAGCTATTTATTAGAATTAACAAATGCATGCACATTTTTTGCTTACATACTAAATTTTGTCATAAATGTTATGTGCTATCTATATAAAATCAAGAGACCATGTATATCTGCATTGAACCAGAGGTTATTTAGGTATATTTGTTGTAACATATTGTCATTATTATTTCCAGGTTCCACTAAAGCGGTTTCCAAGGAAATAGAACGGATTGACCAACTTTTCTATACTTATGCTGACAGCTTATCCGGCATGATCGAGTAAGTTCTTTCTCAACTCTCCAGCTTCTCAACACTTGCGCCACATTATTTTTGCTGCTCATGATTACCCTTCTTTCATACGGGTGATGAGGATTGTCTTTCTTACTCTAGTGGATTAGCACCCATGACCATTGTAAATTTTAATGATTGCTATTGCTTACATAAGATCATTCTTAAAGCTTTTTATTGTAGTCGATACTTGATAGGTACTATTGAATGAACTATAGTTATATGTAAATGATTTAATTTAATGACATTAGGCTTATATTGTATTACCTTTTCCCCTATTGCTTGCTCCAATGAAACCGCTCTTAGACATCAGTCTTACATCAATAGCACAATCGATGAGTTTTTTTCCTGCTGGAACAGTCCAGAAGGCATTGAAACACTCTGTTCTCATCTCGAAGTTTCCCATACTGATGTTCGGATTCTGATGTTAGCATGGTATGTCATTGTTCTCTAAAATTTGTTAATTGCTGATTCCTTTAACTGAAATATCTAATAAAGGCCATATATCTTGTACCAGGAAAATGGGGTGCAAAAACAAGGTTATTTTACTTTGGTATGCATTACTTCTAGACTTCAAATTGTTCATTGGTATAGGATCCTACTGTCCTTTTGAGTTTTACTGACAGTACTCTGTTGACAGGATGAATGGAGAACTGGGTTGAAAGCTCTGCGAGCTGATAGTATCAGCAAACTGAAGAAAGCATTTCCCGAACTGGTCCAAGAAGTGAGTGTTTTGTTCCATCCAACTATATAATGCACTATGAAATATATTTGAAAGGTGTCGTAGTTTGTTAAGAGAGACATAATTTGAGTGACACAGGCTTAAAGTATATCACCAGGAAATACAATCTTGTGAATACCTCACCAGACATTCCACCTTGTGATTGGAATGGAATAATGAGCTACCATTAACTGATGATAATTTCAGTTCTACTGTAACTGACTTGCTGATAATGTAATCTTCTTTACAAATCCAGGTTACAAGGTCCTCTAATTTCCAGGATTTCTATCCATATGCATTTCGTTATTGCCTAACAGGTAATGTTGCTTGCTATTATTACTACACACTAAACTGGTTTTTGTTTCTTGCAAAACTTATATCTTGGTTATGTTTTCTCAGAGGATAAGAAGAAGTGCATAGAAATACCAGTTGCTTGTGAGCTGCTGAATCTAGTATTAGGCTTGCAGTTTCGCACCCAGGTTGACAAACTTACTAATTACCTCAAGGTGATGCTTGATTGACTTTTTGGGTTATTGATCCCATTCTTCTGTAGGACATTTGGTTGACGATTGACATACTTTTTTAACTATGTGTTTCAGTACCAAAATGAGTACAAGGTGATAAACATGGACCAGTGGATGGGATTTCTTCGGTTCTGTAATGAGGTCGTGTTTCAAACATCTCCCTATTTTGCAGCATCTTTTTCCGATTTTTTCTGTTTCTTTTCTTTAGAGTAGCAAAGCATTATAATGTCCTTTACTAAATTTACCATTTCATTTCCTCTGCTATTGACGCTTTGAATTAACCTTTTTTTAATGCAGATTAACTTCCCATCACTTGACAATTACGATGCGGACCTTGCTTGGCCTTTAATTTTAGACAATTTTGTTGAATGGCTACGAGCAAATAAAAATTAGTTCTCTTCTATTCAAACGGTGGTGAAGAAGTCATCCAAAATGTAATATTCAAGAATGTAGGTGAACTACCTTTTCTTGTTTCTATCCGCAATTTACGAAGATCAATATTTCTTCCTTTTCATCCATTTGTGTACTTTGACAGAAGTACTATAAGTAGCCCCTAGATAACTCATGAAATTGCATGAAATCCCATCCAGTGAATGGAGTGTTTGCACTGCAAAGTTGTATGCCATTTTGGGGTGCATGAATTGAGATATGTGGTAGCTAGTAAAACAACTCCAGTATTTGCAAGAATCATGGATTATTTTCCTTTTGCAAGTAGTTGCTTGCAATTTACCATCCATGCCGATTTTCATTGTTGTCCTGTTATATTTTCAGCACCTTGGGGGCTTTTTGAGGATGGAGATTCAGCTTGTTTCTGACTGCTGTGTTTGGACTTTGGTTTCAGAAATCATCATCATCAATTGCCTTCTTGTACTTTGCTTTTTGCATTTTTGATACTAGAAACAGTTTGCAGAGATATCTAGAAATTTTGCGTCGTCATGTTCTAAAATTTGTTGGCTCTATATTGTTATGATTACATTCAATGGGTTCTTAGAGAATGCAAATTTTCTGGAAGGCACTGCTTCAATGAGCCTGTTGGCATGTGTAGCTGTGAAGTTTGTTCCCTCCTGGAGTGTGGTTTACTTATTCCTTTATTTGACCATAGTCCAGTGTGTATAACTAAACTGGTAAAACCATGCTGCTCACCAGCAGTAACAAAGTCAAATATCTCGTGCAGTTCTGTCGAAGGAGTATTAGCATCCATGTCAGAACACCATGCAAAGGAGCAAAAGGTACATTTAGAAAGGAAGCTTTAAAGAAGCATTTTTTCGTACTTACTTTCCACGCTGCTTGTGCTTGACAGATTATTAACTACTTGGGTCTAAGATGGAAATGGATGTTCTATGCGGCAAAGAATCCAAGCTGAATCTGCAGCTCCATTACTCCTTTCTCCGGGGATGGACACCCGGAAAGCAGAAGTGGGCCATAGCCTGATCGCAACTTCGGCCCGACACACTAAACTTTGGTCAAGCCATCACACTCGCTGAACAAGAAAGCTACTCTCTTGGGCATGCAGGCATGAGATATTGAGATCAATCAATGAAGGGCGTTTGGAGAAACCATCCTACATCCTGGCCCTTGGCTGGTTCCTGCCCTCTGGACCATGAAAAGAATTCTCTCACATGGCATTGTCTCTCTCTCACACTGTGCTAGACTGCTTGGTTAGGTGATTGTGTGCTCACATCATGCTGCAGTGCTGCCTGCCTCTACACTTCCTCTCACATAAAGAGGGCAATTGATAGGAAACATACCGCTGGATGGCTCCTTGTCAGATCTGGATTTAACCAATTTAAAATTCTCTATGAGACTACTGCACTATTTTTTAAATCAATAGATAGTACTCATAGCTATATCACTACATTATTTCATATATGACCTAAACCCTACCATTCATTAATAATACAACTTATAGATTAAATAAACCACATCAAATCAAGTTTACAATAAAACTGACCATTCCAAATATATACATTACATAAATACGGAAGCGCAAGTAAAAGGGATACCACATCTCGTCATAGTCAAGTGACTAGGGGTAAATTGTGTGTGATCGATATTAACTAAGGGTTTGATAATATTGGTACACACCACCAACTTAATCAACATAACTTAGGTAAGACCTAGATTACTAGAGACTATCATAATCTCCTCTATTTTCTTCACCATCAGCTCCTAGGGCATTTAGTACGTGTAGTATCCTTGGTCCACAGATTTTGAGGAATTTTATGAGCGATGGTGAGCTCAAGCACCAGTGCTCCACGAGGCAACATACAAAATGCAATAGCGTATATGCAAGATTCAACAAAAGTATGGTCAGGTTCAACATTTGAAACTAAAATAATTAGAAATTCATATGACTTATCATTTTTAGTAAAGTGTATTTTATTAAAAAAAAGTAAAAGTGTGAAGTTTTTATAACGGTGCAGATTTTACCCACCTGTTACATGGTTCCATACATCATATGTTAGTTTTTGTTACTAGAGTTACATCCACCAATTATCACCACTAGGTTACATCCACCCAGGGCAAACCAAAACCAGGGTTATATGCACCTGACAAGTATTTCATCCCACCCACAAAGCTTTTAGAAAAAGATACTAACGCTAGTAAGTTTTCATGCCCACCCTTGACTATGGGTACGGCTGTTCAAATAATTTATACTATGCAGATATGGTACACTTCACCACAAGAGATAATCAACTTGTTATGTTTCACATATTTTCTTGGACATGTAAATCAAGAAGATCACTACAAGTCAATTACAATGCATCACCCAGTGTAAGTTACACCTGTTAGGGTTTCATCTGAATGAGATTATATCACCAAACTTAGACCCTCTCTTGCACCACACGACGACTGTCAAGACACGAATATGCAAATCTGGATTCTCTGTGTATACCGCACTAGTCCAAGATCACACTAGTGCACATAGTGTAAACATAGATAAAATATCGACCATACACTCGATTAATAAAGGAAAATATAAAAATATTATTAATTATCAGAGTTGCGACCTTATGGCCAAACTTATAATTAATAGCCTGAAGAGCTTAAGAAACTAGTAGCGGAAAACAAAAGAAAAGCGTAGTAGTCATTCGACATGCACACAAGCAATCGACTGGTGAGCAAAGTCCTAATCCGCAAAGTCGTCGAAGTATTCTCCTTCAAGTACCTTCTGCTGATATGGTTCCTCTTCTTTAACTAAGCAACAATAGGCATAAAGCTATGAGTACAGTGGTACTCAGTAAGTCATTTGTAACAAAGAATGCAACATAGTATGCAAGACTTACCAAATGCTGCCTGAGTGGTTATTTTCCAAAAAAAATAATTTGAAGTAAATACAATAAATATATTGAAAGCAAACTTTGAAAATAATTAATAAGTAAATAAACAAAGAAATTAAAAGTAACCACAAGTGAACTGACCATTCACTCCAATGAGGTCTGTTCTTTTTTGCTGCGGCTTATAGCTTTTGGCTGAAATTTTTGAATTTTGGCTGTTTACGGTACAGATTACGGAGAGATCGATACTCACTTGCGACTTTGGCTGGTACATATGTTGGGCTTTTAACGTGTACTACGTTTAACTTGAGACCCCGTCTTAAGAAAATACTCCATTTAAAAGTTAGGTACTGTAGCGGCTGCGAAAAGCCGGCCGGCTTCCTCACTACCGAACAGGCCCTGAACCACCTGTTAACTAACCGTTCACGTAATGAACCACCAGTGAACTAACCATTCATTTCCCAACTTAATCCAACCAGATTTTTATGAAAACTCTACCCCTCATGTGAAATCATTGAGCATTGTCCATAACAGAGGACACGACTACTCGAATAGTTTTATACTCTGCAAAGGTTGCACAACTTTACCCACATGATGTGATCGCCTCTATGTAAAAGAAAATCACAACAAGGTTTTTACAATACTCAATCTCAATCTAATCTCGCCCGCTAAGATTTCGCCATCGAGTAGGCTAATCACCTAATCGACAATTGCTCCTTCTTGCGTCAATAAAATATCAATGGCGAAATCAAAGTTGAAACTTCACAAATTATTATGACAGGTTTATCCCACACTAAATATGTGGTTGAACAATAAGGCTCATATCAATGACGCACAAAGTTAAATCCTTAAACATTACCCAGTGAAACATCCACATCCCTAAAGTGCTAACCACACTTTCCCCTTTACTGCACGATCATTCGTCCAAGTGAAAACCATTTTGTATAACCACTACCAATAACACTACCCATGCTATGGTATATAAATTTTATAACTGTGGCTAACCACCATAATTTAATATCTTATTAAGTCAAAATTAATTAATTGATCACATATGATGATAACCCAACATACAACTAGCATGACTAAGCATACTAAACGTACGATCCATGTAACAATTAATATTGTATCACTAAATAAATACACATCATATAGTGATAATGTAATTGTTGTGGGGGTGGCCCAACCCCCCGCGACTGGGCCTTGCAACTGGCCTGATATGTAATAGGCCCGATAATATAGAGGAATATACTCATGTAAATATATCAATGTACCCTCATCCTTTGTAAGTACTAAGGGGTAGAATGGAGATTTCTCATTCTACCCCACTCATATATATAAACCCCCAGGAGGGGCAGGAGGGGGGACATCCTCTCATTCTGACCAACTCTCCCACAGATCTAGCTCTCCTCTTCTCCTTCTACTAGTCCCCTTCCTTACTGTTTGGCATGTAGCCATGACAGTAAACATGGCATTCAAGTTATCAAGAAAAAATTAATCAAATAGGTCATTAACTATCAATACAAAGATTTTGTAGTAAAATAGCAATGCATAATAATTTAAAATAAAATAATACATAATAGATTTTAATACTAGGTTTAACATGATCAAAAGACACGATTTGCCTTAGCCTTGCTCAGTTACCAATTTCTTGATCTTCTGTTCCTGCTTCTGCTCAATCGAAGACATTATCTAACGAGAGAGAAAATAAATGAGGCACAAATAAAATTCAAATGAACTTCAAAAACTTCAAAACTAGAACCAAAAGATAGAGCTAAATTTTAGATGAATTTAGGAAAAAAATAGTTAGGTCAATCGGAGCTAGGACGGAAACGAACAGGCTCTCGAAAAATTAAATCTAAAGAAAATACTAAAAATTCAAAAATTCTACTCTGTTATGAACTCGGTGCATGAAATAGTGAGTCTACGGTGAACCCAACTCATGGAACAGTGCGCTGGTGACGGCTTGGATGATGTGGTGGCTGACTGGGCAATTAGGGTTGACTTAGTAATGACATGGCAGCTGACTCGACTCGACTGGTTCATGTATCTATGGCATTGTGCGGCTGATAGGTGGGACCCGACTATCGGTGACTTGGCTCATGATAAACTGGGTTCATGGAGAAGGCGAAGAGTCATGGGGCGCGATGTGGGCTAATTAATGACAAATATAAATATAAGACTAACTCGATTAACGACAAATCTAAATATGAGCCTAACTCATTAATGACTAAATGTGCGACTAACTCTTTTGTTGAATATGTTATTGCTTAGTCTCATTTATATGAAAAGGTGAAAATCGTAGAGGTATGCATTCGACGTTATATTTTTATATCTTGTTGCATTCCTAAAATCCAATATATAGGTTGAACTCCACAAAATGTCTAACTTGAATATGTACATATATTTTGATTACACCTTTTTGTATGCACACATTTAGAGAGTTCACTCTATATTTTGTGGTTTCATTAGTATTGATCCATGTTTCTTTTTCCACATATATTGGGATCTCTACTTTGAAACATATGCTTTGAGTATATAAAACTGGTGTAGTCTATATATAATCACATTGACTCATTGCTTTATACTCAATTATCTGTATATGGGACTAATATGATTATCAAGTGTTTCAAAGGTTTAGTCCCAGATTTTGCTTGACGACTTGAAAATGCAGGCTAAGGTTGAAAGAAGATCGGCATGGCTCTACACAAAAGGTCATGCATGCATTTGAATTTAAATTCTAAATCCAACAATGCATTGTCAGGATAATCGGTAGTACCAGTGTGTAATTGGCAGTATACCGCAGTGTGGTATGACCAAGCAATATGTGCGGTAGTACCGCAACTCGGAAGTACCGACCTTTAGTTGGTGGTACGTTTTTTCCCACAGAGTTCCTTTGAAGCTCTTTTGTTTCTCTGGAAAATGATAGTACCAAAGTTTGACCGCAACTCTTGAGCGATACTACCAAACCCCAGAAGTTCCGGATTTATGGGGCTGTACATTTTTCCAAAGAGCACCGAGATTTGGCCCTCAAGACAAATGGAAATACTGCGTCAGAAATCGGAACTACTGGAGAGTGGAACTACTGGAGCTTAGATGGCGGTAGTACCGCACTTTAACTTTAAATGGTTTTATATTCAATTCATTATCTCATTATTTATTGAGATTATCATCAATTATCAAAATGGAAAGATTGAGAATCTAGTTCCTCCATTATTAGTTAATGGTGAGTTTTCATAATTACTGACAATCGATTTATGAGACTAACATTTTTCATGAGTTGGATGTATAGGTTAGATTCCATGATGATGAAGACTTTAGATGGATTTATGAGTTAAAGGTCATCAAGAAGAGGATGCATCATGTGTTGAAGCATATCAAGATTCTGAAGAGGAGAGAATCATTAGTTGATCAAGATCCCAAGAAGAAGATGATCATGAGTTGATCATCAAGTCAAGAGAACACAATGACTCAAACTTGAAGTGAAGATGTACGTCATCAAACTTCAAGAGGATACTCAAGGCAATGTTATAATTAGTTAGGGCTAAGGATGTGTTTCTAGTTTTTTACCAGTCTATGTGTATGGTTGGAAGACCAGATTGCTAGTATAGGTTTGCCGTACTATTAAGAGGGGTCTTGTCTAGTAATTTGAGTCTCATCATATATTGATAGTTCAATATTACTTACTCTAGCTCTCTTAGCATGATGCTTATAGTTGCAAATGTGTTTTGCAAATAGTTGAAACTCATATGTGAAATCCTTGTAACATGGGACCGCACAGAGCAAATGTGTTTTGCAAGTATTTGAAATCCATGTTTCCTAATCTATGTTGTATGAGGCTTATATTTGTAAATATATTTTGCAAATGATTGAAGCTCATATATAATCTTTGTAGCATGTGACTTAGGTTTGCGAATGTGTTTTGCAAATTTGAGGAGTTCATGTATCTATTCTTTGTGTCATGATTTTAAAAGTATGCAAATAGATTTTGCAACTTGTTGGGAATCATGTTTGATCCTTGTGTGTATGATACTATAGTTCACAAATGTATTTTGCAAAATCTATTCAGATATCTGCACTTGTCAGAAAAATCGGAACTACCGCTGTGTGTAGCGGTACTACCGGAGGTCGAAAGTATCGTCTCTATATGAGCAGTACTACCGGACATCTGAAGTACCGGCATGTGTTGTTCGGTACTACTGGATGCGAGTGGTCTGATCGGCTCTGTGTGAGTGGCTCATCCGGCTGTTGGAAGTACCGGCTCTGTGTAAGCGGTACTACCAGAAGGTGGAAATACCGATGTGTGTTGTGTGGTACTACTGAACTTCGAAGCTCCGAATTTTCCTAAGGTACGTTTTTCCAAAGAGACTCCTGTGTGGTGGTTTTCTCCTCCCGTGAAATCGGCAGTTCCGCATATGTGGCGCGGTACTTCCGATGATCGGAGGTACCAAAGATTGAACGTCAGAACTTTCGATTTTGACTGTAACAGCTAGTTTTTCTGACTGTTGCAAGGGAAGCAGAAGTACCGGCCATTTAATTGCGGTAATTCCGATTTCCTGATTTTTAGGGATCTGGCTCCAATGGATAGTTTTCTTATGTGGGGTATAAATACCCCCTTGTAGCCGTTTGGAGTTGTGGTTGCTTCACTCATCTTCACTCTCTTGAACTAGTGTGAGGTCATCCTCTCAATAGTGTATGTGTTGCAGTTTATGAGCAAGGAGAAGAGATCTATATTGCGTGTGTTGCATATAGAGTTGGACTTAGTGTCCTTTTGAGTTTGTGCATTCGTTGCACGTGGTGAGAGTCCAGCAAGGGGCTTGACTTATTATTATTGGAGTTTACCGACTCCTAGACGGCGTTGAAGACATCGCTCAAAGAAAATTGTGAGAAGTCCCGATGAATTGTGAGTGGTGTGGTGCTCGCCATCTCTGAAGTGGAGGAAGAGCAACCTTAGTGGAGTGAGGTGCTTCGACTTAATTCAAAGAGCCGGTCCAATTTGTTTGGGCTAACCTCAACGTGTACTAGGGAAGACTAGCAAGTCTCCGAACACCATGGTAAAAAGATACCGTATCTTTGTGGTTTGTTTTCTTATGCTCAATTTACTTTTAAACAATTTATATTTATAGAATTAAATTGATTACTTGTCATCATAGGATTGCAAACCTTGTCATAGCCTTAAGGTGTAGGTGCACCTAGGTGAATTTATTTTATCTAGGCGCTATTTATACTAAACCAAATTGATTTAAGCTTCCACATTGTATACTTTGTTTAAACAAATAGAATAGGTCTTTAAATTTATATTTAATTGTTAATAATAATTAGAAGAATTTTTTTAATACAGCCTATTCACCCCCTAGTCGGCGTCCTCAATCATACACAGTGACACGAGCGAGGCTCAACCGGAGTGAGGCGGTGGACGACGGTTGGTCGGCAGGGACTCAACTGCAGAATGGTGGACGGTGAGGCAAGAAGAATGAACTGAGGGCTCACCGGCGGTGGTCGGAACGACGATGACGGCTACGAAGGCGTCAGTGCACAGGCGAGCTCGATGAGTGAAGTGACTCGAGACGGGGAGAAGAGGTGGGGTGACGCAGTTATTTATAGCATGGACGCCAAGAATCCGATGCAAAGACGGCCAAGAGTCTAGGATGGCGGGGACACAAACGCCGAGATGGTCTCCGAGGTGGCTACGACGGTGGACAGAATCCGTGAGGATGAAGACACGCGCGGTGACAGGTGGACGGCCGAGATGCAGTGGCGCGGGCGAGGAAAGACAGTAAATGATTGACACGTGGCGACCATCAGTGGAGAGGGCGACGGCCGGATGCGCGATGTGCGTCGAGTGTGGGGCGAAGGGGCTGGGTCGGCGGGGAAATGGGCCGAAGGGGGTGGGCTTTGACTCGAAGGCTTTTAGGACTTTCTAGGTGGATTTTCTTATTTTATATATTCAAATAAACCATTTGAGCTCTAAAATAGCAAATAAATTCAAATAAAATCCAAAAAACTAGAAAGTTCCTTGAAGCACAAGGAACCTAAATAAAATACTTTCACAAATGTTGAAGTTTAATTTAATCATATTAAATCCTTTTAATCAATCAAAATTTTATTTAAGCTTTACTTAATTCCAAAAAATCAAACGGTGAATTTTATTTTAAAAGCTTCAAAAAAGCTCTGAAAATTAGGATGTTACAATGGCTTACACCAGGGACATGACACATGTCCACGATAGTTTAAAACCAGCGACATGACTCATGGATCACTCCAATATTGCAACTCACTGGTAGATGCAAATTAGTTAGTCAAATCATATCCATTATGGACTTATAGTTGTATTATTTTACATTGAGAGGTCATCACAGAATGCAGTTCTTAAAATTATCTCAGTGGTTCTTACCACAAACTATAATTTTCCGTGCTACATCTGTATCAACCATCTTATCATCTGCCCAGATATGGTAACAACAAGTTTTAGGATTTTTAAAAAGTACAAAACTAAGCTATCTCAAATATACCAATCGTTTCCCTCCAATGACTGCCCAGAACAAGTTCTATGATTAAAAGAACAAGTTCCAATGACTGCCTGACTTTGTTCAGTCTTTCGGGTGCTTCGCACTATGTTGACGGACGACCACGTTTAGAGCTTTCGTTTCTTGACATTCGTCTGTTGAATCTAAACTAAAGCAGTTGGTAGTCGGTGCAGCCATTGTCTGGAACGTCGATCAGTTTTACGACTACATTGGTTTCAACCACGGTCAAGTTCCAGATGGCATTGCACCGATATCGACCACATTCATTCTTCTGATCATTTCGCTTTTTCTTAGCGCATGAGGTTTCCGACCACTCACAGATCCTTGCTTTCTCTGGTTGGTTTTTGAGATGAATCGATCACGCTGATTGCATTCGTGGGTCTTCGACCATGTTGGTTGTTCGACCACCTGATCTTTTGGTAGCAGACTACGACCGACCACGTTGGTTAGACCACATTGATCTTTTGGTAGCAGACTAGTTCTGACCACGTCGGTTGTTCGACCACCTGTTGGTTTACGACCACGTTGGTTACGACCACATTGATCTTTTGAGTTGCAGTCTGGTTTCAACCACGTTGGTTGTTCGACCATCTCATTGGTTTATGACCACGTTGGTTGTTCGACCATCTCATTGGTTTATGACCACGTTGGTTGTTCGACCATCTCATTGGTTTATGACCACATTGGTTATGACCACGTTGATCTTTTGAGTTGTGGTCTGGTTTCGACCACGTTGGTTGTTCGACCATTTCATTGGCTTACAACCACGTTAGTTACGACCACATTGCCAACTGGTTTCGACCATGTTGGTTGTTCGACCACTTGTTGGCTTACGACCACGTTGGTTACGACCATGATGCTGACTAGTTACGACAACGTTAATTGTTCGACCACTGGTTGGCATTCGATCACATTGTCTACGACTACGTTAGTTTCGACTGCAACCATTTTCAATCACGTTGTTCTTGGTCTCAGTGGTTATCGACTATAGTCACTTATTCGGTAGTCGATTTCCGACCACGTGCAACTTTCGACTACACTGATTTCCAACGTATAGTCAGTTTTCGACTATGATGTCTGTTCGGTAGTCGATCTCCGATCACGTTGTACTTCCGTCTTGTAGTCGGATTCACGACCACGTTGTAAGTTTTCAACCACGTTGCAAGTTTCCGACCACAATCAGTTTTCTGTTGTGCTCTCTCTGTTGCTCTGGTTTTTCAAGTGTATTTTCAATCCTAATCTTTATAGCTCAGTAGCTATAGGAAAAAAGAGTCAAATGAATACTTGAGAAAGAATTTAAAGGCATCATCTACCCTCTCTATTGTTTGTCGAATCCTATACATACCATGCTCCACTCGGGCAAGTGGTCACTGCTTAAGGTGTTGCCGGGCATGTCCCTGGACATCCTGCTGCGTACATGGACACGAGCATTGAATTGATCGGCCGTTCCATCGGGATGCTGCGAGCTAGGTACCAGGTACGCACGTACGTACGACGCGAACACAAGGTGGTTTTGGCTTGGACCCGCCCTGGACAGCTGCTGCTTCGGCAAGGCTAGCTAGGATCGTCACGACGCAGCGTGCGGCCAACTCCGGCATTTAAGCCCGTGCCGGTCGCCTGCCGGCAGCGGGGAGGGCGTCGATTAATCGTGCCGCGTCTTGTCATATTTGGTTGCGTCCTTGGGGGAAGGTTGGGGACAGGCAGCCTCTCCAACTCCGAGCTGTTGCCCACTGCGTATGCGAGAGCGCTGTTCGATCGGCTCGACGGTGGATTCCTGTCGCTGCAAAATGCGATGGTTAGCGCCAGCTACCGCTGTCGGCCACCGACTCACGGCGGCCGTCGGTGACGGTCACCGCTTGGTAGCTCGATCAAGAGCTTGCCAAAGGCCCACGATGGCCTACCGGCTCTATATCTCAGTACTCCTTCCTATCGCAAACTAGTGTCGTATTGGACACAGGCACATTCTTCTAATGCAATTTTAACTATCAATTTTCATTACAAGTTTTTTCAAGAAAAATCTATTCATATCATTTTAAGGTAAACAATCTTCGCAGATATATTGTTGGTCAAATTTTAAATATTTGATTCGTTTCAAGAAAAAAATGGTATGATTGTGCTGTCTCTGCGTGACACTTTTTTCTTCGCACTGGAGGAAAGAGTTGCTACTATAGTGAGTATCGGTTGCATGTATTAGCCCGATCTGGCTCAAACGGATGTACTATTTTTTGTTTTTAAAGTGTGAATAAAATGTCTCGTCTTCCCTAGCAGCTCATTGGTGAATTGGTAGGTGTGCGAAGCTCAGGATCTATTCTTTTCGATCGAAATTAGCTACTTTTAATTTTTACTACAGTATCTAACTTTTAAACGGGGTATTTTTTTGAGATGGGGTCTATAAATTAATTGTAGTACACGTTAAAAGCCTAACATCTATATTAACCAAAATCGCAAGCGAGTATCTATCTCTCCGTAATCTCTGTCGTAAATAGATAAAATTCAAAAATTTCACCAAAAACCATAAACCGCAGCCAAACCAAACAGGCCCTGAATATTCAATTCAATTGATCTAGATGAGATAAATGACACAGGTAAAATTGAGAGTTCCTACCATGAAATTTATCACCAAATCTTTACCGTCCATACTAAGGCCCCGTTTGGCACAGCTCCACCACCGGCTCCTGGAGCTGTTTGGAGCCGTTTTGTGCCAAACGGGGTAAAACAAAATAGCTCCACTCAAGGAGTCCCTTAAAACATGCTGAGACAAAAGATATGTACGAGATGGAGCTGAAAAAAGTAGCTCCACCCGGCTCCATCCGCAGGCCTGCATGCCACTGCCCTTGTACTTTTGTGAATTTACACGATCTGCCACCGGCTCTTCTATTCTCCCGTTCCCATTCCTCTGTTCGGTCTTCTCGTCTTCGACCGTGAAGGGAGCGCCGCCGCCATTAAATATTGGTTGCTAATACTTTGTGTTATTTTAAATTTTAATTTTTTTTTGAATTCAAATTTACTCGGATGAAAAATCATGTAGAAACATACAGCTCTTGATGTTACTACAAGCCAAATAGACAGGGGTATATTGGACAATTGACATCTCTCAACCATGCATGATAAAACAGGTGGAGCTGTTTTGCCAAACAGTCTACCAAAACAATGACTCACCGGTGGAGCTGTTCGTGGAGCTGAAGTAAAAAAAAAACAGCTCCACTTGTGAAGTGGAGCCATGCCAAACGGGGCCTAACTCTCACAAAAACAAAGCAACGGTTTAGTTTGCCACAGACGGCGCATGAGAAATTAACCGAAGTACCACACACCATGAAATAAATATCATCAGGTCGTTCAAGTCGCACGACCGGCAGTGCGGTCAGCCGGTGCCTCCCCACGTACGCCGTTGTGCGCAGTTGCATCGCGAGCTCGCGATCAAGATAAACGGAGCAAAGCACGAGCTCGATCGGAAATAGCGCGATCGATCGATGCGCGTACTGACGTACGTGCGACTGCGCGAGTGACACTGCCAGGAAGAGTTTTTTAGTAGGATCTTCGAACAGGTCTTTCTTTGGATATTTGAACAGGTCTTTCTTTTTGGCCTTCAAAGTTGTCAAAAAGGTGAGGTACGGTCGTCTCGTCGGTCGATCAACTGTTCAACCTCGGCACCAACTTTGACCACCAGGTTTCGCGGTTTCTTTCTCCCTCCTGTTCCCTACCGGTCCGGTCCCCGGCCACCGTTTCCACACACTAAACGATTCGGGTTTGGTAGCCCTGTCCCACCTGCATATCTGTGTTAGCAACAAAATCACTATTTTAAAATTCGGGTTTGGCAGTTCTCGGTGTCAATTTTTCCCCGTTTATAATTTTCTTTGAACAAATAACTAAAACAATTTCTTCATCGTTTTCTTGAAACAGTTTATTAGCATTCAATTCGTTCACATAAGTGTTCACAACAGGACAAAAAATTATCAAACACAGCCAAAAAGAACGCACCCCTTATATGTCAGATTTGTCCTCTCCCATCAGGCAAATTTTTAGCCAGCCGATTAGCTCTAGATTCCATCAGATCCACACCAAATTACGTTATGCGAGTTCAACAGTGAGGGCGGGAAGGTGGAGCGGTGTGGTAATAGGTGCAAGGCTGAATGAATCTCAAGGCAATTGGGTGGTTGAAATACACCTATTTTTTTTTGTGAGAAAACATGCACATGATGCCTAAGGAGACTACTTAAAACTGAAGTGATGAATTATCATGGTTCGTAGATGGTGCGGTGAGGATGGTGAAAAATATGACTTAACATAAGATTGAGGGTATAGTCTCTTTGCTAGCAAGTTTTTAGGGTTTTCACAAGTAATTTTATAACTTTCACCTGATCAACAATTGGTCGATGTGCTAATCATAGAGCTTAAGGTAACAAGAACACCGTCACGGTGAGAGATTCTCAGCCTTGAAGCAAACAAAAACCCAGTGAGAGATTGGAGATAGGCATACAGGCGCGCACAATGCTCTTCTCCTGTAAAACCTCAAGAGCTTGAGCCAACCAGCCAGTCCACACTATCTACTC
Source organism: Dendrocalamus sinicus (assembly GCA_036346575.1). Taxonomy (NCBI): domain Eukaryota; kingdom Viridiplantae; phylum Streptophyta; class Magnoliopsida; order Poales; family Poaceae; genus Dendrocalamus; species Dendrocalamus sinicus. The sequence continues at coordinate 12,545,484 of CM070664.1, forward strand.
TCCTAAAGAGGAGTGTGTACATTTTAGGGTGTGTTTGGTTGAGCTGTGGCTTCAAAAGTCTGCTGAGTGGTGTGTGTGTGGAAAAGCTCAGAGGTTGTAGGTGTGGAAAAGTCATGGTGTTTGGTTCAAACAAGTATAAAACTTACCTCCTATCTCTATTTTCCTTGAAACAACTGTGAAACACTCTTTATTTTCACCATTTCAAAAACAAAGCCAAAAGTCAAAAGCGTGGTCCAAGATGCTTTCAAATCAGACTACCTAAAAGTAGTGTCATAAAAAAAGCTTACGATTTTCACCCCTTTGATTAGCTTTTGGCTTTTTGGAAGCAAAAGCAACTTCCAAAAGTTCAACCAAACGCACCCTTAGCCGGGTCAAATTCGGGGAAAAAGCTACATGGAGTTGGGATCACATGCCAAGTGACCCCTCCCATATAAAGGTTGGGGAAAAAAAAGACTTTTACAGCTACACGGCAGAGTTGCAGGTCCACTCTAGTCCCCTCTCCCATATCTAACCAACCTTGTCTAAAAATTTTCTAAGAGCTTTATCCAAAGTAGGAAATTTTAGATGGATGAATATAGAGAAACAGTTCACTTTATGCTCAAGTTCTTAAAGTAGCAAATTATAGGAAATGGTTTCATTAGACGCTGTGACGCACGCTAAGAAAACCGAGTGCCATACCGGCTATCACACTCACGCTGCTCTAACAGCTGGGTCTGGGTCCAATAAAGGTGTGTTTGGTTGCTCGTCCTGAATGGGTGGATCCGTATAATCTGAGAAAGAGCCTGTTTGGTTGCCTGTATGAGTGGATACAGCCTGTATGAGCGGATGTAAAAATACGTCCTCATCCTGGATGGGTGGATACGCTCAAAATGAGCTTCACTGGCCATCCTGGATGGGTTGATGCAGTGTATCTTATGCGACCCCACGTGTCGCCTCTCGTGTTTGGTAGATCGCATCCGCTCATACAGCAATCAAACAAAGATCTCGCTTTTTGCATCCGCTCATGCAACCTCACCAAACATCTTCTTTTTCTGAAATACGATTCCACTCAACCTGCATCTACTCAGTCAGGATATACGATACAACCTCCCTCCACAAACCAAACACACCCTAAGTAACTGACACCCAGGCCCCACGTCCGCCGACTCTCTCGCCGCCAGGTGGGCCCCGGTACACCTTCTCCCTGATCCGATAAATTTATCTCGACGCGAAGCGCACCCGCACGGCCACGCCTTGGATCCGCGCCGCGAGCCCGCAACTGAGCGAAAGCGCGCACTGCGCACACGCATCTCCACTCGCCTCGCCTCGTAGCGTCCGACGCGCCGCGGGCGAGCGATGCCGGGCGCGATCGCGGCGTGCTTCCGGTGCGCGCCGGCGGCGGCGCCGCTCGCGTCCGGGTCGACCACGGCGGGGCCCAGCCTGGCGACCTCCGTCTACGAGACGCACCTCGGCCTCGTGGCGCTCTCCTGGTCGCGCTCCTCGCTCCGCGCCGTCCTCCGCCTGTCGTCCCCGCCCACCCCCACCTCCTCGTCCGCGTCCGGGGCCGGATACTTCGACGAGGACCCCGACGAGGAGACTCTCGCCTTCCGGGTCCGCCCCTGGCTCCTCTGGCTGCGGCGCGGGTCCAGGCAGTTCCGCGCCGGCGACCGCCGCGTCGACCTGGCGTGGGACCTCACCCGCGCGCGATTCCCAGTCTCCGGGTCCCCGGAACCCTCCTCGGGGTTCTTCGTCGCCGTCGTCGTCGACGGCGAGATGGTCCTCGCCGCGGGGGATCTGTCCGACGCGGCCTACCGCAAGACCCGGGCCCGGCGCCCGCTCGGCCCGCGCCCCGTGCTCCTCTCCCGGCGCGAACAGGTCGCCATGCGCGACGCCGGCCGCGTCCGCGGCCACAGGACCTGGGTGAACGTCCGGGGCAAGGAGCGGGAGATCTCCGTGGATCTCGTGTCCCGCGGCCGCGGCCGGGACAGGGGCAGCAGGGAGAAGGACAGGGCGGACGTCGGCATGTCCGTCTCCATCGACGGCGAGCGCTTGCTCCACGTCCGGCGGCTGCGCTGGAAGTTCCGCGGCAGCGAGCCGGTCGACCTAGGCGGCGGCGACCGGGTTCAGGTCTCCTGGGACCTCCACAACTGGCTCTTTCCCCCGCGCGACCGGCCTCCTGCGGAAGCCGCGGCGCACGCGCATGCGGTCTTCGTCTTCCGGTTTGAGCTCGACGGCGGCGGCGAGAAGCGCGAGGCGGAGGAGGGGAAGGATCTCCTCGACAAGGCCGTGAGGAGAAATACGGGCATTTGGAGAGGCTACTTTGGGGGGTGGGGGCAAAGGGACTGGAGCGAGACCGGCAGCAACGGAGACAGGAAGAAGGGGAGAGGGCGGCGGCTGGCCAAGGCGAGCTCCTCGTCGTCAGCGTCCGTGGCGTCGTCCACGGCGTCGTGGGCCAGCGGCTCGACGGTCATGAACTGGGCCAGCCCTGAGGAGGCCGAGATGCAGCGCGGCGACGGCTTCTCTCTCCTGATCTACGCGTGGAAGAGCTAGTGGCGGCGGCGCCGGCATTGTTCGGGTTGGTGTCTTGGTGGTATCGATTCTCTTCAAAACATTTCTCTTCGGATTGTTGTAAGTTGGAATGTTCTTGTGCAGTTTGAGCCTTTGAGGCTTGAGTGATCGAATTGATCTTGAATTATAGTAGCGATAGCTAAGTGAAATGAGCAGCTCGTGATGGAATCTTCCATTCTTCGCATTCGACAAAAGAAGGAACAAAATTTGCATTTCTTGATTAGGATTTAGGAATCACATTAGGGACTTTTGAATACCAAGTTTAGAGTAAGTCTATCCGAATAATCAGCATCTACTACTAGTAGCTTATTCTGAATCTCTTTTTGTCGCCTGCCCGAAAGCCAATCTATCAATCAATCAGTCAATTAGCTGTTGCTGCAGGAGTGGTCAATCATAGGCGTTAAATCATAAAAACCGGTGGTTATGATCGTGACATTCACATGATGGTCTCCAGTTCGTGATTGGTGGCGTAGTTATCATTAGCAGTATTGCTTAAGCATTATTGTTATTTAGCTAATTAGTTCAGGCCAGTTGTTAAGGCTTGCACTGCAGTTGGGTTAGCTGCAACTACAGCGCTCAGCAGAATTCTCGGTCTACAGTGACTGGAAGCATTGTGTAGTCAGAGTTCTCATTCAATTTGCTCTTCTTTTGGACTAGTACAAGTCTAGAACTGGCATGACTAATCGAGCGATCAAACTACGCGTTTGCTACAGTACGCCGTTCTGGAATGGAGCACCCCATTTATACCGGAATAGTGGCTGGCTACTGGCTAGTCTAGAACAATCCTGCCATCAATGTCACCCAACATTGGTCGTTTACGGTCGCTCATTTCGGTTTGATCTATTAATTTCTAGCTAATTTTTTATTATTTGTAAAACAAATTTCTGATTTTTCGATTTTTTTATTCATTTGTATTGTTTGTGATGATCTAACCTTTTTTCTTTTTAAAATTTTTTAAATTTAATTATACCAAATAAATCATCGTCAACTACAGTGTAATTTTAATCAACTATAATATAATTTTAATTATAAATTAACTTATTTCAACTTAACCGAATAGTTATTAGCTGGCAGCTCATTAACTTCTTCAGGTTCAGCTCCCTTCCCGTACCAGGCAAGCTTTTTTCCGCCATGCGCCCGCAGGAATCGAAGAATCAACCTGGGTTTGCGATTGTTTGCTGTAGGGCGAGCAGGATCCCAGATGTGAATAGGTATGTTGTTCTCGGCTATCGTATATGATTTTTTATGGTTTTTATCAAAGTGTTTATATAAATAAATTAAATTTCGATAAGCTAATAGGCTATTTTAAAATTTTATTTTAATAAACTGTTACAAAATAGTGATTAAACCGAAAAGAACACGGCAAACATAACTATGGAAAATTACTGGAACGACGAGACGGTGGCGGCCGCCCTGCCGTGCCGCGGGGGCCTGTGCGGGCGGTGCGCGTGCCCCCACGGGCAGGGCGCGTCTCGTCTGTCCTTGTCGCGGCAACACGGAGCGGGCGCCTGGGGAATCTGGGCGGGCTCGTGCTGCCGTTGTGTGCCGGGGAGAGGCGGGCACGGCAAGCGCATGTGGGGTGGGGGGCCCGACGCTGGCGTCCGCCAGCTTTGGAATCTCCGTGTAGACGGCAGCCGCAGCGCCGTTTCGCTCGTTTTTGCCTCGTTCTGCAGCAAAACTTTTGCTGGGGGAAAAAGAGCTCGGCGGTTTCCGCTGTCGCGTCATCATCGGCCGGGAGACGCGACGTCGCGCGATTGGTTGGTTTGCTCGCTGTGGCACGTAAGAGGAACCTGTGGGTGCTGGATCGATCCCGGGCATGCACCGCGGGTTTGCCATGTGTGGTGCGGCTTGTACAGTTGTACGCTTGTGCTACTACCGAGTTGCGGCCTTGCGGGCGCGTGGGATTTGTCCATTTTTGCTGTTCGTGTATCGTGTGCGCCAGAACAAGCTACAGGCTGCAGAGGATGTTCGGCCGTCCACACTGTTCGTGCATAACCGGTGCTAACTCGTTTTTTCTGTTGATCCGGGCTTTTGTTGCTAGCCACTGCATCGAGAGGTGCTAGCAAATGAATTACTGGAGGGAAATTAGCTCAGTAGCATCCTGAAGGGTCGTTTTTTGGTACGTTCTCTAATTTTCAAAAACCAGAAGCCGAATTGAACGGAGAAGCCGCTTTTCAAAGGTACTATAGCAACTTCTCAAATCCAGCCTCCCGCCGACTCATCCGACGATGTTGCCACTGCCGTCATCCGCCTCACCAGTTGCAATCGCCTCCATCCTCACCTCCTCCCGCCACCTCTGTACTCATCTTGCCCGAATCGTTGTTCCCGTTCATTGAGATCTCGTTTTGTCTTCGACTCTTCGTCAACTTCATCGCCATTGCCGCCGAATGGCCATTGCCGTAGCTCCTCCAAGGCCAGATTCGACCAGATTTGGTCGGGCCCATGCAGATCTGGTGACCACCGCCCAACCACACTCATCGGTGTTGTCCTCTACCTCGCCACCGCCCCTCCTTAGGCCCGCCCACATCGATTTTTCGTTTAACTTTCATTTCCTTTCATTATTTCTTTTATGTTCATTTAATCATTTTCAATTTTCACTGTATTTTTTCTTTTCCAAATTATCTAAGCAAAAAAAACAACAGCCGAATTAAACACCTACCTTTCAGCCGCTACTTCTTCTAGTCACTATAACACCATTTCAGCCTAAAGCCATTAGCCGCAGCTGAATTAAACAGGGCCATAGTGAAATAGCATCGCAATCATCCTTGACATCAAAATGACACTCAAAACACTAGAAATTCAGCAAAAAAAATTTGCTGTCAAGTTTTCTATCAAATATAAGAGAAAATCTAACTAACAGTACAACCATTAGTTGTTTTCCAACGGGATAACTCATCACTGTTGGATTGAGCACTCTCAAACAATCTTGGATATCCATGATTTTATCCAAATAAGATGCCCTCTAAATCGCTCAAGCCCGACTACCCATTTCTCATGAGCCTTACGTCTTCCTCACCCTCTTGCTCTTTGTCTCTCTCTCTCTCTATTTCTCTCTCTCTCTCTCACCGAGCGAAAAGCGCCTACACAACAGCATGGGCATGACAGTGGGGGTGGTGAGGTGGCACAATACACGACCGCTAGCACGCGGAGCAGCTCGATGGCAAGGATGGGCGGCGTCTCAACGTGGGGCTATGCAAGACCACACTAGGCCATGTGCGGCGATCTAGCAGTGTGAAGTGAGGCGACGCAGTGTGCAATGCTACAGCGCATTGGACGCAGTCCTGTGACGGCATGGCACCGGTGAAATGGCGAATGAAGGTGCATACCCCACCAGGGTGTCAAGGCAGCCAAGTGAGGGCTGCGTGTGCACAGCGAGGCCACGAAGCAAGGTGGTTGTGTAGGCATGGTTGTTGTTGCTGTCCAGTGCGTCTCATTGTTTGTTGCTCTCCAATTCATCTCGTCGTCATCGTCATGAACTACGCGATGGGAAGGCGCAACAATGACTAATAGCTTTAGGGTCAAATATATTTCGAGTTGATTTTTTTGGTGAAATTGGTTTGATTTTTGAAACTTCTTAGTGAAACTTTGCTGAAGTTCTGTAAACTCTTTTTGAAACTTGTTTAAACCTTTCTGAAACTTCTTGAAACATGTAAAACTTAGTTGAAACTCTTTAGGAAACTTTTTGAAACATGTTGAAACTTCATGAAACTCTCATAAAACACACTAAAATTTACTTAAACATCAAATTTGAAACATTAAACATCTTTGAAACTTTCCATAAATGAGCTGAAACCTATTTTGAAACTTCAAGCATGAACTCTAAAACTTACATAAAACTTTTATGAAAATAAATTCTCATAAAATCTATGGAACTATTGTACCATTGGAAATGTATTCAAATGGTATAACGTAGGCTTTTAGGACAGCTAAGTTTTTGAAGAAGACAAAGATACCACGTCCATCCCTACCAGTTGTTTCACTTATCCATAGTAGCAGCATCTCAATTGCTGATGCATTCATGCACAGCATTGACGGCATCAAATCATCAGCTCCCGTGGCCGACGGCTCCACGGCAGCTGCTGTCAACTCGTCATCTAAAATGGATTCTATTGGTAGCTGTGCCCAACGGCGGCAGCTACAGCTTGTTGGATTTTCAGAAAACTGAGCTAAGCAGTTGTGGCTGAGGCAATTTTTCTATGCTCTCTGTTTATTTATACAATGTATGAGCTATTTATTCAATGTATGAGTTCTTTATGGAGCAAAGCCCATAAGAGCAAGGCTAATAATATAGCCTTCAGCTGGCTGTATAGACACTTACAGCCCACTTATCAGCCCATTCATATAATAGTTTACAGCCAGCTGAAGGCTGTATGACCCACCCCTTTCTCTCATAAAGTTTTTTGGTTCTTGTGCTTCAGCTGGCTGTAAACTTACAGTCCACCTCTCTTCTCTCTCCTCCTCCTCAACATACAGACTACTAACAGTCTCTTATTATACTTGCTCTAACTAGAATCAAAGTACAGAATATTTTTTTAAAAAAAAATCACACGTCTCAAATTCATCGAATTCGAGCTGTAGCCGTTTCGCCATCTCCGAAGCCAAGTTGACTTCATTGCTGAATCGAAGAGCACATTCGTCTGACAAAATCGTCTCTCGACGACTATAGGCGAATCGTAGCAAAGAAAACGGAAAAGCATCTGGTCAGCCGAGAACAACAACATAGCAAAGCGTCGCACATCACGACAGACAGCCAACGACAAGAAAGAAGCTATACGAAGCGTGAGGTGAAGCACAGAAAAGCTAGTTAAGGGCAGCAGTCACATCTGGGATTTTTTCTTGCACCAAGGACAAAGCACATTGAGCAGCAGTTCGGCTGTTTTTTCACTTCACATCCAGCAGGCGAAAAATCAGCGTGTTTCTTCTTTGGTTCCTTGGTCCAGGCATGACAACAACAGAGATTTGTATCTCTCAGCTTGAGTTCTTGAACTGTGTTAAGATCATCCGCTTTCTTCAGAAAATAGTATCATCAATGATGAGATATCACTAAGTGTGATGAAGAAGGAGAGTTTTGTCGTCTCGCTGCATTATCTAATGCTCACAATGAGTAATTATATAGCCTGGGTAATCAAGATAAAGGTGTACATGAGGGCTTAAAGAGTGTAGGACGCAATCAAGAACGGCAACATCGATAAGTGTAAGGACCAGATAGCATTGGCGGCCATCTACCATAGCATTCTAGAAGTGGCGCTCTTCCTACTAGTCAAAAAGGAGATGATCAAAGATGTGTGGGAGGCGTTGAAGATGATGCATCTTAGTGCTAACCATGTGAAGGAAGCAAAGGTACAAACTCTCAAGACTGAGTTCGAGGTGTTGTGTATGAAGGAAATGTAGTCGATCAATGACTTTGTCGTCAGGTTGATGACTATTGTCAACAAAATTTGGGCCATTGACAAGAAGGCGGAAGAGTTATATGTGATGAAAAAATTCCTTCGTATTATACCCTCGAAGTTTCTCCCAATTACTTCGATTATAGAGCAATTTGGAAACCTAAAGACAATGATCATGGAGGTCATTGGTCGTCATAAGGCGTATGAGAAACGCATACGCGACAACAGTAACCACGGCGACGAACAGGTCTTATTGACTAGCACCGAGTGGGAGGTCCTATCATCGAAGCGTGACGACAAAAACACTTCCAATGATGGTGGACGATGTCACTAGAATTAGAAGCTTGATAAGGCAAAAGTGAGGTGTTATAATAGTGATGATTATGGACATTTCGCTTTAAAATGTCACAAGCCGAAGAAGGAGAAAATGCTTCTTGCTAAAGTTCTCAGTGATGATGAACTAGCATTGCTCTAATGCTGAGATGGGTCCGGGATGCTGATGAGATGCGTTCGCCGTCCTGAGTCAAGTAAGTAGAGTTGAGTCCGAGCGTTGAAGAGATATGTTCATCATTCTAACTCGAGTACGTAGAGTTGAGTCCAGAATATTGAGATGTGTCCAGTTCTATGTTGAGTATGAGTTGGGTAAATTGTAATTAAGACCGACTACCTCAATGAATTAGAGTCTTTGCATCCGAATGGACTTACGCCAGAGCTACGTTCCTATATATAGCTACGTGTTTAGTTCACATGTACGATGCTTCATGTGGAAGCGTAACTGGTAGTTCATAATGAGCTGTGACTAAACTAGGACTATGTAGAGTTAAGATTAGGAGGGATAATGTTGGAAATAATCTTGGTTTAGAATTTAAATCGAGTTCGATACGCAGTAGAATCCATTTATGTGTATTATTCAAGTTGGAATGGTGACCAACCTGAAATTTGAGTGCGTATGTTAGCTGGAGAGTATTAGTCTGTATAATAAAGAGGTTTGTAACCAGTTTTGTAAACATAAGAAGAAACAAAAAAAGAATAGAAAATTTTGAAAACTTAGCTACGTAGTTGCGGCCGAAGTAATTTTTCTATGTTCTTTCTGTTTATTTGTGTAATATATGAGTTTTCTCCTAAGGCAAAACTAACAATTTATTGAGTTTCATACACCAACTAATTCACCCAAAAGCTTAAGCTTATGGAAAAAGATAGGCAATTCATTTATACTTCAATATTCCTCATTACGTGTAAGTTCTCTTAGACCTAAGACGTGAAATAGAAGCGGGCTATAATTATTATTTTTTAATTACGTTAGCTGAATCTTAAACTTAAAATTTCTTAACTCTGATATGATATTAAATTTTATACACTAATTAATTTACTCAAAAGTTTAACCTTATGCGAAAAGACGGGCAAGGCCTTCGGCGGCACGCCGTCGCCCGCCTCACTCACTGGTCGTGTCTTCCTCTTGTTGTTGCCGCCTACCTACGAACATGATCTTCCAAACAGCGGCCCAAAGGGGGGAAAATGCAAACGACCCGTAATATCCATCATCCCTTTACATTCAGTCCAGTTAATATTTCAAAGTGGCAAACATGTTCCCACAAGTCACAACAGGAAGAGCCCTTGTTCACCAGGAATTCTATCCAATTTCATCAGCTTTTTTGGCATTCACTTTGTGCCTGTGGCACGAATACTAGAAACAATATGCCAAATAACAGAAAAGTTAACGCATTACCTTTTTCTAAAGAAAAACACCATGCTTTCAAAACCGAAAAAAAAAGAAAACAGAAAGTACCCGCTCAAAACGGCTTAGACTTCTGGTTTCTAGCTTATTTTTTACTATTCAACAATTTTGTCTTTTCTGGTTTTTTGGCTTTTTTGAGCTTTTTGTTGGTTCTTTTTTCCCGTATTCGTTTGTACGGTCCGTGATGGGCTAACCTATTTTTTCTATTTTAATTTTTTAAAATTTAATTACATCAAATAAACCACCATCAGTTACAATATAATTTCAGCTAACTATAATATTTTTCAGCCATAAATCACTTTAAAAAAAGCTATTTTGAGCGAGCTAAGCACGAAGTTGCAGGTAAAGATCAGCCCAGGAGCCTAGCTCATTAAAACAAGGTCATTGTCCCGTCGTGGCCTGCAAAAAACTGGGTCAGTTCTACTAGGCCGTACCCAACCCGAACAGCGCTGCACAAGCCCAAAATGTCGCGCACTCCCGGGCTCCCGGCCCGGCACGGAGACGCCTCACGCTTGCATTGCACTGCACGGCTCCGCCCCGCGGCGGGAGGAGGAGGAAGAGCCGAAGAGGTCAGGGTGGACGCCACCATGGTCGACGGCGCCGTGGCGCCTACCCACTCGGGAGCGGGCGCGGACGCCTGTGGCCCGCCCAGGCTGCACATCAGCGTCCACGTCGAGGTCTCCCAAGGCCGCGCGGCCCGACCTGGCGCTCAACTTCGTGTGCTCAGCGTGGCCCGAGGAGATGGAGGTGGAGAGGGTCTTCCCCGTCCGCCGCGGCCGGCCTGCGCCGGCGCAGCAGTACATGGGCCGCCAGTTCAGGTGATCCAACATTCTAAATTCTGAATGAGAAGATATTACATACTGCAGTCGTATTGATATTGTTATTTATACTCCTCGATTTGGGTAGAAAATTTTGTTCTTGCAAGTTGCAATGCTGCTTCAGTATAGGCACAATCCCACGGTCCACCCTTCATTCATGCTGTAATATTTGTACAACTTTCAAATAGTGATGCATAGAAGCACCTCCCTACAATGAATGATTAAATTGTGCACTTTCGTGTTAAGGGAAATTGGGCCAAATTTTGTTTGTGAATGAAGTGATGCGAGTTCTGTGCGGTTGCTGAATTGCTCCAAAACCTTCTTTTGGTCTGAATGACAGTACTGTTTCGTTAGCTTCAACAAAGGGACTAAGCATGCATCACAGCGTCGGGAAAGAGGCAGTGATGTACCCTTAGCGCTAATAAATTGTCTCGAATCCTGTCTTTTTCTTACAAATTATGATTATTAAAAGGATCATACAGTTCTTGTTTTTCCTACCTGGTGCTGTTTTGGTTTGTCGAAATACAGACTTGGTTCTTTCACGTGACTGCAGTGTAGCAGTCAACATTATTATCCTAGTTGCGTTAATTCTTCGTCCCATCAGTCGCTACCTCCTTAGTGATATGAGATGCTAATATCTTTTTTTTCGCTTAATTTCAGTAGGGCTCTCCCCTACTGTTCTCATCCAAAAAGAACTTTTTTCCGCTTGCTGGTGCATATATTGAAAACTAACCTGGTTTTACCAATGAGCAGGGAGTTAGATGAGGAGATGCAAAGTGCAATGCGAGATTACTTTGAGCAGAGAGGAGTGAATGATGAGCTTGGAACATTCCTGCACTCGTACATGGAAAACAAGGGTTAAACAAGGAGCAGACAGAACTTGTCCGGTGGCTGAGGAATGTTGAGGGCTATCTCAAAAAAATAGACATAATCTGCTAGACACTTTTGAGTTAGATTAGTTGGTTTGTTTTTACACCAATTACTGCCCAATGATAATCATCTTGGCATTTAATTTTGACAGTGTCATAAGTGCAATTTTTGTTGTGCTAGATGTGCGAACTGCAAAGCATGACGTCGTCAATACAGCACAGTTGAGGACTAAGTGTTTCACTAGCTCATAACAGTACGTTAATCTCCTTCGCTTTGATTGTACTAAACCTTCAAATACGTCATTGCAACTAGGATCCTTAGATGAAAAGGTTGCAGTTTGGGAAAGCAAAGAATTATGTGTACTTCTTACCCGTGTTGATTGCTAATTTCCCTCGTATTTTCTGTATTCGCTACTAGTTACGCTCCAGCATGAATTGATAATACTACGGACCCATTTGGAAATAGGGATTTTGAAAAGAAAGAACCATTGGCTCTCATGGATGCTTAAGTCACTGTGTTTACCTGCCAATGACTTCCAAGTTATTGTTGATTAAAAATAAGAAATATTATGTACTCACTTTAAGGTTCTTCAAGTTAGTAAAAAAAAAGAAACTGTTATCAGCAGACGCTTAGTAACCAACGTCATTTGAATAATTGTGGTTACAAGCATGCAAGGATGGTTGCAAAGGCAGAACAACAATTTTGAAATTCCATGTAATGACTGCAAGTATTTTTTTTAGATATTTGTCCTTTTATCTTCTCTCGAGATTATTTTCTGAGAGCTTTCAGGAGCGTTCCACGTTGCACAGAACGATATTTGAAACTGAAACCAGCACGACTTCTCTTGGTAACGGACATGTCCCCAAAATGTAATTGATTAGGATTGGAACAGGAACATCCCAAAGTAAGAGGGGAACCACTGCCAGGCAGTTAGCTCGGACGCTCCAGATCCATTTCAGAAACCTTGATGTGAGCAGAATGGAAATATTTAGATCAAAGCCAGAAATTCTTTACCGAGTCAGGTGTACAAATAACAAATGTATCGGAGTGATAGTCAAGGTAGCTGAACACAGTTTAAATTATAATAACATTGAAGCCATATTGTACAAACATAAATGGCATGTATGTATACCACTTATCCAAACTTACAACACTATAACGCCTTGATTTGACAAGACTACTTTGACAACCAGTAGATGAAAATAAGAGATGCACAAACAGAGGCAACCAGTGAAAGAATAATGGTGTCCATCGATTTCTTTTTCTGATTGATGAAAGAATGTTATTAATCTGTCAGAGTAGGGGAAGACAATTTCGTCAGATGTCCATAAGTTGTTGAAATGAATTTATTGGTAACTAAAAAGGAGATGGCATATACCGTAGGAAGCCGACTGCTAACGTTACTTATTTTTGTAGTAATGCCACCAAATGTTGATCGTTGCGACATAAGTGCGCCTAGGGTAGCTTGAGCTTGTGATATCACATTATCCATCTGTAACACACTAACACCATGTCAATGTAATCTTTGTCTCCAAATGAGAATGATCTAAATTGCTAAAATTGTAGTGACAGCAACTAAATCCTTGACTACAGAGTTTAGATTGTTAATTGAATTTCTCATGCATGCACCTGTGAGAGAAGGAACTTTTATAGAAGGGTCCACGTGGCAGATCTGAGATTATTAAGGTATGGAATAACTCGAGCAAGAATATAATTGGAACTCTAGACTTTTAGTCAAAATACACCAAACAGAAGCATGATACATGCGTGAGTTATGCTGTGTTTGTAGTTCAAAAGAACACCACGATACATTCTATCATAATTGACGTGAGCAATCCCTAATAAGTGGACCGGCTCCCATGTGGCAGGGTATGGTGGTCTCACGCCACATTTGATGATCTCATAAAAACTGACATCCATAAAGTTTCTTCAATGCCTGACATAGCTTCCACTATGCAATGGAAATAATGTGACACAATTTCAGACTTTCTATCCTCCAATATGCTCTTTTTACTTGTCAAAACCCCCCTTAACAATAACTGGCTGTCAGCACTCCCATAAGAAAGCTTGGAATATTTCAGGTGTTTATGCACTGAATGCTAATAATTGAAAGCAAGTTCTGTTTAACATAGATAAAAATTCAAGATGTTTTTATACAAGGTGCAAATAAAACTGCAGCTGGTTTAAGTATAATAAAATGAAGTCAAATGCAAGCAATGGTTCAACTACTAGGAGTCTAGGATATAGACAACAGAGATATCGTCTAGACTTGGGTTCAAGATTTCTCTCATACGATGGAAAAAAATAAGTTAACACAAAAATGTGAATCAGACAAAAATGGTGGACACAAGAAATAGACGGGCCCAAAAAAGACCTCTAGATTGTTGCAAATTTCTTCCGTTTCATCCTAAGTAACTCCAATCATCTAGCCAGCTTCAAGTTCAAAGGCTTGGGAGCTAATTTTCAAACCATAACTGCAACTTCACCTATCATTTAATCCCCCTCGTTCTGGCCCTTAGTTTGTTATCCTGAAGGGCAGCATTCCCTCTTATATGTCAGTCAATCAGGGCTTGCCTGCTGTTCAGTTGAAAAATCTTACTGATTTACTAGAAATGTAACAAACAGACGCTCAAACAATAGTATGGTACACGGCCGTGGGGGTTGGGGGGGGGGGGGGATGGTCGTACCTGTCCAGTATTCCTGCTAATTGCTGCTTGTTCTTTGAGTAGAGCTTGATCAGAAGAGTCTGCAGTCTCTTCAGCATCAAACTTTGCTCTGTCAAAATCTCTCAAGTCAAGGAGAGAAGCATGTTGTTGCTTCGCTCTTAGGCTTGATCGGAGGCGATAGAATTCCTGCATGAGATTAATGCGAAATTAGGACATTGAGACAAACAATAATTGTTATCCCATATTTGGTCATTCATAGATTATTGCTCCAGCACCAGAGCCCTGCTATATTTTTGAGGTTGTAAGAGGCAATTGTAACCTGTGTAAGATCTTGCAAAATCTCCATATGACGAGTCAATGTATGGGAAAGGACTTCTGAGCCTCCTGACGATACCCAGGTCTGCATTTGAGAATTTACTTGCTGAAGTTGCTTCAACGATCTTTCTATATCAGACTCGATGTCATTCTCCGAAACATCGGATTGCATGGAAACCAATTTACGGTATGCATTCATTTGGTCATCTAACTGAGCTTCCAGCCTCCTTGCCTTTAAGGAAACAAAAGGTACTTCAAACACCGTGGATAGTTAAGTGGGCAATTACAGCACGAAAGCATAAGTGAAATCAAAATCTGCTAGTTTTTGCAAATGAAATAATAGTAAGCACTAAGCATGAGGATGTATCAAACAGAAACTCCCCCTTAAACTGAGTGGATGAATACTCATGATTTGAGCCATTGGATCGCATGAGGGGATTGGATTACACTCAATCTTGGGAAGCTAGTGTTGCCAGCAGGGAAGGCTGGAAGCTAGCAACACAATTGCTTCAAGGTGCAGATCTGACGAATGTGATTCATTCCATTTCCATTCGGATAGCCAGGATTGCAAGTTTGCAAAAATGAGTGACTCGTGCCAGATAAGACCCTCAGTGTAATCTCCGGGGAAAACAAGGGGGGCATGGGTCATTAATTTGTGCATAAACATCCGGTCTAGAGTCTGAACACCAAAATGGTGCTCAAACTGCTCATCCTGCCTTTGATCAACCATGCCAACAAGAACCAAAGCTCAGCTGTTCCGAGGCTTTCGTACAGAAATGACACATACCACGATAAACACAAAAACTATACAAAGATGGCATACCTTCATAGCCTCATAGGCCACAGTAACTAGTTGCGAATGCACTCGACAATGCCAAACAAATACTGAGGTGCATACCATAAACACACTCGACATAATAGACACTCTTAGAAACTGGGTCAACGTTACAGCAGTGTTTTCACCCCGATCATCTAGATCACAACAGCTGAAGTCTCTAGCCTCTCTAGAAAGGCACAAATTTCCGTAGTATGACCTCTGTAGCGGGCAATTCGTGGCCCGGTAAACCGGTAAAATCTGTAATATCGGCCCTGCAGAAAGTACAACTCCGAGGCCAAACCCCAGAGGCCAAAGCGAATCACGCAACCCCGGAGACCATCCAGATGTCCACGGAGCAGCGATCCAATCGCGCAGGAGAAGCTACGGACGGAATTAGGCGGAGAGAGGCGGGGGTTGGGGGGAGTTAGCGGGTCACCTGCTTGCGGAGGGCGTCCCACGAAGACGCCTCCATGGCGGCCTCCTCCTCGTGGCCGCCGCCGCGGGGCTCCGGCTCGTGGAGCGGCGCGTGAGATGAGAGATCTCGGTGGGGGCCGCTTCTCGCCTCTCGGGGCGCGCGCGCGTAGCGAATCGGGGACGGGACGGAGGGTTGTTGGAGCACGAGCCGACGTGGGGATGAGTAGAACGGGAGGGAGGACGATGGTCTATGCGGTGCGGCTATGCCTCGATGGATTGGACCGGGTGGAGTATTCGGGTGCCACTGGGCCGAGTTCGTGCGCCGCCGATACGGTCGGTCATTGCCCATTGCCCACGGGGATCGTGCTGGATTTCCAGCTCATGGCTCCCACCTATTTCTCGAAGAGAAAATAAATGTGCAAGTTAAAATGTATATTTTTTTAGGCCACGGTTTACAGCTTATGAATCTATTCTTTCTAGCTTATAGCTTTTTTAGAACAAATAAATGAGATTGCTTCTCCGTCGCCTTTTGAAGCAGCGTATCAGAATTCGATTTATTTACACAAACACTTATACTAGTGCCAAAAGTCAGAACCTGTAACCATAAGATATAAGTCACAACAAAAAAGAATGCACCATATAGGTGTAGCTTTTGTCCTAGCACGAGCACTTACCGATAAGTCTCTTTCGAAAAATCTGTTCTGATAAGCTGTTTCGACAGTGTAACGGAGAAATTATCTTATTTATTTATTCAAGATAAAATATAAACCATAAGTCATAAGTATAAGTTGAAAAGAACGGAGTCACAGTCCTTTGAAAAGCTCCAGGCCTCCAGAGCATAGAAGACAACATACCATTAGTTACAATCCTTCAAATAAGCAACACAAGAACCTCGGAAGACCTCTTTGGTGTGAGCTAGTTGATGTTTCGTTGGTGGCTCTCTCACCAGTTTTGCTGACTAGATCTTATTCAAAAAATCTCTGACTAGATTTTGTATCCCACTTGAAAACTATCATCTGAATCCTTACTATTCCAATCCGTTAAGTGTGTGACTTTGTAGGTTCATGTATACTTGGTTGTAATTCGGAAACACTTTTTCAATCATTGATCGGTAGCGATTCCTAGCAGGACATATCGACCTTCAAATATACACAAAGATCAATTTGGATGTATCTTATGCAATATGATCTATAACCAGATCCTAATCACTCACATCAGCTCACAACCCCTTACGACAAGATCATATATGGTCATGACCAATTCATATCCCTATACGACCAAATCACAGATCAGGCTGTAATATATCCGACTAGGTCACGATTAGTTTGTATACTCATACTACCAGTTTGCATCCAGTCAGATCTAATGACCTATTTACGCCTTCTTCTTTTGCCTTACGATATCCGATCGAATTCCAGGTAAGATTCTTACATGTCATTCATGGAATGTTCAATTTTCTTGATCTAGTGATGGATAACTTCATTGGGTTGACTCTTGGGCATGCACTTTTTTTATTTGACCACATCGAGTGGCCTATAAATATCCCTCATATTATGTAAGAGGGGCAAACTCCATATGCAATCAATCACTTCCATCTGCATGTTTTACAGTATACTCAAAAACTAACTTTATAAAAACCCAGTTACGGTGTAACGTTTGGCAACCCCTAAGTGCACTATGCTAATCTCATGTACAAGGATTATACATCATAATTGCTTGGGATCAACTGTTGATACATAAGACATAGCAATCTCAATAGTGTCTTGAGGTGGGTCAATCCAACATCATGTTCTCTAGCATGTGTCTACATTATTGATTTGATATTCCATATCTATGACCGGTGAAATATAGTCATCAATCAATACATATAAGCTGGTCTATAAGTCACTAGTGTTCTGACCAGTGGCATACGACTAGGGATTCCTTTAGAATGATATCATATAACAAATAAAGGGCTTTACCAACAAGTAATACTTGCTAACCGTTATAAATAATGATCAGCAATGTTTAAATCTGTGTGCACTTTGCATATCTTTACATCCCCTCTATCAACAATCTTACGAATGTGGTGATAATGTTGACGTATATATTGGAATTTTTGATGTGAACTAGGCTCCATAGCTTGCATAATAGATTCACTGTTATCATAATAAAGATTCATTAGACTAGAAGAACTATACATCATACCTAATTCAAAGATGAACTTTCTTATTCAAATAGCCTCCTTTGTAGCTTTATAAGCGATGCTATAGTTAGTTTCTATTGTAGAATCAGCAACCATGTCTTACTTGGAACTTTTTCAACTTGCTACCCCTCCATTGAGACAAAACACAACCCATATTGCGATAAGAAAATCATCTTTGTCAATTTAGAAGCTAGCATCAGTGTAACCATTTACGACCAGCTCTCTCTCACCTCCATAAGCAAGGAACATATCCTTTGTCTTTCTCAAGTATTTCATGACATTATTTACAACTATCCAGTAACCTTTCACCTAGATCTGACTGATATTTGCTCATAATAAATAGTCGTATACAAAGCATGTCATATATGATAGACCGAATGGCAACCACCAATTAAAACTCTCAACACTCCCAATTGATCACTACAATAAATAAATATATTTATACAATATATAAAAATGCACTACTTTTTTATCCAATAGTTCTAATAGGGGTAGAAACCGATCGGATACGTTCGAATAGTCTCAAATATGAATACGAATCCATATTTTTAAAACGAATATGAATATAAATTTGAATATTCTCAAATACGGATATGAATATTCTCAAATACGAATATGGATATCTTCGAATATGGATTTTCTCGGATACAAATATCGGATTAAACGGATTCCTAGCGGTTTTGCCGATTTTTCACCAATTTTTGACCGGTTACCAGTTTTAAACCACCCAAATTCAAATTTTGAATCACAAAATTTGTACAGATTTTTCATGCGTTCTAGAAACAGATCGAATACGAATCGAATAGTCTCAAATACGAATATGGATATGAATATTCTCGAACACGAATGCAAATACGAATATTCTCGAATACGGATACAAATACGAATACGGATACGAATATTCTCGAACACGAATGCGAATACGAATATTTTCGAATACGGATTTTGCTTACTACATTTGCGTTTTCTCGAATACGAATATCGGATAAAACGAATTATTCGTTACTGTTTTCCACCCCTAAGTTCTAAGTTCTAACTAGCATGATGGTTCGCGCATTTGCGCGGCCAGATATATTAATATTTTGAGGCATCAAAGATACAACTAAGATGGTTTAGAATATTTTTTAGATAATATTTAGGATATATATGCCTTTTAAGATGAACATTTGAAATGATAATAATGGGATGTCCTTTGGTCTACATAGGGTGTGTTTGGTTCGTGGATGGAGGTTGTATTGTATATCCTGACTGAGTGGATGCAAACTGAGTGGAATCGTATTTCAGAAAAAGAAGATGTTTGGTGAGGTTGCATGAGCGGATGCAAAAATCGAGATCTTTGTTTGGTTGCTGTATGAGCGGATGCGCCTACCAAACCTAAGAGGTCGACACGTGGGACCGCATAAGATACATCGCATCAACCCATCCAGATGGCGGTGAAGCTCATTTTGAGCGTATCCACCCATCCGAGATGAGGCGTATTTTTGCATCCGCTCATGCAGCCGTGCATCCACTCATCTGAGCAACCAAACAGGCTCTTTCTCAGATTATACGGATCCACCCAGCCAGGACGAAGGAGATTCAGGCAACCAAACACACCCATAATGTATGATTCCACCTCTCTATGATGTGCACATTGGTTATGAACCTATGTTTGTATCTGTTTTGCTTGGTGTATAGTTCGTTTGAGTTGAACCGTGGATATGATGATTTGCAGAAGAATTTGGGGTGATATTTTGGTTGTGCTATTACCTGTAAAGACTATCAATTGTAAAATAGCAATACTGGTTTTATTCTGTGGAAACGCGATGATCTCGCTCCAGACGACCAGCGCGGCGGACCGCGCACGTCTACTCCGACGAGCGACTTGTTGGTCATGCACCGATGCACGGGGCGCACTGTTGTGTGTGGGTGTTTCACTGGGCTACCGTGGTCTGGCCGCGCAGCTACGTGGTTTGGCTTTATACAGTAACTAGTTTTTAAATAAAGTGTTTTTCAGACGAGTTTGTAAGTCGATTGTAGTAGTCACTATCGTGAGTTCTGACTTTATATATATCTATCAAAATTGTATATGAATATATCTCTTTATATTATCTCTTGTGAATATATAGAACTTAAAATTTTAAACTAAAAGTTATGAACTATGGTTTAAAAGAACTCATCTTATGTGTCGGGGTGTGAGGTGTGGAGGTGTGGCGTTGAGTACTGCTGCGCGCTCGTGCCGTGGCGACGGGCTGACGGCGGCTAGGGGCCGCGACACGCGCGGGCATGGGAGCTTGGCATCTGCAGATGTGCGACAGTAGGCGAGTAGTAGGCGATGGCGGAATCGCATCCTCAGCCCTAGCGTTGTGAAAGGCAGAGGCGCACAGTACGGTGCTCAGGGCTAATCTAGTCCGTTCAATCTAAAACGAACAGCTCGGACCAACCGATACAGTAGCTATTTTTCAGCGACGCAGTGGCCTGCCTATCCTCCTCGCAACTTTCCGCTGCGCTTCTCTGCCAATGTAATGGCAGAGGTGTCACAAATGCATGTCATCAAATCTAAGTTTAGTTGTCGGTGGTAACTCATTTACTGCTCACGCGTAAAAATAAATTATAAAATGTATTGTAAGTACTCAGCACCTATGGATGATACTAAATTGTTACAGCAAAAATAGCTTAACAACGGTAATTTGCAGAGAGAGTAAAGGATCATCCATCTTAACACATACTTCCTCCGTTATTTTTTACTTACTTATCCGTGCGTTGCTACAGATTTTTAAAATTTATCATACTACATATTTTGAAACTCACGGATGGTAAAATTTTTTAAAATACACATACAAACATGGTCTAAAAGTTTTTAAACTCGTCAAGTAAGTCGGAAGTCGTCGATAACCCCTTGTGGTTGCAAGTTGGAAGACATCGACCACACCTCATGGTTGTAGGTCGGGAGCCCTCGAGCACACCTCGTCGTCACAAGTCAGAAGCTGTTGACCATCACGCGTGATCATAGGTCGGAAGCGGTCAACCATCGCTAATGGTCGTAAGTTGGCAGCGGTCGACGATCGATCGTGATCCTAAATCGAGAGCTTTCGACAATGGCTTGTGGTCGTACGTCAGAAGCCAACGACTGTCGTTCGTGGTCGTAAGTCGGAAGCCATCATGGACACCTCGTGATTGTAAGTCGGAACATATCGACCAGCGCTCGTGGTCGTAAGTCGGAAGACATCAATCACACCTCGTGGTCGTAAGTCGTAACACATGGAACATCGCTCGTGGTCATAAATCGAAAGCCGTTGATCATACCTCGTGGTCGTAAGTCAGAAGTTGTTGACCATCGCAGGTGATCATAGGTCCAGAGCGGTCGACCATCACAGGTGGTCGTATGTTGGCAGGCCTCCGGTGCGCCTGTGCCTTGTCGCTCGACTGCCGGCGCCAGGCTTCCGAGAAGAACCTAAAAAGGAGAACGAGAGGAATAAATAGGGAAGCATGTTACCTTAATGCAACTGCCATTCAAACACGATCGGCCACATAAATCCTCACTTTGTAACTGCTGAGGTTGCAGCTGGTCTGGCTCCGTCTTGTTCTCACCTGATGCACACCACAACCCACGCCGCACTTTCATTGCCATGGTCAACTATTACTGTGCCCTGGGTCATGCCGTCACGTCGGTGAAGGAGAGTCAAGTTTCGTCGCTATACGCATTTTGGAGTGAGTCCTGTGGGTAGCTGTCAGCACCCAGATTTTACATTCTGGATACCTCTGTGATTCCACCGCACTATTTCCTGGATCAGTAGATAGTGCTCACAGATTACAGTTCTGAATATCAAAGTGCATATCATACGGAAACATAAATATAATAGTAAACTTACTCATGGGCCGATTAGGCCGAAATCAATAAATTGAAGCAGCGGAAGCACGAAGCACACAGGTGGAATCTTCAGACATGCCCACAGGCAGCCAACTGGAGGTTCGCGACCTAGCCCTTGACATCTTCATCTTTTCTGCCAGCTTGCCCAATCTTGTTGCTGAGGCGAGGTGATTTGATTCCTGATGCTGAATTTTGTCGCAAAAGCGAGTGTGTGCACTCCAACCCCGTGCTCCGCGAGCCAATACACAGAATGCAAATAAATAGTATGCATGGCTTAACAAAGGAGAGGCTCGGGTTATTTTATTTGCCAAAATCGCTTTTAGTAGCTTTATTATTATTTCATCATAGTGTTATTGTTACTGCCTATACACCACCTAGTGACTACCATAATCGACTTAATCCACCAAAATACACTTTCTTTATTGCTGTCTAAGACTCCAAACAGCGAATGACATCATTTAATCAGTCTACCGATCATGCTCTTTCCCTGTTGATTGTTATCTATGACTCTAAACAGTGATTATCATCAATTATGCAATCCACCAATCATACCTTCATTGCTGCCTAAATCCCCAAATAGCGAGTATCATAACTTATATAATCCACTGATCAATTACTGCCTAAAACTTCAAACAGTTAGCGACATCATTTACCTAATATCATTTATTTAATCCACCAGTATCCTTTGCATTCTAAATTCTTAACAATCCTTTCCTTATTAATCCACAACCATAATTCTTCAATAATCAATCTTATTTTTTTCCATTATCTATCTCTAACTAATTCATGAGTATACATCCATCAAGAATATCATTGATCAAGTTTATACTCCAGGAATTGTTATCATAACCCAAACTCCCAAGATCAATTCATCCATCCAGAACTTGTTCAAATCCTATTAATCCCAATATTGTCATCATCTCCCAAGAATTTATATCAAATATCAGTGTTGTAATCCAACCAATACCCTTGCACTTCCTAATACTCCAAAGATCATATAAATCATCTATCTAGTCTATAAATCCATTTGGGCTCCACCAAGTTATTTATGTTTTTACCACAAACTTCCATCTTCATTACTCCCGACTCTACTTATTTCCTCATATATTTTACTTTGCGAGAAGAGAAAATATTTTACTTTTGCAATATGATACATAAAAATTTCCTGAAACCTAGCAGTTTTGAACAAAAATATAATGTTCAAGAAAATGCAATAATAATAGCGATCCAGATTCCATCCACCGTTACATGGCATCCGTACCATATAGCATCTTTCAAATATAGCAGCTTAACTTACCATCGGGACGACACCCGGACAATTCAAATCGTGGCTTTCCACGCCTCCATTTTTCCATTACCACCCACAAAGTTTTTGAAATAGAACTATATCTGGTTAAGTTCCCATGTCCGCCCTCGACCGTGGGCACGGCTATTCGAATAGTTTTGACTCTGCAAAGTTTGTACACTTTCACCACAAGAGACAATCAACTCGTTGCCCCACACGATTCCTTAGAAGTGTGGTTGAGCAGACCATCATAGTGACTTTTCAAAATATCTAATCCCTTCTCTCATCTCACCTTATGGGTAGCCGCCCACTTGCGGTGGGTCCCATCTATGCGCGGGATGTTTCCCACAGCCACTAATGCAGCTCGGGCTTCTACTTCCCACAACGTTAGGACAGGTGGAAAACTTCACCCACCACTGGTGTCCCTTCAGGCCCCCTTGCCATAGCGTAGCCCCATCAATCCACTACCAGTGAGATGAGTCCGGGGTTTCGATAAGTTTACTTAGCCAAGTTGTATTTTACAGACTTGTGGTTGTACTGTTTTGCACAGGAGGTCATGACAAGATTCAGTCCTTAGTGGTATCTGGACGGCCTACCACAACCCACTTTGTGCATCCACTGCACCACACTCATACCCTCGAACCAATCCGCCCAGATATTTAAGCAAGTTGGGATTTTTGGGAGCATAAAATAATCATGTCAAAATATACCAGTCATTCCCACCATGACTGTCCAAACCAGTTTCTCATGATTATAAATGATAATGAGGTTTGGGGCATTTCAGCGCCCCTGAGAATCTATGTAGTACTAAGCATGGTATATAATTAGGGACTTATTTTCAAAAGTTACCATTATAATTTTGCTAGGGCGACAAGGTTCACATATTCAAGTATTCCAAAGGAGGTGTAATATTAATCAAGCAAACAATGGGCATATAACTAAAATCTTAAATTAAACATGTATTTGCATATAAAATAACAGCATGCAATTTGATAATTTAAATAAAAATAATTTGCAAAAAATGTAGGTTCAACATGATCAAAGTATTGACTCACCTAGCGCGGTTTGCCGCGGTCTTGTGCTCTCTCAAAGCTGTCTCATTTGAGGGGGCTGCTTTGCTGGTCTTTTCTACACTTTGATCTTGGTCTTGCTTGATCCATTGATTCTTCGGAACTCCAGTTTCTAACTATGCGATACGCGACTGAATCCAAATAAAAACAAATAACTCAAGAGATCCAAATAAATCCAATCACTTTAAATACCCGATTTACTTTAAATTAAGCATTTATTATGGTTGGAGAATAGAAGGATGATTTAGGTTGATGTGTTGTCAGCATAGCGGTAGCTGGATTTGAGCAGGAGGACGAGTTGTCTGAATGCTTTACCGTGGGGAAAAATTTTAGAAATACGAGGGATCAAAAGTGAAGATGTACCTACAGGAATTATCTGCCTTTGGGAAAGGAAGGTGGTCATACATGGCCGATTGGGGAAAAGCGAGGCTTGACCTTTTTATTAATAATCTCTTTTCTTATTTTTGTATTTATCAAGGAAGTTCCATGAGTTAGGTTAAACCTATGAGTTGGTGTATTTTGTTGAGTGCTAATGTTCAGGGCATATGTTATATATAGAGATGTATATAATTTTTAGTTTACCAATTAAATATTAGAGTCCGGTTTTATAACACTTTATGGCTCAACATTTTATGTATCTTTAGTTGTTGTTTAGTGCAGATTAAGTTTTTAAAGGAAAAGATTGTATATATCTATTTTTAGGTAATAGCCTGGCTTGCTACTTGATTAACCTTACCATTGGTATTTATTTGATGGTGGCATGTTAAAGGTTGGAGCACATGTTCTAGTTTTTTTTTAAGGGAAACCTTTAATTTAGCTCCTTATTTTTGTAGTCAAACATAGTATCCCATTTATTTTCCTTAACTTCAACTTGGGTGTCCTTATTAAATTTAGATCCATCTTTTATTGATGTCTGCACCTAATTATTTAGATTAAGATAAATAATAAAGACACATCAATTATGTATGTATGGTAACTAATCAAATATTAAATCTTACATAATCCTAATAAAATTTGCTGGCTTCCAGGGACTAATATCATATATTTTTTCTTACTTTTCTCTTAATTGCAATGGAGTAAAGAAGGCAAAAACAAAAACAAAATAAAAAGAATGGAAATGGGGGAGGACAGGGATCGAACTCGGGACCTGGGGTCTGAAAAGCAACGTGCACTCGGGTAACCGACTGGGCGGCTTGTCACATGCAATTAGGAAGGGGGAAATGTTTTAGAAAGGTAATGAGCATGCAGGGAAAACAGAGGAAGACCGGCAACGCACGAGCTGGGCGGCGCCGCCGGCGGGGAGCGGCCGGAGAGACGCCGGCGACCTGCAAAATGCGTCCCCACGGGTACAAGGGAGCTCCTGGCGCGGTCTACACAAGTAGTGGGGGTGTCGGGAGCGGCCGGAGGCGGGGATGGAGCGGGGTGGTGGCGCCGGCATGGAAGAGGGCAAGAACGCAAGGGCGCATGAGCATGTGGGCAACGGGAGCATGCTTACCCAACGCTTGGCCTGGCCAGAGAAGCTCCAGGGAAGGCCGGCGACGTGCTTGGGCGGCGGCGTGGTCGAGTCGCCGTGGAGGAGGAGTTCGGGCGGTGAAGGGCTCCGGCCGATGGCGGGAATAGCGTCGGGGTGCCGAGATGTCGCCCCCATCCCAAGGAATCGAGAAGAGGTTCACCGGGGAGGGTGCGGCGTGGTGGCGGTGGTTTTGGCCGGCGGTGGGAAGGAAGGCGATTCCGACGAGCTCGGCGCCCGAAAATCCGATTGGGTGGAAGGGGAGAGAGAGGAAGTGGGGACGCGATTTGGCGGGGTGCACTTGACCGGAGATCGTCGGAGCGGACGGGACGGCGTGGAGGCGCGGCGGCCAATTTTGGGGAAGGAGGAGGAAGGTGAGGTAGGAAGAAGAGGCTATGGCGCAGGGAAACAACGGGGAGCTAGTGGCATCTTATAGCAGCAGAGGGCGCGGGGAAGCCCGGTGGCAGAGGACTGGCGAGCAACGACCAGCGCGGGGCTCGACGCGCGATGTGACCGGACGAGGTGCGGCTCTGGCGATGCAAGAGAAACCGGGGGCGGCAGGGGAAATCGGTGGGCCAAGGCTAGAGCATGGCTGCCACGCGGAGAAAAGGAGCTGAGCGCAGCAGAGAGGAGCGGCACGGGCGCGCGAAGGAGGAGGTCCGGCTGTGCAAGGGAAAAGAGAGGGGAGAGAGAGAGATTGGGTCGGTTGTCAGTGAATGAAGAGAGAGAGGGGGGAAAAGAAAAGGAGGAAGGGCCCACCTGCCATAGGGAAGGAAGATAAGAGAGAGGAAAGGATTTAAGCAAAATTTTAATTTCTAAAATTTTAAAATTTAACTCTTGATCTGCATTAGGATTTACTAATTTTTGGTGTTTTACATGGCATTCCAAATTTAGGTTTTTATTTAACTTTGTATTTAATTTTTCGATCTTCAATTTAAGCCTTGTCCAATTACAAAATCTATTAGTTCTCTACTTTCAATTAAATAGTGAATTATTTATACAAATTTTGAATGCCCAACTTTGGTTTTTTTTGTATGCTATTTATGCTATTAGTTCCAAAATGAGATTTTATATTCTACTCAGGTTTCTCCCTCCTTATGCTGGATCATCTTTTCAGATTCGTATTTAAAATTTTTGTTTTCTATTATTTGCATATTCTCTTTTATGGCATTTCTAATATTGATTTTGCTTTTAAATCTTTCTTCAATTTTTCGGAAACCTCAACCAAAATTTAGGAAGCATCATAAAAATCCAAACTCAAATAAAATATATTGCAAAAATAATTCAAAAACTTCATATTTTCAAATTTCAAATTTCGGGATGTTACAGTGGCAGTGACTTGGAAGTGAGGGCAGCACTGCGAGGCGATGTGGCGTTGGTCACCAGATCTGGCCGGATTTAGATGAGGCGCGGGGGGCTGATGCGGCTATGGCGGGGCATGGGTCAGAGCACGTGTGTCTAAGGTGGCGACGTGAGTAGGAGAAGAGCGTGGTCGGATGTGGCCAGGGGTAGAGAGGAGAAAACAATGACGGGGAATGGGGTGGAGTAGAAGATTAGGGAGAGGACTCGGTGAGGAGAGATGGATGCAGATCGAGATGGGGGAAGGAGAGAGTAGCGGCGCGGATCGGGATGGTAGGAGGGGGAGACGACTCGCTAAGGAGACATGGCGCGGATTGGGACGAGGGGAGGGGAGAGTGGCGGTGCGGAGAACGGGGGAGAGGATTGTTCATGTAGCGAAAAATCTTGGTTAGAAGGGCGATAGGAGATGGGGCGGCAGCGGTGGGGAGAGGCCCAGTGGCCAGTGAGGAGAGAGAGGGGAGATAGGGTGGCGGCGGTGAGGAGATGCTTGATGGGCGGCAAGGAGGGAGAGGGGAGATGAGTGACAGGTCTGTGAGAGAGAGAGAGAGCGTGGGAGAGAGATCTGTAGAGAATGAGAGCGTGGGAGAATAACCGAACGTGGAAGTGGAGTGGAGGGACAGTTAGCGCGAGAGGGGTGTGATATAGATGGTCAATTCTTGTGTGTTTAGATCGGACGGCTGAGAAGAGAGAATACATCGACGACCAACAACTCCTCTTTATATAATAGTAGAGACTTTTTAGAATTCGTACCGTGAATCTTTTTAAAGTGTGACTACCAATAGACTCAAAACTATCTAGATTAGCTATACAGAAGTTATATCATTAGATTTATCCTTAAAATACTTTCATAATATTATAATTTTATTAGTATATCTTAATGTAAAGTTATAAAAAATAGCAGTTAAAATTGTATCTTGGAGATCATAAAAAATTATAAAAATCAAGTAAAAAAGAACGAAGAGATAATTTAAATGCTACGAGATAAACATGCCCTTATCGACCAAGCCATAGCTTAGCCTGGCATGTAGCTTGGCTCGGCATTGTCTGGACAGGCCGGGGCTAGGTATAAGGGCAGTCCCAGTGCAAAAACCACTTAAGTAGTTTCTATTTATGCCATGTCATATAGACACTACTTTAGACACTATTGTCTCTAATGCACCATGTCTATTTATAACCCAAGCAATTAATTAAGCATCAAAATCTCTCTCTCCTCTGCACCAATCATAATTTTTCTCCATCTATCATGAAGATATCTCCATCTCTCCAATGCAAAATTTGGTAGTGTCTATTGCATTGGTTTTCTCATAGAAATTAGGTCTTGCATGAGACCCAGTTTCTTCCTCTTTTTCTTCTCTCTCTTATTTAATATAGCGCCACATCATGTAAAACTCCTACATGGCAATCTAATTAATGCCATAGACACTATCCTACGTGGAGCACTGGGACTACCCTAAGCTGATTAATTTAGGTCCCGTTTGGACGAAGCACCTTCGTATCCTGTCACTAGCTTTCAATAAAAGCTGGGTGATTTTCCTGTGTCAAAAAAAGAGACCGTATTTGAAAATGAAGCGATTCTGTAGAAAAGGAAAGAGCCTTGATTCGGGATGTCCTACGAGATTCATCCTACTTCCACCAAGTCTAGAACAGAAACTGAGCCACAGCAGGCCCATGAGCGGATGAGCCCCTGCACTGAGCGCTCTCACGCAGACTGATTAACGCCTCTTCGGCCGCCCAACTAATCTCGCCCGCGCAGCTGCCCAACTCCCTGCGGCCCACCCCGCCGACCCCAAGCTTGCGTTTGGCAATTCCGATCGGGCGGCGCCGCCCTGCTCCCTCGCCCTCGCCGCCACCCTCCACCGCGCGCCAGCGCCGCCCTGCTCGCAACCCGCCACCCTACTCGCCGCCTCCCTCCACCGCGCCTCTCCCTGCTCGGCGTCTCTCCTCCTCGGCCGCACCCTCCCCTCCGGCGCCGACGTCTCCCCCCGGTTCTCCGAGCAGACCGCACCGCCTCATTACTTTCGCAATCGCCGGCTCTCCGACGTATGACGTATCCCCTTCTAGGTAAGTAGCCAGTAGCATACGTGATCCTTGGTCGTTCTCAGTTGCTGGTTCCGCCATCGGTTCCGGCGCCAATGGCCGCCACACGCGCCGCCGCCGCGTCGGCGAAGCAGGTGACGAGGCAGAACTTCGCGGAGGCTGTGCGAGAATTGGAGACTCACCTGAAGGCGTGCGACTACGTGGCCGTGACGGCGCTGAAGACGGGCGCCCCCACGGGTTGGCTGCGCGCGCTGCCGGTGGACACCCCGGAGACGGCGTACCTGAAGGCCAAGCTCGCCGCGGAGTCCTTCCAGCCCCTCCACATCGCCATCTGCCCCTTCAGCTTGCACGCCACCTCCCCGTCCTCCACCCTCGTTGCCTACCCGTAAGCAGCTCTCTCATTCCTCATCCTCAACAAGAAGCATTGACAATTACGAATCGTTGTGTAGCGTTTTGTCGAACACCTTGTGCACGTGGGAACAAATGGTAAGATGGTTTAGCTATTTCGGCCGCGCAATCGGAGGTGGTGCATCAGCCTCTGTTTTGTGGGCGAGTGTGGCTTTTCATCGAACACCTAGTGTGCGTAGACGAAATGTTGCTGCTCGTTTGAACAGTATGAAATGAAGCTGATTGTAGCTTGCAGAGTGCACTCGACAGCCCATATAAATGGGAAACTTACATTTTGTCAACATTTTCTCAAGTTTAGCCAGGCATTATGTCACGATAAGTTGTTTCTGTATGTTATGTCTGGAAGAAGATTAGTTAGGTAGGAATGCAAGGGGGGAAGCAAAGCGAGTAGCACAACTAACTTCAAAGCTTGCAGAATGTTGCAGATAGTCAAAGAGATATAGAACTTCTAAGTATGAAATTCATTAAAGATGTGTTGTATATCAAGGAAAAATGGCTACTTATGCACATCGCAAGCACATTGAACAGTGTATTTCGAAGTTCGAACAAATAACCTGATGCCGCGATGGAGAAGGTGGCAATTCATAGAGAAATCTAAATCTTAGCGATAAAGTGATCTCTAGCTTGCCAGTTGAAGCTCTTCTCAGCTCTCTATTAAAACAATAATTTGATCACATTAAAGTCTGTTGCGTGCGCTACTACCAAATAATATTTTTGGTTAATATTCTGTTCTGCATGAGAATTGAGACCACCACACTTTGCACCGCTTACTAATGCTTTTGTAACAGTTAAATTTTCATTTATTATTGTCCATGGACTATGGATTCATCCAAGTTTATTGTTGATAAATGTTCATGTAGTTATATACTTGGGGTTCATGAAAAAAATTAGATAATCGATTCAGGTTTCTTCCACTTGAGAACCGTTTTGTCCTCTGTTTCTTTACTCCAGTCTATTGTATTATGTTATTCCCTGATTATTGGTGATGCTTCTGTGGGTGTTTTGGATGTACAGGTACAATTTCCATTTGTTTCCCAGAGATGAGCTACTGCTAGGAATGCCTTCTTACAGTTTCTCCTGTCAATCATCATATTTGTCATCTATGGCTCATAATGGTTTTGATTTCAATATGTGCATTTATGATGGTGAGTGGTATACCATGCACCCAATGAATAGCAAGTTGAGCTATTTGATAAAGATGGCCTAATTTTCTGGTGAATATATTGGCAGGTATATCTTATCTATCAAGGGTGCAAGAATCCTTGGCAAGGCAAAAGGTCTTTATCCCTCATCTTCGCCAACTGTCATCATCACCAAGTACATCTGTTGCTGATTCACTTTTTATGAATAGAATTAAGTCCACAATTCAACATTGGCGAAAAGGGTACGCAGAACCAAGTAAAACAGCTGATGGTAGGTCACTTCAGATAAATATCAAGGCTCCACTCTGGCCTTTCTCTTAGGCCTTGTTTGGATGGGCCACTTGGAATTTAGTTCAACTTCCACATGGATGGGCCGGGATACTGGGCCATCCTGGTTCATCCAAACAATGCCTTAGATGGCTCCTAACATGGCTTCTTACTGTGCAGGTTCTTTAGTTAGTTCCCTTAGGAAACTAATTTTGGGTGGTGAATCATATGGCTCAAGGCCAAGTATGAGCATTGATGTATGCAGCGATCGCCAAGTTCAATTGGTTTTGGAGGTCTGGTTTTACAACTTACATTTGATGGTTTGTCCACAAAAGTAAAAGGCATTTTATTATTATCGGTAGAAACTATTAATGAAAAACTATACACACACACACAGACACAGACACACACACTGAAATGGAAAACCAGGGTGCCTAGGCATCAAGTCTTCCTGTCTTTAGATTGCTTTTAGATGTGTGCAAGTGCAATAATATATAATATCAGGATGGAAAGTCTTAATCATGGAGCCTGAGCACCATGGTGCCCCTGTTATTTACACTATATATATATATGTGTGTGTGTGTGTATATGTGTATATATATATATATATATATATATATATATATATATATATATATATATATATATATATATATATATATATGTGTATATGTATATATAGGAAAACGGTTCTATATTCCTGTGAGTATGTAATTCCACTTGCTATGTACTGTATAAATGATGTTGCTATATCTTTTTATCCTTTTAAGTGTACTCTAATAATGGTTATAAGATGCTTCAAAGTGAGTTCTATGAAAAATTCCATCAAAATCCTCTTTTTATAGCATAATTTGTGTATGTACTCCTTTTATATATGGAAAAGGGTATGTAGCAAAAATAAAGGAATCCGATAAAATTTGTTCAACCAAATCACATTAGATTATTTTATAATTAGTATTTAAGTGTATCAAAAGTTATAAATAAGTATAACATGTTTGTTTAACTGGTATATTGAAAGTGGAGATTGTACTTCCGGGAGTACGAAAAAATGCTTCATATATATTTATATTTATATAAAGGAAGCCTCTTTTCTACTCCCGGGTGTAATTACACCTTATGCCGTATCTCATAACATAGAGAGTATCTCGCGTAACGGAAGGTATGTACGTGTAGTATACGAGTATTTAAGACCATATAGGTGGTATGAACAATTTTTCAGATGTAGTATGCACATTTGTTTGACATACTCCTTTTTATGTACGTATATAAAGGTATTTATAAAATATGTTAAAAACTATGAACTTCCTTGCAATTTTTTCGTGTGATTCACATTGGAATATCTTATAATTAGTATATGAGTATACCTAAAGTGATAAAGGAGTATTTCAAGTTTGTTTAGGTGGTATATTAGAGGTGGGTGTAATTACATCCGGGAGTAAAATGTATTTTTCCTTTATATAAATATACATATATATATACACACATATATATACATATACATACATATACATATATACATATACATACATATACATATATACATATACGTGTATACATACATATACGTGTATACATACATATGCATATATACACACACATGCGTGCGCGCATATACGTATATACACACACATACGCGCGCACACACACACACGCACACACAGTTATTTGGGTTTTCTACTGTGGTTTTGGCTATGACTGTCTGAAAAGAGTCAACGAATTCAAAATAGATGCCATTCGCTTAGTGTGAAGACAAAATTGCAATCTGATATCCATATGTAAACATAGAAAATTGTAACTGATAAAAATTGGAACCTCCAAATGCCACTCCTCGATTCTCTCTTATATGTAAAGTCAAATAGTAACTTCCAGTGTACTGGTGCAATCTTTGATTGTTTTGAGCTATACTGCAGACAGTAAATCATATCTCTGATGACCTTGTACCTCTTGTTGTTCCGGACAAAGCTGGGGTGGCTAGGGCAGTACGTGTGATCTTTACTAGTTCTACAGAGGATAAGAATCTTCTCCTGGTTTGTATCTCTAGAAATTGGCACCATTATGTACATTGTAAAACAAATTGAAATTGTCAACTTATTCAGGATCCATTTTTAAAAATTCATTTCAGATGGATATCCAAAAATTGGAAGATGAACATAATTTGAAGTTTCGTGGATTTCGAGAAGTTATTGATCTACTATCATCTTCACATAAACCAATCATATCTTACAATTGCTTGAATGGTAGGTTGATGCATCACTAAACTGCACAATGTTGTGACCTATTAACCTTTCATGTCTTACATCATATGTCTTCTTTTTTCTCTCAGACCTTACAATGATACACTCCAAATTTGTTGCACCTCTTCCGCCAAACTTGCATGAGTTTATGTGTTCCTTGAGGATGGTATTCTCTAATGTTGTTGATATCAGCCACATGTGGAGAGAAATTGGCCCTTTGAGAAAAGCAAAGAATATACAAGCTGCTCTGAGTTATTTACGAAGACAATACTTTGTGCCGATGGAAGTAGAAATACCACAGCAAGGTATAGTTCAAGCTGACATAATTGTTGCCTACTACTTCGTAATCCTTATTAGCATTATGTATTGAACTCTCAATCTCTCTTTCTTTCTTTTGCACAGATGTTACCAACATCATCACCAAAAATGGGGGAAATGTTCTGAGGATGATAAAATTGTTTGCTAAACTAAGTAGTTTACTTAAAATCAGTCCTAAGTGTCAATCTCAATCTGGTGAGCAGTGCTACACAGTTGAAGAATATTGTAACATCTTTTATCCCAGTTGTATAGCTGAAGAATCTGATGATGTTGACTTCGCTAATGAGTCAAATACCACCAGGACAATGACCACCGATAATGTTGTTTTCTTGTGGGGCTTTAGGGAGACATCTGTCAAAGAACTGAGATCTAGACTTACAAGCTTACATCATCTCTTCTCAAAGGATTTTGAGCTCAAATTGTTGGATAAGACATGCTCAGCTTTGATATTCGGTAGTTCTGATGCTGCAATGGAATTACTAAGGGAAATAAGCTCAGAAAGTCCCTCACTAAATGATTTCTTTTCAGAAGGTCTGAAAGCTGCAGGTTTTGATGTATACAGGAAGGTTTGCAGGTTAGGGCTTTGGGATTCAGATTTAGCTGAGGCCCTGGAGGGTGTTTCATCTGAACCAGCTACTTCAACGCTTTCTGGGCAGGGTACCTCTGGGATATACTGGAATAGTTC
The DNA here is from genome assembly GCA_036346575.1 of Dendrocalamus sinicus. Classification (NCBI taxonomy): domain Eukaryota; kingdom Viridiplantae; phylum Streptophyta; class Magnoliopsida; order Poales; family Poaceae; genus Dendrocalamus; species Dendrocalamus sinicus. The sequence continues at coordinate 12,579,403 of CM070664.1, forward strand.
ATTGATGCTAGATCTAAAAGAGTATCTGGAGTGCTAAAACATCATATAACCTTATATTTTGTTAAGTCATCTCAGATTAGTGAGAACTCCTCACACGATTGTTGTCAGAGCAGACAAGTGAAATCATGAAGGGGGAGCTTGCTTACAGGACATTTGATATTTGCTCTAGGTGAAACTTTATTTTCGATTTCTTGCAGACATCGCCATCTGCATATTTGAGTTGAGCTACCACGCCTTATCTACCAGTCAGCATTTCCTGGAATTTTTTGTGAGGTTAGCCTCTCACGTCGCGATGAGAACATGACTTACATGACCAGCATGGCGCTTGACAAATCATAAACGGATAAGGGTGTTTCTACTTGTGATTCAATCCTGTGGAACAGCGATAAGGTTTTCAGCCCAAATTGTTGGTCTAGCCTTAAAACTGCAGGTAATTCCAATTATAAGATGATTAGCACTCCACTTCATGATATGACATGACTAGACTGCGTAACGCCAAAATGAACCAATGCAACTGACATAGGCATTGTTCTTTTTGGCTTGTTTGTGATTTTTGACATTAGCTTCTCTGGAACTCAAACAGGTTGGTTTTTTCCAACGGTTTTTTGAAGCCACTTCTTCAAACGGTTTTCTGAGCCTAAAACTATATGCACCGTCCGTGTCGACGTATTTTCATCCGTCGCCGTCTTAAAAAATAAAGATAAAAGCTATCAGCTGCTGCAGTTGCATATCAAAACAGGACTGTAGGCTTCTCTTATTTTCTGCAGCTTGCGTAGCAAATTAGCAACGGTGGATGATTTTCTGAAGATCATACTTGTACAATCAGTTGATTACCTATTTAAATCGGTTAATGCTTCACTTGATGCATGACATGCAGGCCTGGACAGTATGGGACTTCTTCTAAATGGATAGTGTGATAAGCTCGTTAGAGCGTTTGCTGTGTTGCACTCTTGCTCACTGCAGCACGTAAGGAATCGTCAAATTTAGATCGAATTTGGAACCTAGCCCCGGAGTCGGCCACAGCATTGTGAACACGAGCTTTCGTGCTCCTGCCTAACCATGTGGATCTCCCAGTCTCTAGACCAACATTGTGAACACTTGCAATACTAAAGTCTCATTTCGATGTGCCACGTCGAAAATTCGTGGAGGCATTCGCATGGCGAAAGTATGCTTTAATCATGCCTAAGATGACTTGCAGGTTGCAGTGTTACTCGTCTCGTTCCTGTCATCGTCTTGCCATGTCATGATGGATTCTTTTAAGCTATATTTTATGACTTTTAGTTTAAATTTTTAAATTCTGTCTATTCATAAGAAAGTGTTCGAAGAGAAATACTTGTTATGTGCAATTTTTGTCGATATAAATAAAGTCAGAACAATGTCTACTATAATTGATTTGTAAATATTATCTTAAAAAATATTCCATTTAAAAGCTATTTATTATAGAAAATCAAACTATAAATCCAAAAGAACACAGCCTATTTCTTGGCAATGCACATTTAGCTAACGGAATGTCTCTCTGTGGTTAATACTATACCAGTAACTGGTAGCTAATCGCCCTGCCTCTCGTAGAAATGGAGCGAGAAATCAATGTTGTCACAGAAATGGAGCGAGAATTCCTTGTGCGAGATTACTTGCAACAGTTTCTGTCAGTTCAGCTACCGCGTCAGGGCCGTTCGGTTTTTTAGTGATTTATGGCTTATTTTATATTATAATTATTTTATTTTGTATTATAACTACTGTGATTTTTAGCATAATTAAATTTAAAAAATTAAAAATAGAAAAAACAAATTAACCTATCACAAATAGGGATGACAATCGGGCGCGGCGGTACAGGTAGTGCTCGTCCATACCCGTACCCGCAACCTCGATTTACGCCCACGGGTATACCCGTGAAGGACGACGGGTGAACAACCTCGCTCAAACCCATCGTCCATGGGCATACCCGTTTACCCGCGAACTGAGAGTCACCATCTGAGAATTGAATTAATGACATGTACATATAAGCAACAACTGTTGCTAGGAAATATAATAGCTATCAAAAAGTTTATAACAATCAATAGCAATTAGAGATATGGAAAAGTTTATAACAATCAATAATAATTAGAGATATTGCTATGACTACGCCACTTGTCAATCTATATCATGGGTAAACGGGCGGGGCGGGTACGAGTGGAGCTTACTCATATCCGTGCCCGTTTACCCAACGGGTAGAGTGTTATCTTCATTTCTATACCCGTGGGTAAAGAAAATATCTCTTACCCAGCTCCATTAAGATATTTACCCTTGGGTATACGGGTAAACAGGTATAATTGCCATTCCTAAGCACAAACAATATAAAAAATACGAATAAAGTAAAAAAAATCCTAAAAAAACGAAAACCAAAAACTAGAAGGCCGAACGAGCAGGCCGTACAATATGACGATGTTTAGCAAGCGCTTGCGCTGACTTGTAAGAAAAATCTCGAAAATTACGCATTGGAAAAATAGATCAGAAAAGGCACATGCGAATTGCATTTCGGTTCAGGCCATAGCCCTGCCTGTACTCACGCGGTCACACACACCAACCTGCCAAAGCGAAAAGCCAAAAAAAACACTACCCCACCATCTCCGCTCTCCAGACCCCGAGGCACCGCGTTCTGACCGACTGAGTAACTGACAGGTAGGCCCGGATGGGGATCGGGCCCACCGTCAGTGCCTTGGCCCCGCACCGCCGCGCCACGTGGCGGTGGGCCCGACCCCGTTCCGCCGGCTCGCTGCACCGCCTCCACTTTCCCCTCTTCTTCTTCCCCACGCCTCCAACCCCCCTGGATCTGCTCCCCTCTTCTCGGCCCCCACCTCCCATGGGCTCTCGCACCCCACGACGCCGCCGCTGACCCGTGGGGCCCACCGCTTTCCCCCGCATCCGCCGCCGCTTCGTCCTCTTATTGCTTCCCTCCCCCCGCCCGCCGACCTGTCGGCCGCGCAAACCCCAACCCTAGCCGCCCGCCTGCTCTGCTCGGCACGCTGCTCTCCCCCCAAAATTCTCTCCGAATCCTTGGATGCGCCGGTTCCGATGTCTGCCCCCACCGCAGCGGAGAAGCCCGACGAGGGCGGCGTGGAGATCCGCGACGTCTGGGCGGGGAACCTCGAGGCGGAGTTCGCCGTGATCCGCGACGTCGTCGACGACTACCCCTACGTCGCCATGGACACGGAGTTCCCGGGCATCGTGTGCCGCCCGCTCGGCAGCTTCCGCACCAACGACGAGTACAACTACGCCACCCTCAAGGCCAACGTCGACATGCTCAAACTCATCCAGCTCGGCCTCACCCTCTCCGACGAGAGTGGCGCGCTCCCGGCACGGGGCACGGGGGGCCGCGCCTGCACCTGGCAGTTCAACTTCAGGGGGTTCGACCCGCGCTCCGACCCCGCCAACGCCGACTCCATCGACTTGCTCCGCAAGAGCGGGATCAACTTCGACCGCTTCGCGGCCGAGGGCGTCGACACTGGCCGCTTCGCCGAGCTGCTCATGTCGTCTGGCGTCCTGCTCAACCCCGACGTCCAGTGGGTTACCTTCCACAGCGGGTACGACTTCGGGTACCTGCTCAGGCTGCTCACCGGGCGGAACCTGCCAGACACCATGCCCGGGTTCTTCGACCTCATCAGAATCTACTTCCCGGTGCTGTACGACATCAAGCATCTCATGAGGTACTGCGGCAGCCTCCACGGCGGCCTGAGCAAGCTTGCTGAGCTACTTAGTGTCGAGCGTGTTGGGACCTGCCACCAGGCCGGGTCTGACTCGCTGGTGACCCTGCGGTGCTACAAAAAGCTGAAGGAGGCATACTTCAAAGGATCGACCGAGAAATATGCCGGTGTGTTGTATGGGCTTGTTACTGATGGTGGAGAGAACAGACCACCACCAACTCCGCTCATTGAATGAGTAATGGATAGTTAAATAAGACAAGTTCTGAATGAAAAAAAAGGGAAAAACTTTCTTTGGTGAATATGCTGTCTGATCTGATGATTTGCTTGTGGTTGCCATGGTAGCTTTTGTCCCTGATTATGCCTCTCATTGCAATCTCTAGTAGTTTAATTGAGTGATTGGTTTTTTTATGTGATGTATGGTCATCTAGCAATGCTTGCCCAATTGCTTACACCAACTACACCTTTTAGTTCTATTAGCAAATGCACACCATATTGAACAGAACATTTGAGAATTCTTACTTCATCTTCAGTATTTAGCAGTAGGATAGCTTCTGTGTTATGCTATTAATTTTTGAATTACGTCTAGGAACACTTGCATTAGATATCTAGGATAACCCTGTTTGGTTGTGTTTACTGGCAAATGAGCAGGTCCTTTTTTGGGCACCATTCATATAAGAATCACTGTTTACCTGTCTGGTATTCCTTTTGCTATCGTTTTTCCTTTCTGTACAAGTTCATCATGGTGTTCTGGAGGTAACAGTACTTGCAGTATGTCATGTTGATTGTTGGCATGCCTGTACTGTTTGTGGTGTTCATTCATTCAGCAGTGAGTAATTTTTCATATTGCAGCTCATAGTAGTTTGCTGATTAAATGTGAAGCTTAATTGGTCACAATCTAGGCCAGAAGTATGTTTGTTCAAACATGCTTTTGTATATTCTGTATTAAATCATTGTTTGCATAGCACAAGCTTATGTGCTGGTGCCTAATTAGCGCCTTACACTAATCCCTTTAATGGATGTTCTGCGTATCTGTAATGTATGGGAAGATTAACATGATCTGACTTACCTAGAGTGGTGAGACTTGAGAGTAAATATATACTGCTTCTCCTAGCTAGTTTTTTTAGCTGCAAAACATGCCTTTTAGATTTCCAGTTTTTGCTTTATGTTGCTTATTTGTCTCAAATGGCACCTTTTCATCATATGTTGAGCTCTTCACGTTGGTTTGGCAACATATATTCACCAGGGAGTACTTCATTGCAAAATGATCACTTGAATTTGCTATACATAAGACCTACAGTTTTCCTCTTTACTGATGATGAGAATTTCTGTTCCTTATGTTAGCCATTTAAAGGTCTGTGAGGTAAAATTAAAGTGAACTAATTAGATTGACTGCGGGAAGCTGTATTATTTAGCGTTCAGCCGATCATCATTTTCTGTAGTTGTGCCTTTGGTTGAATCATACATTATACTGCAGTTTAACCTGCTCTTACCCCTAGGAGCAATTGCTGACTGTTCATTTCCTCTGTTTAAACACTTTTTTGACAAGGTCCCTCTGCTTAAACTCTTAACAGCAATTGAAATCTATTTGACTATAACTTTCTCATCCTAATGATTACTCAGTTCTGTGCTACTCACTGTTGGATGTTTGTTCTGTTGCTTCCAGCCCTGTTTTACTTGCTCAAACAAGAAGAATGATATTATACTAGTATGATCCTTTTCTCAGAGGAACATGAGAACACTTTTGTACCTACACTGATTGCATCTGATCGCCCTGAAAACCAGCAGATGCCTGATGTTTCATACTTGTCTGCAGTAGTTTTCAGAAGCTCACTCCTTGTTTCGGTATGTGGAAATCCAAGTGGGATTTGTTTATTACTGTAAGCAAAGGCCCTGTTTGGATACGCTTATCTGAGAATCGATTTTAATTTGATCAAGATTTTCTGATAAGTCGCGATCTGAAGAATCTGCGATCTGAATAATCTGAATAATCCTGATGGGGCTTGCGTGCAGGATTTTGGATTCTCGTGCTGATTTTTCCCACCGCGGCGGTTGAAAGAATCGAAAAATAATCAAAGCGTTTGGGTGGGATTCTCGCTTAATTCTACCCAGAATCGGATTTTAAGCGTATCCAAACAGGGCCAAAGTTTGGTACTATAGCAGTATCGATGTATCACTCGGTCTGAAGCATTGGAGTTGAAATGTTGAATGGTGTATGACTGTGTAGAGCCTCTGCATTTTATCCTCAAATACAATAGACACTTCTGCTAAATTTACATCAAAGTATTGTGTAAAGCCTTTTGTAAAGTGTGTGGTTAGCAAAATCTCATTGTCTCACTGACATATGGGTTCAAAGGCCCCATTGTCGTACAGCGGGTGGTATTTTTTCTGAATCATAAACTTTGGGGTAGCAGTAGCATACATCTAAGGCCCCGTTTGGCACAGCTCCACCACCGGCTCCTGGAGCTGTTTGGAGCTGTTTTGTGCCAAACAGGGTACAACAAAATAACTCCACCCAAAGAGTCCCTTAAAACCTGCTGAGACAAAAGTAGTTCCTTGGGTGGAGCCGAAAAAAGTAGCTTCACCCAGCTCCACTTGTGAAGTAAAAAAAAACAGCTCCACTTATGAAGTGGAGCCGTGCCAAACGGGGCCTAAGAAGGCCATACTGTTAAGAGCAGAACCTTCTGTCTCACATCTGGAAGATAAACACTATGTCAACATAGTTGAACTTATCATCATTGCCCAAGAGTCAATACCATGTAGCTGACCATACTAAACATTACAATTTCAATCGAGCGCATGCAACGTTTGTACATTTCCCATTTTGTGTAACATTTCACTCAGGAGTCAGGTCCCTTGTTTAAATTAAAAGCTTGAACAGATGAAACGTCAGCAAAATTTCTGATACTATGCCAACTCGCAGGAAAACAGGAAAAAACACTGGAATGCTCGGATTCACTTGCTTCCGTTAACTGGGAGATAAACGCCCTCTGCTGCCAACCAAATGTTCTCAGCTCGCTTCTCTTGAACACCACAGACCTGCATGAAAAGTGCTTTTAACTCAGAAAACAAAGAACTTCAAACTAATTCAAACATTAAGCGTCAGAATTAGGACCCAGAGAATTTTATTTTTGCATATGGCAGCAAGGACGGCCCTGCACAATATGCAATTTTTTTCCTTCATTTCAATGACGTATAATAGATAAGGTAGCAAATAGATGGGTGTTATAAAATTAATTTACATTGCATTAACTGAAAGCTCATACCTATCAAAGCAAAATGTCATATTGGCGGCTGAACTTAACGTAAACCAGTTACTACACACACCCAATAACGTTTTGAAACATAATACTTGTATAATGATCTAGGATTAGCTAATATCTATAATGACCAGGAAAGAAACCCAGTTTCAAATCTCACCTCTTGCTGCCCACCGCCAAGCCTGTTGTACTTCTTGTTGTGGCTGTGCAGATAGCCTCCAGTATCAACGTGTCGGAGTCTTACTTTTTGATCCCGTTTCCATACCTTACCACTTCCCTCAATTTCTAGCCTGCAGAATACCAAAAGCAAGCCACCAAGACAGATTAGAATTAAGCAACCAAATAGCATGCATCCATATTGTAAGTTGTTAGTAATCACACCTCCAATAATCACCAGTATCTGATTGTTCATCTGCACCAAAACAGCTAACCTGTAAAAGTTCACATCCAAGCTTCAGGGCACATAGCCGCATACTTAATTTGAGAAAATAATGCAAAAGAAACATAGAATAAGACACAATGTTTTCTTCCATGGCAAAGCATTCTCAACATAAGGTTCTCACAATTTTAGTAAAAATAACAAAGATGGCAATTTACTTCACTGTAAGAAAATTTGAGATATATTCAGAACATCCTTAATCATGAAATGATCATAGGTAGCGTGTAATGCAAGATGATCTGGTCCACTGGAAACCACGAGCTTTCACATTAGGAATGCTCAAGCTTCAGTACAACAGCAATTACATGGTATACAAGACAACTACAGAAAAATAGCCTAGTAGCAATTTTGGCTTGGTCAGTTGCAAGTGATTCTAGACATTGTTGGCCACCTGATTCAAGAACAGGAGCAAAAGCAGTTTCTTGTTTTGTGATAGGAGAGTTCATTATGAATGACATGCTGCATCATTTTTCACCTACCATGGATAGGACGAGATGAAGTAGACACAAGATGTTCCCTAGATAGTGCAAGACATGATGGCTACCGAGAAATCAAATAATGCACCGATATTCATTTGAAGAGAGCTAAACCAGTTAGAAGATCACTACAAACTTAATAAATCCTTCAAGTTAAATAAAGTTTGCAGGACCTATAAAATTTCAAAATTAACAGTTACTAAACATCACATGAGATAATTGTAGTGAACTAACCTCTAGGTTACCAGATAATGGTGAAGCGTGCAAGTGGCTATGTAACCATCTCCGTGTCCTCATGTGTTGCAACCTGATGATACTACCAGTTTCAATGGCATCACCTTGTTTAGCCGATGAATCTGGAGTAGGCCTCACAATCTGCAGAAGTACGAAGTAAGTCAAGCGTACATGTTGAACAGCATCAGAACTCCGCTCACTTCTTAGCAGAGTAGTGCACTACGTAAATGCCAATCATATTTATATCTAACTGTAACTGCCAATTCTTCAGATAAAAATATCATTAGTTTGGGCCTTTGAGGTTGAGAAAATAGAAACTAACAGTAGTGCAATGTTCGTTGCATCAGGTCACTCTTGTGATCCATTCATCTTCTTAAGGACGAATCACAAAAATAGCTACATAAGTATCCAACGAATCTAAGTGAGCAGTTTCCACAGTATGAACAATCGATGCCTAAATATTTGTATTTCCATTCTCGATTCAATTTTTCTGGCTTCTTTTACAATCACAAACATATTTGCACTCTGAATTCCGAACAATTTTGGCAGAACAGAACATTTGCATTCTGAAAAAAGAGCGGACGATTCAATCCAATCCAATCCTGGCTTGCGAAATCTAGAGGAAGATCAATTTGAGAACCCCAATCTGACATGGATTTGGAAGATCGCAGAAATTTAGGCACTAGGAGGGACCAGAACAGATTCACAGAATGAGACCATGAGAGCGAGAATGCGAGATGGGGACGCACCCAGTAGCTATTGGAATCGTCGACTTCGGGGAAGCCGGTGACGGACTGCTGGCCACTGCCGGAGCCGTATGGCACGTCGTGCGAGTGCAGCCGGTGCTTCGTCTTGTCGTGCATCAGCTTCACCGTGCTCCCGTACGTCACCTGCAACACCACACAGATCCAGATCAGACCCAACCCCTAATTAAAAGAGAAGCAATCTTTTCGCAGATCTTAAGGTCTGTGAAGCGGACCTCCAGCCCCTCTTCCGCCGCGGGGGTGGCGACGCCCTTGTCGACCCCGGAGCTGGCGCCGAGGAGGAGCGCGACGGCGAGCGCGATGATGGACGCGGCCATCGCGACGACGGCCGTGCGACGGGACCTCGGCGGCGGCCGCGGTGACGGCGAGGAAGAGGAAGAGGAGGCGGCGGTGGCTTGGCCTTTCCTCTTGGCGGCGGCGGCAGCGAATGCCGGCGGTGCCGTGGCCGCGGGCGGTGAGCGCAAGGCGCGGGTGGCGATTGGCGAAGATCCAGGCGTGTTCCAGTGCACTTGGGTGATCGGTTCGGCTGAAAAGCTCATGGCTGATGCTGAAAACACTGTAGCTAAAAAAGAACTGTAGTTGACAGAGGCTTATTTAGTATAATTAAATTTTAAAAATTTAAAAATAAAAAAATATGTTAGCCCATTACGTATAATACAAACAAATACGGGAAAAAAGAACCGGCAAAAAAGCTCAACAAAAAGTCAAAAATTCAGAAAAAGACAAAACTTATGAATAGTGACAAAAAAGTTGCAGTCAGCTTATGGAAGCCATGTTGATCGCTCAAGGCTTATGGAAGTCTATTAAACGGTGTGTTTTTAGGTGAAGTCTATTAATTAAATATAAGTATATATAATATTAATTTTAACTATATCAGATAAAATTATATATAAATATTTTTCTGATCAAAATCTCCCACGAATAATGAATTTAAGAGTTACTAGCAAAAACAACAGTAAAAAGAACATGCGGCCGTTGGGATTTGGCAAGCTGAGAGACTCAGGGGTGCGTTTAGTTGAGCTGTGACTTCTGAAAAAGCTGCTGTGAGCTGTGGGCTGTGAAAAAGTTGCTGTAGGTTGTGGGTTGTGGAAAAGCTGTAAGCTGTTTGGTTCAAACAAGTATAAACTTACCTCCTATCTCTATTTTCCTTGAAACAATCGTGAAACGACTCTCTATTTTCACCATTTCAAAAAGCAGAAAGCCAAAAGCAGGGTCCAAGATGCTTTCAAAACTGTACTACCCAAAAGTAGCTGCTTCTGAAAAAGCAACTTCTGATTTCCACCCCTTTGATTGGCTTTTAACTTTTTAGAAGCAAAAGCAGCTCCCAAAATCTCAACCGCACCCTCAGCTGCCGGTCGTCGCTTGCTTCCGTGGAGACGGGGAGGTGAGGCTTTGAGTCCGTGTCCTCGGGACCCATGCTACACGTGTATCGGGCGAATGCGAAGGCGGCACGTGTACCGGGGATGGCACAGCTTCTGATGAGGACATCCTTTCCATGCATACAACCATGCCGACTCCATATCAAACTGAAACTATGATACAAGGACCAATGACTAGAGCGCGAGCACGTCAGTTTAACCATCAGGTGAATGCGTTCCTAAGTTTGCATACAAATGTTTCAAAGAATGGAATACTACTTAATTCTTGTGATGATTTAATTGTCCTTAGGAACCATGGGGAAGAACCACATAAGCTCAAGTATAGAAGTGGAACGGTCAAGCGCAAACCAAGTCCTGTTCACGAGTTTGACTCGGATTCGGCCTTGTTGATGGTGCCTACTTCAAACGGCCGTAACTTTGATCCAGAAGGTTTCTCGGGCCCATGAGTACTTGTTGGAAAGCTCTTGAAGTCTACTTTCAGATGGATCCAGCCTCACCTCCAAATTCCATCCGAGTCGACCAGAAACTGCAAAATAATTCACGTCGCTTTTCCAGTCCGAGTCAAAGTGGGCCTTGGGCCTTGTAATTCGAGTCCTATTCGGCTTCCTTGTGTTTTGGCCGACCCTCCACCTTCCGTGACCCTTAAATAGGCAGCCGCACCCTCTTCTAGGGTTTGGGTTTTGTTTAGACTAAGTTAGCTTTTTGCTTTGCCTTGTACTCGCGCGTGTCGGCTAGACCGCCCAATACTTGTCTTGAATCCCACCGTTTCTGTTTTCGATTGAAACTTACATCGTTATTTGCAAATTGAGTTGCTGTTCATCTTGTTCTTACTTGTTCTTCGATTGCTTGCAGGAACAAGAACCCTCGTGGTTAGGTTGATCGTGCGCCGACAAGGTCACGAACAATCTCTGGAGTTGGTGTATCGATCGCTAAGGCGCAACGTCCTTGGATGGTTGTAGTCGGGTCGTCAACGTCATCTCCTTCCCCAATCGAATCTACCACTCTCATCGAAAGATCGGGACCCTAGACCTATCAGTATCGAGACCGTAGATCGCATGATGCGCGGCATGGATTCAACATGGTTAATTTTACACACTAATGGACCGGATCTTTTGGGCTTGAGGAATTGAAGTCTGGATTAGAGATCATACTGTCCTAGCCCGCCCAGACTCCGCCAAATCGCCAATGCAATCTAAATTGGGTTGGGTAGCGGGCCTAGCACTCGGCCAGCCCAAAATGTCTCTGGCCCGCCTAGCCAGTGTGGTCACCTATTTAGGCCGGGGCCTAAGCAGAGTCCGATTTGGGGGTAATCTGGCTTCTTAGTAGCCCAAATGAATATAATCAGGCCACGGTGCTCACCGCCCAGAGGATGAGGAAGGATCTAGTTTGCGCTTCTTTTATTGAACGCAAATTCTATCGTGCTATTATCGACGTGTTAGCCTTAATGCGTCTAGGCTCGCGTCCGTCCGATTTGATCGGTGCCGAGGGGGTTTATCTACCCCAATTCCATCTCGCCACTATTATCAGAAATGGCAAGCAGGACAGGACACCATCATCACCAGGCGCTACAACCTTGATCTTCCTCGGCTTCTTGCTTGCTCCGGCAGTAGTGTGGCTGGGAGATGCTTCTGCTCATAGGCCGAGAGCTGCACTCCAAACGTTGTTCTCCCTAAGGGTCCAGATTCCCTGACCACTGAGTGTCCCACTCTCGCCTTCATCGCGTTGCATGCCATACTTGGCCCGCCTGACTATACTCTCGCCTTCGCTGTGTTGCATGCCATGCTTGGCCCGCCCAGCACAGTCAGGATTGCCGACTTCTAGTACAATATCAGCTAACATGTTCGCATCAACCAAGCGGCTCCTATATGCAGGGCCGTCTCCAGAAATTTGGGGCCCCAGGGCGAATTGCAAAATGAGACCCTCAATTTTTAAAAATATTGGTCTAATATAACTAAGGCATACTATCGCATCTAAACTAATAAACTACCAGTTAAAATTATCCTACATCCACCCAACAATTACCTGCTCTACAGTCACGACCTTAACTACATCCACACCACAATATGCACCCAGAAATACACCATCCTAAAAACGTGCGCACCAGATTAACTCTCCTCCATTCTCTCTCCTTACTCAACCATATCCGACGGTCATCCTTCAATGGATCTGCAGTACCCCTCGCAAAATATCCGCCCGATCCGCTACTCCTCCGCCTCCGTCTCCCCCGCTCCTCCTCCTCCCCCGCTCAGCCGCCGCCTCCTCCTCCCCCCACCCTGCGCCGCCACCGCCTCCTCCTCCTCCCCACCCCACCCTGCGCCGCCGCCTCTTCCGCCCCCATGCGCCGGCACCTCCTCCTTCCTCCTCCTCTTCCCTCCCCACCGCCGCCTCCTTCTCCTTCCTCCCCACCCCGCGCGCCTCCTCCCCGCCCTCGCCATCCCCCATCTCACCGCCCGCCTCTCCCCGCGCCCCACTCCCGCCGCTCTCCGCTCCCCGTCCTCCACCGCGCCGCCACTCCCCATCTCCACCTCTCCCCGCGCCTCCACTCCTCCGCTCCCCGTCCTCCCCGCGCCGCCGCCTCTCGATATCTCCGGCCGCTTGGCGTCGTTCGGCGGCGGGACAGGTGGTTCCACCTCCGCCGCGACGACCGCCGCGCCGCCGCGCCGAGCGCTGAGGCGCGGTCCTGGAGCCGCTCGTGGTGGACATCCACTTGGCCCCGCCATGGCGGGGGGAACGGGAGGAGGTGGTGGAGAGGTGGACGGTGGCGTCGCGAACCATGGCCGGGCGCCGGCGGCGGCGGCGAGGTTGGCCTTGAACCGGCGTACAAGCGTGCATGACGCCGCTGAGGTCGATGTCGCCACGCCCGCCTCCCGCTGCATCGCGTCTTCCGCCTCCTCTGCGCCAACGGTCCAGATAACTACGAGATGGGCCACTGCGTCGGCTCCTTCGCTGCCTTTCTCTCGCGCCGAGGAGGCCGCCATGCGCTCCCACCGCTCCCCGCCGACGGCGTCGAGACCCAACCCGCCGCCTCATCATCTCCGTTCGCACCTCCCGGCCTCGCCGCCTTCAACCTCGAGATCTCTCCTCTCTTCCTCGATGTTAATCACCGACTATGTGGGCGATCCACCGCCGAGCCCATGCGCGCCTTTCCGCTTCACTCACGGAGCTACGGCCCGCTTTCCCACCGCCCTATGAGCAGCAGCGTCCACACACTGGCGCCGCCGCGCTCGCCACGCGCGCCGACGCAGCAAGCGAGATTTTCGCCACCGCCGCTGCTTTACGCGTCACCAACGCCGCCCCACCTTTCACGGTGGGTACCTTGATCGCGTCGAGGGGAGTCTCGCGCGGTGACCATACCTCGTGGGGAGAGAAGGAGCCCGTGCACCGCCATAACGTGCTAGGACCCCACTAGAGGATTCATTTTGCCACCGCCATCTCCGAGGAGAGTAGGAGACTCGAGGCAACAGCGCACAAGAGTCTCCATCGAGAGCAATGGTCGTTTGGGAGGATGGAAGGACTTTGGATGGTGGAACCCTATGCGAGCTCGTCACCAGGACCCAAGGTGATTCATGGCTTTGGCACTTGCTCAACTGATATTTACACCTCACATGCACTTAAGAATGAGGTACTATCTCAACTCCCAACCTCGTCGGGTGGGGTTGGTGTTCACACAGGCCGTCGGGAGGAAGGTCTGGCCTCGCCTCCGCTTGACCGGTAGGTGTTTGAGGAAATGCCCGTGAGGTCTGGTAACTCTTAGCGGTTTTGGGCGGTCTTTGTGTGGCTCTCCTGCACTATCAAGCATTGCCTTATAATCTTTTGCCTGTGTAGCAATAGGTAATGTGCCTATTGGTTTGATATTGGCTCGTAGCCTCATAGCCTACGTTTTTAACTGTTGATATACTAGCTAAAATGTCAGATCGAGCATCTCAGAGGAAGGTTGTGTTTTCGTTTCAAGGCCTTAACAATTAACACCCCTTTGATCCAATGATCAGGCTATCAGTTCGTTCAAAGTTAAATGAAGTGGTCATCTGCTGAGTGCGTTGGCAAGTTCAGTTCCTTTTTTCTCTCAGATAAAGCAATTGATTTAAGTGCAGTATTTTTTTTCTCAGGAATTGTTCCATGTATGTCTTATTTCCTGCCGGTTATAATGTTGTCTTATTGGGTGCATGTCACAACTTTGAATTATGAAAATAAGAATGACTAAATTATTTATGTCGGAGCATGTAACTAAAATTGCTGCTGAGGGAGTGGCACCTGGTCGACTACATATAGCGAGGGCTTTGGTTGAAGCAGGTTATGTAGAGAATGTCAGGCAAGCATTTAACAAGTACCTTGGTGATGACGGCTCTGCATATGCCATGTAAGTGCTACAACTAATACTACATCCCAATGAGCATTTCATGCTGAAACAAATGTTTGGTGAATAATGGTGTGTGTGTTTTCTGCAGAGGAAGTGAGCCATTTGCTAAGATGTGGTGCAGTTGATTAGTCGTACTGGGGGGTGTATCTGCATTAGCTCACCCATGGGCATTGAAGAATCCAGATGCAATCATCAGGGCCGTGAAAGGTGCTGGTCTTAATGCTATGGAGGTCTACAGAAGTGATGGAAAAGTTGATGGTACGTCTCTTGTACTACATGCATAAATGACTTGAGGAGGTAAGACTGAAGCTTGTCTGTTATGTAGCAAAAAGATAACCTCAACTAAATGACCATGTCCAACAATGTTTTTTTTCTTGTCCAGAATGTGTTGTGTAACTCAATATTATGTTTTACTCTGTTCTTTTACAGTCCATCGAGCTAATATATATTTTTATTAGTTGATGATGTTGCTTAAAGTAGAGAAAGTATTGAATAGAGTAGTCATTGACATTTTAATAACGAATGCATATTTCGGATGGTAATTTAAGTTTACTGACTCTCAAATGGTACACATACAATTAGAGCATGTAGTCACGCTTTTTTTTTGGAATGAAAACAGTGAGGAAAGGATCCTATTGTATATGTATTAATATATATAGACAAAAAGTTACAAATTTTTACAACGAAAGATAAAAATCAAGCCAAGCTATCTAGCCAATACTAATGGAAGGAAAATTTTCTTCTTTGCCCTATGGATAACCATGGCAAATTCAAATTAAAGGCTCTCTTCCATCCAGTTGTCCAATGTAAGATCAATTCCTTGGAAAACTTTATTCTTTGTGGTAGTCCGACACTCCATGCAAGTAATCGCTTCTTGAATATCATCTGCCTATAAGCATATGAATGAAGCATATATTTCTTAATCCCCTGTCTATCTATGTTTTATTTTCCCACCCATATTCATTATGCTCCTTCAATGTTTTCAATTACTGACACATGGAATTATGTGACAAAAATATTTGGTTATACAATATATGAGACGTGAATCCTAATGAATCTGATTGTTCGTTTTATTTTTTACAAATTTTATCTTGTTTTGAGGTTCCCCTGCAGACTAAAGCTGTATGATATTATGTGCATCACTAATTTGGGGATTTGAGGAGAAAAATGCAAATAGATCTGTCTTTTTCATGGATTGTTCATGATGTTGGAGAAAATGAGGATCTTTCTTTCTTAATTAACAAGGTCAGTAACAAGATGGCTTAGCATTAACAAGATGGCTTAGCATTAACAAGGTCAGTAATCAGAAAATGAAACGATCCATGTATGCTTCCCAATTCCCTCCTCCTTTTTTTTTTGCTTACGGAGTATACATTTCTTCCGCAGTATGCCCTGCTTGCTTTGGTCAAGTTCTGGCGAGGAGCCCAAGAGGCAATGAGTTATGGCCGCCATGAAGTTCTTGCGCTCGGACGCCACTCCTACTGTGGCGCCAACCGATGCACGATTTACGCTCGACGGCACTTTGTCGGCCCCTTAGATTTGTGTATTAGAATCATATCACCAAATATTCAAATGATAACTCGCACCACACTTAATATATACAACGAAAGAGTTATAGTTGGATACTTAGATGTAATGGATTTTCCCTTAAGTATGAACCAACGGCTTAAAAGGATAATGCTAGATTTTGTATTATGTATGCATTTAGAATGGGATAATATAGATGTTGCTATCAGATTTTGTATTACGTATGCATATTTGATAGTATGCATCACTTTTATTTGGTTTAAACTGTGCCTTGTGTATCTAATCTTCTAATCTAAACTAATAAACCACCAGTTAAAATTATCCTACATCCACCCAACAATTACCTGCTCCACAGTTATGACCTTAACTACATCCACACCACAATATGCACCCAAAAATACACCATCCTAAAAACGTGCGCACCAGATTAACTCTCCTCCATTCTCTCTCCTTACTCAACCATATCCGACGGTCATCCTTCAATGGATCTGCAGTACCCCTCCCGCGTCCCGCTCTCCGCTCCGCCCTCGCTCCTCCTCCGCCTCCGTCTCCCCTCCTCGCTCCTCCCGCCGCCCCCTCTCCTCCTCCCCCCACCCCTCCGCTCTGCCGCCGCCTCCTCCTCCCCTCACCCTGCGCCGCCACCGCCTCCTCCTCCTCCCCACCCCACCCTCCGCTCCGTCGCTTCGTCTACGAGCTCCTCGCGGCGTGGCGGCGTGGCGCGGCGCGGACGCGCCAGACGCGGTAGCGTGCCGTAGGCGGCGCGACGAGACAGACTTCGGCGGACCCGCCTCACACGGTGCGGGCGCGCGACGCGCGATGACGCGGCGCGGCGCGGCCGGACGCGCGCCGCGGCGGCGCGCGCAGTTGCGGCGGGAGGACGCCGCACGCGACGGCGACGCGCGCGACGCGGCGGGGACTCGATCACGCACGGAGTGGCGAGGCCATCAAGGCCACAAGCACAAGCGACGTGAATCGGGAATAATATGATACGAGGAATGGATCCATGTTGGACCTTTCCGGTTGGTGCATAACATGAATTTGGCATAACTCAAATATAGTTATGCGAGCTAAATTGCAAAAACGTGGTTTGGAAATACTTTTAACTAAACTGAAATTCTCTTTGTATGCACTATGGCCGTTCAAAGATTAGGGTTCTGGTATCTCTTGATCGCATGAGATAATACTTTTAACTAAACTGAAATTCTCTTTTGTTACTGTATATATGTAGGCGTTGCCACTGCTTTTGCTGCTAGAGATGTCCTTGGTAAACTGTAATGTG
This sequence comes from Dendrocalamus sinicus, assembly GCA_036346575.1. Taxonomy (NCBI): domain Eukaryota; kingdom Viridiplantae; phylum Streptophyta; class Magnoliopsida; order Poales; family Poaceae; genus Dendrocalamus; species Dendrocalamus sinicus. The sequence continues at coordinate 12,596,795 of CM070664.1, forward strand.
GTTATGTTAATCATTTGGTTGTTTTCATGTGCATCCCTGAAATGCCGCCGTGGCGTTAGCACGACACTATACTAGTAATCATGTAAGATGTAACTTTAATATGTATTACTCCATACAAGATTTGAAAATATATCAAATATTAAGACCAAAAAAATATAGTACTGACCTCATGTTCTACTAAAAAGCATCATACGTCTTGTATTTCTTGAAATGAAATCTCCAATTATATCTTCATAATTAACCAGCCTCTACTCCAAAGTCAAACCACAGTATATACGTTAATTTCCTACGTGCGATTGTGCGCAAAACTACTTTCTAGCTAGTTACGTAGGAGGTCTCTGGGAAGTTCGCGCCAGACTTGCGCTCACTTGCGTCGCGCGTGTCCGGAAGGACGAGAACGCGCAATATCACATCCCAAAATTTGGCGAAAAATTTAAATTCAAATTAATTATTTTAAGGTAATTGGATTTTACTTGGCTTTTATTTGCCTTTCTGGATTTTTTTCTGATTTTAAAAACTATTTTTAGAGCTTAAAAAGTAATTCTATGAAAATTAAATATCAACAGTAGTTGGAAATAATTTTATTTAGTCGTCCGTTCGTGAATTTTTCCATATTTTTCGAGGCCTAAATAATTTTCTAGCCTTTTACAAATTAGAAATCAAATTCTGAAAAATAAAAACCTCCCTTTCCTCCGGCGACGCTGGGCGGCCGGAGCGCCAGCGCGTCGCTCGGCCAATCGGCGTTCCCTCTCTCTCTCTCGCCAGCGGGCGGGCCGTCGGCGACCCCGCCTTCCTCTCTTCGCGCGAGCGCGTGGGCGGCTCGGATGAGCCGAGTCCTCCATGCGGACCATTCCCCTCCTCTCTCCTCGCTGACCCGGGCGGGCGTCACTTGGGCGCGCGCCTCCGCTCTCGCGCCACCCAGAAACCTTCCCCAGCTCTCCGGTAGCAGCACGCCAAGCGCCACCGCCAGCCGCGCCGCCGTGTCCCGGCCACCGGCCCGCCTTCGGATCCGTCTTCCGGAATCGCCTTCCTTCTCTTTTTCCCTCTTTCCTTTCTCTCGCCGGCCATTTGGGGAAACCCCAGCCCGCCGCGCCGAATCCCCAAATCCCGCGCCTCCCCTTCCTTCCGCGCCTCCTCCTTCCTTTCCTCCCGCGCCCTTCCTTCTCCCGGCGCGCCGCGAGCAATCCGCGCCCTCCCCTCGCCCTATAAATACCCTCGACCTTCGCCTCCTCGCGCGCATCCCAGCGCACTCCACCGCGGCTCCGAGCCCTCTGAGCCCGATCACCGTGCCATCGCTTGCTCCCTCGAGCTCCGCCCAACTCCGCGAGCTTTCCCGCCTCGGTCATCCCGGGCCTCGTCCGCCTCCCGAGCTTCCTCGCGCCGGACGGTCCTCCCGACCGCCCTCGGCTCCGTCACGTCCGCCGGGTGCGACGGAGCGGCGAACCTCTCCGCCACTCTCGTCGCGTGGCCGCCGCCTCAACCATCTTCCCGCGTATGAACCATCGATGCTAGCGGCACCACCGCTTGAAAATGGGAAACGCCGAACTTGTTAAGTGTATGTTCCACCCTAGTCAATTGGGGCCGCGCTTGTGTTTGTCCAAGCGAGCATTCGTCACCACATTAGCGCCGCAGGGACAGGTTGAAGAAACCCTAGCAGCACGCCATGATAATTTATCTCTTGTGGGTAAGTTGTACAACCTCTGCATGAATAGCGCGGTCAAGGGCGGACAGGAATGCATTCACATGAGCCGCAGGAGTCGATTTAAAATTTGGATCGGTTAATCTGTTAAAACGTGAGCTTCGCTTTGTATAAGCCTACGCATTTTCCCATACGTATTGGTTTGGGGCCCCACCAATTTGGGGGCCCTGTGCCGTCGCTCAGCTGGCACGCCCTCATCAACGGGCCTGCTCCTATGGCAATGTAAGCTGCAATTTATTCCATGTTTATGCTGTTTTGTGTACTCACCTGGGGGAAGAACCTCTCAAAGATTATCATGTAGTAGTAGGCCTCTTTTGTTGTCAGAGTCTTGTGCAGGTAGTAATTTTAAACCTTGTTCAAACTCAAAAATTGATGGTAGTTTTGAATTTATTGTAAATTTTGAATTTTTTTCACACAGAGAAATATAATGGTAAATTATAGAATTAGAGTGGTAATTTATTAAAAGTGCAAGCGGTAACTTACGATGTAGCTTATTGTAAAATTTGACCATTTTTACAAAAATAGGAAACGATTATAAATTTAGAAATTAGGGTGGTAATTTGTTAAAAGTGTTTATCCACAAATTTTCAATTCTGAAAAAATTTCAGCATAATTGTCTAATTTTGCAAGGCCCCTTTTGCAAAAACAGGGACCTGTCTAACAATTCTAGGGACCCTTTTGTAATTCCTAGAATTTGGAGAGCCTTTTTGCAAAATTTTCAGCACCAACCTTCTTCCTCTTTTTCTTTGGCCCATCTCGACCCATTCGACACATGGACCCCATCCCACCTGGCGGCAGCCCGAGCTACGTGCGGACCGGTGGCGCTTCATGCGGGAGCGGCATCAGCGGTGTGCGGTGGTGGGAATGGCGGTGTGCTGGCCAGTGGCACTTTGTGCGAGAGCGGCATCGGCGGCGTCGGCTTCCCCGGGCTAGCGGCGACGCTCGTGCGGGAGTGGCAACAGCCAGGAGCCGGTGGAGCGCATGTGGCGATGGCGAGAGCTCGCGAGCGGCGCGCGGCGCGCGCCGCGCCGGGCTCGTGCGGGCGGCGCGCGGCGAAGCATGTCTAGGCGCCGGGATCGATGGCGGGGTGCGCGGCCGTTCGGGGCTGGCCGGTGTGGCGGCACGCCACGAGGAGGCGAACGGCGATGCCTATGGAGCCGACGACGGCAATGTCGTATGTATAGGCGGCGTCGGCGTCTTCCTCACCCGTGGACCCAAGCGGCAGCAATCAAGCGGATTCGGGCTGGCCGCCGAGCTCGGATTCGATCGGGCGCAGTGGCTTCAAGTGACGGTCGGTAGGGGTGAAAACGGGTCGGGTTAATCCCGACCGATCCGGCACCGAATCCGATTGGTACCGAATCCGACTAGTACCGAATCCGGAGAAAAAATATGGGTTAGGATGTGGTAACAGCAATATCCGTCCGAATCCGAATATCCGTCCGAATCCGATACATCTTCAAGTTTGATTGCAGGTTAGTGCTACTATTTGACGTTTCATTTTCTTTTGCAATGGTAAAATAAAATCTTCCACATCGACTATTAAATAGTAACATCAAGTCGGTCGTCCTACTCCATTTATCGCATCGTATGCATTCCTTACAAACAAGTAGGTGCAAACGAAATGGGTTAATCCCGACCGATCCGACACCGAATCCGATTGGTACCGAATCCGGAGAAACAATATGGGTTAGGATATGGTAACAGCAATATCCGTCCGAATCCGACCCGTTTTCACCCCTAACGGTCGGCGGTGCCAGCGCGGGTGCAGGCGTGACCGGCGGTGTAGCACTAGCAATGGAGGCGGTCGTGGCGCGTATGGGTGGCGTGCGAGCGGCCGGCGGCTTTGGGCGTGCGGCCGTATGCAAACGACGCGGTCGCATTCGGGCGACGCGTACAACATGACGGCTGGCAGTCTGGCGTGGCGCTCACGCACGAAAGTCATACGGGGCCGGCGACGTGTTCGGCCGCGTGTGATTTTTTTTAATCTACAGTGCAATCAACATCTACTCTTTCATATAATCTGCCGATCGACATTGTGCCGACGACTTTGCTCGCGGTAGATTAGAGCAAATTTGTACCGTAGAAAATAATCAAGAAAGCAAAATCTGTGGAATTTAAAGCAATCTAGATATATGCAATTCAATTTATGAGTGCTTCGATGATTACTTTCGATCCACGAGCGATTCGTGCTGATAACGTGTTGAGGAACCATCGTTGGCGAGTCCAGCCCGATCGATTTCTCTCCTATGCAAAGAGACAGATCAATTACAGAGTAATGCAAATAGTAGATTGGAAACGCAGAGATAGAGGGAACTCTTGTTCTTTCTTTATTTCTTTATCTTTTACGTGTGTACAAAATAGCCAATGGGACTCCCTATATATAGCCTAGTGGTGAGCTGTGCATCATAGATCAAGGCTTCAAACCCAGACTTAGATTTCCCATGGGCCACAAAAACGGTGACTTGCTATATTTTTCTATAGACTGCCACCATCGAACAGGCCCTAATTCTACTGTGTCTCGAGGTCACATTGAGCTAAATTGGGTTGGACAATTAGGTACTGGTGATGTTAACAAGAATGTTGTGAAAAAGCACCATGTTGGAAGGTAGGCTTGGACGCTCAAATCGAACGGCAGCTCTGATAAGAAACTAGAAAAGTGGAGCATTGTATTTTGAAAAAAAAACCCAAAAGAAATGCATCTTGCTATGAGGGCATATTTATATTGGATTTTGCTAATGGCTCTTGATTACGGCTGATGAATAGTAGTGACTGATAGAAACGGCTGATAAATAGTAGTGATCGATAAATAGCAGTGTATTACGTAAGAAAGACTGTATTACGTAACGAAAGGAATTATAACATTCGAATCGTCATGTGACTTACGAAATTTTAATATAATAAAATATAAAGTATATTATATTATTTAAAAATAAAAAATAAGGACCGATAGAAATCACTTATAGAAATTAGACCTTTCTTATCTCTACTACTTAAAAATTGGAGTTGGTGGCAGTCCGTCCGTTCTCCCCAATCCCTCCTCACATACACTGCGTCTCCTCCCAGACGCTCTGTGCCGACGTGTGGGCCTCCTCCCCACCGATTCACTCCCACGTTCTCCGCCCGTTCTCCGCGCCGACACTCCACTCACTCGTATAGTTCCCAATCCATTCTCTCCCACGTTCTCCGCCCATTCTCCGCGTAGAGATCCGATTGGCGCCGCTGCTCCTCCATCCCGAACCGCGCTCCTCCCCACCGATTCCTCCGCACCCCTCGATTGCTCCGCCCCACGCTGCTGCCGCCTCCCGCTCCTCCGCTCCGCCGCCGCCTCCTCCGCTCCGCCCTCGCCTCCTCCTACCCACTCCGCGCTGCCGCCGCCTCCTCCGCTCCGCCCTCATCCGTCTTGTGCCATCCCTCCCCTCTAGCTTGATTCACGGCGCCAAGGCGGGTGGGAAGTACGAGATTGGGCGGGCGCTAGGGAGGGCCATTTCGCAAGGTGAGGTGGCGCAACACGCCGCATCGGCCGCGTCTTCGCCATCAAGATCTCGACCGCCAGCGCATCCCGCCATGAAGATCGACGAGCGGTATTTCTGCATCAAGCCGGTTGATTTCTTGGCTGCGGGCGTTGATAATTGGTTCCCAATCGCTCCCCATGACGCATCCCCTCTTCCCTCGCCTCCCACCCCGATTCGGCCCCAGGAGGTTGCTTCGCTTCGGTTTGGCATGCTGATTTGCTTGCTCCATAGAAGATGTACTGCAGCATAGTTGCCTGGTGTGGGAAGCTGAATGCAATTGCATGCGCATTTGAGACATGTGCATGAATTTTGAGGTCAGAATATCATCCATCCTTTGTCTGAAAATTACTTTGCCCCTGGCATGAAATTTTCATTTTGAAATGGAGTACTATTTTAGGTGCCAGAATTAGTTAGTTTTGTTAGCTATTTTGCTCCAGAGGGGATTCATGAGTTATTAAACTATTTTGCGTAATTGCTTATTTACATTTTTTGTTTATGGGATTTTCTTTGCTGCCAAATAATGTATATTTTCAGCTCTAATTTAAGTACACCATTTTGGATTCCTATACACATACTGAATCTAGAGAGACCAACAGAATGTTTTGCTTTCAATGGGAGAGCATGTAAACTTCTATTTATGTGTTAGCTTTTTACCACACAAAGATGTAAACTTTTGGATTCATGACTTGCTTTTGAATGATCACTCAAGCTATGATCTGGTTGATTTGTTTGTTAGATTTCTGACATGACCATGTTTAGAATTTAGTTGATTATTGTTGACCTCTTGTTTCAATGGATGGTCTGGTTGCTGGCAACAAGATGTTAACAGTGGGGGTTGAAGTGATGGAACATAGAAAAGTGTTGAGGTTAATCAGGGCAATAAAATTTTGAAAAGGATATTTGTTACAATGAAAATATTTGATGGTATTTAACATTACAAAATTTTCTTAACTTGGTAGTGGCATATTGCAACCGATCAAATGTTTGTAGTGGCATCTAGCAATGAGGTTTGTTTGCATTGGCATTTTACAACTAGCACTTCTTTGTAGTGGGATGTATCTTAGCTCTATTTACACCATTATAAGTTTTACATGATTCACAATGATTGAATTAGTTTATTATAAATGTTTAATTTCAATAATTTTTTGATAATGATATGTTGATACCTCTGCCAACCTCCGCTCTGCACGGTCTTGTCATTGGCCAAGATTCATGGTGTTTGGTTTGTCGTCAGCGCCTCACGTGCGAGGTGTTCGTTGTTTCGCCTACAAGATAGGGGTGGTGCTCATTGTTCGTTCTTGCGGAGGATCGAGCCTTGCATGTGCATGACCAGTTTAAAGTGCTAAGATTACTGCAAATTGAATCTCTATAGTTTAACCTTTTATGTTACTGGTGCCAAATTTGAGATGATGACTGCGTTTTTTTGTTGTCGGTTCCATGTCGAGCTATTGATGTTGAGAGGCATGCAAGGGATTAATTGGAGGCTGCCAAGAAGCTCCAGTCCTACTTCATCGACTGCGGTCGAGGACACGCAACCACGTAAGAAATGCTTGGAAGGTAAATTCAACAACTTAACTCGAAACCACCTTGTCCTTTTCTTTTTCTTGGAATGATATGTGAGTTTTGATGTCTTGTGGGCTATGGATGATTGTGTATTTGCGCATATTAAATGCGAGTTCTGAGTCTTTGCGAGCATTGCCGTATATTTACATTATTGTGGTCTACCTCTCCCTTGTTTATGGGATGCACATTCCTGGTTAGGAGCTAAGATGCAGAATGTTGATTATTGGTTTCTCAATGCACACGACGGTAATTATCTAGATCCCACCGTGAGTAATATATTTCTTACGTGCTTGTTTTTGTCCAAAGATCGGTGAACTTTCCTTTGGCTTGTTTGGCTTTGAGATTGCATATTTATCTTCAGGTGTCCAGCCAATTGGGTCTTGTGGACATTTTCTAATTATATCCTCTATTGCTTGATTGCTATGCTGTGTAAACAATTCTATGTTGGATATATTCGTGGAGGCCCTCCAAAGACCTGCAAACTTGTCCTAATATCTCAGGTTTTTCCTAAGATCAGTTGCTGATAAGAATAGCCACCAGCATTAGCTACCTTATTTTAAACATTATTTTTGTTAAAGTACAACTTTGCAAATAGAATCACATATCCTACAAAATAGTCAATACTATACAGGTGCTATCAAATTTACTTGTCCAATATATGCAGGATTGTGCGTAGTTCCTGATATGGTGGATTTTATTACAAGTTATTAGTTTTGTAAGAGATTCAAATTACATTTTTGAATTAATGCATTCTGCAGAGCTAGGTATACAAAAAAATCTATACCATAGTAGAATTGTGGAGACCAAGATTCTATCTAGTTTTCATTCTTTAGCCACGTAAATTTGCATGATGTTGAGAGAGATTTATGGCTGTATTCTACTTTGTTTTCATCGGCATGAGACAGCTCGTGCAGAATTTATGTTATTTTGCTTTTAAGACCAATTAGGTGCTTTGAGTCACTCCTCTAGATTTTTTTTCAGAACACTCATCTAGATGTTAAGAAAAAATAGATTTATAGTATCTTGATCAATCAAAACCTCTTGCTAAGGTCACAGGTCATGATTCATCTTTTGTTCATTAATCTTTGCAGGCACGAGGTACTTGAATTGATTTGTAAGCAAGCTATAAGTACTACTGGTAAACCACAATGTAGTCACAATTTTTGATATTTTTTCAATGATAAATTCCACTTTTTAATGCTTGTTGAGAGATTTTTGGTTGTAGCTTCACAAAGGGAAAAATATTTATACAATATGAAATGATAAAATATATCAGTTGTAGATTTTACAGGAGTGATGACATTTACATAATCCAGTATATTATTTTGTCATCTTATCTGCAGGCGCTTTTACATGTTCGTCCTTTTACGTTTCTGACTTCTCATGTTACATAAGATAAAATTGATGTTCAATGTTCAGTTTGAGATTATATTTGATAATATATATCACCTTTATTTGATATTCCGTTGTAACGCACATACACTTTACTAGATGATATTTATTTCTAAAAGCGAGGAGCCGAATCAAATACGAAGAGGCACGAGATCGCCTAGAAGAGAGAAACAAAAGCAGTCTAAAATGGGCCCAATCCAGGCATCCCTGGCACCGTCGTATGGCACAGGCCGACAGTCACAGCGCGGCCTGGCGTTCAGACGGACCGCCGTGGCATCCGGGCTGATCGTACGCGCGGCGGCCTGTTGGATAGGACGTCAGTTAGGCCGTCCGCGCAGCCGAGCTTCTCGTCCGCAAGAGATACTGGGCCACGCAGCCAGGCCGCGGGAAGGAAATCGGCACTCGGCCCGCGCGAGAGGCCGACGGGCGGTCGTACGTTGTGGGCGGCCTAAGGAAGTAAGGATCCACGGGCTGCTTACCTCTCGAGAGTCCACTTGACCCGAGTAAGCAATTGACTTACCTGGCTGGCCACCCCGCTAGCCTTCCCAAGGGTTCAAAACCAGGCTAGCCAGCCCAACTGGCTACTCGGATCTGTCCTACCCCGCCTGCCGCTTTCGTCCTCAAAATCCACGTGGAACCACCCAATCTCGGCCGGCCCTGCGTATCCGTGTATGGCACAGGCGAGCTGCGCCGTTCGTGCGGCCGCCGGTTCGGCCTGGATCGACGAGAGTAAAGACGCCAGATCCGCTCGGTTCGGCTGAAAAGCTATGTCTTATAGCTGAAAGTGTACTGTAACGGTTGAAATTTCACTGTAGCTGAAGATGACTTATTTGGTGTAATTAATTTTAAAAATAAAAAATATGCTAGCTTATCATAGACAACACAAACGAATATAGATAAAAGAACCGAAAAAAGCTAAAAAAACTAAAAATTCAGAAAAAGATGAAATTTATAAATAATAATAAATAAACTAAAAATTAAAAACTGAAACAGAAATAAATGGAACCTAGTACAGCAAGAAAAGGGCAAGGCGGTGCACGGATGCGACTTCGGAGGCCGCAGTGGGCGAGGCTCTGCGATACAGAAAGTACACGACGTGGCGAATATCGCTGTTTTCGCAGGGGCAACGCGACGAGACTAGAGAGATCGGACGCCGACCCCTCGTGTACCCGTGTACCCGTCCCAAGCAATTTGGGGCCACCCACCGTCGATCCCACGAGGGCACAGTAAGCGCCTCGACACTTGTCATCAGTGCAATGGTGAGCTTACTCCCTGCACGTACAATGATGTAGATGTGGTTATGGGTAATATACCATCATATCATATATCTAAAAATAACTTATATAATAGGTTATTTATATAATTACCTGTAATTTCTTTATACAATAAATAATTTATCTATATAGTTTTATATACAATATTATACTTAATAAAAAATTATCTATAATATCATCAGTTAAACAGTAACACTATCTTTCTTTTCTTCTTTTATCTCCTCTGTATTACACAAAATACTATATAGCATAGGGCTATAAACATGTAATATGTACCATGTGCAGTTGAGAGAAAAGTAAGCGGTCGCCGTCGCGCGCGTTGCCGGCCGCGACAAAGTTGCAAACGCGATCCTAATAATGCTAGGGTAGCTAGGGGGTTGGGGCGTTACTATGTGGTGTGCCACAAGGCGAGCGCGTACGTGTACACTCCTTGTGGTGACGTGGATAGCCATGCTAGCGATCGGAATGTCGTACATCCTAGCTGTTAAACATCAGTTTATTAAACTGCCCAATGTACAGTTATTGCAAAAGGAGCAGATGTCTTTCCATAAAGGCACCTTTTGCCACCCATTCATCATGTATATAAAGCAATGTACAAACCTTCAGAATAATGCTAATGAGAATCATCAGTTCCGTTGCAAACACTTGTCTCAAACTATTTAACATGTTATCAGCACGATTCTCTCCTCATCGAGCAACATAAACAGAGAAGAAGAATACAAGGTACGGCACAAAAGTTTGTATCTCTGTTGCCATCAGTAAACAACAATCGCGCTGGATTGCCTTCCACGCGAGGGCACTATCGTCGTCGGGCGCCGCGACGCGCGATCCGGCCGGCGCGACGGCGTTCTCGCTCGACGCAGCGATCCAGGCAGCGGAGCGCCGGGCGCGCGCGGCGTGGATGCGGCGGCCGCGCGACGACGCCGAGCGCGGCGCGCGCCCACGCGTGGTGCACGCAGCGCGCAACGCCGGCGGCGTGGCGCGGCCGGCCGGCGCTTCGGCAGCGACGGCTCCCACGCGGCGCGCGCCGTGGATGGCGATGTCCGAGACGGCGCGAGAGCGGCTCGACGCGGCCGGGTGCGCTGGCAGCGGCGCGCGCGGACGCACGGCCATGGCCGGCGAGCGAGCAGATGCAGTGCCTGGCGAGCGAGCAGACGGCGCGCAGCGCGAGGCCGCGGCCGCGCTCAGCATGCGGCCGTGGCGACGCGCGCGCAGCCCGACGAGGCGGCCGACCCAGGCGCGCGCCGAGGCGGCGTAAAAGACGGCTCCCGAGGCACGCGGCGGCGGTGCTCAGCGGAGGAGACGGCGCCAGGGACCGGCGCTCGGCGCCCGAGGCTCGACGGCCGACGGCGATGGCGTCTCCGATGGCGGCGCCAAGACCGCCAGAGTGGAGGCGGCCGCACTGAGATGCCGTGGTGGCGCGGCACAACCGGCCGCACGCAGCCCAGCGAGCGGCGGCGTGCGAGCCGGTGGTGCGACGCCGGCGGGGGAGGTGGCCGGGCGATGGAGGCGGCCGTCGGTGAAGATGGCCGGCGGCGGCTCCAAATGGGTGGTTAGGGTTTGGGCAAACCCTAAAATCCCCTCCCCCCCATATATATGTGGCTGAAAAAATGGGCTTTTAGCCCAATTGCCTCCACCTCCCCACATGGGCTACAAGACCAAATGGGCTTCAGCCCAAGTTTTCGAAAATTCTGCACTTTCCCCCTTGGAAATGCAGAATTGTTTTTAAAATAAATTCCTATTGTAAATATTTGCAGTATAGTCCTCGTGCTTATTTATAATTGTACCAGCCAATTTCTACTGTTATAAATTAGCATTTCAATCCCTAGAGGATCTGAAAATTATGTAATTGTTCAAATAAATGTGCATGCACATTTCTATAACTTTTACATATGTAGGATTATTTTATTGCAATTTTATTTACAATATGGAATGCGACCATATTTAAATTTGCTATCTTTCGCAAATTTAAAATTTAAAATTCCCATTTAGTGAGTACCATTATACTTAATAAATTGGAATTTTTGCAAAATATTATACCTACCATAAATACCATAAAATTACAATTTATGGCACTTTGCTACATTTATTTGTATGCTAAGCCATACAATAAATTGGTGTTCACCACCAATATTGTGTTTAACGGTATTATAAATATAACCTCATGTTATATTTAAATTGGGTATATATTCTTTTGGATCACAATACTCATATTGTTTTCCACATATTTTGCATTTTATTGCAACATTACCATACACATTAATTTACCTCATGTAAATTAATCATTTATGGTGTACTATTCATGTAGGTTTTACATGGTTACCAACGATTTTGAGCCTCTCGCTCTCGATGGTACCAATTACCCTACATGGGCTATGGACCTCAAAATCAACCTAACCACATGTGGGTTGCAAAGGGTAATATTTGATCCTCCAAATGATCAAATTCCGCCGGATATTGTGATATATTCCGTTTTAAGCATAATACGGAATCACATACATCCAGATTTAAAGGCGGAATATTTGTATGAGGAGAATCCACTCACTCTATGGTTAGCCCTCAAAAATAGATATGAACAGCAGAAAGTTGTTATATTACCTGAGTCTAATCATGAATGGGCACATCTTAGACTCCAAGATTTCAAATCTGTTGGAGAATTTAACCATGCCCTTCATACAATTTGCTCAAAATTGCGTTTTTGTGACAAGAAACCAACGGATGCGGACAAAATAGAGAAAACTCTCTCGACTATACTCCCATCTGACAGGGTCCTACAGCAGCAATTGCGTGCTGCAAATTACCAAACTTATTTTGATCTTATGCATATCATGCTTCAGGCAGAAAAGTATGCTGAACTTCTTTTAAAGAATAATCAGCAACGTCTCATTGGGGCTGCTCCACTTCCTGAAGTTCATGCTAATCAAAATAACAAAAAGTTCAGTGGTTCAAAATACCACTCAAAGAACTTTAAAGGTAACATCAAACGCAATATGAAGCACAAACCGAGTGGATTCAAGAAAGGTCAAGGCAATCTTGGTAAGAGAGTTGACAAAAATGAAATTTGTCACAAATGTGGTTGCTACAACCATCCTACCAAGAAATACCGCACCCCGAAGCATCTTGTGAACATCTACCTCTAGTCTTTGGCTCACGGTAAGAATGCTCAAGAGAAGAGATTTGAAGCACACTTCAATCTCACATCCAACAATGATGCAGCCGGATGTTCTCCAAAGTTCCTTCAAGAACTCAAAGACACATGTGCTTCTCCAAAGAAGGATGATCTCATGTGCACCGAGGACACACTTGAAGAATTTCATTCTCAAGACATGTTTGGAGATCTCAATTAGACTCCTAGTCCCATAGCTACTAAGTACTACATTGTTGTAATATAAATAATGTTGTCATCTTGTATGCTACAATCATATATCGAACATATTCGGTATTGCAAATAAAGTTTGTATGTATTCTATATATACTATAAGAATTTCATTAAATTCTTCTTTTGTGTATATAGATTTTTGGAGTCAATCCAATGGAGGAGGAATTATGCCTTGTGGATAGTGGCACTACAAACTCTATACTTAGGGGCACAAAATATTTCCTAACTCTTACTAGGAGGAAAGGAAATATTTTAACAATCGCTGGACGCGATGCAACGATAGTAGGCTCTGGTCGCGCCTCTATCACTCTCCCTATGGATACACAATTGGAAATTGAGGATGCACTCTTGTATCCCGATTCAACACGCACCCTACTTAGTTATAGAGATATCCGTCACAATGGTTTCCATGTTGAAACCCAAAATAACAACAAAGAGGAATATCTGCTCTTAACCAAACACAACGGATATGACAAATAAATACTACAAGAAAAAATTCCATCTTTAAACTCCGGATTGTACTATACATACATCAAACTCGTTCAACATATTGCGTACAAAGTAATTTTCCAAAACACAAACACATTCCAAATATGGCACGATCGCCTTGGCCATCCAGGCATTGGAATGATGAGGAAAATTATTAGCAATTCAATTGGTCATACATACCTCAAAATAAAAATTCCAGAATCCTCAGATTTTGTGTGCACTTCCTGTGCCACCGGAAAATTGATTTTAAGACCCTCTTATCTTAAAATCAGAGCTGAACCACTAAAATTCCTTGAACGCATTCAAGGAGATATATGTGGTCCTATACAACCATTGTGTGGACCGTTCAGATATTTCATGGTTCTTATTGACGCATCTACTAGATGCTCATATGTGTGTCTTTTATCCACACGAAACCATGCATTTGCTAAGTTAATTGGTTAAATTATCCAATTACGAGCACATTATCCTGAATATCGAATTCAATCAATTCGAATGGACAATGCTGCTGAATTTTCATCCCATGCCTTCAATGACGATTGTATGGCTCTTGGGATACAAGTTCAAAATTTTGTTCCATATGTCCATACACAAAATGGTTTAGCAGAATCTCTTATCAAGAGAATCAAGCTCATTGCAAGACCATTATTACAGAATTGCAACTTACCAACGTCATGTTGGGGTCATGCAGTTTTACACGCTGCTGACTTAATCTAATTGCGTCCAACTGCATATCATAGCGCTTCCCCGCTACAATTAGTACGTGGAAATCCACTAGATATTTCCCATCTGCGAAAGTTCGGTTGCGCTACATACGTACCGATCTCACCACCGCAGCGTACCTCAATGGGACCGCAAAGGAAACTTGGGATCTATGTTCGGTATAAATCTCCGTCAATCATAAAATACCTCGAGCCCCTAACAGGGGACCTGTTTACGGCCCAGTACGCTGATTGCATATTCAATGAGGAACATTTCCGGCATTACGGGAGACAACAAGTACCAAATCAATGCGTGAAATTAATTGGAATGTACAAGGCATTCTGCCTCGGACCACGTGCACGAGAGACGAACTTCAAGTTCGAAACTCATTCATTTGCAAAACATTGCAAATAACTTTGCGAGATGCATTTACGATTATAAGGGTGTCACAAAATCCTATAATCCTGCGAAATGTGCCCGAAAGAGTGGAGGTACCGCAAATACCACTCAACTCCCAGCTCAAAATAAGAGGGGAGAAGTGCGGTACAAATGGCGGATCTGATTCTAACAAGCGACAAAGGAAACAAAAGAATGTAAATGCAGATCAACCTCAAGTTGATAGACACCAAAGGATCCTTAACCCCGGATCAACGATGCACTCAATTATCGATCACGGGACATCGAATACCCGACTCAAATGTTTTGGGAAATAACATTGAGTCATCAGGGGTCCAAGAAATTTCCACTAACTATACTGATTCTGGAGAATCATACGATCGTAAGACTACAATTGTCGACATTTATTTCTCCACAACAATTGCAAACAACCTTCAAAATGATCCAGATCCCAAGACCATGGCAGAGTGCAAATAGCACTCGGACTGGACTCAATGAAAGGATGCAATTCAAGAGGAGTTAGCCTCGCTCAAGAAAAGAAATGTATTCACCAATGTGATACATACACCTCCCAAAGTATTCCCTATTGTTTTCAAATGGGTTTTCGTCCGCAAACGGAATGAAAACAATGAGGTGGTGAGATACAAAGCAAGCCTTGTAGCACAAGGGTTCACGCAGAGACCCGGCGTTGATTTCAATTAAACTTATTCTCCAGTAATGAGTGGAATAACATTCCGATACTTAATCTCATGGGCAGTACAAAACCATCTATCTTTTCAGTTGATGGATGTAGTGACCGTATATCTTTATGGGTCATTTGATTCGGACACATACATGAAAGTTCCCGATGGAATTTCAATTCCGAATCCAAACGCAAATCGCAATATGTATTGTGTAAAATTGAGTAAGTCTTTATATGGCTTGAAACAGTCGGGTAGAATTTGGTACAACCGACTAAGTGAGTTCCTAACCAAAAAGGGATACTCCAACAATGATGATTGCCCATGCGTGTTCGTTAAAAGATCCTCAACAGGATTTTGCATTATATCTGTGTATGTTGATGATCTTAATATCATTGGTAACACACAAGATATAGATGAAGCACGTAATCATCTTATGACGGAATTTGAAATGAAGGATTTGGGTAAACCAAATTTTGCTTAGGTATACAACTTGAGCACCTTCATACATGCATCATAGTGCATCAATCAGCCTATGTCCAAAAAATATTGGAGAAATTCAATATGGACAAAGTATATCCATCGAAAACCCCCATGGTTGTTCGATCTCTCGACAGGGACAAAGATCCATTTAGACCCCGAGATGATAATGAAGAGTTATTGGGACCCGAGGTTCCATATCTCAGTGCCATCGGAGCGCTTATGTACCTTGCAAACTGCACCCGGCCGGATATTGCATTTGCGGTAAATCTACTTGCTAGACATAGCGTTGCTCCAACCAAAAGACATTGGGTAGGAGTGAAGCATATCCTTAGATATCTTCAAGGCACTAAAGATCTCGTTCTATTCTTCCAGAAGAATAAAAATATGGATTTAATAGGATATACAGATGCTGGCTATCAGATCCCCATAATGCCAGATCTCAAACAGGCTTTGTATTTTTACATGGTGGAACAGCCACCTCTTGGAAGTCTTCGAAACAGACCCTAGTGGCTACATCCACTAATCATTCTGAAATAATTGCATTATATGAAGCATCACGTGAATGTGTATGGCTTCGCAGAATGATTAACCACATACAACAATCATGTGGTATAGATGATATTGCATCACCTACCATTATCTACGAAGATAATGCTGCTTGCGTTGTTCAAATGCAAACGGGTTACATAAAGAGCAATATCACAAAACATATTGCACCTAAATTATTTTACCCACATGAATTGCAAAAGAGTGGGGAAATAAATATTTTGCAAACTAAGTCTTGTGATAATCTCGCAGACTTATTCACCAAGTCATTACCAACCTCCACATTCCAAAAATGTGTTCATGGAATTGGTATGCGAAGACTACGTGATTTGCATATGTCAGGGGGAGAAATCTCCTAAAGACTTAACCCGTTCAATTACAGATATTGTACTCTTTTTTCCTTTATGAGTTTTCCCTCTAAAGGTTTCTCATCAAGGTTTTTAATGAGGCAATATGACAACGTAATCATAAATATATCTCTCTTTTCCCCACAGGGGTTTTAAGAGATATAATCAAATATATGCCATATCATTTTCTCCTTGAATTTTTCCACTGGGTTTTATAGGAGTTTTTCATGGCATATCTACTATATCAGTTCTCCTCATATTTTTCCCTACAAGGTTTTGGAGGAGTTATTTCAAGATGATGAATCAAGGTGATCATGTGAAGATACATTGGTCAAGGGGGAGTGTTAAACACCAGGTTATTAAACTGCCCAATGTACAGTTATTGCAAAAGGAGTAGATGTCTTTCCATAAAGGCACCTTTTGCCACCCATTCATCATGTATATAAAGCAATATACAAACCTTCAGAATAATGCTAATGAGAATCATCAGTTCCGTTGCAAACACTTGTCTCAAACTATTTAACACTAGCTTGCTGAATGCTTAGCTATAGCTACTCGCCTACTCCGGCGTGTCGAGTATCGACCATTCCTCGTCGTTTCACCTTCGCAGTTCTATTATTGATCAGTGAAAGACTAATGGAGTAAATAGTAACTTGCAGGTGACAGGCAGCGATTTTTTGTTGCATTTCCCATATGACGAAAGCATGGAACGCGCGTAAAATAAGGTTCACAGGTTGACCAATTTTGAGGCAGCTTCCTCTTATTGAATCCAATCCAACCCAGACTGCTTCGAGACAGTATGACCATTGATGATAACAGAAGAGGTAAATGGTATCTTAAAATTTTTTCTTTAAATATTCACATATCATTTGTTTCGATAGCTTAAAAAAGCTATAAAGATTCAGATAGAAACCATACTCAAAATATGAAGAAACTCAGATCTAAACCACTGTGCAAAATTTATAGGTGTTGTACTACTGCAACCGGTCGGAAGATTGAGTGGTCTAAAAATGACTCATGTGGTCGATGATCAGAGAACGGTCGAAAACCAACGTGGTCGAGTTACGACTCGAGTGGTCAACAACCAGAGATTGGTCGAAACCAGTGTGGTCGATGACAAGCTGTGGTCGAAAAACCAATCGTGTAGTCAATGACCCGAGTAGTCATAATAGATCGGAATATGACCAGAGTGGTCTACAACCAATGAGTGATCAAAACCAAAGAGGTCGAAGTAAACCGAACATTGACCAGTAAGGTCGACGGCCAATAATGGTCGAAAACCAAAGTGGTCGGAGAACAAGAGTTGCGGTACTACCGTTTTTCCCATATGAATAGGGGTTTCAGCCCGACTGCAAAATCTCAATTCCACAAAACTTTCAGTCGACTGAACCATAAGGCATGAAAATTTGCACGCATATTTCTTAAGGTCTCAGAAAACTATTCCATTCCTAGATCGAAAAAATCAATGACAAATTTGAGACTTTTTTGCAATTTAAAGCAGCACACGCCAATTGAAAACTAAGGGCCTGTTCTTTTTGGCTGAGGTTTATGGCTTTTGGCTGCAGCTTGTGACTTTTGCCGATATAAATAAAGTCGGTATAGTATGTACTACAATTAATTATTAGACCCCATCTTAAAAAGACACTTTGTTTAAAACCTAGTTACTGTAGAAAAGTCTAAAGCAGAAGCCAAAAGCTGAAAAAGAACAGGGCCTAAAAACCCAATCAATAATCAGATCTTACTCATGGGTAGAAGATAGCCAAGATAGCTTTGAGCACGTTCCCACATGTCACAGCAAACAAGATCACCGAAAGAATCAACCCAAAAAACTCTTAGATCAAGAAATCACCCGATTAGGCTAAGAACGAGCAAAAATAGGGTTTCTTGAAAATCCTACTATTGAAGTGCCTAGATGATTGGAGGTCTATCTCAAGAGATTATCTCCATCTCGTTCATGTCCTTGGCACAGCAAGATCAAGGTAAGGGCAGAAAAGAGATCAAACCAACTAAAACAAGAGCAACTCACTCAACCAGATGAATTCAAGAAGAGGTTGAGAGAGCAAAATCAGTAAGACAAGAAGATACACAAAAAGATAGATCAAAGATTAATGTATTGCTCATTTGAGATGATTGGTTTAACAGCCACTCTACTCAGGAGGACAGAGCTCTAAAGCTATAGTGCGCACACACTCACTCTCTCTAACCTATCTCCCATGAGAGGGAGGAGAAGCTAGCCACTAAAAGGCTTAGCCAACCTTTTCAAACTCTAGCTCTTGTCTCTTCTCCCCTTATATAGGCCCACAACCTGAACTAAAACCTAATGGATCTACTCATTAGGCCAAACAAGGGATAATCCATTAACTCCACCTAACACTATGTTTGACCCATGCAAGCTTCTCCGGTATTGAGCAATTTTACCAAAATGTCCCTCTACCGTTTTCGACAAAACTTCCCGCTTTCTTTTCCACAAAGCATTGCCCATGCTTTGCCATCTTCCACGTGGCTCCAATGACTTGCCACCAAGCCTCTTATGTGTCTAGATCCCAACGAACCATCCTCGCTTACAAACAACCTAAGTCACTTGGCTCACCACATGTTTCTTCTCGCACATGATAGCACCCAGCTTCCTTGATTGTCTTAACCACAACTCCTCCCTAAGCCTAGTCCCGGTCCACCTTGCTGTTGCCCGTCATATCCACCATCGGTAGCTCTCGCTCCGGTTCCTCGTCGTCCCGGCTTGCAACCACCACGCAAGTCTCAGTCATCTTCAGTATCTTCCTGACCGTTCTGGACCTCAGCACCAATCTGTGCCTAGTCCTGGTCCTGCTATGCCTCACCATGACCTATCTCCGAAATCTTACAACGAACACAAACAAGAAAACTGTAACGTAGTACCGAACGATACACAAAGACACCAATTTGCGGAATTCATTCATACAATGCACAATGCAAAATGTATGCACCCAAATTATTGATCTAAACCTAGGACTAAACAATAAACCCACATGCACACTAGCAACAACACCCAGGTCAAACCACGACCAAAACCCCAAGAATTCCAGAAAACAGCTTCAGGCCACCGAGAGAAGCTAGTCTGACCGTCAAGCATAGGCCTTTCTGACCGCTGACTGGTCTGACACGAGCGCTCGGGTTCTCAAAACATGAGGCACTCGAAACCAACAAGTACCTATCATGAAGCCTATGACTATCACAACAGATCGCTACGATCACCAATCATAAAGGCTTACGACTACCGGTCGTAAAGGCTTACGAATAACGATCGCAAAGGCTTACGATTACCGAACACCGACCAAACAGTAAGCTATGGCCATCGAGTACCGAGACCTCTCGACTACTGAGTACTGAGTCCTCTCGACTACAGAGTATATTTGAACTAACTCTTTGGACTACTCAGCAAAAGGCCGTTCAGACCGCCTGTCTACGAAGTCGTAAACTTCAAATGCTCCAGTACTCGCAGTCTAGACGAACACGTAAGCTATGAAGTTGTCAGACAAAATGTGATATTTTGCAAAATCCTCAAAAACCAAACTCAAACTGCATAAAAACTCTAATCCAAAAGTCAATTAATCATTACAACCATGGGGTGACCTCCACATGGTCTCACAGAGAATACCTAGGGAGCGAGCTCGTTCTGTGTGTAGCCATACTAGTTAGATTGGTACGGCCATTATTTCTCTGCGTAGGTGGACTACCGTTTTCTAGAAGCATAAGGCTTTGTTTTTTTGTGGATTTTGGCTTTGACTTCTTAAGAAGTTGAAACAAACGGCATAGCTTTTCAAATGGTTTTTCGAGTCCAAAATAGTATGCATTGTATGCGTCAGCATCTCTGCCATCTCGAAGGTCCAAACAAAAGTCATCAGTCGCAGCAAAACAAAGGGACCTTTGATGTGTCATATTATTTTAGAACCCTAACAAATTACTTACGAGAAAAGAATCAAATCACAATACGTACATCTTATTACTCCCTCCATTCTCTTTTACTTGACGTTCTAAAATCTGTGCCATTAAAATTTCTCAAGTTTGATCGTCCATAGGTTTAAAATTATGTAAATTTGCTAAACGAAAATTATATTATTAGATTTATCATTAAAAATATTTTTACGATATTATAATTTTATATACATCTTAATATAAAGCTATAAAAAAGATCAATGTTGCATCTTGAAAATGTTAAAAAGACAAGTGAAAAAGAACTAAGGGAGTATCAGATAGAGGCATTACTGTTGGCCCGTAGCTTGCAAGCTGAAACTTGGTGGTTAAATTACTATCGAAATTGCGTGAGATCTCCGGCGATCGATTCTGGGCAACAAGAAAGCTGCTTAGCTAGTCCGGCACTACTGTGCAGACCTGCAGTATGTCTTGGTAGATTAGAATATGTCTTGGTAGATTAGAACTGTAAACTTCAAAGTTGACCGAACTAAGGGTGTCTCGCCCTGTATATGTTTATAGAAAAAATTCCTATACGTCGTTGACTCTTCGCTTAATCTCAGCCTGTCATTGAATAATTTTCTCTGTAGATGCCATTGACTTACAAAATCTTAACTCTTTATGCCATTGCCGTCAATGTCTTTACCATTAACTAAAAAAACATATTAGTTATTTTGTAATGCCCATCAGCCCTCGTTTTCTTCCTCCTCTACCCTCGTTGTCGGTGGGTTCTTTTGACCTGTGATTTTAGGTAATGATTTTTGAATTCTAACTATTCGTGAGAGGCAGTACGCAGATAGAAACAGTCGTATGCGATTTTGGCCGGTATAGCTAAACTCGGTACAGTCTCTATTACAACTACCTATAGACTCCGCCTCAAAAGGACACATCATTTAAAAGCTAGTTATTGTAACAGAAAGTGGTGAGACAAAACCAAAACCAAAAAGAACTTAACCCTCCTCACTTCTCTCTTCTCTCGTGTCGTCAACATTCCTAGCCGGTGTTGCATCTGTTGGACTCCTAAGGGCAATTGGGTAATTTCCCAGTTTGAATAGAAAATAAAAAGAAGAAAAGAGAGAGATGGTCCCACCTGTCGGTGGAACAACGTGCGGCCGATGGACTCGGCCGTGCGGCTCCATTGCGGAGCGGAGGCTTGAGGCGGTGACGGAGCTAGAGGTGCCAATGGCCTTGGTGCTTCAGCACCTAAAGCGCCGGCCGTTGGCAGTAGCCATGTCAGCTCCATCACCTTCCCCTCCTATTTAAGGCGGCCTCCCCTCTCCTCCTTTGGAACCGAACGCAATGAATCTTCTTCCCCTTGATCTCCTACTCCTCTCAGCTGGGTCTCAATTTGGGCTTTGGGGTAGTTGATCCGTCGTGCTCTTCTCCGGTGCCAGTGGTTGTGCAGTCTAAATCACCTCCTCTGGAATTTTCCATGTGGTTTCTAGGGGTGGGCAAAATACCGCTACCCGCACCGTGCACCAATTACCGGACCAACCCGAAATACCCAACCCGAGGTACCCATCCCAAATTCGGATAGCGATTGACACCGAAATTAGTTTGGGTAGTTCGGGTAATATCCCCTGCATCGAACTACCCGATTACCCGAACTACCCCAAATACACTTGAACTTATCACTTTATTACCTGCATCCAATTACGAACCCGAACCCCGAAATTGCTGCTGAAATTCTATGCGCTTGCTAATTTTTGTGAATTCGGTATATCGTATATCTGAACCCAACCCGACTATAATTGCGGTAGTGTTTTTTGAGCTAATATCGGTAACGCTTTCATTACCCGAATTTTGAATTACCCGAACTACCCGACCCGAAAAAATCGGGTAACCCGAATGCCCAGGCCTAGTGGTTTCCTTGTGGCATCTCTTTTGGGATCTGGCAGGGAGGAACTTTGGGGATTTTCCTAGTGTGGGTTGCATTCAGTTTGTATCGAGTTGAGGAGAAATTGAGTTGTGTTCTTGAGTGCTCTTGGCCGAAGCGCTTGTCAGTCTTGTGCAACATCTTCCCCAACCCTCGACTTCAACCTTTGGTGATCCGAAGTTTGGAGATCGGCATTGTATCTCTGTCTATCTCGTCTCCTTGCGCGGCATAGTGAGGCGTTTGGTTTTCTGGGATAGCACTACGTGTGTGCCTTGCCTTGTCCGATTTCTTCTCAGTGACTTTGAATGTCAATAGTGTTATGAGTATTTCGGCTGCGTACTCTTTGCACTTTGCTTCAGATATCAATTCTATGAGTGATTGCTTTCTGTCTCTATTTGGAATTTGCAAATAGATTATGTGGGTTCAGTTTGATAGCTCAATGATGAAAATGGTCATATACTAAAATTGAATTGTCCAAACTTGAGCTCTAAAGTATTGCTTTTGCTGTCATTTGTTCTGAGTTTAGCAATTAGTTACTTTCAAAGTGATTACATATATTACTTTGTGATCTTTGGATTTCATATTATATGCACCTCTGTTAGCCAATCCGGCTTGTTGCTGAACTTGTTAAAACTGTGATTCTATACTCTAAAAGTTTATCAAGTTGTTTGTCTAATCGAAGTGCTGTCTTGTGATCACCTTACTTTGCCTTTCTATTGGCCAAAAGTATAAACTATTGTTAGTTTGATATCAAGTTTGACAGATTAGTAAATTGTTATTTAGAGCTCAAAGTTTGATCACTTTTATCATATTCAATTAGTGAAGAGCATAGACCATAGTAGCGGGGAGGCCAAGATTAAATCTTGAGTAACCCTACATCTGAGAGCAATAATCTAAACACAAATTTGAGCTTCATGCTAATTTTAATAGCCCACATGCTCTTCGTTTTAAGCATATTAAACTGTTTAAATGGCTTGATGAATTTACATATTCATATGTTGATTTTGTCATTTAAATAGTGATGGAATTATGCTTTAGATCATTTATGTTTTGCTAGAATTAAATCTGAATTCATGCTAAAACCGCATTATTTACAATAGCATCTAGGGGCAGATCCACATTTACCAATGGGGCGCACAGGCCCCCAGGCCGATTTTAATTTTTATTGCTTAAGTCCAAATTTACACAGTGTGTGCCCCATATTCCAAAAACTAGTGTAACCACATGTAAGGACTACATCTATTTAAAAGAAAGAAGACTTAAACACGTTGACAAAACAAGACACTCCTGAAAAATACATGTAAGTTGAAGTTGGCACGACATAGCATATTAGTCAACCATAAAAAAGGAACAAAATAACATGGGCTACTTGAACCGATCGAGTGTGGGCTACCAGCCGGTCCAGCCCTAAGCCAACGCCAGCCCAAGGCCCAAGTTAGCACCAACCCCAAACCAACCAAGTAGCCAACACCAAGTCTAGACAACGTTTTACCCACCTTCCCCAATTCCTCATGCGGCATGCCACTTATGCAACCTTTCGTTTGCAGCGGCGATGGACACGTGCATCAGATGGTGTAACATCCCAAAAATTTAAAATTTGA
Source organism: Dendrocalamus sinicus (assembly GCA_036346575.1). NCBI lineage: Eukaryota > Viridiplantae > Streptophyta > Magnoliopsida > Poales > Poaceae > Dendrocalamus > Dendrocalamus sinicus. Next base: position 12,620,682 of record CM070664.1, read on the forward strand.
AAATATGAATTTTTTTATTACTTTTGCAATATATTCTATTTGAATTTGGATTTTATGGTATTTTCCTGAATATGGTTGAGATTCCAAAAAGTTGAATAAATTCATAAAAGACAAAAACAAGCATTAGTGATGCCAAAAAGGAAATGTTCAAATAATAGAGAATTAAAATTTAAAATACGAATCTGAAAAGATGATCCATAAAAGATAAGGAAGGAATTGGGTTTAAATATAAAATCTCATTTCTGAAAAAAAAATATATAGTTTAAATAGCACAAAAACAAGCAAGTTAAAAATGCCAACATTCATGGATATATATATATAGCTACATTTAATAAGAAATTGGCACATATGAAATTAATGTTAAGAAAATAATAAATACAGAAATCTAGGGGGAACAAGAAAAAGAGCAAATAAAACTTGAATTATATATATATATATATACATATATGTATATATGTGTACAAATGCTTAAAAAGGAAAAAAATAGGAGGGAGCCAGCCAACCAAGTCACCGGCCCCACTCCATCTGCACCTCTTCCCTCCTCCGCGCGGGACCGCTTCCCTCCTCTCTTTCTTCCTTTCTTCCCAGGCGCTCGCGCCTCCTCTGCGTGCTCGCCTTCCTCCTCCACGCGGCATCCATGCACCGCCGTTGCCCACGGTTTCCCCGCCATCGCCCCGCCCTCCACACGCTGCTCCGTCCCTCCATCGCGTCGCGCGCGTCATGCCCCCGCTCCGCACGTCGCGTCGTGCCGGCCATGCCGCTGCGCCCGGCCTCATTTTCCCGCGCGCGTGCTCGCATTTAAGAAGACCCGAGCTGTCTCCTCCCACAGCTCCCCGCGCCATTCCCCCTCCATTTCCTCAGTCCCTCCCCAAGCCGAGCGCCCCACGCCCGTGGGCCGCCGTGCCGCCTCCTCGCCATTCCGACCACTCGTCAGAGCTCCGGCCGAGATGACCGCGCCACGGCATGCGCCTGCTCCCCCTCTACCTCCCCTCAAGCTTAATTGGAGAACTTCGTGCAGAGCTCGCCGTATGGCCCTTTTCCCCGTCGCCGACCAAAACCGCCGCCCCGCCTCCGCGTTCGCCCACGCACCTCGGCTCGATTACCTTCGCCGGGAGCATCCCCAGGTCGCCGCCAAGCCTCCCCGAGCACCATCTAGCTCTCCCCCTCACCGTAGCGAGCCGGCCACGGTGACCTTCCCCGCACCGCTGCCGTGCACGTCGCCGGCCCGCCTCGGCTCCCCTCGGGCCACGCCCATCACCTAGGTGAGTTCCACCGCCCCTCTCCCGCTTACGCCGCCGCCAATCGCCGCCTCCTCCCCGCCGCGCGCCGCCGAGCGCACCTCGCCGCGGCGATCGCATCGCACCGTCGCCCGCTCACCTCGCCACCGCTCGCCGCGCCACCTCCCCACAAGCCTCCTCACTTCCTTGCGGTTCCACTTTGCCGGCTGCCTCAGCCTCCCGGCCGCCGCATGCCGCGGCCAGCCCGCACCGAGCACCGCCGCCTGCTCTGCTTCGAGCCATCCTCGCGCGCACTGTAAACAACCCTCACCCCTTCTATTTCGCATGAGGGCGTTGCCCGATTGGCTAGCCATCCGCTCGTTAGCCCACAGTGTCCCGGGTTCAAATCCGTAAACAAGACCCTTATTTCCACATTTTATTCTACTTTTTGCAGCTCATTTTAATTGATAAAAATCATGAAAAATTAGGGAATAATTTAGAGAAGCTAATAAAATTCAAGTAGAATGTAAATGAGATTATTTAAATATTTAAATTTGAATTAGCTCATATATGATTAAATTTATGGTTTGATTGATTATTTAAAAGATTTATTATTAATTAAAGATATTGATAAAGGCATTATGACTTTGATTAAATGTCCCAGATTTAATAAAGATTACCCTTGCATGAAAATTAGAATGTATGATTAATAATTGTCATAACCAGCCATTATAGATAAATAAATAAATAAATAAATAAAGCTAAGTTTGACAATAACTAAAGCATAGATAATAAGATAATGGTGCCCGTAAATAAACCCTACATGAGTTTAACAACTAATAACGTCAAGCATGGAATAACAAGCTAGGAGTTGTACCCCAAATGAATACTAATTCAAATTGAGCTATGCCATGTAATTAGGGTCACATAAAATGATACATATCAAGCCTTGCGCAAATTGCTAAGCTTAAACTAAAATTAGAAATAAAGTTAAGCGTAATAGTAGCTAAAGTATGAGCAAGCTAATAATAGTGCCATTAATTAAATCTTAACACTAGCTTTAGTAATAGTATTGAGCATAATTGCATATATAACAAGTTAGGACTCATGTGAGTGGATCCTAATTCAACCTAAATTTGGCCTAGCTATGAATGAAGATACATAAAATATGATAATGGGATTATTAGAGATTTAAATTTAATCAACTACCATATATGAATGAATATTGAGCCTTTGCTATTTATCTTAATCTAATTAGTAAGTAAAGGCCTATATCCGAGATTATTCTAAAACTTAATAAAGATGTCCAAGTGTTGTAATACCTTTGACTAAAAGATTTATAGAATAAGTACAGATCTCATCCATCAGTCCAGTTTGCCTTTATCATAACCTGAGTTGCAAGGAATACATACCCAGTCAGACTCCTACTTCGATACATAGGTCTAACCCGACTCATGGAACTTCCTTGATAAATACAAAAACAATAAAAGAGGTTAGTAATAAAAAGATCGAACATCGCCTTTCTCCAATCGGCTACGCTGGGCCACTTCTTTTCCAAAGTAAATAACTCATGTAGATACTTCCTCCCTTTTGATCTCTTATTATCCTAGAATTTTCCCTCACGGTAAAGCTATTCAGATAACTCGTCCTCTCACTCAAATCCAACTGCCGCTGTGTTTGCAAAACACTAAACCGAATCATCCTTCTATTCTGAAATCGTAATAAATGAATAAATTAAATTAAATCGGCAATTTGAATTAATCGGATTTATTTGGATCTTTTGAGTTATTTGCTTTTATCCGGTCGCTTGTTTGTCGCGTAGTTAGAAACTAGAGTCCCAAGAATGAATGGATCAGCGAGATCGAGATCAAGTTGAAGATAAAGACCGAAGCTCAAGACCATCAAATGATATAGCTTTGAGTGAGCTCAAGACCATGATAAACCGCGCTGCATTTGAGTCAATACTTTGATCATGTTGAACCTACATTTCGCAAATTACTTTGTTTTAAATTATCAAATTGCATCTTTGTTAGTTTATATGCAAATACATGTTTAATTTACGATTCTAGTTATATGTCCATTGTTTACCTTGAATAATATTACCCTCCTTTGGAATATTTGAATGTGTGAACCTTGTCACCCTAGCAAAATTATAATGGTAACTTTTGAAAATAAGTCCCTAAATATATGCCATGCTTAGTATTATTTAGATACTCATGGCGCGAGCGCCAAGCATCACTTTTAATCTCGAGAAAATTGGTTGGGCGATCATGGTGGGAATGAGTGGTATCCTTTGATATGGTTATTTTATGCTCTCAAAAATCCCAACTTGCTTAAATATCTGAGCGGATGGCTTGGGGTTTGGTATGTGGTGCGGTGGGAGCACAAATCATGGAGTGTGGTAGAACCGCTCGAGATAATACTAAGGACTGAATCTTGTGATGACCTCTGATGTAAAACAGTACAACCACAAGTCTATAATGGAGTACGACCTAGCTGAGTAACTTGCAAGGGTTTAGTTCAGATATCACCGAGGAAAGTGGGTGCCGGGTGTCTTGGTTTACTCACGGTGAGGCACGGGGTGTCTTGTACTCGCACAGCGCAAGAGGGGCTTCGATCGTGGTGGTGTAACCCTTCAGCGGTGAAACCTCAGCGTGGGTGGTGTCTAGCTAGATCGGAGTAAGGTAAAGGCTTTGTGATAAATTATCTGGGTCTCATACCTAAGGAAGCATGTTGGCAACAAAGATAATTCATCTCTTGTGGTGAAAGTGTACAAACTCTGCAGAGTTAAAACTATTCGAATAGCCGTGCCCACGGTCAAGGGCGGACATGGGAACTTTCTCGAGTTAGTTCTATTTAAAAATGTTTGGAAAATAGGAATGGAAAAGTGAAGGGCGAAGGATCGCCTGTTTGGAATTGTCCCGGCGTCGTCCCATGGTAAGTTAAGCGGCTATAACGTCAAGAAATTGCTATATGGTGCAGATGCCATGTAACGGTGGATGGAATCTGAATCGATATTAATAATGCATTTCCTTGTACATTATGATTTGTTCCAAAATTGCTAAGTCATAGGGCTTTTAATTAATTGTATTCAAAAGCACTCTCACGCAAAATAAAATAGCCCGAGCCTCTCCTTTGTTAAGCCATGCATACTATTTATTTGCATTCTATGTATTGGCTCGCGAGCACGGGTCGAGTGCTCATGCTCGCTTTGCGACAAAATTCAGAATCAGAAATCAAATCACCTCGCCTCGGCAACAAGATTGGACAAGCTGGCCGAGAAGATGAAGATGTCAAAGGCTAGGTCGCGAACCTCCGGTTGGTCGCTGTGGGCATGTCTGAAGGTCCCACCGTGTGCTTCGTTCTTCCGCTGCAAGTTAATGATTTCGCCTAATCGGCCCATGAGTAAGTTTATTATTATAATTACGCTTCCGCATGATATGAACTTTGATAATCAGAACTGTAATCTGTGTGCACTAACTACTGATCCAGGGATTAGTGCGGTGGAATCACAGAGGATTCCGGATGTTAATATCTGGGGTCTTACAGATGGTATGGTTAGATTTCTCACTGTGTTAGTCTCATTGTGCGCGTATGAAAATGGAGTAAATCTCTGTGTATATATGTTGCATGCAGTATAGCCGACGGTCACGACAATAGGTGAGATCATCCATCGTCGTCTCATCCGGGCTCCTTGCTTTCAAAGTCCAAATATTCAATGGTCTTCAAGTTAACGAAGTAACGATCAGCCGATTAAATTAGGTACTAACTTTTGTGATTTAGATTTTAGGATTTTAATTCTATGATCTTTAAAATATTTATGGGCCAAGACTTTAATATTAGAATGCCCTGTTTCGATTGTTGCAACAGTTGAATTCAAAATTTTTTCAATATGTTTCAATACCTAATTTAGTGTGTTCTAACTTTGAAAAATTGTCATCTCCTCATGGTAGATGTCCATAGTCATAGAGCGATTTCTAAAAAGAAAGGCATCAAGTTCAAGTGCAAATGCTACAAATACAGAAAGTCCAGAAATTAATTAGGAATAGAAGATTCAGTTTGATCTAGGGAAAAGGAAAAGAATAGATGACTATCTGCCCAATTATAAAGATGTGGTAGAAAAAGTACTTGGATAATGGGTCTTGCCAAACTCACACATATGATTTTCCATATACAATGTTTGAAAAGAAAAAGAGAAGATTTAACCATGCATGGTTTGATCAGTATGGTAGTTGGTTTGAGTATAGCTAATTCAAAGATATAAAATTTAGAACACATTACTCTCTATTACATTATTGATAGACACATTGATAACTACAAGTGTGGAGCATGAGCTCTTTGCGTCATTTTTATTCTAGATTCATCACTGATTGCATCCATTTATTCCTAGCCACAACATGTATCCTCCATTACACAACTATGGTCTATAGAGTTAAGAGATGGTCGTTTTGCCATGGTCTTGCTTGTCACCCTCGTTGCTGCCGCTATGGGCACTCGCCATAGCTCACTACGGAGGAGGAAGAAGAGAGAGGATAAATAAATAAATAAAGGTAAATAAATGTACGTTGCAATAAGCGCAAGGGGGTTAAAATTTGTCTATTTGGCCTACTCGGCCTGTGAATTTCACCAAGCTCGGAGAACACCAAACCATGGGCTGGACTGCTGGAGGATACATGGATGTCCCTGTGGTGATCTCAGCCAATTGTTGCGCCAGCTGGCCACAGTTTCCCATGTACCACATTCAGGTCCGCTCATTTCGGCTTGAGCTTCTGGCTTCTGTCTTAGTTTTCACTATTCCTAATTTTTGCCTTTTTCTTGCTTTTTAGTTTTTTTGAGCTTTTTTCCCGGTTCTTTTTTCGTATTCGTTTGCGTTGTTTATTATGGGCTTACCTGTTTTTTCTATTTTTAATTTACTTGTACCAAATAAGCCACCATCAAATACAGTATAATTTTAACTAGTTATAATATAATTTTAATTATAACCGGTACCACAACTGCCACCCGTTTCGCTCGCCACGAGCCAGTAAATCCTATCAGGCCGTCCTCTCGCGGCAGACGGTGCACCCCCCTTTCCCAATTTCAATTATAGAGCCTGCGACGTCTGACGCGGCGCGTCCCAGCAACAACAAACGAAGCTTGCCCCATACACCATCCGCATCTCCCTAGCATTACCGTCCGATCCGCATCGGCCAGCCCAGATCCCGCACGAAACCGTCATACGAGCGCCCCTAGGACTAGGGCCCTAGCTAGCCCCTCCGCTAGGCCGCCGAACCCGCACGCCTCTCCTCCCACCCAATAAAAGCCGCACGCCGCAGCGCTAAACTAATCAGAAACCACCGCAAAAACCACGCTTAGTTATCGCATCGATCTCAATCATCTATCGCCGGGAATGCAGAGCGATGAGGCGGAGACCAGGCACTGAAGTCGCCGGCCAGCGCAAGCTGCGCGGCGGCCGCACCTGCCACCGCAAGCACGTCGAGGACGGGTAGAGTAGACGGATCTCTGCCCCCCGTAGTCGTAGGATAGTAGATTAATTGCTAGGTAGGAAGGTTGTTGTTTCCATCGATCGGTTCAGAGAAGGAAGGAAGCGATCGAGCATGGCGGAGGCGGCGGAGGGGAAGAAGGGCGGGGTGCTGCAGGGGCGGTACGAGCTGGGGCGGGTGCTGGGGCACGGCAACTTCGGGCGGGTGCACGTCGCGCGGGACCTGAGGACCGGGCAAAGCGTGGCGGTGAAGGTTGTGGCTAAGGAGAAGGTGGTGCGCGCAGGGATGGTGGAGCAGATCAAGCGGGAGATCGCTGTCATGAAGCGGGTCCCCCACCCAAACATCGTCGAGCTCCACGAGGTGATGGCCACGCGCTCCAAGATCTACCTGGCCCTCGAGCTCGTCCGCGGCGGAGAGCTCTTCGCGCGGATCGTGCGCGCCGGGCGCGTCAGGGAGGACGTCGCGCGCCACTACTTCCGACAGCTCATTTCCGCCGTCGACTTCTGCCACGCCCGCGGCGTCTACCACCGCGACCTCAAGCCGGAGAACCTGCTCCTCGACGAGGCGGGGAACCTCAAGGTGGTCGACTTCGGCCTCAGCGCGCTCGCCGACCACGCCCGTGCCGACGGGCTCCTCCACACCCTCTGCGGCACGCCGGGCTACGCCGCGCCTGAGGTGCTCCGCGACAAGGGCTACGACGGCGCCAAGGCCGACCTCTGGTCCTGCGGCGTCATCCTCTACGTGCTCCTCGCCGGATCCCTCCCGTTTCCGGACGACAACATTGTCACCATGTACAGGAAGGTCCACCGCGGCGACTACCGGTGCCCGCCGTGGTTCTCCACGGAGGCACGCAGGCTCATCCCCAAGCTGCTCGACCCCAACCCGAGCACCCGCATCACCGTCGCGCAGCTCGTCGAGACGCCGTGGTTCAAGAAGACGTCCATTGCCAGGCCTGTAAGATCGGAGCCGCCAATCGATCCGGTGTGCACGAAGGAGACCGGGGCCGGCGAGAAGGACGAGCCGGAGACACTGAACGCGTTCCACCTGATATCCCTCTCCGAGGGGTTCGACCTGTCGCCGCTGTTCGAGGGCGACTCGGCGAGGGGGCGGCGGGAGGGCGGCATGCTGTTCGCGACTCGTGAGCCGGCGAGCGGCGTGATCTCCCGCCTAGAGGAGGTGGCGGCGCGCGGCGGCGGGCGGATGCAGGTGACCAAGAGCGGCGCCCGGGGCGTGCGCCTCGAGGGCGCAGAGCGCGGCGGGCCCAAGGGCCGGCTCGCCGTGGCCGCGGAAATCTTCAGCGTGGCGCCGTCGGTTCTCGTGGTCGACGTCAAGAAGGACGGCGGCGACACCCTCGAGTACCGCTCCTTCTGCAGCGAGGAACTCCGGCCGGCGCTCCAGGACATCGTCTGGGCCGCCGACCCCCCGGCCGCCACCGTCGTGTGACGCTGCCATCGCTGCTACAATTGCTAGCACCCCATTGTTTCTTTCGACGTGATGCATTGTTTAGAGTCCATTAGTGATAGTGCTGTGTCTTCGTAGCCGAAGCTGTTCTTCTTTATTCGATAATGACGTGAATAAAAGTAGCCTGCTGTTGGTGGGGGCAGTGGCAAGAAAAATCTGTATCTCTGCCTCAAAGCGGCCTTTTGCATAATTGAATTGTTTTTTGCTTACATGAATATTCCGTGTCTTCTCTTCTATGGGCCATATTGTTGAATATGGAGTTTACATTATCGTTGTATTTTATACGCCGGAGTGTTACTGTATGATTGAAGTTACTGTATGATTGAAATGGTTCAGTCCAGTTTTGAACTTACGATTGTTTACGAGCCCTACAAAAAAAAAACTTAGCGATTGTTTCACATGGAGATTTGTTTATGCATGAATTTGCTAGCAGTGTGTTAAAATTCTCTTAATTAGGTAGATTCCATAGACCAGCAGCACCAAACTGCCGCCAAATAAGAGTAGTTGCGGGATCAAATCTCTAGCCTAAATTTTTTGCAGTAATGAACATAATCGCGCAGGACCCGAACGCCATGATTCACTTGTCTTTTGTTAGCTACACTTTCATTAGATACAAACAATCTGATCAGTCCCCAAATCTCTCCTTTTTTCTGATAGGAACAAACATAGGAATTTGCTAGCGATGTGTGCGGCACGCAACTGAAATGTAGCTGATGACGGAATCTGATAGGGAAACCTCAGAGAAGCCTTTTTTTATCCTTCTGAACACTTGTGTGCTGCGCTCGAAGGGAGCTTAAGCTCGGATTTTTTTGTAAATAATCCAATTTTTAATCAAAATTATAGAAATATATCCGCGCAAAATTTTTTTTACAAAAATGACCTCCAGCCATCGAACCGTTGGGTGTCACCCAACGGCCACGCGACACGGAGGCTATCCGTGGGCCGTTGAGCAATATAATTGTAGTCGCCCAACAGTAAGGTGATTGGGACCTATCGCCCAACTGTCAGGGCAACTGCAGTTCCAGTCGTCCAACCGTTCGGCGACTGGATGCGCATATAAATTGGCCTACGGCCGAGCACCCGGCCATTTCCATCGCTAACGCCATGCCACGAAGAGAGAAAGGAGAAGGGAAAGAAAGAAGAGAAAATGAAGCAGAAGAAAAAGAGAGAAGAGGAGAGAAAAGGGAGAGAAAGGAGAGGTTTCACTACTTGTGCGAGGTAAAATTTTTGTATGTTCTAGTTAATATTTTTTGTATGAAATAAATAGTTTGTTTAGCATGTAATTAGGACCCATAGAAAATTATAGCTGTAGAAAAGAATAATACAACTTTCGTAAGAACTAAATAGTCATAGAAAATTTAGTCAATGTAGTTATAGAAATTTAGCATCCGTAAATATTTATAGTTGTGAAAATTTTAGTGAATATAGTTGTAGAAAATTAGTATCGGTAGAGAATTATAATTATAGAAAAATAGCATCCATGGCAAATTAGATTCAGTAGAAAATTCTAGTTGTAGAAAATTTAGTCAATATTATGTACAAAATAAGCATACATAGAAAATTATAGTTTTCAAATTTTAGTTAATACTTTTGTATGAAGTAAATATTTCACTTTGTGCAAAACATTATTACATAACATTTATGATTAATTATGAATGAATGTAATGTCGTTCATACATTGAAAATTCATGCGTACCATTAGAACTAGTATATTGGCATTTAAATCAGTATGTCATGTAAATTGTCGAAATCCATTAGGAATTATTTATAGTAGGAGAGCTCGAGCAGCGAGAGAAGAGCGAAGTTGGTGCGTGTGGGAGCCGATAGGGAGTTGATACTTATTGGGTCGGAGGAAAGGGAGCGGTGTCGGTGCAAACAAGGATGATTACGCTATGAGTATAGTGTAGTTAGTCGTGATAGGTGAATGGTCGAGGAATGTAAATTACAGTATAGCGGTACTTCTATAATCTACAATGCGAATTGACTAGTTGGAATATTAAAAATATTTACAGGCAGACATCAGTAATACCGATACCCACTACATTGGAAGTGTATTACGGTGTGGGCGTACACCTGAACAGCGAGAATGCTTGAATCGTAGATGTGATGCTTTGGTTCACCCGCAGCTTCTCCTTGGACCCTAAGGTGTGCAACGTCGTCATATAAGAGCTTTGGAGCCGGTCTCCCACAGACATTAGATGGAAGTTGAGAACATTGATGCACACTGTTGCGTGGAAGGGGTTTGTGCAAGACTGCCGACGTCGTGGATACGAGTGCGTGCTGCTTGTGCAACCATGCCCAATAGAAGTTGTACAAGGCCATACCGACAGCTATCATCCGGGTGGTGCGAGCAGCTCTACGCCCAGCATGTTGGTCAAGAGGAGGACCCAGAGGCCAGTGTCACAGTGGTTGCAGAGGAAGTTGCTCATGATCAGGCTGATGCAGTACAAGGATGAAAGGAAGAAGGATCATGGCATGGTGAGCCTACAGGACAGGCTGATGAAAGGGAGTATAGGGGTACATATTGTATAAAATGGAGAGTGATGAACGGATGACCTAGGCTGAAGAGGAAGCTGTACAGGAGGACAACGAAGATAGTTTCGATGAGGACGAAGCTCACATCCCATAGGAATGGAACTGATTTGATGCTGAAGGTGTTGCTGTGCGTAACAAGCATGGATCACCATAGGAGTATCATGGCACAGAGGTTCGGTTACATTCAATATTTGCGGACAATGTATTGTTGCAGGATTCCATCAAGCTGTGGATCTATTCATTTAGTGGACTTTTTGGTTTGTGAAATATTACCAGAAGTAGTACACCATGAAATATAAGTAGACCGGTTGTCTTAAAGGAGAAGACAAGCTCACTGTTCTAATCGTAGGTGTGATTCATGTTGCGCTCGCAAAAATAATAACCTTATCTCATAGGCTCACACATTGCAAATTAAACTTTGTTCCTCACTTTTCTGTCGATGTATCGTCTTATCAATTCCATTGATGAAATATTAGCATTCAATTATTGTCCTTGTGTCCATGGTGCTTTCACCAACCATGAGATGTGACATTTGACAGTCTGATGCGTGATGGTGACTAGAGTGCTGCAGCATGTAATGCTTAGTAGCTTGCATATAACGCAAAGCTTTCTTAACGCCTTTCGAGTGGTCCGGTCTGGATTTGTTGATATCGCCAAGCATCCCGGTTATAAAAGCTAAATCGAGCGTGTACATACTTGAGCATAAATAATGCTTCCGACAGCTGAAGCATAAGGAACCGACTTCATCTGATCAGTTTCATATTGGTTCCTTGGACATTGAAATGTCCCAAACTTATCGCCCTTAACGATAGGAGCAGGCGAGCCAGAGCACTTATGCATATTGTATCTCTTCAGTACTCTGTCAACGTATGCTTTTTGAGATAAACCTAATATTCCTTTGGACCTATCTCGGTAAATTTCAATGCCAAGAACATAAGAGGCATCACCGAGATCCTTCATATCAAAATTAGATGAAAGAAATTTCTTGGTCTCAAACAGCATATCCTTATCGCTGCTGGCCAATAAGATGTCATCCACATAAAGTACTAAGAAGGTGAATTTACTCCTTGAACAGGGTAGTATTATGAACCTGCTGGTTCTGTATGTGTATGTGGCACAAATTATTTTGGTTTAGGATATGGAACTTTGGAACGGAATCGCAGATGCGGAGGACGACGAGGGACCGGTCATGGTATCAGCTAAGATGCAGGCGCAATGTACATGGACGGATGGTGGCGTACCGTTGTTACCTGTAGGTTTTGGTCCCTGGCAGGTGTGTAGAACCCGGGTTACAGGACATGCAGATACCATACCTGCAGGGGCATTATCAATAATTGGAGAATTTTAGTGTTTGTTTTCGCCACAGTGAGTCAGGAATTTGTGTTTAGTTTACACATTCGTTAGCTCCTCCTCTCTTGTTTCAACACGAGTGTCAAAGCTTGACATGATGCAGGGACGGCACAGTTTTATGCAGGGTGTTCGCTGTGAGTGAGTTCAGATTGGGAGAATTTATTTGCCACTCTGGTTTTCAGAACTTGTATGTTTACCACCGCAAACGAGCTAATTGTTATGGTGTAATTGTAAAAGTGGGGAACAGGGTTTATTTGCCACACTGGCAAGGGTCAACAGGATTGATCATGCCAAATGACCATTCTACCCCTCTAAGAAATCTCCATGGATGGAGATGTTGCTGCCGCTGGCCAGAAGTAGACCGACGCAGTCATTGACCACCGCAGATCTATAGAAGAGGAATAAAAGAGAAAGGAGAGGGGAGGATTGGGAAGAAAGGTTTAAGGGCATTTTGGGTATTTGTTTGATAATTGGTTTTGGCAATCGTATGAAAATCCCTATGTTCCACCTTTGCAAAATGGCACCACGGTAATTAGCTTGTTTGCAATGACTAATCCTAAATCGCACACTTTTGTAAAGGCTAGTATAAGTTACAGGCTGGGCCAGAGGCCAAGTAGTCCAGCACTCTCCTTGGACCACCATTTCATGTCAAATTGAAGACTTGACATCCCTCCGCGGTGGCCCAGTGGGCCACAGTTTTGTCCTAAACTCATTCAGCCTGAGTGACCGAGTGCCCGCCTAGTGAGTAAAATGGACATAGAAATTTTCGTCTAAAAGAGGTTTGTTTTAAACGGTGATAACTTCTAAAAATTAAAAATTATTTAAAACACTTTAATTTTTTAATACGGTTTTTTCCTTTACATTATTCATTGAGATATAATGGTACTTTTAATTTTTTTTCTTTATTTTTTAATTAAATATCTCAGAAGATATTAATAATAATTACAGTATTATTTTAGCAAAAAAACTAAAAGCCATAATAAAAAAAAAACTACAACACTTTATAACAGGGCGAGAATCAAAGATCAATCACCAGTGCCGACATGATTGTACACCAGGACTGACCCGTCACTTCGTCTTGTGGCGTTTGGACCGAGTGCAAAAGAAGGAGGAGGCCCGCTAATGAGCGCCGAACAATCTGTTCATCTTTGCAGCCCAACCCAGCTGGCGAGAGTTCAGCTCCCATGCAGCACGTCCAGCCCCACGTACGCGCGCCGCGCCCGGCGGACGCAACCCACTACACTCGCCGGCCGGGCTTACTGCGCAACCGTTCGTCTCCCCGGCCACTGCTAGGGATAGCAATCGGGCATAACACGTATGGATAGTGTTCACTTATACTCATACCTACTGAAAAGCCCTAAAATTTCAAACGAAAAATTTCCTTAATTTTTACTGCATTTTTTAGTAAATTTTGAAAACTTTCCTTTTGGGAAAGTTTCCCCGCCGCTTTCCTTTTCGCCTGACGCCTCCTCTCTCGTTGGCGCCTTCTCCTTTCCGCCTCCTCTCTCCCGCGCCTCCGTTCTCCTCCCGCTTCTCTCGCCCGCGCGCCCGCTCCTCGCCTGCGCGCCCGCCCTCGCTGCGCAAGCGCGCTGCGGAGCCGCGCTGCGCTGCGCCCGCCTCGCACCGCCTCGCCACGGACAGCGCCGCCTCGATCTCTCTCGCGCCGCTGCCCCGACCGCCACGGCCCGATCCTGGCGCCTCGCGCCACGCGCCGCCGCGCGCCCGCCACGCCCTTTGCCGCCTCGCCTCTCCCTCTCTAGCGACGCTACTCGCCATGCCCGAAGCTCACCGCCCCTCTCCGCCTTCGCCGCCATTAACATCGCAGCGCGCCGGCCACGCCGTCGCGCGGAGACGCCCCAATCGCCTCGTCCTCCAGCTTGACTCGCGCCCGCCGTTGGCTTCTCTCCACGCCGCCCTCCGCTGGGTATAAAATCCTCCCGCCCTCGCTCCCCTTTGCTTCCCGAGCCGCCCACCACCTCCACTCGCCTCCCGGCCTCCATAGAGTCCCCCTGAGCCACCGATTGAAGCCCCGCCGCCCGGAGCTTCGCCATTGCCGCTTTGTGAGCCGCGGCACCCGTAGCCAATCTCCTCTCCTCTCCTCATCCTCGATTGCATTCGCCGAGAGTACCACCTCCTCACCACCCCTTTGGTGCTTGTCGTTGGGCAGTGTTTGCCCGAGGAGCGCCGCCGAAGGCCTCTCCGGCCGCCGCACCTCTCCCGTGGCCAGCCCGCCTCGAAGCTCCCAGCCACCGCCGCCGCCAATGTGAGCACTGACCTCAGAACGTAGCCGCGCCGTTTGAGCTAACTCGCCGCGGTGATCTCCCTCGCCTCCAAGCACCCGAACAACCCCCTTCTACCTCCCGTCCCCTCCGTTGATTCCCGCTCCTTCCAACCGCCCAAAACGGGTTCCTCGAAGCCGCACCGCCGTGCCCTCGGTGGTCGCCGACGAGCTTCCTAGCGCCTGCATCGCCGCCGCCACCGTGACTCGCCGCGAGGTTATCAGAGCACCGGAGGAGGAAGACGACTCTCCCGCGACGTGGCCTCCTCCGCCGACCGATCCCATCGCCACCTTCTAACGTCGACCGTCGGATCTTCCGAACCGTTTCGCCCGCCTTCCCTTCTTCATCGCCGTCCGATCCACCCCGCCGCCATCCCGCCCGTCCCGCTCCGCCCGCATCCTCGCCGCTCGCGCTGCCCACGCGGCGCCGCTATCCGACTCGCCGGCGCTGGCGGCTGCTGGCGCCTCCTCGCTGCCCGCCCTCGCTCATGCGCGTGCAATCGCCGCGCACGGCCTTCGGCCGCTGGCCGCTCTCCGGGCCAGGCCGCACTGTAGCTCGGGCCGGCCCTTTTACTGTTCACACCGATTTTCCCGAGTTTATCAATTTCTAAAATCCCAGAAAATCCAAATAAATCCTAGAAAATCACAGAAAATCCCAAAATTCCCAAATTTCACCACCTTGCTCCAAATAATATTCCAGACCCATTGGTGACCTCCATTTCCACAGATCCATCCCAAATAAATTCCTAAAATTCCTCATTTGGAGATTTATGCAATTTACTCCTTTTTAAATAGTTTATTTTCCCTCGCTTGATTAGTCTCAAGCTGGATTTAATTTGTTTTATATGTTTGCGCTAGTGTTGGAGTCTCCTGAAGTTCAGTTGCAGCCCAGAGCCGGAGGTTCTTCGCTCGAGCTAGCGAAATCATTCGATTGACTGCAAGTCCCAAATCCATTGATCATATTGCAACCCATGATGTTTATTTATGTTAATATGCTATTTGCATTATGTTAATTGTGAAATGTTAGTTTGAAATAAAATAAAATGTTTAGAATGACTTGTTATGTAGTTAATCCTACCACCACAAATGCCCTCGTTAAATTTATAGCCATGCCTTTGTAACCCTAGAAATAATTATCTCATTAATCTAGATAAATTGTAGGGTATTATTATCATGCAAAGTCTTACACTAATAAGGTTGTGGCTCATGCCAATAGAATTTGCAAACCCGACTCTAGGTAGGGTGGTATGGGACACCGTGCCCTAGAGCGGAGAGTGCTTATGCACAAGGTAGGGTAAGGGGATTGTGGTGCGCCGCGAGACGGTTCTCGCCATCTCTTACCCTAGGATTGGAGTAGGGTAAGGGTTGTGGTGCGCCGCAAGACGCGCGCCACCGCTACTCCTAGGTTGGGTCGCGGCCCGTGAGGTTGCGACCATGTGAAAATATAAGGATCAAACCCTTATGCCGAGCAAATGTCATAGAACCCGCTCAAACCACAGGAGTTGACTCGCCAACACCGGTCTAGTAGTCGCTCACTCGATTGAAACTCTACAGTGTGGCGGAGGAGGAGGTTTAGCAGTGAGGTTAGGCAGCCGTGTTGTGGGCGCCTAACAACGGTAGAGTTCACTCGGCGGCACCGCTTTCTCTGTGTGTGTGTGTGAGAGCCGGACCAAATGAATTCTACCGGTAGAGCCTATATAAAGAGTTGAGCAGTTGAAACGACTGGCTTTCTTAACTCTTTAGCGGAGTTAAGGATCGTATGGGTAAAGTCGAGCAAACTCTGCAGAGTCAAATAAATGGTATTCGAATACGCCGTGCTCCTGTTATTGAGCTGTGTCACTTGGGTGATTCCAAAGAAGAAAGCTTAAGTAGTTTTATACATGCTTTAACTTGTTTAGGTTGGTTAATTAACTCTTGTGGAAAAACCCCGAGATCTTGAGAAGTAGTTTTGGACCATCTTATCAAAATGATTGCAAATAAAATCGCATCCACTCAAAGATAATAAACCAAGTATACTCCCTTCCTTTGATGTTCCGCATGTAATAAGTTAGGGTCCTTTGGGACTTGCTGAGCCGTTGTTTGGCTCACGGCTTGCTTAATCTAATCTTTAGAGGATCAAGACGAAGGTGGAAGTCTCCCGCCGAGGACGCCCCCGAGGGCCTCTTCTTCGACGAGGATCCTTGGCTCTAGGTCTTGGCCGCGCTCAAGCGGATTCTCGAAGTCTTTTGTAATGTAATTATACTTTGGGCTTGCACGCCATTGTCAAAACCGGATGTTAATCTTATGTCAAATATATGCTGGATTTTTATCGTAAGCATGCAATGGTATACTCTTGCGCGACATTCCATAACTGTTCATGCGTGAATAGTTACGGGGTGCCGTGTCCGTACGCGCCCCTGGAAACGGGGGCGTTACACCTACGATCTTGATTTACGCCCACGGGTATATCCGCGAAGGATAACGGATGAAAAACATCGTCCATACCTGTCGCCCATGGTCATACCTGTTTATCCGCGAACTGAGAGTTCTCATCTGAGAGTTGAACTAATAACAGGTATATATACACAACAACTGTTGCTAAGAAATATAATAGCTATCAAAAAAGTTTATAACAATTAATAGCAATTAGAGATATGAAAAAGTTTATAACAATCAATAATAATAAGAGATATTGCTATGACTGCGTCATCTATCAATCTATATCGCGGGTAAACAGGCGGGATGGGTACGGGTGAAACTTACCCATACCCGTGTCCGTTTACCCAACGGATAGAGTGTTCCTCTATTTTTATACCCGTGAGTAAAGAAAATATCATATACCTAACTTCATTAAGGTATTTACTTATAGATATACGAGTAAATAGGCACAATTATCATCCCTAGCCACTGCCATGTGCCGGCCGGTTGGCTCGTCCCGATCGATCGCCAGTCGCCACGCCGTGATCAAACGCCCGCCCCGCGCGCGCGCCCAGCTCTACTGGCCGATACGTGCATCCGTCGTTAGGCGCTCCCGTTGATTGTGTTCATGTAAATATGTGATCTCGAGGTTGCTACTCTTTTTTTGGTCTTTTTTTTTTCTGAGTACTACGTACAAGCTTTTCCGGATGTTGGACTGCACCCTAGACCGTACCCAAAAAAAAAGTTCTAAAATGCCACCGAGATTAACCAACCATGGTTTCAGGTTCAGATATGGCCGGAACACATCTGAAGTAGGAACGAAGTAACGTACGTTTAACATGGAAATTGAGCTATGAAATCGACTAGTATCAGATATTTACTATAGATCGTGTACATGAACCCCCCTCCCCACCAAAAAAAATAGGCACCTTTTGGACCCTTGATCATGCTTGGAGATTTGTGCTCACCCTAGATTTAACCGGCCAGCGGCAGGCAGCAACGAGGGCGTCACTAGTACTGTGCCTCGTGGCTAGCGGCGGGTGGAGTCGGTGAGCGCCAGTCAAGATAGCGCAACGAACACGACGCCTCCAAATTTAGCGGTGGTGATAATCAGTTTATTTAAATTAAAAATCACTTGAAATATATCATGTTCTAAGTTTGGTTTGTTTTAGTTTTGTTTGGTTTTATCTTTTTTGTCTTATCTTTTTGTATTGTCCTTAATGATACAACAATTTTTCAAAATCTTTCTAATTTTTATTTTATTTTTTTCTCATTTCTCTCAGAAAAAACTAATAGCCACTATACAATTTCAAGTAAAACCAAAAACCATAACCAAAAGTTTAAGCCAAAAGCTAGTTAGAACACTATCTATGTGTAGGGGTGGGGGGAGGGGTGGGAAAGAGGAGTGGGAGGAAGTTAAGATTATGCACAAATATCAAATCAAGCGATCGGGTGGTTAAAAGTGTATCTTGATATAAAATTACTATGTAGCATAGACAAGCCAGTTTTTCCACAAAAAACAAGCTTTTATAGAACTTAAAACATGCAATACTATAAGTTAAAATTGAGGTTGAATTGTTGCCACAAATGTGCTAAGCAAATTTCACTTTTATTGCATATATGCTCCCACAATAATTGTACATAAGCTATTGCCTAATTCAATAGATAAATATTGCCAGAACTTTATCAACAACTCCGATAGATCTAGTAATAAAAGAAAACCATCAGTGTTGATCACTGATTGGACCGCGCTATAAAAAACAATATCTGGTCATCTCTCTTATAAATCTTCTAACCTATCCACATGATAGACCCACGGTCATCCACGCATTGTAAGGTGGACCTAGTGATATCAACCAATCTGCAGATAGGTGTCTTCAAGCAGATGAGTGTGATGAAAAAGCATCCGGAAATTTTTTTTTCTCTGGATGAACCCCATCCCCCAATCTCTGAATGTTGACAACATGATAACACGATATCTATCTCCAAGATACTGCAGCAGCCCAAACCCTAGCGCAGCCGCCGTATGTGGTATGATGGGAAAAGCAGGAAATGTTGGGCAAAGGCAGCAGGACCATCTCCTTCCCTCTATATAATGCGGTACGCACCCAGTCATAGCCGCACCACCACAAGCAGTTCTCCAGGACATATAGATCTGAGTCTCCCCTCCTCCAAGTCCGGCAGACCGGCCGGACTTAACCTACATCATCTTCCATTGCTTTCTCTCCCTCCCTCCCTCTCTCTAATAATGTTTGTTTGCACTTGGTTTTGCGATTGCGGTGGCATGGCTAGTTGACAGAAGAGAGTGAGCACACAGCGGCCAGACTGCATCACCCATTCGGAGTTCGGATATAGAGGCGGCGGGGGCGACGACATATGAATGATGCAGCTGCTGCTGCGTGCTCACTTATCTCTCTGTCAGCTTTCTCCCAGACTCTTCCTGCCACTCGCCATTATCTACTGCCTGTTGTGGTTTCAGCGACGAGATGCACCTCATGCGCGGTGGCAAGATAAGCCTGGGCGGGACATCGTCCTTGTCTTTTACTGGCCGGGGTGCCCTACGCGTGTCTGCCCTCGGCGCGTCGATCGAGAGGAGGCTTGGACCCTTATTTTGGAATAAGATACATGGCTACTGCACTCATGTCCGTCCGTCCTCTTGCTCTTTCCCTTTGCAGGTTTTGTCTCAGTTTTCCAAGGATTAGGGGCCGGGTGGGAACGGCCGGCCTTGGGGGAAGGAGACGCCGGCCCGCGTGGCGAATTGATTAATACGGCCCGTCGATCTCGCCGCGCGCCTTTCCATGCATGCTCGTAACTGAAATTTTGCACTGTTTGACTGCAACTATGGTAGATCGATCTGCTCAATACTCTCTCTCTCTCTCTCTCTCTCTCTCTCTCTCTCTCTCTCTCTCTCTCTCTCTCTCGCCAGCCTCTCCTTCCCTGAACTTTCCTTGAACTTTCGATCGATCTGTTAGTGCAAGAAAATCTCAACATCTGCAGTTTGTTCCTTCGTTTTCCCATCTGGGACGTTTTGTTGGTACTATCATCTGATGTACATCTTGGAGGTAGGTTGGGGGACGGCCATGGCGGTGTCGGTGCTTGGAGGTAGATCTGCCTACCCGGAGTGGAAAGGAGCATCAGTGCGATTGCCTTCCAGATCTGGAAACTGCTGTACGTATGCGTACTTGTAGATCTTATGTTGTTCTCTCTCGTTGATAGTTCTTATTTGCTTACTACGTACTACCTGTTCCATGGCATTATAATGGCTTTCAAAAAAAAAAACTACTTGTTCCATGGCTAACTATATATGGTTAATTTTTACAGAAGTGCTATACTAATTTTTAACAGTACTGCGGCGAAATTTTGAGCTTTAATTCTTGGTTGTGCACATATAAGTACTTCGCAAGTTAATATGAAGTAGATCCTCGTTTTCAAATAAGCTCTTCTTTTGTTTGTATGTTCTTTTCATTGTGTATAGATAAATGGCAATATTATGCACACAAATTCCTTTAGAAAAGACAATATATAATACATAAAAATCAAGTATTAATTATTCTTATTTTATGGGATCACAAGGTGACGTTTCCGTGTTGTTATTGAGCATGGATTTCTATTTCTTTGGAAATAACCGGATTGATGCTTTGAAGATAAAAGTATATATAGAAACCCCATTAGCTAGCTGGGATACAATATTAAAATTTAGAAGTCACGTGAGATTAAGTTTATTTTGTTCTTTCGTGTACACATATATATATAGATCGATCTACCTTCATGTGTGTGCTGCACAGAATCAACTTTTTGATGGTTTTCTGATTAAACAGCTTTGATGGCATGAAATCTTCCGTTAATTAGTTCCTTTTAAAAACATGCTTAATTTCATCATTTACGTGCCTCTTTATTTTCCATAAATATAGTATCTCGATTAATTTTATGCGGTCACATGAATCTGGATTTAGACCAATTTACAATTAATGTTCGGATGATGCTATATTTTTTTTCTTTTCAGTTCGCTATATATATGCAAATCCAAAGTACATGTTTGATTCAGTCTCTGATTTGTTAGAGTTGAACTAAATTGAACAAATCTTGAAACAATACGTTTATATCAGTGAAATAACATTTTTGCTTGTCATCATGGAGTATACCAGAGTGTTGGGCTCGGGCCTTTCCCATATTAATTTGCTGCTTAATTACACCAGATCTTGTCCCTGTTTGGATATGCTTAAAATCCGATTCTGGGTAGAATTAAGCGAGAATCCCACCCAAACGCTTTGATTATTTTTCGATTCTTTCAACCGCGGTGGGAAAAATCAGCATTTGCACCGAGAATCAAAATCTGTACCGCAAGCCCCATCGATTATTCAGATTATTCGCGGTACGCATTAAAAATCTTGATCAAATTAAAATCGATTCTCAGATATAAACTACACAGATCCCATTTTCTTCTGATTTATCTTTTTCTGTTTTTATAAATAATTCTCAATTCATCTTCCCAAATAATTAAGCTAAATCTCTACATGAATGTTTAGCTGTGGATTAAATTCTTAGTTGGCCTCGAACATGATTCTACATTGTTCCAGAGTCCTTGGACATCGTCTATACTGCTTACATGCTCTCAGTTTGATCTCCAAACGCTATTAAATGACTGCAAAGTATACAGTATACATGAGATATTAACATAGCTTTTCTTAATCATTTCTAGCTTGTATATGCTACAAGAACGTACTAACAATTTGTAGCAGTGGATCGCCATGTGGATGTCTCCCCTCATCTATCCATATGGCCCAAACTGAACAGACAAATTATTTCTTGATCATGTTTCTGGGCACGTGTTGCCAACGTATTGACACGTGGATATAGAACTCTGAATGCATGAACTCAACTCAGGTTTTACCTTTTGTTGGTCCCTAGATACGAAACGTTATGCATGCGTGCTATCCAGCATTTGTATGGCAACCTTTGCCCATTAGTTCTGTGCATCGTCTGGTGATACACCGCTAGCTAGACCAGTCAAGATCGATATTCAAAGGTTAATGAGATATTATATGCATGAGAGGAGATGCAAATATATAGTCAAGCATAGAAAATATACAATGACTAATTTGACTGGTAATTAAGTTATTTTTCTAGTTCAATGCGCGTAGATTCCTTTTTCTGTCAGATTACTCTTCACTCAAATTCAAGAATTAATTAATCGACAAGCTTTGTTCTTTTCATTTCATTAGCAGTATAAGTAAACTGATCAAACAATTGTTGGTCCTATTCTTTTGGGTTGTGGATGATGATCTTTGGCTGCGGTTGATAGTTTTTGTTTGCTCTTTTTAAGACGGCGGAGACACTGGCGTCGATATAACACATAATTTTAAACTCAGAAAGTCATTCAGAGAAGTGATTTTGAGAAACCGATTGGAGAATCTGGCCATTCGTTTTGGCTTTCGGAAGCCAAAAAGCACAAAAAAAAAGAGCAAAAGAATAGGGCCGTTTTCTTGTGTTATTGTTATACTATATACGGTATTTCATATCTCATCATTTTGCGAAGCTAAAAATTAAAAATGTTGAAGATTATGTTGACTGCTGAGTGCTGACAATATATTTAGGTTAATTGGAACAGAATTATTGCAGATGGCCAAAAAAATTCCTGGCTAATCGGATCTATTTGTTTGTAAAAGGTACAGGAGTGTTAATGCATTGCTGGACGTACTTAACTAATAAAACTATGTGGTTTATCTTCCCTGGAGGATCAGTGCCCGGTTAACCATAAAGCAGGCCGGCCGGTTCCCTTCAAAATGTTCTGCTTGTATTTATAAAATTTTAGGACCACAAAAGTATATTTAGCAGGAGCATTATAAGATATCATTTTACCATTAACTATAGGTATAGTTGTAGTTTTGAAAACATATAGCCAGCTAGCGCGCACGCTATCCTTTGACTGCCTCAAGTTTTTTTTTCGAGAACATTGACTGTCTCAGGTTTGATTTCCAAGCCTATATTGTACTCTTGATTAGTTAATATATTAATGGAACCTAACTTCTTGTTTTAATCAGGATAGCGGCAGTGTGCAGGTATGCATACACATATACATGAAATGACTGAACAATTAGGAAAAAAATGATCTCAATTTCCTTTTTGATATTCAAGAGTTGCTATTCCATTTTTTAAAAATCCCATTTGAGTATCATGCATGGTTACCGTCATGCTTGTTTTGTATGAATTCTATTTACAACGTTGACAGCCAATAGTGGATCTCGCGATCTCATGTTAGTACTGAGCTAGTGATCGCGATCAAAGCGAGGAAACATATGTACGTATGAATATTCCCTGTACACGAATATTTTTTTCGAGAATATGCACGAGGACTACATGTCTTTGCATTTAAAGGCAGAAATACATTACATCCTAGTTAAGATACACGAGAAACTAAAGATTTCAGATCTGTGCACGAATACTGATCGATCATAGGTTGCTGTTTGGTTTGATATTGGTTTAATTAACTACTCTCCTTTTATTTTGATTAGTGTTTGCACTTTGCAGTGCTATACACACAAACATTTATGTACTAATTGCATACTATGTTTAGTTGAAAGGTATAGACCAAGGTAGTTGGTATATATTTCATATGGAGGATTTGAGCATGGGAAGTTACCAAAGGCTGGATCATTTTGTAGTATGAAGTGAGTACAAAGCATTTTCCTAGTGTTTACTCTTTCATGTGAAGGCACCTGTACTCTTTATATAATCCTTCAGGCCAGCTGATTAAGAACTGATACTGGTTTACCTGCTTGTACACCTTGTAGAACAGTCATTGTACCCTACATGACAATGTGCGCTTCATGCATGCTGCATTGTGACTTGTGACCAATTATGAAGATATCTTAAACCTGAAGATCTGGTCAATTGACTCGTGGTTCTTGTCTTCATCGTGATGATTGTTCCCGCTGACTTCCTGTAATGTTTATGGAGTACATCGATATATCGTCCTGTACTATCGGCTGTATGAAAAAGGCCGCACTGTAAATCGTGTATCTTTTAAAACTTCTATCATTTTTTTCGGAGAGAACTTTTGTTCTAGGACTGTGCTCGTTCTTTTTTGTAAAGGAAAATGTTGTACGACAAATCAGTATAGAATTTTGCTGCTCTTTTTATGAAAGAAACATGGCGTACGATCATGTACTAGCTTGCCTGATGCGTCCAAGCTAGATGACTTCATGCTGATCAAGCAGGATTGCACGTTAACGACCAACCTTTTCGGAGGCGACTTCTCTGGGTATGACCCCATTTCCTCTCCGTGAGGACTGCTTCCGATCGAAGACACATGTGCACGCACCAATCTTCGCGCAAGGCTGCCTCCCTCTTCCTTCTCCCAGCCGAGCCCGAAGCTCCACGCCGCCGCCAAGCCTTGCCGGCCGCGCCTCGCGCCGCCGCTCGCATGCGCCGCCGACACTCGAGCTCCCAGCCACGCCGCCAGCAGCCGCGCTCGCCCGCCTCGACACCGCCCGCGGCCGCCTCCGCTTCGCGCCAGCTGCACTTGCGCCGCCGCACCGCTTGCCCGTGCCGCCCGAGCCGCCACCCTCCTTCCCCCCGCCGTCGCCTACCTCGAGCTCACCAATGCCGAAGCTCCTCTCGGTCGCGACCCTCCTCGCCCTGCGCCGAGCCCTCTCGCCGAGGTCGATGGTCGGTGGATGGAGCCGTCTCGACGGTGGCGGCGGAGGCCTACCTCGACGGCGACGGCGAGGCCGGACGGAAGCGCGGTCTCGATCTCGGCGGCGGCGCGATCGCGGCGGCGCGCGCGGCGCGCGGCGCGCGCACGGCGAGCGGGAAGCCGGGAGAAGGAAGAGGGAGGCAGCCTTGCGCGAAGATTGGTGCGTGCACACGTGTCTTCGATCGGAGGCAGTCCTCACGGAGAGGAAATGGGGTTGTACCCAGAGAAGTCACTTCCAACCTTTTCGGCTAAGATTTGACTGGGACCAAATGTGCGTGAAAAAGGTTGCTCGTCAACGAGAATGTGGGTAAAACCATTTGTTTCTGTTTTACACTGTTTTGCACTGTTTTAAGGTTCTTTCACGTGTTGATAGATTTTTTGATGTAATTACATTTAAAAATTTTAAAAATAAAAAATTAATCCATCACAAACAATACAAAGAAATAAAATAAAAAAGACAAAAATAGCCAAAAAATAACAACAAATAAAAAAGAGAGTGACTATTGACATGCGACTGTTTTTCCCTTTATCTTCAGTCGCTTTTTTATACTGCAACTTTAGGTTACTGAGAGTGCAACTTCAAAAGAGGAGGAATTAGAACACTGTAACTTTAGGTGACTGAGAATGTAACTTCAGATGATTAAAAGATAAAAAAATTAGTTAACTATACAATAGTAGAACCGAATAAAAACCAAAATTAAAAAATAGTGAACAAAAAACAAG
Source organism: Dendrocalamus sinicus (assembly GCA_036346575.1). Classification (NCBI taxonomy): domain Eukaryota; kingdom Viridiplantae; phylum Streptophyta; class Magnoliopsida; order Poales; family Poaceae; genus Dendrocalamus; species Dendrocalamus sinicus. Next base: position 12,645,822 of record CM070664.1, read on the forward strand.
AGCTAAAGTTTAAATAGGCGGAGCCTTTGTTTCAGTGGCCGAACGAAATTTGGGAGTAGCAGCAAAGATGCGCCTAGAAAAGATTTGGCTACGACATGACAAATCGCTGCGCGCCCACCGCCCAACCATCCGCCAACTTGGGCAGCCATGCCGTGCCGCTCACAAGTGGCTCTACCAGCCCAGCCCGCCGCGCCGGCAGCCACGCGCGCGCGTTCCTTCGCCCGGCGCCACGCATTAGGAATCTGACGGCCCGGCGTACGTTTTTCTCTGCGTCCGCACGGTCAATTCACCACAAAATTTCGTCCGCTTGGCGAACGGGGCCGCACGGCTCGGCAAACCCCCGCTCGCGAGTTGCAAAACCCAAGCTTCGATTCCGCGTACAGGCCGCGCCCCATCTCCCTACTTGGGCCTGCGTCGTGCCCGGCCCACGTCGCGTCGTCACGGTTAAACAGGCCTCGTCTTACCTCCTGTGTTGGGCCGCAGGGGAAACCCGCAAACAAAGCCCCACCGCGACCACGGCCGATGTCCACCACCCCACGCCGGACGACGGCTCCGACCACCCACCACTACAACGGCCGGAACCGTCATGGACTCATGGCCGACGTCCTCGCCAAGGGCCGCGAATCCTGCTACAAGGTAACCGACCCCGAACCCTACGCTCTCTCATCGCTGACGGAGCTGCTTCGATTCTCCCAGGCACGAGACGCCTTCTACGCGTGCGTGGAGAAGCACGCGGACAAGAAGCCCACCGAGATCGCCACCATGGGGCTCCTCTACCCCGCCGACTGCAAGAAGTCCCGCGCCAACTTCGTCAGCAGCTGCCGCCCCACCTGGGTATTCCTAATCCGCCTCCACCCCGCAGCTTGCCCCTGCCGATTTATCCCTCCATGATTCGCGTCTTTTTCTAGTTTCTTTTAACACTTGGTTTCGATTTCTGTGGCAGGTGAAGCACTTCGACCGGCAGTACTGCGCCAAGAAGCGGGTGCAGAGGCTGCTCGACGGCGACGAGGACCGCCGGGGCCCCATCTCGCTCCCCCAGCCCTACACGTTCAAGCAATAGGTAGCTCTGCTGCTGGTTCTGTTCTTGGTACCGAGCTTAATTATATCGTTTATTACTGGCTGCTGTGTAGTACATGGAATTGTGAATGGTTGAGAAGGAACTTGTGTGCGACTTTATCACAATCAAAACCCTTGTTGTAGTACTGCCGTTATCGTTAGTGGGGATCTTCGTTGCAATACTGTCCATAATCCTTATCGGACCTTCTGTTCTTTGATGCTTTGTTTCGATGGATCAAAGATGAGAGGTGAAATAATATTGTGGAAGGAACAGTTTCTTCAATCAGGTTGCAGGTGCCATTTAGAGAATAGTGAGAGAAACACGTAGTTTGCCAGACATAAATTTAATATGCTTTGTTTTTCTCTTTATCATCTTACCTGGAAAGTGGAAACTGTAGTTTCATTAGAATAATAGAGGGTGTGTTTGGTTCGTGGATGGAGGTTGTATCGTATATCCTGATTGAGTGGATGCAGGCTGAGTGGAATCGTATTTGAGAAAAGAAGATGTTTGGTGAGGTTGCATGAGCGGATGCAAAAACAGATGCTATTTGGTTGCTGTATGAGCGGATGCGATCTACCAAACCCGAGTGGGACCGCATAAGATACATCGCATCAACCCATCCAGATGGCGGTGAAGCTCATTTTGGCGTATCCACCCATCCAGATGATGGCGTATTTTGCATCCGCTTTGCAGGCTGCATCCACTCATACAGGCAACCAAACATGCTTTTTCTCAGATTATATGGATCCACCCAGCCAGGACGAAGGAGATTCAGGCAACCAAACACACCCAGAATGAACTTTGCTGGTTCATCATCCACAAAAATGATATTCTTAATTGGTATTTTTAGCTCTTCTCAAACATGAACCTGTCTATTGCGGGAGTTCCTAAGTGCGACCTCAAGACTCTGGTTTATTTTACTTCATTTTACGAAATAATGCAATTAGAAAACTTTTTCCTGGAACATGATAATCCATATGCTGAGTTTATCAATGACCTTCGATTATTAATATATTAAGTGCATTGGTGCTTCATCCCCTTGCTTAGCATTGTTGAATTGATACCTCATTAATTACTAATCCATATGTCTTACCTATAGTTAAAAGACATACTGTCTTGTTAAATGATCAGTTTTTGTTGTTGAATGACCATCTCAATACCATTCTTTTTTTTTTTGCATGTGTCAGAGTGAAATGCTAAAGTACTAAATGTGGATTTTACCTGTCTCTAACTAGCTATCCAATGCATCAATCGGGCTTTGGCCATTGTTGTAGTTTTCCTCAAGTTCTTTGAACAGATCTTGCAAAGTAGAAATGGACCACTTTATGGCCCATCAAAGTTCTATCTTAGCCTTCATTGAACCTTGTCAGGAGGTAATTTGAGCATGCCTTGACTGTTTGGATCTCCTTATGGCCTTCTGTTAATTGTTCCCTTGGGAGTCTCTACAAATCTTGTAGTCCATGTCCAACACCCCAGTTGGTCCTATACACATGAATTATGATCGTGACAATTGAAAGGAATAGCTGAGTTTTGTTTGGGCATTCATTGGAACTTGCTCTAGGTAGTTCTGCCTGCGGTTGACAAAACTAGATGATTGAATAACATTGTGTCCATTTGACATATTTACAGAGAACCACCTTTTTGATATTGGATAGGTAAAAATAAGAACTGGTGTTGATTTGCACAAGAGGATGAAAAGAGTTTTATGTTGGTACATGTTCATCCCTCCAAGTAGTTAGCGTAAGGACTAAAATATGGATATGCAGTAATTCTGAGCGCTACTCTGCTACATCAAAGCAGAATATGTAACAACTAAAAAGGAATGAATAAACCATTTAAAGTTTTGCTATAAGGAGAACCAGAAAAAACCCTGTATTCAAGCAGTTATATGCATGGCTTTCTGCATGGATGATGAACATGAAGTGCTTTATGCTTGATTTCGTTGATGATTTTCTTGTTTGTTTATCCATTATAGTGCCTTGGAAGTAAAGTTTCTGCCATTTACCATGTCATATTCACCTTGAAAACTGGGGATTGCAGGGGTGCTGGTAGATGCACTAACAAAAGGATTTTCAAATAGTTTGGTGAAGCAAAAAAATAATATGAGATGCAAATAAGGAGCTTTGACATAGAATTCTTTGTGATCCCTGTGAAAATGTAATCAAATTTCCTTTAGTAAATGATTAAACTTAAGTTTTGACCTGAGATAGTGTATGTACAGTTTGTTTCGAAGGAATTGAGCTTGAGTTTAGAACCTGCCATAAGTTTAACCTTAAGCTCTGCTTGTTGCAAGAAGATCAAGGCTCTGTTTTTAAATGAAGTCTGCCTTTCACAAGAAACTATTCCATTCCATTTGGTCTTTACTTGTTCATATCTAAGACCATAACTACCATGCATGGCTACAAGGGTGCGAGATCTTATATTCCTCTGTAAGAAGTTGGCATCTCTGATGAAGTAGGGACAATATCCATTACAATCGACTTGTAGATCTCACATTAAAAAGACACTCCGTTTGAAAGTTAATTACTATAGAAAGTTAAGCCATAAGCCCCAAAAAACACAGCCTATGTCTTCACTGGACCAGACTTGATGACAACGTGGGCCTATTCTTTACAGTCTTCTAAAAATAGCTTTTGGTTTTGCTATAGTATCTAATTTTCAAATGAAGTATTTTCTTAAGATAGGATCTACAAGTTAATTGTAGTATACGTTAAAATCGCAACATCTGTATCAACCAAAATTGCAATCAAGTATCTCTTTCTTTGTAATCTCTGTCGCAAACAGCCAAAATTCAAAAATTTTAACCAAAAGCCATAAGTCACAGTCATATCAAACAGGTTCACTTTGTGTTTGGTTAGGTTGGGTAAGATTTGTTGGTGTCTCTCGATAATGATTGGGCCCCCGCTCCATTTGGTATCAGAGTTTATTCTAATTGATTTTTGAAGATTCTTTGTTCTCATGACCTTATTACTTAAGTTTTAAAAAGTTAAGGATGGAGTTAGCAGGGACACTGTTGTACTTCTGGTACCTTGCTTTGTACGCTTCGTTCTTTTTTCACTAACTCTTTTTTATAACAGTTCTAGTGCTATTTGCTGCGTCCTTTCGTTTTTTATTTCTCATTTGACCTATTTACTTGAACTATTAAATTTGTGATCCTTGTGTCTGTTTACTGTCATTGTTTCTTGCGAGTTGTGATGATCCTGTGGCGTATTGTGATTTTAATGTTATTATCAGGTAAGGATGGCAGAGGCAGATTGGTGTTTTATAAAGTTTTTTTATGAGTCAAATATATGAGTATTTTTTTTACACAACAATGCTACCAAACATGAATTGTAAGAAGTTTATTCAATACGTTCTGTAACCTAGGGCCTTCTCTTGTAAGCTGTTCCAAAACGTTAGCCCCTTGATATGTGTACGACTAGAGGTGGGAATTGCCGTCGCCCCCGCCCATCGTGCTTCGTCTGTGCGATTCGCCCATCATTCGTCGTGCCGCGCCGTGCCAGCCCGCCTCGTCTTCTTGCCGGCCCAAGCACGCCCAAAACCCACCGTGCTGGCGTTAAATGCGTGCCGGCTCAAGCCCACCAAAGTAACTATACACGACAAAAGTGATAGCGACAATGGTATCCGCCTTATTAAAAACCTACTTAAAATTCGATTCTATTGTCTCATACCATTTCACCTTCGAACTTGGTCATCTAGTCCAATGGAATGCATATCTTGGTGCAAATTAGACTATGGCGTATATGGACATCACCCGACAATCTAGCATAGGCCTACCCAACTAGTCAAATAGAAAAGCTCAAGAGTACAATTTACTATAGTTAAGAAATCAATTTTAAATAGTATGGGTTCGTGCCGTCGCGCGGCGCCCGCCACGTGTCGGTCGGGCGTGCTTAAGCCGGCCGTGCGCGGCCGTGCCGGCTGGCCCAAGCCCGGCCCAAGTCCCACCTCTATGTACGACGGTATGGGCAAGTGATTTCGTCATGTTGGTACCTAAGGGGAACTTTGGCACACGACTGGAGGTCAGTACGGTTCAAAACCAGTAATTTTCATAGCAAACGGCACAGAATTCAGTTCTGAACATTCGCAAGCTTTGTAGAATATTTGTTCGGTCACTAGTTCACATGAAAACAACACGATATTACAAGCCTTAGATCGAACACCCAGGAAACGCTACTTGGTTTACAGGACAGTGACAGTATAAACATTGCCTGCTGTTTCTTTGTGGTTTCTTCGGTCTCATGCTCGGATGGCGATTCCGCCCTGCGACTCGGCGACGGGGGCCTCCTCCTCCGCCTCCGGCTGCTCGCCGAGCACCAGCAGGTGGCCCTTCTCCTGGAGGCTCTTCACCGTCTCGTACAGCGACTGGCTCACCGGCCGAAACTCGAGCCCGATATCCCGGAGCTTCTGGTTGGACATCTTGTACGGCTGCTTCCGCGGGTTCACTTCGTCGGAGCACCTGACGACCAGCACCAAACGCACACAGAATCAGCAACAGTTCAGCATGTGCACGTCGTGATCACTGAATAATCACATATAGTACTAACTAAACCGAAGTATGGGCCTCAAGCTACCATATGTCTTCTCTTCTCTTGTGGTCTTCTGCTAGAAGAAACATCAATTCAAGTGTAAACATAAGGCCTGACTTGTGAGATGCTGAGATTCGTCCAATTCCTTCATTCCCTTGGATATAAAGCATGCAGGACAGATGGCAACATGCTGTTCCTTCATTTCCTTGGATATAAATCATCCAGGACTGATGACAACGTGCTACGTACGTACTAGTTGTTGTTAGGGGCAGGTTTGGTAAAGATTACGACATCAAAAGGACAAATTGTTCACAGAGTCTACAAGGTATCTTTGAAGCAATCATATGAACTTGACAAGGATCTTGAATAAACATGAGCAAAATTCAGCACGGTTAACGACGTTTGACAAACAAGAAAGTTGAACATTCCTCGTTCTAGTTGCTCGTCAACACAATGCGTTAGAAAATGGGGGATATTCCGATTGATTTCGCTTCCTACAATTGTACTCCAACGTCAACATCTTCTGTATTTGTGTATCTTTGAATGAAATTTCCGCTTTGTTCAAAAAAAATACTGGATCTAGCATGGTGCGTCTGAAGCTGTTAGAAGTAGGAAAGAAATGATTGCAACAGAGATTGTCTTGCTTTGCTTTCTTATGAACTGAGGCGAGCTGTTAAAAGGGTCAGCTTTGCCGGTTTAACCAGGACCAAGAAGACTAATTGCCAATGTTGCATTCAAGTGTTTGTGTGGTTACTGTAATGCCTTTGACATGCATGGTTTCTCAGCAACTTTCTGTGCCGTAATCCGCATCATCTAATCTTGTTGCTTAGGTAATCTTTTTTTAGATTGTTGCTTAGGTAATCTTGTGAGATGAAAAGTAAAGCACTTTAAATTTAACCTGTTGTGATGCCGGTGTAGGCCTGCAAACTGATTTGGCCGATGGAACCAGCGAAACAGAGCATGTCATCTGCTCCAGGATTCTGAAGTCATGCATAGGTGGCTGATACTCCATATATACTAAATCCAACTAGTAAGTAGAGTTGGTTGTGGCTTACAGGGGAATCAACTCACCTACTTCCCTCGACAGAGACGTGCGCATAACAGTTACTGCCACAAAGCTAGCATCTTGTCAAGTCCTTGCAAAGTCTTGGGCCATTTCGTGTGGCAGCAAATAGCCTAAAAAACATTCAACACAATCTCTAGCTCATGACTAATGGTAATTTTTGCTTGTTTCGCTCTTGGCTGTTGCTGTTTTACCAGAGATGATTGCCAACTAAAGGATGCAGAACCTACAGGGAGTAGGTTCACCTGAAGCCACTAGCTGTGGATGATGGTCACCTGCTTACACCAAGCTTTGCTCATGAGTCGTCATGGCAGGCCAGCCGGGTCTTATCCATCCTTACCTACCAACGCTGGGATCCACCTACTTAAGTACTCGAGTGGAGCACTTGCTTACTAATTAGTAATGTTAATTGCTTAATGCTCATTGCCATTTGCCGCCCAAACTAAAGAACCACATCGAAGCAGACCAGCAAGTGACATGCAAAGTTAGTTACACTCGTGCGATCGAGACAGTGCACTCGTGGCTTTGGACACGCCAACTGCTAATACTCCATGGTTTTTCTATGGACATTGATGATATCGAGTTAGGCAAGACGTAAACAAACGGTTGGTTGGCAAGCATGGAAGTACCAAGAAAATGTAGTGTAATGGAATTAATTAACAAGTTGATTAGGAGTAGCGCTTAAGATGATGGAATTGTAATGGTCGTGATTAATAGTAGTAGTAGTTTACCTGGTGGGGACGGGGTACTCAGGGAAGAACTTGGCGAGGATGCGGACGACGTCCTCGCGGTGGAGGACGCGCTCGGCGCAGAGGTAGCGGCCGGAGGCGGTGGGGGACTCGAAGACGCGGAGGTGGGCGTCGGCGACGTCGCGGACGTCGACGTAGGCCTGGACGGCGTTGGCGAACTTGCTGGCCGAGCCGTCGAGGTACTTGAGGATGTGCGCGATGCTGGCGTTCACCGTCGGCTGCAGCAGCGGGCCGATCACCAGCACCGGGTTCACCACCACCAGGTCCACGCCGCGCTGCCGCGCCGCGTCCCTCGCGGCCTGCTCCGCCACCGCCTTGCCGTAGCAGTACCAGTTCTGGAGACGACAAGCCAACAGCGTACGTAGCTAGTTAGTTCGTCTTGCAATGGCGATTCTACTTCTACATACATGGTGATCGATCGACGTCATGCTGACGAGATTATTACGTGAGAATTAAGGTTTTCTTTGGGAGAAGGGAGAGCAAGAACTAGAATTAGTTGGTGGGGTCCACGAGGGAAGAGTTATTGTGTGGGAACATGTTCCCGTATGTACAATACAAGATGCTTATATATGAGTGCTTAAAGAGAGATAATATAGTCACATCATCAAGTATCCATGCAAAAGTTATTTCCTCCAATGCAAACATCTCTTCTATAGGTGCTTAGATGCTATATTATCTATTAATAGATATAGTTATACACATAAGCACCTACTAAGCACCGGTGCTTATTTAAGCATCGATGCTTCAAAATAAACACCTTATCTATCCTATGTGGTAAGAAAAATCAATTTTTTATTACTAAGTATCTATCTAAACGTCTGCATTGGACATGCTCTTAGAAGGACACGTACAGATCGCAAGAATATCGAAAACAGATTGATTGTCGCAAGAATCCGGTAAATTTTATGCATTTTAAATGGTCTTTGGTGCGATTACATTTGTATGGTTGGTTAATAGCTTTTTTTAAGAAAAGAGTAAAAATTGTTCACCCAAAAAGGCAAAGCTTTTCCCAAAAACAACAAAGTCCCATCACCTAGTCCCTGAAGCTCCTGACAATGCATTCAGCGGCGCTGGCGAGCTAAAAGTCCACGCATGGCAAGACCGTAGACCGTAAATCGCACATGGCCCGCTGCGAACACCTTTGGCTTCTAGGTCCTGGCTACTTAAAATATATCAATTTTTTAATTTTAATTTTTAGTTTTTGTATTGTCTATAGTGATATAATGATTGTTTTTTCTTTTTTTTCTTTTTTAATTTTAAAAAACCATTACAGTATATTTATAAATAAAAACCAACAATTAAAGTTACAAGTCAGGGTTTTTAAGCCGGTTAGAGCGAGCAACGCTGCTACACTTCGATTGGCTTCACGGGCCACACACGCATATCTATTATTGTTTCGAGTACCGAATTCCCATACATTCGTTTTTCTAAAAAAAAAAAGGGGGCTATATGTTTCCAAACAAGTATAGAATTCTGACGTATGTTCTCTTTTAGTGTAGCAATTAGGTCAACATAAACAAATGGGTTTGTTAAACATCACAAATTTAAATGATAGTTAAGAAAAAAATATTTAGATGATACCTAGACACTCTCTAAATAAATAGGTGTACGAAAAATACTGATAAATTGTAGAGTAAAATATAATAATAAATAAATAAAACTCGCTGGCCCGTGATAAGTCCTAGCAAAAGAGTAAAATATAACTCTGCTCGGTAAATGTAAGACTGAAGATCCCGAGGTGTACGTGTCCTTGGGACCTCCTTCAACGTAATAGTACTGCGGTTACTCTAAAAGTTAAAAAAAACCAAATATTAAAATAGGGTGATCGTATAAAGTAGATTTTTGAAAGAGTCAAAAACCGAACGTGTCGGTGACATCTTCATCGTATCCACAGTTATATCAAAAAAACGTAATAAAAAACCATCAACATTAGCAAAAAAAAACCCCCCAAATAGCTTATGTTATCCCGCGCAGCTCTTCCTTCAATTCATTTCTTTAATCTAGTAGTGCACTGTGCACACGACGCTAGGGAAAAAGAGCTTCAAATCTAGTGCTCATGCAGGCGTGAGCGATGAGCACTTATATTGGTCGCCTCAAAAGTCGAACTCTTTTTGAGGGTTGGTAGTGGTAACAATTCACCTAAATGGAAACTCATCAAATATGATACTAGCTTTTGTTTCCTTTTTGGGTGTTGATAAATATTATTCAAATATTTTTTCCTTAACTATTATTCATATTTATAACTTTTGAATTAGAGATCCAACAACTATGAATGCTCCTCCCTCTAAAAAAAATCTATTCATTAAAAAAAAGGGTTTATTGGATCTCTAATCCAACAGTCCTAATTTTAAATAATTGTTAGGAAGAAAATATTCGGGTTATACTTAGCCACACCCTTTCTTTTTTCTGTAAAAAGTAGAGAGAAGGAAAGCTAATCACTAGCTTGTGTGTACCATGCACCCACCCTGGTTTTCTTGCAGAACTCGAGGTCGCTCCAGCACGACTCGTCGACGACCACGTCGGGCCCGCGGTTGGGGTCCATGGTGACGGCGCCGATCGACGACGTGAACACCACCCGCCGCACCGTGCCGGCCTCCGCTGCCGCGTTTATCACGTACTCCGTGCCCCTCACCGCCGGCTCCACCATTTGCTCCTGCATGTACGTGACGTGCGCACACAATGGGTCAGCGTCGTACGTGCACAATCACCATCCGAGTTTGCTGAGTTTGCCGTGCGCGGTGCTATATACGTACGGGGTCGTCGGTGACGGGGGAGGCGGTGTGGAAGACGCCGTGGCAGCCCGCGACGGCGCGGCAGATGGCGTCGTAGTCGAGGAGGTCGGCCTTGCAGAGGATCAGCCGCTCGGCGGCGCCGTCAAGCGCCTTCAGGTGCGCGTTCTTCGGGTCATCTGCACGCCCTCGCCATTAACCACCCAACAAGCCAAAGTTAGATACCCTGATTGTACGTGCAGTACCTGCCAAGCTCGTGACTCTACCTAACGCACGCACACAAAAAAAAACTAATCACTAGCTTGTGCGTCCGTGCATGCCTGGGTTCCTCACGGTGCCCTTGACAGTGTAGCCCTTCTCCAGCAGCAGCTTGACGAGCCACGACGCGATGTACCCGGCCGCGCCGGTCACGCACACGGTCTGCCCGTTCCCGGGCTGCACCGCGGCCGCGGCCGCGGCGCCGGCGCCCGCAGTGACGTCGACAATGGTCATCTTGATCAGTACTCACTACAGCTAATTAAACAACCTTTCGTCAAGAGAGCAGTGGAGTGGTGAAGCAGAAACGCAGAGAAAGTGCGATTAGTTCTTCGGTTCTCTTGTGGATGGGCGGATGAGTTGAGTAGGTTTGGTAGGATTCTTTGGAGGAGCGGTGTTGGAGTGGTGCTGAAATTATTTTTCTATTTTTTGAAGAAACGAGTGGTGCTGCATTTATAAAGCTAAGGAAAGCGCGACCGATCGCGAGGGCCGGGGAAGAAGAGAGAGGAGACAGGAGACGAGTAGTGAGACAACGGGATGGATGGGCACATGGGCACCGTTAGGTGGCCGCTCGGCGCGATCGCTACCGCGGGTTAGGTGAGGTAAGTGGCAACTGCGAGTCTACTTCGTAAACTCACAGCCATCTCCCGTGCTCGTACTAGAGCTGTAAACAAATTGAATACTGATAGATAATGTTTTTATTATAGTTGTTTTTATATTTTTTTCTTAGATGCGAATATGAATATAGATACCTCGGATACGAATACAAATACGAATAATATCGAATATAGATACGGAGCAAATATGAATCGAAACGAATACGATCACAAATATTTATCGAAATATGAAAACTCCTTAAACTATACATTCAAAATCAATGAAAACACATAAATAGTTTATCTTATCAAAACATTAATGAAATCTAAACAAGAATAAGTATTTTTATTCACAATAGTCATACCATTGTACAGATTTTAAATCTTCAAATGGCAGTTAATTTTTTCTAAAGTCCTAAATAATTCTTAATGGATGTCTACCATTTACATGTGACTAATAACTTAATTAATAATTTAAATTTGCATCAAAATGATTTAAACGGTAGTACATCAATTTAATCGGTACAAATTTTAATCTACTGACAATACTAAATTTATTTTTAATAAACATTAATATTTGCTAGTGTGCTGGTGGCAGGGAGATGAGAGAGGCTGGCTTGGGCTGGGCAATGTTGGCCTGAAATCTCGGAAATCCGGATCCGTATTATCCAAATAATCCGTATTCGTATTCGTCGGATATCAGGCCTACTGTATTCGTATTCATTTCCGACAAAAAAAATTCGTATTTGTTTCCGATCCGAGAATTATCCGAAGAAAATTCGATCCGATTTAAATGTACACCATTTAGTTGAGATCTGTGTAATGATGTCATGCGCTATATATGTGATCTGTTTGCTTATTTTCAGAGGGCATGGCTAGATTTCCTGAGGCTAGCTGAAAAACAGGAAATAATATAGGTATTTAAATAGCTATCACAGATGGTTTTTAGTATTAGCCGTCTATAATATCTAAGATATTACGAACGGCTATGTTCGAGAACCGTCTGTGATATATGATATATCGCAGACGATTTTTGGTATTAGTCGTATATGATACTTGATATATCATAGACCATTTTTCTAAAAACCATATGTGATACTCGATATATCACAGACAACTATATTAAAGAATCGTCTGTGATACTTGATATAAGTCAGACGCTTTTTTCTAAAAACCATCAGTGTTGTAATTATCATTAACGGTTTGAGAGCTGTCTATGATAACCACCCTATTATCACAGACACATAAATTCAAATGATTAAAAAACTGTCTGTGATGACGGTTCCGAATCGTCTGCGATGAGCCTTTCTGTAGTAGTTTTAAGGCACACAATGTAAGAAGCTAAGAAGAAAAAAAAAAGGAGCAGCAACGCACAACAGAGAAAAGACATTGGTTTCGGCATGGGAGATAAAGGGCCCGAACCTGAGGCATGTATTTTCACCTCTTTGGTCCAGTGCAAAGTCATATGTGTTTATTTGAAGTCTGTTAATGGTTCAGCTATTTATTTGCTCCTATATGTTGATGATATACTGACTATTGCAAAAAAAACAAGGCTGAAATTACAAGCTAAACACACAAGTAGTGAATTTAAGATGAAATATCTCGGTGCAACAAAGAATATTCTTAGTATAGAAATTAACAAAAATAGACAGTTTGGCAAATTATACCTAAGTCAAAATGGGTATATTAATAAAGTTTTTCGTTATTTCAACATGTATAAGGCCAAATCGGTGAGTATTCCTTTAGCTGCACAGTTTAGACTTTCTTCAACGTCATGTCTACAATTAAACGATGAAGTTGAGTACATGTCTAGAGTTTTATATGCAAGTGCAATTGGTTTGCTTATATGTGCCATGGTATGTTCTCACCTCAATTTATCTCAATTATTAAGTGTGGTTAGTAGATACATAGCTAATCCTAGAAAAGAGTATTAGAAAGCAGTTCAATGGATTTTTAGATATTTGCAGGATACATCTAATGCTTATTTACAGTTTGGAAAAACTAGAGATGGACTCATTGGTTATGTGAATTCTGATTTTGTTGGAGATTTGAATAAGAGAAGATCTCTTCCTAATTACATGTTCATTGTTGGAGGTTGTGCCATAAGCTGGAAAGCAAGTTTGCAAGCTACCGTTACCTTATCTACTATAGAAGCTGAGTATATGGTTATTTTAAAGCTTGCAAAGAAACCATTTAGCTAAGAGGTTTATTTACTGAGTTTTATGGATGTACATTTTGCGCTACAATATTTATGGTAGTCATAGTATTATTTGCCTTACAAAAGATCAAATATTCCATAAGAGAATAAAGCACATTGATATCAGATATCACTACATTCGAGGTGTCATTACTCAAAGTGATATTAAAGTCAACAAGATAAGTACTCATGATAATCTAGTTGATATATTGACAAAGCCAGTTTCTGCCGCTAAGTATGAGCTTTGCTCAGACTTAGTTGGTATTACTCACTAGTCCTTTGGATTTTTGGTGTATAAGGTGTTCGTACTGATTTTATTGGAAGAGTTTATGATGTATTTCAACTACTGGAGGGAATTCAACTTAAGATGATTATTGTTGAAGTTAATCTAAATTCATACCATGTCCGTGCAGGACACTGCATCGTCTCATGCTAGACGTGACATGACTGGTGCTAGGGCCATGTGCAGGCTGTATCAGACGTAGTATCAACTTGTAGCAACCAAGTCTGATTCAATTTCCTCTCCGTCTAGAACTCATTTTCCTCACCCTATATATGTCCTAATTTGCGACCTACCATAGGATTTGTTATGTAAATAGGTGTATGTTCCTTTCCATTATGAATCATGATTGTATGGCCAACCATTGCGAGTAGAATGCTAGATGCCCGGGACAATGTTACTATTTTTTCCTCCTTCATATTGGCCTATCCCTTCTCGTTGCTTCATAAGAGTGAATCAATTTCATGGGCACAGGGCGGGGACTATAAGTCAGTTGAGGGATTGTCAAAAAAAAAGAGAAATGGTTAAGGATACAATCAACCAAGAAATTCTTACTTCTAAGCTCTATTGGGGAGAAGTAACTAAAAAGTACTAATTGAATGATAAATCTGAATTGTCCAAACTACTTCGAGATCTCATTTATAGTTTCTAATCATTAGAGGTTTGTGAAAAATAGAAATACTTTTTCTTGGATAAAGTAACAGATGATTCAATCGATTTCTATATCGATCATGATATATGTAATAACTCGGACATCTATTTCAAATGCATACACTACTATAGAAAAGTTTATCACAGATGGTTTGAAAATGTCACTATAGACAATTTCCTAAACCATCTCTGCTTATAGGTCAGTAATATCATAAGGGTATTATAGACGGTTTTTGAATTGTTTGTGATAGTCTAATATCACAAATGGTTCTAGTTGAAAACCGTTTGTGATTGCGTTCTCACGTTCTCATAAATATGCCTTCTTCAGTTCATCAACATTCTTTAATTGCGTTATAAAACAGCGCAATCAAAGAATGCAGATGAACCAAAGCATATCTATTTATGATTTGTGCCATGCCTGTTGTTTTGTTGCTTTGGTGTGTAAGAGGTTGCTTCGTTCAACAAGGGCCGAAACCTAGCCATCCATTAATCATCATAAGAACTAAGGCATTAACAATTAATTTTCATACGCATAAGCATCAAAATTTACATGGTCGAAACTCTAGCCATCTATCAATTTCGTAATTTCATATCCATGCATCAAGAAAGAGAGGGGATGGGTAGGGGATATATCACTGGTGATGAAGGAGAGGCGACGGCAACGTCACTGTTGTGTCACAACGGTGACACTGCACAAAACATTTTTACGATAAGAGTGCTTTATGTAGGGAACCGTGGCGTCACAACCAGAGGCGGATGAGCTTGGGGAGGTAGTCGGCGTTGTTGGGGGAGGCGGCGCTTCAATCGGTTTGGGGGAGCTAGCTAGCCGGTGTTTCGGTTTGGAGTGTTTGGGGGAGGCATGTCGGCAGCATATATAAGGGAATTTGAGTAGCGGAACCGATCAATAGTTGAGAGGTCGCAACGCTACTTCAGTTTGAAAGTTTAAATAAAGGGATGGCAAAACCGGCGCGGCGAAATATCACAAACGGTTTTTAATACAACCGTCTATGATGAGTTAATATCACAGACTGTTATTGTTAATAATCGTCTGTAATACTTCACAGACGGTTTTCAACATGAACCGTCTATGATATTATCTTTTCACAGACGAATTTTAGCACTGCTGGTAACATAGATGGTTGCTAAACCAAGACCATCTTTAATTGTATTTAATACTGACGGTTTTGGTCACTCGTATGTGATGAGACGTTCAATATTAACCTTTTTTTTGTAGTAGTAATATCCCATTTTAGTAGTCCATAGGAAGAGCAAAATCTCAATTGTAAACATCTTCTCATTATAGTGATATGTCTTCGTGCATCTGTGGTTTTTTTTTTCCTGAAAGCGTTTTCATGTAAAAAAAATTGTGTCCCATGTTTCTATTTTTCTGTATATTATTTTAACATTAATTAATTTTGATTCCTAGGAAATGAAGGCGAAACTACAGCATGATGGGGACAAACAAGGCTTCGTAACATGGTTTCTATGTGCATCTAATTAATGGAAACTATTCCGTTTTAATTGTCGATCGGGACCAGAAAAGGAGAGAGCTGCCCAGCTGATATAGGACCTGTTATTATAACTAATAATTTCTTTTATTATAATTAATAGTTTTTGATTAAAAATAAATAGCAGTTGCGGAATGAAATAGATTTTAGAAAGATGAGACGAGCAATGAGAAAAATGAAAGAGAGATGTGCGTGAGACCAAAACAAAAAAAAAAGAGTATATAATATATCCGTGATATTTATCTTATCTCTAAAGCAAAATAAGAAAACTGAACATTTACGTTAGTTTCTGACTTCAAATGTTAGAACAGGAGCCGACATGAAAATGTTTGTAAGTTTCCGCTGGTGGTTGATCGATGGAAGTCAACTCCACGTGATTTGCATGAAGGCTGATAATTTTAATACGTCAGCATGAGATCAGCGGTCGTGCTTCTCAAGGACAGCCCAACCAAGAGATATACTCCGATATTTAACGACGTATCCTACTTAATTGCCCATTTTAGTTCAAAAATAATTGTCCATGAGTCCATGACGAAGTTTAAGAAGGGGAGAGATTCGATGCCAATTAAATTAGAGCGAATAGAAATGCATACCACATGCTTGGCTGACCAATATTAAATTAGAGCGAATAGAAATGCATACCACATGCTTGGCTGACCAATATTATAGACTTATAATAGTTTAGTTTAATCAGACAAGTGAGAACTGCTTACCAAATATTCTTGATATTAAGTCTTGGTTCAGTCCATGTAGAGGTGTAGAAGGTGTTAGCACCTCCACCACAGCTTACCGTTAATTAATCAAGGGCAAAACTGTACAATCACTCTAAGAGCCTCTCTTTTTTGGATAGTTAGTCAGTTACCAAAAAAAAGGAAGGAAATGAAACTCTCCCCGTTCAGTTCCGTCCACTTCTCTTACTTTTTTGCCCACTTCGCTAGCACCACCTCTTCGCACCACTCAATGACACTGGAGGTGTCAAGACCATGACAGTCGTTGGATGGACTATATTTAACGGTTGAGAACAACTGAATGTATTGCACCAGAACTCATTAAATATACTTTTTTAAGTTTAAATAAAAAAAATTTACATGAGCAACTCCATCCAATTAGAATTGTTTATGTGTGGTTGAAGATTATTACTATATTTTTAAGTTTTTTTCGCGTGGGAATATTCTGAGTTTGAATATGCATGTTTCAGGTGGCATCTAATGGTTGACGATTAATCTTGTTAGGGTTAAATTGAGGGCCATGAATTTTGCTTTCTCTAGAATCTTTCTTCTTAGCAGAGATGTAAACCACCCCTCATCATCGGCTTCTGTTATACAACAATATACATTTAATCAAATAACTTTTTTTCTCTTCAACATATAGAGATAAAGTTTGGTGAGGAGCTGGGTAAATATATACTCTCTCTATTCTTTTTTACTTGACTTCCTATAATGCATGCCGTTTGACCACCAATAAATTTAAAATTATCTAGACTGGCTATATAAAAATTATATCATTAGATTTATTATTAAAAATACTTTCATAATATTATAATTTTATTAGTATATATTAGTGTAAAATTATAAAATTAGTGATAAAATTAGCATCTTGAAGACTATAAAAATAAAAAATATTAAACAAAAAAGAACATAGAGGAGTTTAATGACGCCTTTGTAGGAAATGCAAGAGGCAAGAGATCCAGTGATCATTTGATCACCCACCCAGCTAGCTAGTAGCTAGCTAGGGACGAAAGCAGCTTTGCCAATGTGTGAGGACCACCGATGATGCATTGGTGCATGCCTGATCGACCGATTGTCTGCACGAGCCATGGGGGCTGGGGATGCATGATACGAGTTGGGAATCCAGTCGTTTGCGGTGGTGTCCACCGTCCACACGTCCTCGTTTTGTGGAATATGAACCTCGTTATCTTTCGTAACAACTCAGAAATTCAGTTATAAACAAAAAAAGTATCATAACTTACTCACGAGCATTTCAAAAGTTAGTTTAAATAAAATAAGACCTAACGGTCAACTTTAATAGCTTTAAGAACGTCTAAGCCTAAAATTTACTTACACGCAGAAGATCCAAAGAAAATTTCCATATGAACGCTTGAGTGTGGTCGTAACCCCAACACGAAAACTTGTAACATCATTTCTTCTTTTGATCTCTGTGATGGTGGAAAATAAAACAAGATTGAGTACAACCAACCGTACTCAACAAGTCATATGAGGAAATGTTATATAACTACTTGCCAGGATTTTCAATAGATAGGGATATATGTGTTTTAATATTTTAGGTGGATGCAGTTTTATTTGTAAACATTTTTAAACATAAAAAATAATAACATCTTAAGGAATTGGGGTTTCAAAACTTGATTACCTAACTTTAATATTTCCAAATCTATTTATGCTTCGCTATTAGAATCACCCATTAAACATAGCTTCATTTACCGGAAGCATGGTATATTCGAATACTATTAATTATGACTCACAGAGCTGCCCAGTTTTACCCATAAGATCTCTTAACTCCCGTGACAGAGTTAAGAAAATAAGGTTTTTCACTGCTCAATTCTTTATATAACCTCTACCTAATAGGTACTTTTTCCCAACAAACTCGGGTGGCCCACGGCCTCGCCCGATTTGAAGCGGGTCTACCGTTGTTAAGTATGGTTATACCGCCCTCTCATACCACAAAAACTCCCTCATCTCTCTCCACCCTTTGTAGATATTCAATCGAACTTGAACAGCTACTAAACTAGGTTTAACGAATCAACGCTTGTGATTGAGCAATCACTATGTTCTTTTATTTGGCATAAGGTTCTAGTCCTTATATTTTCACCGAGGCAACTTCCATCCACAAATCCTTGTTTCAGTGCCCTTCCGCACTGTTTCAGTATCCATCCGCACTACCACCTTTCCAATCCAAGCCTCTACCCTAGGGCAAGGTCATGGGACCCGACCATCCCGTGGCTTTCCATGATGTCTCCTTATTTTAGAACTACTTTTGAAATTGTACTAGCAAATTATCAAATCTCTTAGTAGTGTAAAACAGTTAGGTTTTGATTTACCATGATTATTAGATACTATATTTAATATTAATAAGTCTTGTCAATGTGAATATGGCAATCAAATTAAACATGGCCTTTTCAGATGGTAGGTGTTGTAGGGGTGGCCCTCACCTAAGCCCAGTAGGCCTGTTAGAAGGCTGTAAGGCCCAAAAAGGGGACATGTATAATGACATAAGTGCCCCTGAGGGGGATACTCAAATGTAATGGTACTATTGTAAAAGCACCCCCAAGAGGGGATATGAATACAATACCAGCCATGGGGAGAAGCCTTAAGCCATTACTCACCTAACTCTCCGCTACCATACTTTCTCTCTGTTTGGTTTGTAACCACAACAGTTGGCGCCGTCCGTGGGGAGAACAAGAGTAAGCCTCCAGATCTGAAGGAAGATGGCACCAAAGAAGGCTTCATCATCGACGGAGAAGAAGAAGGCAGGAGCGATGGGATTTCGCGTCAATACCAGGGCAACTGCAGGTGCAGGTAGCGGTGCGAGTACGGCGGTCGCGAACACCGGTGTTCACGGCGCGACACCTGATCCCTCCATCACCACCGCCACCGCTGCTGCGGCGGCTGCCGGTGTCCCGCTGGGATGCCCGGATGCGCCAGCGGCCTTGGTCACGCCCATGGGAGACAGCGCCCTGTTGGTGGCCCTTGGCACGCTCCGACGGGAGTTGGTGGATCTCCTCGGAGCTGTGCAAGGTATACAAGAGGCTTGGGGCCAGCAGATCCCACCAGCAGTCGCATCGGAGCCCACTCTGGAGAGGGCAGATGGTCGCGGCGCAGTCGTGTCCAGCCACATCCCACTGCGACGCATAGACCCGAAGTCTCCGCTTTCAGCAGGCTTGCAACAGGCGGCGTGGCCGGAGGACTTCAAGTTCCCCAGCGCCATCGAGCCGTATAGAGGCGATACGGACCCTCGAGAGTTCATGCGCGTATACGAGACGACCATCGAAGCAGCCGGCGGAGATCGGAGTTGCTACGAAGATCGGACGACGTAAGAGTAGCTGTGGAGATTGTACAGCGTCTGAGTGGTTAAGAGTATCGGACGACGTACGAGTGGCTTAAGAGCATCAAACGGTGTACGAGTAGTGTTGCTCAGGACTCAAAGCGGTGTAGTCGAAGTTTCTTTTGATTACGAGGTGGTCAAAAATTTCAAGCAGTGGAGCGATTGGAAATTCAAGCGGTAAAGCAGTCGAAGAATTCAAGCAGTGGAGCGATCGGAGATTCCATGATTGAAACAACAATTGGCGACCACAGGTGGGTTCCTGGGGCCATGAGGATTCCATTTTTGGGCTCGGGAGTGGCTGGAAGTCAAGTGAGTGTCGGCAGTGAGGTCTTCTCTTCTCGGGACTTTTAAATGGCACAGGGGTTGACAGCGGGTTAGGAGGACAATAGCATTTACGATAGAGCATCTCTAGGAATAGGCAGAGCTTAGGGGGTAGTGGTTTGGGGTCGAGGATGGTGAGCCGAGCTATCCACGGTGACCTCCTATGGCGAGCGGTGGCGCTAGCTGTCAGCTCAGTAGGGGATCGAGAAGCTGGGGTCTTACTTCGGGAGTGTTACTAAGAGCATGAAGAAGCTGCAGACGAAAGCAATTGAAATGAAATGGACTGAATAGTAAGAATTGAAGATTAGCTTACTTTGGGGGTCTTTCGACGATCATCGACGATGCTCCGGTCGAAGGCTCAATTGGGGGGTGTGGCTCACCTTGGGCACCAATGGTTCCAAATAGAGGGGCTCATGGGTTTGAATAGGGCAAGAATGGTGGTTCGGCACAGGGGCAAGGCTAAGGCAGCAGCGGCACGTGGCAGGGACGGAAAGGTGCGGGAGGGCGCGACACGATTGGCAGAGGGAAGGTACAAGCTGCCTCGGGTGCGGCATTACTGCGGTCAAAAGTGGTCAGAGGCATGTCAGGTTGGCTATGAGAGGATGAGAGTAGAGAGAGTAGTGAGGTCAGCGAGGCAGTGGTGAGAGGAAGCTGCGACGCTCGTCCAGACGAAGGTCACGGCATTAATGGGAGGGTGTACGGTGTCTTAGGCGCGGGATTTTTGCGGCGCAAGGTTGTCGACCGTGAAACAGGGCAGGGAGCGCGGGAAGGGAGAGACGGCGGTGAGCTTCATCGGCAACTCTGATGCGTGGCAAGGGCATTTAAGAGGGTGTCAGACTGAGAAGGGCGAGGTGGTACGGTCTCTGACTGATTACAGCGGTGTGGCAGCGGCAGGAAGCAATGGAAAGGTGCGGGAGCAGGAGAATTGGGATGGTAGCGATATTCTCAGATGATGAATAGTGCTCACGTGAAAAACGGCTGAAAGGGGCGATGCAGCAGGGAGATCAAGGCATGGATGGCTGGGATAGGTGTGGGTTTAAGCTAAGGTTCAAAAGAAATCAAAATCAAATAAAAATACAAATTACTTTTGAAGTTTAGCTTTGTTCCACCCATGGACCGTATCGAATGCAAGGCGCGAAATTATGGGGAAAGGCGAAAGGGACGGAACCCAAGGCCCCGGCAATGAATCGTGAGGCCAGTGGTGCCGCGCGCGAGCGAGCACTCGCGCTCGTTTTGCGATTTTCTCAGTTAAAAGTCAGCCGCAGCGCAGCGCGGAAAAGGTAGTGCGCTGTAGCGTGTGGCTCAGCGCGACCCCGTGCCGGTGCGTACGCCCGCGCGGCCCCGGCGCTGCAGGCCGGTGGCCCGCGGCGAAAAAAGGCGTGGCCGCGCGGCGCGCGCTGCGTGCTTAGCTGGTGCGCTGACCAACACGGAGAGCAACATGTGCGGGCTGTGGCGCCGTGGTGGTTAGAGAGAGGCTTGGAGTGTTGACGTCTCGTTGGACTCAGTCCAGCCGGTTTACTTTTTCTCTTCTTTTGAAACACAGCGCAAGCAAGTCCAGCCTGTTTACTACTCAGCAGCAGCTGCTTACTGTTGTGAACATTACTTGTCTCCGTATATCGCCGGTTTCAGTTTGTAGTTTTCTGCAGAACGTCCGCATTTGTGGAACGTACCTTTGGCGCGCGGCGGTGCCAAACACAGAACGACCTTTTTCCAACCAAACACAGAGCACGCGATTCGAGATTGATAATGATTTGCACAACGGCGTAGCTAGCTGGTGGTATACGTGGTGGGGTTATTTTGTCCTTCCCACTGCTGTGTTTTGTGGTTTGTGCGCGTGAGAGCTAGTCAGTATTTAGCGTGGTGGTAGATGGTGTTCGCCTCCAGCCAGGTGTTCCGGTTTGGATTTTCCCCTCATGCGGACTTCCTTGTTACGGCCAGTGTTCGGTATCCTTTTGTCTTTTTTTTTTTTTTGCTGCTTTATCAATATAACAGGTAGTTCTTCTGCCGGTTTGTTTAAAAAAATTCAAGTAAGATAGAAAAGAAGCCCAATGTTCTCCCTAGATGAGAATCTTTTAACACGTACGGTCCACCACGGTAGAAAATATGGAGCTAAGCTAGGTATCGTATGCATGATCTGGCTCCACATTATCACGAACGTTTTCAATTGCATGCATTAATATGATCGAATTACTACATACCAGAATTAGCACTCTGCGGCGAGTGGAACAGTGCGGATCAAATCGTATAGCTAGGCTAAATTAAATCTCTCATAATCATGCGTCCAGGCTTGTACTAGGATGGACTTTAGTATTTGGCTTGTAGTGGAGTGTGTTGCTGGCGTCTACAAATATTCCATTTTGTGTCTGATCTCGGCAATTTCCCGGCACGAGGGAAAAAACGCGCTTGTGTCCGAAGCCATTCATGGCGACTATTCTGGTTTGGTGGTGGATATTTACAGGTTCAGAGTTCGAGTTATCATTGTAAAATACAATGGATAAGCGTTTCTACTCATCAATTGATGAGCCGCATGTATGTATTTATATGGAGCCGCAAGGGCTAGAGATTACATTGTTTGGTTTGCCGTACAGGAAGAACTATGGCCGTAACGGATCAGGAGATCTAAACAGAAATGCAGGAGGTTAGGAAGGATAGCTAGATTACCAAATACAATACGTCTAACTTAACACCCTCCCTCAATCACAACCGTGCAAGGTTGAGATTGCACTTGAATTTCTCCAAACTTTGGACAGGCAATGCTTTTGTGAACCCATCTGCTATTTGATCCTTTGATGACACAAACCGTATGTTTGGTTGCTTCTTTGCAACTCTTTCTCTCACAAAGTGAAAGTCAATTTCTATGTGTTTTGCTCTTGCATGAAACACTGGATTTGCAGATAAATATGTGGCACCCAAATTGTCACACCATAGACAGGATACTTCTTTTCTCTCAACTCCAAGCTCGGCCAAAAGAGACTCAACCCAAATCACTTCTGCGGTGGCATTAGCTAAGGCCTTGTATTCAGCCTCTGTAATGGATCTTGACACCGTTGCTTGCTTTCTTGCACTCCATGAGATAAGATTAGGACCAAGGAAGATTGCAAAGCCACCGGTAGACCTTCTATCATCTAAACAGCCTGCCCAATCAGCGTCAGTAAAAGCACTAATCAAAAAAGAAGAAGATTTCTTAAAAGTCAGGCCAACACCCATTGATCCTTTTACATATCGCAACACTCGCTTGGCGGCAATCCAATGTGTTGTGGTTGGCGCATGTAGGAATTGACAAATCTTATTTACTGAGAAAGCCAAATCAGGACGAGTTAGGGTTAGATACTGCAAAGCACCTACAATACTCTTGTACCTTGTGCTGTCCTCAGGTCCCAAAGGTTCTCCTTCATGCGTTGAGAATTTCTCTGTTGGTGAAAGAGGTGTAGGAGCTGCCTTGCAATTTTGCATGTTAACACGAGTCAATAGATCAGAAGCATATTTTTCTTGAGATAACATAATGCCTTCTTTGATCTTCTTAACTTCAATGCCTAGGAAGAAATGAAGATCTCCCAAGTCCTTGAGAGCAAAATCAGAGCTTAAATCTTGAAGTAGTGCGGCAACGGCTTTAGTCGATGAACTTGTAACTATAATATCATCCACATAAATGAGAACAAATATGGTTATACCTGCCTTATTGTAAATGAACAGGGATGTATCTGACTTGGATGTAGCAAATCCAAGACTTTGTAGTTTTGTACTTAATCTGGCGTACCATGCCCTAGGAGCCTGCTTCAAACCATACAAGGCTTTGTCAAGCTTACAAACATGGAATGGTGCATTTGGATCTTCATAGCCAGGTGGCTGTTTCATACAAACCTCCTCTTCCAGAACACCATGTAAAAACGCGTTCTGTACATCTAACTGTCTCAGGCACCATCCTCTTGAAACAGCTATAGATAGCACAAGTCGAATGGTAGCAATTTTCACAACAGGACTAAAAGTATCTTCATAATCTATTCCATACCTTTGCTTGAATCCTTTTGCAACCAACCGTGCTTTGTATCGATCAATAGTACCATCTGCCTTCCTTTTAATTCTGTACACCCATTTACAATCAATCACATTGTTGCCTTGTTTTGTTTCTCATAAGTGCCCCATATTCATCATCCATCGCCATTTTCCATTTTGTGTCATCAAGAGCCTCCTGCAAATTATTTGGTTCACCTGTAGCACATAGAAGACCATAACCATATGATATAGTACCATCAAACCATTTTTCGGTTGTCGAATACCGCGCTAAAGCCTGGTAACTGGACGTGAGCGCGGCACAGGAGGAGCCGGTGTAGATGTGTCCGCAGAGGGAGATCCATCGGCGGTTGATGCCGACGATCCAGAATCAGGCGCAGGCGACACAACACTGTCCAGGGGAGATGCTGTTGAAGGAGACCGATCACCAGGCGTGCGCTTGCTGACTGGTTGCATACCTGAGTTAGAGCCGAGACTCTGCGGAACAATGCTAGCTTGGGAATCTGTGCCATGCATGCCGATTTGTGAAGCTCCATGCACGTCGATCACAGGCGCATTATTTTGGCCTGGATCTTCAGTGATTTGGGTCAGGTTTCCATCAGTATTTTGTCCATGATCCTGCCAACAATTATCAACACAAATACTAGTATTTGCATTAGGCAATTGGTCAGTATTATGCACACCCCCAGGAACAAATGCCGTCGTATTCAGAAGATGATCTGGTAGAAGCAAGATTTCTTTGCTAAGAATGGCACCGGCATTAGGATGCAAAGAGGCAAAAGGAAAAATGGATTTGTCGAAGACGACATCACGAGAGATATATATTCGGCCGGTGGAAACATCAAGACATTTTACCCCTTTGTGGCGAGGACTATACCCTAGAAAGACACACTATTTGGATCGAAAAGCTAATTTTTGAGTGTTGTAGGGTCTAAGATTAGGCTAGCAAGCGCAGCCAAAAATATGAAGAGTGGTATAATCTGGTTTAACACCTAGAAGGCGCTCAATAGGAGTGTCAAGGTTAATCACTTTGCTTGGCAGAAGGTTAATAAGATATGTGGTGGTGAGGAAAGCCTCATCCCAAAATTTTAGAGGCATAGAAGCATTGGCAAGAAGTGCAAGACCAACTTCTACAATATGACGATGTTTGCGTTCGGCAGATCCATTTTGCTGATGCGCATGAGGGCAAGACACATGATGTGATATACCTATTGTTTGAAAGAAGGAATTGAGTTTCTGATACTCACCTCCCCAATCAGTTTGCATAGTAATTATTTTGCGATTAAATTTCCGCTCAACATATTGCTGGAAATTATGAAAAACTTGAAAGACATCAGATTTTTTTCGAAGCAGGTAGATCCAAGTGAATTTACTGAAATCATCAATAAAGCTTACATAGTATGCATAGCGCCCAACAGAGATGGGTGCTGGTCCCCAAACATCTGAAAAACAAGTTGTAGAGGAACTGTGGACATACTAGTAGATATAGGATATGGCAATTGATGACTCTTGGCTCTTTGACAAGGATCACAAATAGTCTCATTGCTAGACTCAAAAGACAGATTATGTGTTCTAAGAACTTGTTTAACAATGAAGGGGGACGCATGTCCTAAACGACTGTGCCACTTTGCATAAGATGGCTTGGTGGCAACACAAACTTCTTTGATGGATTTCAGAGTTGATGACACAAGCGGGTAGAGTCCACCTTGACACTTGCCTTTAAGAATAATTTTCTTTGTGGCCTGATCCTTGACCAAATAAAAATTTGGATGAAACTCAAGGTAAGCATTATTGTCACAAGCAAATTTATGAACGGAAACAAGATTCTTAGATGCACTTGGAACATGAAGGATATTTTTGAGATGAAGGTTACGAGTAGGGGTATGCACAATTGAACGACCAATATGCTTAATTTCCATACCTTGCCCATTGGCGGTGTGAACTTGATCATGACCCTTATACTTCTCACGAACTGTCATCTTCTCAAGCTCGCCGGTAATGTGATCGGTGGCACCGGTATCGACATACCAGTTCGTATCAACACCATAGGAGTTGACAGTAGCAGCATTTGCCCCTTTTTCTTCATAGGAGTCCTCATCATAGCGCCACCAGCACTCATTTGCTGGATGACCTTGAATTTTGCAGATTTGGCATGTCACATCACGTCGTGGAGTTGATTGCCCACGATCACGGCCACGTCCGCGACCACCGTTGTATGAAGAGTTTCGCCCACGATTGCCACCACCATTACCTCGGCTGTTGCCGCGTCCTTTGTGACCTCTGCCGCGAGGAGGATAAGAACCACGGCCTCACGAGGCAGCATTGGCAGTGGATTGAAAATGTCCATGATTTCCGCCATCCATCAACATCTCCTGCCGCAAATCATAAGCAGCAAGCTGTGCATAAAAGTCACTTACAGTAATATTCGGTTGTGCGCTGATGGAGGTAACCAGCGGGTTGTACTTGTTAGAAATATGCCCTAGAGGCAATCATAGAGATGATGATATTACGTTGTATCCATGATTTAATAAATGTTCCTTGAATATTGCCTTTGTGTTGATTAACAAGTATGTGACTTGTTTGTGAAACTCTTTACTTGTATGGTTATTCTAAAGTTGTCCCTAGTCGAAGTTCATGTGAGGACACACGTGAATAATGGATTAGCACATATATCGGTTGATGACCATGTTTCACAGGTCATAGACATGGAGATGTCAAACCAATAATGTGGACACATGTTTAGAACATGGGGTTGGACCGACCCAACATGAGACATAACAATTATACTTATGGTTCTCTCTCTACACAATGTGTACGCCTTGTCCTTAGACCTGAGATTGTCGCATGTACTTGAGATGTGAATCGACCTACTTAGGGGCTATCAAACACTACTCCGTGAATCGGGTAGTTATAAAGATAGCTTTCGGGTTTGTCATGAAGCATGCTTGCGAGGCATGGTCGGTCGAGATGGGATTTGCCCCTCTCTACCGAGAGAGATATCTCTGGGCCTCGAGTGATCGGATCCGAAATGCATGGCCATGCTACTTAAGGTTAAGAGTTAACCTAGTAAGGGATTCGGATCACGGATCGAGAAAGAGTGGTCAGCTTGAAGCTCGACCAAATATCGTGAGGCAAAGGGATTGGCATGTACATAAAGTTGTGATGGTTCGTCCGATATGATCTTTGTGTATGTTTAGGAGTTGGCACGTCTTGCTAGAGGCCGCTACCAACTATTGACCGAGTAGGTATACTCGCGTCATGTCTAAACATACGTAAACATATAGGGTCACACACTTAAGGGCTGAAGCCTAATTCGGATTGGATCCGGGTTAGACTGGGTATTGAGTCCTAATGGGCCTCCATTCGTAGAAGCCCATTGTAAGGACGTCTATAAAAGGAGGGCAAGGGCGCACAGGGTTAAAGGGTGAATTCCGTGACCTCAAACCCTGGCCGCCACCCCTCCCACGCCCTGGTCGCTCGCGCGGATCTAGTAATCCGGCGTGCGTCGCTTCCTCCCGTACGTGTGGATACTTTTGGCGGCGCTGCATCTGTAGCGTTTGGACGAACCGCAAGAGAGGAGTTGTACGTGGGACGCCGCGACGTGGACGAGGAAGTAGTACGACTACTCTGCTCCGACGTGCTGCATCAACTTAGTACGACTACTCTGCCCCGACGTGCTGCATCATTCCGCACCTGCGCGTCTAGTGGTAAGACCGTGATCTATAACTGCAGTGATCTTGGTTTACGGATAGAATTTTTTAATTTGCGCTAGTGTAGCCTGCCCGTAGTCCTTCAGTACTCAAGATCAAGGCCCGCAAGCATGTATTCAACCATCTCTTCTTCATCGAGAGGGCGGCCGGCAGCAGCAAGTTCATCACCGAGTCCCTTCATCTTGGAGACGTAGTTGGCCGCAGACATGGTGTTCTTTTTGTGTTGGCGAGGGCGATGCGAAGATTCGTCGCCCGTGATCGTGACTGCGAGGAGAACATGGCTCCGATAGCAGTCCAAAGATCGCCGGCATGTTCTATGCTCACAACTTGGGTGAGCACCTCCTTGGAGAGAGAATTCAGCAGGTAGCTCAGAACCTGCTGATCCCGGACGAGCCAGGCGACGTACACAGGATTGGGCGCCGTTCCTGGTGTCTTGTCCTCATTTGTGATTACGACAGTTTTCGCCGGCGCCGGTTCTGTTCCGTCAAGAAGACCGATCATCTGCGCACCACGCAGCGCTGGGAGAACCTGAGCCTTCCACAGAAGGTAATTTTCACGGGTGACCTTTTCAGATGGCGGAGCGCCAAGGGAGGCGAAGGTGGTAGAGACGGACGCCATGGGAGGATTTTTGAGATTGGATCTGATGGAGACAGGCTAGATGTATATGGAAGAGAAAGCTCTGATACCATGTAAAATACAATGGATAAGCGTTTCTACTCATCAATTGATGAGCCGCATGTATGTATTTATATGGAGCCGCAAGGGCTAGAGATTACATTGTTTGGTTTGCCGTACAGGAAGAACTATGGCCGTAACGGATCAGGAGATCTAAACAGAAATACAGGAGGTTAGGAAGGATAGCTAGATTACCAAATACAATACGTCTAACTTAACAATCATGTCGTGTTTCAGATGCTCAGTTGGGAATATATGGATGTAAAGTTACTCCTATTCTGGATAGTAAATGGTAACTGCAGTTGGAACATGATACGAATTATTTAAAGGTGGTGTACCGGCACAGAGGTCTATCTAGAAGGCCAGTGCAGGTCTAGAAGAACACAAGAACACGTTGCACGTTCTTGCCGACGTGTAGAAGGACGCATGTCATGCTCACCAGGATTGCATATGAGGTCGACAAATATTCCATTTTGTGTTAGTCACAACTTTGATCAAGAGAAAATGCATACATCACAAATAAACAAATAAACTGAGACAATGCAGGGGAATTTCTGAATTTTCTATTCTCTTATTTACTCCTTTTTCTTGCTTTTCTCTTGCTTATAAAATTAGGTGCAAGTCTTCTCAATATATAGGTTAATAATCTCTTACTAGTATACGTATTCGGACTATAAGTTGGACTCAACTTCAACTTGAGTTATACATAAAGACAGACTCTACTATATTTTAAACTCGAAGTTAAGATTATTTTCAACAGTGTCAGATCTCTGCAATTTCCCGGCACGAGAGAAAAAAAACGTGCTAGTATCTGAAGCCATACATGGCGACTATTCTCCTGGTTTGGTGGTGGATTATTTAGTTCGAGTTATCATGTCGTGTTTCAGATGCTCAGTTGGGAATATATGGACATAAAGTTACTCCTATTCTGGATAATAAATGGTAACTGCAGTTCGAACATGACAAGAATTAGTTACATGTGGTGTACTGGCACACAGGCCTTTGTCTTAGTTCTTTTTACCTTATATCTTATAATTTTTTTAGAATAAATAAATAGAATGGTTTCTTCATCGCGGTTTCGAAATAATTTATCAAGACGTTCTTTTCAAAATGACTTATCGATATTCAGTTTATTCACATAAATACTTATATTAAAACTAAAAAATCATAAGTCGTAACTAAAAAACCATTTAAAAGATGAGCTTACGTCTAAACCCATCAAGAACACAAGAACACGTTGCAGGTTCTTGCCGACGTGTAGAAAGACGCACGTCATCCTCACCAGGATTGCATTTGAGGTCGATGACTTCGTTTCACTCCTTTTTTTCCCAACAACAACAAACAACAGCAATCAAACATTAAAAAAAATTACGAGGGATCATTCGAGAAGGTTTAGTAATATTTATGGTAAACTAACGTGTGCTAAGTTAATTTAAATTTATGAATGATTTGGATTTTAGTCTGTGGTTTCAACCTGGTGATTAGACCGGCTTTGCTGAGCAGCCAGACTATCTTTGTTGAGCGGTCAGACTAGCTATATGTAGCGGTTTGACCGGCCGCTTGGTGATGGTCAGACCGGCTAATTTTTGAATTTTGACTGAGTTTTGGAATTTTGATTGAGAGTTCTGAAATTTCAGAATTTGATTATGGATTGAGTAAATTGGTCCTAGGTTAATGTATTTGTGTTGCATGAAACATGTTTGAACTAACGTGTGTCAAATTATGAAGAACTTGTGTCCAAAAATGATTTCTTGATCTTCAGACATGCATAAAAGCTTAAATCAACTATGGTCAATGACGAGAACCGAGACTACGCTCATGGAGGAGCTGAGGTCCAGAATAGTTAACCATGCTGGGCAAGATGGTTGAGCACAAACATGACACAGGGAAGGTAAGGAATATTAAAAAGAAGGTTCGAGTGATAGGCTGCACTAAGTGGTTTAGTCAGTTCAAGTAAAACATGGTCCAATGGGAACCAGAGCAGGTAAGGCTTGCCGATGCATGACAAGTCATTGGTGCATCTACATGTGACAATCATGGCAATTTTTTGCAAGGGAATTAGAGGATTGAGTCAAGACAGGCAAGTTGTTATCAAGTTTTTGAGATTTGCCTGGTTTTAATCCAATCTTGTATTTTTGAAAAATATTAGAATTTTACTAAAACCATTAGATAGAATAGGTTTCTGATACACTCAGCAAAGTATGTACAAAGTTTGATATCATTTAATCATGAATTCTAAAATTTGCACCAAAAGTGGTTTTGACTTTAGCTAATTTCTATCATAGGAACATAGGAGAGGTCAGATTGACGGTTTGTGGCCGGTCAGACTGGCTAGATGCTGAATTTGTAAATCCTCGCTATTTTGAGTTGTTTGAATTTAGATTACCAAATGTGATCTTTGTAGCTCTTTAGTTACTGAAGCGAAAGATTATTTATGCTTAAGAAAATAATTTAAAAAGACATCATTCACCTCTCGTTGCCATTGCCCTTGCTGGCAAATTATCATCTCGACACCTTGACAAAATGTGATACCGTGTACATAGTTTGCTTAATCTGTGCCTTTTTACTTCACCGAGTGCAGCCTTGCAGTGGCGGCTAGACTGGCTAGATGCTGAATTTGTAAATCCTCGCTGTTTTGAGTTGTTTGAATTTAGATTGTCAAATGTGATCTTTGTAGCTCTTTAATTAGTTACTGAAGTGAAAGATTATTTATACTTAAGAAAAGAATTTAAAAAGACATTATTCACCTCTTGTTGCCATTGCCCTTGCCGGCAAATTATCTTATCGACACCTTGACAAAATGTGATACCGCGTACGTAGTTTGCTTAATCTTTGCCTTTTTTACTTCACCGAGTGCAGCCTTGCTCAGGCCGAGCGTAGGTGCACCCTCTATGTAGGCCGATCGTTTCACCAGTAGCTCACAGGGATCTGTTCCTGTACTTGTGTTTGCAAAGCTTAGGTTAGGAAATGTCAACAGTAAACAATAAAAGAAAATTTTTAATATACATTCTACTAATAGTAAAAGAATGATAATAAAAATTAAATCTGACAATTGATTTATGAAAGTATAATAGACTTTTCTTTTATAAGACCTCTTTATGGTACCTAAAATGAATATGAGCAGCCCATTCATTTTGATTCAATGAATCAGATTAGCTAGAATCTATTTATACTACTACCAAGAGTACTAGCAGTATAATTTAAAGAGAGGTAAAATTGTAAAGAGAACCTATGGTATAATAGTAATTTCTATATAAGTATTATGGTAGTACGTGTAGGAGAGACACAACGAAATAGGTACGAGGCGGCTGCAGCAGCGACAGAAATCAGAAATGATTAATCGTCCGAATCTAATTTTTCCGTGAGGTATTATTGACACAGTGCTTGGAGCTTGGAATCTCTGCTTGGAGTTCCAAGGAGACACCGTAGAGATCTTGTCATGGAGTGGGGGTAGCATGTGTGTGGTTTGGGCTTTAACTTTTAGTTTTCGGTTTACTTTTCACTATTTATAAATTTCATTTTTTTTAAACTTTTAGCTTTTTATTGAGCTTTTTTGCCATTTTTCCTGTATTTGTTTGTATTATACGTAATGGGCTAACATATTATATATATATATTATTTTTTTAAATTTAATTATGCTAAATAAGTCTCTGTCAGCTACAGTATTTTTCAACCAGCTACAGTGCTTTTCAGCCATAAGCCACCAAAAATAAACCCAAATGATCACCACCTAATACAGGCTACAATGATAGGATTGTCACTGTATAGATTGTCACTGTTCACTTCCACTTGATGCCTGTTAATTACTGGCATACATGAGCCAGCTTTTTACTTATGCTAATTCTAAGAAGCAACCTTTGCGCAGCAAGAAAACTTTGCGCAGCAAGAAAAACGAATGCTGACCTTGGGCTCGTTTCCCAAGAGATTTGTACGGTATGAATATCAGGTTTACATGCACCCGGGCTTAGGTAGACATTTCCCTTCATCTCATTTGAAAAGTAGGCCAGCTACTGTACTGCTGCCCACCTTCCCTTCCCAATGTACCAACAACGACAACGGGAAGTCAGTGTCCCTGGCCTCGAGAGGTTTGAGTCCACAAGTCGAAAATCCCAACGAAATTCGCGCAGACCGCAGGAGGACTGGAGGGGTAGGAATCAGCGCTCCTCCCGTGAATCCGTGATACCAACCAGCCAGTCAAGAAACGTGATTTCAAGCCTACAACACGTGTTCCCACAGCAGTACATGCATTCGAAATGGGAATAGGATTTCGCTGTTTGTATTGGCTTTTATACGAAATATAACCTTTTTATAATATCTAACTTTTAAATAAAATATCTTTTTAAAGTGTGATCTACTAGTCAATTGTAGTAGACACTATAATGACTTTATTTATATCGAACAAAATCATACACAAGTTTCTCTCTTTTAGTATGGTTTCTCTAAAGCTACTACTATTCATAAGCTAAAATTAAAAATTCATCAGCAAAAATCAATAAGAAAAAAAATCAATATGAAGAGGCCCTTGGACACATGCGAGTTTCAAAAATCTCTGTGGTGGCTAGGTAACTTGCCACGCAATATTTCTTACCCTGGCTATTTGTGTATGTTTATCTTTGGTCCGTTCTTTTTAATTTATGATTTATGATGTTTTAAAATAAATAAATATAATATTTTTTTCGTCATCGTTTCGAAACAGCTTATCAGGAACATTCTTTTCAAAATAATTTATCAACATTTGATTCATTCGCATAATCGTTTCCACTAAGATAAAAAAAACATTAGTTGTAACTCTAAGCCGGAGTAAGCATAAATTTGCTTAACTGGAAATGGTCAATGACTACCAACTCGAGCTATCTACCGTAGTTGAGAGCTAAGACGGTGAGACCTCTAGCTAGGCTTAATTTAACACATACCAAGACACCACGAACACTTTCATGGATTCGCGATGGTGTACCGACAGAGCAAGGGCACTACCAACCATTGGAATTTGGATACGAAGGTGCGTTCTTTTTTAATTGTGACCAATTGCTATGGCTAATGATTTTTTATTCTAGCATATGTATTTACATAAATAAATTAAATATTAATAAATTATTTTAAAAACTATTTTGATAATTTTAAAAAAACTGTTCTCTTTATCTATTTAAAAAATATAAAAAAACCGAAAGAAACTAGACATGAGACTACTTGTCGTTGGCAGGACGACGGGCCATGACTGGCAGTGCAATCCGCAAGGTGGTAGCCAAATGCCACTCCTACACTACACACATCCATATGCATATTCCAATCTGCCTTTTATCCCACAAAGCCAAAAGTCCAAAGCGGCATGAGGCATGGTGTTGTAGTGGTGCATGTTGGACAATATCATATATTGCTTTTGTTCCTCGCTTCTTTCCTTTGCTGATTGTGATCAGTAGATTGTTTCTATTAGTTACTTTTTCTGTTTCACTATATTTATCCACAGTCTATCATACGCAAATAAAAAGTGTTAAATCTAAAAAATACTTAATAAAAATGATCATGCATATCTCTATTAAATGACATATCATAATTATTTAACCTCTTTCAAAGTATTTATGTAAGGGTAGAAAAGAAAAAAAATTGCAATCACTATACTCTATATTTTTTTAATAGATAAATATATTAAAACGGATAGCTATAGCCAGGCGAGTGATTTCTGAAACGGATAGATTTCTGCAATTACTACACGTTCTTGAAAGGTGATTTAGTGGTTAGGGTAGAACATTCTAGCCCTTTCTCAAGCCAAAACCTATAGCTCTAGCCAAGCGAGTGATTTCTGCACAATTTGAGAGCATTTATCTGGAAAGCTACATCCGAATAAAGTTGAGTTTTGGTTGGCATTCATCCACCAATTCAGGGCAAGAGCTTAAGTTGTATGGGAAATATAGACACTTTTAATTTATAAGTATCCCCATGTCTAGAACAGTCTGAAATAATACTGGCTTAACGTAAAACCTGATTTTGTTCATGCGTACATACCTTCTGCTCATCAGAAATGTGCGAGATATACTCGGACTATCCTATCTCTGGAACAAAATTGAGATTCACAAGTCTGCTGCTTCACCGAACAAGACCTAGTTGGGGAAGCTTCAGTTTGAAGTCCTTAGCAGCTTATGCTTTCAACAGAATGTGGTTTATTGCATTTCTCATAGAAGCTTAAGCTCCTTCTGAAAAGATCACTGGAGAGAGAGGCTTTGGCTTCTTACCCAGGTGGCTGCACCCCCCGTTCCAGACTTGACCAAATTAAGAGCGAAAAGCTCCTGCCAACATCTTTGAGAAGCTCCTCTAAATAGGGCAGTTGCTTATGTGTCAGCAAGGAAACTTGTCAAGTTCACGTCTGCCCATCTCTCTTTCCTTGGAAGAGAACTCTCTGTAATTGCTATATATCGAGGAAAAGAAGTGAGCACCAACTGTTGTATCCAAGGGATCCATTGATCTTCAGTACGTCTGTTCCTTCCCCAACAGTGTGCACCACCAGGGCATCATAGTCCTACAGCCAAGGATAGCCATTGACTAGCATATCCTAGCTCTTCAGTTTTGTACAGATCGGAGGACATGATCGACGCTAGGAATTAAAAGAAATCCCTTATTACAAAGAGAAGATCGCCTGTGCCGTGTGTAACTCGCTTTCACTGCGAATTTGCGACAGCTTTTGCTACAGCGACTCCTCCTCCTCCTCCTCCTCTGTTGGGCTCGTTCCTTCTCACCGCGAGAGAGTTCGCGGACGGGGCAGCATTGTTCAAGCGGCGGCCCAGACCTCGTGCTATGCAATGTGCATTATTTCGGCCCAGCATTAGGCCGGCCGGACTGGTGGGAATCGGGTCCGCGTGAGGACTCCCTGTCCGTAGCCGCGTGCGCGCGGACTCGGCATGCAGCCTGCGCCGCCCGTGGCTGCGCGCGCGCTGCGTAGCCCGGCACGCACGCAGGATGCGCGCGGCGCGCCGCCTCGATCGGCGTATCGGCCGACGCGAGCGACGGAGCACGGGAGCGCGTGACGCGGGGCCGGACGTGGCCGCGCCCTTGCGGTTGCGGGCACCTGCTGCCGAGAGCTTGGGAGATTCAATTTTTGCCTCTCTAAGATTGACTAATTCACTCGCACGTACATGGG
The DNA here is from genome assembly GCA_036346575.1 of Dendrocalamus sinicus. Lineage (NCBI taxonomy): Eukaryota > Viridiplantae > Streptophyta > Magnoliopsida > Poales > Poaceae > Dendrocalamus > Dendrocalamus sinicus. Next base: position 12,681,341 of record CM070664.1, read on the forward strand.
CCAGTCGCGACAATGCGAAATCTGTTGCGGATCTCATAAGAGTGGCAAATTTAAATTTTCCGAGAAAATTTCAGGGGTATTCGAAGTTACAAAAATATTGTCTAATAGAAAACATAAAAATCTACAATAGCAAAAATTAAAGTAGAAATATTCATACTAGAGATAACATCTCAAATAATATAAAGAAATTAAAAAAATCACAAATTAACTTGACGATTTTTTGTGCCTTGGAACCGATTGAAAGATTACAATTAGTTTTACTAATATGCAATTCTACTTAATTCCTATTGTCCCTTCTGAAACTATCTTTATTTACTATTCACATTAGGATAGTGAAAATCGACTTGAAATTATTTGTTCGCACTTGTGAAATACTTGATATTTGTTCACAGAATCACAGGTAAGAGGTGGAGAATATGTATTTCAATAATTCATAAGCAATAATTTGTCTGCTGCTAAGAATCTTATTTCACAGATTTCATAGCAAAGTGCTTAGATAAAGGTATGATATGAAATTCAGTAGCTAACACCTCTGAAATACTTGGCATATAGATATAGGCTATACAGATTTAAAGATGTGGAGAACAAAGATTTCAATTCATAAGGCATAACCACTAATTTATAGATAACTGAACCAAATATAGTAATCCACCACATCTAAACAAGATCTAAACACCGAAAGTGAAACAAAGAAGAAACATATGCCAAATCTACATCCATTCAGTCATCCACGGATTTATCATCCACTTAGCTTGGAAGTACAAAACTACAAACTCTAGGGGGCACACAAGCAGAACAGATCTATCATCTACGCATCTAGATTCTACAGTATGGGGGTCGCCGGTTGGAGAGGACAAACCTGCCCCAGTGTTGCAGGCCCGTAGTGCTGCAGTATCTGCTTGGCCAGTGGCCACTCCGGCCTTCAGCGCTCCTACCATCTGCGTAACCTCCAGCCCCCTTGCCACCTACGCCGCCTCCAGAAGACTAGAACCCAGGGCACAGACACCCACCGCCGCTAGGCGCTAGCCGAGTGTCGAGAGATGGAGAGACGATTAGACGCTAGATGAAGAGAGGAGAAACTAAGTGAGACACGGTCTCATAAACTGGGTATGAACAGGATGGCAGTGGGTCTAGACCAGTGTCGATGGGAGGGGAAAATGGGCAAAAGGATATGACATCAATTTAGGCTAACTGGGTGTGAATAAAATAAATTTAGTCCAAATACTAGTATACATATGTATTATATCTTGTATATAATGGTTTTTTTGCCAAAAATTTTAGGTATTTAATTGAATACCCATGAATTCAATTGGGTCCGCCCATGGCCGTATGGCGGAGCCGGCAGGAGAGATGGCCGGTGAGGGCGTACGGCGCAGTAGGAGTTGGATTGGGACGGGTGCATAAACTCTGTCCATCTTACCGGTTACCAAATATCTTATGGGCTGTGTGGCCCGTGAAACTACTGTGGCCTGTTGCCTGCAAATGCTCACATCACGTTTGCTGACGCCAACTAAGCAAGATGACTGGTTACCGGGATGTCTAACATATCGAAAATGGGTTTTGTTAAATATCATGCAGATATTTTTTTTCTAACTATTATCTAGATTTAGAATCCTTAGATTAGAGATCCAATGGCTATGAATTCTCCCCTTGAATTCTACCTCCTTCCCCTTGAAAAAAATTCCCCCTTAAAAAACAAGCGACCCCTTGATTCTAATTGAAGGGTCACAAATTTGGATGATAGTTAGAAAGAAAATATCCGGGTGATGCTTAGACACTCTCATCGAAAATACCAGGCCATGCTAGATCCAGCCAACAAGTATATTTCTATTTTTTTTATTAAAAAGACAAATATATTTCTATTTATGGGAGCTTCTGGTAACAAGCCCCACGAAGCTTGCCATTATACACCGGAACCTGACAGTTCTTTCTTCTGTAGTATTTGTTTTGGTTTATCTGATTAGGTAGGCTACGGCTTTTTTCTAGTTTAATTTGCTGGTAGAGGGTGACAAGAATGTCACCTTGCACATCCATTCCCAAAACTTTTATCTGATATCCTCAAAGCCATTTATTTCCTTTTCTGGTGATGACTGACGAGGGTATTAAAGATAGAAAAGATATTAGGGGAGAATATATGCATGCTCATATGAGCTGCGCACAAATGAAGACTCCACATCTGTTCACATGCAATTGACCTTAGAGCCAAAGATCGTCTGACTTCTCATCGTTGAAGCTCCAGCTTAGCGGCTTACACAATCCCTTCATTCAACGCTAATTAAGGAAGGTGACTGATGGCTCATCCAATTCATATGCACTGTATACTGTCTAATTGTCCGGTGATATTTATTGCCGTCCACCTATCAATTTGCTCTCTCCAACCGTTCCCTTCTTTGACCATCTCCCGGCGTTCTTTTTGGCTACGTTAAATATCCAACACATCTGAATTTCCAAGCCGGCAGATCATCTCGTCGTCGTCGTCTTCTCACACTTATATAACTCTCTCTCTCTCTCTCTCTCTCTCTCTCTCTCTCTCTCAATATCAACAATGGCCGCCTCCACCCTTTACACGTACCTTCTCTTCTGCAATGCGACGCTGATGCTATTGGCTGTGTGCGCGGGGCTTAGCCTTGACACGGTCAGGGACTTCCTGACCCGGGAGGAGGACACCATCGTCTTCAGCCTCATCGAGAGGGCCAAGTACCCGCTCAACCCGCCGGCCTACGACTCCGCGTACTCTGACCCTGCCGGCGGCCGCCTCAACGCCTCTTTCGCCGAGCTCTACATCCGCGAGTCCGAGGCAATTCAGGCCAAGGTGCAGCCAATTCAACCTCCATGGCATTTTCCTTCTTTTTTGTCTTCTTGTTTGAATTTGAAGTTTGAACACTGAAGCAGCGTTGAGTTCGTTTCTTTTTTCCGCTGATTGCTCATTTGCTTGCGTGGTCAACTGCTGTGGTATTTGGCAGATTTATATAAATAGAAACAACCAGTGAAATTCAAGACGCTTCAGAGTCTTACAATAATCCTAAAAAAGAAAATTTTTAAAATTTCTCACATTAATCAAGAAATAAAGAGAATGATCTACATTATTTATTTTGGTGAGACCAAATTATAATGATGCAGATTATTCACACACACACACAAACTAGAACGCAGGTGTAAAATACCTGGGAAAGTTATTGATATTTCTGAAAGAAGTGCCATCGATTCTAAATAAAGTTGTTGCCAAACCTTCATGGTATTAGAAAGTTATCATTGGTTCTGCTTGAAGTTACCATCGGTAGCGAATGATAATTTTCTTCATAGCTGATGGTAATTTTTCGCACAACCGATAATAATTTTCTGGGACGCAAAACTACGCGCAGAATAGCGCTACTGTGTGTATATATTAGAAGTTATATGATAAATACAATTATATTTCAATTATAAATAATAGAGTTGTACATCAAAATATCTGCATCGTAATATCTAGCCACGTAATTTGCACGAGTAATTCTGCTAGTTGGTTAATTAATCTTGAGATAACCTGAAGTTATTGTTTATTAAGATGTTTTGATGAAGTGTACGAAAATTCTGGTCAAATGTTACATGCTGCGGGGAAGGTGTTGACTATTAGTAATTAATTTATTCCCTTTCAATAAATCCGAAAGCGTGCATGTGGTGGGGGATTCGTTGAACCTGTGTCTGAATTGGGGGGAGTAGCCATTCAAAATTTTCTTCGTTTACGCTAAGCAAAGACAAAAGCACAAGTATCTTGCATTGGATTCAGTTCACGGTGTGATAAAGCACACGTTAACCCCTAACGGCACGTTACCATTGTGCTACTACCACCATCAAGCAAAAAATATTGAGTGAATTGTGATCAAAGACATAAACTGAAGGTTAATTGAGTTTCACTAATCCTGACTTGCTGCTGGACTTCTCCACAGGCAGGAAGGTATCGAAGCCAAGAGGAGATTCCTTTCTTCCCTTTCAGGGTTCCATTCGCATTGGCACCTCCGTATGACTTCACAAGCGTACGTGTCCATCATGTACTACTGTTGAAACAATCTCTGCATGATCTTACTAAAACCATGGTCATTTTGTTATAATTCTAGGAACTGTATCCTGCGGCAGCACTTATAAATGTGAACGATGCCATACGGAGCTTCTACTTCAACGAGTTGCTCCCTTTGCTGGCCAAGGATGGTGATGATGGCAACTATGCTGTAACTGCTGCGTCAGATCTTGCATGTTTGCAGGTAACGAGGAATGTTACGTTGCACATCCTTGAATTCAGACATGCATAATTCATCATCATTTTACAATGAAAATGTCATTCTTTTCGTAGGCACTCTCAAGAAGGATCAGCTATGGGAGGTATGTGGCAGAAGTGAAGTTCAGAGGCGACCAGCAGAGCTACACAACTTTAATTCGTTCCCAGGTACTTCATCATTTGAACTGAATAGGAGATCTGATGTTCAGTGTATAAGCTAAGTGAAACGTCCTTTTTGGCAGGACAAGGCCGCTCTGATGAAATTGTTGACATCTGAAGCCCAAGAAGATGTGGTGAAGCGAAGGGTGCAGAGGAAGGCCGTGGTGTTCGGCCAAAATGTAACATTAGATGGACCCATTGAAACTGGTGATAACAGTAGTAGTCAAGCCAACTTTAAAGTTGATCCTTCAGTAGTTTATAAACTATATGACCAATGGGTGATTCCGTTGACTAAACAAGTGGAGGTCGAGTACCTTCTCCATCGTCTTGATTGAATCAAGTCTGTATCTAGCTAACCTATTTGTTTAGAAATGTAATCAATTGCTGTTCCATGAAAGGATACAACAATAAGAAACATGCAGCAAATCTGCAGAGTTGTTCAGCTCGTGATTTGTTCAAATTTTGGATGTTAATTTACAAACTGTATATTGGTTTGCACCAGGTCACGAAGCATTGCCAATGGAAAGAAAACCAACAATGAACTAGTGAAAGAAGGTTAAAACATGCTTAAAACAAACTGAACTCACTAAAGAAGCCGAGAACATGCTTTCCATTTCTTATGTGAAGAGTATCGAATGAGAAGGGAAGGTATGAACTACTGCGCACGGCGAAGGGGGTGTTGTTCGTGGCCGTTGGATCTCTAATCCAACAATCATAAATCTAGATGATAGTTAGGAAAAAAACATTTGGGTGATATTTACTAACACCCACTAAGAATTGCCAAGTTATGGCAGTAGATTACGAAGCCCAACAAGTCCTGTAACAGTAGTTAGCACCAAAATAAAACAAGTCATACAATTCCATCTCAGAGTCACGAGGCCTGAAAACTTGCAGAAACTGCGATTCTTGCAGTATGCCTTACTTCAGTTTTGTATTTCCGTCTTGTATGGCAGCATCCTCTAGCAACTGCGTCTGCAACCGCATCTCAAATTATGCACTGGCCATTGCCAGATTTGTATTCCTGCCCTCGCATTGGGCTTCGACGTTCTGTCGGTGTCTTCTGCCTAGGAGGTGATTCTCCAAGTCAGATCCAGATGAACAGTTAACCTTGCAGATGCTGCAATTCCATCTTGCCACAGGTTTTTTGTTCTTCTCAGCAAGCTGTCGGGCTTTCTTTTCATAAAACTTCGCATCAGTTTCTTCGTCTTCTCTCTGTAGGGCTTCCATGTTCTCTTGGTGCCTTCTGCCTCTCAAGTGCTTCTGTAAATCTGATTCATAAGTACATTTGGCTTGGCAGATGCTGCAAATCCACAACGGGTTCAGATTTTTGTTCTTTGCAAGCTGTGGTCTATGTTTTGCATACAAGCTTGCTTCCTGAAACCCACTGTTCTCTTTCATGTTGTAACATTCTCTTCGTAGGGCTTCAAAGTTTTCTTGGTGCTTCCTACCTCTCAGATGGTTTTTAAAGTCTGATTCGGATGAACACTTGGCTTGGCAAATACTGAAATTCCATGTTGTTGGATTGTGCTGCATGACGGATAAGGACTCTGCTGCTACTTTTCTCTTAAGCCCAGTTGTTTCCTTTCTCGATTCCAAGGCTGCTATGTTTGACTGGTGCTGGTGGCTAGCACAGTGCTCCTCAAAAGAGAGTTCACTGGCCGTATTCACCTGGCAGAGAGCACAACTCCATTCTTCAAATAATTTTTTGTTGTTTGTTTCTGCAGTCCGTTTCCTCTTCACTCCAGAGAATACCTTCTTGTGCACCATAGCCTGCTTAATTATGAGTTTTCATTAGCAAGTAAAAATGGCAAGAATAATCTAGTTACCATCTTTGACATACAAATCATATCAGGCACTAGATCTTTAGATGATATAGCAAATTTCAGTACCATGTCTGATCTGCATAGCTTCTAGTGAAATTCCCCTGAAGTAACTAGAACTGCAATATTATTAGTATTGTACATTAAATACACTTTATCTAGTTCTCTTGTTTACCGTTCAGCTCATACTGTCAAGAAACTTGGCAACAAATGCTACTGACAGATACATGCAGCTTCCTCGTACAGTTGAGCATTCAAACATAAATTGAGTCATACTCCATCCCATATATGAAACCATATTCTTTGGACATAGCATCTACAAGCTCTATTGGGCAGGGGCGGAGGGCTCAGTATGGCAAGGTATGGCGCTCGCCATACCTTGAATTCCCAGCGATTTTTACCCCCAAATCACTCTGTATCATAGACACATCAAGAAAGATGAAGTTTCACTGTAATAAACTCTCAGCCAGCGGCGAGAGGAAGAAGAACAGTAGTGAATGTTACCTGGACGTTCTCCTGGGCTGTCGGCTGCAATTGCCTACCTCGCCTAGACGCAATTGAAGTTCATTATCACTCGGTTAGTCTATTGACTTCACTTGTATCTTTCTATTTATTCTAATTATTTTTACTTATATAGTAAGTGACGATCATAATATGTTATATGTGTATAAACCAATTTAGTGAGAAATCTTTAATATCTATGTTATCGATTTCGCCATACCTTATTTTTTTTCCGTCCTCCGCCACTGCTATTGGGTGTGTTTTTATACATAATCTATACATTGATAAGGCCCTATTTTCCTAGAAGCAGTGATTTACTATACCAGATATTGCTGTTAAAATGACACCACTTGTAAACTAACAAGGTGGCCTGCATGTGATTTTGCTTTTTGAAAAATAGATGGCTGCAAAATTCTATTTGTGATATTTTAATATTATATATTATTACAAAGAAGATACTCTGATTCCGAATACTTGTCACTTATGACCAAAACTTTTTGCCCTAAATACTTGGCACTTTGTCATCGTGAGGCTTAATTTCCCATAATGCTCCTATTAACTCTACCTTGGCACCGCCTTGGCTGCACGGCGGCCAGGTGGCAGTGACTTGGCCGCACGGTTGTCGGGCGGCAGGTGCTTGCCACACGGCCATGGGGATCCTTCGGCCAGGTGTCACGTCCATGGCGCAGCCCAGTCACTGGGCAGCAAAACGAACATTTTTGCTATTGTCAAGCGCATACTGACATTCTTATAAATACGGTATCAAAATATGCTATAAGTGCCAAAAACTCCTAATTGGTGGTGGTAGCTATCCAGTTCAGTACAACCTGAATGACATGTCTTGGACATCCATGCGTCACGATAATTACTTGCTGAGCTATGGCTGGTTTGCATCCTCATCCAGGCGTCGAAGAGTAAAATCGAGCATGACGGAGTGGATCCGGCACATGTGGAGTGTTAGACATGTAAATAGTCTAGGGTATAGAGAGTTATTTGTATATTTACCTGTACATATTGTATTGGCCTTTTGGGCCTCTTTGGAATACAAGGGTTTTATTCAACATGGCATCAGAGTTGGGCTAGCCAGGGCGTCGCCGCCGCCGCCGCCCCTCTGGTCTTCCCACCCTCCTCCCCTTCTCGCTTCTCGCCACCGCCGCCGCGGGATGAGGATTTCTCAGGTTGTCACCTTTGATGAGTTTTGACTACCCTCGTTCTCCTACAATCAGGTTAGATTCTATTGTTGAGTCGATCTCTTTTCTAACTTTTCCTGACTCATTGTCTTCCACTCTTGTTTCGCCTCATCCTCCTCCGACTGCTCCTCTTCCCCCTCACTTCTGGGCTAAGGTTATCTCCTCAGCTCTTTTCTCGTCAACACCCAACCTTCCACTGCCCTTTAGGGTTCCACTCCTGTCGAGCGTCTTTATGGTCGAGCCCCAGAGTATGGTCACCTTTGCAGTTTTGGTTGTGTCTGTTTCGTCCTTCTTCCACCTCGTGAGCGCACCAAGCTGACTGCTCAGTCAGTTGAGTTTGTTTTTCTTAGTTCCTTCTTGATTGCCTAGAAGACCAAGAAGTAGGCTACCGATTCCCGTTCGAGCGTTGAGGCTGAGTTGAGAGCCATGGCATTGTTGACAGCTGAGATCACCTGGCTTCGGTTGCTACTTGAGGATTTCGGTGTTTCCACTACTGCACCAACTCCTCTCTTTTCAGACAGTATTGGCGTGATCAGTATTACTTGAGACCCCATGATGCATGAGCTCACAGAGCATATTGGGGTGGATACTTCATACATGCGATCGCAGGTGCAAGACCAAGTTATTACTCTTCAGTATATATTTTTGGAGCTTCAGTTAGCAGATTTCTTCACTAAGGCACATACTAGAGCTCAGCATAGCTTGTACCTCTCCAAAATCAGTGTTGTTGATTCACCATAAGTTTGAGGGGGTGTTAGACATGTAAATAGTCTAAGTTATATAGGGTTATTTGTATATTTACCTGTACACTTTATATTGGCTTTTTGGGCCTCTTTGGAATACAAGTATTTTATTCAACATGGAGCACATAGATGTGACGGGCTGGTCACGGCCTCACGGGGCTTCATGCCTCCTACGCTGTCTGCGGACCCCATGAAATACCCCTGACTGATATGTACGCTATAATGAGCTTGTAATATACAGTAGATTGGGGCCACCAGATTGGGACCTTGTTGTACATGTACAAGGATTACATAAGGATTTCTTTTCTTTTTGTTTTTAAATTATAAGTGTGAGACTATGTGGAGGTCACTCCATGTTGTGTGATGAGTATTTGACTTTGTTGTGCTTTGTTGTCGAAGTCTGAGTTTGATTTTGTGTCATTTGCGCTTTTTGATTTTGTTGTTAGGTGATTAATGGCCAACCGGTCGTGGGCGGTAGACTAACTAGGAAATGGTTGTACCAGACCGTAGCTGGCGGTATGTTTATTCCAGGAAGGTCTTCGTTTTATTGCGAGATAGATTTGAGAGTGATGCGACCGGCCATATGATGATGGTCCGACTGGAGGTGTGTCGAGCAATTTGACCGGCATGGTTGCTGTGGTTAGACTGACTCCCCTGTTATCGGGGTTTGACCAGGGTTGACTAGGGCAGTCTGACCAACCGTTGGCTAGTGGTTAGACTGGCCTTTGCTAAAGAGAGTGAGCTGAGTTTTGTCTTGGTTGTGTTAGTCATGGCGGGAGCCTATGAAAGTATTAATCATGGCAGGAGTCCATGTAAGTGTTAATCATGACCGAGAGTGTCATGTGGTGTTTACTAACGAGAGTCAAGTGCATATCACGTGTGCTTGGAACTATTGCTTGTTCTTTGATATGCAGGGTGCTTAGTGATTATTAGTGATCAATGGCAAGACCCAGGCCATGGGGGGTCACGTAAGTCTAGGTGAAGGTACATCTCAAGTGGAGGCATGTGAGAAAGATAAGAATCGTGATAAAGCAAGTGCATGCATGTAATGTGCCATTAGACTTGGGCCGCTTCAAGTGAAGACGATCCAAGAGGAGGCTGAAGGCGTATAGGCTTGGCGGCAAGTCATTAGGCATCACAGATTTCGTATTAGATTTTGCTTTGAGGAGAAGCATCGTGGAGACCAATGGGTGGTAATTGCGTAAATTGTCCAATATCGGGTGAAGAGGTGATTTGCAAAACCGCGGCGGTGGCCTAAGGTGGATTAGGTTATGTCATGGAGGATGGAGAGTCTTATCGGGCTATTGGAGTCATGTAGAAGTCAAACTTTGAGAAGCGTGCATGTGTGTCAAGTGTAAAACCCGTTTGTATGTAGGTTATTGGATTTCCCCATTTGTAAGTGATTGTATCCACTAAGTGTGGGCTGGTCGTTAGAGTTAGGTGTGAGGTGAGGAATCTCTACTATTTGTGTTTGAGAGAAATACCTCCTGTGCTTGACAAGCACTTTATGGTTAGGGTTTCCTTGTCTTGGGAGCTTTGTGTGAGTGCTCCAGGGTTAGAGCTCTGTCCTCTATGGTGAAGTGGCTGTAATCATTCATCTTCAAGTATCAATAGATCCACCAAATTTGTCTAAGCCTTTGTACTCAATTTGAAGTTCTTGATTTCTAGTTTTTGGTGTTTCCTTCTCCCATCTTGATCTTTCTTGGTGCCAAAGACGTGTAAGTAGTAGAGATATCTCTTGAAGACTAGATCCCATCTATCTAAACACTTTCTATGGAAAGTTCTTCAGTTTGCCTGGTTTTGGTTTGTTTTGAAGTCCTTCTTGTGAAATCTTGTCCCGAAAGCTTTGGCTTCGGATATTTGGGTGTTCTTGCTTGTTGTGATATGTGGGAACTCATCCAAGATCATCTTGACCATCCTTAACCCATGAGCAAGCCTTTGGCTCCAAGTTTGTTTTTGGCCCGGTTTTTGTGCAATCTTCGTTATTTTGGATGAAGGTCAGAACTTTGATATTGATCTCCTTGATGTTTGCTTAGAATATAGTCCTGACATCCTTGTGAAGCTTTGTATCAAGTTTCATAAGATCTGAACCAGTGGTTCTTGAATTGATTCTTTTGGAGGCTTGAACCCGGATTGTTCTTGCCTCTGCCCGAGATCCGGTCAGACTAGCCTGCAGTCCAACTGGCAATGACTTTCGGTCAGACCGTCCTACGGTCCAACCGGTAGTCACTTGCGGTCATATTGGCCAAGCGGTTAGATTGCTACCTCCTTGTGGTAAGACTGTTATGGGCTTGCTTTCATTGGGGTAAACACTACCGAGAGGATGGCCGAGCGGTGACGACATGGTTGGGAGGGAGGAGATTATAGATAAGAATGACTTTGTTCTTTCTTTGCTTGATTCTGAATAGCGCGGTTTCTCTCTTTATATAGATGAGGTTAGTCCCTAACAATATGGAAACTAATTTGATAAGGTAAGTATTAAATAATAGAGATAACTTAACAAACTAAGCAAAATTTAATTGATTGCTGCTGGTAGTCTTCCTTGCATGCAGCCCCCCAATGGACCATGGCTATCCATGGACCCGTGCCCATGACATAGACCGCCAGTGAAGTGTTGTTGTTCCATTTTTGTAGGGTTGGCTTGTAGGCTTCGTGTGTTTGATCTTCCACTGCGTGTTTCGAAGCCGTGAGCAGCCTAGGGGTTCGATTTGATATCGAAAAAGAGTGAGCTTCTATTCACCTCCCTCTAGTCACCGCCTTCGGTCCTACAATAAGGTAGTATATATTTTTATTTAATAACATCCAATGGCCACTATAGTTTAGCTTTAATTAGGGCCCACCTAATCAAGGACCAGATGTTTTGCTTTTTTGTGAGAATTTATAGCATATTCTCCTTTTTTTAATAACATCCAATGGCTGCTATGGTTAAATTTTAATTATGGCCCACCTAATCAAGGGCCAAATGTTTTTCTTTTTTATGGGAATTTCTAGAATATTTATCTTAGCAGTTGTAAACAACTGTTATGAGCTTTCATTATATAGTAGATTATGTGGCTTGTCCATAGCAAAGAAAATTCAAGCATACTAATGGGTAGCATGATATAAATATTAGTGAAACAAATGGGTCTGACTTTACGAAAACTTCAGAACTAGTATGATACCAAGTATCAACTATTAAAGGCCCAGAATCTACGATCCATTGAAGTGTAGGAACAATAAGGGTTATTATTCAAGAGGCCAAAAGGCAAACGCTTTACACTACAGATGATTCATATAGGTCAAATTATGCCAGTTTCATCACATGAGAAATGTATACAACAAATTAATGGACTGCTTAGCGGCTAGTCAAAACTCATAAGAAGGGTAGATCACAAATTTACTTGTACAGGCTAAATCCATGCATGTTAAGAATGCCTAGCCAACTGGATTCAAGAACAAAAAAGAACTTTAAAGTCTCAGCTGAGACACGGCGCTCCAAGAACACAACTAATAGTTGGGAGGACACTAACCCAGTTTTCAGATAATGCATAGCAAAGCTCATTTAGCAACAGAACAAACTAGTAGTTTAGCAAATGGATGGAGAACAATATTGAACATGGCAGCATTCCAGCTCACTACAACAAAACATCCATGGGGAGACATCATATTTGTAGGTTAGAGACGTTCTGTTTCGTCTCCCACAGACAACTGAGGCGCTTTTATAAAGCGTCATAGAAACGTCTCTACATGAACCGTCTCAAAAATATAGAGACGCTCTCTAAGGCATGTCTATATTATTTGAGACGTTCATTAGAGACACTACATCTGTATCCCTATAAAGTTAGAGACGCTTTTATAAAACGGCCGCACCACGCCTCAATTAATATAGGCACGTGCGTTGAGACGTTATGTGCCATCTCAAGATGTCCTATGTAGTATGTATTTTTATTTTGATTGGTATATATTTTCTTCTATACACACAAATACGTATCCGTATGAGAATATAGTATTCCATATATTTATTATATATACATGTATATATAATAATTTTATAGGCAACACCATAATATTGAGTACATATTTTATAAAATATAAGGAATGGGCGTAGTACAATAGATATACTGTTATAAGAAAAGCAAACCAACTACAATCTGAAACAAGCCACACCCCGGCAAACCATTGGCAATTGACAAATTCATCACCATTGCACCCTCCAAACCCCAAAGAAGTTTACATAAGAGAGGTTTACAAATAATTATAGCATCCATTTAAATCAACAGAGTTCACAACTAAATAAAAATCTAATATGCGATAAACACATGTCGGTAAAACATCCTCCAATTTGACACACATCTTTTTTAAACTGCTATAATAAATCGTCAGTCTATTTCTTCAATTAGAAAATTGTGCATCGTGTCTTCCACTGCATTTCTTTTCATAGTCCTCCATATCCTGCAAACATAGCAATATATGTAACAGCTTGATTCACTTGAAAGAGCAGCACATATGTCGATAGTGAAAAAAATTCAACATTGTATATATGTATGATCGCGATACGAGATCTTCCAACTGCTCAAGATCCCATTTACATTCCAGAAAAAAGCAGGATTTTTAAGAAAAAGAGGTGGCCTAGCTTGTAAGGATTTGACAAAGGATTACATGTGAGAGACAATAACAACAGCTTTGTTCTGTTGGGATATTTACTATTTTCCGTAATTAAAATGTGAATGCAAATGGGGAATAAAAAGTAAGAGAACTCTTTCGACGATTCTTTCTAGGAATAAGGCATATTTCAATAGAAGACTCTCCTATAAAAGGCATTCCAATATATTAACGAGATTGATATGTCAAGGATAATAACCATGCAATACATCATTCTTTTACCATTTGTTGCCCTATGTAATCATCAAAGGAATTTTGATTAACCCTCTATATATCGAATCGATCTCTTGACCGGACTATATCCGTAAGTCAGAACACGAGAAACTGAATTCACAACAATGATAACAATGACAAAACAAGTTCATGCAGAAAATAACGTCATATGCATCTCGCAAATGCCGTGTGGATCAGGCCATGTCTATGGTAATAGTATTATCAAATTGTCTATGGTAATTTGTATTCATCCTTGAAAAGTGAAACAAAACTGTGGAAGATCAAGATGTCAAAGTGACAGACAAAATTAGATACTCATAATTGAAATTGATGAACAGAGCATATGCTAAGATTGGAGATATGCTTTAACACAAGTACACAACTAATGGAGCAACATTATTCAACTAAAGTGGCACTAACACACTTAAAGCAATACAATATAAGTATTTCAGACCAAATTAGAAGATTAATAATTGTTATTAGCCAACAATTGTTGCATGTGAGAATGGAAGCTCCTTAGTTCGTGAGGAATGAATAAGCAATTGTTGTCACCGTGAAACTTCATAAACATGATAAGACCTCGTTTTGGTATCTAACAAGCCTACATTCCCACATGATTATTAAAACCAGCGGATTGGGATCAAGGCCCACATGTTGCAATTCCACTAACACAAACATATCAGCCTTGAAGTTCGTTGCAATAAACATTAGATTAGTGCCTCTAATACGAAAATAAATTGGAAATCGGTGCACCGACATCTATTAGCTCTAACGTCGTAAAAGCAAGCACCAAACAACTTGCACAACAACTCAACATTACATACAACCTAACAAAAATGTTCTATTTTTCTATAGATTCATTTAATGAGCGTCCCGACTTTTTGTAGATCCAAAGATGAAACTAGATGCATTATGCATGACGCATTTCCTCGCTTGAGCCTAACTCAACCGACACTAAACAAAGATTATGGTAAGAAATACAATCAAATGAAATGTGGGATAAAAAAGCATTGTAGGGGATAAAGAAAGCATTGTAGCAAACTCGTCTACAATAGCGAATCGTATCAATGAGGTTTCCATGTATGTCCGATGAAAACACTACATCAAGAACCAGAATTACAGCTTACCTCAAGCAAATATTCGCGCCCGGTCCACCAAACTTCAAGCCTACTCCCTACGCCCTTCTCAAAAGCTTCGGTACTTCTCCTCACTGTTTCAGATCGCTATCATCCGCATACACACCTACACAAATCAACATTTCAAAACTTCTTCTTGTTGCGCTTTTCTTTCTACGGAAAGATTAAGGATGCGATTATTAGTGCGTTACGGCTGCCTCGGCGGGGATTGCGGAGCGGTGCGGGGCTCCACGGAAGCGAGGCGTGGCGTCGGCCGTGAGAGGGAGGCAAGGGGTGGGGTGTGTGGCGGCGGCCGCGGATTTGGCGGTGAGGTGAGGTCGCGCGGCCGCGCGGTGGCTGCCTCGCCGTGGCGATTGCGGCGGCGATGGCGGCGCGGTTGGGAGACCGGGAGGGGAGACCGGAGGGTGGTGTCTGTAGTACAGTGGTAGTGTGGTGTGGCGGATCTAGATCTCCGCTCCTCCGCTCGTAAGAAGAGGCGGAGATGGGGCGCTCCGGTGGGAGGACGGCGCGATGGAGAAGGCCGAGGGTAGGGCTCGGTGGTGGGATGCCTCGCGCTCGCCCGCCTCCCAACCGAATGGAACTCGACTCGGCGGAGGAGGAAATGGAAGAGGCGGCTGCGACGGCGGGGATGCAGAGTTCTGGCTGGCGCGGCGGCGGCGAGATCGGCGGGTGGGAGGGGACTAGGGAGGAGATGACGAGGCGGCGCGTTCGCCGTCTCCGTCCCGTGTGGGCGTGTGGCTTTCCGTGTTTCGTGTTTCGAGAGAGTGGGCCGGGCGTGACGCGTGAGGAGGTGGGCGTGCGGCTGCGCCTCGAAGAGTTCGGATACATATTCGGATTTTAATCGGATATTATCTGAATAACCGAATACCGAACTTATTCGGTCGGATATTAGCTATACTGATTCGCTATCGAATCCGTCTACACATATCCGTATCCGACGGATACCAACCCGCCATTACGAATTTGCTACCACCGGATTCGATCGGATCGGTCGGGAAAACCCGACCCGTTTTCACCCCTAGTTTCAAATGATAAATAAGACATCTAAAATTTCGTCTCTATACATGAGACGTACTCCAAAACGTCTCAGCGGCCGTTTTAATAGAATTTAATAGCGTGCAACCCTTTAGAGCGTCTCAAACTGCGTCTCTATTTCAATTGTGGTTCTAAAAAGAGAGACATGATTCAAAGCGTCTTAAACAAAACGTCTTAATATGTTCATTTTGTTGTAGTGGCTGTTCGAAACATATAGACAATGGATGAATAAATTGAGAAGAAGAACAAGTAGACGATAAGCCACTCACCCAATTGAATGATGCATCGTCCTCGTCTGCCGTCCTGTCATGCCACGGAGGTCGATACCATTCCTCGATCCGATCTTTAACGGACCGTCTGGACATCGACGGCCCCGCGCGCGTCGTCGTCATGTCACAGTACAAGCCGAGCTCGCGGCGCCGGACGTCGGCCTCCAGCTTCCGCCGCCCAGCCAGCTCCGCTGAGATGACCTCCTGGCGAATACTCTCCTTCAGGAGCTCTCGGCGGAGCGCGTCCATCGTCATCTGCCCTGCATCTCCAACGCCACCGATGTTAGTTTCTTCAATGCACGGGAATGTCCAAACAATGTCGTATGATCAATAAATTTCTAGCTAACCACGCATCATCCATTCCACCAATTGATCGAAAAAATTGCCATGTTCTTCCTTTTAATAAATTTGGCAAGAAATACGATCTCGATAGTACCAAAAAATTTCTTCGAGTAAGCAAAAAGGTCATCAGTTCTTGGACGTTAAAAACAGGAAGAAGAAGAATTGCAACGGGAGAGAAGTGATATCTAGCAAAAAGGTTATAGTTTCCCCCTTTTTTCTGAGAATAATAGCCGCTTCGAATGGGGGCAAAAACTTTTACGATCGCACAAATGAAGGCAAAGAACTAGTGCCACACTTCCATTACCGTGCGGAGAAGGGTCAGGCGGGCTGTAGTCGGCGTCGGCGTCGGCCGGAGCGGCAGCTCGGCGGGCGAATTCCATGGCCGGGTTAGGGTTTTGGCCTCTGGGTGAGAAAGCGGGAGGAGGAAGAAGAAGAGGCGCGATGGTCACGAGCCTCCGGGCTGGTCAGGTTCGAAGTCGAACAGCTCAGTGGACTTTAAAATCTCGACTCTCGAGTCCAGCACAGCTTTGGGGTTTGTGATTTTCTGAACGGTCAGCTGTATCTAGGGGAATCCCGGGCCAGTTTGGTTTGATGAAAGGTCGCTAAATTCTACTGGCCAAAATTCGGCCAGATACTGTTTTGGCGTATGCTTGATTTTGTGTTAAAACTTAAGTAAGATTCGTTCTTATTGACATTCCAAAGCATATCATCTTGCCAAAACATAGCCAAATTGTTTATAGCAAAATCCGTGGGCGGTTTGACCAGTGCTATGTTTTGCCTCCGGTTTGTGTGCCAAATTATTGTGTTATCAATATTCCAACGACATCCTCCTGCTCCTGGTAAATTTATTGGAATATGCTCGCTCACGAATTGACCAAAGTTTGGCAAAAACAAAATGTCGAACTTGGATTTAGTCAATTCAGAACTCTCTGTGAAACCATATCATTATTCCCTTAATAAGTAGATAGTACTCATAGACATATTGCTGAAATATTTCATACACAACATAAACCGTACCATGTATTAATATTACATCTTATCAAAGTTCAAATAGATTGTATCGAGTCAAGTTATAATAGGCCCACTCGAGCCAAATGATTATATTACACAAAAGCGAAAGCGGTAGTGGAAGCAAAAGAGGAAGGCACATCTCGCCGCAGGCAAACGACTGGGATGACCTGTGTACGAACCATATTACCAAACAGTGTGATAATATTGATGTACGTAAACATTGAACTGGTCGGCCTGACTGGGGTGAGACTTATAATACTAGAGACTAAACTATTCTCCACCGTCTTCACCACCATCAATTTCTTGATCTTTGTAGTAGACATAATAACCTTGATCCACAAAGTCTGAAGGGTTTTTGATAGCGAGGGTGAGCACATATAATGGTGCTTCACGAGTCAACACACAAAATGCAGATATTTATATATGCAAGGTTTGACAAGGATGACTTTGGTTCTTTTATTTGCTAAAACTAGTAGTTTGAATTACAATAATTAACAAATCATATGAATTAGAATTTTGAGCAATCATATTTTATTAAAGAGATTGAAATTGTGCAATATTTATAGTGGTACAGGTTTCATCCACCGTATTCTTAATTTTGATCATTATGGTTACATCCACCTTATTAACAACGCTGAGTTACATCCACCTAGGAAAAAGTCAAAATCAGGATTACTTCCACCCGACGAGTTTTCATCCCACCCACAAAGATTTTGAAATAGAGACTAACTCGGGTAAGTTCTCATATCCGCCCTTGACTGTGGGCATAGCTGTTCGAACAGTTTATACTAGGCCTGGGCATTCGGGTTACCCGATTTTTCTGTCGGTAGTTCGTAATTCAAATTCGGGTAATGAAAATCTGCTACCCGATATTAGCCCCAAAAAAACACTACCCGCAATTTTGGGTACCCGATAATTCGGGTTCGGGTTCGGGTATACCCGATATACCCGAATTCACAAAAAATCAGCAAACTGCATAGAATTTCAGCAGCAATTTCGGGTTGGGTTCGGGTAATTCGGCACGGGTAATAAAGTGATAAGTTCAAGTGTATTTCGGGTAGTTCGGGTAATTCGGTAGTTCAGTACTGTGATATTACCCGAACTACCCAAACTAATTTCGGGTAATCAGAATCGCTATCCGAATTTGGGATCGGGTACCTCGGGTTCGGGTATTTCGGGTTCGGGTCCGGGTAATTCGGGTACGGGTAACGGGTAGCGAGTATTTTGCCCACCCCTAGTTTATACTCTACAGAGATTGCACACTTCACCCACAATAAATAATCAACTTGCTATACAACAACAACAAAACCTTTTGTCCTAAACAAGTTGGGGTAGGTTAGGAATGAAACCTTATCAAGATCAAAGAGATGAGAGCGTTGAAATAAAATCTACAATGCTAAAACCTTAAGTCGTACATCCTACTATCTGAACCGAGAGTCTAAAACACTGTCCCTAACTTTCTTATGGTTCTGGTACGTGGAACCATAAGAAATAATCAACTTGCTATATTTCACACATTTTCTTAAATATGTGAATCAAGGAAATCATCACAAGTCCTTTATAATACATCTCTCAGTATGCGGCCTTGGTACTTTGCAAATAGTACTTGATGCCACATGTCAGTGACTTACCCTTTTAAAAATTGGTTTAAAATATTTTAAATTACCGTGGGCCCATTTGTTAGTGGGACAAGGTTACAAATTATAGGGGGCGGGCCCACATGACAGCGATTGATTAACCTGGCGCTCAGCATGGCCATTAACTGCTAATTAAATAGGATTGCATTAATGATGCCGCTATAGAGACTTCTCCTGGTCGTGAGACGGCGATGCTTGCTGATTACCAGGAGGGGGTGGTGGCTGACGGCGATGGCCAAAATGGGCTCCTTGGGCGTGCACGCACCTACGAGCAAGGTGGCGCAACCCAATTTGGCATTGGCGGTGACCGACGATGAGCTTAAGTGGAAGTGGAGGTGGCGACCATGGCACCACAGCGGAGTGAGGCACCCAAGGTCAATTTCGATCGGGGAGAGCAACTAGAGGGGGAAGGGAACTCACCAGGAAAGAGAGGGGAGCTCGGGAAGGCAGAGCTAGGTTGGCGGCAAGAGCTAGGTCGGTGACGAGGTGTGTGACGGCGCAGGCTCACCGACGAGGAAGGAGCCGGGCGGGGGTCGGGATAGCTTTAGGACATCCGGGTGGAGCTTCAACCGCGAGAAATTGGCCGGAGGTGTTGCAGAGGCCAAGAGTGTCGACGGCGGGGCTTCTGCTGGCGTGGAAGAAGAAAGGGGAGAGGGAAGCACTCGGAGGTAGGGAAAGGTGAGGAGGAGCGATTGGGAAGGTGGAGCTCATGCGGGTTTTTATAGCTAGGGGAGGGGTGTTGGCTGTGCGGTGCCATGAAGGTACAGACGACGATCGAGGCGGAGGCAGGGTAGCGTGTGCCGTGGCGCGAGGCCGGGGGGGAGGGGGCAGGGCTGGCATGCCGCGTAGATGGATCTGGATTTAAGGCACGGGGCGACTCAGTGTGGGCAGGAGTCGAGGCGCGCGGTTGCACCGAGGATGGGTCGCCCCGGTGGTGCTCTGAGGGGAAGAGAGAGAGAGGAGGAGAAAGAGGGGCCTAAGCAGCATTAGGGGGGCAACTTGGGAGGAGGCGGTGAGTTGCTATGGAGCCACAGGAGAGGGGACGGGCAGGACATGCGTGGCATGGGCACAGTGCAGGCGGCGCAACGAGGGCGCTGGGATAGAGAGAGAAGGGCGAAACAGGTGGGCCAAAGGCCACTGGCCGAGGCAGGCCAGGGTCAGTGGGGAAGCCAAAGATGGGCCAGGTCGGTCCAAGGTATTTTCAAAACTTCGAAAATAGTAAAATTTGAGAAACCAATTTGAATTCAAATTTTAAAATTGCCACAAAAAATTTTAAAATCCCAAAAAATGGGGTGTTACACAACATGAACTATGTTGCCAATAGAAATGGAAGCTTGCCAAAATTTTGGCACCAAACAAATCCACACTAGATTTGTTCATCGCTATTGTATTTTAGCAACTGTTTGGAAACCAATCATTCCCATGATGTTTTTGCATCACGCTCTTCTTTTACATACAAACACGAAGCCAGACATTCGACTCTTTTTAGGTCACATTTAGATCACAAGAATTTTGCCGTATTTTTATTAGAATTTAACTGTTTCATGTGGAATTTTTACATTTCATGTTGGCATCAGAGGACAAAATACATCTAGCTAAAGAAAAATGTGCTAGTAAAATAAATGAAACTACAATGCAACTAATTCAACATTTCAACTTCTTTTTTTTGGCTTTTTATTTGCATGCCCATACAATGACTTATACCCACAATACATGCACATTCCAAACTAAACAGCAGATGGTCACTACCGATGCGGGACCGGCAGGAGGTTGAAGTAGTAATTCTTTTTGTAGGCACCCTCGAGGAGGACTCTCCGTACCGCGTCGATGTCGAACACGGTGTCACCCTCCAGCAAGAAGGACACGATGAGGATGTCATTGAGCATGCTCTCCTCGAGCTGCGCGGCCATTCATGTCTCGAGGTCGAGCTGGCACAACAGCATTGTGTCGAGGTAGATCACCGCTCGAAGCAACATCAACGGAAGCTCACTAACACGGTGTTTCTCTCCCTCAGTGTTGACAAGGTGCCAACAAGGATTAACTGTATGGCTCCACGTTGGTGACATGTCATGTCAAAACCATCCTAGTTTCAGTCGAGGTGACCGTGTGATATGATTTTGTGAGTTAAGTGACCTATTTCAGATGACTAGTTGAATGCCCGTGCGTTGCTACGGATTAAAACATAATCGTAATAACGTTTAAAAAGTCTAATTGCAAAATGATAGGGAGCAAAGGAAATACTCTAAAATTAGTCTATCAAACAAGAACACTATAGATCAGTGGCGAAGCTAGGAATAAAATTGAGGCTAGGCTGAATCTTTTGTTGGACTAAACTAAATTGATATAAATATAGTGTTTTACTTTTTACAGAATTTCAAATTCATATAGAAACACACAATTAGAGACAAATAATGCAAAATAAAGAAATATAAAGTAGGTACCTCGAAAGTCGATAATACGAAACGCATACTCAAGAATATATAATTATTCTACCATGAGTGCAGATTAGCGATAAGTCACCTGTGTATGAAACATATCTTGTACAGGAAGTGAGATCTACCAACAATATCTGATGAATGCACTTGAAAAACATTTTGGTGCTAAGTTGCTCATCGTAGAATCTTCAATGCTGTTTGGTGTAAGCTTCTCTGCAATTATCCCCACTTTTTTCTCTCTGTTAAAATTTTTAGGATAACCGTTATTAGTAAGTTTCAAATTAGTCTTGTTGACATGACTGTTTGTTTTCTCCTTTATCTGTATCGTTCTATCAATATCAATGGTCTTACTCATCTTCCTGTATTCTGTTTTGCACAAAAGTAAAGTTTAGAGTTTGTGTGATTTTGCACCAAGAGTGCTCTGTATTTATTGGTACAATGTAAATTTATTTAAATAATCGAGAATCTCAAAACATATTTTTCTTATTTCAGGGGCAGACATCCAAGGAATGACCCTGATCAATTCGGCTTCGACTTCTGGCCTCTGGCTTATTTTTCACTATTCATAAATTTCGTCTTTTTCTGAACTTTTGGCTTTTTGTTGAGCTTTTTTACCGGTTCTTTTTTTCCCGTATTTGTTTGTATTATACGTAATGGGCTAACATATTTTTAAATTTTTTAAATTTAATTTGCTAAATAAGTCTCTGTCAGCTACAGTGCTTTTTTCAGCCAGCTACAGTGTTTTCAGCCATAAGCCATGAGTTTTTAAGCCGAACCGATCACCACCAGAGTCATACAAAAAGGGTAAGAACATTAATAATTGGTGGCTTGCTATAGGCGATCTTCTTGTTGTACTTCATGGTTATGGCCGAGCATAGTAGTAATGGGAATATAGTGGACATGCGATTGTCCACAATCTGGCTGAGCAGGCATGGGGATATGGTTCAAATGTTTTGGTATGTTTTTTAAATAAATGTCATTGATCGTCGGATGGTTTGTTCAGGTGATAGAGGTACATTGGTTCATTGCAGTCGACAGGCATTATCCTTGATGGACAGAGGTATGAGTCATCCTTTACTTCCCAGAACTATTTGCAGTCATACAGCCTATTTTAAATGAAACTGTCTGATTCTTTGGTTCAACAAACAAAATAAAGGGGGTTTCCATTTTTTGTTCTCCTGATTTGTCGGACTGACTTATGATGCTTCCTGAGGTTTGCAAAGATGTGGGACATTTGGTCCGCTGAAACAAAGAAACTTCTCAGGTTATTTAAATATATCTTAATGCATTATAATGTCTGCTGCTGACTGATGTTAAATTGTTCAATCTGTAGCCCTCCAGATTTTGGTTCACAAGGTGAAATATTTCTTCCTTTCAAAGAAAATAGATCATCAAAGGTTGGAGTAAGATTTGATAAACAAATTCCAGGAGGTATTGATCTTGGAGGCAATTGTGAAGTTGATCATGGTTTATTTTGTTCAGGTGAGTCCTTGATGTGTTAATATGGTCTGAAGAAATGACAATAAATTACATGATGCTACTTGTGCTTAAATTTCTCATGGTTTTTGCACCATTACAGTTCACATGCTAATTACTATATTTTGACCTGCTCTTTCAGTTGATTCATTATGCCTCGATGGTCCAGGATGGGAAGATAGATCCAAGCATCCATTTGATGTGATTATTCAGGTTTGTACATCTTTGTATTAATTTTGGCCATGATTTGTGTCGATGCTATTTTGCTTTCCTTCTAACTGTGCTTGTTCCACAGTTTATCTCTGAAGAATGTCAAGCATGGTCCTATATGGGAAAGAAAAATAAAGGGGAAATTATTGTATTCTTAAGGAACTGGAGAGTGTAGCCATCCCTGTAGTAGTTGCACTATCTGAAGCTTCATCTCCTTTTTTTTCAATTTCAGGCATCCACACAAGAGTCAGCACAGAGAACACATCCAAAGATCTAGATATTCTATTGTTGCATTGTAGCCCCCTGATCTAGTTAGTTAACTTCTCGGCAAATAATCCTAGTGGGGACTTGTCTCCTTTCTGTTCCCAAGAAAATGAGCACAGCGTGAGTACTTTTATGAAAGAACCTTGTGATAACCAAATCATATGCAACAATAAGACTCTTGCGCCAATTTACAGCTTTGTAAACTGAATCCTGTGATGATCCCGTACAAAGATTAGCCCCTTGTCAAGCTTTCAGCATTAATTGGGAATTGATTCTACGACCAGTTGTTATCAAATTTCACAAGTGCAAAAAGGTCTCCTACGACCTTGTTGTAATCATGTCACATGTTTCATGGTTGACAATGCTAGCACTTGATCATTACAAAAATGGAACTGGGTATGTTATTTAGTATGAAAAGTTGGATAGTGAATAGGAGAAACACTTTTTTTGTTTTGAAAACATAAAGCTTTCTATTATGCCACAAACCAGGTTACCAGAACGACTTCTCACAGAACTTGCAGTTCAAAGAGGGACCTCGGTCCTGCATAATAACAAAAAGACAGTATCAGTGATGGCTGGTACATGGAAAACTCTTACCAAAGTGCCATACTACAGTGTAGAAGAGTGCAAATTTGTAATACAATGCTAAGCATGCACAACATAAAATTTTCCCTGAATAAATTGTTGTTTCCATTACACAGTCTACGCTCCTTTGTACTGCCTCCATGATGACTGGGCAATATATGACTTCATTGAATAGTAGAAGCACCCAGGGTGGTGCTTATTTTAAATGCTGAATCTATACTGACGAGTTTCAAAGGAATTTTTTAGCGCTGAGAAAATATGCTTTTTCAAAGCTACAGTAGTTAAGGAATCTTAATAATATAATAATGTTGTGGGGGTGACCCAATCCCAAACACTGGACCTTACAGCAAACCTAACAGTATAGGCCGAATAGTATAAAGGAATGTATCAATATACCCTTACCTTTTGTAATTATTAAGGGGTTTCCTATCCTACCCACTTATATATATAAGCCCCTAAGAAGGGGCATGAGAGGGCCAGATCCACTTATTTTACACACAAGCTCTCTCTCTCTCTCCTGTTATTTAGCTCTCTCTAGTTCTATCTCCTCCCTGGAGAAAAGGATACCATGTACCCATTGTTGTGCTCATACTACAACAAATAAGATCTGTGATATTTTCAGATTTGCTATTTGAGATGTAAATGCAATAATTAGTCACATATAGATGTAAAGAATGCATACCATTCATTCAGTGATCTTGAGAGAACCATTGATCAGTCATGGGCCTACAAATATCGAATCAGCTCAACTGCATATTTTCCTTTCCTTGTAGTCACGATTTTCCCAATCTATATAAAATAAATAACTTAAATAACGGAAACATTTAACTGGTTGCTATACATATTCGTATGTAGGGGACTTGTTAAGTTTGAAAGGCAATATACATCTTTATTAGCACTCATACATCTTCCATAATATGTCATTCCATATCATCTAATGCTAAAATAATCCAATTGTCAGCAAAGCAATACATTTACTTCATCGATAAACAATTAGAAATCTTCTCCACTTAGATCTTTCATGGTTGCACCAATTCAAGCTACAGGACAGAGCATCATATCAATAAAGATATTATGAACATCGGTACATAGTAAAGGTTGTGGCCTTTTGACATGCCCAAATCTTAGCAGTTAGCACGTATTGCCATCTGCCAGGGTTCGAAATCCTGACGGGAACCTGCTTGGACCGGTATTTATTAAACCAACTGGAATTAAGTTTTGCTATATGCTATTTTGAAGATAAGCACATGCTAGCGGCCGTTATTAGAGATGAGGGGAACACATAATATTACAAAAAAAAAATTAAAAGAAAAGAAACAAATCAACTGGAGTCTGGTTTCTGGCATACCGGACGGCAAGCGCGGCGCCTCCTCGGCGCCGTGAGACACGACGGCCAGCCCTTGAGCACGCGGGGCCCCACGTGTCCCCGACGGCGGTGAGCTGCACGATGCACGTCCACAGCAGGACCGTCGTGGTGGCGCGCACCATCCACAGCTTCTTCCGCGACCTTGCCATCGCGGAAGACGGTGGGCACTGAGCTCTCGCCGCCGCCGCCGCCGCTTACCCCCATGGCCACCTTCCACCCCATCGACCATGGACCAACGGAGCCAGAGCCAAGAACCTCGCGGCGACCATCCAAATCCCCCACGCCTCAAATCCACCACCAACTCCAAGAACCCGCCGCCTTGCTCTCACCCAATGCAGCACGGAACGCCGCCTCTCCCGGCCTCGCTCCACTGCCACCCAGGACGCCGCCACCTTCGCGACAGACAGCTACGCGCGCGGCAATCCAAGAACTCGTCCCAACCTTAAGAAACCAGACCTCACCGCCAACCCAACGCCTTCCTCGCCCGAACCGCCGCAGCGACCAACCGCTCTGCACGTCCTCACCGGGCCGCCGCCGCATCTAACTCCGTCGCGGCCAAGGGAGGTAGATCTGACCGCGACCGAGGAAGATCCGGGGCGCGAGCGACCGAGGCGTGGGGCGGCGACGGCGAGGCGAGCCACCGGAGTCGAGAGCGATCTAACGGGCCCGGGCGGGGAGCGGCCGGGCGCGGGCGGCGAGCCGGCAGGGGAGGACGCTGAGCCCACCGGGCGCGGGGCGGCGAGCGAGGAGGAGGCGCGCGCGGCGGGGTGAGGCGGAGCGCGGGCGGCGAGGAGGGTGGGGCGTGGAGGCGCGGCGGCGGCGGGGGGGGACGTGGTGAGGCGGAGGAGGGGAGAGGCGAGGCGCGCGGTGGCGGAGGAGGAGCGAGGAGGCGCGGCGCGCGGCGGCAGAGAGGAGGAGGAGGCGAGGCGGCGCGACGGCGGAGGAGGAGGAGGCAACCGCACGGAATGGGGATGGGGCGGGGCAGCGATAGCGAACGGGTTTTGGGTGGGACGAGTCATATGTGGGGCCCACATGTGTAGAATTCACCATCACCTTCAACTCCTCCTTTTAAGGAGTAGAGATCTTAGGCCCCGTTTGTACAGCTCCACCACCACTCTTGGAGCCGTTTGGGTCATTTGTGCCAAACGGGGTAAAGCAAAATAGCTCCACCCAAGGAGTTCCTTAAAATCTGCTGAGACAAAAGTAGCTCCACCCAAGGAGCTGAAAAAAGTGGCTTCACCCGGCTTCACTTGTGAAGTAAAAAAAAAACAGCTCCACTTGTGAAGTGGAGCCGTGCCAAACGGGGCCTTACTATTGAAGGTAGAAAAATAGGCCAAGAGTTAAGGGTTGAGGGTATAAGGCCCTGTTTGGCACAGCTTCATCAACAGCTTCATGAGCTGTTGTGAGCTGTTTTTTTGCCAAACACCCTTTTTGCAAACAGCTTCATGGATGAAGCTCCTTAAATCATGCTCTCACAAAAGGAATGGGTGGGGTGAAGCTGAAAATAGTAGCTTTTCACAGCTCTCTCCCTCAGACTCGCAGTTCTAGGAACCCACTGCCCTTGTAGTTGATAGAAATTACATCACTTTGCCACTGGGTCCCCACGCCTGTTCCCTCTCTTCCCGTTCGCACTTCTCTACCGTTCGCACTTATCTAATGATTTTAATTTTTTAATTTTATTTTTTTAATTCATACTCATTCAAATATATTATTTTTTAATTCATATGACCATATACAAACATACAACTCCAAATGTTAGAACAAGTCAGGTAGACAGGGGCATCTTGGACAATTGCCCTCTTTCAGCCATGCATGAAGCTGTTGGTGAAGCTGTTTTGCCAAACAGTTTTAGCTTCACCGGTGAAGCTGCTCGTGAAGTTGAAACAAAAAAAAAAAACAGCTTCACTAGTGAAGCTGAGCTGTGCCGGGACCTAAAAGTCAACCTTTTCCTTCCAATTTTCAATCAACCCAAACTCTATTCGGCCACGCAAAATTCAAGTACGCCGTCTCTCCCGCCCTCCCCCGCGTGCCATGGCACCGCATCTAGCGCGCGCTCTCCTCGCCGGTCCCATCTCCTCCGTCGCCGCCGCACTCCTCGCCTCCGCCTCGCCCCTCCCCGCGCGCCACTTCCTCCAGCTC
The DNA here is from genome assembly GCA_036346575.1 of Dendrocalamus sinicus. Taxonomy (NCBI): domain Eukaryota; kingdom Viridiplantae; phylum Streptophyta; class Magnoliopsida; order Poales; family Poaceae; genus Dendrocalamus; species Dendrocalamus sinicus. The sequence continues at coordinate 12,708,765 of CM070664.1, forward strand.
CACGCGCACGTCCTCCGCACCGGCCTCTTCCTTGCCCCTACCGCCGCCTCCGCCTTCCTCTCCCTTGCCGCCGCCTCCCTCCCCTCCCCCCGCGCGCTAGCCGTCCTCCTCCACCAGTACCTCGCCCCGGCCTCCGTCCCCTCCACCTTCTGCTGCAACTCCATCCTCCGCTCCCTCCACGAGCCCGACGCCCTCCGCTTCCTCCGCCGCATGCGCGCCCTCGGCCGCCGCGGCAACGCCTTCTCCCTGGCCATCGTCCTCAAGCCCTGCAGCACCCTTGCCCACGCGCGCCAGCTGCACGCCAACATCGTGGCAGAGGGGCACCTCCGGGACGCCCTGCTGGCCACCTCGCTGATGAGGTGCTACGCTACCTGCGGCTGCGGTGAAGGGAATGGCGCGCGCAAAGTGTTTGATGAAATGCTGGTGAAGGACACGGTCGCGTGGAACGTTCTGATCACTTGTTACGTGAGGAATCGGCGGACAAAGGATGCGCTGAGGCTTTTTGATGAGATGAGGAGCGGGGAGAATGAGGTGGAGCCGGATGAGGTCACATGCATTCTGCTCCTCCAGGCATGCACGAGCTTGGGTGCACTCGATTATGGGGAGCAGGTGTGGGAGTATGCAGTGGAGCATGGTCATGGGGGTGAGGTGAAGGTGCGTAACTCATTGATCACGATGTACATGAGGTGCGGGTGTGTGCAGGATGCATACCAGGTGTTCTGTGAGACTCCTCAAAAGAGTGTGGTCACATGGAGCGCGATGATCTCGGGGTTGGCAGCAAATGGCTTCGGGAAGGATGCTATCTCTGCATTTGAGGAGATGATTAGATCAGATGTTGCTCCTGATGAGCAGACGTTTACTGGTGTGCTCTCTGCATGTAGTCATAATGGGTTGGTTGATGAGGGTTTCAGGTTTTTTGATATGATGCGCTATGAGTATCAGTTGATGCCAAACGTTTGCCACTATGGGTGCATTGTTGACCTAATGGGCCGTGCTGGCTTGCTTGATGAGGCATACGACCTTGTGGTGAAAGAGATGAGGGTTGCACCAGATGCAACGATTTGGCGATCTCTTCTTGGTGCATGCCGAATTCATGGTCGTGTTGATCTTGGAGAGCAGCTCGTCAGTCATCTAATTGAGCTGAAAGCACAGCAAGCTGGGGATTATGTTCTTTTGCTGAATACTTATGCAGCAGTTGGGGATTGGAAGAAGGTAGCAGAAGTCAGGAAGTTGATGAAGGACAAAGGAATCCAAACTACTCCTGGCTGCACAACAGTAGCGCTTAACGGCGAGCTCCATGAATTTATTGCAGATGATGATTCACATCCAAGAAAGGTGGAGATTTATGAAAAGCTCGATGAGATAAACAGACATTTAAGAATCTCTGGCTATGTTCCCAATGTGTCATCTGAATTGCATGATTTGGATTCGGAGGGGAAGGAGTGTGCCCTCATCTATCACAGTGAAAAGCTGGCAATTGCTTTTGCTCTTCTTGTGACTCCACAACGTAGACCAATAAGACTTGCAAAGAATCTTCGTGTTTGTGTAGACTGCCACAATTTCACAAAGTTATTTTCCGGTGTTTATAACCGATTAGTGATTGTCAGAGACAGAACCCGGTTCCATCATTTTGAGGGTGGTCAGTGTTCATGCAATGATTATTGGTAGACCATCCTTGCTTTTCTGTTGCATATGTGATGAATATCAAAGATATGAAGTGCCCACACACATTGGATGTCAGAGCAACCTCAAATGCTGATATTGGCAACCTTGACATCAAATGCACCTGATGACCTTTAGTATGACGACAAGAAAGTTTTCACATGAGTGATTCGGATGTTGTCAGACATGCTACTATCAGGCATAAGGACCTGGTCCCACTATCTGAATATAAGGTCCTTACTTTTGGCTCACAGCCATATCTGTATTCAGGATCTTCCCTAGAACAGCAATGTCTTAGACTTGGGCAGTATTTAGTTAGAAGGTTTGTTTATATTGCTTATAGGAACACTGCTTATAATAAGCATGCTATGTTGGTCTGCCATAAAGTATTAGCCTTGGCTAAAAGAAGAAGGGAAACGGGTGATGGATCATGTCACTTTTTTGTTAATCTGTCACATCAATACATCATGTTTCGGTGACAAGCACTTGTGCACTGCGATTAAAAGCATAAAGAATAAGTGATTTCCACTCTTGTGCCATTGTTGCATGTTGTATCTCTTAGCAGATAACAATGGCCAATCACACGTGCAAGTCTGCGAAATTTGGCGAAGAATGGCTACATCAGTTTGGCAGCATTGATTATATTTAAGATACAAGTCAGTAAACCTTTGTGCCAATTGTTTAAGGACCATTGACAGTATATGTATCAGAAAGGAATAATGGTGAAATGCAAGGTGCACAACTGCACAGTCATCTGAACAAGTTGAAAGCATATGATTGAATGAACCCCCATAAGGAATACTGTCACCAACACCATAAGTAAGTTACTGCATTTTCCTTGACAGCAAAATTAAAATCTGAATATATTGCTTCCATTTTTCTGGTGTACACAACTACACATTAACACATGGTAAGTGTATATCTGTTCAAAATCTTAACAGTGCAAAATTATATGGAAGGTTTATGGTTTGAATCTAGTAACACATGTATTTGATGATATTGATACAAGTAGAACTGGTATATCTGAATTCTGAAATCAGAACTTCCGTGGAAAATATACTCTTCACCCTTCTATGAATGGCTTAGGCATATCAGAGATTCTATCAACAGTAATTCCATGTCCATTCTCCATTGCATTTGAGACCTGGAATAATTCCTTTCTTGAGGAAGCAAAGCATCACCTCCATACAGTTGCCTCCTGAGTAAGTGAACGTATTTTGTGCAGAGGTTGACTTTTATGCATTTATTCTGTCTCTATAATCATTTGCTTTGTTGTTTCTACTTATTTTTCTGCATTGATCTAACCATTAGTAACACTGCAAATTGTACCTCCTCCTGTTCCTAGTTCTCGAGAATTGTGAACTTGGAGATGGAAAATTTTTGTTTGCATGGAAATGGAACCCAATTTACTCTATCTGCACATCCTGCATATGATTGGAATGCTTATTTTTGTTTACGAGGAATCACAAGAAGCATGTTACATGCATGTCCTCCAAAATTGCTGCCTAACTTTTTTTAGAACTGATTCTTAATTGGCATGGCATAACGGTTCGATGATGCAAACTTGACTTGTCTTGCTATCTTTCATCAAACATGACATTTTTTACCGACCAATGATCAGTTCCTTTTTGGACAGCAGCTGCTCCCAACAAGGAGCTCTTTGATGAATTCATGATTGCTGATGTGATACCCAAGGGCTTCATAATCAAATAGCAGGAGGTGCATTCCACTGACATAATTTTTTTTTCATTTGATGTCATGCAAACAATAAACTATATCTTCTTAGTTCAGACTAGGAATGATGGGTCATGTCTAGTATCCCTGCTGCTCTGCAAAGCTAGTGATTGTTTAGTTTGATGTCTGAAGTTTGGACACTACCGACTTTAAAGTCTCCACAAGATTAGCTACTTGCTTTTGGTTGAACTCTGTATTTAAGTTTCTATGTTCGAACTTGGCTACTTCTTAATTTTTATCGCTTATCATTATCAATTATCATTTGTTGTTGCTCTATTAGTCTATTGCTTTGATTGTTCAAGAATCAAATATACATGTTACCTTTATAGTCTTGCTGATGTGATCATGCTACTTTTTTTCTTAGGTTAATGAAATTCTTATTTCTGAAAATGGTATTGACATCAACAATTATCGCCATGATTAACAAAGCAATTGATGAGGTACATAATCTGAGTATACACTTTACAAATTTACATTATTTCAGTTTGACAAGCATGAGGAAACATAGAAAAACATACATATATGTAATTTATTTTTATTTAAATATATATAGCCGTGTCACCGTATCAGTATTTTTGGGAAAACGGTGAATTTCCGTGTCGGTGTCGTATCATGTCGATGTATCCATGCCCGTGCATCATAGCACAGGAATATATAAAGCTAATTCAGTGAATGTATAATGATGTGAAGGCTGCTTAGTTTACTTTCGTTGATATGATATTGTGCCGAATTTTTTGTATTTTAGCCCTTTTTTTTGAAAAATATTCACATTTAGACCCCTAGCAGTTTTAATTCCGTTTTTGGACCCAGAGCTCGCGCGCGTGACCCACGGCGCCGAGGTGCCGGCGCCGTGGACCACGGCGCGAGGTGCCGAGCCGTCGTGGTGGCTGCGTGGCGCCGACGTGGCAGCACCTCGGTGCCGTGTCGATGGCGCCGACCTCGAGCTGTGAATTATGGCGCCGAGCTCGCGCGCGTGGGTCGTGGCGCCGAGCTCGAGCCGTGGATCTTGGCGCCGAGCATGCGGCTTCAAACGGCACCGAGCACGCGGGCCTCGTTCATTCGCAACTCCTCCCTCTCGCCCCGCCGCCGCCGGTGGTGCCGCGCCTCCGTCCCTCCCCGCGCTCGCGTCCTCCCGCCGCGGCCGCCGGCCTCCTCGTCGACCGCCTCGGCCTCCTCGTCGACGCCTCGCCGCCTCGTCCCCCGCGCGCCGCCGCCGCCCTCTCCCCGCACGCCGCGTCCCTCCCGCCGCGCGCGCCACCTCCTCGGCCGCCCATCCGACGCCTCCTCCACGCCGCGGCCGCCCGCGCGCCTCCCCTCCCCGCACGTGCGTCCTCGGCCGCCCGTCCGACGTCCTCCCCGCCGCAGTACCACTTTCCGTGTTCTCATTATGTGGCAGCAGCAAGGCATTGCAACTTTGACTATGAGAGCAAGATACCTCGGTCGTTCAGTGTTGACAACCTTGTGCTTACGTGGTCTCCCCGTTTCGAGCCTTACCGGGATGAGGGAGAGTGGCCACCATACACCGGGCCCAAATACATTGCGGATCCGGGTAGCCGTTGGAACAAACGTGGAACCAGAAAGAGGACGAGACACAAGATGGTTATGGATCGCTTCCAGAAGAACGAGGCGAGGAGAGCAACCCCCTTTCTTACTAACCCCGAGCAGAACCAATGTAGCAGATGTGGTAGACTTGGCCACAATTCACGCACATGCCATTGGCCACTTAGTCAGGTGCGAGTACTTGTTGTTCGTTATGTTTCATAGTTCTAGTTGTTTTTCCATATGCAATTTGCTATGTTTCTTGTTTAATTTCTTATTCTTTCCATATTTTATGCATGTTCAATTTTTTTGTTTACTTATATGTTGAACTGAGAAATTAAATTTTTTTTGTAGGATGGCGCAATTCCACCTGCTAGACCCACACTACGAGGAGAACCATCGAGGACGGCTCACCGCCGAGGGGAGGGTACTACATTCATCACTTCCTGTGTAATTTCAGTTTATGTTGATGCATTAACTAACAAAATTGGTGTATTCTATACAGGATCTGCCCATCCTTCGTCCTCGAACCCATGACGGGTTCCTGGACATGCGGTACGACGAGAGGTACACTCCCTTCCTGGAGAGGGCTGGCCTAGATGCCATCTCTTACCAGGTTCGTCGTGGGTTGCCCACCTTCAACCCCCCGGCCATCACTGCACTGATTGATAGGTATTCTCCTAAACCATTGCTCCACTTGCATGTTCATTGTTTATCGGCTATGTGCGCCTCAAATTCTCTGACGTGTAGTCGTCTTTTTTGTATCATGTAGGTGGAGGCCGGAGACTCACAGCTTCCACCTCCCTTTCGGGGAGATGACTATTACGCTCCAGGACACTCAGAAGATACTTGGTGTCGCCATTCACGGCCCTCCAGTGATCGGACCGTGCGTGCCTGCTGGTTGGAGAGCCCGAGTAGAGGCCTTCTTGGGGAGAGAGCTTCCTCCTGAGGCAGGCCATCGCTCTTCTGGAGTTCCGATCACATGGCTACGACAGACTTTCGCAGAGTGTCCTGCAGACGCGGACGAGCAGACAGTTGCCTACTACTGCAGGTACGAGTCAACTCGTCGTCTAATCGAGTTTTTTTTTTCTAAAATTGACATAGTTTGATTTAATATCATTTTATATATAATTGCAGGGCATGGATCATGCACTTGTTTGGCTGCGTTCTCTTCCCCGATGGAACGGGGGACAGCGCGTCGTGGATGTACATCCACTGCCTCACCGATCGGACACGGCGGGCGATGCACTGGCTTCGGGTTGGCGTTCCTTTACCGCCACCTCTGCGAGGCGTGTCATCGGAGTTTGCCGAACTCGACAGTAGGTGGTTGCCTCTACCTCCTCCAGCTGTGGATGTGGTGTCGTCTACCAGTTGGTCGTCCCACGGTTTCGCCTCCTCGTCCGTGGTTCGCAGAGGTTCCTCTTCGTGGACGTCCGACACTTGCATATCTTTGGGACCAGGTCTCAGTTCCCTACGCCAGGACGAAGAGGGCCTACCTAGAGTACATGAACGAGCTAGACGCGCTCACGGCCTCCAATGTAAGTTAATTCCATTTGGTATCGTGATTTTCATTTGTTAGTATATGACCTTTAACGTTAAATTGTTGCTATGCAGGTTAAGTGGGAGCCGTACGCCGAGCAAGACGTGCGGCCGTTCGATTCAGCGCATCATGCAAAGATAGACGAGGCCCTCTACAGGATGAGGTGCCCCCTTATCTGTTTCTATGCTGTTGAGTATCACCTGCCATATAGAGTTGCACGCCAGTTTGGTATGAGGCAGCTGTGGCCAGTAGCGCCATTCTCCACGTCTGTGGCCTTGCACAAGTAAGTGGCATGCAATTTCAATTCTAACCTTGGATTCCAATTGCACAGAGTTTCTACTAATTTTAACTACTGGTTTACGTGACATGCAGATTTGATCGTCAGCGACAGAAGAAGGTCACAGACTTCGAGCAGCACCACCACGTGTACATTGAGGAGTGGGGACACTTTCAGGACCACGTGGACCACAACGACGAGCCGCACAGCAACGAGCACTTCCGGCGGTACCAAGTTTGGTACCAGCATGCGACGCGGTCCAAGCTTAAGGGACAATGGACTCAGGCTGACTATGCGGACATTGAGTCCTCCGAGGACGATGACACACCCTACGACCAGTCTACTCGACTTGGGACGCAGGTGGAGATAGCACCAGTCCTGAACCGTGTGGTAATGTTCAATCTCATTGCTTATTTTCCAATAGACATAAATACCATTACATATAGCAAATTATCCATTCTTTTGGTTGTTTGCAGGGCAACACTCTGAAGCAGTCCGCACAGGACATAGAGCGTTCTCGGGGCGATCGGTGGCGTCGGGACGCGCACCTTCCTAGAGGTAAGCCGCCACGACCACTCACAAAATTAGTACCTAATATCTTCGTATCTTGTTGGTTAACAAAATGTTGGATGACAGAGGTGGCGGTCGGCTCGTCGTGCGGTGGTCGTTGCGGTTGCAAAGACAGCGCGGCGAGGGCGTGGATGTGCTCGCGACACGCCTATCGCACCGACGCGCTAGGGTCATACACGGGCGAGCTCGCCCCACGAGGAGCGACACTTTCCCTGACGAGGGCGGTGAGGACGAGGTGGAGCAGCAGACTTACGATGAGATAGGCCCGTCTCAGCTCGTTGAGGCTCCTTCGACGCAGCCTTCACGAGCCAAATACGAGCCGTAGGTTCTTCAAGTGTCCAGACCTGGATGACGACTTCGTGGTAACGACGACAACTAATTCATTTGTTTCTCGTTATCGTTTTTCAACTTGATCCATGACATCTACCATGCCACACATAGGCTTGCACTTTCATCGAATGGGTGGATCGGGTGTCGCCGGCATGGCCAAATAACCGGGCAGTGGAGGTGGAAAACAAAGGACAATACTTTGTCAAGATGACTCAGGCTCGCGAGGTGGAACGACAGATGCAGCTTGAGCAAGAGCGCCGCGTGAGGGTGGACCAAATCCGTCTGAAGGGTACGGAGGATGCGCTGCAAAGGAGGCGGGAGCAGTTAAGTCTGCGTGAAGCAGCCATCAAGCGTCAGGAGGAAGAGCTTCAAGCTCGTGAGGCAGCTCTCAAGACCAAGAGTGATAGGAAGAATGATGCAGCGGAGCCATCCTCAGGGCCCAATAAAAAGGGGAAACAACCACGCTACACCCAGTAGAATAGACCCATGCTATCTACGGTTTATGTAATCCTATTATTATGCATCAGATTGTGTTTGCCTAGTCAGATCGATCGCACTTGAGACTCCTGTATGACGGTATTGCATATCGGTGCTTCACAAAACTACAATTTAATAGAGTGCATAATGTTGCCCACCCATGCTTGCTCCAAAGAATGTCTGCATAATGGATTAGTTTGCATATAGAAAAGAACAGGGAAATCATGCCTACTCAGTTCAAAATTGTAAATCATTACATGGAAAATTCACATTTTCAAGCACATAAATGTCTGCAAAAGAACAACAAGACATTAAACTATATCATCAACTTCGCAGATTATACCATGTGATTTGAGGTAGCGATATAATTACTTATGGGCAATATAATGGAAAAGTCTAAGGCACATAGGTTCTTACCTTGCCCCATTTTAGCTCTTTTGAATTCCATGAATAAGCAACACCATTATCCCCTTCTCTAACAATTGGTGTTTGACCATCGGAGTTCCCTGCTTGAACACGACATTACGTTACTAGCACCCGAAATTTTCAGATTGAACACGACATCATCAAAAAAATGTAGCAGGAAACAAAAATTGTGTTTCACACAGTTCATCAATTTTCTGAATGTTTGCAAAAGCTACGGATTATTTTGAAGGCGTCGAGCAGGAGCGTCACTGGTCACGGCGGCTGTTCTGAATTTTCAGAGCTCGGCGCCACGATCCACGGCTCCGAGCTCGGCGCCATAATTCACGGCTCTGAGGTCGGCGCCACTGATTACGGCGCCGAGGTACCGCCACGTCGGCGCCCGCAGGCCACCACGACGGCGCGGGTCTGGCACCTCGGCGCCGTGGTCCACGGTGCCGAGACGTGTTACCTCGGCGCCGTGGGTCACGGCGCCGAGCTCTGGGTCCAAAAACGGAATTAAAACTATCAGGGGTCTAAATGTGAATATTTTTCAAAAAAGGGTTAAAATACAAAAAATTCGGTGATATTGTGACACGTATTTTTGTTCTGTCCTCTACACGTATTTTTGTTCTGTCCTCTCTGTGACCGGCATATACGAAATTGTAGTGGAATATCCCGGGGAAGTTCCTCTGACATGCCTGATTCGCTCCCCATTAATCCTCGATTCAAACATGTATCCTTCGTTTATGAGTCTGAATTAGCTGTTCTTCTGCGCATCAATAAGAAACCATTAGAATTCATATATTTGCTTCCTCACACACAAGAAACCATGTCTTCGCACAAAATTGGCATCAGCAGGGCATATTCTTGTTTGCATGACATTTTAGCTTAATTGTTTAGGTTGCGAGAGTTACTGTAAGCACAGATAAGAAGATGCACGAAGCAAATGTCACATCCAACACTCGCTTTGATCGTTTCGTCAACAACCCATTTGAAAAACTGTGAAGTTAACGAGACTTGGCTTCTCAGACTGAAGATAAACGAGACCAAGCAACAGTTTTTTTTTTTTTTGAGATTGCTCTATTCTAATATTCTTATATTATCAGGTTGGACCTAATCCCAACTTGCTTGGTGCTTGGTCTTGCTGTGGCTCTATCCTTTCATTGTTGGACTATGGACGGCGGACCACGTCCCAAGCTGGACGACCATGGTTATGCTGGGATTGATGCCGTGTTTGGCTGCAACACCTAGTCACCCATTTGCTAATCCTGCGGTTATGTCATTATCAAATCCAACTTGCAACGCCACTTCGTCCTCTTTCTCAAAGGAGAATTCGCCGCTAGAGCATACATGTAATCGAAAACAGCAGTGGAGTGGGTGACTGTAAGTCAGATCCTTGATCTGCTTTAAAATCTCTCTTCCGCTTTTTGAAGAGCATTGAAGCGCTTCTCTAGTATACCACCTTTGATGATTTCAAAACCAACTAGTGTTCTCAAAAAATGAAAAAACAGGTGTGTATAGGTATCACCCGGATATTTTCTTCCCAACAATCATCCAAGTTTCAGACCGTTGGATTAGAGATCCAACGGTCTCTTTTTTTGGAGGGAAGAGAATTTTTTTTGGAGGGGGTGGGGAGAATTTGTGGCCTTTGGATCTCTAATCCAATGGTCACAAATCTAGATGATAATTAGAAAGAAAATATCCAGATGATGTTTATCAATACTAAAAACGGAACCTGGTTGGCCGGGCACATTTAATCATTGGCTCTCTAGGATGCAGAGTGAACGCAAACATAACAAACATTATAGCGTCACAACTTCGCCACGTACACGAACGAGAGGCTGCCGTTTGCTCCTCTTTCCCACCCTGACAACGAGGTCTCACCAGCAAGGCAGCAACATTACGTCGATGCCGGCAGTCTGAACGTTCCTAATTCCAAACAGCAGCAGCTCTTCTCCTTACCTACGCCGATCGCACAGCTACATCATCAGAACACCACAAAACCAAAAAAAAGAGTCAGCTGCAAACTGTGCCAAACACCTCAAAAAAAAAAACAGCAGCAGAATTTGCCAAGTATTAATGGAAGATCCCAACGAAATAACTAAGGAAGCGTGTACAGTGCTGCTGCCCCAATTAGACGCTAGATAGTTTTGTTTTGATGAATTCTGGTAGTGCATAAATTACCCGGATTTGCTCTCGTGTTTGTAAATACTAGTATTGACAGAAACTAATTAAGCATTTCCTCTACTACATCTATTCCAGCTCGTGGAAATTGATTCACCTTAACTAACAGAAACAGACCAAAAAAACTTCTGAAAATGCTCCATGTTTTGGGTCAGTATCAACTGTGCCGACAACCACATACCTCCAACCCCAGAGGGAAAGGAGAAAAAAACCAACTGTGCAATTGCTGCTGCTCTATCGATCTCCTCCTCTCCTACCTGTCGTTCTCCAGTTGTACTGCTTGGCTTCTACACCTTGCCCATGCGTGCTTCCATCTCTACAAGATGGAAAGAGCAAGCAATAAATCACTCCTTGGAATGCACGATTTGCAATACTCCACTCCTCCGGGATATGCTGCCATTGCCATACATGCACACCAATGCAGTGGTCCAGTAGTGCCTGCCCGGACTGATTGAGTCCACACCTGCCTAAGATGCCTATAAATTGACACCCCAACACCTTGCGACCCTCATTGTGTTGTGACATTGTCCATCGACTTCACCTGTCCTCACCACACAACAAAGAAGAGATACTTCAATCTCCAAGAACCATCAGAGAGAGAGAGAGAGTTGCAAGTTTGCAAAGATCCAAGCCGAGAGAGAGAGAGAGAGAGAGAGAGAGAGAGAGAGAGAGAGAGAGAGAGAGAGCAAGTTTGCAAAGATCCAAGCCATGATGAGGGCACGGTCGTCGCACCTCGCCCTGGCCCTGCTGCTCATCCTGGCCGTCGGGTGCAGCGCGCAGGACTACGATTTCTTCTACCTCGTGCTGCAGGTGAGAGTGCCACCATGCATGCGCATGTAGTTCAGTTCAGTAGTTGCAGAGATATGTGCATGCTGCTATGTGATGGGATGTGTTGGTGCTGATCGGGGTGTGTTGGTTTCTGATGGTGGTGGGCAGTGGCCTGGGTCGTACTGCGACACAAGGAAGAGCTGCTGCTACCCGCGGTCCGGCAAGCCCGCGGCGGACTTCGGGATCCACGGGCTGTGGCCCAACCGCGACGACGGCTCCTACCCGCAGAACTGCAACCCGGACAGCGAGTTCGACCCCTCCAAGGTGCCTGCAATTCTGCCTTTCCTTGGTTGCAAATTTCCAATACCCTTACTGCTCTATATTGGATTAAATCACTCAATCATCTCTCATGTCACTATAGATAAACACACACAGAGAGACACAAATACGCATAGAGAAAAAACTCCTTGAGATTGAATCACTCAATCTCTATTGCCTCACCGAGAAGAAACTCCTTGAGATTGAATCACTCAATCTTTATTGCCTCTTCTCTTACAGACTTTACAGGAATTACTTGACTTAAATAAGCCTCATGCATACAATAAAATCATACGACCTGTATTTCACGCACCTACTAACTCCACTAAAACCTATTCTCAAGCTACAACCTCCTGGATTCCCTCCACGATCCAAAAGACCCGGCCAACTTATTGACTTAGACTTCCGCTTCATTTGGGCATTCCGGTTGCTACATTAATCTTATGAGTACACTGCTGCTTCGACCATAACTCTTCGACCATGGCTCTTCGACCATGGTGTCTCAACCATGTCTCTTGACCATATCTGTCCGACTACGACTCTTCAACAACGTCTGAGCACCGACCGCTATTGTAGCTACGGCCATGACTTCTTGACTCAATGCTTCAACCATGAAGCATCAACTCAGTGCTTCGACTACTGTAGCTACTATGACAACTATAGCTTCCGACCACACTCATGTTGTGGCCCTTTGCACATTGCCAATATTGGTGCCTCCGTCTGACCGTTTCTCATGGCTCAGCATGCACTACGACTCAAGCCTTCATACTTGTACGTATCACATGTAATGCCATGTGCTTCTTCTGTGCCATACACTACTACAATACAAAGACCTATACAGTACAACCACTACATGCAAATGACCAAACTAAACATGCAGATACAAGCTTTGTCAAGATTATTACCTAACAATTTCCCCTCTAATCTTGACTGACCACACTTCACGAGTCTTCACAGAAGAGTTGGCTCATCATCATGTGAAGTGTCCAAGCTTTTGGCAGTTATAGCACACCACCTTAGTTTTGACCACCACCACTGCTAGTGCTTCCGAAGGAGCCCTTGCCATCTCGCTTCGATAATCCTTGCCTTCTTGCTTCGATGACCGAGTCTCCCACTTGGCCTTTGTGAGAAACAAATGCTCCTCGCCCCCTTCTCGCTCTTGCGTATCCGCTCCTTGTATGCTTTGAGGCGCGAATGGCCTCTTCGAATGGCATATTATACACATCAAAAAATTGCTCAATTGTAGCAACAATCTGCAAAAACTTGTCAAGAACCAAATCGAACAACTTCTTCACAAGTGCGGTGTCCTCCAAGATGGCACCAGGACCACTGAATGTGCTTGCTAGCCTACTAATCTTGCCAGTGAACTCATCAATGGAGTCGCTTTGCTTCATGCGTAGGCCTCGAATTTGCTTATCAAGGTCTGCAGCCACGCCTTCTTCACTCGATCGACGCTAAGATACCTTGTCTTCAAGCTCTCCCACGCCTCCTTAGCTATCTTCTTCTTGGCAACCTGGTGGAGCACATCCTCGGGATTGGCTTGAAAGATGCACGCAAGTGCTATCTTGTCCTTCCTCCTTTCCACGACCACTCCGGCTGCGTGTTTGATCACTTCCCAAATGTCCTGCGCCTCCATAAACACCTCTATCTTGATCGCCCAGGTGGAGTAGTTGGAGTAGGAGAGCATCAGGTACTGGAGAGAGACGCCTCCCTCCTTCGTCGACAGCGCCGCCAGTTGCTCGGTGATGGACATCTTGTTGAAGCGAAGGAACTTGGGCATACACCAAACCAAGAACTCAGGCTTTGATACCAAATGTTGAATTGAATCACTCAATCCCCGACCATGTCTGTCCGACCACGGCTCTTCGACCACAGTGTCTCAACTACGGCTCTTAACCACGTCCGAGCACCGATCGGTATTGTAGCTACGACCGATTCACTGTAGCTACGGCCATGGCTTCTTGACTCGATGCTTCAATCACAAAGCATCGACTTAGTGCTTCAACTACTGCAGCTACTATGACAATTATAGCTTCCGACCACACTCATGTTGCGGCCCTTTGCACGTTGTAGATATTAGCGCCTCCGTCCAACCGCTTCTCATGGCTCAGTATACACTCCGGCTCAAGCTTCCATACTTACACGTATCACAAGTAATGTCGTGTGCTTCTTCTGTTGCCACATACTACTATAATGCAAAGACCTATACAATACGACCACTACATACAAATGACCAAAATAAACATGCAGATATAAACTTTGGTGGTGATCGGTTCGGCTGAAAAGCTCGTGGCTTATGGCTGAAAGCACTGTAGATGGCTAAAAAAGCATCAGATGTTGTGAGGCTTATTTAGCATAATTAAATTTAAAAAATTTAAAATAAAAATATGTTAGCCCATTACGTATAATACAAACAAATACGGAAAAAAGAACTGCAAAAACTCAACAAAAAGCCAAAAGTTCAGAAAAAGACGAAACTTATGAATAGTGAAAAATAAGTCAGAACCCAGAAGCCGAAGCCGAGTTGATCAGGACCATTGCCAAGATTATTATTTAACACTGTGCGTGTTGGTTGCGTGTTCTTGGTTTCTGTGTGTTGGTCTCTCTCATTCATGCTATTGTTGTTGTCCCTTTGCTGTTTTGATAAGGCCATTGCTTCGTGCTGGAAATTTCCGGGCTGAAATCTGACGTTTTGTGGTTGTAAATATGTCTCTTCTCTTTTCCCTCATGGATTCTGTCGTAGTTCTTTTGATATGCTGTCTCCTTCATACGAATTTGGAAGAACTTTAAGATGGTTTGAGAGAACTATGCTCTGAACAGAGATATGTTCTATGGTGAAGAGGGAGGAATGCTTTGGTTGCACTCGACGAGACCCTGTCCTCTCATTTAATTTCTCTTTCCTTTCAGAAGCAACATTAATTTATTTCTTGGTGCGATATTGCGATTTCTTGTTCGTCTCGAAATAAATTCTGGTTGGATTTCTCGATCTCAGAATCAGTGCCGGAATATCTCTATTTCGTCTCGCACTCCCTCCTCTGTTGCAAGTTGCAACCAACATACCTTCCTTACTATTGCTGCTTCTGTTCTCTTCTTTCTTTTGCACAGATTAGTGGGGTTTTTTTTGAAATGATGGGTTATAGTTTAAATATTTGAATTCTGACTATTCACAAGAGGTAGTACGTTGAGGAAAATAGTCATATACGATTTTGACCGGTATAGCTGAATTCAGTATACTTTTTACTACAATTTTTATATTGATTCCGCCTTAAAAAACACACCGTTTAAAAACTAGTTACGGTAGACATTACACATATAAACCAATTTTAAGCTCAAAAGAATATGGCCGCTTAATCTTTGATCGCCTGAAAATTCCTTCCTTGCCAGTAGAAGATTCCTGATTTTTCTCGACGCAAACATTATTTGTTGCAATGCAAGTACGCAATGGCCTTGCGTGCACGCGCTGCGTGCGAAACGGACGCCTTCCGTTTGTTTGGTTGGTTGTCCGGGCACGAGGCTGGGAAGGCAAGTCCCGAGCGCACGACGAGTGACGAGAAAATGCTGGTGTGGTGTTGCGTGCGCAGGTGAGCGACCTGCTGAGCAGCCTGCGCGCCAACTGGCCGACGCTGGCGTGCCCGACCAACGACGGGCTCCGCTTCTGGGCTCACGAGTGGGAGAAGCACGGCACCTGCGCCGGGAACGTCTTCGACGAGCACGGCTACTTCCAGGCCGCCCTCCGCCTCCGCAGCCAGCTCCGTGTCCTCGACGCCCTCCGCTCTGCAGGTACATCCATACATCCATGCATGCAGCGCTCTTTTTCCAAAGAGTAAAGTCTATTACCGGTCTTTAAACTTTTTATGCTGTGTCATTCTGGGTCATAGACTTTCAAAGTATGTCATTCTGGTCCTTAAACTTTTAAAATGTGGTAATTTATTTTGAAAGTCTATGGACCGGGATGACACAGTATAAAAAGTTCACTGCTACAAATACATAGGATATTGCCACACTTTGAAAGTTTAAGGACCGAGATGACACACTTTAAAAATCTATGGACCGGAATGACACAGCATAAAAAGTTTAAAGACCGGTAATGGACTTTACTCTGTTTCAAACTATACCAAACTCTTTAAGACACTACACCAAACTCTTTTCCCCTACCTATAAACACTCTCGTCAGTGACTGTTTACTTGCGGACGTCGGAATTAAAATTGAAAATGGGACTGAATTGCAGGGATCTCGCCTGACGGCGGGTACTACACGCTGAGCGAGATCAAGGAGGCGATCCAGCAGGGTACGGGGTTCGAGCCGTTTGTGGAGTGCAACCGCGACGAGTCCGGCAACAGCCAGCTCTACCAGCTCTACTTCTGCGTCGACTCAGCCGGCTCGCGCTTCGTGGACTGCCCCGTCCAGCCCGGCGGCAGGCCCTGCGGCAACAGGATCGAGTTTCCGGCGTTCTAACCACCCAAAATATCGAGCCCTCACCCGCCTGATTCGTGCTCATTGATTTGGTCTCCCTTGCTCTTGACAATAAATTAAGGATGTTCATGTGCTGTTCTTTTTCCCCCTGCGTAATTTAGCTACTTCAGGAGTTCAAGATATGAACGAAGCCTATGTATATGATGAATTGATATGAAATCATGTGGAGCTGATCGTTCTTTTATATTCAGAGATCAGTGGATAACAACAAGGAACACTGTTTTTCTTGTCATAAGTTCAGGATGTTCATCTGATCTATTTTTTCCAGGCCCTAGCGGCTTGATTGATAGAAAAAAAACAGAACTAATTTTCTGTTGCAGTTTTGCTGCCTCAATCTTGGTACTTGTGTGAGATCACGTGGAGATTACCCTATATTTTTTGATGAGTATTTGATTTTGCTTGTGATTCGTTGTCGAAGTTTGAGTTTGACATTATGTCATTTGCTCTCTGTTTTATGTTATCGGGGTGTCAGCGGTCTGATCGACCTGCAAAGGCGGTCTGACCGAGGTTTGGTGTGACCGGCCGTGAAAAGCTGTCCAACTGAAAATATGGTGTGACCGATTTCTAACTGGCGGTTTGTTTATTGTAGAGAGGAGCTAATTGCATTGAGCAAAGTTTTTGAGAGTGATGCGACCTGCCATATGATGACAGTCTGACTGAAGGCCATCAAATGATCTGACTGGCATGGTTGCTACGGTCAGACCGATCTCTTGCTACCAGCAGTTTTCAAGTCGGTTTTGCAGTGGTCTGACCGACCGTTAGTTGATGGTCATAGTGTGTTAGTCATAGTGTGAGTCTATGTTAGTTATGACGGAAGTCAATGCATTGTGGGAATATTGAAGTATGTCAAGTGGTGCATGTTTGTATCGATATTGTTGATGAAAGTCAAATGCATATCACTTATACTCGGGATGGTTGCTTGTTCTTGATGTGCAAGGTGCTCGGTGATTGTTGCAGACAACGGCAAAACCGATGCTAGAGGAGGTACCCTGAGGCTATGGAAGGTCGTGTAAGTCTGGGTGGAGTATCATCTTAAGTGAAGAAGCACAGAAGAAAGAATGATCATAATAAGGCAAATGCATGCATGTGATGTGCCATTGGATTTGAGCATTTCAAGTGGTGACAGTCCTCGGAGCAGACATACGATCTTGGCAGTAAGCCATTAAACATCACGGACTTCGTTGTGGTGGTTGCTTCGACGAGAAGCACCACGAAGGCTGGTGAGTGAGAATTGAGGAAATTGTCCGGTAACAGGCAAAGGGGCAGTTTCCAAAATTGCAGTGGTGACCTAAGTGGTTTAGGTCATGTCTTAAAGGATGTAGTGTCTTATCGAGTTATTGGAGCTATGTGAAAGTAACACTTTGAAACTAGACGCACATACACGGTGGTCATAGACTCACATGAACACATCTGCACAACTCAAGACACACAGAAGATTTGCGCTGCGTTAATTCGCCACCTACTTTTTCATTTTCTCATCTATTTATAGACTCTAGTTACAAGTGTACAGGCTAAAACTACCCGACTCTTCTGGCCACAATCTTTATAACTCGCACACTCCCTACTACCCGTACAACTTGCTCCACTAACCATCACACTTGATTTAGTGGACACGACCAATTACATGCAGACTAACTGATATCTGGCTTGGTCTACGAGCTCACACAATCCTTTGGTAGGGGTGGCAACGAGCCGAGCCAAGCCTGGCTCGGCTCGGCTCGTGAAAGCTTGATGGAATGGAGGCTCGGCTCGGTCCAGCTCGGTCATGATATCAAGCTTTTTTGTGGGCTCGGTTCGGCTCGTGATGCGGCTCGAGCCAGCTCGCGAGGGCTCGCGAGCCAATAATGCTTAAGAGGATATTTGGTGTACAGTTCATTAATATTTACCATTAATCACACAATCACCATTAATATGTACAGTTCATCCCAATCCATGTATTGGTGCAATTCTGTGATGCACGACAATCGTCGAAATCAACAAGGAAAAAACCTCAATTGGATCCAAAACCCCTGGAATATACCAAGCAAACCAACACATACATATATCCAATCGGGCAAAAAAATGAAACTTTCCAACGAAAAACGCCAGATCCAATCCTAAATCACCAAAACGACACACTAAAAACCCAATCTTTCGCACAACTCTTTGGACAAGAACTCAGATCTAAGCACGAAATCCATTCAGATCGGACCCCGGAGACCCAAAGATCCTCAGAAAAATCCATTCCCACCCACCGCCCGCGACACCAACCGAATCAACAAGAAGAGACGGCGATCCAAGAACAGGAGTGCACCTTTGCGGAGAGGGATCGAAGCAGCGGAGGTTCGCGCAGTCGCGCTTGCTTGCTTACCCTGGGAGGAATGAGGAGACTGGAGAGGATGGGCACGGCCGCACGGGAGGACGAAGGGTTTGCGCCTTTGCGGAGAGGGACCGAGGCCACCGAGCCACCGAGACCGTCAGACCGAGGGAGCCTGGCTCCGCTGGCGCTGAATGACCAATGTTCACCAAACTGGGAAACTAGGGTTTTATTTTTTAGTTGGGCCTATTGGGCCGAGCCAACCGAGCCGCTCGTGAGCTGGCTCGGGCTCGGCTCGTTTAGATCCCGAGCTTTTTTGCTGGCTCGGCTCGGCTCGTTTCATTCACGAGCCGAGCCAAGCCCTCACGAGCCCGAGCCGAGCCCGAGCTTTTTTGGCAGCCCTATCCTTTGGGTTCTCCTTTGAGTCCTTTGACCATATCGTGTCGATCATGGTGCTTCGACCATGCCTCATGACCATGGTTGCTTAATGCCTTCGACCACAGTGCCTTCGACCGCTTCATTGACTACGGCTTGTCGACCATATCTTCAACTACGACTTCTTCGACCGCTTCATTGACCACAGCTTGTCGACCAACATCTCTGACCACACAAGTTTTCCGAGCACCAACCAGTTCACTGTAGCTTACGAGTACCGACCATCGACTGCTGTAGCTACGACCATTGTAGCTATGACTACGACCACTTGTTACAATACTCCTCCGAGTACTGTCTTCTACAGTACTCCTACGAGTACTGACTACATCGACTCATAACTACAACCACTGTGTAGTTCGACTTACAACTACGACCACTGCGTAGTTCGACTTACGGCTACAACCTCTGCGCAGTTCGACTTATGACTATGACCACTACGTAGTTTGACTTAGGACTACGACTACGGAGTACTCAAACACACTGAGCACTCGACAGATCACGCAGTACTTAACACACGGGTATGACCATGCAGTACTGAAACACTCGGGGATCCCTGTACTTGACACGACTTCTCAGTACTCAAACACACTGAGTACTCGATACTGACTATGACAGCAATACAATAAGATCAGTTCCAAACACTCATCGCCTTTTTCCGCGCCCTCTTCCGCTCCCTTACCGACCACGACGCCGTCTTGTACTTGCTCGTGAGCAACGCCGACGTCTGGTTGGCCATCAAGATGGCAGAACGGCACGGCCACGGCATGTGCGATACATCCCTCCGTGACGCCTCCAGGGAGGCGGCAGACGAATCGTGGTACCCTGACCCGGACGCGCTGGCGAAGTTCACCATGGACTCGTCACTGCACACGGAGTCAGCCGAGTCGCCGTTGTTGCTCACTGGTTGCGCGCTCTCCTGCCGCGGCGTTGAGCGCCTCACCATGTCTATGTCACCCTAATCCTCTTCCCCTGCCAAGTCAGAGCGGCAGGTTCATTAGCTGAACCAGGTGACCTCAGTTCAGAGATACTTTCTGAAAACCAGAAAAGATTCATCTGAGAGGCTCAGAAGAAATTCAAGGCTGACCAGGGGTTCTTTACGAGGAAGGTCAATGCTGTATTTAACAAATATGCTCAGAAAAAAGGGGTTAGTGACTTCATATGCTTGACTGACAGTTAACGATTTCCATTTGCTATGTCATTCTGTTAGTCCAGGCTCCAAAGATGATGCGAAACCATGGATAATTCTGTAAATGGCTTAGCGTATGCTATCAGGTGGTGTCTTTGTTGACTGTGTTGATTGGTAGGCCTTGGGAATGGTAATCAACTCTGTTGGCAAAATTGTTCTTGTTAATTCCATCGAGGATGTGTTACTACTGTGTTGTAAAAATTATACCTTTTGTGTTCTAATGGAAGCATGTACCTCAAACCTTATGGCTTTTGCTTTATGAATGGATGAATGGAAGCATGTACCTGAAGCACGCATATTTTTTGTGAAATTTTGTATAGGATTTCTGTTCATGAGAATTGGAATGTGGCTATGTGCTTGCCTCTTTAGTCAGTAATGTCCATTGTGGGCTGCAATTTCTTATTTTTGTGGAACAAACTCAAGCTCCTGATATGGGTTCCAATCACAGAAAAGCAGCTGCAAGCAACAGTATCGGGATGGCAAGAAAACATTTGCAAACTCTGAACAGTATCAGATTCACTGTTATCTGGAGTTTAACTGGAGTCATCACAACCTGGCACTGTCCAGGACAAGACATGCACATATTGTACTTCCACAAACACAACAGCACTCAATTTATACAATAATCTCATTCCAATCAGTGATTACACAACAATCAACAGTGTGACAGTACATCTACAAATAGAAAAGCACTCTGCTACATCTAAAATGTTTACTTCAGTTGCTTGACACCGGATTCTTCCATGTCCTCCTCTGCATCCTTGCTACAGCGAGCAGGGCGGATCGATTGGCTGCGTGGAGGCCGCCGTCGCGGCACGCCGCCTGCATGAATCGAATGAGGGACGCGCCGTGCCGATGGAGGACGTGGTGCGGCACGGGTGCAAGATCTCTAGACTCTAGGCGCAGGCTTTTCTTTCTTTCTGATCCAATGGTACTTGACATAGAAAACGAGCACTTAACAAAGATCAGACAGTACACACTATAGCATTGCAAGAAGAGAAACTATGACAAAAAGTATGCAGCCAAAAACTCGAAACCCAGCATAATCAAGCAGCAAAAGGGGTTGTCCAAATGATTTATATTTTTAAAGATTCCATATGCCAGTGAGAAACCAGCACATTTGGAGCATGGTACAAATCAAATTGTAGTATCCAAAAGAAAAGTATGATGTAAAACGAAATACTTGTACCAAAAGAAGGTCAGACAATACAAGAACAGGATGACGTTAGAACCCTCCTGTGAGTTTTCTGCATGCTCTGAAGTCTTAACTAAACGCCTGCAATTCTTGTGTAATTGGGTAAACCAGTACAAAAACGACAATATTCTGACAGTTGCCTTTTTATTTTATGGCAGAGGCAAACTTTTCTGGAATGTCGATAAGCAAGGTATTTGTGTGTTTCCTCACCAGTCACCACCTGTAAACCAATCACTCATCTCGCGATTGGCTCATCCATCCACAGCTTCCGTATGCCTCATCCGAGTCATCTTGCCACCCAAATCTAACCTCTAAATTCGAAAGTTATTTAACCAGCAACTAATCGATCGCCAGATGTTCAGATCAGATCAAAGCGAAGCCGTTTTCTTAACTCCTACCGATCCAAACTTGATTCAAATAGCTAATCGCGTTTAATGATCCAAGTAGTAATCAGGTACTCACCCGAAGAAGAGTATGCAGCGCGCGGAGATCCGCGTGATCCACATGAGCCAGCGCCGCCGCGGCTGCATGGGCCTGGCGCCCTCCCGCGGCCGCCCCTGCACGTCGGCCCACCCACGTGGTGGCGTAGCCCACCGTGATGGCCAGCCCCAACAGCACGAGAGGAGGCTAGGCGGCGGCGCGGCGGAGAGGCGGCTGCGAGAAGGGGCCCGGATCGGGTATGTTCATATGTCCACGAATTATGCCTTGTTCACCAGATATCTTCCCCTTGACATGGCTCTACAACCATGCATCAGATTAAGCTGACAGCTGATCAACCTGCATGTACTGTTCAGCACGGGTCGTGCATCTGCACGAGTAAAGAATAAAGAGAATAACTTCACATGGCATTCTATTTCTTTCTCCTCCTCTGCAAAGCCAGATCCCAAGTCTTTGCAAACTTCACATGGCATCCTGTGTCTATCTCGCCATGTGCGCCGTCGACCTAGCTGACTATATAAACCTGCGCCATTGTGTGCATTAAGCAGCCATCACACCTTGTCCTGATCGATCAGCTAGATCCAGTCAAATCACCTCCTCACCTTAAATGGAAGATACTGCAGCTAACAATACTGCATTGTTTAGCCTTGGAGAAGAGGAGTTTCTGAGGCTTTGGAGCGACGTGCGCGCGAAGGTGCGATTGGGCGTTCTCACGGCGCAATGCACGTCGGCGTGGGTGCAAGCTAGGGCTTTCGTGCTAGTCCCGCTGGTAAGGCTCCTGGTCGCCTTCTCGCTGGCGATAACAGTGATGATACTGCTTGAGAAGCTGTTTGTCGCCGCCGTGTGCCTGGTCGTCAAGCTGTTCGGGCTGCGGCCCGAACGGCAGTACCGGTGGCAGCCCATCGCCTGCGACGAGGAGTCCGGCAGCGCGGCCTACCCCATGGTGCTCGTGCAGATCCTGATGTACAACGAGAGCAAGGTGAGTGTGTGTAAACCTTTCGGTCTCTCCTTTCGCTCTAAGAGAAAGAGGAGTTTGACTTTATGACGAGAAAAAGGAGTGTCTAAATATCATTCACATATTTTTTTTGTATCATTCAAATTTATAACCCTTAAAGTAGATATTAAGGGGCTCCTTATTTTTAAAGGGTGAGATTTTTGAGATAGAATTTAAGGGGGAGGGGAAGAATTCATGGCCATTGGATCTCTAATCCAACGGTTCTAAATCTGGATGATAGTTAGAAAGAAAATATCTGGATGATATTTAACAAAACCCCGGAAAAAATATATCGATTTGAAAATTTTATCGAATGATACTGATAGAGCTGGTTACCATATTGTTTGGATTTTTCAACAAAAATTTTGAATTTATGAATTTTTTATTTTTTAAAAGAATTTTAGATAAATTTTAAGTGAATCTAAAAATTTGTGACTGGTATAAAATTTTACCGGCGTCCACCAATAAAGTCGATAACTACAGGTTACCGACGAAATTTTGACGATAAATTTTTCCACGCTTTATGAGGACTTGATTTATTTGCCACTGATAAATCTCTTTGCATTTGTGTGTTGATTCCCCAGGTGTGCAAGCTCTCGATCGGTGCAGCCTGTGAGATCCGGTGGCCGTCCGATCGCGTCATAGTACAAGTCCTAGATGACTCCACTGATCCAGTTATAAAGGTACTCCGACGAAGCACAGAAATGAGCTGGTTTTTCTTCGAAGTACCGTACCATTAACGTCCCTTGTATCGCATCACATGTGGACGTAGACTGTTACAGCATGTATGACTCAACGAGAGGCCGTGAGTTCTAATTCGAACCCAAAATCATTGATTTTCGAGTGGTTGAAGTATATTGCCGACCTACCTTTTTCTAAAAGCTTAATCTTTTAAGTGAACCTCCATTAATCTACGAAACTCAACACTCGTATGTATAGGCGCGGGTTCCTATAGTTGGGATGTCCGTTATTATATAGGCGAACAAATTAATACTACCCCGCTTGTAATTAGCTATCTCTGTGGAGCTTGAGTGCCAGAAATGGAGGAGCAAAGGCGTGAACATAAAGTACGAGGTGAGGTGGAACCGCAAGGGGTACAAGGCCGGCGCGCTCAGGGAAGGCCTGAAGCACGACTACGTGACGGAATGCGAGTACACCGCCATGTTCGACGCCGACTTCCAGCCGGAGCCGGACTTCCTCCTCCGCACCGTCCCCTTCCTCGTCCACAACCCGGAGCTCGCCCTCGTCCAGGCTCGCTGGAAGTTTGGTCAGTGTTCATCAGCACACACACGTCTCGATGTGATCCATGACAAGCAATTGAGTGAGCTCTTCTGAATATATATACTGCTTATGCAGTCAATGCTGATGAGTGCCTACTGACGAGGTTCCAGGAGATGTCACTGGACTACCATTTCAAGTTTGAGCAGAAGGCAGGGTCTTCAGTGTACTCCTTTTTCGGCTTCAATGGTATATACTACACAGTCACACTACTTTTCTGTATAGGATTTTTTTTATAGTACACCACCTGTGTTGGGAGCCGTTTGATCTAATGGCCGTATATAATGATCTATTACCATATAAGGAGGTAAGAGATCACTTTGACCTTCTAAAGGTTAACGTTGTCTTTGCACATCATTGCTTTATATTAATTGGGTAGAGTCAAATGGAAAGAATCAACATATGAAAGGAAAGGGAGTCATTAGAGTTAATACCTTCCTTTCAAAAAAATTGCATCAACGGTACTAGAGATTAACTTAGACATGAGGATTTGTTCATGACGGGATTCATGTTGCAACAAAAGAATACACCTCAAATATTTTTGTATAGAAGGAAATATATTTCAAATTAAATTTAATATAGATACATATGCTGTAACTTTTATTTTTTTTAATTTGATAGTTAATTATCTTTTTTCTAATCACTCGTTATTCGTAATTCAAATCCAATACTTTACTTGAACCTGTTATAGAATTTGAAGTCAACTGTTATTTTCAAAATACGAACCATTTAAAATTTTGAATTATTCTGGAATACACATATCAAATTTAACAAAAATATGGCTTACATGTATATTTTTTTAAAAAAAACTATTTTAAATAATTGTGCAAAATCCAAGTGCCACACGGCTGAAACCATTTAAATAATTCTTTTTTAGAACTGAAACTATTTAAACAAGTTTGTGATGGTTTGGTATGGAAGGATATATGCCATTTAATACTTTCCTATCTTAAGTAGCTAGATTAATTACCTGTTAGTTTCCTTACTAACAATATTTATATTTGGCCAAAACTAGCCTCACTCAATCAACGGTTGAGATTGAAAACACCTCGATGTGTGGAGGATGCACGATGTAGTTTGATGGCGTTACGGGAGCGTTTACAATCTTTCAGGTACAGCTGGTGTGTGGAGGATTTCGGCAATCGCCGACGCCGGAGGTTGGCAGCACCGTACGACGGTGGAGGACATGGACCTCGCCGTCCGGGCGGCTCTCCGGGGCTGGAAGTTCGTCTACGTCGGCGAGGTGAGAGTGAAGAGCGAGCTACCGAGCACGTTCGAGGCCTACCGATTCCAGCAGCACAGGTGGTCGTGTGGGCCGGCAAACCTGTTCAAGAAGATGAACACTGAGATCTTGGAGAGCAAGGTTAATTTGCGTCTTCGGCTTTTCGCCGTGCCGCCTTGGAAGAATGCATCACAATCAGATCGAGAACGTTCCTGAAGGTTAACCGTTTGCGTTGCCTGTGCAGAAACTGTCGTTGTGGAGCAAGATCCACCTCTGGTACGACTTCTTCTTCGTCGGCAAGATCGCAGCTCACACGGTGACGTTCATCTACTATTGCTTTACGATACCGGTGTCTGTCTTCTTCCCCGAGATCCATATCCCTCTCTGGGGGCTGGTGTACGTTCCAACAATCATCACTCTCTGCAAGTCCCTCGGCAAACCGAGGTAACAAACATTGCAAGGTTCAGGTTTCAGTGTATTCAGAATGACTGTAGTCGGTACAATATTGGTGCATTCAGCTAACTTCAGATCGTTCACGGCTGTTTCAGATCATTTCACCTACTGATCCTCTGGGTGCCCTTTGAGAACGTCATGTCGTTCCACCGCATAAAGGCGGCGATGGCCGGCCTTCTGGAAGCCGAGAGTGTCAACGAGTGGGTTGTCACCGAGAAGCGAGGAGAACACCACATGGCGGAGGCGGCTACCGACGACCCAGATGCTGTGGATGTGGCAGATGCTGAGCTGATCAGGCCTATGATCGTAGTGCTACCAAAGTACAAGAAGAAACCAAGATTCTGGAACAGGTAAGATGTGTTTGGTTGCTATCAAGTACTGTAAATTAAGCTGACATGACAGTTTGCAAAACTTGACTCCTTGTGCGTCACTTGCAGATGGCACTTTTCAGAACTTGTTGTTGGAGCCTGTATAATGCTCTCTGGATGCTATGATCTGCTCTGCTCAAAAAAGGGATACTACATCTACCTCTTCCTTCAAGGCCTCGCTTTCCTTGTTGCCGGCGTTGGGTACATTGGCACAAGCCCGCCTGGCACTGAACTGAACAATACATAGTACTAAGTAGTGATCATGCATGCCAAATTGCCTGCATGAATGGCCCATCTCCTGCACATGCATCTTATAGACTAGTAGTACTTCTGAACAACACATAGTGATCAAGTATCAGTCTTACCATTAGTCTTCATCAGTTTTTTTTGGAGAGGAGTCTTGATCAGATAATCAGATTTCTTAAAAGTAAATCAGATAATCAGATTTGATCAAACCATTCTTTGCAGCCAAGAAGGCTATTCCATTTTTTAGGGTAATATTACCGTTCTTTTAGAAATAAGAGTTGAACGAAACATTGCTGCATCACCCTGTTGCCGTGGTGCTTGATCAAACACTCTTATTCGGTAGCAGTTCAAATCGACATCCCACGGTTCAGAGCAGTTGTAACTGTTGTAACTGAAACAATGAGTTGGGCTCGAATAAATGTCCCGGGGGATAGAGAGATGCGTATTGTCTATCTAGCAGTAGTTTGCTGGGCTATCTGGAGCATGGTTCCAAATACCGGCGGTAACCAGTTTTACCGGTGCTGACCGGGAGGAAAAAACCACCGGTTTTGTATTTAATTCAAATTTAAACTTTTGAATGTAAAAAATTGATTTCCCTAATGATATTTACATTATTAACACTAATAAAATGTATTAGGAAGATGCATGCACTTTCCGTTAGCTTTAATCATGTGTGCTATCTCCTGCATGCATTGCATGTGCATGCCTCTTAAATGCAGCGTGTTAGCTTTAATCCTGCATGCATTGCATGCACATGCCTCTTAAATGCTGCGCATGCCTCTTAGTATTCTGATGTATCTTTTAGTATTCCGCATGTCTCTTAAGTGCTACGCATGCCGCTTTAATTCTGCATGCAGTCTCCTGCATGCATTGCATGCGCATGCCTCTTAGTATTCTGCTGTATCTTTTAGTATTCCGCATACCTCTTAAATGTTGCGCATGCCTCTTAGTATTCTGATGTATCTTTTAGTATTCCGCATACCTCTTAAGTGCTACGCATGCCGCTTTAATTCTGCATGCAGTCTCCTGCATGCATTGCATGCGCATGCCTCTTAGTATTCTGCTGTATCTTTTAGTATTCCACATGCCTCTTAAATGATGCGCATGCCAATTTAATTCTGCATGCAGTCTCCTGCATGCATTGCATGCGCATGCCTCTTAAATGCTGCGCATGTCTCTTAGTATTCTGCTATATCTTTTAGTATTCCACATGCCTCTTAAGTGCTGCGCATGCCACTTTAATTCTGCATGCAGTCCCTTAGTATACTGCACTGCAGCTATTATATCCCTTAGTATACTGCGTTGTAGTTAATGTCTATAAGCTGTTTGCTATAAAAAGGGAAAAGGAAAGAGCGGAGTTAAGCAGCTAAAAACCAGTGCATCTTGCTGTCTTCACCACCGGTTACCGGAAAGAGCAAATTTTATCCAGTTTTTATCCGGGATTTCCGGTTACCGGTACCGCTCGGCGGCCGGGATTTGCCCCGATTCCGGTTTTTCGATCCTTGATCTGGAGCATCCCAAACAACTCACATCTTCACATTTTTGGCTCTGTTTTTGATGTGTCAGTATCATGTGTTGGCTGATTATCCCTGTTTGGGTACATGTGTTTTGCCTGGAGAGTACCTTTCTGCTTGTTGTTGTTGCATTTCCTAATTGGGGATGTTAGGGTATTCCCAATTCAACACACGGCTTTGCTATATCTATGCTCTTCACATCACTTAGAAACAAGGTATATATAACTTCTCTAATTATAGTATCTACCAGTAGACCCAGTCAATAAATATACATCTTCTCTCACGTTTCTCTCTCCACCTACGGGTGTATTAATGTTGTAGCACCACAAGCAATGTACCTAGGAATAACTCTCCTCCCCAATGCAAGTTTTTATTGTATGTCTCGTACAAGACATTGATTTCATCTCTCTTTTTTAATTTCTCCACATAAACATCAATCCTAGGTAGCATGTTGAAGACATCTCTGATGTAGGTGCCCTTTATTGTTATTTTGTAAGATCGAGTATAGCGACTAGAGGGGGGTGAATAGAAATTAAAATGCAACCTGAGGCTTTTCAAAATCTTTTCCTTTAAGTGAAAGTAACTCTTCACTCCAGTAGCTATAGAATCTATGAAGATCAGAGACAAATAATCATAAGAAAAGATCCAATCAAAACCAAGCAAAATGCACTTTAAAAACCTCCAGTGGTCTGATCTCTACATATATGGCGGTCTGACCACCACAAAAGGGGCGCTCTAAGCTCCAGGCCAGTTAGACCTCAATTTCAATGGTAGTCAGACCGCTATAAAGAGTAAAATCAGGCAAAGCTATAGTAACCCTAGTCAGACTGCAGCTACAGTGCAGGTCAGACCACTGATAGAGTAATTTTAGGAATGAACAGTACTTTCAGCGCTATTTCAAATCCGAAAATCCATGTAACTTTTGATTGGTTGATTCAATAACTTGAAACTTTTCATGCACTTTTTCTAGGATGTCAGGAACCAATTTCAATTAACGATTAAGAAATTCGTTGCAAAAGACCTGACATTTTTTGTTCAAAGGAAGAGTGCACTAAAACTTATCAAAAGAGGAAAATCGCGATCTACTCTTACTCGTGAGTTCTTGATAATCTAGATGACTTTAGATAGGTTTTCACATATCATAACATGCTAGATCACAACACGAACTCAAGCCAAATTGCCCACAGCACTAAAACTCCAAATCACCCCTTCTTAAGCCAAAACCGAGCAAACACAAGAACTTGCACATACAAGTGCCTAGATGGATGAGATCTGGTCTCCAAGACACATCTCCATCACTTACACATTCTTGGCACACAACAAGATCAAGAGAAGAAGAGGAAACACCAAAATCCAAACTAAATCAAGATTTCATCACTTAATCACAAGAGGGAAATACTTGGATGAATTTGATCTCAAATGATACTTAGAGATGAATATTTATAGCCACTCTCTAGCCACACACAAAGCCTAAGGATGACAAAAAGCTGAGCCACAAGAGCCTCTTGCATCTCCCACAAAGTTCTCTCCAAGAAGCTTAACTCCTCTCTCTATTGGAATGGATGGCTTAACCCTAAACCACCCTCTCCACCCTAAACCACCCTCTCCCCCCTTTTATAGTTCAGACATATGAGAAACCTTAACCAGCCCCTATAGTTAGGTTTCCTCCACTTACATGGTGTAACCCATTAACTCAACATAATTTCGGGTTTTACACTTATACAAGCGCGCTTTCCAAAGCACACACCCATTAACCTATTAGTGAATCAACACTTCATCCACTTCATATTTTCAACATAACCAAGACCTAAACCACTTAGATCATGCCGCAGTTTTGCACACTGTTACTATTTTTTTTGGAATTGAGCAATTTATCAAAATACCCCTCTACCGCCTTCCACGAAGTTTCTCGTTTCCTTTGCCATGAAGCATCGCCCATACTTCGCTATCTTCCACGTGGCCTCAATGACTTGCCGCCAAGCCTCTCATGCATCTGCATCCCACTGAACTATCCTTGCTTCAAACGACCCAAGTCACTTAGCGCACCACATGCTTCTCCTCACGCATGACGGCACCTAGCTTTCTTGACCACACAAGACTTCGGCTCCTCCCTGTGTCTAGTCCCGATTCACCTTGCCATTGCCTGTCATGTCCTCCACGGGTAGCTTTCACTCTGGCTCATCATCGTCTTAACCTGTAACCACACTGTAAGCCTCGATCATTTTCGGTGGCTCCTTGATCGTCTGGACCCCGGCTCCTCCTGAGCGTAGTCCCAATCCCTTGACTGCTTTGGACCTAGGATCTCCTAGCTTAGTTCTAGTCTCGTCTGCCTCACCATGACATAGCTCTAGAGTCCTACAACCAACAACAACAAGCAAATCGTCATGTAGCATCGTATAATATACAAAGTCATCAATTGACACAATTAATACATACAATGCGCCATACAAAATGTGTGTAACCAAATCACCGATTCTAAACCTAGAACCAAATAATAAACAGCTGGTGAACCTTACAAGAGTGATTTTTTTCATCTTTCAGGAACAGCTGGTGTCTGGAGGATTGCGGCAATTGACAATGCCGGGGGCTGGAAGGACAGGACAACGGTAGAGGACATGGACCTGGCTGTTGGCATGACACTGTTTATGTTGGTGATGTAAAAGTACGTCGGTACCTATTTGCTTGATTGTCAGGAATTAGAGAACTCAACAAGAAACAAATCTAACTGTTAACTTTTATTCCAGGAGAAAATGCACACATCGCAAATAAACTGGGAGAACATAGAAGAATTTATTAATTTCTCTATTCTCTTATTTGCTCCCTTTTTTCTTGCTTTTCTTACCAAACTAGCTACAAGCCTCCTCAATATATAAGCTAATAATCTCCTACTAATATATGTATTCGGATTTCAAGTTGGACATAACTTCAACTTGATTTACATACGGAGACGGACTCTACGACGTTTTGGACTTGAAGTCATAATTATTTCCAACACTAACGATCCACAGAATGCTGCTTATGTATGTGGTTAGGTCAAGAGTGAGCTACCGAGCACATTCAAGGCATACCGGTTTCAGCAGCACAGATGGTCATGTGGACCGGCAAACCTGTTCAAAAAAATGATGGTAGAGATTTTAGAAAACAAGGTTGGTGTTTTGATCAGGATGTGTTTGGCAAGTGCATCACATCATCTTATTGCCTGACATGTTTACCCTTTTCTCTGTGTAGAAAGTGTCATTTTGGAACAAAATCCACCTCTGGTACGATTTCTTCTTTGTCGGGAAGATCGCTGCCCACAGTCACATTCATCTACTATTGCTTTGCAAGCCCGGTGTCGGTTTTGTTCCCTAAGATTCAAATTCCTCTCTGGGGGGTGGTCTATGTTCCTGTTGAGGAACCGACGCTGGCGACCAGTCCGAGCGATTCCTTTGTTTAGAACAAGAACGAATCAATCACAGAATCACAGAAGAATAGATTGAACACACAGAGAGATAGAGAGAACTCCTGATCTTTCTTTATTGCTTTCTTTTATGTGTACATAATGAGGAGGTATGGCTCTCTATTTATAGACTACAATGAGGTGCCCACCATGGGCCCTGGGCTGCCAGCCCAGGCCCAGGTTTCTTAACACTCCCCCTTGGGCACTCATCTGACACGTTCATGCCTCACTAAAACTCCATAAAAACCCAGTGGGAAAAATTTGGAGAAAGAGCACATTATACATGTGATGCTGCGATGCACGAATTGCCTCATTAAAAACTTTGGTCGAGAAACTTCATGGAAAACTCTTGGAACAAGCATTCCAATATTCAAGTTTCAGAATAACAGTAGTAATAGTATTGTTACGATCAGTAACACCGGAAAATTTCTCTCTGTTTCAGTTCATTTCACGTGGTGATTCTCTGGTCCTCTTTGAGAATGTCATGTCGTTGCACCGGATAAAAGCAGCAGTAACTGGTATTCTAGAGGCCGGAAGAGTCAATGAGTGGGTTGTCACCGAGAAGTTGGGAGACACCAACAAGACAAAGCCAGCCATCATTGAGGGCCTCTTTGGTTTGGCAGTGATTTATGGATTTTAGCTGAAATTTTTGAATTTTAGCTGTTTACGACAGAGATTACGGAGAGATAGATACTCGCTTGCGATTTTGGTTAATACAGATGTTAGGTTTTTAACGTGTACTACAATTAACTTGTAGATCCAGACTTAAGAAAATACCCGGATTAAAAGTTAGGTACTGTAACAAAAATAAAAAACCGCTACCTTCGGTCGAAGAAAATTGGCCCTGAATCAGATTCTGTGAAAGTGATTGCGCGCGGGGCAGCTAGGGTTCCTGCGGCCGCTCGCGAGTGCGCCTGATGAAGTTGATGCAGCGTGCCCAGCTGCTCAAAGCGGCCCGTCCACTTCGAACCGCTCCACAGAAGCAAGCGGCCCAGCGCTGTCCATATTGTAGTTTTTTGCCCGGCGGGCCAGCGGGTTAGTGGACCTGTCCGCACCAGGTAATTTTTTCTATTTTAGCCTTTTTTTTTGAAAAATATTCACATTTAGACCTCTGGTAGTTTTAATTCCATTTTTGGACCCAGGGGGTCGGAGCCATGACCCACGGCGCCGAGGTATCACGTCTCGGCGTCGTGGTCCACGGCGCCGAGGTGGCACGCCCGCACCAGCGTGGCGGCCGCGTGGCGCCGTGGCGACGCACCTCGGCCGTGGATCACGGCGCCGCCGTGGATCACGGCCCAGCCGCTCGCCACGTGGCGCCTAGTTGCACTGCCACGTCTGCAGACACTCATTGCTTATGGTTTGCACCGATCACCTTTTTCGCAAAATGAATTACTAGTTGTATTTTTTATTTGGATTATTTAATTATAGTAATATTATGTAATATATTTATTTATTTATAGAGAGCAAAAAATACGACATATGTTTTGAAAATTCGTTATGTATTGCAGATGATACATGTTGGAAATTTTTTGTAGATTGACATAGTTTGACAATGTCGCCTGCGCTCCTCCCCTCGCTCAGCGCGCCGGCGCCTGCGCGCAGCTCCACCACCGCTACAGCTCACCTCCTTCTCGCGACCTCTCTTCTCGGGGAGTCCACCAACCGTACCATGGGGCAGAGGGGAGATGCCAGCTCCCTCTCACAGCCTCTGCACCTCTTCAGTGCATCTCCTCTCTCCCTGCTTCGCGTGAGCCGAACGCAGCCGGGGAAATATCTCCCGGGGAACCCACCTTGCGCTGGCTATAAGAGCCTAATTCCACCTCCCAGCAACTTCTGGCATCCTCACAAATCCCCTCCTCCAGTTAATCGAGCTTCCGTCGCCCGAGTCGCCGG
This sequence comes from Dendrocalamus sinicus, assembly GCA_036346575.1. Classification (NCBI taxonomy): domain Eukaryota; kingdom Viridiplantae; phylum Streptophyta; class Magnoliopsida; order Poales; family Poaceae; genus Dendrocalamus; species Dendrocalamus sinicus. The sequence goes on from CM070664.1 coordinate 12,742,000, forward strand.
CAATCGCCATTCCTGCGTCGGTGAGCCCTAGAGCCATTCTCCCGATTTAATCGATTATTTTCTAATTCAATGCACTGACATAATCCTCGTTATCTCTGGAACACAATGGCGCACCCGCCGGAGCTCGAGCGTCTTCCTAGGCCCGGGGCAACGGAGGTCGCCGTCGGCCGAAGAGCCCTCACCGTGGCCAGCCCAGTCGAGCTGTCCCCGAGGTCAATCGCCTTCTCCAGTACACTCCTTAGAGTCCGTAGATGGTGAAAATGCCTTCAATTTAGCCGATGAGCCTCTAGGTGTTAATGGCGCCACCGCGAACACCACCTCCTTTCCGGCCACCGCCAGCCATGGCCATTTCTCCACTCATTTCCCAAAAAGCCAAAATGGAAACTCTACTTACAATCTCACCTTTTGGTAAAAGCTATCCCCTGTGAGCGTCCCTGTCCTCGCCGCGCCACCACCGGTGAAGAACTCTGTTCTGCCGCCACGGTCGGGGGTCGGGAGGAAGACGACGACGCTCCGCCGTCGATCTCATTCCATCCGAGCATCGGTTCGGGATTAAATCCCGCTATAATTAAATAATCTACAAACTATGTCAATCTACAAAAAATTTCCAACATGTATCATCTGCAATACATAACGAATTTTCAAAACATATGTCGTATTTTTTGCTCTCTATAAATAAATAAATACATTACATAATATTACTATAATTAAATAATCCAAATAAAAATACAACTAGTAATTCATTTTGCGAAAAAAGGCTGATCGGTGCAAACCTAAGCAGTAGAATGTCTGCAGACGTGGCGAGCGACTAGGCGCCACGTGGCGGCGGCTTCGAGCCGTGATCCACGACTCGAGCTCGGCGCCGTGATCCACGGCTCCGAGGTGCCTGCCACGTCGGCGCCACGCAGGCCGCCACGCTGGTGCGGGCGTGCCACCTTGGCGCCGTGGACCACGACGCCGAGACGTGATACCTCGGCGCCGTGGGTCACGGCTCCGACCCTTGGGTCCAAAACGGAATTAAAACTACCAGGGGTCTAAATGTGAATATTTTTCAAAAAAAAGGTTAAAATAGAAAAAATTCGGTCCGCACCACTTGCATCCCTAGCTGTGAACCCTCGTGCCATTCACCCAATCTGACAAACCGGGTTTTGTTTGCGATCAGATCAACAAAACTGCCGGAATGTATTTAAAATCCAGGGCCATGCGACTGAGTTCCTAATGTTGGTCACGAAAATCGATGCACGATTTGTGTAAACGATTATGACTAGACGACAGGTTTTTTTGTCATACCAGAATAGTCAACCAACATGCGCGAGAATTTTAGGTGCCGCTCAGTTGGGTTAAAATAAGTTGGTTTATGGTTGAAATTATACTGCAGTTTGTTGAAATTATACTGTAGCTGATGGTGGCTTGTTTGACATAATTAAATTTAAAAATTTTAAAAATAAAAAAATAAGTTAGCCCATCACGGACAACACAAACGAATACAGGAAAAAAAGAACCGGAAAAAAAGCTTAAAAAGCTAAAAAGCCAGAAAAACATAAAATTTAGGAATAGTGAAAAATAAACCAGAAGCTAAAAGCTCAAACCGAAATAAGCGGAACTTTAATCTCTTGTATCCTTACTCTAGATCTTCCAAAGAAAATAGTGCCAGTATACGACCCTGGGGATCCAAAGAAAATAGTGGCCGCAGATGAGCAGTTGTGCTCGTGTCTTTGGTGCCGTGGTGTGCTACTCAATCATGCGCGTTTGTAACTGAGCTCCTCGTTTTCTACGGGTTGATTTTTGAAGGACTACTACTATGGCGATTGGCGAGATCTAACTCGATCGTCTGGTTTCAGACCTGCAATTCTCAGGTCGTGCCAGGCTGATTATTGCATGTACCGATCATTCACTGTATGAATGCTTTCAGAGATGGTGTCATGCATGGTGAGGACTCGATCCTTCTAAACGCGCCAGCGTGAATAAGCCTGTCTCGAATCAATTGCCAAAACACACGCGCGCGCGCGCACTAGCAACTGATTATCTACAGCAAATTGCCTGGCCCAAATTAAAGCCAAAATGCCAACACCACCTTACTTCTGTGGTGAATTATCATATCTGACATCTAAAAAAAAAGAATTGTCATACCTGAGGTACAAGAACATGGGCATTGGACCCAGGCTCCAATTCAGCATGTGACAGAACAAGAAGAGTGTGCAAAGGTTGATAAATCATAGAACTGAAAGGAAAATAAATAAGTAATTAAGGTGCCATTCATTTTAGTTTTTTCTAAAGGCTTTTAGCTTTCGGTCGTTTGTTTTTAGCTAAAATTGCGCTGCAGTGGCTCTTAGCATTTTCTGAGTCATTCAATTAAAGAAAAATAAAAAAACACCGTTATATCTTCACGGACAATGCAAAGAAAAAAAGGAAAAGCAAAAAAAAAAGTGATTAATGCGAGTGATCAAAATGGTGAACTATTCAACAAATGTTACTATAATCATTTTTTCAATTTTAACACTCGAATGTCTGTTTTTGCAAATCTATCCTCTTCCTTGCACCTACTGAGCTTGGCAGTTAGCCTGCTGGTCACATATAATTAGTGTGTATGCTTAATTAGTGCTAATTATATTTAATTAGCGCTGATTATGAAGCATTAAATGCTACGCTGTGGGGGGCTCGGCACCTCCTGCTGTCGAGCAACTAAAGCTCGGCAGGCGACATGTGATGCCTTCCGCGATTACCGGGCTGAGAGAGGTTAGATTTATAAAAACAGACATCTAAGGCTTAATTTAAAAAATAGCTACATGTCATTTGTATAAACAGTTTCAAAATGATAGCTGATACTAGTAACTGTAGTACTCTTACACTTGACACTAACAAAATTAGAAATCCCAGGTTTGTTACAGGGCACACTCTAAAATGTTTAAGCTTCTAGTTTTAGCTAATGGTTTTGACTAAAATTACACTATAGTGGTTGTTAGCTTTTTTGAGTTATTCAATAAAAAATAAAAAAGAAAAACTGTAATATCGTCAAGAACCATATAAAGAAACAAGGAAAAAAAGAAAAGCCAAAAAACTATAATAAATTAAAATTAAAAATTGATATGTTTTAAGTGGTTTATGATTGAAATAAACCGAAATACAGAAAACAAAAGCTGGAGTGGGGCTAGACTGTAGGTTATAGCTGAGTCGAGCAAGAGACGCCACTACACTAGTGAGACCGGGAAAGTGAGCATGAGTGAGATAGAGAGAACCTGAGACACCCGGGACAGGGTGGGGGCCACAACACATGCCCCTGCAATCTCGCTCGCCAATGGCGTATGCGACCATGTTGGCTTCAAAACCCCCCTTAGAGCAACTCCAGCAGGGTCTCTACTTGAGCCCTCATCCTACTTTTGAGGGTCGAGGGGCAAAAAACTCACTCCAACATGGCCCTGCTTGAGCCCTCAAAAGTAGGGGGCCCTCAAATCTCCCCCTTGAGCCCTCATTCCTGGGGGGTCTGGAGGGAACCCCTACTTTTGGGGGCTCAAATAGGGGCTTTGCTGGAGTGAGTTTTTTGCCCCTCGGCCCTCAAAAGTAGGATGAGGATGAGGGTGGGTCCTATGTGTCATCCCCTCTAAGAATGAATTTGAGGGTCCTGTTTTGAGGGCTCCTGCTGAAGTGTAGGCCAAAAATAGAGCCCTCAAAAGTAGGGAGAGCTCTCAAATAAAAAGTAAAGGCCTTGTTTTGAGGGCTACTGCTGGAGTTGCTCTTACTAAGGTACTATACTCCACTAGCGACACTGATCAAATCGCACTCTTCTTCCTCTCCCCTTCCCGCCTCCTCACCGGCCGGCCAAATGGACGCCGGTGCGTGCACACGTCCGCCACAACACGCACGCGCCATCGTGCACTGCCATATCTTATTCTCTTATACACCATCTTTTCTTTCTTTCTTTTTTTGCAATGCAGGGTGGTGGGACGGCGGCGGCATTGGCGTGGCGCCTCGCGCGCTGCTGCGGTGGCTGGCCGGCTTCTACGAGGCGTCTTCAGGGGCGTCTCTCGCGTCTGCGTCGGCGGCGGACCGCTCCCGGGAGCTGTGGGTGCTGGCGCGCGCGGCGGTGCTGGTGCCGGCCGTGCGGTGCACGGTGGCGGCGTGCCTCGTGATGTCGGCGATGGTGATGCTCGAGAAGGGGAGCATGGGCGTCATCAGCCTCTACGCCAAGCTGTTCCGCCGCCGGCCGCACCGCGTGTACCGGTGCGACCCGCTCGGCGGCGACGAGGAGGCCGGCTCCGGCGCCTTCCCCGTGGTGCTGGTCCAGATCCCCATGTACAACGAGAAAGAGGTCAGTGATAAACTATAATATGACTGGTTTTTACTCCAGCTTGCAAAATGGAGATACCAGCATGTTCCTCTGCGGCGAGGAATCAACTGTACTAGCTGTGAAGCCCGACTCATTTCGGCTCCTTGATTTTAGTTTGTAGCTTCTAATTTTTTTAATTTCATTTTTTCTAAATTTTTTTATTTTTTTATTGTTTGTATTATCTGTAATGGGCTAATATATTATTTACTTTTTATTTAATTAAGCTAAAAGTTATAAAAATAAACTAGTTACAATATAAAATAAATTATAAGGTAAAAAAAAGTTCAAACGAGCAGCCCAGGACAAAAATAGGGGAATCATTGTATGTGCTACTCCAAATCTCAAAATATTATCGTGTGGTACCGACGATGTGGTTCCGACCCCACGTGTTACGAGAAAATAGGTGGAAATATACGAAATATCAAGGTTCTATTTGAAACACAGGAATTAAGGCCTGAGACTTTATTATTTATTTATTTATTTATTTTAATTAAATATCTTACAAACAAAGCTAACAGTTTCTATAATATTATTTCGAAAGAAATACAAAATCCACGGCACTTTGAACGGGAGAAAGTGTGCTCGTCCAGTCGCTTCGCATATCTGCGGACTGGACACTGGAGGCACGAAATGAGATGAACCACGGATACTTATTTAATTACAGGTGTACAAGTTGTCGATCGGCGCGGCGTGCAGCCTGATGTGGCCCGAAGACCGGATTGTGATCCAGGTGCTGGACGACTCCACCGACCCAGTCGTCAAGGTTAGCCAAAATTCCATGTCCCATAAATTCCCTATCCCATATAAAGGTATATTCTTTTTAGTTTCTAAAAGTTACTTTTCAGCTTTTCTATAATAACTAACTTTTAAACGGAGTATCTTTTTAAAATAGAATCTACTAGTTAATTATAATACATACTTTACCGACTTCATTTATATCGGCAAAACCCGTATGCGAGTTTCTGTTACTCTGTAATCTCTCACACAAACAGCTTAAAAACCATAAACCGCAGCCAAAAACCATAAGCTCCAGCCAAAATGAACAGACCATATATTTGATTGATCTCTAGAAAAATTATGAAGTTAACCTAGGGCTAAACTAATACTACTGGCGGCATGGTTGATGAGGCATGGCTCCTATGGTCGATGAGCAAGAATCGAACTCATTCATGGGAATTTTTTTTTTGTAAAATCCCTGCGTTTCAAATGGGATCTGAAGGGTTTCGTGGGACATGAGCACGTGATGCTCAAAGGAAATACGAGGGGGTTTACCACTTTGTGGTGATGTTTGCAGTGAACTAAACTTGTTGCTTTAGGTAGTATCTTCCTGTGAAAATGCTCTAAATGTTTGCAAATGCTGTGATAATCAGTTTATAAGTTTTAAAAAAATTCCCAAAAACTACCAAGTTACAGGAGGTGATGCTATACATCTCCACAAAATTTCAATGGTATACTCAATCTCATTTGAGAGAGATGAAAAAGACAAATACTTAGTGAATAGTAATGTGCACTATTCACTAAGTATGTCTTTTATTATCTTGCACGTGTAATTGAGTTTGGTCTTAAAATTTTACATAGTTGTACAGCATAATCTACTACCCCTTCTCTGCTAAAGTTTTAGAATTTTTGAAAACTTCTAAACCAATTTTCACGACATTTACAACACTTATGGCTTTTTCACACGGCATGTTCCCAGAGTCCTACCATTTTGTTTCCTTCCTCCGGTTGTTTCCAGGCCTAGATCAGGCCGTCTTTTCTATCATAGGCATTGGCCCATTGTGAGACCAAGACTCCTATGCATGCAAGACTGTTCTGTGCAGCCCATAGGCTTTTGATGGTCCACATGGGCCCTAAAGCCCAAGAAGGTTCCGATGCGAGACTAACGGCTGGTTGCTCGCTCTAATGGCAGGAGCTGGTGCGGTCGGAGTGCGAGCAATGGCGGCGCAAGGGGAAGAACGTCAGGTACGAGCGGCGGAGCAACCGGGCCGGGTACAAGGCCGGGGCGCTCAGGGAAGGGATGCGCCACGCGTACGTCGACGCCTGCGAGCACGTCGCCATGTTCGACGCCGACTTCCAGCCTGCCCCGGACTTCCTCGCCCGCGCGGCGTGCCGTTCCTCGCCCGCAATCCCGCCGTCGCGCTTGTCCAGGCCCGCTGGCAGTTCGTCAATGCCGGCGAGTGCCTCATGACCAGGATGCAGGAGATGTCCATGGACTACCACTTCAAGGTCGAGCAGGAGTCCGGCTCCACCTCCTGCGCCTTCTTCGGATACAATGGTATCTTCCTCTTGATCTTGATCTCTTTTTTATGCGATGCAAATCATGCAGTTTGGTGTCGATTAGCTTGAGATCGATGGTTTCCAGTGACTGCTGGTGTGTGGAGGATACGGGCGATCACCGAGGCCGGCGGCTGGAAGGACAGGACGACCGTGGAGGACATGGATTTGGCCGTCAGGGCTGGCCTCGCGGGATGGAAGTTTGTCTACATCGGCAACATCAAGGTACTATATGATTAGATGTTTGTTCCCGTTCCAGATTATTGCTTCCTGGAAGAATAGTTTGCTTATAAGTTCGTAATTTTCAAGATTAATATAAATATTATTGTATTGTTTCGGTGATGATGTGCTGAATTTTGCTCTGATGAGTTGCTTCTTGGCTTGTCAGGTGAAAAGTGAACTGCCAAGCGCCTTCAAGGCTTACCGCTACCAGCAGCACCGTTGGTCTTGTGGACCGGCAAATCTATTCAGGAAGATGGTGTGGGATATTATACAGGCTAAGGTTAGCATTGGTTCATGTTGTGCAAATGCATTCCGTTTTAACAAAAAAGTACACTGAAATAAAAGGATGCGAACTCGGCAAATCCAGGTATTCTAATTAAAAATTGTTAGGCAAAGAACTCTATTTATTTGTTCATTGTGCCTTGATTGTGCGTTTGCCTAAAACCTTCTTGCACTTTCATGTTGAAGAGGGTGTCGCTCTGGAAGAAGTTTTATGTGATCTACCATTTCTTCCTGGCACGGAGGATTATCTCACACATGGTCACCTTCTTCTTCTACTGCATGGTCATCCCGGTGTCGGTCTTCTTCCCTGAAGTAGAGATACCCAAATGGGGGGTGGTGTATGTTCCAACGGCAATTACTCTTATGAATGCAGTCGGCACTCCAAGGTTAGAACTTACTTGGTACATTGCTTTTTGACAGTTCTTGTTTCACACTCATACAGTTTGTGCATTCCTTTCATGGAAGCTCTTGATGTGCTTTTCAGTTAAAGATGTTTTGAAACTAATATGGAGCATTGTTCTTTTCTTTTCTGAAGGAATATAGGTAGTATAGTAATTTGCCTGTTCTTATTTTTCCCTTGGTATCCCAATCCATACATTAGGCCATCATATAGATGAATAGTGGATTTCCTCTTGCCAATCACAATAATTCTGAATAATGTTATTCATTGTCCACCTTGTAGGTCCTTTCATTTAATTATCTTCTGGGTATTGTTTGAGAATGTCATGTCCCTACGCCGTTGTAAAGCTGTCTTCATTGGCCTCTTCGAAGCAGGAAGGGTCAACGAGTGGGTTGTCACAGAAAAACTAGGAGATATGCTCAAGTCAAAACCTAATATTGCCATTCCTAAGAAGTTCCAGTTCACAGCATGGAAGAGGTAATTAATCTTGCATATAATCTGTGTTATACTCCAGTAGCTCGAATACTTTGGTGGATATATTCAGTGAAAGCTAAAGGATATCAGGACGTGCCTCCCTGACAGATAAACCTGCCGACAGACTGAATGCCTTGATACTGAAGCCTAGTGTATCGACAGACTGAATGCCTTGATACTGAAGCCTAGTGTATCTGCATTCCTAAATTTGTGCTACACACAAGAATAATAAAAAGTTGCAGACCATTGTGCACATGAAAAAACATCAACAGCGTATATCTGAAAGAGAAGTTAAAACTGTGTTTGACAAATCCATGATTTATTAACCAACTAAAAATTCGTGTCATTGAACTACCTTCTGTTGATGGACTAAGACAGCGAGTGGGTCAGTCATCTGAAAATACTTGAAAACAAAAGCCTGAAAATGTTATCAGATGGATGTCTAGAATTTTTGAGGCAATGTGTTATGAACCTTAGTTCATAATGAGATAAACATCCGTCGGAGAGAAATCGGATGACGACGATTTGAGGTAGAACAGCGCTAAAAGAAAGAAGATACCGATTAGGGGAAGGAACATATCTAGAGTACTTAGTCTAGTGGAAAGATCAGAATTAGGAATTAGAGACTTGAGAATACTTCTTCATTATTTATTGCTTGATGATAATGAATACATGCTGTCCTTTTTATAGAGATAACTCGATTTGACCTCTAAGAAATAATCTCTATCTCTAATAGATAGAATATATATAAGATAGTAAACCCATATAATAAGGAAATTAACTACTTTTATTTCTATCCTAACTAATCTGACTTTGCCATGCACGTTTGCTACAGTACACGGGGTACTGTCGCTGCATGAGCAGCGTGTGAACAGTAATCAGCACGTGACGGCACGATGACACAAGCATAGTGTTACCGATCGATGGACTTTTCTCTTCCCGTTTTTCTTTTGGGAAAGGAACAGATAGACTTATCTTTCTTTATTCTTTTTTTGTGCCAGGTTCAACACCTCAGAAATTGTCATTGGGCTGTACCTGCTGATATGCTCTTGGTATGACTATGCATACAGGAAAGATTACTATTTCATTTACTTCTTTCCTCAGTCCGTCGCATTCTTGGTGACGGGATTTGGTTACATAGGAACAATCATCCCTAGCAACTAGCGAGTGGGAACCAGCATAGGCATCTATCTCTGAACATGATTCTTGCAATATTCTTGATTCTTTTTCTCCATGGGTGGGACACGAATATGAACAATGTACACTAAATAAGAGCCGCCGGAATCAAGCTTCATAGCATGAAAGATTGTTGAATTAGAAGAACTTTTTAGGAGTGGGGCTACTTGTTCTCAAGTTCATTAACTTCATCTGGAGTTGGTGAAGGAGCAGCAACAATTAAACTGACAAAAAACAGAAATATTCTTCAGAAACATAAGGTCTTTGCTGCAGTAGGGAAGTCATGGATTCAGGTTCAACGTGTTGCCTTGCAAGCTGTATCTTTAGGTTGTATCATAGTTGTGTTATTAGCATCAATGTATAGTTGGAAAAGGGAAACTCATGTCAGATGTAAATCTCTCGGGCACGATTTTTGAACATGAAGATCTCCTTGTGTAGCATTTCAGTTTTCATTCTGCTTGTGCAAAGCCATGATGAATTGTACACTTGGGTCTCCCTTTCTCATTGCAAATTGAATTTACTGATGTGAGAGGTAATTAAGGTTGCTTCATAAATTGCATTCTAAACCATTTCCATCTCTCATCCCGTTTCCCCACTAAGGCATCATTCTCACTGACTGCATAAATGACACTACCGCAGTTCTATATATTCTTGCACCTCAAGCATGCCCCATGCGTCTGCAGCTGGGCCTGCCTTGCCTCCAATTCCAATTACAGATTCTTTTTTTACAGGTACATGAAACACAAGAACCAGATGCATGCATGCATGGATATATTATATATAAATAAAATTTATATTTTATAATGAAGAACCAGTAACAGTACTGGCTGTTGCAGCAAAGGCCAGTCATTGCTGAAAAGCATGGTCCCAACCTTGGAGGCCACCCTGATCCCACTGTTGCAATGCACAGCACCGCAGAAGACAGAGATGCTTCCTCCCCTTCCATGTCTTCCCTACCTGTTGAGATCAATCTCTGATGAGCTGCCATCCTCTGCTTCTGCTTCTTCTTCTTGCTCCGCCTCATGCCTCTGCAGGAAGGGGAATGTCCTCTTGCCCTGCACCGGCTGCTCGACGGTGCAATCGTGGCAGTGCATGCTGGTGTAGAGCCGCTTCGACCCGGCAGCCTTGCTTTCGGCCTCCGACGATGACGTCACACAGCTGTCGGTGGAGTGGTGGAGCCACGGCGGCGGCGGTGACGGGGAGGAGGGCAGGCACTCGGTCTCCACCGCGGAGACGAGCTCCGAGAGCTCCGACTTGGCGGCCTCCGGCGAGCTGGCCAGGCTGTGATCGGCGAGGACCTGCTGCGCCTTGCGCAGCACGGACTGCAGGTACCTCCCCTGCGCCTCGATCCTCAGCTGCAGGTGCCTCTGGACCTGCCATGGATCGAACGAACCAGGCTCGATCAGCTCAGCAACCACGAATTCACAATCTGAAAAAAAAAAAATCTGTGCCGGAAGGTGATTCGTTTTCTTTACCTCGATCTGCTCCTGCAGCTTCCTCTGCACCTCCCTCTGCATCTGCGCCATGCTCCTGGAAGAATCACAGAGAGCTTCTTTAGTATCATCATCACCGTCGTCGTCGGTGGCGTCGGTATCATCGGCATAAACAAATGTATGCAATTCGGTGTTGGCGTCATCGTACTCATTCGGTGGGCTCTCGGAGGAGGAGGATCGGTCGTTCAGGCCTCCTCCATTGCCAGCGAGCCAGGCGGGGAGGTCGCGGCTCACCGCCAACCGATACTTCTGCGGCAGCAGTGAACTTGCATGGTCAGAAATCAGAACAATTCGGTTCATAAGAATCAGCTGCTCGGATCATTTGCCGGCGACCGGCGCCGCACCTGGAGGTGGCTCTTGATATGGTACAGGGTGAGCCCAGGCACGCCCATCGCCCTCAGCACGGACTTCGGCGTCGCTCCTGCAATGCCAAGAAACGATCAATGGAAGAAAAAGAGGCGATTGTTGCAAGCCGGCCGGCACGGCGAGCGGACGATGATCACTCACTGTCAGCACCGCCGAGCTCGGACACGGCGAGGACGAACCGCTCGTGCAGCTGGCGTGTCCACTTGAGCCGCGGCCTCGCCTCGCCGTGCTGGTGCGGGTGGTCGGACGGCGACATTTCCAGCGAGCCCACCACGGTGCGCGGTATCGCAGCAGGATCGGCGGCGTGGCCAGCATGGGAAGCCGCGGCGACCCGGAGAGGAGGTAGCTGAAGACAGCAAGTTCTAGCTCTAGCTCCAGCAACAGCACTCGCCGACTACTACAAAACACAAATGAGCACACTTGCAAGCAACGCTGCGAGCGAGCCGTGCCCTCTTATAGGCTACCTCGGTTGGTTCCTTTCCTTGGACTCCACTACTCACAAATATTCCTCTTCCTCTCTCTCTCTCCCTCTCTCTCTTCGTCTTCGTCTTCCTCTTGTGTAGTAGTAATATGTAAGGATACAAAACGTAATGTATAAAGGAATATATATAAAGATGCGTTCTATACCTTTCTCAATAATTATCTATACCACAGGAGCTCCGATCCAGCTCGCCTCCACATCCATGTCACTCACTTAACTCTCTCTCTCACCTTAACTGTTCCTCCTTTTGCTTTCACTTCTTTGACCCGAAAGGGGGCGAATCTTTGAGCAGTAGGCGGGGGAAAGCAAAACAGTTCGACTACAAGGTTCTAAAAAGGATAGGGGCAAAAACTAGAAAAGAAAAGGAGGGGGAGAGAGAGACGGAGACAAGGTGCCTCCTATTGTTTGTGATGATGCACTGTGATTGTTTCTCTCCTCTTGCTGTTTTCTCACACTTCTCGCCCTCTTCCTTTGTTGGATTCTCGGAGCCCCACCGCCACTCCTCAGCAATGAGGATGCAACTTTAATCTCCCCCACACACCAAAATTTTATTTTGCTTTCAAGGGAAGAAAGATAGATAGAAAGATATAAAGATGCTCCTCTCATCTCAGTGCCTGCCTGCCTGCTGTAAAAATAAGAACTGTAAAAATAAAATAAAAAGAGAAAGGGCGTGCACAAGAAGCAAGATAGAGAGAGAGAGAGAGGATAGATTGGTGTAGTAAAAGGGGGAGAAATAAGAATAACATTTACATGCATTGAGAGGATGCATTGAGAGGAGAGGAGGGACACCCATCCCCAATAGTATCCTGATGCAATTGGCAAACTGCCTTTGGCTTTTCTGATGATAGGGGAATCAAGGAATCTAATCCAGATCTCAGAGCACGGATGTAATGGAGACTTGGCTATCGGCATGGATCAAAAGGAAGCTTATGCTAAAAGGCAGGCGTGTGTATGTATGCATGCGTGTATGTATGTATGTATGCGCTCGTGGGAGTGACAGCACGAGATGGTCTATTCTTGGGTGTACGACGGTTCACTTCATTTCATTTCTATCCCCACAAAAAAACACAAGAACAATCTGGATATTGGATAGATAACCTAGGAAACAGATTTCGGCGAGAAATTTTTGCGGTTTTTTTAGTGAGTTGTGTGGGGCTGTAGAACCTGTACATTTTGTTCTTCTTAAAAGCATATAGGCAGTGTCCCGTCCCGCTACGTGTACTAAGTACTACGAACCTTTGTCGTGGAACTTGTAACGCCCAATGATAAGTGGGTCCAACGAAAAGGCTCATCAGCTTTTTACTGCTTTAATATTTGTAGCGAGAGCTCTAATCAAAACACAACTTTGTCTGGATGGACAGTTTTTGAAGGCGTCCTACGGAGAGGGAAAGAAAAGATGTGCGATGTTCTTAATTCTTTTTGAAGCCTTGCAGGGTCAAACATCAAAATCAGGGAATTTTTTCAGAGGAATTTGTCTGAACCGGAAACCAGGCCAGAGAGTGGCAGGGCGCAACACCCTGACCCAATATCTAAGCCTAAAATGCTACCACTACTACATAACACTTTAATTTATATCTATCGCTACTAGATTTTGGCAACATCTCCTCTAATTATATCTCAACGAAACGGTAAATAACATACATTTAACAATAAGCGTTAAAACAATTGTGATACAAATAATAGTAGACATATCACACCAAAAACTTAGAACCTCATGTCCGAGGACGTCTGAAACCATGTGTCCAGGAGCATACGTAAGCTTATAAATAGAATACTACTAAGGATATATATATTATCGTAAAAGCTTCCTAACGTTCGTCATCAATTATAATAGTTCTATTGACTAAGTTTCAGGTTGATGAGCTACTTTACTAAGGTAATATTAAGGAAAATAGAGGTAGCGTTTTAGATCATTATTATTGGATGTAGTGCAGAGGTGCTACTTCTATTTCCGATGCATGACACCTCATCGATCACCTAAAACAGTAACAAAACAAGCGTGCATACAAGACTTAACAAGTATATAACAAAATAGTAAACATTAACATACACATGATACCATCTTGGACCACATTTCATTAATGATCATTACCCATCAACTCTTTTATACTTTATTAACAATTTAGTATGCATTAACTTTTTTATTATCGTTGATGCAATACAAATGCACATGCACATCTCTACTGTTTTCTTTAACTTATACTGGTATAGTTGAGTGAACGCCAGTCGCTGTACCACAATCTCATGATCTCCATCCCATGGAGATGTCTTTCCCTCTATCTCGTAGAGGTTCCTTCCCCTCTATCTCGTGGAGGTGCCTATCAAAATAGGTCTTTCATGTCCACCCAAGTGGGTCTCTTTTCATGTCATGAATATGCACTTAATACAATGCATGATTTCATTATTATTTCCACTCTCTCTTTCTTCATCACTTAACCATCATCATCATCGTTTAATCATTATGAAAACAAGTATAAATGTAGAAATAAAGCATGATAAATATTACATCAAGTTTAGCTAGTAACAATCATCAACCTAATTTACTATTTTACCATGCACTTACCTATTTAACCTCGTTGATGATGTGTCGACGACATCAATCCTGAACCTCCACCTGGACAACCCATAGGCTATCTCAATACATCACTAAAACAGTACATACCTACACAAATGAACGACATTACTCCTATGCGCAAACTTGGTACATACAACCTCCTTTCACCAGACGTTTTCCCGCTGTTCCGGTGATTAAACTACCATAAATTTCAATCTACCCCACCAAATCAAGTATTTAGTACTCTACAGAAAACCAATAAAATTATGTACAAGTTCCTAGTAGATCAAATTCTCAGATTATCCCTTTAACATATCTAAAATCTCAGTAGAAGACATTGCACATGGAATCCATCTACTAACTTTGTTCTAGCCATTCACAACGCACCTACCTTGCTAATCCCCACTCTAACATCTACACAAACAATAATCCAGCATAGGAAAAGGGATTCAAGGTGTTAGCCTAGCAATGAATAGCTAAATCGGAGCACCTTCTTTCTCTCCTTGGCAGGATCTGGTGTTGATGCGGCCTCCTCTCTTCTTCTTTCCTCTTCCTTCTCGACTGACTCCTCTTCTTCCTCCTTCCTTCCTTTTCTCCTTCTCTCCTTCTCTTCCTCTTCTCGGCCGGTCCCCACCCTCCTACTTCCCTTCCTCTTCTAGGTAGCAGGAATGGCAGTCGACGACGCAAGCAGGAGAGAGTGGCACGGGCTAGGATGTGGCAGCAGCAGAGGGAGCACCTGGGACAACGACGACGCAACACTAGCACTACTACAAAAGAGGCTAACTTGGACGTTTGCATCATAGACGGTACCTAGAAACTGTCTGTGTTGTAAGTATCACGGACAGTTTATATGAATAACCGTTTATGGTATTTTCACATACGGTTATTTATATGAACTATTTGTGATAATACAAGACATCACAGATGGTTCTTATCAAGAACCGCTTGTGAATTATCATAGACGGTTCTTGATAAGAATCGTTTGTGATAATGACAGACGTCACAGATAGTTTTTTTATTTAAACCGTCTGTGATAATTCACAGATGATTTATATTAAAAACCGTCTATGATAATGATGTTATCACAGACATTTTGTATTAAAAACTATCTATGATATGTTTCCCGCCTCGTAATCCCCCAAAATTTTATAATCTCCCACCTGAGTTCGAGTAGGATTCAGTTTTGAGACACCTTTACTAAAACGGGTATAACTTTTGCATACGGCATCTGTTTTCGATGTTTTTATACTCATTGGAAAGCTAACGACGAGCTTGATTGAAAAAATGACCTGCTTGCACCAGTCACCCTCTAAGATCCTCAAAATCAGCCATCTGTAGCCCCAAATTTATATTTTAAGTTTTCAATTTCTGTTTTTGCTAAATTTTTTGATCTTTCCTTTGGAATTTGGGCTTCACCTCAACTATAAAGTTGTAGATCTCGTTGAAACCTTTCAAACAAGCATATATAAATCATATAAAATTTTGTTATTTTATCTTTTGAGACTAGCTATTTATATTGTGCCGATATATTGTTTTTGTGACGTCATTATCACCGACTGTTTTTATTATGAACCATCTGTGATATATCCTGTTATCATAGACAGTTTTCTATGAACTGTTTGTGATGTCTCTATCATAGATAGTTTGTAATCCAAACCGTTTGTAATGCCCCGCCACGTCATCGAACCGCGGCATATCCCCCAGGATCCCGATTCCGCCCATCCATTCCTCTCCGCATCGAACGGCAATCACCATTCTCCTCCCCACCTCTCACCCTTTATTAACCCCCTCTCCCTACTTGAAGAACCAATACCACCAGTACCACTTAAACTCGTTTGTGCGCGGCAAGGGTGGGAAGGGGTTTGACAAGGGTGATTGAAATCTCGCTTAAAGCAAAATGGAAAGGAAGAAGGCAATGGCAAATCTACACTATTCTAAGTCATCGGCATAGAAGCTGCTGATTTTGGCATAGAAGCTAAAAATGGTGTTCGTTGCCTTTTTGTTTCTACTTTTGAAAATTTTTCCGCACCACTTGTTTTAGATTGTAGTTTAATGAAGGATGAGTAAGTCTAATTTACATTAGCCTGAAGTTTCTTATAATGTAAGTATTTTTCTGAATTTGTAACTGTGAAATTGTAAGTGTCCTCTTGTGTATGCAGTGCTATGGGTAAGTTACTCGATATCTTAAGATGTTGTAATAGTGGATTCTAATCTTAATGAAAATAGAATGTGTTGCCATATTTGTTGCTGTATTTTCTTGTTTTTAGATAATATAGTTAACATTTCCTGAGGCTAGCCAAAAAATAGAAAAATTTAGGTATAGAATGAACCATTACAGACGCTTTTGTGATATAAACCGTCTATGAAGAATTATCATAGATGGCTTGAACCAGAAATCGTTTGTGATGGGGAAATATCACAGACGGTTCTATATACCAACCGTCTATGATACGACAATTTTGTGGTATAAACCGTCTATGAAGAATTATCACAGATGGCTTGAACCAGAAACTGTTTGTGATGGGGAAGTATCATAGACAGTTCTATATACCAACCGTCTGTGATACTCACACATCACAGATGGTTCACCAACCATCTATGATGTGTGAGTATCATAGACTGTTGGTAGTTAGAATCGTCTATGATAGTGTTCTTTATTAGACGGTTCTAGTTATAAACTGTCTGTGATCTATTTATCACAGACGGCTCATAAACCATCTGTGATAAGACGGTTCTAGTTATAAATCGTCTGTGATCTATTTATCATAGACGGTTCATAAACCATCTGTGATAACCTCTGATTATCACTAACGCATAAATTCAGACGGTTCAAAAAACCGTCTGTGATAAAAGTTTTGAACCGTATGTGATGACCCTTTTTGTAATAGTGTAGGCCAATGTAGAAGCAGCGCGGCGATGATTTAGTGCGGGCTGCGATGTGCGACGGTGGAGGTGTGGGGGCGTGGCTGGGGCGATGATGCTTGGCTTGGGCTGTGGCAGCAGCTCAAGGCAGCAAGGGGATGGCTCCAGTGGGCGGCGGCAAAGCTAGGCGAAGGGACGACGTGGCAACATGGGGTGGAGAAGAGCAGCGGTGGTGGCCTAAGGAGCCGTGGGGGCGACGGCACTCGGCTTGGGGAATGGAAGAGCAGGTAGGGGCGGTGGCAGGAAGAAGCTAGGGCAGCCGGGGCCCTCTTGCCCCTCCCCTTCTCTATATATTACGGTTGTCAGTGTTGGGCCGAGGCCGATTCGGCCCAAAACTTCCCCCTCCTCTCTTTTCTTCTTTTCTTTTCGTAGGGTATTACAGGGGCATGTTCAAGCTGTATTTGTACATTGGAGGCAAGCTCTGGTGCGCTAGGAATTTCTGTCCTATTGCAGCGGCAGAAAACAATGGCCTTTCAGGCCTCACAGTGGTGCAACGTGCAGGCCATTCCCATATGCACTGATCATGCATGCTGTTCCCATGACAAGTGGTCACTGACAAATATCTGTCCATACTTCTCTGCAGCCCAAAACCATACTGGGAAAGGGAATTCAAAGACGTGTACAAGATTGGGATAGCTTTGGCTTGCTCACTATTCATTCACACGAGCTCCTTGAAGCAAGTACATGCATGAACCATATGTACTTCATCTTGTGTGCAGTAGCATCATCTTTTGAATTGTTACTACCAGTTAATTAGCCTCAGTTTGTGCCATTCGATTCAGTGAACTATTTGACCAATTAAGAACATGCCAGTGGTGATGTTTTTTTGGGTATTAATAAATATCATCCGGATGTTTTCTTCCTAACCATCATCCAAATTTATGATCATTGGATTAGAGATCCAATGACCATGAATTCTCTCCCACCTCTTCCAAAAAAAATCTCCCCTCCAAAAAAGAGGCCGTTGGATCTCTAATCTAACGGTCTCAAATTTGGATGATAGTTAGGAAGAAAATATCCGAATGATACTTTTTTTCCAGTCTTGCAGATCTGAATGACAAGTACAAGGAGGAGCAGAGGCTAGTAAGGTGAGACAATTGAGCAACAGTCGTCCACTCAGAACGACGCACGTTTCCCTCTGAAAGCACCGGTCTTTTTCACGGTTCCACAGTTGGAGCGCCCTCGCTGGCCTTTGCAATATGCTGTCAGCTCCCTCTTGGCTTCTAGACAAGCATCTTGTCCACTAACGAAACCACTGCTTTGGCCTGCATTGTCTTGCGACATTGCGTTGTTCCTTAGCTTGCAAAACCTTCCCTTATTCCGGCATCTCATGATTGCGTATTTGCATAAGCAGTGACTTGCATGGGAGGGGATCGAAGGGCATACTGATATTGGCGTTTTATGTGGCATCCTTGCGTTTGTCTAAATTTCCAACGCGAATATTCATATTCGTACCGAGGGTTAAAGCTTGAACTGAAGCATCGAGCCTAGACACGCGAATTCAATTTCTTTCCTCCTCATCTCACCCTGCCTTTAATTTGTTCGTGCTGCCTCCAATTCAGCATGAAAAAAAAGGGGTCTGCCTAGAGCCTAGACAGCATTTTGGAAATCAAGAAAGGGTGGCCGGCTTTACTTTAAGCAATCTGATGTAGTACTAGTTAAAAAATGGCCTCTTTTCGCGTGTTTTCTTGCTGCTTTAACACATTCCAGGGCAAGGAGAAAAAAGCAGATTCTTGAATGATGCCGGGCTAGGTGAGGTGAGGCCGGTGAGGGAGGGAAGACGCAAGCACTGACTGCCACAACAAGTCACAGGCCATTTGGCAAAGGTGGGAGCATCATCGATAATTGTTTCTAAAGAGCTCATCAAAGTCTATCATCAGATTTTTAAAGGCATAAGGAAGAAAAAGAGGATTGAGAGTGTGTGTGGACCCGAGGGAATCGGAAAAGTACTCCGGCAAGATGCCAAGGTAACCCACATGACCGATTCCTATGCATCTGTCAGTGAAGTAACATGCCTGCCCCGGGCAAGCGCATAATTGCTGCATAATTACCTGACCATGGTGGGTTTTGGCTTCCTATTTTTATTACTGTTATCTCACAAATCAGATATTTTTTAACGGAAAATGAAGGTCGGAACTCGGAAGCTAGGTGTCGAACCTAAAACCACGTTGAATTTCATGCACTGGCCACCTTGCTCGAAAAATTAACTATTGGTGGGTCACGGATATACCAGTCATTTTTTAGGGTAAAAGAAAAATACAGCAAATAATTAGGAAGGGGACGATGTTTCTGTGCTGCAACTGTTCTTCCTTGATGGCTCTTGCTAGGTTTCCTGTGAGCTCTGATGGTTTTACCATGAGCTGGCCATGACCAAACACCAGCCTATGGGAATCTTGCTTTGTGGACTTTTGGAGGGAAAGCTGTGGTAGCCATAGAATTTACTGGTGGGTAACCTTGCAGCATGAATCTTAATGAAGAAATCTTTCCTTTGAAGGAAAGGCTGGGATATTGCGAAGGATTTTTTTTTGACTAAATGGTCAGAAAAATGAATTGTTCTTTCCTATCCTGAGAAATAATTGAATTGGAATCGGTTGCAACTGCAAGTCTCACAACTTGCACATCAAGCCTTCTATTGGGTAGGTTCTGAATATACTGAACTTTGCTTTAGCACATATCTCTTCCCACCTCTTCAGAGATAAGGTAGGCAGGATTCCAATGATCCACTAAAGAAAGGCATTAACCTAATATTAGATAGAGATGAGAAACCAAAGGATCAAAAGAGGATCAGGGAGAAAAGAAGGGGATGAGAAAGCAATTAATCAGCAGATTTGAGTGCCAAGCATTAGCTAAAGTAACTTATCTAGATCATACTCCACTGAAGTTTTAATTACCGGCCAGGTGTTGTGTACTAATCCAAGAATGAAATGAAGAACAACTCATTAATTAGGCGATCAGCATTTTGTCGGTGCGTGTGCTGTGTGCTTCTTTCTCTGTAATCTGACACACACACAACTTGCAGTATGCAGAGAACAAGTGACCGGCATATCAACATGCATGCTGTGAATAATTCACCTCCTAGGATGCTATTGTTCCCTGAAATGCCTGTTTCACCCATGCAGCTGCCTTGGAAAGTCCTCATGCACTTATGATGCATGAGATAGAACCAGCTATGTTTCAGACACCTATTCAACCCCAAGACAGTTTAGGTACTGTTTGCTGGCCAATGCTCCAATCCCTGGTCCAATATTCAGCTTTCCCAATTGTGATTTCTCAGTTTGGAAGATGTATAGTAAGCGGATCACGACACATTGAATTGCATTAGAGTTGAAACATATTTGACTTCCTCACCGAAAATAGACAGTTCAGTCGGTTCCAACTTCCAGTGAAGTGTACTACTGTTTGTTTTCAGATGGAAACTGATGAGCTATTCTTCAGAAACTTTTAGAACTGGAAATCTGCAGCTAAACAGATATGTGCTATGTAATATTCTGAACTCTGCATTTACAGAAGCAAGTTTCAGTAACTGAACGTACATATCCCCTCAGACATCCAACTGATCCCTATGTCAACTTATATGGGAAACTATGCTACATTAAACAACAGTGACTAAAGATTTTTTAGCATTTCAACACACTGCGTATACCATTGAAAAACACTCCATCTCGACCCCGACTAATATGACTGTTCAGCGTCGATAGGACTTAGTCCTTGCTCTCAAAAATTGGTCATGTCATCCTCTGATCGCCATTGCCATCTGCAAGAGCTCATCAAAGTGGGTTCTTCAGATAAAAAGAGAAGCGGCCTAATGCAGCTTCCTTTGTTTCAGACATCCTAGACTGAACAGCAAACATGCACGAACGCACAGTCACTGAAACCGATAAATTATTCAGAAGGACGAGAGATAGCACAATCTTCGCTTCAATGCTAAGGCTTTGTGGATGACTTTAATTTGAAGCACTGCCTTTAGCTGATGACATATAGCTATGCTCTTGCAAAAGCAGCCTTTGCACTCCCAACTCCAATGTGTCGTATACATGGCCAAGCGATAACTGAGAACAATTTAAAGTAGCTATGCCAGGAACAAAAGAACGCAAAGTACTGTGCTTTCCAAAGATGTGAAATTTTCTTGCACAAGTGGTGGAATTAGAGTCAATCATTTGGAGATATAACATCAAATGAGGTGATAATAAGCAGATACATAAGTGGTGCCGTCTCCATTTCACTCACTTAACTCTCCCAACTATCTACAGATATTGTTGTTGATTTCTTGTGCCCTTCCTATCCTCTTGCGAATTCCACTCAAAGTGAGCCATTCTTTCGTGAATCAACTAGGTGAAAAAAGGGGAAATTCTTGTATTACTATATGCGGACTGTTACAAGCAAGGGATGTTATACTGATGTGTTAACCAATCCCGTACCGCTACAGAAGTATATATGTATAAGGGTAGAGAAGGACTCCAAGTAGGAAAAGAAAACAATTCCGAAAATAACACTAATCTGTACCGTTGGCCCTCCGCTCCCACAAACCATCCTCCTATCATAGTTCGGATCACAAAACAATAGTTACGATTTCCCTATGCTCTCTATAAATAAAATAACACGAGGACTAACAGTTCAACGGGAGTCGTTGTCGAAACAAACGGAATATAATTTACGTTGTCTGAGGTTCACGGCATGAATTACCGACAAGATATGTTGTTCTTTTCGGAGATATGGATCGTCCATGATGGGGCAAGCACAAGGGAGGAGCCGACCTAGTGGCTCAAGAAAAAGAAGGGGAAATGCTTGTTTAGTGGCGAGTGGAGACGCATCTGAGTCAATAGAGAGAAGAGAAGGGAAAGAAAGAGGAAACAGAAAAAAGAAAGAAGAGCTCGAGGGAACTCGGGGAAGTGGGAGATCCCCTTGATTCCCTTTGCCAACCACACAAAAAAAAGGGTTGTCAGTGCAGAGAACCTTATTTATAAGGAATAAATCTATTTTACACTCTCAACTCTTACTCAAGACTACAATCAATCTTCGACTCTAAAATCAACTATTTGACACCCTCAAACTCTTAAAACCAACCAAAATGCCCCTTCCACCCTAAACCATCCCGGTTTTTAGTGATATGGCACCTATGTATCCGAGTTTTGCTAACATGGATGTCATGTGTATACTACTTCCACAGTTCCCTTCCTCTTGTTATAGTTAGTAATCATGTTTTCAGTTTGTGTGTTATAGTCGTGTACGAGTACGAGTCAGTGATAGTAGTCGTGTACGAGTTCATGTTTGAGTACGAATCAGTTTTTCGAGTTCATGTCATAGTCGCAGAAGTCGAGTCGTAGTCGAATCCAGCTCCAGTCTGTTTCCGAGTTATATGCTTTTCCATTTCTTAGTCGTAGAGTCGGGTATCAAAGGAGAGCAATGTAACGAGAGAGTAGTGAGAAGGAAGCGATCGGTGTGATCGAATGAGAGGAGAGAGAAATAAAGAAGAGAAGAAGGACCAGTTTTGGCTCTAGAAAAATTATTAAGTATCGAGTTCAACGTGTTCGTAGACGTGGTCGTAAATGGGTTACGACCACGGCGATCGAGCGGAGGTGTTCGCAGGAGCTGAAGACGTGGTTGTAAATGAATTACGACCATGGTCATGGAGCAGAAGACATGGTCATAAACAAGTTACGACCACGACGATTAGGTTTTCAACGTGGTTGTAAGCTTTACGATCATGACAGTCGATAGAGTCTTCAACGTGGTCATGAGTCACAGCGTGGTCGTAATCGAGTTACGACTACGGTGATTAAGCCTACTATGTGGTCGAACAAGCGCAGCGCAGCGTGAATGTGGTCGTAACTTTCGTCAGCTGAAGTTACGAGTACGTGGTCGGAGCTAGAAGGCATGGTCGGAGCAGCCACAATGTGGTCGTAGCCAGACTCAGAGTGGTTGTAACGACTGCTAGGGTGGTCGTAAACTACAACAAGTGGTATCAGAACCAATTGATTTCTAGAGATCATGGGTGATAAAGCGAAGGCCTAGGGTGGGCTAATCTCCCTCTAGTACCCTTTCTTGACAACCGACAATTACCTGGTGTGAGCAATGAAGATGAAGGCAAACATGGGCGCCAGGGAGTTTGGGGTGCAGACGATCCGAAAGAGAAGGATAAGGAGGTGGACGACAAGGTGGATCAGACGGCTTTGGCCATCATCTACTAGGTGGTGCCAGGTGGATGATGCATCAACTCATTGGCAAGGAGACAGCACGGGAGGCATGGGAGACGCTTTAGATGATGCATGAGGGCGTTGATCATGTGAAGGAGGTGTGGCTCCAGATTTTGTAGAGCGAGTTCGAGAATCTGAAGATGGGAGAGACTCAGTCGGTGGATGAGTTCACCGGCAAGCTGACGCTGTTGTACAATCAGATTAACTCTCTTGGTGACAAGATAGAGGAATATGTGGCAGTGAAGAAGTACTTACGCATGCTTCCAGAGAAGTACAGACCTGTTGCCATCACACTTATGTACTCCTCCAATCTAGACAAGAAGAAGATATAGGAGATCACTGGCTCTCTCAAGGCGCATGAGGAGTTACTGAAGGGGTTTCAGTCACGTAACGAGCAGGGATCTCAGACTCACAACGAGCAGGCATTGCTAGTAAAGGGAGATCCGAGAGACGGTCATGGCTCATCAAACACTGCGGGAGGTGGCGTGGTCGAGGCGGCAAGAGCGGCCGAGGGGGCAAAGGTGGCTATGGAGACAAGGCTGGGTAAAATGGTGGTGATAGATCTCGTAATAAGTCACATGTCAAGTGCTTTGAATGTGGCGAATATGGGCACTACGCGTCAGGATGCCACAGCCATATAAAGTGTTTCAATTGTAACAAGTACAGGCTATGCTTCGGATTGTCGAAGCAAGAAAAAGGACGGGGAGGTGAACCTCTCCAAGATGAAAAAGAAGAAGAAGAACCAGGACTACTTCTCTCCTCATATGTTGAAAAGGCGCCGATCATGGTGATACTGAATGAGGAGAACGTAGTTCCAAAACTATACACAAAGGAATATAGCTATGATCACACGGATCAGTGGTGTTGGGCAATGAAGAAAGCAACCACATGACGGGAGATCGCTCCATGTTTCATGAGCTCGATGAGAAGGTTTGGGGTAAGGTCAAGTTTGACGACGGCTCTATGGTGGAGATAAGAGGCAAATGGACGATGATGTTGCAATATAAGAATGGAGATAAGAAGTTGTTGATAGGGATTTACTTTATACCAAGTCTGTGTAACAACATACTTAGTCTCGGGCAGATGACAGAAAGAGGGTGCGGGGTGGTACTGAAACCTTAGCGGGTGGTATCTAGCTATCTTGGAGTAGGTGAAAGGCTTTGTGATATTTTATCCGGGTCTCATGCCAAAGGAAGCATGTTGACTATTAAGATAATTTATCTCTGTGGGTAAAGTGTACAAACTCGCAGAGTAAAAACTATTCGAATAGCCGTGCCCTATCATGGGCAAGGAATGCATTCACATGGTAGAAGTTTGATTTTGATTTTAAAATAAAATGGTTTGCCAAACTCGGGAGTGGTGTAACTCTCGTGATTTAAACTGTGGTGTAACTGATCGTGGTTTAACCCGAGTTTTGAAAGTTGGCAGATAGCTTCGAGATTTAGTGTGGGTGGTTTAACCTCACTAAGTTATTTATCTAATTTCATTTATGAAAAACAAGATGTTTATCAAATGGCCTTTGAAGTAATTATGTAGATTTGAAATAAAATGCTGATTTTTTTGCAAAAGAACCATATAGCCTTCCTTTGAGAAGCCTTGCATCTATGCATTTTCCCAAGACTTCATGAGTACAATTTTTGTACTCACATGTTGCTCTACAAATACCTTAGCAGAGAATGAAGAAGCTCAAGCCGAGAATTCGACTTCTGTGTTTGAGTGTGGATACGGTGGATTCTTCCTGATGCTTAGGACTCGTTTCCCAACCAATTGCCTGTGGCGTATTGATGGGTCTTGCTTTAGTTTTTTGCTTCCGCTGTAATTTTTCTGCTTGGTGAGGTCTTAAAACCTCATTTGTAATAAAGGCTTTGAGGTCTGTAATCTCGCCTATGATAATAAAGCGTTGTTGGCAATGTATCATCTTTTCTGCTTGAACTGTGTGTACTAGCATTGATCCGGGACTAGTAATAATGCAGGAGGTCCAGGAGTTTTACTCCGGGTCTCGCTGTATGGTATCGAGCCATCGTGGATCAGGGACGAACCCTAGGTTTTGGGAAGTTTTAAGGACTTATGTTTAAAAAGAATATATTAAAATATATATGCTTCTTTGCTTCTACTCTCCTCTTACTTAGTATCTTGTTTCTGCCCTCCCTTTTCACTATTTAAAACCTTTACCGATCTCTCTCATTTCCAACTTGTAGATGGCAGGTCTGTCGTCATCGCCCGTGGATCACCATTCTCATGGCGAGAGTGGGGAGCTTTGTGACTCTTCTACGACGCCTAATGCAGCATCTCAAGTACACCCAACACCTATCTTCAGAGGCGGAACACACGAGTGATGAGCACGGACTGGAGTATGGAGGTGTTCATTTACGCTCAGACGGAGGATTGACCCGCTTGAGCGTCATATTGAGTATCCACGGACCTTCCGCTCAGATGCATCCAGATGCAAGATGCTTGGCTATCTCTGAGTTGTGCAGAGGCACAAGGAGGAGCTACGACATCACCTTTTGCTTCTTCCCGACGACGAGAGCGGACATGACTCATCCAGCTTTTCCATGGTGGTGGACGACCCGCGCTTGTCTCACCAGTGCAAGACACTCGCAGCTTCTGACTTACGCGAGCTCACAGAGATCGGACTTCTTCGAGGTCGCCACGCCGAGCTACGACCACCCGACACTCCGAGCCCAGCTCGCAGAGTGAGGTTGCCCACGCCGACGCCGTCAGCTAGGATCGCCACGAGGCAGCAGGTAGAGCGCTCTTCGAGCCGCTACCACTACACCGACCCACCCACCAGTCGCCGCCCACCCAGCTACGAGACCTCGCACTAGGCTTATCATGAGGAAGAGTGTGCGCGCTCCACCGCCACCCGACGTTGATATTGGAGGATCTAGCCGAGGACGCCACTATCTCGCTCGCTTTTTCCGATTTCGCCAGAGTCGATCACGCCTCAGTCGCCGAACAACCGCCGTGGTTGTGACAGAGACACTTATCGGATTCGAGAGGAGGACCCCGAGGAGGATCCGAGGAGCGATCATCGTGGAGGATGAGTAGTTAGTTGAGTCAATAGTACCCAAATAATTGTCCACGTTTTAGAACGCTTTATCATATTTTGGTGTGTTGGATGGATCTGCAAGCCTATGTGCACTTGTGGTGCAGCCATTCATAAAGTTATCTTGATATCAATAAAGTTTTCCCTAAGTGGTTGCTGGTTTCTTATTGTGTGTTGGCTTGGGATGTTATTTAGTTTCCCTAACCTCTTATCTATGCTAGTTCTCTTACCTTTTGCTAACCTCGAAACCGTTTGGATGGTGAACACAAGGAACAACCCGGCAGAGTCAGAACCCCAATGCTCAACCGTAAGACAACATTCCACCTCCGCCACCAAGCTCCCAACATGGAATGGGATGATGGCCATGCGGTTGCAACTACTTCAAGCTTTGGCCCAAAATCAAGTCCAACAAGCCCAGCAAGCACCAGTTCAATACCACATCTAAACTTGGGAATTTATGAGAACCCGACCTCCGACATTTGCAGGATCTGCCACCCTTGGAGGCGGATGATTGGATTAAAGAAATAGAAAGGAAACTCAATTTGGCTCAATGTGCAGAGCATGAGAAGGTTCTTTACGCCCACCAACTCAAGGGAGTTGTTGCTAATTGGTGGGATAACTCATCGTGCGCACATCAAGATGCCTGAATATTGCATGGGAAGAATTTTTGAAGCCTTCCGCATCGCTTCATATTCCTATGAGTATAATGGAAATGAAGAGGAAGGAGTTTCATCAGCTACAACAAGGAAACCTTAGTGTTTCCGCATATCCGAGTAAATTTATCCAATTATCAAGATATGCACCTGAAGATGTGGCATCGATGCCGCAAGGATCCGAGGTTTATGGGAGGAATGGACCCCAACCTCAAAGTTCAGCTAGTCTCCAATGACTACCCTACTTTTCAACATCCGTGAACAAAGCTTTAGTACAAGAAGATGCCCAGGTGCGACTTTTGATGCTAGGAAAAGGAAGTTTCAAGCCCAACAGCTTGCTAGCGCTCCGCCAACGCCCTACTCAACAACAGCATAACCGCCTCCAGCATAATCATCCAAGGACACCCATTGTAGGATGAGTTCTTGCATGTGTACGGTAAGAATAAAGATCTGTTGATGAAAGTGAAGAGATCTCCAAATCGATTGTACAAGATTTCTTTGAAAACTTGTAAACAGGTTTACATGAAAATAGGTACGGATGGACGACGTGCAAAGGCAGCAGGAGGCAAGCATGGCGTGCATGCAGGTGTGCATGAAGGGAGCAGCGGCTCCAGAGCGCATGCAGTTGGTGGAGGTGATGCGAGTGTCACTCCAATGAAATCATGCATGCGGGAGGCATATCAAAAAGGTGCACAAGGTCCAAGAGGAAGACATGGAGTACATGTTGGTGCGGTCTTTTATGGTTTTGCAGAGGGAACGCGGGAAGCATTGGAGACAGGAGTTAGGGGCAGTGTAGTCTCAGCTAAGATATAAGCGGGAAAGCAGACAAACTTGGTCCAAGAGAGAGGAGTGGGAGGCTCAGGTAATGGCGAAGCCAAGGTGGCTGTGGGAGCAGGTGCTCCAGCCTAGACAGGCATGCAAGGAAGGATAGGATTAGTCCAGGTGCGAGACGTTGCGAGCGTCGAATTGTGCAAGGCTTAGGAAGGAACGGCGCACGGGAGTGCAGGCAGAAGGAAGAAGTGGAAGCAAGAGAGAAGATTGGCATGATCAAGATGGAGAAACAAGATTAACGAGGTGATTGTTAGAGTTAGTAATCTTGTTTTCGATTTGTGGGTCGTAGTCATGTATGAGTACGAGTCAGTGGTCGTAGTCATGTACAAGTTCGTGTATGAGCACGAGTCAGTTTTTCGAGTTCATGTCTTAGTCATAGAAGTCGAGTCATAGTTGAGTATGATTCCAATCTGGTTTTGAGTTGTATGATTTTCTGTTTCTTAGTCGTAGAGTCGGGTATAAAAGGAGAGCAATATAATGAGAGGATAGTGAGAAGGAAGCGATCGGTGTGATCGAATGAGAGGAAAGAGAAATAAAGAAGAGATAAATGAGTGGCTTTGGCTCTTGGAAAATTATCGAGTTTGACGTGTTCGCAGACATGGTTGTAAACAAGTTACGACCACAATGATCGAGTGGAGGTGTCTGCAGGAGCTGAAGATGTGGTCGTAAATGAGTTATGACCATAGTCACGGAGTAGAAGATGTGGCCGTAAGCTTTACAATCACGGTGGTCGATAGAGTCTTCAACGTGGTCGTAATCAAGTTACAACTACGGTGATCGAGCCTACTACATGGTCGAATGAGCGCAGTGCAGCGTGAACATGGTTGTAACTTTCGTCAGCTGAAGTTACGAGTATGTGGTCGAAGCAGCCACAACGTGTCATAGCTAGACTCAAAGTGGTCGTAACGACTGCCAGGGTGGTCATAAACTGCAACACCTCTCTTCGTGAATCAACAAATAAAATTTAAAAATATAATAAGATCCATATGTCAACTTGTAATGTCTTTCTTGTTTACCGTTTTCCTCCCCTCTCATCCTCTTTCCCTTACTTCTCTCTCCACGGACCTTCCTGATGGCACCCTTCTAATTTCCCCCTCTTCTTTCTCTACCATAGAACGCGGCGATGGTGGTAGGGTTACACGCACGAGCCACCAGTGGCAAGGACGCATGACCAGATTGCTTCGGTGGCGCGCTTGTGGGCGACAATGGCTACACACACGTGTGCATGAGTCCCTTCTCTCTCTCTCCCCCCCATATCTGCTCTTTATCCCTAACCCAATCGGAATACGTCGATGCAAAAAGGAATATGATTCCATCTAACTAATTATGAATGGATGAAATCGCATCAATTATTCAACTTTATTTGTGTCCATTCATTCTTAGAATTGCTAGCTATCTGAGCTTGCTTGTCTCAGTCCGTCATCCTGCTAGTCAAGATCTATAGGACGTAGCAGCAAGCCATAGCAACGTCAGCGAGTAGTGCTCCTTTGAAGCGCCGCTGATTCAACGTTGCCCGCTGCCTCTAGGCGTCTTGGCTCCACCACTAGCACCCCACAAAAGTAGAGAGAGGCAGACCAAGTGGTAGCCGACAGCCAGTGGAAGTGGAGGCGGCAGCGTTGTTGAGCGGAAGAGAGAAGTGAAGATGTGATGTGGATGAGGACATCACATAGGGTTATAGAGAAAATATAAAATGTTTTATTTACGGAGACTCATTGTATGTATGTCACCTATGCTACGTACACGAGTTTAAACTAGGGTGGTTTAGAGTGAGGAGGTGTTTTGTATCGGATTAGAGATATCGAAGATGTCAAACATTTAATTTTAAAGTTAATGATTGATTTTTGAACTTAAGCAAAAGTTAAAGGGGTTAGAATGGATTGAAGATGTAGTATCGGATAGATAACAGAGGGGGATGAATGGTGCATAGAAATTTTTAACAAGTCAAAATGAAGTGGTCACAACAAGTTGAACCTCGACCAGTGTGGTCGACGACCACTAAATGGTCGAAAACCAAAGTGTTGGAGAACAGGGACTCTGGTACTACCGCTACAAAGTTTGCGGTACTACCGTTTATCCCAGAAGAATAAGGTTTTCACGAGAACCAAAGTTGACAGAACTTTCAATTGACTAAAAGAATCAGAAGAGGCACACGACCACACGATCTAAGATTATTGAGCGATCGAAAGCAGATGCGATAGTAAATGACTAGAAGTATCAGAGGAGGTGCACGACCATCAGATAAAAAATAATTGAGCAGTCAAAATCAGATGTGATGCCATCTGAAACTTGACTGTGGTTGAAACCAGACACGGTCGAAAGTGATTCGGAAGAAAAGAGCAATCGCACGACCGCAATATCTAAAATCCACATATCTTTTGATTAAAAGATCAAATGGCCATGAAACTTTACACGCAAATTGCTTATGGTCTCAAGAGGTTGTTCCAATTTTGAATCGAAAAATCCATGACTAAGATGAGACTTTTTTGCGATTTGAGTAAACACACATGAACTGAGATCTAAAACTGAAATCATTGATCAGAACTTGTTCGTGGGTCAAAGATAGCCAAGGTGGCTTTAATTACATTCCCACATGTCACAGCGAGTCAAAGCATCAATAAAATCAATCCAAAAACCTCCAGATTAAGAAATCACCTAATGGGATCAAAATCAAGTAAACATGGGATTTCTTGATAAACTTGCTGTTGAAGTGCCTAAATGATTGGAGGTCGATCTCAAGAGATTATCTCCACTCATCCATGTCCTTGGCATAGTAAGATCAAGAAAAGAACAGAAGAGAGGTCAACCCAGCCGAAACAAGAACAATAGAACGAGATCAGGAAGGGGTTGAGAGAAGAAAAACCAACTTAAAACCAGAGCAAAATCAATTAGACAATATACACAAAATATAAATCAAAGATTGATGAATTGCTCACTTGAGATGATTGATTTTACAGCCACTTTACTCAGGAGGACAGAGGTCTAAAGCTAGAGCACACACCCACCATCTAATCCAACTCCCATGGGAGGGAGGAGGAGCTAGCCACCAAAAGACTTAGCAAACCTTCTCAAACCCTAACTCTTGCCTCCCCTCCTCTTTTATAGGCTCACAACCTAAACCAAAACCTAATGGATTCACCCATTAGGCTATACCGGGGATAACATATAACCCCACATAACACTGAGTTTTACCCACACATGCTTCTCAAAGCGGCTTACAACCATTAACCCATTAGTGAATCAACACTTGATCCACTTCACATTTTCAGCACATGCATGACCTAAACCACTTAGGCCAATACCACAGTTTCACAAACCGCCACTTTTCCCGGTATTGAGCAATTTACCAAAATGCCCCTCTACCGTCTTCCTCGAAGCTTCCCGCTTCTATTGCCACGAAGCTTCGCCCATGCTTCGCCATCTTCCATGTGGCCCCAATGACTTGTTGCCAAGCCTCTCACGCATCCGGATCCCATCGAACTGTCCTCACTTGCAAATGACCCAAGTCACTTGGTGCATCACGTGCTTCTCCTCACACATGATGGCACCCAGCATCCTCAACTGCACAGGACCTCAATTCCTCTCTAAGCTTAGTCCTAGTCCACCTTGCCGTTGCCCGTCATGTCCTCCACCGGTAGCTCCCACTCTAGTTCCTCGTCGTCCCGGCTTGCAACCACCCTGCAAGCCTCAATCATCTTAAGCATCTCCCTGACCGTTCTGAACCTCAACACCACCCTGTGCCTAGTCCCGATCTACCTACGTCTCACCATGACCTAACTTCAAAGTCCTGTAACCAACACCAAAAAGTAAATCGTCACATAGCACCGCACAAGACACAAAGATCATCAATTTGTGCAATTTATCCATACAACAATGCAAAATATATGCACCCAAATTACTGATCCTAATCTTAGAATCAAACAATAAACCCATGTGCACACAGGTAACAACACCCAGGTCAACCCATGACCAAACTCCAAGAATTCTAGAGAATAACCTCAGACCACCGAGAGAAGCCAGTCTAACCGCCGGCTGGTCTGACACGAGTACGCGGGTGCTCAAGAAATGAGACACTCGAAGCCAACGAGTACCTACCATAAGCCTACGACCATCACAACCGATCGCTACGACTATTGATCACGCAGGCTATGGCTATCGATCGTCACGGCTTACAACTACGGAACACCATGGCTTACGACTACCGATCATGACCAGGCAGTAAGCTACGACCATTAACCATCCAGGGTCGTTCAGGCACCGAAGCTTTCGACTACCCCGTGGGCGTTCTGCCAATCTCGCACAAATGCTGATTAGACCTGCCGATCGGAACGATCAATATATAGCCGATTGAACCAACCGACCATAAAGTCGTAAACAACGAATATTCCAGAAGTTGTATGCCAGACTAATCCATAAACTAAAAAGTGATTTTTTGCAAATTCTTCAAAAACCAAATTCAACCTCCGCAGATACTCTAATCCACAGGTTAAATACTTATTATAATCATAAGATGTTCTCCACGTGGTCTCACAGAAGGACGTGAGTGGCAAGTGCGGAGTGTGGTGATGCCTTTCGCCGTTGGGTTCTTTGCTGATGAGACTAGTAGTAGTCTGTCTCGCGGCGAGCATGATCCTAGATGGTACTCACTGTCTAAAAGAGCGAGTTCCTCGTGGGATGGCCTGACACCGTGGCATGGGCGTCAGGTACGTGTAGAGTGCTGACTGTCCGAGGATATGTATGCAATGCCCATATCCATATGGCGCCATATTCTAGCGAATCGAGGATTTGGATATGCCCAGATTCAATGGTAGAATGATTTAGGCTATCTGAACTGGACCATAAAAATATTATCTAGGTTAGATTGAATTTACCCGGACTGTACACTAGATATTTTTCTACTCTTCAAACTGAAGCCTACACTTTCCAAGGTGTGATTTCGCCTCTGATCCTACGGAAACGAAATCGTAAGGTGGCCATATTCAAAGTTATTAAGCAAGCTCCATCAACGTCCTACGAAAACGAAATCTAAGGTGGCCATGTTCAAAGTTAATAAGCAAGCTTCAAACGGTTACAACTTCTAACTTATTAATTTTAGTTTTTTTCTTATTCTTTTGCATTATGTGTAACATTTTTTAATTTTTTTAATTTAATTAAAAAAATAACAACAATTACAATATATTTTCAATCGTTACAGCTAAAAGCCACATTAAGTAGGTTTGCGGTGGGACGTCTTGCTCCTTCGGCATCTGCATCGCGTGTAGAGGTGGCAATGGATACCCGAAACCCGAGTACCCAATGTGTTTTACCAAATAAGGAGGTGGGCATGGAAAGATATCTTCACCCGCGGGTATACTGATAGGCAAAAATCTCTACCCATCGGGTAGAGCGGGTGCGGGTACGGCTGTATATTACCCGTACCCCTATACCCGTGGGTAAAATATACCCGCATACCTTATCAATTCAGCCTAGTACCTACATAGAATTATGTGCTTCATGGTGGCCAATTTACACATTACTAAGAGAGTTTTGTACCATATTAATCATTTGGCATCAACATTAAGGAAAAAAACTCAACAAATAACTAGCTGATACTCTGAATAAGCTAAATAGAAAGAGGAAGATTTTAGTTCTAAATTGTACAAGATGATACTTCAGCAAACTAATCAGGTGTGGGTTACCCGTCGGGTATAAATACCCACACGGGTGCGGGTACGGGTAAGTTTCTATACCCGTGTGCGGGTATGGGTATCATAACGGGTAGAGTTATATATGTCGGGTGCAGATATAGGGTGGCTATACCTAGCAGGTATGTACCCATTGTCACCTCTAATCGCGTGCAACGCCACGCCGCCCGTGCGGGTTCCGCAAATCACCGTTCGGGTGCAGCACGGTGGCTTGGGCGTGGGTACGACCGCCGAGTAGCGCGCGCGGACGGCACAGCGAACCGCGGAAACGAAGCCGCCCGCCGCGCAAAGCTTCGGCCGGGCGTTGTTCGTCGGTACTCACGCGGGCCGCGCGCCCGCATGGCCTGCGCAGCGGCCCGGGCCGACACGAGCTCTCCCAACCAGCTCGACCGCGGCCGCGGCCGCGCGTCTGTAGTGTTCGTCTTCGTGGGTTCTCGCCTGGCACTGGGCCGCGCCCCCTTCCGCGGCCGCTCGCAACGCGCGCGCGGAGATCCTGTCATCTTGGGCTCGGCGGACGAGTTGAGCACATGATCCACGGTTGCTTCCGACCTTGGGCTTCTCTCATGCCCACGTGTGGCCGCGCTGCAATTCTACCCGGATCAGCCCGCCAGCCGCCACGCGACCCCAATCACCATCCGCGCAAAACGTCGTGCGTTTCTGCTACCTCCGTTCCTCTTAAAAACATAGGGTGTATCGAGTGATGCTCATCAAAACCTAAAAACTTAAGACTGCTACCTCCGTTCGAAAACACATTCCAACTTTAAAGTTTGGACCACTAGCATTCACTAAAACTACCTATGGATGTTTTCTTTAAGGATAAACACCCTGATTACAGTCCTGAACGTTGCAACGCACCCGGCATTGCAAATCAGTCCTGAACATAAACGAAATTACAGCGAGATTATTCAGGGTTAATCCTTCTGGTCCCAGTTGTTGAGTTCATCACATGTGAAGAAACGCCCCAAGTACAGACGATTTCGCCAGGGATGTTAGTAGATTTGTTGTATCATTATAAACCAAGGCCAAAATCTCGTCAAGATAGCGAGACAGACCAGGCAGTCCGTGGGAAACCGCCGTCCGAACCGGGCTGCGTCCCGCCAAACCTAAGACTGCAGGAGTTTATTGTTCTCTTCTTTTCAGCTTCTAAAGCTGCTTTTCAATTTTTTTATAGTAATTAGCTTTCAAACGAACTGTTTTTTTAAGTTAGGGTCTACAAATATATTGTAGTACACAATATAGTAACTTATATCGGTCAAAACTGTACGTGAGTTTCTGTTACTCTATATTCTCTCTCATGAACAGTCCAAAATCTATAAACTGTAGCCAAAACCTGTAAGTCGAACCAAAAAGATCAGGCCTGCAAATCCGCATGCGAAGTACTAGGCACTCGTTGGGAACATAGTGTTGTGCCTCAAACCAACCATGTTAAGCTACAAGACAAACTCGTGCATAAACAACCACGACACAAACCAGCTCATTACAGAATTGGGTGGTTTTTGCCCTCATAATCTCTACTACTTAACAGAAGAAGTTATTGGTGGTGGTTTATATACGTTCCAAAAAATCTAATCCACACCGTTCATGCCAATCCATGCACGGGTCCAGAATCATAGGCGCTGCACCGTTGCTCTAGGACACATTGACTGGTCCCAATGCGAGCGTCTCCTCCCTAGAGATGGCAACGGGTAAATACCCATCGGGTATTGCCATTCCATACCCGTACCCGCTAGGTGTAAATTTACCCGTCGGGTTACCCGTATCCGCACGCGGGTAGGAAAATTTACCCATACCCGTACCCACGCGGGTATTACTACCCGACGGGTAACCCGTACCCGCAAGCATACCCGAACATAAGAATATCATCAATTTAGACATTCATTAATCATACATGCTAAGCACAAAAGCGTCTAATGATCAAAATTAGTACATCACATAAACATACTTGACATGACCATATCAACATATAACAAACAAATAAACAATCAACAACAAGTAGATAATAAAATTAACATTTGAATGAGATGTCTAGTTGTCTAATGCGGGTATTCATTACCCGCGGGTAGGCATGTATGGGTAGTATATACCCACACCCGCACCCGCCTACCCGGCGGGTAGATGATTTCGCCCAATAACGTACCCATGGATACATAAAATTTTCCATATCCGTCTCTTTATCGGGTAAAACCCGTCGGGTATTCGGGTATCGGGTACCCATTTCCATCTCTACTCCTCCCCCTCCTAACACGCTGCTCGCGTCTTCCTCCATCCCGTCTCCTCCCCGCTCCCCCTGGCATCTGGGCCGCTGCCCCTCCTCCGCGCCACCTCCCCCACCGGGCCCACCCCACCACCTCAGCCCACCGACTCGTCTTCCAGATCTATTGCCCTCTCCATCTTCGCGTACGCCTCCTTCCCCTCATCGCTTTAGCGCTGCCTCGGCATGTTCACCATGGGGGCAGAATCGATCGGCTGGTGTCATCCCTCACCTCCAATTCACAAGCCACATCCACGCCTTTAGTAATAACAGCACCAGTGGCATAATTATTGCTCGCCTCCTCGGGGAGTCAAAACCCTAGATACCCTATAGCCCGCGGCCTTTGGCTATGTACTTGGTAGGGCTGTGGTGGCGACAGCCACCGCGTCGGCACTGCAGGCGGCATCGTGGGTGGAGAAGGCGATGAGCCACCTCATCATGGGGCGTGACTAGGCCATCAACCTCGACATCTGTGACATCCTCAATGCCAACGTCTAGTGATCACACTGTCTCCCTCCCTTCCCCCACGGCTTATCCCTCTTTGCCTGTGCTTTGTTTCAGTTCCTGCGTGCGGAATTAGGTGCAGTGTTTGGAAATTTTTGGTCTGCTTAGGCTTTAGTAGGTGTTGGGCTGTTGGCTAGCTCAATTGCTTTTCATTTTGGTCGATTTTGTCATTAGGATAAGAGGATGCCGCTACAGAATGCATATTTGGACCAGAACTAGGATGGTCTCTAGGCCAGCCTTGGTGTAGGATCGAATGCTTTTTTTGTGGTGAACCGGATGCAGTTTAGCTTTTAACCTATAGAATGAGCTCGGCTCTTGCCCTCTCCCAAGCTATTGCTGAAAGTCCTTTTGATCGTGAACTGCACTTGCATACGGTGGAACAAAAAAGAGGACACCAAAATCAAAGTTGCAGGCTACAAATTGGCCGAATGTGAATAGGATTCGTGAGAGGGGGAGGGGAGACCTACACTAGGGTAATATACATGTGGAGATAAGGGATGAGACCCCTCCCACTTGATGCCGGTGAGAACGTAGGGAGAATATAGGGGAGGGGGGCTGGCCGGAAGAAGAGGAAGAACCAAGGAAGGAAGGGTTTGGGGAGAAGTTTCAGGTGGAGAACGAGCGGATGCTTTGCCTTTTTATTTTATTTTAACCTACTTTAAAATTAATTTTCGCCTTTTAATTTTAAATTAGGATTACAATGACTAGATGCAGCATTTGCAACTTGAAGTAAAATCAAACAACCCAGGAAGGTAACGTTAATAACTTCAAAGTTCCACATTTGTTTTGCTATACACGATAGAATAGGACCGCAGATTGCAGAATGCTTCACACCACTCACCAGTCAGGACTGCATCGATCTTCACCATGAATGCTTCATACCCCTGCAACCCTGACAAGTCAGAAAATTCACCTGTAATCACACCAGCAGATAGATATAACATGTGAAACCTACTCACAAATCAATCATCAAGCCACTGAATCAGCTAGGAAGCAATAATGGCAACTTTCAAACACAAGCAGCTAGCTCCCCCAATCCCAGGTCAAGTCAGTCCATTCTGGACCCAATCAAGACACACAAACGCATTACGCACCACACGTACATCTGTCTTTCACCTCGCTTGCGTCGATTGGCCTGCCTCTGCAACTGCAAGCTGCAAATAATCTTCAACGTGTATCCTGCCCCATCTTGCAGCAGGCTGCTGGCTGGCTGGCTGGCTGCATGCCATGCCATCTCCTCAGCGAGGAATAAATTCCCTGTAGCGTCAGATATTCCCCCTCTCCGGACAGCTCTGAATCCGAGGAGAAAGGCAGCAAGCGAGCGGGCCAATGACGACGACGACGACAATTTAAGTCGCAACGCGACGATCAGATCGATCGTATGTTTATCATCGCAGGCACCACCCTGCAAATGCTCATTATGGAACAGTACCAGTCCGGCCCTGGCTAGCTGCGCGCGTCGGCACCACTACTGCGGTTTGTTGCTGCGCTGCCTTAACTCCTCATCGCGCGACGCAGTCATGATGGCCGTCGCCCACAAGCTAACAAAAATGTGATCTCACTTGCTGCCTGCCTGCGCGCGCCTCCCCCGCCATTTACACCGATCGATCTAGCTAGCTAGCCTTAGCCTCGTGCATGGGCCATCCTATCCTGACGCGTATGTACGTACGTACGTCCTGGACTCACGGTTTCAAAGGTTAGTTGTTACGAGCATTCAAGCACGCGTCCTTGTCGATCGCTGGCTAGCTTTTTCTTGGAGTATAGCGGCATGCACATGACCAGCTTCTTCTTTCTCCCTCCCTCTATATGCCAAGATCTGCATCTGCATGCCTCTCTTGTCTTGCGAGTTGTGTGAAGCGGCCGTGGCTTTAACGCGCCTGGGAGAAAGTTACGCCGAGTGCGTGTGCGTGCCTGCATGCTAAGCGATCGCCCTGCGTACGTACGTGCTAGATCTTGGAGTAGATCGCCAGGCTATAGCGGATACGCACGTACGCACGGCGCGCGAGACGGACGGACGTACGTACGTGCTCGCTTGATCTACGCGATGTCGCGACCTACGTGCAGTACGTGCGTGCATGGTTCCCGTCGCCGATATGTTTAACGGTTACGTCTTCAGTTCTGCGCGCGATTGGAGTTTTGTGTTTCTGCAGCTCAGTGCTCAGGAAGTAATGCTCAACCACTACCCGAACAAATATACATATATAGCTATCATGATTAGAAGCCATATACGTCGCATGCATATATGTTTAGTCGTAGTACTGCAGAACATGGTTGCATCGATCCTAATCCCTACATGTCCCCCTACGCATTGAATCCTTGGAGTATGTACTTACCCATGTGCTTCTTCCACGCATGCACGTACAGTGGTAGCTAGCAGCTAGGTGTATGTCGCTCTTGTGTGTACTAGGTATATATAACCTATCGGAAACGCTGCTCTACGAACGCGCGTTGCAACGCACAACCGCACGTTCTCGTGGTCGGGACACGACATGAGAACTTTTTTTTTTGTCTTTTTCTCATGGTCGGGAAGAGATACAGGACCAAATACGGAAATACCTGTTGAGGAACCGACGCTGGAGACCAGTTCGAGCGATTCCTCTGCTTAGAACAAGAACGAATCAATCACAGAATCACAGAATAATAGATTGAACATAGAGAGGTAGAGAGAATTCCTGGTCTTTCTTTATTGCTTTAGATTGCATCGGGGTACATAATGAGGGGGGTCTAGGTCCCTATTTATAGCCTACGGTGGGGTGCCCAATTAGATCAGGACTCTTGGATAGAGTCCAGGTTTCCTAACACTCCCCCTTGGGCACTCACCCAACATACTCATGCCTCGTCAAAACTCCATAAAAACCCAGTGGAAAAAATTTGGAGAAAGAGTACATGATACATGTGATGCTGCGGTGCACGAATTGACTCATTAAAAACCTTGGTCGAGAAACTTCATGGAAAACTCGTCAAGGGAAAAAGAGTACAATTCACCCAAATTCATTTGGTCTGCAAGACTTTATTTTTGGGTACTTAATCTTCATGATCAAGATTTATTAGCGGGCTTGTGAGAATTCTCCCCGAATTCGCACTTCTCTAAGTCTCATCATTCCAATTCCACGCACGCACCTTTCAAAGCTAGATGCGGGAGTGACTTAGTGAATAAATCATGCGAGATTTTCACATGACTTAGTATGCGATGACTTTAATCTCGTCCATCGCTTGCAATTCATGTGCATAGAAGAACTTGGGGTTGATATGCTTTGTGAGATGACTCTTCACATAGCCCGCTTGCACTTGTGCAACGCAAGTCTGCATTATCTTCATAGATAATTGTGGGGTTTGCACAATGTTCATCCCACATGACTGCTGGATGTGGTGAATCATTCGGCGGAGCCAAGCGCACTCTCGTGCGGCTTCATACAAATGCTATAATTTCGAGTGGTTCGTCAAGTAGCTACGGACTTTGCTTAGACGATTTCCATGAAATTGCGGTTCCACCACACAGAATACATAGCCTGCTTGTGACTTAGCGGTATGCGGTCCGACAGATACCCAAAGATCTGCATAGCCAATCAAGTTCAGATCTTGATTCTTTAGAAAACAATCCGAGGTCTTTGCTACCTTGGAGGTATCGGAAAATGTCCTTTATGCCCCGCCAATGCCTTTTGGTGGGCTCTGCACTATACCTTGCTAAGAGGTTCACGGCAAATGCAATGTCCGGTCTAGTGCAGTTTGCTAAATACATGAGTGCTCCCACGCACTCAAGTATGGGAATTCCGGTCCCAGACTTCCTCCCCTCTTCCCTTGGTCGGAAAGGATCTTTTTCTTGTCAGTAAGACCTACCGATCATCGGTATTTTCGAGGAAATGCCTTCTCAAAGCCAAATCTTTCAAGCACCTTCTGGTGTAGGTCGATCGATGTACCAAGACTCCTTCAGGACATGCTCAAGCCGCAGCCTAAGAAAACTTGGTCTTGCCCTAATCTTTCATTTCAAATTCGACTCCAAGTAGGAGCTTGCTTCTTTTATGTCTTCTACTGTCCCGATGATATTCGGATCATCTACATACACGAGATTATACGAATCCATTCAGGATCGCCGTATAAATACACAAGGACAGTCTTCATTGTTCGTGTAGCCTTTCTTGCAGAAAGTCGCTCAGCGATTATACCACATTCTTCCGTTGCTTCATCCATACAAAGGACTTTCTCGAATTTCACACTATACTGATTTCTATTTGCTCTGTCTTGGTTCGAGAGGAATTCCTTGAGGACTTTCATGTAAATCTCGAATCCAAGTTACCGTAAGGTATGCAATACAACATCCATCAATTTCATTTCCAAGTTCAAGTTCACCGCCATTGAGATCAAGTATCTAAAGGTAATTCCACTCATGACTGGGAGTAGGTTTCTTCATAATCAACTTCGGGACGTTGAGTGAAACCTGGGCTACCAACCTTGCTTTGTATCTCACTACTTCATTTCTTTCATTTCTCTTTCGAACAAATACCCACTTGTGCCCAACGGGTGTATGTGGGGAGGTGTGCGACATACGGCCCAAACACCTCTCTTTTATTCAGAGATAGCAATTCAGTTGCTATTGCCTTCTTCCAATCTTCCCAATCTGATCTTTTCTTACATTCAATGAGCGATGCGTGCTCGGGATCAAGATCAATGATGGTGGCAATTTTCTTTGCGAAGTAGATATCGATATTAGCCGTTGTCCTATTCAGGGACTCTCCGTGTGTACATAATTTATAGCTATTTCTTCATGAGTTGCTTCTTCGAGCTTCACCTTGCGCATCACTTCTTTCAATTGCGCGCAAGTCCTTTAGTTTTTCGGCTCCGATGTGTGCGCACACATCCATGCCGATGGGGATATTCAGATCCGGTATGCCCTTTTCGAAGGTGTCATACTTGTGCGAGTCTCAACGGCTCCCCTTCTCATTCTGGGGACTTCAATGATCGGTGTGATAAATCCTTTATCCTTTTTCGCGGCGTCCCGGTTACTTTGGACTCTAGGAACCGGAGTTCTCGCCCTTTATTCCGAGGCCTCGGGCGGGATTAGGGATACCTTCAATTTTCTTTGGTATTTCAACCTCTCCGGTGCATTGCGTGCGAGCACATGCGACTTAATCACGCTCTTCAAATCACTAAAGTGATCGGGCGCTTGATTTGCTAATGCTTGCAAGTCGATGATCTTCGGACCTCTTTTTCAGTTTCACTAGTGCGCGGGTCATGTGCATGAATTCCGTGGCTTCCCACGTAATTTCTCGACATTTTTCATCAACGGGTTGATTTCCTCCCTAATGACGGAAGTTATCTTCATCAAAAATGCAATCAAGGCGGCAAGATGCAAATCTCCGACATGGGTTCCAAATACCGATTATGGATGCGATCTCATAACCAACGTATATCCCGGTCTTGCGGAGTGGGCCCATTGCGTTCATGCGGAGGTGGTATCGGTACATAAACCTTACATCCAAACCTCCTAAGATGGGAAACTTTCGGTGGTGACCCTTGCGCTAGTTGCATAGGTGAATGGATGTTGTAGGCCAAGGTCTAAGGTTGATGAGATTCACGCATGAAGAACTGCGTGTCCCCAACATGTAGCCGCAAATTACTTTTATGCAAGAGGGTCGGGCAATAAATTTAATTCTTTTAATTAAAGCCTCGCCAAACCATTCGGTATGGACATGCGATCAATGCTCAACCGCAATTCCCATCGCCATGCAATAATCATCAAATGCCTTCGAAGTAAATTCTCCGGCGTTGTCCATTCGAATAGACTTGATATGATGATCTGGAAACACATTTCTGATGCGAATGATCTGCGAGATCAATTTTGCAAAGGCGTGGTTTCTTGTGGACAACAAACCCACATATGACCACTTCGAAGAAGCGTCAATGAGCACCATGAAATACTTAAACGGCCCTGAGACGGGCTAAATAGGACCGCAAATGTCTCCCTGGATGCGTTCCAGGAATGCAGGGACTTCATCCTTCACTTTCAGAGTGGAGGGTCTAGTAATTAGTTTCCCGGTGGCACATGCAGGGCACACGAAATCTTCATGATTCGGGAAATTCTTCACATTAATATTATGCCCATGCGAGTTATTTATTATGTTTCTCATCATCCTAAGACTTGGGTGGCCTAATCTGTCATGCCAGAGACAGAAGAGTTCAGAGCTTCTAAACACCGCTGTGAGCGATTATGCAGCTGCAGCGCTTTAATTGTGGTATAATATAGCCCGCCAAGTGAAGGAAGCTTTTCTAATATTCTTTTGCCATTCTCTTCGCGCGTGATGAGCGGTATTCCTTCTCGTACTCTTCGTCAGTCTCAACGTGGAAATCATTGGCGCGAATATCCTTAAAACTTAGGAGAGTTCTAGTCGATTCTGGGTACAATAAGGCTTCTTCAATGACCAAAGTTGTGCCCATGGGAAGTATAATTGTGGCTCTTCCGGAACCGATTATACATACATCGCTTCCGGCGATTGTCGTAAGGCTGCCAGTGCTCTTACGGATTGACTGGAAATACTTAGTCTCTCTTAAGATGGTATTCGTTGTGCCGCTGTCGGCAAGGCATACTTCCTCCATAGGGCGCCACACGTGTTCTAATATAACGTATTTAATTAACATATATTAGAAGGCATTCAACACATAAATAAATACGTAAATATTAGAACATAACATGCCATCATAAACTGAATAAATGAATGCTTTATTCCAAAATCATCCAACCATTACGAGAAAGCAAAATCCTAAAGCACCAACCATGTAAGTTCTAAACTTGTCCATTTAACACAAAATAAATGACAAGTAACGTCTCATGCATTCTGTGCATCAGACGGAATCAACTAGAAAATCATCGACTTCTTCGGCTATTTTCTCAGTAGTGACATTCTCTTCAAGAGAGATCATGGTCGTGGTCGCCTCTAAGTCGTGAGGGTGCTCTGCAGGGATGGACTCAACCTCCATCATCTCCAGAATCGCCAGCCGCTCCCCTCAATGATCGCAAAGTGGGCTTCAGTTGTCCTTTGCCATTCTTCTTCCGAGCTTGGTGGGCATCAATGACATGTTGCGGTACTTTGCATATCCGCGACCAATGTCCCCACTTGCCACATTTGTAACAACCCTGGTTCTGCTGGCCATAGGTCTTGTCACTCTTTTTAGCATTTTTGTCGTTTGGAGCATCTGACTTGCCTTTCTGGGCAACGATCTTACCCTTCTTCCCCCTTTTCTTCATCAAGGGCTTTCGCACCTTGAGGCTGCTAGCGTTGGCTTCATGGCCAGCGGAGCTGCCTTGTGGCTGCGAGACGTAATTCTTGTGGAGAAGTTCGTCTTGAGCCTCGGCTACCTGCATCATATCAATCAATTCGGCGTACTCCTTGTAGCCGTTTTGATGATAGTTGCGGCAACTTTGATAAAGACTGGGTGGAAAGTGGGCAGGTCTTCTCGATCTTCGGTCCTCTTTGATCTCCTTGCCACAGAGTTTAAGGTTTGTACAAATCCTGTGCAAGGCAGAATTGTACTCCCCGACCGTTTTAAAGTCGGCAAACCTCAGTCTGATCCACTCCTGCTCTGCTTGAGGAAGAATGGTGTACTTGAGCCTCTCAAACCGCTTCTTGAGTGCGGTCCAGAGTGCTAGTGCATTTCTCTCTGCCATATACTCATTCTTGAGAGTTGAGCAGAGATGGTGCCTGAGAAAA
Source organism: Dendrocalamus sinicus (assembly GCA_036346575.1). NCBI lineage: Eukaryota > Viridiplantae > Streptophyta > Magnoliopsida > Poales > Poaceae > Dendrocalamus > Dendrocalamus sinicus. The sequence goes on from CM070664.1 coordinate 12,785,834, forward strand.
TGAAGTGCCTGATCATTCTCCTCAGGTGTGGGTCTAGCGTCTTTCTGTCCGCTTATCCCAATAGCTGCGCCGAGCTTCCGGCCCCCAAGCACAATCTCGACATCGGATGCCCATGTCAGATAGTTTCGGCCATGCTGGGCCAGCTCCTCGAACTCCCGGTTCGAAATTCCAGTCATCTACATGTGTATGAATGAAATAAAATAAGTTTACTGCAGGTAAACATGCATGGAAAATTTACTACAGGTAAATAAAGTGGTACAATAGATTCCCATAATGTTTCATAATTTTACATGCATTTTCTATAATTTTATCACTAATTTGATGATTAAAAGCAATTAAAACAATTACAATTAACCAAAACAAGAAATAAATACTGAAAATACAGAAAGTAATAATGGCAGAAATAAATATGCTTCAAATGCAGAAAATAATGCAAAATTCGAATTCCCGAGGCCCTTTTATGCTAAAATATGAAATTTCAGCAAATTCTGCAATTCCAGGGGGTTTTTACGCAAAAATTTCAATTCAGAGAAAAATTCGCGCAATTTTCTGATTTACTGAGGGTTTTCTGCAAAATTCTGGACCCGCCAGAATTTGAGGGCTTATACGTAATTTTTGGAATTACGAGGCCTATTTTGCAAAAATTTAGGACTCAAATTAAATTATTAAGGGCCAATTGGTAATATTCAATATTTCGGGTCCTTTTTTTGTAAAATCCGGCGCCCCCCCACCGACCGGCCTCCCCCCTCTTTTTTTTTCAGCCCTGCTCCCCCGGCCCAATTCTCCTCGGCCCATGTGGCCTTGCCCTCCCGTTGGCCCCCTTTTCCCACGGCCCATTGGCCTAGCTGGCCCACCCGGTCCGGCTTAAGCCTCCCCCTAGGTTTTCCCCTTGCCCAAATTCCATGCGGCGGCGGCGCAACAGCAGCCCGAGCTGCTCCTTCGGGCGGGTGTAGGTGAGACGGCCAGGCTGAGGTGCGGGCCACTTCGGGTGGCGGCTCAAGGCGGCGGGGAGGCCGGTGGTTGAGCGCCGGGCGGCGGCGGACCGCATGGGGCCGACGCGGCGAGCCAGCGCGTTGCACGGGGAGGCGGGCGCCATGCGGGCGCGGGTGGAGGCCGAGGCGCCGTTCGGGCGGGAGAGGCGCCGCCGTTCGGGCGGGAGGAGGCGGGCACGGCGAGAGGCCGAGGCGGCGGGCCATCACGCGCGCGCGCGCGCGCGGGAAAACCGAGGCGGCGTTCGGGCCGACGGCGGCAGAAACCCGAAGCGGCGCGCGCGCGCGGCGCATGCGGCGCGCGCGGGCGACTTCGCCGGGCGACGCGCTGGGCGGGCGACGCGTGGCGGCGCGTTGGTGGCGCGCGCGGCGGCGCGGCGCGCGCGCGGCGCGGCGCGCGCAAGGCAGCGCGGCGGAGCGGCGCGTCGGCGCGCGAGACCCAACGGCGTCGGCGAGCTGCGAAGTGCGCCGACGGGCCGACGCGCTATCCGTCGAGGAAGCGGCGGCGTCGCGCGGCGGTGGCCATGCGACATCGCCGCAAGGTCGGCATCCTGCGGTAGTCGGCGCGCTACAGCCGTCGGTCGTTATTATTATTATTTTTCTTCGTGCAATGCTTATGCGAAAACCGAACAAGACAGAGGCATAAATTTAATGCAGTGATCATACGAGATCAAGCAAAAACATGCAAAATTTCGTTTCTACTTTTATGATGCAATCAACATCTACCCCATTTCGTAATCCACCGATCGACATTATGCCGGCGATTTTAGATCTGCTCGCGGTAGATTTAGGGCGGATTTGCATCTAATCTACAGTGCAATCAACATCTACCCCGTTTCACAATTTACCGATCGACATTGTGCCGCGACTTCAAGTCCGCTCGCGGTAAATTAGGCGGATTTGCACCGTAGAATTTCAATCTAGAACGCGAAAGAAAATACGATTCAAAGCGATCTAGAAAATCAATCAGTAGCTTCGATGATTACCTCGCTCACCGAGCGAAGTCGTCTTGATAACGTGTTGAGGAACCGACGCCGAGACCATCCGAGGGATTCTCTGCTTAGAACAAGAACGAATCAATCACAGAATCACAGAATAATAGATTGAACATAGAGAGGTAGAGAGAACTCCTGGTCTTTCTTTATTGCTTTAGATTGCATCGGGGTACATAATGAGGGGGGTCTAGGTCCCTATTTATAGCCTACGGTAGGGTGCCCAATTAGATCAGGACTCTTGGATAGAGTCCAGGTTTCCTAACAATACCAATCCTCACTCTCCGCCTCTGCGCTCGCGTTTCTTGCATCCCAGCCGCCCGGTGTTCTTCCTTCCTCTGCTCGCCCTCCTTCATTCCTGTAATGATTCTATTTCTGAGCCGTTAGATTTTCTTGTAACTATTCAGAATATTTAGTTGTGGAGTACTTGTAATTGAGTGTGTATCAAACCTATTCAAGTTTTATTCATACAAGCTAAACTTATTTACCAGAATGAACATCTGCGAGCTCTAACCACTCCTAGATTCCCAAAACTTATTTAAAAATAAAATCATAAATCTATGTGACAGCACATCTTGTCCGCCCTTGACCGTGGGCACGGCTATGCGAATAGTTTTACACTGTACAGAGGTTGTACAGCTTTACCCATAAGAGATAATCAACTTATGTTATTGGCCAATACACGCTTCATTAGGCGTGCGACTAAGTGATTATCACAAGTCCTTTACAATGCCCCAACCCAACTTGACTTTGTCCGCTAAGGATTCACCGCTGAAGGGTTCTATGTGCCCAGTAAGAAGTCCCCTCTTGCACCGTGTGGCAATATCGCTATATAACACCCACAATCAACCCTTTGGCAGAATCTAAGCAAGGCTGCTGCAAATTGATTAGCCATGCCGTGCCCATTTAAACTTGTGATTGTATAGTAGTGCACAACTAGGACAATCACATGCATCGATCCTTAATTGGTTAGGGTTGTACCTTCACAAAACAAGATCTCGTGCTCAAACTACACCAATCCAATATAACTATCCTCCCAAACCTAAAACAGTTTTTAAAACTTTATTTTCTAAACTATCAGTAATACCTATTACCACAAAGTTCTCAAAATAAATGATTAAGGGTATAATATCATTTTTCCACCCTAGGGTTATAATGACTGACTAGCTTGTCTAAGCAGTTCTACCATTCTACAATTAATCAAATAGTAATATAATCTCAACACAAAGATAAGAATAACCTAAGGTGACAATGGTAGATGGATATCAACATCAAAATAATGGTATAATAATCTCGGATTAACTAACAACCTTAAGACAGAAGTTATCATTTTATATAACATAGCAATACATTTAAATTTTAAAATAGTAAATAGTTTTGATAAACATGGGTATAACATAATAAAGGAAGACTTGCCTTTGTTAACAGTGGCTGGGGTTCCTTCATACTAGTTGGGAATTTCTTCAGCTGCATCGGATTTTACGCGCGAAAGGAGAAAGCAATAAATAAACACTAAATTAAAATAATATAATATAAATATAAAATATGTACTAAAAGTTATATTAGAATTTTAGATGAATTTAGGAACTTGAATCATTTGATTCGTAGTTCAAATGACAGAGAATAGGCCATTTGAAGATTGAATAGAATAAAAAATGTTGAAAATTCTCAAATGAGATAATATTTCTTGGCATCTTCTTTTTGGATGGTTTTTGGAATTAGATAGTGCAAGACATATGGGGCTCAACTATCATTGGCTTAATGAAGAACTAATGAAGAGATAACAGGGGAGGCTATTTGCTGGAAATAGAGCACGCATGGGCAGTCATGGCGGCAGCCGACACCAACAAGGACTGACTAGGGGAGGTCAACCAAGGGCCAAAATGGGTTGCCCTTGCCATGGTAAGGAATAGGAGACAACAGCATGGGCGACGGTGCTCCCTGGCAATTGAGTGACGGGCAAAATCAGTAGGCAGAGTGGCTATGTGGTGACGATGGCATTCCAACGATGTTCCTCGAGAACTGGTGCAAGTATGAGCACAACGTGGATGGTTGGATGCGTGCTAAGGTGGTAGTGGGGTCGGGGAACAGCCGAGGGAGGCCAGCAATGGTGTGGGGCGGCCAGCCGGGCATGGCACATGGTGGCGGTGCACCTCGGCAAGGGATTGGACAAATTGAGGTATGTAACATGTAAAGGAGGTGATCATGATGGTGCAGCCACAAGAAATTGGATTTTGGCTCACCGGAGATGATGAATTGATGCGAGACATGATTTCGGCCGGTTTCGGGAAAAATTCGATTCCCGTCAAATGGCTGCACGAAAGTAAAATTAACATCACATGAGGGTGTAAGATACTTGAAAACATGACATGACATGACATTCAACAATTTTGAAGAACTTCACCAGAGTGGTTGGAACGCAAATTGGGGCGACAAATGGTTTTGGGAATGATGGCTCATTGTTAACACCAGTGTTTAGGAGTTTAAGGGAGTTGGGAAGGGTTTGAAGGGTTGAGAGAGGTCACAAGATTCATATTTAAGGGCTCAAAGGAGATGGAAATGAATGCAAATTCATTGGTGTTAGTTTTGGATTTGCTTTGGAAACTAAAGAGATAAATAGAAGATTCAATTGCAAAGAAACTAGATGGGATTGATTTCTTGCGCGACAAAGATGATTTCCATGCAGGTAATGGAAGGAGAAGGTAGGGCAACCTGCCTTGACTTGGCTAGAGGTGCCCCTCTTGTCATGGTTGTTCAGTTCAGCCGAACAGAGGAGGAGAAACAGGGGTTAGGAAGGATAGAAACCATGAGAGAGAAAAAGGAAGGAAAAAAGTGAAAAAGAAAAGAATGGGCCTGGGCTAGAAGAAATTTGAGCTAAGTACAAGGAAAAAGAAAATGAGTTTGGTCTAAGGAATAAATTAGTTTTAGCTTTGTGGACCCAGATTTTGAATTGGAAGTTAAATTGAACTTGGAATTTGCATTTCAGATTGGAATAGGAATTGAGATTAATTTCCAGGATTAGACACTAAAATCCAAATAAAATATAAATATTTGAAATAATTAATTTGAAACTAATTTTTTAAAGAAAACCAAATTTTGGGATATAACAGAAACCCGTTAACCACACACAACATGGGTTTTACTCACATGCTACACTTATGCACATTTTTCAAAGCACAACAACCTGAATCCGTTAAGTCCTTAACTTTGATCCAACTTGATCATCTCAGCTTCTCCTTGACCTAAACCATTTTCCTAAGCGTCGCTCAAACACCACAGTTTTGATTTAAGGTAGTTTTTAGTATTTTTTGTCAACTTACCAAAATACATTTTCTTGACCCAGTGTTTATCTTTCCTTGCAAGCAATCGTCATGTTTGCCATATGTAGATGCACCACTGGCTTTCCATGCGTCAGTAAGTCTTTCCCATTCTAGTTCCATCAGACCACACCTCATTGGACCAACCAAGCCACATGATGCAACCCGTCGTTCGAACTTCCCTTAAATATTTGTTGCCTTTCTGATCTATCTCATTCAGCACCTTTGATCATTCTAGGCCTCAGTTCCTCCATGAGCATAGCCCCGATCCTCACCATTAACCATGTTGACTCCAAACAACCCTACACATTAAAAAAACAAGAAATCTTTTTTGGGCATAAGTTCTTCACAACATGATCTATGTTAGCAAAAACATGCATTATGCAACACATATGCATTGTCCTAGGTCAAACCAAATCACACCATGACTCAATTTCACAAAAAAAACCTAAATTGGCTGAAGCATCACAGCACAGCCAGTCAGTTCGCCTATCCCATCCAATCGGACTGCTGGTGGTGGCTGGTCTGACTATCAGGGTTGGCCGGTCTAACCGGTAGCCGGTATGACCACCACCTCTAGCCGGTCAGACCGGTAAGTCTGACAACTGCACTAAAAATTGTAAATTTACAAAATCCAAATTTTTACTCCTCTAAAATAGCAATGGTTCATCACAACAAAATTTTGGACCTTCTCACATGGTCTTTCCAATGATTTAGGTTAGTTTGGCTTGTGTGTGGCTGTCCATGGTGGTCGAGCATGGCCAATAGTGGTGCATGACATCAATGGGCTAGGGGCGATAAAAGGGGTTGGTGAGGTTGGGGATGGCTTTTTGGTGTTTAGGAGTGCTATGATCACGAGGAATTGGATTGAAACCAAGGGTATAGGAAGAATCACATTTTGGAGTTCACCGACGTGGCCTCGGCGGTGGCGATGGTTCTTGGCCAGAGGTGGGAGGGAAAGGGTGTGGGGTTGCAATTTGGTGCGAATGGGGGCTAAGGAGTGGCTTGGTTCAACTTTAAAGTCCATTGGTGGCGGTGGCGAAAATGGTGTGGCCATGTCGTGGCCAATGCGTGGAAGACAGCGTAGGTCGCCGAGGGACTTTGGTAAGGTAGCGGTGATACTAGCAGTTATGGTGGCACCGCGAGGCGTGCAACATCTCTCTAGCTCATGCTCGTATGCTGGCAGAGTGAGTTAAGGTGCCAAGCAGTGTCGAGCGACTGGCGATTGAGGTGGCAACAGCGGGGAGTTGGCGCATGCCGAGAAGTGGTGTGATGACCATTGATTGCTCGGTTGGCAAGGTGGCATAGTGTTGTACTAGGTTTGAAGGAGTGGCAGCATGGAGCAGCGGGGCAAGCTGGTGAGCAGCGCATGAATGGCCAGTGGCCGGGTGGCAAAGGAAAATAGGGGAGATGGCGCCAAGCAAAGTGACACCAAGAATAGTTTTCCAATTTGGTAATTTTTTGAATTCAAGCAAAATTCAAGAAAACTTCATAATTTTGAAATTTTTGGGGTCATTTCAACTCCTTTCCTCGTCGGGCATTCGACTTTGCCACCATTAGTAGAAGCTCCAGCTTGCCACCGCCAATAGGAATAGTCCAAGTATTGCATTGCCACTCCCTGGGTGGCAAACCTTAGTTTTCAACAAGGGATACACCACCTCTGCCACCATGTGCCATCGAGGATGGGGAGCTTTTGAGCATGAGGGAACAAGGGAAACCCTAGATCTAGCACCAACATTGCTCACAGTCACTATCGTCATGGCCTTTGTCAACGAGACAACAACCGAGCTGGACAAGGGCGTGGTGGGAATTTGAGCAGATCCAAGATGAAACTACCACTCAAAATGTGGTGTAAATATTGGAATTGCAAGTTTTTGTCTAGTTTTACAGTTTTCTGAATTTTGAGCCCCAATTTGTATTTTTTGAATTTTTAGTCGAAGGCCCACCCCTTAGTTGAAAGTTTTATATTTTAATTTGAAATTTTTAGATTTAATCAATTGAAAGGCTTATATTTGAATGTATTTTAATCTAGCTTGAAAGCCCCAAACCTCAGTTGAATGTTTCGATTTAATCATTTGAAAGGCGTACAATTGAAAATCTTTTTTTAATCTAGTTTGGAAGCTCAACACATTAGTTGAAAGTTCTGGATTTAACTTGAAAGGTTCCGGATTAATTTGGAAAGTTTTAGAAATTGCAAGTTTATGATTTCAAGTGGAAAGTTTTCAAAAAGCACAGGGCAAACGTTGAAATTGTTTGAAAGGGATGGGAGCATTGTGTTCGTCGTCCTGACAACAAAAGACAGAGACTATGAACGACCTTACTCTCGAGCATGCATGTGCAGATTAGCAACGCCCTATGAACGTATAATAAACTGTAGGACTAGCGATGGCAACAGAGGGGGTTGAATAATGTCTTCTCAAAATCTTCCCTCAAGCATCCAAAAAAATCTTTCACTTCAATAGTTAAAGAGCTACGAACATCAGATTTGATAACCTAGCTCCAAACAACAACCCAAAACATCAAGGACTCACAATTTTAGCACCTAACTAGTTTGACTACCACTGGAGGTGTGGTCTAACTAGTGGGCAGTCTAACCGATGAAACCGCCAGTCTAACCAGGCCTAGGAGTGTTCTAATTACTCCTCTGTTCCTAGAATAGAAAATTAGCTAGAGCCAAAACCAAATTTGGTGCAAACTTTAAAATCTATGTTCAAATGATGTGAAACTTTACACACACTATGCTAAGTGTCTCAAGACCCTATTCCATCTAAAGATCATATGTATCTTGGCCAAAATTCTAGTTTTCCTCAAAACATGTAAGGTTGCACTGAAATCTGGCAAACATAAAAACTTGAGAACCAACTATTCATGGGTTAAGAACAACAAAGATGACTTCTCATATGTCACATCAAGCAAGACCACGTAAAGAATTACAACAAAAACCCTCAAATCAGGATTTCTCAAGAAAGACTCCAATCAAGCAAGAGCCAGACAACTTTGAATCTTGCAAACTATAGTGGCTAGATAGATGAAATTTCACCTACATGAGTCACCTCTATCACTCACACATCCTTGACACATAGTAAGATTAAGAAGACAGGGAAGAGGCAAAGAACTAACAAGAATAAGAGCAAATCAACAAAGAAAAGAACACTCCAGAAGAGATGAATAAAGTTGATTATATTATTACTTAAGGATAAAGATTTTATAGCCACTCTATAAGGACGACAGGAGAGCACACAACAATACTTACTCTTCTCTTTCAAACCCTAACCCTAGAACTCAACAATGAAAATGGTTGAAATGGTTGACTTGCGAGCTTTCATCCCTAACCCATTAAATAGATAGAGCAACCTATCCACATCTAACCCTAATAGATACTATCCACTTGCATAATAGGGAAAACCTTCACAACACGAGTTTTACACTCACACTTAACTCATGCACGGTTTTCAAAGCATATGAGCCCAAACCTGCTAAGTCATTAGTCTTTGATCCACTTGATCTTCTCAGTATCTTCTTGACCTAAACCGCTTTTCCAAGCGCCACTCAAACGTCGTGGTTTTGATACAATGAACTTTTCAGTATTTGGCCAGCTAATAAAATATCCTTGCATTGACCCGGTCTTCTTGTCTTCCTTGTGCCATGGTTGAGTTCAAACATCTCATCTAGTATTCTTAACTGTTCTAGACCTCAGCTCCTCCATGAGCATAGTTCCGGTCCCCACTATAGTTTCTGCACATCCAAAGACGAAGAAATCGTTTCTGACATAAGTTCTTCGTAACTTGACACACATTAGCTTGAAAACGCTTCTGCAACATGAATATTGACCTAGTGCAATTCAATTCAATCCATGATCAAATTCACTAAATTCAGAACTCTCAGCTAAAATTCAGACTAGTTGATCTAATCGCTACGTAGGGCCGGTCTGACCGCAAAACATTACCAGCTGACCGCCAGGAAAAAACCAACAGATTGCAAATCTAAATCTTTCATAAATTTAAATTTCAACTCAACATATATTAACAATTATTTATCACAATTATTCCTGAACCTTTACTAGTACAAAAAGAGTCATCACAGACGGTTCGGAACTGTCATCACAGATGGTTTTCTGAACTGCTTATATTTATGTGTCAGTGATAATTGGAAGTTATCATAGACGGTTTGTGCGCCGTCTGTGATAAAGACAACATAGACAGTTTGTAACTAGAATCATCTGTGAAGAAAACTATTACAGACGGCTCGAACCAAAACCGTCTGTGATACTCACACATCACAGACAGTTCTAGTTACCAACTGTCTGTGAGTGGCGAGTATCACAGACGATTGGTATATAGAACCATCTGTGATAGTCCTTCATAGATGGTTTATAGCACAAACCGTCTGTGATAGTTCATTCTATATATATGCCCTTTGAAAACAAGTAAATACAGTGGCAAACACAACATCATATTTTATTTCCATTAATATTATAATCCACTATTACAGCATAACAAGATAATGAACTCAACCCTTTAACACGACAAGAATATATAAGAAGTAGAGATCCTAGCAGACAATAGAAGCTGGATGCATCGGATGGCGACCAGATATCACCGACAATGGAGAGGCAACGGTAGCACCACCTTTGTGGCACAACGGTTAGACTACATAAGACACTCTTATGACACTTACTACAAGAGTATGTTGTGCAGTTGACCGTGGTGTCACAACGGAGGTGTTAGCTCACGGCGGTAGTCGGTGTCGTCGAGGAACAATCTGGATGCATCGGGTGGCGACCAGATATCACTGGCAATGGAGAGGCGACGGTAGCGCCACCTTTGTGACACGACAGTGAGACTACAGAAGACACTTTTACGACACTTACGACAAGAGTGTGTTGTGTAGTCGATCGTGGTGTCACAACGGAGGTGCTAGCTCATAGCGGTAGTCGGCGTCATCGAGGAACAAACTGAATGCATCGGATGGTGGCCGGATATTACTGGCAATGGAGAGGCAGCGGTAGCGCCACCTTTGTGGCACAACGGTAAGACTACATAAGACACTCTTACGACACTTACGACAAAAGTGTGTTATGCAGTCGATCGTGGTGTCACAACGGAGGCGCTAGTTCACGGTTGTAGTCGGTGTCGTTGAGGGGAGGATGCAGGAAGCTATATAGTGGATGAACTCACCCGTGACTGCCGGTGGAAAGGTAGATGAAGAATAATTAATAAGAGCCGAGCGGTGGGAGAAACTGGTGCCTGCCATCCGATGTGGAAAGAATGGACGGGTGAGATCAAAATGCTGGGGGATACGCCACGGATCAGTGATGTATCATTATCAGAGACGGTTTGTTATACGAACCGTCTATGATAGTTTCATAGATGATTCTAATCAAAAACTGTCTGTGATAATGTATATATTACAGATGGCTTTTAATCATAACCGTCTGTGATAGTTTTAGAGACGATTTTAGCCATGAATCGTTTGTAATAATCAAAGCACAGACGACTCCAAATAAACTGTTTATAATGAGATGTCCCGTATAACTTGTTTTATAGTAGCCGCTTTTTATATTGATCCCTCGTAAACATATATCAAAGGTACCAAAACAACGGCCGCTGGTTCCACTGGCGTGAAACATGCCCTCGGAGGACCGACACTCATTAAGCTATATCGATCGTGCCAATCATGCCATTTTACCGCCGTACGTCGTCCTGTTTCAATTCTTGAACTCTCCATACATATAGCCCACATGCTATGCTGCTGCCTATATGTGGAGATCCCTATATGTCGGGCATACGTGTGCCGTCCTATAGACATACGTACACCAAAAAGTTAAGTGAACGACTTTCATGCAGGCTGATGCACGCAGGACCAGCCTATGTAGCCAATAGAGATACTTATAGAATAATTCTATATTAATTATAGTAAAATAAACTATCTAACTTAAAAGTAGGAAGTTTTTTTTATCTTATTGACTAATTTTTAAGATGAAAAGACTTTTACGATACAACAAATGGTACAAGAGCTCAGTTCTAACATCCCTAGTTCAATAGACACTAGTGTGTGAATGTCTGATGGATTGTGACTCTGAAGGACCGTCTGTGTACGATGAAGGAACCCTAAGGGACCGTTGGTGTACGGTGAAAGACTGATGGACACTAATGTATGAAGGGCGAGATTATTTAAATAGTTCCATATTTGTTATGGAAAGGTAAGAGACTTAACTAAAAAGTAGGGGAGTCTTTCACTTCATTGACTAACTTTTAAGGTGAGAAAACTCATTAACTAACTTTTGAGATGAGAAACCCCTTAGGTTCAACAGATATGTACACCAATCAATCACGCCAATTGCTCTCGATCGTCCTGCCTAGAATTGAGAACTCTATGTAGGGGTGGAAACGGATCGGATACAATCAAATAATTTTAAATACGAATACGAATTCATATTTTTAAAACGAATATGAATATGAATTCGAATATTCTTAAATACGGATACGAATATTCTCGAATATGAATATGAATATTTTTGAAAACGGATTTTCTCGGATACGAATATTGGATAAAACGGATTCCTAGCGGTTTTGCCAATTTTTCACCGTTTTTTGACTTGTTACTGGTTTTAAACTGCCTAAATTCAATTTTAAATCACAAATTTTGAATGGATTTTTCATGGGTTCTAGAAACGGATCGAATATGAATGTAAATACAAATATTCTCAAATATAGATACGAATATTCTCGAATACGAATACGAACGATTTTACTTACCACATTCGCGTTTTCTCGAATATGAATATCGGATAAAATGAGTTATCTGTTACCGTTTTCTACCCCTAACTCTATGTATGTATCCACATGCATGATGATATATGCATTGCTACGTACGAAGACAGTACATATATACGCTTTCATGCATGGGCCACGGAGACTTTATCTTGAATGATTCGTCGATCGATATGTCGATCTCGATCGCCATCGCGAAGATCGTGGAGTGGTTGTTGCGGGCATTCAAGTGAATGTAAGTGGTATGTACATGTGTGCCGTTCCTGGATTGTAGCCTACCCTTGTCTTGCTTGCTTGATCGATCAATCCCTGCAAAAATCGACGGGATGGATTCACTGCGCCGGCAGGCCGGCCTAGCTACATGCATGGGAGAAAGTTTCGCCGAGTATATGCTGCCTGTTTGTATGACGTGCGCGAGACCCCGCGGATTAATTTGCGGGTGCAGGAATGGCAGCTCTCTGCATCTGCCTCGACACGCATGCATGCGTGCTGCAGGCGTGCGTGGGTTTAGGTTTCAGATCTTAATCCTCATTTATAGAGTTTGACTGCTACTTCTTCAATTCGCGCTCTGACCGTGAATGGGGAGAAGAATCCTGTCTGCTCGAGAGCGAAGTGCAGCGGCAGCAGCAGCAGCAAGGATATATCACTTTTCAGTGTTACGCATATGCTCTTTGCAAATTTCAGAGTTCAAGCACCACCTGCTTCTGTACTCCAGTAAAAGACCGCACAAATTACTGATTAAATGCAGCTAAAGCTGATGGTAATTCGCCTCGATCTGCGGCGACGGGTTAGTAACGACAGTTGCTTCAGAATCTATACAATTTTCTTTTCAAGAAGACATGCGGAAGCATGCATATACCTCGAGGTCACAATCAATGTAAGACGTCCAACATCCTATGTGTCCAGCTACTGATCAGTTGCTTGTCCACAGCTAGCTAGGTTTTAACAAGGATCTCTGCGGATCGAGGCGTATAATCTGCACGCTGCCCAGACAGAAGAGGCGGCAGCAGCAGCAGGGGATGCATGCATGCGTGCTGCTCAGTGACAGACAGTGCTGGAACAAGCTCTCTGTCCCCAATCCCCATATGCATGATTGCGTCCTACTACTACTAGTAGTAGTAGTTAGAATGGGCATGAGCTTATGCGTTGTACTGCACAGTGTAATCGATCTGTTTGTGCCGCTCTGCTGCTTCTGATTACTGTAGCTACTAGTAGATCGACTATGCGAGAAAGTTCATGGAACTGGTGCTCTAGCTACATTAGTAGTACGAACTACGAAGCATGCAGGAACAGATGCAGATAAGATGTAAACTGCCTGTGCATGCTCTCCTGATCGATCTCCTCTCTTAATTGGCTATAATACGATTGATTTTGAACTGTATATGTAACTCACATGCATTGGTGGAGGGCAAGTGTTAGGGAACATATTTAAAGCAGCAAAAGGCATTGTGGCTATGCATGCATTTGGTGCTCAGATCCAGAAATGTCAATGCAGATAGCAGAGACAAATTTCACTTGTATTTAGGCCGAAATCCTCACTTCATCTCCATCGGAATTGGAACCATTGTTGTTTCTCCCTCTCAACTAAATCTGTTTGGAACACAACTCAGGAATTTCAAAAGAGAAATGGTTTTGCTATTGCACAGTTAACCGAAATTTTTTTGTCTCTCAGTCACCTGAAGTTGTACTCTTAATCATCTAAAGTTGTAGTGTATTAATTCCTTCCTCCTGAAGTTGCACTCTCAGTTATCTAAACTTGCAGTATAAAAAAGTGACTGAAGATGAAGGGATAGTTCATTTCCTATATGAATTGGAAAAAATTTCCCGTGTTCTAAACGGCCCATAACACTTCTTTTCTCTACAGCTTTCCCCTTTTTTTCTCTTGCTTTTCTTGGAGCATAGCAATGTTGCAGTCTCTTTCACATGACACCAAAAGAAACAGATCAGTAGTAGTATTAGTACTGCTCCATATATACACATGTATACACATAATGACTCCTGAGTTTGTTTGCTTGTTTGACATGGTTGTTTATGAAAACGGTTACACTAACGGGTAGTATCGGGATTCAGTAAGTTTATATATATATAGTGTGTCAATTGTACTGTGCATCAATTATTGAACCATGCACTTGAGCTCGAGACATTTATTGTAAGCCGTTAGAAAACGCTGGTGGTGGTAGCATAACTGCGTAAATGTAGAGCTTTGTAGCCTTGTAGGAAGTAGCCATGATTGGGTATGCTGCAAAGCTTGTGCGAGGCATGGCATGGTTGTCATGTATGGACAGATTGGAGACTTTTGAGCATTGGATGTGGACCATGCATGTATGCATCCTGCCTGCCTGCCTCTGCCTACCTATCCCTCCCCCTTGCAATTACTCACTCACTCACACACTCCTGCATCAGCTGCTTTCTTGCGTTGCATGGACCCTTCACTCACCCCTGGGATTGTTCAGAACTTCCTGCCTTTGCATTCAGACAACAGCAACCTTGCCCACTCTAGCTTGCTAAACATAGCCACTAACTTGCCTACTTCCATGCAATCCAAAAGTTTCCAGCTTTCAGGCCAACATCCCTTTCACTCGCTCACATCAGTGAAATTCTGAAATGTTCCTCGGTATAGTTACCATGAAGCCGACTGATATGCAGTTTGGACGCAACGACAGAAGAGGGTAACTAAGAACTCAACAAAGATTCTGAATATCTCGGCCGGGCTTCGCTTTCGCCGCAAACAAACGCAAGGTTTTCGTCTGGATTCAGAGATGGGACGGCCACGTGATGTTTGGAGGAATTGCAGAACAAGAAGAGATGGCTCGTTTTCTCGTGAGGAACTAAAGATTTTTGTCTCGCTTGTTCTCCCATAAGTGGTCAAATGGGCGTTCCTTTTCTAGATTAAGCAGTGACGTCTGTTAAAGTTGATCTAATTTATATCATGTTCGTGTAGGACACTTCATAGTCTCATATCAGACATGGCATGGTAGGTACATGCACAGATTGTATTAGACGTGGTGTCAATCTGTAACAACCGACTCTGATTCGGTTTTCTCTTTGTATGAGACTCTTTTCCCTCGCACTATATATGTACCCCAGTAGTTCATAGAAAGAGACATGCTCAAGAGCAAGCGCTCTATTGTAAACTCTCCTCATTATAGTGATTTGCCTTCGAGTGCCCATGGTTTTTCCCGTAAGGGTTTTCTACGTAAAAAATTGTGTCTCTTATCTCTATTTTTTTGTGCATTATTTGCAACATGTGGTATCAAAGCAAGGTTCAAGATCCTACCCGCTGCCCCTGGGAGGAGACGACTCCTGGGGGCGGCACCTGCACGGCGTAAAGGTGGCAACCTCTTTGGGCTGCACCGCCACCGCCGCTAGATTCTACTGGTCCGCTGCCTCCTCTCGCGACGGGCCAACCGACACCTCCGCCTCCTTGAGCTTCACATGAATCCGAAGCGCATCAATCTCTTGAGTCAGCGTCGACTTGGTTTCTAAGCCAGAGTTCAGCTGCGCATAAAAGCCATGTGCTTGCCTTGGTTTCTCATGGAGAAGACGCAGCCTCGGTCACCTCGCTCAATCCGAGTGCAACAAAGCAAGCAAGCGACAGCACAAGAAACCGAGGAGTTGCATCGGTCATCGGTCCAAGTGTTAGTAGAGGAGACAGGCAGCAGCAAGCGCTTGTTTTTCCCTCCACGCGCGATGTGCAACACTTGAAGCGATAGAAAGCAAAGACAAGAAAGCTATCAGGTACAAAACCACGAAAAAGAACAGTAGAGATTAAGGCGCACGCAACTTGAGACAGAGGAAAAGGTGAAGTCAAGTCGATCTGTACAGTTTGGTGTATTTTTTGGGCGAATTTGCAAGGTGCACACAACAAGCATGCCGGAAGATTTCAGCATCTCTATTAGTGTTAGGTGGAGTTCATTGCAACTCAGACCTTTGTGCCTATTATTTGCGGCATTCATACGGGATCAATCATTGGTGATTTATCGACGATCCATCGTCTTCTAAGGGTTACTGTGGCAAGATCCGCAGATAAAGAGTCTAAGGTGGAGTTGCAGATTTTCAACACAATGAGTTAATTTGGGCTACACTTGACGGAGGAGAATAAAAAAACCATATCAGTTGTGGAAACAACTGAATTTGGTGTTTTATTCACCGTTTGATAACACCCTGATGGCAGCTAGCATAATACTTTATGGAGTTTTGCTATTTGAAAGTGAAGGTTTTGCGCCAATTTCAGTTTGAGATGAAAGATTTAAGTGCAAGAAGGAGTTTTATTTTTACGTGGATACTACAATGTCTTCCAGTTGCCACATCTCGATATGAAGAGTCTACTGTAGTTTATTCTCCATTGATGGCACAAGAGTCCCTTTCATCCAAACAGTTTTACAGAAGCAATTTCAACCATGTCATGAAATTCAATTACTTTTAAAGTCGGCAGTTTGACATACGTAATGGCTACACATGCAATAAGACACTTTCAGTCTTTCTTATTGAAGAGTTGATCTTACAATGAGTGTTGCCTACTGAGTTTTGTGTTCCAGGTGGAGCTATCAGATTCCATGATATGAGTTCTTCACTATCTATCCAGCACCACAGGTGATGTTTTAGCTTATGCCATTTGATGATTGAGCATTTGTTTCAGTAGGTCAGTTGCACAGACTCAGACTTTGCTGGGGTTATGAATTGTTGAATACCCAGATTTATTCGTCTGCTTTGTTAATAGTTGTGTATTCAGATCTGCTGTTGGTTTGCTCAATTTTGCTTTGCAAGAAGTGTTTTGACAAGACTGTTCCAGTCTTTCTACTTGAAGATTAGTCCGATGGACTTTCAATTCGGTGCACAAGGTGTTCATGCTAATTTTAATTGGAGAAGTTCATCACATTCTTCGACCACTGGAGGGAATTCGGCTCATGGTGGAGATTGTTAAAGTTGATCTGAATTCGTATCGTGTCCGTGTAGGACATTTCATCGCCTCATGCCAGATGTGACTTGGCAGGTGCATGCGCAGGTTGTATCAGATGAAGTGTAATTTGTAAAAACCAACTTTGATTCGGTTTCCTTTCTGTATGGGACTCTTTTCTCTCACACTATATATGTACCCCAGTAGTTCATAGGAAGAGACGTGCTCAAGAGCAAGTGCTCCATTGTAAATTCTCCTCATTATAGTGATTTGTCTTCGAGCGCCCGTGGTTTTTTCCCGCAAGGGTTTTTCACGCAAAAAAATTATGTCTCTTATCTCTATTTTTCTGTGCATTACTCGCAACAACGTCCAACTTGTCCTAACTAGCTGCCACAAGAATATGCATGGCTTATGGCTGTTAATTGAGCAATTAATCAAAGTTTTTAATATGCAGATAATTTAAAAACATTGCCCAGTTCAGTTCATGCAGGATATTGAGGGTCCACAGTTAGATATGGAAGAAATCAGACTAACAAGAACTCCTTTTCAGTCCGATAATACTTGGTTTGGACTTTATACTTTGGAAGATCCTATCCTCTATATCCTTTGCAGTCCAAGGTTTTGAGTTCTGACTAAGGCAGAGCTCTCTTCCAAATTAGCATATCCTCAGAAATCTGCTGTGTAAGAGAGAGTGACAACATTATTATGCATCAGGCTCAGAGTAGTTATTCCACGGATCGGTATGGAATAATGTTTGTGCGTATATGAACTGATTTTCTGTACTTTTTCATCGGGAACTTCGTTCTATACTGCACATATCATGTAGAACACATTATAGCATACATATAGCGACACAAATCAACTTCTGGACGGACAGAGAGAAGGATAGAGTCCTCGATCAATTTTTTAAAAAATAATCAATTTTTTTATTTCGAATTACAGTATTATATCTACGTTTTTTTTGCAGTTTGTCGATCCACGCTTGAACGCCTAGAGCTAGTCGCCAAACTGTTATGCCACACTTGACCAGGTCGCCAACCATTAGACGACTAGTCCCTATCATTCAACGGATGAGCGACAGCCCATTGGGCGACTAGGGGCTATACCCCCACTTGTTTCATTGGTCCTCACGTACGTACGTACATCTGCATACGACCATCAACCGAGCGTGCATGATTAGAGATGGCTCAGCTAGGCAGCATTTGATAATTACGTTGAGATCTTACATAGTTCGATTCGGGGTAAAAACTAGAAGCTTGTGTTAAAGAGATCTAGGCTAGGTCAAATTAACTTTCTCAAATAAAAAAAACAAAAGAAGTAGGGAAGTAGCGGAAATCTGAGATCATGCGACATGAGTATGTGTCTGCTCTTGTTGGCTTTAGTTTATAACTTTTGGCTGCAACTTATGACTTTTGGCTTGTTTGTGAGAGAAATTATGGCGTAACAGAAACTCGTGTGCGGTTTAGTCGATATAAATGAAGTTGTTATAGTGTGTACTACAATAAACTTGTAAATTCCACTTTAAAAATACACTCCGTTTGAAAGCTAATTACTATAAAAAAGCCAAAAAGCATGATTACCCTAAAATTAAGTAAGCAGTAGGACTTAAAATTCCTTAATCATGCATGCATCAGTACCTAGCTAGCTAGCTCGATTTTTCTTGAGGGAAAGGTTGCATCACATCTTAGAATTAAGCAACGCTTTCAAGAAAGTGTTGGATTTCTGAGGGTATTTGGGTAATTTCCCAATTTGGGAAAAGAAAAAAATAAAAGGGATGGTCCCACCTATCGGTGGGACATAAGAGGGGATAAGTCGTCGGCCTTCTCACTCGTGTGCACTGGAGGAGCTCAGCTTGACCTATTCGCGTGGCAGCTGGGTCGTGCGACGATGGCAGCAGTGATAGAGATGCCACCGGCCTATGCACTTCGGCATCAACCGTTGGCAGCAGCCCGCCAGCCACCTCCTCGCTCAACTATAAAAGGTGGCCTACTTCTCCCCTTTTAATGCCTGAAAAAATCAGTGAGCTCTCCTCTTCCTCTATCTCTTTCTTCTCTCGATTGTGTCTCTGTTGGGCTTTGGATCTGTTATCCCGTTGTGTTTCTCACCGGCGCTGACTACAGTACAGTCTAGATTTGTCTTCTTTGGTGTTCCCGGTGTAGATCCTTGAGTCATATCTCTTTGAGACTTGGCATGGAGGTATTTGGGGGTGTTACAACTTTTGACCCTGGCCGCATGCCTAGGTCCAACTGAGTGCCACAGGTTTAAATGGGCTGAACACAACTAAACCCACGGAGCAACGGAGCAACAACCTTATAAGTGGTATTGGGCCTTCTCCTCCCAAAAGACTAGTCCAATGGGTGGGGGCTCCCTCACACTTATAAGTTGTGCTTGCTCCTCTCCCACAATCTATGTGGGACTATTTCTAACAATCTCCCCCTCACACATGGATTGGACACTTCTGCAACCATGAGGTCCAAGGAGATGTTAGACACCTGGGCTCTGATACCAATTGTTACGATTATTGCTCTAATTTGCTATGCTTTATTTCTTGCAAATCATGCGATGCATAAACTGATTACAAGCAAAGTAATTTATATGCCTAAGACTCCTAATAGCAAACGACTAGGACTTCGAATTGGACGCTACTTCAATTCGAACTACAGATGAAATCGAACTCCATTACGCTAGGACTCTTAAGTCAAGATTAAATCTAACAAATTGTTACGATTATTGCTCTAATTTGCTATGCTTTATTTCTTGCAAATCATGCGATGCATAAACTGATTACAAGCAAAGTAATTTATATGCCTAAGACTCCTAATAGCAAACGACTAGGACTTGAATTGGGCGCTACTTCAATTCGAACTACAGATGAAATCGAACTCCATTACGCTAGGACTCTTAAGTCAAGATTAAATCTAACAATCTCCCCCTTAATCTTGACTTTCTAACTTCTTTCCATCTTGTTTGAGTTTGGACGGCGACACGTCTCAAACGTCCCTGACTCAACTCATCTTCAGAGCACTTCATCTTCGCTGAGCTCTTCAAAGAACGCTTTCTTCGTCTTCGGCTTTGGGCACTCTGAAGCGAAGTGTCCATAATCATTGCAGTTATAACACCTCACTTTTGCCTTATCAAACCTCCGACCTTTACGGCCATTGCCATCACCCCTGGAAGCGTTCTTGCCTTCACGCTTTGATTGAGCCTCCCACTCGGCGCGAGTCAACAAGAGTTGTCCTTCACCTTTGTTGCTAGTGTCATGGATGCGTTCCTCATACGCCTTAAGACGACCGATGACCTCCTCCATGGTCATTGTCTTTAGGTCTCCAAATTGCTCTATGACTGAAGCAATCGGGAGAAACTGTGAGGGAATAGCACGAAGGAATTTCTTTACCACATACAACTCTTCCACCTTCTCGCCAAGGCCCCGTATCTTGTTGACGATGACCGTCAACCGGACGGCGAAGTCATTGATCGACTCCGTTTCCTTCATACGCAGCACCTCGAACTCGGTCTTGAGAGTTTGTACCTTTGCTTCCTTCACGCGATCTGCGCCAAGATGCATCTCTTTCAACGCCTCCCACGCAGCTTTGGCCGTCTCCTTTTCGGCTAGTAGGAAGAGCGTCTCCTCTGGGATGCCCTGGTAGATGGCCGCCAATGCCATCTGATCTTTGCGCATATCGACGTTTTTTGTTCTCGATCGCATCCCAGACACCTTGAGCCTTCATGTATACCTTCATCTTGATTGCCCATGCTGCATAATTGCTCTCCGTGAGCATCGGATAATGCGAGATGGCGGAACTCCCTTCGCCATCGTACCGGATGATGCCTCGTTGCCGTCGAGACCGCTTTCCGATTCACGCGACATGATCTTGGGCGCGGATCAAAAAAAACTCCGGCTACTTTGAAGACCCTTGGACGGAGAGAAACGGAAGGAAAAAATTGCTGTCTTCCTTTTTCTCTTTTTCTTGAACTCTGCTCTTGATGCTCTGCGCTTTGGGGTGATAGGTTCTGGTGCTTGGCGTCTCTTTTTATTTGGGCGCTTGGGTGACTTGATCTCGGAGACGGAGGACTGGAAAGTTTGGTTTCGGAGTCTTCTTCGGTATCATCTTCGGTATCCGGCTCGGGTTTCTTCCGAGTGAAACCGCTTGGTCTTCTTTTCCTCAGCATCTCCTCCACTGAATCTCCTCTGCGCCACTTCCTTGCCCGCGCCTATGCCTCCCCCGCGCTCGGCCACTCCCCCTTCGGTGGCGCCTCCTCCCCGTCGGCATCTTCCACGCGCGGCTCGGCGACGGCGCCCCCATACGCCTTCATCCCCCCACCGTCTTCGCATAGCGGCGGCAGAGCGCGGGAGGCCAGCGTGGTGAGCGGCGGCCGGGCGTGGAAGATCTGCGCGGCGAGCGGCGGCGGATCCAGCCGGAGGTCCTACGCGAGCGGCGGCGGCGGTGGTGGCCGGATCTGGCCGGATCCGGCCGGATCCGGCTTCTTCGGATGCGGAGAGGCGGAGCACGGGCGGATCTCGCGGGCGAAGACGGCGGCCGGGCACGGGACCAGGAGGCGGAGGCGGCGGCGGTCGCCGCGAGCGCGGCGGTGCCGGAGGGCCGAACGACGGAGGGTGGCCTTCTTCACCTCGCGCCTCCCCAACGCCGGCGCGCTCCAACTCGCGCTCCCCGTCGCGGCGCCTCCTCCTCCTCGCGCGCTCACCTTGCGCGTCGGATCTGGGAGGCGGTGGTGAGGGCGGCGGTGCGAAGGCTCGCGCGCGGCGGCGGCGAAGGCGGCCGGTGGCGGCGGTGGCCTCCTCTGCAGCTACTCCACGGCGGCGCGGCGGAGCTTTCGGTGGCTGCAGCTTGAGGCCGGCGGCGGCACTAGCATGGGTGGCCGCCCCCAGGGGTAAAGATCATCCCCCCGGGGGCAACAGCGGAAGAACTCACAGTTTTTTCCCTCAAGCTCTGATCTCTAGCTCTGATACCAATTGTTACAACTTTTGACCCTGGCCGCATGCCTAGGTCCAACTGAGTGCCACAGGTTTAAATGGGTTGAACACAACTAAACCCACGGAGCAATGGAGCAACAACCTTATAAGTGGTATTGGGCCTTCTCCTCCCAAAAGACTAGTCCAATGGGTGGGGGCTCCCTCACACTTATAAGTTGTGCTTGCTCCTCTCCCACAATCCATGTGGGACTATTTCTAACAGGGGGTTTTGCCCGAGATGATTAAATCATGTTGGTTCTCCACTGAGGTGAGGTAAGAAGAAATTGATGCTTGTTGGTTTGTGTTCTTAAGTACACTCGGTTGTTGTGCTTGATTGGTCTTGTGCATCATCCTCCCCGACCCTCAACTTCATTCTTCTCTGTGTGCTAAAGTTCGAAAGTCGGCATTGTATCTTCGTCGACCTCATCTCTTTGCACGGTATTGCGAGGTTTTTGATTTTCTGGGACAACGCCTTGAGGCATGCCTTGCCCTGATTTCTACTCAGTGGTTTTAAGTGCCATCAGTGTTGTGAGTATTTCGGCATTCTTATCACTTGGTTTCTGTTCTTGTCAGATTACCATTATGAAGATATTGCAAAGTGATTTCGTGGGCTAAGAACAATTGCTCAATGATGATATGACATAAAAATCTAAAATTGTATATGAAATTGAGTATAGATTGGTCTTGAGCTGTTGGCTGACTTGCTATTAGTCGTACTCTGATCATTAAGTTTATATTATAGATCTTGCTGCACACTGTGTTGTCTCTGTTAAGTATTCTGTGAATTCTTTTCGGTCTTTGAAGTGCATATTCGAACACTGCTATATTGTTATAATAAATATTGTTCATATTAATTGAATGATAGATTGATTATTGTGAGCCTTTAATGATGCTCAGCAAGTTATATTTGATGATTTTGTAGTTTTATTTAATAGCAAGGATTAATTTATGCACAAGATTTAATTTATAAGCTATCATATATAATTAAGATTACCTGTTTGTCATTGCTATGATGGCCAAGATCAAATCTTGTGCAACTAGCCTTCTGAGTGCAATAAACAACATGCTAAATCTCAGTTTTATGTTGATTTTGGTCATATACATAGTATATATGCTGAGCTTAGTATTCTGGTGGAATGACTTAATGTTTTTGTATGTGTATATGTTGCTTAAGTCATTAAAATGCTGCTGTGATCATGCTTTTATTTATGATTATGCTAGAATTAATCTTGATTATTTATTAAAATCGCACTTATTACAATAGAAAGAACAACAAAATCATTGGTGAACATGCATGCGGCACGAACAAGGATTGAGAGGCGCAAATGTATGTGATCTGGTATAGCCCCCTAGTCGTTGGGTGACTAGGGGCTTATCACCTAACCATTGGCGATAGGGCAACTTGGCCACATGTCTTCCAACGGTTGGACGACTAGCCTAAATTATCTAATCATGGAGCGACAGATGGCCAAAACTGCAAAAAAAAATGTATAATACTGCAATTTAGAATAAAAAAATAGATTGTTCTAAAAAATCCTCCTCGATCTCCTCCGTTGGCCTGTGTTACATGGAGAGATGGAGCTTGACGTCCGTGGAGATAAACCAAATGTTAATTTTACATTCTTTTATCTGTAATCAGTAGGTGGTTACACATGAAGCAGGCACCAATTCAAGCATGCTTAGCAATTATGAACCGGGATTCAAATCTCGGTTTTTTTTTAAAAAATTGTTCCCTGTTGAGACAACCGGTCACCAGAAATTTCATAAAATCTATGCCGAAACTGTTGAGTTCAAATTTGAATTTTGTTAAAAAAAATGAAATTTTAGGAAACACATAAAAAGTTTAGAGGTGAATTTGATATTGAAATTTAAATAAAACTAGTAGGTGGCCTGCGCATTTGCGCAGCTAGCGCGGCTAGATTTGTTTCACCCTTTGTAGTATCAAATGATATAGTTTAGATACTTAGGGATTTATTTATACAACCTGTAGGCTATTTAAATTCTTAACACATCATAATAATTAGAAATGACAATGGAAGTTTGAAGGAAAATATAACTTAAAGAACGTAATTAAAGTATGAGCTTGAGCACAATAAGTTGTTGGGGTTCTTAGAAACATAATCACTATATATCATGCATTGGATTATGTAGCTATATGCTTATATTCTTTCTCCATTAATTACTATTTTTGAAAATGTATGTATGCATGTACATATACTTGTATTTAATCTCAAACAATATGTTTATTACTGATGACCTGAAAGTGCATGGTGTCGTTCACAGAAGCAAGTCGGTTGGTCTACGCGATTGACACTGTGTAATAAATGTATTGTTTGAGATTAAATAAAGGTACATATGCATGTATATATCTAGAAAAGAGTAGCTAATGAAAAAAAATATAGGCATATAGGTACCTGATCCATGCATGATGTAGAGTAATTATGTTTCTAAGAACCCAAATAATTTATTATACCAAATGATTTTCTTCCACCAAAACTTGTACTCCAATTTCATTCCACAAGCTTGCTTATTTTCTTTCAAGGTTCTATTGCCATTTCGAATGTTTGTGATATCTTAAAAATCTAAATAGCGTATAAAATATGTAAATACACTACTACAGAAAGCCTAATAGTAGACGGCCAATCATAGACGGTTTGACAAAACCGTCTGTGACTAACACTAACACAGACGGTTTTAATTAGGACACCGTCTGTGTTGGCGGCGTCGGAGAAAACGAGTATCACGAGCGGTTCTTAACTATGAACCGCTGCGTTATAATGTAGTATCACGCAGGCGGTGCGTATTAAAACCGCTCGTGATGATCCCAGATATCACGCATTTATTTTTAATTAAAAACCGTCAGTGATAAAATCGTTATCGCAGACGGTTATGAATTAAAACCGTCGTGATAATTCCTGCACGGTTTTTATTAAGAACCGTCTGTGATAATGGTAGGCATTTATTGCGCCGCTCGGATCGCATCTGTCTTCATTTCGATCCTAGACGGTTTTAAACATAAACCGTCTATGATACTCCTTTTCCCGCCACAAACACCACAGACGGCCTCCAAATTAAAAGTCCGACAAACAGAGATTCCTGATTTTAATTCAAGACAGATTTAATTCATTACAAAAGTTCGACAAACAGAGATTCCCGATTTTAATTAAAGGCAAATTTAATTTATTACAAATCTAAGAGAAAAGAGATTCCTGATTTTAATCTTCGGGCTTCATATGCTTCTTCTTCAACCAGAGTTGGAGGATCACCACGAGTTCTCGAATGTCGTGAAGATTATCCTTGCCCTCTCCGCTTCCTCCTCTAGCCTGGGCAAATCATTAGCATGGCCCATAATCTCAAAGAGGATGACATGATAAACTTCAACGAATCGGCCGAGTCCGCTTGATCGGAAAGGTTATCTAGCACACTCTGCGCTTCGCAAGAGCTTCCTCCGCTTTGTGGACATTGTAGAGAAGAACAAGGCCGAGGCGCTTTCCTTTTCGTGAGCAAAGAACGAGACACCTCCGTCGACGGCGGATGATGAGGTCTAGTTGACTGACGATATTGGAAGCGAGTCGAGGAAGGAGAGCGGGCGTGAGCGGAGGAGATGCTCCAAGCGTAAATTGTTGGCCGCTGTAAGGTTGCGCCGAACAACTCATGATGGATAGATGAGAGGAAGGAGATGAACAAAATTTTAGATGTCATTGTTGAGAAATGTGGTGATGATCGAAGAAGATGAGGGAGAGGACATTACGTTTAGATCGAAGAAATGAAATAGTGCGTGCAAATATAAGCATTATCACAAACGGTTCGTATACCCAAACATTAATGATATAGACGCTTCGATAACGATCGATGACGTTAATGGAAACACGCGCAAACACACGGCAATCGAAACACGGCGTTACGCAATCGAAACACGGCGTTACGCAATGGATCGAAATTTTGAAGCTTATGGCAGACGGTTTGTGATAATTGTTATCACAGACGATTTTTAGTTAAAAACCGTCTGTGCAAATGATTATCACAGACGTCTTTGATAATGACCAGGGCATTTACTGCGCTGCTCAGACCGCATCTGTCTTCATTTCGATCCAGATCTAGCCACTGCTGCGCACTTTTTCACTCGGGAGGAAGCTAGGCGATTTCAGGCCTGTTAATTTGGTGGGAGAAGAGGCAAAGATTGAGCTTTGAATTAAGATTCAGACTTTCCTGGTTGCTGTAGATATGGTTAGTAATGAAATTTATTTTTTCTTTAATTGCATTACAATTTAGGTCTAAGTAATCCATGAGTGGTTATTGAAGATGGTTAATTTGCAAAATTGTTGGTTATATAATAGTTGTTGTGTTTGTAATATGAATTGAGCTAGCAAATTAAGTCTGAATATAATAAATGTGGCCGGTATATACGTAGTTATAATTAGTTAATCTACATTTTAATACTAAGTTGTTATATATGTACGTAACGTAGGACCAAAGCCGGATGTATGCCGCGAGCCGTGTGAGTGAAGAGTACATTAATGGCATTTCGCTTTTATAAGAGCCGCGAGGAGGATATGTTGAATAAGGGGTGGAATATATGTCTTGTCCATGCACCGATCATGAATTTGAAGATGTTTAAGAACCGAGGGCAAATTGAAGCGCACTTGATTCGGAGGGTTTGAAAAAGGATTATACGTGTTGGACAAGTCATGGCGAAGTGAATGATCATATGCGCGGATGACATCACCGGTGAAGTGAATGATATGCCCCTGGATGACATCACCGGTGAAGTGAATGACATGCCGCCGGTGATGTCGATTGTGGCTCGATTCGGATAGGTCGCACGATGATAACTGGATCGGATGCTTCGCGATGTAGAAGAGAACTATGATGAGAGAGAGTATGTTAAATTCCGTGGCTTGATGGAGGACTCAGAGAAACCTTTGTACATGGGCTGCAAGTACACGAGGTTGTCGGCCGTGCTTGAACTGTTGAAATTGAAGGCAAGCAACGGTTGGTCCGACAAGAGTTTCACGGCGCTGCTAGGTCTTTTAGCGGACATGCTTCCGGAGGGAAATGAGTTGCCTAAAACCACGTATAAAGCGAAGAAGGTTCTTTGTCCGTTGGGAATGGAAGTAGAAAGAATACATGCATGCCCGAACGACTGTATCCTCTACCGTAAAGAGTATGCAAACATGCATGTATGTCCGGTGTGCAACGCATCCCGATACAAACGTAACAATCAATCAGATGATGGCGAGGGAACAGAGGCGAAGAAACGCCATGTAGTTCTTCATGGAAAAAGGAGAATTGTCGGAGTGGAGAATGTAGTGGACGAGGAGGAATACAATCAATTTGACGAGTTACCTCCTTTTGGAAATGGCATAAGGGTCGACGATGAACAACGTGACGAAACTAGTTACGTACGCATTGATCATGATGAAGGGCTAATTTTTAAAGGAAATAAGCAAGCACAATAAGAATGTATATGTGAAAATGTGTGACAATTTTGAGATGTATATGTGAAAATGTGTGATGTAGTCAATTTTGAGATGTATATGTGAAAATATGTGATGTAGTCAATTTTGAGATGTATATGTGAAAATGTATATGTGTGATGTATTTGAGAATGACAAAATGTATCAACTGGTTGGTGTTGTATATGAATGCACCTGTTTGGTAGTTGATATGAATGCAGCTGTGTAGTTATTGGTGTTGTCTTAATTGCAACAGTCGGCAAAGGCAGATTATCACAGATGGTTCTAAATTTAGAACCGTCTGTGGTAGTTTATTATCACAGACGGTTCTAAATTTAGAACCGTCTGTGATATGTTATCACAGACGGTTCTAAGTTTAGAACCGGCTGTGATAATCTGCCTAGATATACCCTCTCACTAGGGTTTTCGTGTGCGCTGTAGTTATTCGATTAGATCTAAATCCCGAGCCCGTCGCCGCCGCCGCCTCCGCGAGCCCTCGCCAGCTGCCTCCCCCAGCCCTCGCCGTCCGCCTCCCCGGACGAAGACGTCGCCGCAGCCTCCTCCTCCTCCGTCGCCGCCTCCCCGAGCCCGTCGCCTCCTCAACCTCCTCCGTCGCTGCCTCGCCGAGCCCGTCGCCGCCGCCTCCTCCTGCGTCGCCGTCTCCACCTCCTCCGTCGCCGCCGCCTCCTCCTCCTGCGTCGCCACCTCCTCCTCGTCCGCCGTCCCTAAGGTCACCAAAACCCTAAGGTTGATGCTTGATGCTGTTATGCTTTATGCTTGATACATTGGTACATAGTACATATTTAGGGTTGATGCTTACTGTTAGTGTTATGGTTGATGCTTACTGTTAGTGTTTAGGGTTGATGCCATACTGTTAATTTGCTATTTGGTACATACTACATTGGTACATTGTTTACTGCAGTTGCTTAGTTTACATTGGTACATATTACATTGATGCTTGATGCTTCATACTGTTATGCTTGATGCTTGATGCTGTTATGCTTTATGCTTGATACATTGGTACATAGTACATATTTATGCTTGATACTGCAGTTGCTTAGTTTACATTGGTACATATTACATTGCTTGTTGTGTTAGTATATAGTATATAGTATAGGCACATAACCCCTCTTCCCTCTACTCCTCTCCTCTCTTCCTAACATTGAGCATCATGTTTCACTTTTCTTGCTTCCTCATCTTATCATGTGCAACCCTACAATTTGAGAGCACCAATCAAGGAAGAGTATTGCAAAAGATACATTGACCATTTGGGTGGAAAGAAATACATTGTGTCGTCAGGCTCATGATTGCCAATTCGAAGCATAGCATAGCATCCGAGGCACATCCGAGGCCTGCAGCTGTGTCTTGAAGACACAGCAGCAGGCCTCGGATGTGCCTCTGATGCTATGCTATGCTTCGATGGCGATCATGCTTTGACGAAACAGTTGATCTTTCCACCCAAATGCTCCATGTATCTAGACATCACCCCTACAATTTGAGAGAACACATTAAGCAATCAAGGACCACTCTAGTGTATATGCTCCATTACAGTCGACTAGCATAAAGTCGACCGACAATCGAGGCAGTGGCCAGAGCAAATCAAAGACGAAGGATGATGACGATATCCCGTCTATGCCATTGGCCCACAAATTCGTGCTAGGTCAGCCGATGGTAGTCCAGGAAGAGCTCCAAAAACTAGGAATTGGTTGCCAAAGATTCCACCTTTGGTATATGGAACAATCCAATAAGCCGAGGCGTAACGGCGCTCGGTATCATCACAAATTCAAGCTGGAACATTTCTTGCACGGCTCGGATCGTGTCTTCGCGGTGACCTTTGACGATATATTTGAACTTTTCACGCTCAACGCCTCGACGCCTCACTCGCTCGATCTTTGACGCCGTAAGTCCGTACAATCACGCTCTCGTTCACGTAATACCGATATATGTCACAATTTGTTGCTTTCTGTGTTATATATATAGATTCATGCCGACCAAGCTAGATCATCCAAATCACGAATTGGTTTCTGGACCCACGCTTGGTCGCCATTGATACCATCATCGAGAATGCATCCTTCGTCGAGGACTATATTACAAAAGCACTGCTGCTCACCAAGATAAGGAATTTGTTCTTATGCCATACAATGAGAAATTTCATTGGATTTTAATTGTAATTATACCAAAATGGAACAAGGCTATATACCTTGATTCTCTAAGTAAGAACAAATCCAAGTACACAGCTATCGCCCAAATACTGATAGGTACGCACATTGTACATTGTACTCTTTCTTTCCTTCCGAATAACTAAGCTAACTTTTGAATAACGAAGGTCGCTCACCACATACGCTCAACAAACACGTGACTCGACGACGAGGCCAAGGCCTTGAAACATGATCGCAAGTTTCGTATTCGCTAGCTACACATTAATTAATCATATACAACACATAGTAGTAATGCCACTTGATTTAACACATTATATTTTTGCGGTGCCACCAGAAGAATCGGGCAACACGTGTGGATACTACGTGTGCCACCATATGAGACTACTCCTCGATTCCACCAAGATCACCAATTCTAAGGTTTGTCAATCTTCCCACATTTATTTCATACATGTCAAGTTTTATATATGCGCGCTCATATTCCTATCGACAGTCTGCGTCCATCTCTACATCCGCATTGACACACCGGATTTTGCAAAAATTCGAGGAGAGCTCATTTGGTTTTGTGGACAAAGTCGTAAGATCGGATGGAGAGTTCCACTTGCCGAATGATTTTTATTGTAATTCTAAGTGCAAATACAGTGTAGATCTTTTACAATTGTGTATTTGTTAATGGATATTTTATTTCAATTCAATGAATTGATTTGCGAAATGGATGCTTTATGTTTGTGAAATGAAGTGCGTTGTCAATTGGATGTTTTATGTCTGTGAAATGAATTGAGATGTGAAATGTATCTGAAATGAAATGAGATGTGTGAATTGTATATGTTTTATATCTGTGTTTAGCTTGTTTGAGGGCATGGCTAGCATTTCCGAGGCTAGCCAATAAACGTAAATATATTTAGGGTTGAAGGGAATATCACGAGCGGTTGGGAGTTAAAACCGTCGTGATAGCTGATAATCGCTGCACGGTTGGGAGTTAAAAACCGCTCGTGATAGCTGATAATCGCTGACGGTTTTGAGTTTAAAACCGCTCGTGATAGTTGATAATCGCGAGCGGTTTTGAGTTTAAAACCGCTCGTGATAGCGATAATCGCGACGGTTGGGAGTTAAAACCGTCGTGATAGATGATAATCGCGCAGCGGTTTTAAGTTAAAACCGCTCGTGATAGCGATAATCACGAGCGGTTTTAACTCCCAACGTGTCGCGATTATCACTATCACGACGGTTTTAACTCAAAACCGCTCGTGATATTCGATAATCACGACGGTTCAAAACCGCTGCGTGGTGATCTTCGATTATCACTGACCCATAAATAGAGACGGCTCACAAAACCGTCTGTGATGACGATTTCGAACCGTCTGTGATGACCTTTTCTGTAGTAGTGATATATTTTCACGCATCTAAATAATATTACTTGATACTACAAACTTAAAAACAAATCTAGCTATACAAATACACGGACCATCCTACTAGTTTTCACTCAGAAAAGGAATAGTGCGCTCGCTCTCTCGTTCTCTAAAAAAACCCCATATGAGCGTTGTAAAACGAGCAATGTCATGTTGTTGACAAAACGATCAACAAACATGTAATCGAGATGAATCACAAGAACACGACGAAAATCTTGGAGCCAACTTTTTATTAATTACATCCGCTTTCTTTTACGCTGAGGGGTGCTAGACTGCTTTACAGGGCGTTTTAGTAAATATCAACAACTAGAGTTATTTTACGCCTTGTTCTTTTTAGCTTCTAAAAGATGCTTTTCGGCTTTTCTACAGTAATTAGCTTTTAAATAGAGTATTTTTTTTCAAGATAGGGCCTACTAGTTAATTATAGTACATACTTTACTGACTTCATTTATATCGGCAAAAACCGCACATGAGTTTCTATTACTATGTAATCTCTCGTACAAACAGTCCAAAAGTCACAAACCGTAGCAAAAAAGAACAGGCCCGTACAACAAGGATACCCAAGTGCATTACTCTCAGATAGTTAATTCTCTGATCTTGTTTTTCTACCGTACTCCTAAAAGACATTACAAATTTTATAGCATTATTACAGAAAAGGTCATCACAGACAATTCAAAAAAGTCGTCACAGATGGTTTCATAAGCCATCTGAGTTTATGGGTCAGTAGTGACATGAGGTCATCACAGACGGCTTTCAAACCGTCTATGATGTAAATTATCATAGACGGTTTCAACAATAAACCGTCTGTGATAGTTGATTATCATAGACGATTTTTAGTAAAAACCATCTGTAATATCTGACGTCGAGGAGATGAGGTCAGACATGGCCAAGAGTCCATAGCGGAGCCGGCATGAACGTCGAGACATCTCCGGCTCAGACACGACTCGAGCTCTATCGGAGACAAAGCACAGTGCATGGCGCCCTGGATGCATGACATGTGGCAACGGACGGCTATGGGGCAAGGCGGTCGGAGACTGTTGGATGGGCTGGCGCAGACGGCTCGATCGCAACACATGGTGGCCATCCAGCAGACGAAGCAGCGGGCGGATGCCCGGCACCTGGCGTAGTAGGGGAAGAGCGCGGGTTGGGCCAGTAGTGATTTGGGCTAGAGGAGATGGTTTCGGCCCAAAAGGTTTTAGGGTTTTCTAAATGCTTTCTATTTTTATAAATTTAAAAAAAATCATTTGAGCTCAAGAAAATAGCAAATAAATCTGAATAAAATCTAGAAAATTCATAAAAATTTCCTTGTAACACAACAAATCCAAATAAAATACTTGTAGCAAATGTTAAAGTTTTATTTAGTCTTATTAAAACTTTTTAATGAATAAATATTAAATTTAAGCTTTAATTAATCCTGAAAATTTCAAATGGTGAGTTTTATTTTAAAAGCTTCAAAAAGGCTCTGAAAATTAGGATGTTACAGTTTTTAGTATTAGCCGTCTGTGATATGTGAGATATCACATACGATTATATTTAAGAACCATCTATGATAGCTGTAGTAATACATACGGTTTTTAGTATTAGCCGTCTGTGATATCTCGCATATCATAGATTGCTATATTTAAGAATTGTCTCTGATATCTGATATATCACAGATGGTTTTATTGCAAAAACCGTCTGTGTTGTAACTTATCACAGACGGTTGAAAACTGTCTGTGATAACGACTTGTTATCATAGACATACAAATTTAGACAGTTCAAAAACCGTCTGTGATGACGGTTTTTAACCGTCTATGATGACTATTTCTGTAGTAGTGTTATATTATACATGGTAGTGAGAAGGAAGTAAACAATCTTCTTAATACTCATATATTAACAAGATTTGTGCTCTTAGATGCAAGGCTACTCTTGTTTTGACACAAGGCCTCCTCACCATTAGTGTCTGATTTAATTCAATGATTAGAGTGACAATTACTTATCAATTCTACTAGATTATGACCTCTTCAGCTTACCACAATAATACATTCCAGTTCAACAAAAATTAAATTATCCGGAATGCAATGGCAATACACACACACAAATACTAAACAGTACTATGGCCAAGAACAGGACAGTAGATAAGAAATGGTAAATAATAGGACAGCAAGAATATAAAGTCTTCATAGCTCACAATTCTAGCAGAAAAGCTTCAAATGTCACTGCTAATCTCATCTAGACCAATATTCCTCATTGAGCAGTTGTTTACCCATAGTTTATCATGCCATGTCACCTTAAACTAGTGTTTATCAAGTTGCAATGAAAACAGTAAGATAAGCAAACTAGCTCAACACACTTGATCAAGGGCGGAGAATATTCACTAATGCGATGGCACTCAAAGCCACACAATATTATCTATTAAGAACGGAGAATACTTACTAATGTGATGGCACTCAAAGCCGCTGAGAAGCAAACTAGCTAGGCACGTCACAATCATGCTGACCTAGAAAACCTATTGCTGCCGACTAGGTCGCAGTTACTCGATGTGATTATTGGAGATACAAAGCCTTCTTCCCACACTTCACTTGAGTTGAGAAGTCGAGATACTGAAGAATACCGCACAAGACACAAGCAAAATTGAGCACTTCCAAGTGCTCGAGATAACGAAAATAACCACAACAAAATCACAGTCAAACCTAGCCGAGACCAACAACACACCAGCACTGTAGCCCCCTTCCCTCCACAAAAGGAGCGCACAACCCTGGTACAAAACTGGCACCGACCGATGCACGACTCCCTACATCTCCGCCCTTACTGGAACCCAATCGATGCTGCCAGCAAAGCCAGTGGTCAACAAGGTCTCAAGTTGCTAGAGAAGGAGACCAAAACCGTCTACTGCCACCCTAGAATCGTCGTCGATAGGAGGTGAGGATCATATTGATCCTCACTGCCCCCATTTGCGGCGCCCGGGCGAAACAGAAAGAGAGCTAATTCTTATCCTCGTCCTCTTCGTATGACATGTGGGGTCACTCCTCTCTCTCTCTTTTCTTTTATTTCCAAAAATAAATTAGAAAATTCTTAAAATGCCCTCGCTCCCAACTCTATATACTACTAGCCACGTAGGCGTGGCGCCACGCCACGCCAGCCATCGTGTGGATCGAAGTAAAAGAGGCGAAAATTCGCAGAAAAAGAAAGCATATGGGTTTTTTGGCAAAAAATCAAGGGTCTTTTCGCAATAAAAGAAGGCGAAAATTCGCAGAAAAAGAAAACGTAGGGGTTTTTGGCAAAAAATCAAGGGCATTTTCGCAATAAAAGAAGAGTGGAGAGGCTTCTTAACAAAAAGATCGAGGGTCTTTTCTAAGAAATAAGGGCCCGCTCAGAAAATTTGGAGCTAAAGAAAAGCGTAGGGCTTTGAAAAAAGCGGGTGTTTTCGCAATAAAAGGAGATCGAGGGTTGTCTTCGCAAAAATCGGGGTTGTTTTGAAGAAATCGAGGTTGTTTTGAAAGAACCAAGGGCCTGTGATGTAATTTTCAAATCTGCGCAGGTCTTTTTGGAAAATCCAGGACCTTTTCGCGAGGAAAAAGGACTTGTTTTGAAAGAACCGAGGGCCTGTACGTAATTTTCGAAACTACGGGTTGCTACCAACGAAAAATAAATACGCAGGGTGTTTTTTAAAAAATCCAGGGACCTTTTCGCGAGAAAAAGGACCTCTACGTAATTTTCAGAAAACCGGAGGAAAACACCTCCCCAGGCCGTACCGAAAACGCCCCGCCACGCGCCGGCCGGACGCGCGGGCGGGGCGACGTGGCCGCGCGGCTGGGGAGCGATTCCCCCGGCTTTGATACGGGATCGATTCATGGGGAAGTGAATGCCTTTCCGGCCCTTCTTTTTTTGGTCGCATCCATGTGTTTGGTAAGAACTCTACAGGGTATTTACTGATGTTTGGTTCTTGACAAGGCCTTCGCATGGACCAGATCGATGCGTCTCAGATGGACGTGAGATATCTTGTACTAGTCTAGTCACACAGTGCTGTACAGTAGTATATAGCCACCTACTATCTATCTAATCCCTTCCTGAGCTAGCTACACATGTAGCAGCTATGTTCTTATATGTATATCTTATGCAAAGAGATCGATCAATCGATCGACCAGGACACAGCATTGGCGTCCCTCAGCGTCATGTCGATCTCTGACCATGTACACGCGCAGCTAGCAGCTAGCCCAGCTAGCTTTGCATTGGAACAATTCCGTGTGTAATTGCGTGTCGCTTTTCCTCATTCAGGGCCGGGGCAATCAACTTTGTTGCTCGCTTGCTGTACTTGTGAGTCGCTGCTCTCCTAGGAACCTGCAGTGGCCTCTGGATGCTTGGCTTTCCTGCGTGCAAGTTCGTGCCTCCTGGATAATAGGGTGCATCGACTCCTCTGCCCTAACATTGTCAAGTGTATATAAATGGACTTGCAGGCCTGACCACGTACTCAGCTATCTGCGCAGCCTAAAGTCCTAGAATCTAGATATAAAGCTAGCTTGCCCGTCAACGAGTGTTTTACTCCAAAACAATCTTGAGAGTACATATGGTACTCGTACTTAAACCGAGCTTGAAAAAACTGTAACTGATAAAGATTTATTTAGTATAATTAAATTTAAAAAAATTTTAAAAATATAAAAAATATGTTAGCCCAATATGTATAATACAAACGAATACGGAAAAAAAGGACCGGCAAAAAGCTCAACAAAAAGCCAAAAGTTCAGAAAAAGACAAAATTTATGAATAGTAAAAAATAAGCCAGAAATCAGAAACTCAAGCCGAATCAATCAGGGAGTTTAATCCCTCCGAAACCGGCTGCAAGTTGTAGAACTTAGCAGGAAAACTTATGCTCCATTTGTTCTGGGAGCTGATACGTGGACAGTGACGAAGTTAAGGTAAAAGCAGAGAGGGGCTCAAAAGACTAAACTAATTAATATAAATAATTTTTTTTGTATTCGTACCACTGTAGCATCTACCAAGCAACAAGCATGCTGCAGGTTTTACCTATTACAATATATGCAATGCTACTAGTACTTGCTTAGCATGCCTGCGATCCATACCAAGCTATCGCAAGAACATACATGACACAATGACGCATCGACAATCGAGTAAATAATTGATTAACCCAGGCCTGCAAGGAGGGGATCATCATGATGAGACCAATAATAAATTAAATAATCCAAAGTGCGAAACTGCCAAGAGAAATAGTTAACGAGGCAAGA
Organism: Dendrocalamus sinicus; assembly: GCA_036346575.1. Classification (NCBI taxonomy): domain Eukaryota; kingdom Viridiplantae; phylum Streptophyta; class Magnoliopsida; order Poales; family Poaceae; genus Dendrocalamus; species Dendrocalamus sinicus. The sequence continues at coordinate 12,822,017 of CM070664.1, forward strand.
CAAATGTGCGCTTCTATTGAACGAATATTCATCCATGACTTAACGAACAACTACTTCCCCAACTCCCTATCCTTATCGGCTAATCTCCTCACACCATCGATCGAGAATCAAAGATGCATCGAGAGCTCCTCTCCGAATGGTATTCATCTCCGCCGCCCTCGCCCCTGCTCTGCCTCTACCTCTCTTCTTCCTTCTTCCTAGTGAGCTCTGTCTGCCCGCTCAGGCTCCGTCGCCTCACGCACTGTAACGCTCCCATTTCCAGGGGCACATACGGACACAACATTCCGTAACTATTCACGCTTGAACAGTTATAGAGTGTCGCGCAAGAGTATACCATTGCATGCTTACAATAAAAGTCCAGCATATATTTCATATATGGAATAACATCCAGTTTTCAACAGCGGGGCGTGCAAGCCCAAAGTATATTTACATTACAAAAGCTCCAAGATCCGCTTGAGCGCGGCCAAGACCTAAAGCCACGGGTCCTCGTCGAAGAAGCGATCCTCAGGGGCGTCCTCGACGGGGAAACCTTCACCTTCGTTTTGATCCTCTAAAGAGGGGATTAAGCAAGCCGTGAGCCAAACAACCGGCTCAGCAAGCCCCAAAGGGACTCTAACTTACAACATGCACGGATTAACAAAGGAAGGGAGTATATTTGGTTTATTAACTTTGAGTGGATGCAGTTTTATTTGCAAATATTTTTATAAAACGGACCCAAAACTACTCCTTAAGATCTCAGGGGTTTTCATGAAAATTTAATTAACCAACTAATCAAGTTAAAGCATGTACAAAACTACTTAAGCTTCGCTGATGGAATCACCCAAGTGATACAGCTCCATTAACCGGGAGCACGGCGTATTCGAATACCATTTATTTGACTCTGCAGAGTTTGCTCAGCTTTACCCACACGATTTCTTAACTTCCGCGTTCGGGTTAAGAAAGCCAGGTCGTTTCACTGCTCAACTCATTATATAGGCTCTACCCGGTAGAATCCACTCGGGTCTGGCACATGAAAATTCCCATCCGCTTCGAGTGAACCCTACCGTTGTTAGGTACCCGCAGCACGGCATACCTAACCTAATTACTCAATCACCTACTTCTCAACACCTGTAGAGTTTCAATCGAGTTGAGCAGCTACTAAACCAGTGTTGACAAGTCAACTCCTGTGGTTGAGCGGTCACCATGTCATTTGCTCGGCATAAGGGTCTGGTCCTTATATTTTCCTCCGAAGTCCGCAACCCCGGTTAGGTCCGCAACCTTACAACCTAGGGTAAGAGGTGGGCGAAGACCATCTTGCGGCTCCTTCCCCAACCCTTACCCTATTCTGCATGTCGACAATCTCCGCCCTAGGCACGGTGTCCCATACCACTCTGCCCTAGAGTCGGGTTTTCCAAATTCTATTGGCCCGCAGCCACAACCTTATTAGTGTAAAGACTTGCATGATAATCATAACCTACAATTATCTAGATTAACATATAATTATTTTTAGGGTTACAAAGGCATGGCTACAAATTTAACAGGGCATTTATCGGTGGTAGGTTTAACTATATAACATGTCATTCTAAACATTTTATTTTACCTTGAACTAACATTTCAGAACTAGTTTAATGCAAATAACATAATAACATAATTAAATGGCATGGGATACAACATGATCAAAGGATTTGGGACTTGCCGATAATCTGGACAATCTCGGCTAGTTCGAACGTAGAAGCACCTGGATCTTGAGATTGCACTTGAACTTCCGGGATGTCCGAAACTAGCGCAAACACATAAAATAACATAAGTCCGGCTTGAGCCTAATCAAGCAAGGAAAAATAATCTATTAAAAGGGAGTAAAATGCATAAATCCTCAAATTAGAATTTTAGGAATTTATTTGGAATGAATTTGGGGAAATGGAAGTCAAAAATGGGTTCAGGACATTTTTCTGAGTAAGGTGGTGAAATTTGGGAATTTTTGGGATTTCTGTGATTTTCTAGGATTTATTTGGATTTTCTGGCATTTTAGAAATGACTGAACCTCTGAAAAATCGGTTTAAACAGTAACGGGCAGGCCCGAGCTACAGTGCGCCCGCCCGGAATTCAAACGCGCGGGCGAGCAGCCCATGCGCGCGCGCGGTGTGGCGAGGCAGGCCAAGGGCTCGGCTTAGTAGCGCGCGCGCCTTGATGCGATGGCGGACACGTGGGCTGCGCGGGCGGCGGGGATGCGGGGCGGACCAAGGGACCGGATGAGATGGGCGGTGATCGGACGGCAACGAAGTGGGGGAGGCGGCGAAGCGGTACGGGGGAATCGGACGGCTACGGTTATATGGCGAGGGAAGGGATGGACGGAGGAGGAAAGGCCACGTCGTCGTCGTCTTCCTCCGTCCGCGCGCGCGCAGCAGAGGGACGGAGACGGCGGCGTCTCCACTCTCCGGCGACAGCGAGGACCTCCGGCAACAGGGGAGGGCGTCAACGGGTGGAGCTTGACATGGGGATTCCATTTTGGGGCTTAGGAGGAGAAGGGGATCAGTGGAGGAGGCGAGGGACGGAAGGGGGTGGTTGCGGGTTCACGACAGCGTTGGAGCTCTCCGGTGGCGAACCATTCAATTGGGGGTGCAAATTCACGCACAGGGGGGCTTAAGGCTCTCGAGTGCAGTAGCGGAGTCGACGGGGAGGCCTTCTGGAGAGCTAGCCACGGAGAGGGGGGTCCTGCCGGCGGGGTGCTCCGAAGCGGGAACTCCTCGGCGATCCTCCTGGCCAAACAAGTGCACCATGGTGGTTAGGGGCAGCGGAGGAGCTCTGGGCGAAAGCAATCGAAGAATGGGGGTGGAGAGGGGGAGATCAGCTCACGGGTGCCTTCAGCGCAGGGGAGAGGAATGACGGCGCTCCGGGTGATGCGACGTCGATTGGCGGCTCAGGGAGAGGCTCAGGAGTGGTGGGAGGCGAATGGGAGTGGTGAAGACACTCGGGAAGCAAAGGAAGCAAGGGGCAGGGGAAAGGGGGTTTTATACCCGAGCGGAGGGGAGGGGAGCCATGGAGGGGAAGGCAAGGGCGCGGCGCTGGGAGTCAACAGGGATGGACGGGAGCAGGTGGGGCATCTCCTCCGCGCAGACGGGGTGTGACCCGACGCTGACCGCCGTAATGGCGAGGCGACGGCACGGGAGGGCAGGTGAGCTTCGGGCATGGGCGGGGAAGCGTCCGTGCGTGGGAGAGGGAGGGGCTGCCGCTGCCAGGTGGGGTCGGGCGCAGGAGAGCGGCGATGCGTGGCGCGGGCGGTGTCGGCTTCGGACCAGGGGACGGCGGGGTGGCGCGATGGTCCAAAATCGGGGGCGCGGTGTGGGCGCAGAGGCGGTGTGGGAGCGGGCGCAGGTGCAGGCGCACGCGCGAAGGAGAAAGCGGGGAGGGAGCGAGGCGCCAACGCGAGAGGAAGGGAGGGGGCGCCAGCGGAGAGAGGAAGGAGGGAGGCGCCGGGAGAAAGGGGAACGTGGAAAAGAGGAGGGCGCCAGCGGGGAAGGGTGGCGCCTGGCCAAAAGAAGAAAGCGGAAACAGGGAGAACTTTCCAAAAAGGGAAAGTTTCCAGAAATTCACCCAAAAATCCAGCAAAAATAATGAAAATTTTTGGTTTGAAATTTTGGGGACTTTTCACGCACCACCTCACAACGCTGCCTTAGATCCCCGTGTCACCACATGACTGTTGGCCCGCTTAGCTTAGGTGCGCCACACTCCTTCCCTCTCTGGCATTTCGAATTTTGGACATGAGAATTTTGAATTCTGGATATGAGGTGGGGTACGATTGGATTTGTATTTGGATACGAGGACTACGTGTTACTACTACCTGGGCCTTGTCTGTGGACCTGGGACAGTGGGTCGGCCCATTTCCATGTCTTCCTCTCCAAGCTTCAGTTCCATGTCCATCCATGGCGCACGATGGGGGTGGGGGGCATTTTGGCTCAGAGGGCAGGCTAGAGCCTAATGAAGCCCTCTGGTGGATTCACCCCTACATGTAGACTAACTGCATAGCTCTTCTTTCAGAGTGTTTCTTCATAGCTAGATTATCAATGGTTCATTTCCCATCTCCTTTTTACAGCGGCTAATTGTAATACAAGAATTTTGTAGGAAACAAAACTTGAGCGGTAGTATATACATGATCTTTTCCATACACAAACCTAAAGATGATATATTATACATTGCAACTAGCACCCAATTTACCAGCCATACAAATATCAAACACAACATAATTAAACTTGGGCATGTTTTGTTGGAAATAATCTTGACTAGTATCTTAGTTAAGTCTTGCATTAGTTGAGTTATGAGGTAGGATGAGTTGCGGGTGTGCGGTCTGATCAGGCCGACATATGTGGCCCTAATTAGAACAAACATGCAAGCTGTTGTGTGCCATTGTTCTCCAGTTGAATAGTTCTATTAGGATTTGAGCTTGTTAGTTTGTTTACTTGGATAAGCGTTGAATTATTGAGTTCTATTGCTCAACGTAGAGTCTGGCATGTGCATGCTTGAAGCACATGGAAAGAGATAGAGAGAGGAGTTGAGTGGTTTAACTCTAACATTTGGTATCAAAGCCAGAGGAGAAGTGGTTGCGGTGGGGTGCCAGACGCCGAGGTGGTGCTAGTCAGCGACATGGCAATCTGTAGCTCGGTCTGACCAGGTGGCCTGCATCGGTCTAATTGGGTGACTTGGCAATGCACCAATGAGCTGTTGGATAGCGTGCTAGGTAGTAGGTCACCACACAGTAGTTTCATTAACAGCAGGGATGTCCTAGCATGGACACAGTCGACACCTACGTGCTACACACCTTAACCACATGGTTGACAGATGTTGAGGGCATCAGGGGAGGAGGGACACTGGCGACCAAGTGGTGACATCAAGTACGGTGGCGAAGGAAAGTTCCACTGTCTTACTGCATTATTCGATACTCATGTCGAGCAATCATGCAGCGTGGGCAATCAAAATAAAGATGTACATAAGGGTACAAGTAGTTTGGGGCACGGTCAAGAACAACGACATCGATGTGCACTAAAACCATATGGCATTAGCGACAATCTATGGAGGCATCCCAAGGAAACACTCTTCCTACTAGCTAAAAAGGAGACGCCCAAAGCTACGTAGGAGGCATTGAAGATGATGCATCTTGGTGTTATCATGTGAAGGATGCAAAGGTACAAACCCTCAAGACCAAGTTCAAGGTTATGCACATGAAGGAGACAGAGTTGATTGATGACTTCGCCATCCGGTTGACGACCATTGTCAACAAGATACGGGCCCTCGGTGAGAAGGTGGAGGAGTTGTATGCGGTAAGAAGTTCTTGCGTGCAACCCTAAAGAAGTTCTTGCCGATCGTGTCAATGATTGAATAGTTTGGTGATGTCAAGATAATGACCATGGAGGAGGTTATCAGCCATCTTAAGATGTATGAGGAATGCACGGATGACAGCGGCGACAATGATGATGAACAGGTCCTACTGACCTGCACCGAGTGGGAGGCCCAATCATCGAAGCATGAATACAAGGGCTCCCGCGGTGATGGTCGAGGCTAAAGGAATAAAATATTTAACAAGGCCAAAATGGGATGCTATAATTGTAATGACTATAGGCACTTTTGTTCTGAATACTGCAAGTTGAAGGAGGAGAAAGCGTTTCTTGTCGAAACTCTCAATAATGATAAATCGGTCCTACTGTAATGATAATGTGGATCATGTTGAGTCAAGATGGGGGGATGTTGGAAATAATCTTGATTAGTATCTTAGTTAAGTCTTGCATTAGTTGAATCATGCATCAGTATGAGTTGTGGGCCTGCAGCCTGATCAAACTGGCATATGCGGCCTAGTCAGAACGGACATGCAAGCTATTGTGCGCCGTTGTGCTCCACCTTAATAGTTATGTTAGGATTTGAGTTTGTTAGTTCATTTATTTGGATAAGCGTTGAGTTTTTGAGTTCTATTGTTTGGCGTAGAGTAAAGTGTGGTTGGTCTCTCTATAAGTAGGGGTTGTCGAGTTAAGAGATTGAATAAGAAAGAAGAAAAATCTAAAAAGTTGCAGTTATTATAGCACCAAAGCTCTCGTACGTGTCTCTCTCATCTCTCTCCTTGTGTTTCTTATGCATATGTGTGCTTGAAGCGCATAGAGAGAGAAGTTGAGTGGTTCAACTCCAACATATTCCGCTTATGGAAATAGGGAAACCATGTAGGGAGTTCTCTTTTGGCACATTACCAGGGGTGGATCCACCTTCCGAGCCACTGTTGAACTCTAATATACCCCTGCTGCCGATGAACATGATGACAATTGATAATTCCCGGGCAAGCCTAGTCTTGGGCTATGCTTCGGCCTTGATGGGCCACGCCCTTGCGTCTAGGCCTTGATGGATTGCGCTGTTGTGTCACATATCCTAGCTACACAAGCACTCGCCTCCAACTCCAATCGAATAGATCGATGATTCATTCATCGAATCGCTGAATCCCCAATTCCCCATTCATCTCCTTAGTCCTCACCACTCATCCCCACCGAAACCCTAGGAAGCAGGCAGCGCTCTTAGCACGGTGGATGTGTAGAGCGGTAGGAGCATAACCAGGTAAGTACAGGCTAGCCAAAGAAGCACTTTTTTATTACTGAATCCAAGTATCTGAATTTCTTACAATCCTCTTCATGTAGTGGAACTTCAAATCGTCAAATCTCTATATACTATGCCTCTCGAGGGCCAAGGCTAAACTTTGTACGTAATGTCACTTGTAACTCCAACCGGTTCTTTATCCTGCTCTTCATTGTATATTTACCTAATATGACTCAAGAAATGGACTTCAACCGGTTCTTTATCCTCCTCTTCATTTTTATCGAGTTGCTATTTTCTCCCGGCCGCTAGCTAGATTTGGCGAGCGCCTCCTCACTCGCTTCTCAAATAGCTAGGCCATTGGAATACTAACTCAAATAGAGAGCTGAAAATAATAGCTAGCCTCTTCATCCTAGGAAATAGAGAGGGAGAAATGACTAATGTGATGGAGTTGCTCTTAATAGCTCCATTTTTAAACTACTTCTAATTCCAGTCGATCTGGTATATAGTAAATTTGCGAGCAAGTATTTATGATTCTTTTAGTTTTGTGCAGTTTGGACATTACAAGACTTGCATGTAAGATATGATATTGTCGATGACATGTTGTTATGTTATAAATTCTTGATTTCAAAAGATGTACTACTATTTTTTATCCATATCAACACATTGAGTATTCAGCTAGTAATGTTATATGATGCATTAATCTATATATATATTTTTATCTTACACAGTCTCTTTCGAATGTTTGATTGAACTTTTGTTGACGAGTCGTCGAAGCTTGGTAGTGTGGTTGTGAGGTACTTGTTGTTGTATCTTCATTTTTTTCCTTCTTCTATCACTACTATGAGAAGGCTACACTGGACACCTCATCACTGACAGTTCCACAAAATCCGTTAGTGTTGTAATTATCATAGATAATTTTACAAACGTGACCATCTATGCTACTAGCAATGGTTAGAATCATCTGTGATACATTATTGTCACAGACGGTTTCTTGTTCTGTAGTTATCATAGACAGTTTTTAATCAGAACCATCTGTGATAATTCACGACACTTCCAACCATTAACCGTCTACGATAATGGGATACGTCACAGACGGTTTTTTAATCCAAACCATTTGTGATAATTCACCGATGGTTTTTAACGAGAACCGTCTATGATAATTATATATCATAGATGGTTTATGGTTGGAAGTGTCTATGATATGTACTGCGTTATTAAATACCCATCCCATCCCGACCAATCTATCTAGAGTGAGCTAGGGTTTGAATGCGGCCGATTTTGGGGCGTTTGGTGAAAGTATACATTAGATATGCAAGTGTTCTTGTATATATGTTTGTTCTTGGTGATCTAAGGTTAGTATTTTCTTATAATTATTTGCATTATAGTTAATAGAGATGATAGCTAGGTTTAGATTTAGACCTAGCTTGGTAGTTTACTTCTAGTCTACTTCAATATATTCTTACTTGATATATATACAATATTACTTCATGAATAGTACATAGCTAGCTACTTTAGATGGGCAATTTAAGGTGAATTATAATTATGTGTAAGTGTAATGGCTAGCTATATAACTATAAGAACATTAATATAATTTAACACTAATTTGTTACATGCGTAGCGTAGATGGACTGAAGCTGGATGTACGTTGAGAACCATATGAGTGAAGAGTATATTGATGGCGTGTCTGCTTTTAGAGGAGCTATCGAGTAGGATATATTGAAGAAGGGGATAAAATTTAAGTATTGTTCATGCATTGATTACGATAATCTGAATATGTTTGCCAACTCAGCGCAGATCAAAATACATTTGATTCGATGAAGATAGGTCGCACGATGACAATCTAAATTAGATGTTACGTGTTGTAGAAGGGAATTATAGTGAGAGAGGGTTTGATAAATTCGAGGGTTTGATGGAGGACTCAGGAAAACTTTTGTTTCCAGACTGCAAGCCGGAATACACAAAGTTATCATCCGTGCTTGAACTGCTGAAATTGAAGACAAGCAATGGTTGGTCCGACAAGAGTCTCACGGCGTTGTTAGGTCTCCTAGCAGACGTTACTCTTCCTAGCTAGCTACTAGGCATGAGAATCCCTTCAAATATAGTCCAAACGAATGAATTCTCCAAAATTCAAGAACAACTTGCCACCTTCTTAATGATAGAGGTCATGACCCAAAAGGAGAGTTTCATGCGGAATGAGGCTGAATAAAATCTTTCATGGGAATGTTGCTGGTTTAGTGATAAACAATGTTCTTTTACTGTATCTGTAAATATGTTGTCAAAATATTATCACAATTCATCTATAATCTATAAATTTGTGTATCTATGATATATTTGTGTATCTGTTATCGATATATGTGATATATGTGTACCTGTGATATATATATATATCTACATCTACTAGTGTTTCGTAAGGCTAACCGAAAAACAGAAAAATATTTAGCTATACAATGAACTATCATAGGCGTTTTTGTGTTATAAATCGTCTGTGAAGATATATTATCACAAATAGCTTCTACCAAAAACCGTTTGTGATATGTCACAAATCACATATGGTTGATAAACAGAACTGCCTGTGATGGCCGACATAGCATAGACGGTTTGGTAGACCTTCACAGATAGTTCTTTATACAAATCATCTGTGTTGTAACTTATCACAGACGGTTCACAAACCGTCTGTTATCACAGACACAATAAATCAGATGGTTCAGAAATAATATATGATGTCAATTTAAAACCGTCTGTGATGACCCCTTGTGTGGTAGTGTATGAACATTCACATATGTATTAAATCATGCTTTTGGTTTAAAACTATTATGATTATCAATTTTGTTTATATATATATATACAAATATATATATAGAGAGAGATTTGGTGCCCGAACACCATGTGCCCCATTTCAGCGTCCTCTCTCTCTCTCTCTCTCTCTCTCTCTCTCTCTCTCTATACACCATAGGCTCATAATATTACCGTAACGTACCGTAATTACGTAATGCACCATGGTGCCTAGGCACCAACATCCGATACACGTGTATGATTGATAATTTTTTTGAGTTTGGGTATGAAAATGTTTTATACCCTTGATATATTTATGGTAAGTTAGTTTGGAACTCAGTTCAAACTAGTTTGAACTACTTTTGAGTTCAATGTAACTACAGTGAGTATATACCATAAAAATAGTTCAAACTAATTAAACTGAAGTTGAATTTAATTTTTTTCGGAGTTTGATATCTCAAATATACTTTTTTATGGGTATATGAAGATACCCACATCAAACGTTGTGAATCTCGAAGCAAATCAACGGGTATTGATATTGGTGCCTAGGCACCATGGTGCATGAAACACTCGTCTATATATATATATATATATATATATATATATATATATATATATATATATATATATATATATATATATATATATATATTCGCGCTTATTGCCCGTATTTAGACTTGCGCCGCAGTCTCTCAAAGTTCAATGGCTCCGCCGCTGCACAAGTACCAGCACCAGCCAACTTCGGCAGCCGGCCGCACGGCGAACGGGCGGCTTGCTTGCCTTTCCGCTTGGCGGCTAGCTAGCTAGCTCGCGCCCGCGCGCGGCAGATCGCGAGGCCGGCTCAGCCTCATACCCATCGGTACATCGGGTGCTGTCCTGCCATCTCCGCGCACGACCACGCGCACGAGCGAGCGCGCGCGCGCACGCACGCACGCACGCACGGCTTCCTGCGGTACGTAGGCTCAGCGCGGCCCGGCCGGAAAAAGATTCGATTCCGCGGCGCAGCGCGCAGAGCGTCACGTTTGCATGCGTTAGTTCGCCACTAATGCTGACCCGATCGCACACGCTAGCTAGCTAGCTAAGATACACAGGCCGGTGCGACGCATGCATGTACTGCTGGCCCGGTATTAATAGCTCGTGGCAGGCGGTTTCCAGGATTTGGCGAGGCCCTGCGTGTACGTATCGAGCGTGCAAGGCTGCAATGCAGCATGCTATATTTTGCCTTGCAAGCGATAGCACCGGTTTTTGTACGTCGGTTTCCCGTGCGGGGAGAGTTTGACTGGAGCGTTTTGCTATCTGGAATCTTTGGCATCAGGTGGCTATCCAGGCTCGCTACTAATGCAGTGCAAGCGAGCAAACCTATATTGGCGTTTCCAAAAAGGTGTTAGACTGCCCTTTTTTACTTCGACTTATAATTTATATATTTGGCTTATGGTTTTTAAGCTATTCGTAAAAGAGTATAGAGTAACAGAAACTCGCATATGGTTTTGGCTAATATAAATGACATCACTACAGTGTATACTACAATTAAGTTATAGACTCTATCTTAAAAAGATATTTTATTTGAAAACTAGTTAACGTAGAAAAAAAACTAGTTAACGTAGAAAAGCCAAAAAGTCTCGACCATCTGGGAGCCAATCTAATTAAGTTTCACACAGGCAACCAATTAGCTCCTAAGAGAGATCATGGTACGCATCAAGTAAATGATATAAACAGCTTGACCATAAAAAACCAGCACAAGTACTGGAGATATTGAGAAAAAAATTCTCATCTTCCAAACGAGGATTAGATCACTAACCAGGTGTATACGCATACAAAACTCTTGTACTGCATGCGGTAGATGAACGCATGCTAGCCACCCCATACATGATACATGCATGCATACATGTACACTGATAGCTAGCTAGGGGCTGAATGAATAATTGGGTTTGGACAAAAGCGTGCGTGCTGGGTTCACAGGCCACAGCACAGTTACCTGCCCCTGTTGAAAAGAAAGGTGCCTGTAGTTGTTGCAGGGCTCATTCAGACAGCACTGGAGCGAGGGGGCTAGCTTCGGCCTGCATGCATGTTTTGTCAAGGGATCAGGAGGAAGAGGCAGCAAGTCAAGCAACCAAGCCCCCCTCCCCACTCGCACCAGCTTGTTTATTATTCGTATGCCTTACCCTGCACAACGTACCGAAGTAGTAATTCAACAGTGAGAGTGCGTGCATGGAGGAGTATTTTGTTAATTATTATTATCAAGGAATCTGGAGAAGAAGGCCATGATCTGAAACTTTTTTCTTCTTTATTTTGCCTTTTGTACTTGTGCCTTGTTTCTGAAGTATTTAAGAATGTGTTACTGATGAGATTCCTCGGAGAAGTGGTCTCTGGCTTTCTTTAATTTTTTCCCCGTATTCGTACTTGTGCCAAGTACCAAAATATTTAATCAGTTCAGAGAAAAGGCAAAGAGATATTTAACAATTTGCTATGCTTAGTTTAGGGGTCTGCTCCAAAATATTTATTATATTTGTGCATATAAAGCACTATTATAACGTACATACAGGTGAACTAAACGCACCACATAGACAAAAAAACTATGTTATTGGCTTTTCAACGTCAAAAAGTACGACTTTAACTACTAATACAGACAACCAAGGCACAATCCCAATCAAGCGGTCAACACATCCTAGTTATTAAAACGAAGTTTTCTTAACCTCAGGATATACAATAAATGTTAAAACGAAGTTTTCTTAACCATCGAGGGGAAGTACTCGAGTATTTTCTCATCTTTAGAGCGCTTGAATTTTGATCTATCGGATTTTTCTCGTGATGCATGCTCTATTTCATCTCTAACAACGGATTTCGGCGAAGCCAAGAGGGGGCACCGCTAGTGCCAATAGCCATCTAGGAAGACAGGGTGGCGGTGGCATGACATCGGGGATGACGTGGTGGCAGGGTGGGGGTTGGGTTGGATGGTGGCTAAGGTTTAGGTAGAAGATGGAAGATGTGATTATACAAGAGAGGAAGGAGAGAAATAAGATCAATTGAATTCTGGTTTATGGTTGTGGTTTTTGAATTCTGGCCGGTTCGTAAGAGGCAATATAGAGAGAGAAAAATAGTTGCATGTGATTTTGGTCAGTACAGCTGAACTTGATATAGTTTGTATTACAATTTACATATAGAACATGTCTTAAAAAAAACACACTGTTTAACGGCAAATTATTATAGAAACAGAAGCCAAAGTCTAAGTCTAAAAAAACTAGGCACGATCCATATATCATACATTTCAAATTTGAAAACTCTGCAAATAAAATGAACGTTCAACACCTCCGATATATTACTAGATGGTTTCACAGCATTACATGCAAAGGTAAACTCTGGAGTGCATCGTTTGATCACTCTAGATTATAGCCGCTCCCCTTGCAAATGGCATGGTGGAGGCTTGTAGCCATGTACTCATCCCGATCCCCAACACAAATCTTTTTAAGAGTACAAGAAACAAAAAACTATTCGGCGCGTGTACATGTACATTCGGACGTACCGATTCCCTGTTTAGAAGCAAAAGTATTTGTTTCTACACGAGAGTGGGAGGGTGAGCTCCGGTCAGGGATGTGCGTCCTTGCAACCCACACATGTGGTGAGATGACATCTACACGTGCGGTGGGGACTCTTGATGCTTTTGTTAAACTCGGTGAAAGCCATAAGAGATGGTAGCAGTAGTAGACAGCTGGGACAGTGACAAGCCTAGAGTGCAGTAAGATCTTCTGCAACTCAAGTTTTACCGCACTCACACGCCCGTTAAATATTTTACAGCTCGCTCTTCCACACCACATGCAGGTATGCAACCAACATACTGGTCCTCTTCATCGGCTTTTTCTTTTCTTCCCAAGCTGAAAAACTGGAGTAGTAGTTTCTCATGTTTAATAAATCTTACAAAATCATGTAATATACATACACCCCCGATCAATTCGGCTTGAGCTTCTGGCTTCTGGCTTATTTTTCACTATTCAATAATTTCGTCTTTTTCTGAACTTTTGGCTTTTTGTTGAGCTTTTTTGTTGGTTCTTTTTTCCCGTATTCGTTTGTATTATACGTAATGGGCTAATATATTTTTTTATATTTTTAAAATTTTTTAAATTTAATTATGCTAAATAAGCCTCTGTCAGCTACAGTGCTTTTTTTCAGTCAGCTACAGTGTTTTTAGCCATAAGTCACGAGCTTTTCAACCGAACCGATCACCACCTATATTTCTAATTTATACAATGTATGTACATGCTTAAATGTTCCTAAATTTTCAACATCCATTACACTATACAGTCTTAATTAAAACCCTGGTAGAAAGTAGAGTATGATCTGTATATACGGCATTAGGACGACCCTTAAATTAAACACACCAACAGTTGCTCCAGCCAACCGCCTGTGGTCCCATAAAACCCATCCTCACAGTCACACAATCCTATATCGATGAAACTTGTACTACTTAACTATAAATTTATCATAGTTTTTTTTAATTATAAGAAGCATATGTTCACCACATATACATGCGTACGTGAGTGTGTCCCCTTAGCACATGTCTATAGTGACGAACATTGGGGTAAATCCGTGGTCTCATAAAAATTCCTTCTGAACCATATTCGCGTATACGTAAAAGTAGCTATTAGGATTTGAATTTGGTGGGTATAATTGTACACCCACGGCTCCACCAGAGAGGAGATTGCCGAATTTATCACGGTTGTTTAAGGCCTTTTCCTTTTAGGCTATGGTTGATGGTTTTTGATTGTGCTTTCCGAGACGGTGACGGATAATGGAGACACTATACAGACAACGCATATGTCGGTGGTTTCGAAAAGCTATTTTAAAAAGTGACTTTCAAAATTGTTTAAAAAAATTATCTAGTTTATTTCGGATCCGGAGAAACTAAAGCCGGATGCCGCCCAAAAAACCAAAAAAACAGAGCCAATTCTTTAGCGACGATAACCTGCCAGTGATTATTCATCAGCTGTAAATGAGAAAAACCAAGATGCAAGAACAATCATTTATACTCCTTCAATGACTGAAGTGTAGCTAGGTCGAGTAGCCAGTACTGGTCCGGCGCGCGGGCGGGTGCCGCCCCACCCCCGTAGCCATCGGCGGCCCTGCCCTCCCATCCGCGTGCAGGCGCCACGAAACGCATAAATCGATGTCGGCGACCAGCTCAACAGCAGCGCGCGCAGACGATCCCTCGCTCACCAGCTAGCTAGCCTATCCAACAGTGAAAAGCACGCACACTGCTACACTACTACTGCATTTAGAGAGAGTGAAGCCTAGCTCTACTAGCTCAAGCTATAGCTAGCTCTAGCTCTAGCTCAAGCCGTGTGGGTTTCTGTTAAGAAAAAGCTAAGCTGCTCCTGCCTCCTGCTTCTTCCTCTTCTCTCCATCTCCTCGTCACTAGCTAGTTTGCTTGGTAGGTTGGTAGGACACTGGCCGGGATGCCTTGCTCGTCGACGCCTCCTCCGTGGCTGCTGCACGTGGCGGCCACGGCCGACCAGGCGTCGTCGTCGTCGTCCTCCAAGGGCGGCGGCCGCGTGCTCACCGCCGGCACGACCACCATGGACACGGGCGCCACCGCGGCAGGGTACAACGGCTGCGGCGGCGGCGGCAATGCCGCCGACCACCAGGAGAGCAGCAGCAGCGGGCAGTCTAGGCTCGCAGCGCGCGGCCACTGGCGCCCCGCCGAGGACGCCAAGCTCCGCGAGCTCGTCGCGCTCTACGGGCCCCAGAACTGGAACCTCATCGCCGAGAAGCTCGACGGCAGATCCGGTATGTAAGCTCGCCGTGTGTTCACTTCTTTTATATTAACGTCGTCTCCGTCGGTCGATGGATGACACGGTTGCCGTACGTACGTACGTATGTTTCTATATCTGCAGGGAAGAGCTGCCGGCTGCGGTGGTTCAACCAGCTGGACCCGAGGATCAGCAAGCGGCCGTTCAGCGACGAGGAGGAGGAGCGGTTGATGGCGGCGCACCGCTTCTACGGCAACAAGTGGGCCATGATCGCGCGGCTCTTCCCCGGACGGACCGACAACGCCGTCAAGAACCACTGGCACGTTATCATGGCGCGCAAGTACCGCGAGCAGTCCACCGCCTACCGCCGCCGCAAGCTCAACCAGGCCGTCCAACGCAAGCTCGAGGCGGCCGCCGCGGACGCAATGCCGTCGCCGGCTGCCGGGGACGTCGTCGGCCACCACCACCACCTCGTCGCCGCGGCCCACGACGCCGCCGGCTTCGGGGACCCCTACGGCTTCAGCTTCCGGCACTACTGCTTCCCTTTCCCCGGCCTTGCTGCCTCAGCCGAGGAGCCTCCCTTCTGCTTGTTCCCTGGTGAGTACTATCACGTACTAGCAAAGCTAAAGGCCTGGTTCTTTTGGAATTTTAGATTTTGGCTCCTAACTTCTCAAAAATCAAAATAAAAGGGATCTCTAAACTACTTTTTAAATCTAAAATTATGTATATCATTTATATCAATATCTCTATCATCTATTGCCATATAAAAAAATACATTTAAAATTCATCCTAACCAAAAGCTATCGGACCCAAGCTTAGCTATCGCAGCACTGCACCGCCAAACTGTTGAGATTGACATGCCGGCCCGACACAGTCCTAGCTGGGATTATTCTTCAGTTTATAATTTTTAGCAGTAATTTATGATTTTTATCTACTATAATTAATTTATAAATATTATATTAAAAATATTTTATTTAAAAGTAGAAAAACCACAGTAAAAGAAGAGGCCTATCATTATTCTGGACTGAGCTCCGTCTCACTGGCTGACAGGCCTACCCAGGCCCTTGTCGAGTGCAAGACTTCTTTTTTTTTCTTGTGCAAAGTGTGTAAAAACTTTAGGGAGTTACTGTGCCCTAGCTAGCAAGGTGTGCAGCAAACTTGCCATGTGAGAGTCGAAACATTTCATTGGTGAGGAGGCGGCATGGTTTGGCACAGGTACACACGCAGATGAACAGCATACATGGCACTAGTAGCTAGCTATGTTATTCCGGACGGTGCACGCATAAATGGAGCCCCCCATTGGGCGGTACACGGCCTTTCCCATTGGCAAAGCATGTACCCGAAATAAATGTCTTACTTGAAATAGGAGGCCTGGGGAGATCGAAGACCAGGTACTGGCCGGGAAGACTTGGACCTTCGCCACGCACAGCGCCAAGCACAGTGAGCAGTGAGCACGCACAGATCAGACACGCGCACACGCAGCGAGCAGTGAGCTTTAGGCTTCACCCTGACCCATGGATGGACGGACATGGCTGGCCTTGGCTAACTTGCCACAGCTTCTTCCCATGCACAGGGAGAGAGATGGAGATGTGCGTGCGTGCCCCATCCCCATAAATGCGCGCCTCACCTGTACTGCCCTTCTCCTGTTCATCGTTCAGCAGCTCGTTTCTTCCTTCCTTTCTTTCTTTTCTTTTATATAGCTTCTGCCATTGCAAGTTTGCACCGTCGCTTTCTGCCCTTCCAAGACGCACACAACCACTTCATTCAATTCGGTTCTTCGTCGGTTAATGATCACGAGTTAGTGTATGAACTAACGCTGAATGCCATGTGTGTTGGGGTTGCTTCTTTGGCTGGCTGCAGGGGCTGGTGCGGCGGTGCATGACAGGCGCCTCTCCTGGCCGGACGCCATACCCGCGCGAGGAGGAGTGCTGGACGGCCGGTACGGGGAGCCGCCGTTCCTGCTGCCGGCGCACGGCGGCTGGATCGACGGCGGCGGCGGCCACCGCGAGATGCTGCAGTTCATCTCTGGTGAGCCGAACGGCGCGCCAGCTGCTGCCAATGCGTCTGAAGGGACAAGAGATCATCAGGACGCTCACTTTGAAGCCGCGTCGTCGCCAACTTTCATAGATTTCCTTGGGGTCGGAGCCACATGATCAACGAATGCATATGCTCTATCAAGCATGCGGCAGGTGGATCTAGGACTAGCTCTAGCCCCTAGCTTGCTATAAAAGTACATGCATGGCTAGCTTATACTACCAGTTGCGCTATATATATGTGGAGTATCTATGTGTATTTATCTAGCTAGCTAGGAGTTCAAGCTAGCAAGGGAGACTTTGATTTGGGGCTTAATTTGTAGAGGAGGGAGGCATGCACTTTGATTAATTGGGATTTAGTTATAGCCCCATATGTGCAAGGCAAGATCATGATGGAAAGATGAGCTTCATGTGAGCTCTGGAGGAGTGATGCATGATCCTTGGTTGATCAATTTACTTAGCCAAGTGTAGATGAGAGAAGGGACTAGCTATAGCTACATGCATGGACTAGCTGAGTATGGTATAGCTTGTTGTTCATTGTACTACTACTTACTTAATTAGTAGTTATTTAATTGGGACCTTTCAATTATGTGATTTAGGCTCGGCTTGACATTGGTTGGTACTGCTGAAATGTTTCCTGAAAAGACGGTTAATTATATATAGACGATGTTTGCCATGCATGCCTATAAAACAAGACCATGCATGTTACATATGAGTAGGTTACTATAATAGTTAACATATAATCATAGTTAGAATTCACAAAAAAATATGTTAATTGAAATTGAGAATGAGTACAAGGTAACCCTAACGAATTGGGTGGAGCATTAATTGTAGTTCTATGTTAGTTTTGCATGTACTAATTTTTTTAGTGGCAAAAATAAAGACTCTAGTAGCTAGCTAGAGGACTGGCTTGTCAATTCACTTCACTGCTCATGACTAAGAGAATTGGTAGGCTTGGCCTTGTTCTATATGGTGTTCATAATTAAGGGTTTGTTTGCATGCTAGCTAGATTGTCCGTTCATACGGTGTGTAGTTCGTAGGCAATCAATGCATGCAGCCATGCACTCAATTGAGTAGAAAGGGATTGCTCGATTCAGTTGAGACGTCTCACATCTCAGATACGCTTCCATGTGTCGGGGTTATAATGGACTTGTTTCTTTTAGAGAGAGAATTAGCTATAGCATTGCTCTCTTCTTTTAACTGCCGCCGATAGTTTTTTACTATAACTAATAGTTTTTATATGCATTTTTTAGATATAACAGATGACGGAAATCGCCGATATGGATGACACACAGTTTTAACTTCGAGAAGCCATTTGAAGAATCCGTTTCAACAAATCATTCCGTGTGTTTGGACTTTTGGAAAAACCAAAAGCCTAAAAGAATAGAGTCGTAATCTTTCTCTGAGCAGCCCAACTATTCCAACTGACTTCTGTTTTGGAGTTGTTGCTTCATACTGAATCATTGATTCACTACTACAAAAAAAATATTATACTAAACATCTCATCACAGACAGTTCTCTGGAACCGTTTATATTGTAATTATCACAGATAATTTTACAAGCATGACCACCTATATTACTAGTGACGGCTAGAATCATTTGTGATATATATATTTATCACAGACGGTCGGATTAAAAACCTCCTGTGATGTTTGTAATATCACCGACGGTTCTTAACAAGAACCTCTTAACAAGAACCGTCTGTGATGTCTACAATTATCACAGACAGTTCAGATTAAAAATCATCTGTGATGTTACAATTAAAAACCATTTGAAAATCCAAATCCTCTTTACTTGAGTTGTTGGATCTCCTAAAATCCAAATCTGGTGTGGCTGTTTTTCCAATTTTGTCATGTAGAACTTCCCAAAAAGTGTCCACCTTCCTAAAAATTCAAAAGTATGCTAAATCTAGTTAAAATTGGTGGAGTCCTTCTACATATAGCAACAAACTTCCACAAAAAATTCAACAACTTTGGCCTACAGAATTGAAAGATATAGCAGTTTCAATTTGAACCTGAGACGAATTCGAGTTTGAGTAGGATTTCGTTTTGAGACACCTTTCAGTAAAACGGGCATAAATTTTGCATACAGTATCCATTCTTGAGATTTTTGTACTTGTTGGAAAGCTAACGACGAGCCCGATTAAAAAAATTAACCTGCTTGCGCCAGTCGCCCTCTAAGACCCCCAAAATTGGTCATTTTTACCCCTAAATTTGTGTCGCAAGTTTTTGGTTTCTGTTTTTGCAAAAATTTGATATCTTCCCTTCAGAATTTGGGGTTCACCTCAATTGTAAAGTTGTACATCTCATTAAAACCTTTCAAACGAGCATATATAAGCCACATAAAATTTTGTTACTTCCTAATGGGTGCAAGTAAGCCTCTCTGTATTTGGATTGCTTTTAGGTGCGTGCAAGTGCAATGGTATATAATATTTCACACAAACCCATTGACATTCATTAATTCGAAAAAGCATCGATTTCGAAAGAAAGTCATTGATTCTAAATCAATCAGGGATGAAAAGTCTTAATCATAGAGCTTGGGCACCATGGTGCCCCTGTTATTTCTACTATATATATAGTCTTCGATAATTATGTATCACATACGCTTTGTGGTTTAAACCATCTGTGATAATTATGTATCGCAGACGGTTTGTAGTTCAAACCGTCTGTTATAATTATGTCCCAGACTACTGGGCTCATCGATCCTCCCCACTCAATTCCAGCTAATAGAAACCCACCAACCCCATCCCACCGATCATAGCTCCACCTCTCCGTCCCCGCGCCCATTCCGCCAAAAGTTTCCCACTCCCTTCCCTCCCTTCTCTATAAATACTCACCCAAACCGAGCCTCCTTGCCGTCCTCCTCCTCAACCCTTACCCCAATGGCTCGTTCAAGGCAGACGATGTGCAAGTTTACGGGAGGCAAGGTGCCACAGAAGCAGCTGGCTACCAAGGCGATGCTGAAGACGGCGCAGGCGGTGGTGGGCATCAAGGACATCCAGCTCATGCGTTGTTTCAGGTGTGAGAGGGCCTAGGCATAGAGGCATCGTCCGCGCGGTTGAGCTTCTACCCTCTACTAGGATCTCTACTTTTTCTATATTCTTGCCGTGTTTAAGAGTTGGGTTCATAGGATTAGGAGATGCGTTCTTGCCATCTTCTTGCTGTGTTAGCTAAATGGGTAACCTGCTTGTTATCTTGTGATGTTGTAATGGTAGACTCTAATCTTAATGGAAATAGAATGTGTTGCTGTGTTTGTTGCTATATTTGCTTGTTTTCAGAAGGCATGGCTAACATTTCCTGAAGCTAGCCGAAAAACAAAAAAAATTACGTATAGAATGAACTATCACATATGGTTTTGTGGTATAAATCATCTGTGAAAGACTATCACAGACGGTTCAAACCAAAAACTGTCTGTGATACTCGCACATCATAGACGGTTCTATCCACCAACTGTCTATGATGGGAGCGTAACATAAACGGTTCTATATACTAACCATCTGTGATACTTTCCCATCACAGATGGTTGGTAGCTAGAACTATCTATGATGTGCGAGTATTACAGATGGTTTTTAGTTTGAGTTGTCTATGATTGTCTCTGTTTGATGAGTTTTTGTGCAAAACATTCGAACAATCCAATAATGCTTCACGCCTCATATGGTTGTGTGCCATCACAAGTATCCCGAGTCCGTAAACCGCAGGCTACGACTACGCTACATCGATCAGACCGATATGACCACGTTTGGCTAGTAGGACCATGTTTTCGATCACTTGGGGTATCAAGTATTGCTTTTGATCACGTGTATCAATCATGTTGTGTCTATCAGACCGGTACGACCACATTGTCGGTCACTTATGGGCAAGCTCCAAGTGATATATGCCTCTATTCCCTTGTACGCTGTTTGGAGCCAGGCATATTCGTCTACTCACGGGGCCATGGTGCACTGTACGCCTTTAGCATCAGGCTTCGGAAAAGTTTATGTGGATGATGTACATGCCAATTTCAAGGTAATCCCACTACCGAAGCCCCTCAACGATGAGCTCATGACTCTAGGGCAAGCCATAGAACATTCATCCAGTGGCCCAAACGTGACATCTGCCTGGAGGCTTCTTCACTGGTGGCAAGTCGACAAGAGCAGTCCGAACCAGAGTTACATGCACTGGTGCCATCTCCACAGGGCCTATCTCCACCACCGCTACCTGCACTAGTGCCATGTCCACAGGTGCTATTCTTGGTGAAGCAACTTGCACTAGTGCTACCTTTACAGTTGACTACCATGAAGTCGACCTACAGTCGAGGCAACAAGGGCACATCAAAGAAGACCGGTGATGATATCCTGTACCTGCCATTGGCCCGCAAATTCGTGCTAGGCGAGCCGATGATGGTCCCAGAAAAGTGCCTCATAACCCTAGGACTTAGTTGCTAGAGATTACACGCTTGGTATATGGAACAGGCCAATAAGCTACAGGGAGAACAACGCTCAGGTATCATTGTCAAATTCAAGTCGGATCATTTACAGCACGAAGTTCATGATTGTGTCTTCACGGTGACCTTTGAGGATTTATTTGATATTTTCATGTTCAACGTTCTCAACGCCTCACTCGTTCGATGCTGGACGCTGTAAGTGTGTACAATCACAGTCTCCGTTCACGTAATACCGATATATGTCATATATAATTTGTTGCTTTTTTGTGTATATATATAGACACATGGTGACTGAAGCTAGATCATCCAAACCACCAATTGGTTTCCTGGACCCACGCTTGGTCGCCATGGATACTATCAATGAGGATGCATCCTTCGTCGAGAGGTATATTACAATAACACTGCTGGTTCACCACGATAAGAAATTTGTACTTATGCCCTACAATCAGGGGTTCCATTAGATTTTAATTGTAATTACACCAAAATGGAACAAGGTAATATACCTTGATTCCCTAAGTAGGAACAAAACCGACTACACAGTTATCAGCCAATTACTCGATAGGTAAGTACATTTTCTCCATACATAACTATATTGTACTTTTCTTTCTTTTCGAATGACTAGGCTAACTTTTTCAAATCACGAAGGTCGTTCGCCACGTACGTTGCAGAGACATGTGGCTCAACGGAAGGGGCCAAGCCCTTGCAACATGTTTGAAACTTTTGGGTATTTGCAAGTACACATTAATTAATCATATACAACACTTGGTAGTAATGCCTCTTGAATTAACATATTCTATTTTTTGCAGTGCCACCAGCAGCAGCGGGGCAACACGTGTGGATTCTACGTTTGCCACCATATGAAACTACTACTCGATTCCTCGAAGATCACCAATCATAAGGTTTGTCAATCTTCCCACAATTATTTCATACTTATCAGGTTATATATGTACGCACACTGATATTCCTATCGATAGGCTGCGCCCATCCCTACAAATGCATTGCAACAGCCCAACCTTGCATGCATTCGAGGAGAGTGCACGTACTTTTTGTTGGCTGGAGTCATAAAATCAGATGGAGAGTTTCACAACGTACAATGATTTTTTGTTTGGGATAGGATTGACATTGATTGTAATTGTGTATTTGTTAATGGATATTTTATTTCATTTCAATTAATTGATTTACGAAATGAATGTTTTATGCTTGTGAAATGAATTGAGATGTGAATTGGATGTATATATGTACATGTTGATCTACTTGTTTCAGAGGGCATGGCTAGCATTTCCTGAGGCTAGCCAATAAACAGAAATAGATTTTGGGGGTAGAGGAGAATAGCATAGACGGTTTT
Organism: Dendrocalamus sinicus; assembly: GCA_036346575.1. Taxonomy (NCBI): domain Eukaryota; kingdom Viridiplantae; phylum Streptophyta; class Magnoliopsida; order Poales; family Poaceae; genus Dendrocalamus; species Dendrocalamus sinicus. The sequence continues at coordinate 12,844,873 of CM070664.1, forward strand.
TAACTAAAAATCGTCTGTGCTAGTTGATAATCACAGATGGTTTTTTAACTAAAAACCGTTTGTGCTAGTTGATAATCACAGACGGTTTGTAATTAAAAGTTGTCTGTGATATTTACACCATAGACAGTTCGAAAGCAGTCTGTGATGACCTCGTATCATTACTGACCCATAAATTCAGACGACTCATAAAACCGTCTGTAATACGATTTTCTATAGTAGTGTGATGTGGTGCTGTTGCTGCCTTAGCCACATAACGGCAGAGGATGTTCTTCCGTTGGGTACTTAAGCAGTTAAGCATGGAAACACATGTAGATAATTTAGGACCAATTTGCGGTTGTTCTGTTATACAGTGAAATGTAGCTCAAGAGCCTTTACTGATTAGTAAGATTTTACTATTATATAGGCTTTAAAATATGCTTTTAAATATGAGTATTCAGTTAGAGAATTTCTGATTCTTTGTCGTAGACAGTTGATTTAACCGTGAATTTTGGCCATTTGCTTCACTGCAATGCCCCCCTTCGCCCTGTTTTGGCTGGAATTCGAAAAAAACCCCTTGACACGCTTGCTGTCTGTGCAAAGCTGCCTGGCGCAGATTCGGATTGCGCAAAGCTACCTCGTGCGCTCACTGACTACACCTACCTCCTCGCACGCTCGTTGATTGTGCCTGCTCTTGGTGCCCTACAGGATCGTTCTAGTTGCCTTCTTGGAGTGGTGGGCGAGCGTGCGAAGCGCCTTGGCGCACCACCCCTCTGCACGAGGCCCCCCACCCCCTAGGGCCTCACCGTTTGGTGCCCTATTATCTGCCGGCCCCCAATAAACTTCACCTGTCTTCATGTCATGCGCCTGGCCCCCACGCCTCCCCATCTGTTGACCGTTGTTGCATAAAATTGTTGTGGTCGCCATTTTCACTTCATCGAGCCCCAAACGAGAAACCGTGATAGCAGAGAAGGGGGGAAGGAGAGCCATAAAATCAGAGAATTTTGTAGTGGTTGTGTTTTGCTATTTCAAGCTTGCGAAGCCAGAGAAAATTGCAGATCGGCTTTTGCAGCATCTAAAAGAGGTATTTTTTCATCGACTTGTGCTATTATTTTTCGCATGCTGATTGGCATGTAATTAGGACAATGGTAGCTTGTTAGCATGAAATGGTGGTACTTAGCATAGTGTTGTTGGTCTGTACCCATAGTTTACCCAGTGGACACATCTTTGTTAATGTTGTTAATTACCTAGTAGTCACGCTAATTGCGCACATGTCATTTCTTGTGCATAGTTGTCATTAGCATGTGGCTATAATTTTATCACTGCCATTAGCATTTAATTAGGAAAATGGTGACTTGTTAGCATGAAAAGATAGTAGTTAGTCCTGTTTAGTTGCTTATTGGCCTTAGTTCATGTCGGAGAAGCAGCGTTGTTAGTGTTGTTAAATCGTCATTAGTCACACTAATTATGTCACTGTCATTGCCTCTGCGTACGAATTTTTCTATGAATTTTACAGTGGTATGTATGTCATATGTTTAATGGTGCATATTTTAGCAATGGCAAAAAATAGTGAGAACTAGAAAAAATGCTGAATATTTGTGTTTGCATAGAGATTTATGTTTAAAAAATAGTTTTTGTCATTGCCTATGCATGCATTATCACTTCTGTTAGACAAAAAAATAGTGTGAAATGGTGTAAGTCAGTGTTCGACACTCCGTGGAATTTTTTTAAGTTAGTTTCGATGGGAGTAAACTGTGAAAATTGTGTTAAAAATGTGAAAATAAAAAAGTTTAACACTCTGAGAAATGTAAGTAATATTGGAGCCACTATTTCTACCATTTTGTGATTTATGACAAATTAACATCATGTAATAAAGAGAAAAATATTTAAAAAGGACAAACGAGCAAAAGACAAAAGACCCAATTTATTTAAAATAGCATACAACCTCCAAAAATGAAAATTTATAGAGGTATTGTTCAATATATTAGTGACATGGGAAATATTTCAAGACAGTGTTCAAAGAAATTTGTAAGTTTTTAATGTAAATGGTAATTAAGGCTACTACATACAAACAGAGACTAAATAAGGTGTAAAAATTCTGAAAATTCTCACATGCTCGTAATATGTGACATAGCACCATAAAATTTTGATTTTGCAATTAGGTACATTTAATATGTCCTAATTTAAAAAATATCTTAAATTGGCTAATTTTGAAGTTGAATTTAAAAAATAGATCAAATGGAAGTGTTTTAAAAATAGATCAAATTGAAGTGTAAGTTCACGAAATTTTATATTTGAGTTGTGCAGCCGAGTACAGACAGTGACCCTGATTCTCTGCCATGTCGAGATGACACGTTGCCGACATTCGCACATGGGGCTCCGTTCGACCTGCGCGAGGGCGATCCCCGGTTCCCCCCAGATGTACCAGGGATACATTGTACATCACTACAATGGTGATTGCGCCAGGGGATCGTCGTCCGCACATCAATATACACCGGTACGCTGTAACTACATAACATAACATATGTCCACAATGTGCCGAACTAACGCATCGCACAACATCTGTAGATCTGGACAGAGCAGCTTGGCCATCAAGGACAAGGTTTGTCATCTGCACTTCCCACTCTCCTGGTACATGCCTTCTAACAGCACTACGCACTGCAAATGTTGCAACGTCTTCCCTAACACACCTTACCATCTACACAAGAAATTGACCTATTTGCGAACAACTGGCTCGGTACTGTTTTTGGCCCTTCACCGTACCCATATACGGAGTCATCCGCAAACCTCCTCCGACAAAGGCCTCGCACTACGACCTCCACCGACACAGGCCTCGCACTACGACCTCCAAGACGCACACCTGGTCTCCACCAGGTTCACCTTCTCTGAGGATCACCTACGCCATCCGAGGCCACAACGGCTGGGTACATCATAAATTCATGTAAACTCTCTTCATACCATCGCATATTTTTAAGTATATATCATTTTTAATTTAACTTGTATTTTATGTTAAGTAGGTCTAAAAATTTACATTTTAATAGAATCTTGTACTTCTCATACCAGTTCTAATTAACTATTGACGGTGTGAACTACATCTCAGAAAGCATGTTTCGATGGAGATGAATACTTCAACTTAGGCGCTAATTATATCTGAGAACCAATTAACTACATTCGAGGTGATATTTGAAAAAAGGGATTCATGACTTTTTTTTAGACATAGAAATAACAGTAACATTTATGTGCTGTCATCTTATATAGAAATAGCAGTTATATTTTTATGTGGTTTAATCTTATATCAATCAATTCCATAACTCCTTTTGTGATTTAAGTAATTCAAAATTTAATTTGCTACATTTTTTTTTTATCAAATACAGTTTTAATAGAAATTGGTAATAAAAAAAAGAGACGGCACCGCGCCAGCAGGGTAGCGCGCAAGCGCGCCAGGGGCCAATTATGCCCAGATCTTTAACCGTCCACCTTTTTTGGAAACAGAGGCAACTCCAGTTTCATTAGAGCAAGTATAATAAGATGTTGTTAGTAGGTTGTATGCTGAGGTGGAGGAGAGAGAGGAGGAGAGAGAAGAGAGGTGGGCTGTAAGTTTACAGCCAGCTGAAGCACAAGAACCAAGAAATTTTGTGAGAGAAAGGGATGGATCATACAGCCTTCAGCTGGCTATAAACTACTATATGAATAGGCTGATAAGTGAACTGTAAGTGTCCATACAACCAGCTGAAGGCTGTATTATTAGCCTTGCTCTTAAGGAAATCACAAGAGTTCTACAAATAACTTTAACCATCAATGTAAGGGAGAGATGCCATGTCGCTAAGTATAGTTGTTTCAAAGAGTGGTACAGGAGCTTCAACTAATTCATGTGTGCCCTGATTAGGGTCCGTTATTTTTGGTTTTTTTTTGTAGCTTTCTGTTTCTTTGAACCCAAAATAAACGGATCGACTTCTATAAGGGGCTTTTTAAAACCACTTCTTCCTGCGGCTTCTCAGGCCTAAAACTGTGTATGCCATTCACGTCGATGTCTCCTCTATCTATCGTATCTCAAAAAAAGTAGATAAAAAAACATCAACCATATGCTCTATAAGAACACTACTTCCCGAGTGCATTGAGAGACGTTGGAGTTTGGCTTCAACACATTTTGTGGATTCATTCTGAAGCTACTATGTGTTGAAGTAGGGGTTTGGTTGCTAGCGTCAGCTGATATACAATACACTAACCTTTCCCATGGAAGCTGTCATTTACTGTGCGTTGGAGATGCTCTGATACTAGGGCACATACAAGCACACAACAAATATTCAGTTACGTCCGTTCCGTTTTTGATCGAGATCATGTTGTTTTGTCGGGATATTAGCGAGCGACGTCCACTTTCCTCCGAGACACGTACGGTACTCTCTACTCGCTAGCATCATGGCCAGCGAGCACCACTGATTTGAGCTGTCGGCCACATGCTTGCAACGCGAGGCCAACGCGAGCCCCGTACGTGCCGGAACTAAGACGACGCTGATCTCTACCGGTAGTTAGCGTGCTACTTTTTTTTTGTTGTTCGGAGCCGATGACTTTGTACTGTATCTGATAATTTTTGTATATATTTTTTAAGACGATAGTGAATGACAGAGATATCAACGAGAACAGTGTATATTGTTGTAGCTACGGACCAAATAGTAAAGAAGAGGACTAGATAGAGAAAACCAACAACAGGAGATAGTGCTCGTGTATGAAATGAGTGGATCTGCCCTCCTTATGTTCCTCTTGGGGGTTTATACACACGAGTGGGGTAGGATGAAAAATTTCTATCCTACCACTTAATAATTACAAAAGATTGGGGTACATGGTACATTCCTCTATATTATTGGGCCTATTATATATGAGTCAGTTGCAAGGCCCAGTCACGGAGGGTTGGGCCACCCTCTACAACAGGACTCCCTCGACAGCAAGCACGGAGGTCCTAATGGGCGAGCTGATGTGACTAACTATCCCAGCCCTTTGTCCCCTAACAGCAAGCGCGAGGGTGCTGACTGGTGAGTAGATGAAATTGGTAGCTTGTAACACCTGAAAGAGGGTTTTTTCTTTTACTAATTATAATGCGACTGCATAGTCCACCACGAAATCATGGAAATGGAGCAAGGGTAGTGCCGTCCCTTCGAGGCAATGCCTACAAGGAGGTTCTAGAAGTCTCACACCGAAACCAGTCAGTCCCGCCGAGGCGATGAGTATGAGGCGGTGGCGAAGTCGTGCCACCCCGTCGAGGTGATGCCTCTAAGGCAGATGGTGATGTCCCCTGGCGAAGGTGTTCTGTCCCATCGAGGCGATGCCTCCGAGGCGGTCGGACGGAGGCATGACTACAAAGTGGTCAGGCCAAGTCACGACCATAAGGTTGTTGGACGAAACCACGATTACGACGTGGTCAGATAAGGTCCCAACCCCCAACGTGGTCGGACATTGCCGACAAAGTCAATGGTTGGACGAAGTCCTTGAAGCGAAAGCTCCGTCCCCCACCCTCCGAGCTGCCGTCGATGAAGCCAGCGATGGGACGAAGTCTTGAAGCGCGCGCTCCATCCCCCACCCTTTGGACTTTCATCGATGAAACCAGCGGCAGGACGAAGTCTTGAGGCGCACGCTCCCCACGATTGTGAGGCTGTCGGACGCGGCCCATCATCCACCCCTTGGACCAGGCATTGACGAAGTCGGCAGAGTCTCGACCATGAAGTGGTCGGACGAAGCCGCATCCGTGAGGTGGTCAGGTGAAGCGTCGACGAATTCAGTAGCGGGACAATGTTCTGAAGCGCCTGCTCTGTCCCCCACCCTTCGGTAAGGGCGAGGACGAAGTTGGCAATGAGCCAAGGACTTCTGCACGTGAGCGTCTGTGACCTTGAGGTTGTCAGACGAAATAAGGACCACGGGCAGTCGGACAAGGTAACTACCGCAATGTGGTCGGACAAAATGTCAACAACCACGAGGTGGTCAGACAATGCATCTATGACCACGATGTGGTCAGAAGAACTTGACCGCAAGGCAGCAACCAAAGCGTCTATGACCACGAGGTGGTTAGACGAGGTCTCGACCGTGAGGTAGTCCGACGAATTCTCTACGAGCACTATGTTGTTGGACAAAGTAGCGTGGCGGACTCCCTGGTGAGATGCACGGTAGAGACTCCACATGGTCTTTTATACTCCATAAAGTTACCTGGGACGTCTGTGTTCCCGGTGCTTTATACTCTGCAGAGTACGCCAGGGCACAAGGTTGCCGTGCGATTTTTTTATACTCTGTAGAGTTGCTCGGGACGATTATGTTCTCGGCACTTTATTCTCCACAGTGTACACTAAGGTGCGAGGTCGTTGTGCGATTTTTTATACTCCATAGAGTTGCCCGGGATTACTAAGTTTTCAGCGCTTTATACTCCACAGAGTACGCCGAGGCGCGAGATGCGATTTTTTATACTCCATAGAGTTACTCAGGACGACTAAGTTCCCAACGCTTTATACTCCACAGAGTATGTCGAGGCTGTCGTACGATTTTTTTTGTACTCTGTAGAGTTGCCCGGGACGGCTGTGTTTCCAATGCTTTGTGCTCCACAGAGTACGTCGAGGTGCGAGGCCGTCGTGTGATTTTTTTATACTCCATAGAGTTGCTCTGGACGGCTATGTTCCCAGTGCTTTATACTCTGTAGAGTACGCCGAGGTGCGAGGCTATCGTGTGATTTTTTTTATACTCTGTAGAGTTGCCCGGGATGGCTGTGTTCCTGACGCTTTATACTCGCAGAGTACGCCGAGGCGCGAGACCATCGTGTGATTTTTTATACTTCGTAGAGTTGCCCGGGATGGCTAAGTTCCTAGTACTTTATGCTCCGCAGAGTACATCAAGACGCGAGGCCGTCGTACGATTTTTTTATACTCCATAGAGTTGTCAAAGACGTCTAAATTCCCAATGCTTTATACTCCGCAAAGTACGCCAAAGAGCGAGGCCGTCGTATGATTTTTTATACTCCATAGAGTTACTCGGGACGGCTAAGTTCCTGGCACTTTATACTCCGCAGAGTATGCCAAGGTGTGAGGCCGTCGTGCGATTTTTCATACCTCGTAGAGTTGCCCAGGATGGCTAACTTCCTAGCGCTTCATACTCCGTAGGGTACGCTGAGGCACGAGTCCATCATGCAATTTTTTATACTTTGTAGAGTTGTTTGGGATAGCTAAGTTCCTGACGCTTTATACTCCGCAGAGTACATTGAGGCTCGAGGCCATCATGCGATTTTTTATACTACGTAGAGTTTCCCAGGATGGCAAAGTTCATGGTGCTTTATACTCCACAGAGTATGCTGAGTCGCGAGGTCGTCGTGCAATTTTTTTATACTCCGTAAGTTGCCCGGGATAGCTGTGTTCCCAGCGCTTTATACTCTGCAGAGTATGCTGAGGTGCGAGGCCATTGTGTGAATTTTTTGGACTGCGAAGGGATTGGACGAAGTCTCGGCGGAGTCTTGACTACGAAGTGGTCGGACGAAGCCACGACTGCGAGTTGGTTGGGTGAAGCGTCGATGACCATAAGGTGGTCGGACAGAACCACGACCGCGAGGCGGTCGGGCGAACAATTGCAACCACGAGATGGTTGGACGGAGCCATGACCGCGAGGTGATTGGATGAAGTGTCCACGATCATGTGGTGGTCGGGTGAAGTCATGACCGTGAGGCGGTTGGATGAACGTCTACGACTACAAAGTGGTCATACGACGCGCTGAGACCTCACGTGAAAACTTCGCGACGTTGAAGCTCGGTGGGGAGGAGATCTTGCGGCATGGAGGCACAGTGTGGAGACCTCACGATGTGGAGGCTCGGCGCAGAGACCTCGCGTGAGGACTTCGCACTGAGGCGAGGTCTACTCGGACTTCGACGGAGCGGAGATGAATGTCAAGGATGCCATCACGGAGGTGAGGCCATCATCGCCATCCTGGACGTGGCGGTCTTTGCCACACACTGAGTCCCAGGATCGGGGTCTGTCTTTTCTCGCGTGGAGGCTGACTCCCTGATGTCTACCAACGATGACGTGAGGGCTCGACATGGTCCAAGCACACCTTCCAAGTCACTGGCGAAACTTTGAGTGACCGGCAAGGTCGAGGTCACCGGCACAGAGGCACGCTGGCTAAGCCTGAAATGGAGGCGAAGGCAAGCGCGGAGGCTACCTAATTACTAGGAGGGTGCTCGGCTCCCTAGCGGCCGGCGGCTATGTCCTTGAATCCGAGTGCTTCCTAGCCCAAGGAGTAGCCATGCGCACACTGCTTCGTTCATGCAAAGCAGACCACGTGTGCCTCAGAGGCGGAAGCCGCTGGTCATGGAGGCCCCGGAGTTCGGCGCCCCAACGACACATCCAGTCAATATCCAGCAAATCCCTTTCGTGATGGCAACTCCTCCTTGCGTAGCTTCTTGCGCGGTTCCCATGGATGGCGCCACCTATTGTGGCTACAGACCAAACTGTAAAGAAGAGGACTAACTAGAGAGAGCTAACAACATGAGAGAGTGCTCGCGTATGAAATGAGTGGATTTGCCCTCTTCATGCCTCTCTTGAGGATTTATATACACGAGTGGGATAGGATGAGAAATTCTCATCCTACCCTTTAATAATTACAAAAGGTAAAGGTACATTGGTATATTCTTCTTACTATTGGGTTTATTACATATTGAGCCAGTTGTAAGGCCTAGTCATGGGGTTGCGCCATTCCTACAACACACGGTTTTAAACTTGTGAAACTGTTTGAAAAATCTGTTTCCATAACCCGCCACATATATTTTAACTTTCGAAAAAAATAAAAAGCAAAAACTAGAAGTCCAAAAAAAACTCGTCCCCGGCCGGTGTCCCAAAATGCTAGGCACGACCGGGCAGGGTTAGGCACCCTGCGTGAGATGGACGCGCGCCGACGGCGACGGGCCGCGAGGCCGCGGCCACTCACCGGCGAATTATGCCGGCCCTCGTCGCTTCCTCGCCGGAATCGTCGGCACAGGATAAATAGCTCCATTTGGCCGGCGCGTCGCCACACTACTTGTATCGCGGAAACACTAAAACTTGTAAGCATGCGCCCCGAATTAATCCACATCGATCTACCTCGTAAACTCTACATACATGCTTGTCCAAACTAATCACTCGTGTACTCAATCCCAAAATGAGATGTGAGGCGCCGCCATGTGCAACTTCAGGACATGCCGGCTTGTCGATCGATCCTAATTCACCGGCTAGAATCGTCGGCGATTGGTGTTGCCATGTGTCATATACTACTATCGTTATTTTTTACCTCACTTACTAAAATCCGTACTGTCAAAAATTTAAATTTTAACCATCAATAAATTTAAAAATATTTAGATTAATTGATTGTACGAAAATTATATCATTATATTTATCATTAAAAAATATTTATATAATATTATAATTTTATTAGTATATCTTAATGTAAAATTATAAAAATTAGCGGTCAAAGTTATATCTTGAAGACCTAAAAAATAAAAAATATTAAGTAAAAAAGCACGGAGGAAATACAAAGAATAGGGTCTAACTTCACGTACCTAGGAACCAGATCTATTATCTCCGAGAGATGTTTCTATATTTTTCTCAATAGTAATTTGTATAATTTTTAAAGCACGATAAATAATGGATAGATATTATTTATTTCTTCGTTTCTTCTGAGATTAGTGTTATTTTTGTTAGGATGAAAACTATAGAAGCACTGCTATCTCCTGGAATTCAGCGAGCTATGCTAAATTTTGTGCGCCACTACACATGAACATGCACGGAAATGTCACGCATGGGAAGTAATGGAGCCAGAGATACAGGAGCCCTGTGGCCGGCCGGTGGTGCACAAGTGGCTGCGAGCGGCCATCGGAGCATTAAAGGAAACGGTCCATGGCCGCGCATGACGCGGCCATGGGATGTCCCGGTCGCACTCATGCGTTCCACGTACGATCGAACTCATCGCTGGCTAGCTCACCAGCCGCATGAGACGACAAGGCCAGGCCACCAGACAAAAAACTGCGCGCGGTGCGTGGCCGGAAACGTGTGCAGTGCATGCATGGCGCGCGCGGGTCGCCGTCGGCCGCGCGCGTCGCTTGCCGGAGCGTTGCTGTCCGGGTGAGATCAAACCGTCGAGCTCCGGTGCACAGTCTTCTTTTTTCTTCTCTTTTTTTTCCATTGTTGTGTGGTCCTCCGCTCCCCGGCCGGCCTGCTCCCCAGATCGGTCCAAGAGTGATTAATGTGTAGTTTCGCAAACGGTTTGATGGTGCGCTGAGTCACTCGAAGGGTCTCTGCCGCGTGTGTGAATCGGTGATACCCTGATTCAACAGTGGGCTTGTTTTTTTTCTGAGATTTATAACTTTTAGTTGCGGCTTTTAGCTTTTGGGTCGTTCGTGTGAGATATTACAGAGTGACAAAACCTACGTGCGTTTTTACCGATATAAATGAAATCAGTATAGTATGTACTACAATTAACTAATAGATCTTATATTAAAAAGATACACTATTTGAAAGCTAGTTACTATACAAAAGTTAAAAATAAAAGTTAAAAAAATAAGACAATGCTTGTTGTTAGTGGGAAAAGCACTAACAACAGCATATATTCGGATTATACGAGTTGTGGTACCTATATACACCGACAGCTTAGCCGCACGGGGCGATGACTCGATGAGCTAGATTGGACGGCCTTTTGGGGAACTGTGCACAAAATGTCACTGTAGCAATTTTGTTTTTCAAATTTAGTACCCGATTATATTTTTATAAATATAGTTTCCTCCATAAATACACCAACTTGGCAGGCAACTGACGCCCCTGCACGGCATGTACCTTAATTAGCAATGTGATTAGCATTTTAATTAGCAATCACTAATTAAGCTACATAACAGTCTGTCATCATGGGAGGCTCCGCAACATCCTATCGAACCAGACAGATCCATAAAGAAGATTAGATTTATAAAAATAGATGCTTAAAAGACTAAAGTTTTAAAAAAAAACATTGCTGCGATGCTACTTATATAAACAGTTCTCTTTTTGTATTACTCCCACCGTGTCAGCGGGCAGGGGATCATTTTATTTGATTCCCTCCCTCTCGTCCGAGCCGCGCGCAGGTAGCAGAGGGGGCCACGGAGATCCTGTTTGCCGAGACGGACGTGACGAGCGCCGCGGGGCCCGGCCGCGGCGTCCGGCGCGCCAGGGCGCCATGGCCGCGCCGTGCGAGGCGCGGGGGATCCTCTGCGCACCGGTGAACGGTGACGCCGACACGCCCGCCCGCTCGCCCGGCCGTACCGCGCGCGCTCGCCGATCAATAATTAACCGACGCGGCCCGCTCGCTGCGGCGGTCGTACGTGCCTCGCGTTCGTGCAGAGGCACTGTGGCCGCGTTCGTGCATGATGCAATGGGTTGTCCGTTATCCGTGGCGCGTTGCCGCACTGGCAGGCACGCCGATTTATTGGTGCCTCCCCGTGGGGCGCATTTCCAGCGATCGAATCCGCTCAGGTGAATTGTATCGTATCATGGCAGCTCTGCAGTCCAAACCGGCCAGATGCTTGAGCTACGCTACGCGGTTACTAGACAGCCAAAACCTGCAGCAAGCGAGGTATACCACAGCTTCGCAGTTTATTGAGTGACACAGGAGAAATGTTATGAAGACACAAATTCACATCTCGCAACTAGGAACAGGATTCAGACGTTCAATTTTAGGGCATGTTTTGGACATGAGAATTTTTTCCCGGTTCCTACGAGAACAAACCGTTTTCTGTGAACTTTCTATCAGGTTCCACAGGATTACGTGTCTAGCCACCAATTTAGTTTTCAGCATCAATTCTTCAGCCATTTTATTTTTTTTCCCCTGACAACGAATAAAAAGTGCAAATGAAAAGCATTGGGTATACTAGAAGTGAAACATGTGTTTCCCAGCTTTTTTTTACTGGAATAAGTCCATTTTATACCGTTAACCTATCAAAAAAAAGTCCATTTACCGTTTTATCAAAAAAACATGTGCGGCAGAATGGCTGGCCGATTAAGAGCGAGTGCCCTGCCCTCGGTTCTAAGAACCATACCTAACCACGTATCACAACATTTGGTATTAGAGCCACTCATCATGGCTTCCAATGCTGAATTATCTTCCTTGGATATGTTGATGGCTAGCAACAAGAAAACGATATCCTTACTCGACAACATGATGGCCACCTTGGAGAAGACTGTGGAGTTGGTGGACAAGCTGAAGGAGCAGGAAGAGGCGTAGCGTGCCGTTGCAATGGCTACGCTGCCACCACCTTCCCCGGTGCTGGTGTTGGCACTGGCCACATTGCCACCCCCACCATCCGACAACTCCTCTCCTAGCCAGGCTGTCATTGGCTACATCCTTAGTGCCTTTGACGAGGAAGAAGAATGTCATCGCTGCTTCATGGGCGCCTTTACCACGTTGTCGACCGATGTTGTGCCATTGATGCCATGGAGTACGGCGGCTTCCACGTAGGGGTTATCGACATCATCGCATCTCTTCCACAACCGTTGCATCCTGGGGCAAAAAGGATACTGTTGTTGCCCCGCGCTGGGTGCCCATGCCCCCAACGACTCCTGCGACATCAAACCATGCCCAGGGGCTACTGTCCATTGGAGCTTCACTGATCTTCTTCCATACAACACGATATCATCATCATGCCCTTTTGTCGATATGAGGTTATGAAGGACTTTAACCATAGCCGCCACTTGACAGCTCGATGACGAGCTGTCTTACTATGAGGGGTGAAATGTTATGGCCTATGATCTCGACGATGTATAACAGCAAGCGTGCAAATAGCACGTGGTATTGTAGAACGTGCGGTACTATAGCGATGCGGGCGGTACTATAGCACCGCATGAACAGTACTCACACCAGGTACAGTAGCGCATTGGAATTTGGATAGTTTGATAGCATATCACGGATTAGGAATATAATAATTAGTTTTCTTATTATTTAAGTTTGTTTCTTTTTAGATTTATTCCATGTATTAGAGATAAGTTTTCTATTATTAGGATTATTTTCCTTAATATAGAGATATGTTTCTTAAGGGTCAAGTTTAGCCATCCCTATAAAAGGGGTAAGTATTGTATCGTTATCATTAAGCAAAGAAATAAATAAAGTTCTATAGTCTCCCTCTCTTCTTCAACAGGCCTCAGAGCATTGGCGATGGCATGGCTGGCCGTTCAAGGGCAAGTGACCTACACTCGGTCCTCGGATTCGTACCCAACCACGTACCACAACACGCACCAGCTCCCCGCGTCATCTTACACCCGCGCATGCTAAACCATGCCGCCCTATTTCGCTCGGCTATAAAAGCCACCCAAAGCTCCACTTTTGCCTCCACATCCCTCCCCAACTCCCTCATTCACTTCCTCCCTCCATCCCCTTCCTCCCCAAGTCGAACCGAGCTTGACTGTCCCTTGTGGTCGCATCGGCCGCCGTCTTCGCCTTACCGCTCTGGGTGACTCCGATGAGCTCCCACAGCACTACTTGTGTCAAAGTCTACTCCTCACTTCCCCTGGCTTTCCCCTCGCCCAATTTTGGGATTCCTCCACAGGAACTTGCCGCACCATCATCTCCCTCCATTCGGACCAAAAATCGTTGCTGCCACCTCCTTCCTCTCCCCGATGAGCCTCACCTCGATTTCTCTCTCTAGGAGCATCTCCATGCACCTCTTCCTTTATTGACGCTCAATTTGAGCTCTCTTTCATCCCAGGTCACTGCTATCATGAAGCTCATCGCGCTGCCCTGGCTCTCGTTGCCGGCTCTCCATGGTTCCTCCCCGACCTTGTCATCCACTCTAGTACACTCCCCTCCACCCCCTCATGCTCATGCACGCCTCTCTTTCCCCCTCTTCCTCTTCGGCGGCACCATCCCTTTTCCCTCCCTAGCTTCAGCCGTCATGCTTTGTTGCACGCTTGCCTCGGTGCCACCCGAGCCACACCATCGCCACCTACGTGTACGGCATAGTCCCGGCAACCCATTTTGGGCTTTGCTGGCGCAAGCCACCTTCCCATTTCGCCAGCACCAAGCACAGCAACACCACCATTGTGCTCTGCTTTGTTTCGGCTGGGAGAAGCCCTATAGCAAATTAACTAGCCATAATGATGTCATTAAGACATAATTAAGTTAATGATACTCATTAATTAGTGTTAATTAGTCACTAACGCGTGGGCCCAACCGATTAAGAAATCTAATTAAAATTGAATTTAAATTCTAAGCCACTGACATGTAGGTCCTCACTATACTCGGGACCCACTTGTTAGTCACACCGACTATTTCTTTAAAAAAATAAATTAAATTGTAGCTAGCCCACCTGTTAGTCACTATATCATTTACTTAAGTAAAATAACTCAAAACAACTTAAAAACTCGACTAGCCCCACAAATCAGCCTCTGGTGTATTTTCAAAAAGAAAAATAAATCAAAAAATAAACTAAAAAATTGTGGGCCCAGTTGTCAATGAGACACTGTCTCTTCTTTATTTATTTTAGGAATTTTCCTAGATTTAAACTTCGGAGAGCCTGTTTTTACTCGTTTTAAATCCAATATAATGAAACTTGTTTCTAAATTAATCTAAATTCAAGATCTTTCTCATAAAAGCAAAATCATGAATTTTGGAGTCCATTCAAATTTACTAGAAAACAAGTTAAAGATTAACCATATGTTACAAATTAGCTAGGCTCTTGCAATTTAGATGTTGATATAAGACAATTAGGGTGCCATTAGTATTTAATTTAAAGTATCCACTTTAATTAAAGATTTTCTTGAAAAATAGTTAGATAAAAGTACAGATTAATTATGATGTCATCAATATTGTTGTCGTAGAGATGGCCCCCACCTAAATCCAGCAGGCCTGGTAGGAGATTATAAGGCCCAGAATAGGCCATGTGTAATGACATAACTGCCCCCAGAGGGGATAACCAGATGTAAGGGTATAACTGTAAAAGCACTCCTCATGTGTGTATATATATATGAGTACAAGCCATGGGGAGGACCCAGGCCATTACATTCATCTTCATCACTCTCCACTACCATCTCTCTCTGTTTGATGCAGAGCCACAACAGATTGGCGCCGTCAGTGGGGAGGACAGAGCAAGCTCAAGATCGAAGAAGAAGGATGGCACCAAAAAGCTTCTTCAATGGCGGAGGAAAGAAGGCGGCGGCCGGGCGTCGTATGAGTACGAGGGCCGGCATCGGCGGCGGCGGGCGCGGTGGCGGCGCAGCGCGGTGGCGAAGACGTCGGCGTTCGCGCGGTGGCGACCAACCTCGTCACCGTCACCGCGGCGACCAACCCCGTCCACGGCACGCGATGACCGCCCGTCACCGGCGCTGCGGGCGGACCGCGATCGAAGACGCCGACGCGGTGCGGCGACAACCGACCCGCCGACGCAACGACAACCGACCTCGCCGCCCCATCGCAACCCTCGCCGCGGGCGTGGACCGGCGGTTCGAGGTAGCCACGACGGAGCGGCCGGCGGCTCGGGACCTCGCGGCGCGGTCGTCCCCGCGCCCGATCCGCCTGTTGGGAGCACCGGCGACCCGCCCGCCAGCGGGGAAGCGCCCTGCGGCGGCCCTCAACGCGTTCCAGCGGAGCTAGGGACGCCGCGAGCCGTCCGAGATATGCAAGAGGCTCGGGCGGCCAGCGCGCGCGGCAATCGCGACCGAGCCCACGCGGAGAGGCGGGCGATCGCGGCCCCCGTCTAACCGCGTGCCAGCTGCGGCGCGTGATCCGAGTCCCGCTTTGGCGGGGCTGCAGCAGCGGTATGGCCCGAAGACTTCAAGTTCCTAGCGCCGTCGACTGCGTACAAAGCGACACGCACCCCGTGAGTTCGTGCGCGTGTACGAAACCGCGATCGAAGCCGCGGGCGGAGACGACACCACGAAGGCGAAGGGACTCCCCCTCGCGCTACAAGGAGTGGCGCTCTCTTAGTTCTTTACCATAGAGCCGGGCTCCATCTACGCGTGGGAGCAGCTTCGCGTCCGCCTTCACAACAACTTCCAAGGAAAGCGGACCAACTCTTTGCTGTGAAGCAAAAAACCCTCGGAGAAGCTCCGGGACTACTTCAAACGCTTCGCCAAGATTCGATGCCAAGTGAAAGATGTTAACGAAACCACCATCGTTAATGCAGCCATCTGAGGCCTTCGTCCGGGCCCGATGGCGAGTACAACGCGCAAAGCCAATCAAGGCGGTGGCGAAACTCTTCGACAAAATGGAAGAGTATGCGGGGCGGAGGAAGACGCGCGCGAAGACAAGGTGGCGACTCAGACACCAACCGGGCCGGAGCCTCGGCAAAGCGAAGATCCGCCGGGGCGGTTCTTGAAGGAAAACGTGGCGAGTCGTCGAGGGCGCGCCGACGCGCAGGACGCCTCGCATAAGGAGTCGTCCGATCAGCCCAAGCGCGCGCCAGAGGTCTGGCGAAACCGTGCGTCCTCGACATCGGCGGGTCCGACGAGGGTGCTCCGCGCCGAGGCGTCGGGCGCCGTGGCGGGCGCGGCCGTGGCGAGGCGCGGCGATAAGGGTCGTGGAGATTACGACGACCGGCATCGAGGCGTGGTGCGTAGTCCACGGCGCGGTAATCATGATACCCACGCCGCACCTCCATCGCGGCGCTCGCGACAACGTCGCTAGGGCGAGAACCCGAGGTGCGCCCGCTGCGGTGGCCCGTCCAATTCCATACGAGGCCCCGTGCGGTGCGAGCGCAAGGATGCAACCCGGAAGGCACCTTACGGATCCAAGCTCACGTCTGGCGGCCTCGGGAGGGCCTCCTGCCGGCGTGAGGCCCGGGCGCAACCTACCGCATGGTCATTAACGTCATATCCGAGGCTCTGCGCTGGAATCGCCTCGGCGCGCAGCGAGAGGGCCTATGCGCGAAGACTACATCACGTGGCGGCATACCCAGCGCAAGCACCGCGGATTAGGCGCGGCGACGGTTACATTCACACCGACGACACTCGGGGTGTGGATTTCCTCATCGAGACCCCTGGTCATCGGGTCACTATCGTGGGATGCGGCGTGGGGCGCGCCTTGGTGGACGGCGGTAGCTCCGCGAACGTATTGTTTGCGGCGGCTTTCGACCAGATGGGGATCCCTCGAAGCCGCCTAGGGCCCTCGGGAATCCCACTGCAGGGCTTCGGCGGACAGCCCCTGCGGGCGCTGGGCCAAATAGGTCTTCAAGTCTCCTTCGGCCAAGATGACAATGTGCGGGCCGAAGATGCCACCTTCGACGTGGTCGACCTTCCGTACCCCTACAATGCCATATTAGGGCGCCCAATCCTCAACTCCTTCGGCGCGGTACCACATCACGGCTATCTATGCATGAAGATCCCGGGTCCCCGGACCATCATCACCGTCCGAGGCGACCAGGATATGGCTCGGCGCATCGAGCCAGGTACCAGGTGCCCGCGTCGCGAAGCCCAACGGCGCTCCTAGAGCTGGCGTCACCGCACGGAGCTCCGCGGGGCCCCTCACAGCGCTGGCGGGCCTGCAGATGTCCAAATGACTAGAGGCTTCGGCCGCACCAAGGGCAAACGGTTAGTATATCCATCATTTGTAGTTGCTCACCCGCGCAAACGGGGATGTAATGAAGATCGCCGTTTGTCGCTAATCTTTCTTTATCACGCGCAACTACGCGGTGAAGGCGCGCGAAGGCTTAGCCAACGCGCGCGTTCCGCGATACAAATCGGTCGCGCGTTCGCGTGTGCACTCGCCGTAGCAGTGCGGGGTGAGTATAAATCGAAGTCGCGCGTTCGGCGTGTGCACTCGCCGTAGCCAAGTGCGGATCGAGTATCATCGAAGTCGCGCGTTCGCGTGTGCACTCGCCGTAGCCAAAAGGTGACGGGCCGAGTATAAACAAAGCGCGCGTTCGCGTGTGCACTCGCCATAGCGAGTGCGGGGATCGAGTATAAATCGAAGTCGACGTTCGCGTGTGCACTCGCCGTAGCCAAAGGTGACGGGCACGAGTATAAACAAAGCGCGCGTTCGCGTGTGCACTCGCCGTAGCTGTGCGGGGATCGAGTATAATCGAAGTCGCGCGTTCGCGTGTGCACTCGCCGTAGCCAAAAGGTGGCGGGCACAGTATAAACAAAGACGCGCGTTCGCGTGTGCACTCGCCGTAGCTGTGCACGGATCGAGTATAATCGAAGTCGCCCTCTTCCGAGACGGGGCCTCCTTCTTCTTCTTCTTCTTCGCTCCACCATCGTCTGGAGCGACACGGTCCGGCACGGCAAGGCCCAGGACCTCGCACACGCGGTTTATTCGCCTCGGCCCGCCTTGGCGATAGCGACGCCACGCTCATGCTCCACGGCGGTGTCGGCCCCGGGAATATGCGCGCGCTTGCTCAGACTCCTCCAAGAAAATCCCTGAAGCAAAGGAGAATAGCATCAGCATACAATGCATTCCGCGTGAACAAAGGAGGGACGCGATCGAGGCTTACGAGGACCGGGCGGCGCCGGCAGCGAGCAAACCCATGGCGAAACATTGTCGTCTCGACGCCTCTCGGCGGCAAGATGCGATCGTCGCATAGCGGTGCCACGCCGTACATCACATATTCTTCGCGAGTCGCGCATGTTGAGGCGGCGCGCGCTCGAGCCGCTTGACCCTCGGCTTGTCCTCATTATCGAGCGTTCGGCCGAGAGAGGGCTTGAACGCGATTGGTCGGCCTGTGCACTCAAGGCCGCTCCCGCTCTCCACACGGTGGTAGAACCACCGCTTCATCCAGTAAGACTCCCACTTCCCGCGAGTTGAGTTCGCAGGGAAGAGCTTCTTGCACGACGGGCGAAGAATAAAAGTGACGCTGCCGAAACTCGATAGCGTCCCGTCCTTCCAGCCCTTGGGCTGGCACCGTGCCTCGTGAAGATAGGCGACAGCGACGCCGCCAGGCCAACACGCCCGGCGCAAGGCCACCAGACACCGCGAGCTGGGCCACGGCGTTCGAGTCGATTGCGCGCCACTCGGCCGAAAGGTCCGCAGACGCGTCGCCACTATAGTTGCCGCCGGGATCCGGAGCCCCGCGTCGAAAAAGGCGACGAATACGACCGCCTCCGACCTCTCGGGATGCGGTTCCGTCTTGTCGGCGGCAGGCAATCGTACCTCCTGGCGCCCGGACAACTTCCCCACGCGCAGGAGCCCTTGGATCGTCTTCTCGGTCACGAGCGAGGGGCCTAGCTCGCCGGAGAACCTGATTTTAATAGATGGGGTGTCAAATAACCGGTTTTTACTTGAGGATGTTAAATGGACTTTTCCGATAGTTTAGGGTGTAAAATGGATTTATTCCCTTTTTTTATTCCAGTCATGTTAACAATATCAGAATGAATAGCACATACAACTGTTTGAACAATATTTCCTACAACTCCGGCCCACTTCAATAAAAGCTATGCTTGTGTCCTGGAAGCAATAATCCTGTGATTCAGTGACCACAATGTTGTCTAAACTTGAAGTTCAATTCACCCATTTGACGATAATAACTGTCAAATGTCACGAAAGAAGTTGTATTCATAATTGTGGTCATGCTTGAACTTTCTGTACTGTAGCGGATTCTTTTGACGAGATAATATCCTCTAGGTCTGGTGGTGATAACAGCTTCGTAGAAGGCACAAATTCTTTGTCAGCAGAGAGCGCTGTTTCTAACTCTGTGGGTTGAACTGTAAAGTGGTCTCTGAGGGCGGTGACGATCCCTTCAATGAACACTGATCGTGATGGCATATACTCCTTCATGCGGCACAAGAAATCTGTGTGGTTCCTCGCCTTAAAAATAATCAAGGCATTTAGTTTGGAAATCGGCATGTGAAACCTCAAAGAATCCTAAGGATTAAAAACCCTACAATACAAAGATATGGAATGACACTATTTCTGAATTAGGTTCAGTACCAACTTTTAAGATTTCTAAAATCAGAACCTATTTTGATTAGAACAAGAAAGAACTCCCCAACTTCTGCACTGTCGTCACAAATAACAAATAATGTCGTTATGTTCTCTGAAAAAAGGGGGAGGAGAAGTATTTTTGGGTGTGGGGGTTGTTGGGTCACTTGGGGATCAAAGCTAATAAGTCAGAGTTTCAGCAGAAATCAGCTGATTCACAGACAAGTTTCTGCACAGTCTTTTGTGCAATGCCAGATCATTGCAGCCCATAACTTGTGGTAAACCAGTATGCTCTACTCAATGCTTTGCTCTCAACTAGACTATATTAAAGTATACCCCAAAAATGCTTATACTGAAATCCCACGAACTATTCACTCTTCAGGTGTCAATATCAGTAAATGATAAATGGTAATGTTAGTACTGCTCAACTGGGCTGGAACTAGTGCAATGCTTCACTCTTAAAACTTTCCTTATTCCACCTTTCTGTGGAACTATCACTAATGTTTCTAAAACTGGAAGAAACCGATCAGTTAGTGCCAGTTCTTGTGTAAACCGGCCAAAGGACTGCACCAAGTTTTGACAATTCACACCAATGTCTAGGCAGAAACTTGCTTATTACAACAGAATTCACTTGGTAGTTAGGCTACATATTATAAGACCACCTGATCGAAAAACCATTAAGGACAACTACAAGCTGCTCAGTGCTTTACATATCCAGAACTGCTTAGGAAATAGCAAAATGGTGCCAAGATAGCCACTGGCCAGCTACTCATATCTCAACTTATTTCCCTATGTCTGGAAATATATCAAGACTGTTAAAGTTCAAATTAGATGATCTAACAAACTACAGAAACTGATATGCAAACATAATTAGCCAGGCTTGAAAGTTTCTAATTCCATGTTCTCTTCAGATTTCAGAAAGTTTCTAACTCCATCTGTGTAGTTTTCTACGTAGCCTGTTCCAAACCAGGAAAAGGAGGAGAGTTGTGTTAGACTCGACGAGCCAACATAAAAAAAACCGTCACCTTTTCATGGAATGAAATCCAAAATTGATAATTCATTAGGGCGTAACCCTCTTAGTGACATGCCATATCAAACCTAGATGTGGTGATAAATGAGTAAGGGCCGGGACGTCACTCTCTTAGTGACGTGCTACGTCGGTGCCCGGATATAGTGAAAAATATGCAAAGGTCTTCGTACTTTACTCAATGAGTGCGAGGGGTAAAGACGCTAGCCGAGGAGAGTAGGATCCGTCTGAGTAGTTGGAGTGTAGGGTCGTTAACAGGTAAGTTAAAAGAGTTAGTTGATATAGCTATTAAGAGATGTGTAAATATCTTGTGTATTCAAGAGACTCAATGGACGTGTCAAAAGGTGAATGAGGTGGAGCATACTGACTTCAATTTGTAGTATATTGGAACAGAACGAAACAGAAATGGAGTGGGCATCTTAATCGATAAGAGCATCAAGAACAGAGTTGTCGATGTGAGAAGACAGGGGAATAGGATTATCCTAGTCAAACTAATATTTGACAACTTGGTTTTGAATGTTGTTCGTACATATGCTCCACAAGTAGATCTGGGTGACGCTGCTAAGAGGCAATTTTGGGAAGATGTAGATGATATGGTTAAAAGTGCGCCTAACAGTGAGAAGCTTTTCTTAGGAGGTGATTTCAATGGTCATGTTGATATAATTAGTAGGGGATTTCAGAGGGTGCATGAAGGTTTTGATTATGGTGATAGGAACCAATAAGGAGAAGATATCTTGAACTTTGGTGTAGCCTATAATCTCATGATAGCTAATACCTTTTTTAGAAATAGACATTCCCATTTAGTTACTTTTAGCAATAGTCAACACTCTAGCCAAATTGATTTTGTCCTTGTTAGGAGAGAGGACAAACGATCCTGCATAGATTATAACGTTATACCTGGGGAATGTGTTGTTCATCAATATAAGTTGGTTGTCTCCGACTTTCGTTTTAGAATACAGGTTCGACAGGCTAAGGTCCTCAAAGCTATGAGAACGAAGTGGAAATTTAAAGGGGATGCCTTGCAGACGTTTAAGGAGAGGATGATCGTGGAAGGGGTATGGAATGTAGGAGAAGCGAATAGTATGTGGATGGAGATGGCAACTTGCATTAGGAAGATGGCTATGGAGGTGCTGGAAGTGACCCGAGTGGCAAGATATAGACCTAAAAACACTTGGTAGTAGAACGAGGAAGTACGAAAGGCTATCGAGGAGAAGAAAACATGCTACAAGCACATGCAACATGATAGGAGCGACGACAACGTGCATAAGTACAAAGCAGCAAAAAAGAATGCCAAGAAAGCGGTAAGTGAAGCATAGGGCAAGGCCTATGAGGAACTTTTTCAGAAGCTAAGTACAAAAAAAAGGTGAAAAGGATGTCTACAAGATGGCTAAACTTCGAGAAAGGAGGACAAGCGATTTCAACCAATTTAAATGAATTAAAGATGACATTAATAGACTTTTGGTGAAAGACGATGAGATCAAGGATATGTGGAGAGATTACTTCGACGAGGTATTCAATGGAGGCAATGAGAATAGTATGATTGAACTGGATGATGTTTTTGATGACACTGATAGGAAGTTTGTTCCAAGAATTCAGGAGTCAGAAGTAAAAGAGGCCTTAAAAAGGATGGAGTGAGTAAGATGTTAAGGCCTGATAACATTCCTGTCGAGGTGTGGAAATGCCTTGGATATGCGACGATTGTTTGGCTAACTAATTTGTTCAATAGCATTTTTAAGTCGACAAGATGCCTAATAAATGGCAGAAAAACACATTATTATCAATTTTCAAAAATAAAAGAGACATTGAAATTTATACTAATTATAGAGGAATTAAGCTCATGAGCCACATAATGAAGATTTGGGAGCGAGTGATTGAATACTATTTAAGAAGAGTGACTAGCGTGACGAAAAAATAATTTAGTTTTATGCCCACGAGGATGACAATGGAGGCTATTTTCTTGACACGACAGTTAATGGATAGGTATAGGGAGCAAAAAAAGGATCTTCACATAGTGTTAATTAAGTGCTAAGAAAGGTCATGTGGTGGGCGCTCCAAAGAATAAAAAGTCCCAACAAGGTATGTTACTCTAATCAAGGATATGTACAAAGATGTTGTGACTAACGTTAGAGTATGTGGTAGCGATACTAATAACTTTCCTATTCAGATAGGACTAAACAAAGAGTCAGCGCTGAGCCTATACATTTTTGCTCTAATGATGGACGGGGTCATGTGGAACATACAAGAAGAAATCCCTTGGTGTATGCTTTTTGCTGATGATGTACTACTTGTTGATGAGTGCAGGATAGGTGCCGATAGAAAACTGGAGTTGTGGAGAAAGACTTTAAAATCGAAGGGCTTTAGACTTAGTAGGACTAAAATTGAGTATGAGATGTGATTTCAGCGGTACCAGGGCAGATGATAGAGATGTTAATCTGGATAGATAAGTAGTGCCTAGGAAGGACACTTTTTGATATTTAGAATTGATGCTACAGTGGAATGGCGAGATTGTTGAAGACGCGAGCCATGAAATAAGAACGGGATGGGTGAAATGGTGCTAAGCATCGAGTGTCTTGTGTGATAAAAAAAGTCTCTCAAAAGTTAAAGGGTAGGTTCTATAGAACGACGATCAGACCTATGATACTACATGGAGCGAAATGCTAGATGACTAAAAGACAACATATACAAAAGATGAATGCAGCAGAGATGAGAATGTTGCGGTGGATCTGTGGTCACACAAGGTAGGATCGAATCCGCAATGATAATATACGTGATAGAGTGGGGGTAGCAACACTTGAAGAAAAGCTTATCCAACATCGCTTGAGATGGTTTAGACATCTCCAACAGAGACCTTTTGAGGCATCGGTATATAGTGGAAAATTAAGACGTACCAAAAACATAAGAAGAGGCAAAGGTCGACCAAGACTAATGCGGAAGAAAGCAATTAAAAGAGACTTGAGGGATTGAAATGTATCCAAAGAGTTGGCTTTGAATAAGAGTGCATAAAAGTTAGTAATTCACGTACTAAAACCATGGCATAAGAAGAAGGTTTAGGGACGGTCTTTTAGACTCTCAGTTCAGATGGTAAGATATAGGTCTTAAGATTTTAGTCTTGTATATTTTATTACAATGTTCTCGTTTCTTCAACCTTGAGGAGATTTCATTCCTAGTCTACCCTAATTCGTTTGGGACAAAAAACTTTGTTGTTGTTGATAATAATTAGTTCGAGGGAAAAAATTAACGGGGAGAAGTAGAGATCTGTACCAGCCGATATTCAGGAGCACGTTTCGGGATCTTGAGATAATCCATATTCTTTACATCATAATCCCATAAGAATGATGTGTGATGGACCCAACGATCTTTTGTTATGGACTGAGCATTTCCACCAAATTTTCGATGACTAAATGCATAGTCTGCAAAAAATAAATGCATATATATGTTTACTTCTCGTAAAATAATGCAGTGCATGGACATTACAAATTAGCATCCCTTCATATTCAAGCTACATACTGGCTCCACGATTTAATGTTGTACCAATATAAATTCAAATCTAGAAAGAGATATGTCAAATCAATGAAAGCAGCTCCTGCCTACTTCAATAGAACTAATAGAAAAGCTACACATTTAATCCTTTAGGGAATCCTTGCAAGACAATCCGTCAAAAACAAAACGAGTAAACCACATTTACATATGATATTTAAAGTTTCAAACTAGAAGTTAAGATTTCAATGAAAATCAGAATTGTTTGTTCACGTGATATATGACTTCTTCGCTTCTGTTAATCAATGCGATGTAGATTACAGAGGTCAGTTTAGTAGATACATTTGCAATGCAACTGGTCAAAGTTCCATACACTGACGACTGGAGGAAGTAAACCTTGAGACCATTTAGAGACCCAAATATTAGTCGATAAATAGTATAATAAAAAAAATAGAGGAGACTTTGAGTAAATTCAAAACGGTAGTTTATTTTATTTCCTATTAGCTGATGCATAATCAAACACATCATTAAGGCCATGGCAGTTTCCATTGGTGACAAATAAACAGTGGAACATTGTCAAATTAAGGGTAAGCAATGAAATAATTTGCTGATTTGACGTACCATTTTCACGCAGATGAAATTCCCTGGAGCTGCCAAACACTTTACCATATAACTGGCCTGTCCATGACATGATGTCGCGAGGAAACGGCTGCAGCCCAGCAACAGCAGTCTTATTGCATATGAAGGTGACGAACACCGTCCCCTGATCAACAATGACAGTACCGCCTCCACTGAACCTCCTTACCACCTGCACCCGATCCCGGAGGACAGGCTGTATCTCGACAAGCTCAGAGACTCTCCTGTTGGCACGAAAAAACACATTAACGACTCGACTCCACAAGGCACGCATGAATGAAGGCAACTTCCTGATGACGACGCCAAGAGGATATACCCGGAGACGCCCATGACAATGGTGGGAGGAGCCGTGCCGTCGTTGACGATGCACCAGTTGTCGCCGGTGCAGCGCAGCAGCCGCTCCTCCAGATGCAGCTGCTGCAGGATCGGCGCGCCGCCCATGGTGATCAGCCTCATGAGTGGCCGCGACACATTCCTCCCCCCGACCGGCGAAACAGCCATTCTGGACGGTGCGTCGTCTCACGCCGGCCAAAAAAAAAAAAGGATTCAGAGGCGCATTCCGTCGAACAGCTGCTGTGCGCACGTCGCCTCCTTCAGTCAGAACACGCGGCACACTACGCTGCAGTGGAAAAAACAGAGGTGGCGTGCCGGAGAGCGGCCGGGCAACAAGGGGCAACGGCGCGCGGCCCGGGATGCACGCGGCAGCGCACGAGGCGGCCAGATGCTGCACGGGCGGGAGACGAAGGCGGCGGCGGCGGTGAGGGACGACGGAGGGCGGTGGTGGGCCGGATGGCGGCGACGCTAGGTCGGGGCTCGGGAGCCGGGGAGTCGAGGGGCGGAGACGGGGGCGGCGGCGGTTTGCGGATGTCAGGCAGGAGGAGGAGAACGACGACTTCGACGTTTCTTCCCTGAGTTTGACTCGACTGACTGGGCGTAGCTCGGGCCGATCCATCAATAAGCCCGTTTTTACTTGGGCCAACCAGGCCTATTCGGCTTATGGAGCAGGCCAATTTTCCCGTCTTACAAGTACAACTAGGTCTGACAAAAAAAAATAGACCCTCTGGAAGCCATGAATTCTACAAGAATTTTGCATGAATTTAACCAAAACATCTCAATTTCTGCAAAAATCGAGAAAATTTTCTATATTTTAAACGCGGCCTGATCGTGCTGGACTGTAGGGTCGATTCATTTCTCTGTCCAGCCAGTCTCAACGTGTAATTGTAAGCTGTGTAACCGATCGGACAATCTTAGAGAGAGGGAGAGAGAATGATTTTAATTCCTATTTTAATTCCTTTCCGAATATTTAGCTAGCCGCCTAGCTACTGCTTGAAAGTACTTCCACCGTTTATTTTACTTATCGTTTTAGACATTGACCAAGGTCTTCAAAATACATATTTGACTAATTATATGTTAGTAAAAATAAAAATAAATAAATTCGCTCCGTGGCATCGCGAAGGTTGTTGACTTCTTGTGTTGCAGAATACCGGCTTCCAAATGCCATCATCGGTGGAGGCCAGAAACTATGCAAAAATGATGTTACCGCCACATTTTCCATCTATCCGTTAACATCCATTTCAGTGAGAGAGAAAAATCATAAATGGCAGCTTTGCCCCTGCGGTCTTCTCTTCCCACTCTGGTTGAGGCAATTCGTCGAGCAGATGGCAGACGGATTGGGGTGGCGATAACTCGACGTGACGCTAGATGTGTTCTTCGAGGACGTCGAGTCCAAGCCTCGCGAGTTGGAGCGCATCAAACCCTCACTCCACGACGCACGACGCAGCCACGGTGTGCGTGCTCCAGGCACGCATGGATGCCAACATTGCCGCCGCCATCAGGAAAGGCCAAGGTAGCAATGCTCCGGCTTATCACCTTCTCTTCTCCTGAAATGTTCAGAGGAGTAGCAAGTCACGTCACCACCACACCAACTTGAGTGTCGTTATGAACTTGCTACCTCCATCGCCCGCCCCGATGAGTTCCTTCCCAATTTCGCTATTACCTCCACTGTTGGCCATGGGTATCTGACAATGCCGCCGCCGCCATTGCCGCCGACATGGCCCCGATGCCCCAACCCCAAACTAGCCCTACCAATCGACTCCCCACGTCACCCTTGTGTTGTTTTCGCCACCACCCGAGCGTCACCATCCCTCCATCGCTGCCGGCCAACCGCTGCGCATGGTATGGTGGTGGCGATGGCAGGATGCGGGAGAAGAGATGGGGACATGATAGAACGACATCTTGGACTGTCTAATTAAAAAAAAGAAGGAAAGAGACAAAATAAGAACAAAGAATGAGGGCATAAACATTTCACACCTTGGGATGGAAATGTGACGTTGTTGGTGTTTCGCGTGATTTTTGCCCTTTGTGATGGTATTTTCGAATCAACTTTCCTTACCTTGTTATTTTGCAACTTCGCGAGGATTGTGATGATATGTAGCAAATTTCCTCTAATAAAAATATAATGGTATGGAAGTACTTTTGATGATAAATTTAGTAATATCATTTCTATGTGACGTGTCCAAATAATTTTATGTATATTAGTGGTTTAAACAAAAACAACGTCTATTTGAGAACAAGAGGAGATTGAACTATAAACTTTGGTCATTTGATTTGCCTCGCACATGCTTTGGCTTTGCCGTCATTAAATTGAGTGGCTTTCTTGGGGTATCCTGGTTCTCTATCAACATCTTCAAGGATCCTTGTGAAGGATGTATATTTTTGTTACGAATGTAATTTTTTCACATATACATATGGATGCATATACTATTATCACCATCAACTGTACCTCGAGATTGATGCAAATCTTCAAAATTCAAATAACTTTCCCGTCTTCTAATAGTTGAATATGCTTTGCACGAATCTTGAGGCACTTTTGAGATTACGATAGTGAACATGCCCACATGTAATGTTGTTTTGCATTTTTTTTAATATTTTGTTACAAATGTTCTTAGAGCAAGTCCAATAATACAGCCAACTGTTTGGCTATAAGTCAAGTTATAAGAGCCAAGTTATACAATAATTTATCTTCTATTTGTCTACAAAAGGTTTTTATTATTATGTGGTACCATGCCTCACATTCTCTTTCCTATTCCTCCTCACATACATTTATTATCTGAGCCCACCACTGCATAGACTCCCGTGCCCAGCTTGTTGCTTGCATGAGAGCCAAGCTCTCATCTCTCTCCTCTCTTCTCTCCTCCACATCAGCAAAAATGATGACTAGCTTGGCTATAAGATCATTATTGGACTTACTCTTATGCCCCCCGTGCACAATCAGATCATGTGCTGTAACACTCCATTTTTAGGGAAAATCTAAATTTTGAATAAGATTGATATCGAGCACAATTCAAAGTTTTGGCAAAATAAAATTTTGAATTTGAATTCAAATTCCAATCCAAAAAACCAAAATTCAAATTCAAACGAAAAGGAAAAGGAAATGCAAATAAAAAATCCATTTGGGTCGGCCCAATCTTTTTCTCCCTCCCCTTTTCCTGACCCGGAGCCATTCAACCCACTAGCCTGCTCCCTTTTCTTTCTCTATCTCTTTCCCTCCCAGCCCGACGCTGCTTGGCCTAGCCGCTTCCCCCTTCGCTCTCTTCTCTCACTTGCCTCTATGCTGACCACGTTGTCGCCTCATTCGACCACGTCGCATCTTGCTTGCATCAGCGCCTGTTGAGTCACCACCTACAGCATAGACTCCCCACGCGCGCCGCATTGCCATGCCCCTGCCACACCCACGTGAGCTGCATTGCCAAACCAATGCATGGAGCATTGCCACGCCATCATGTCGCCGTGATCGGCTGTGCCAGCAACTAGCTGAGAGCATGCCCTCGCCGCACGCGCTGCGCTTATTGCGCTGCTTCGTCGCGCTGTTGCACCCACGCATGCCGTCACATCGCCCACATCACCCTTTGTCCCATCGCGTCACTCTAACTGAATCCGCCGACGACCAGTCGATCATGCACGATGCACTTATCATATCTCACCGCCTTGTTGTTCCCACTGTCCGCACTTGCTCCCACATCATCCCTATGTCATGCCTGCGATGCCCATGCCACCTTATCAGCCATTGCACCATGCATCGCGCGCATGTTGAGCTTGCATCTACTTAGCTATAAAAGCCACCGATGCCCCTTTTTGCCTCCATACTTCCCCTCCACTACTCCCACACCACTCAATTGCTTGAAGCTAGCTCAAGCCGAGCTCATTGTCACCGCCGCCATGCTCCGTTGAGGCCGCCTCATCACCCAACAGTTCGGTAAGCCGACTCTTCTCCCGGTTGTGCCAATTTGGCTGCCTCATTCTTCACTCTATCCCACCTCATGCAATTGCCTTTTTTTGTACCACAGCTCACCAACGCTATTGTGTCCAGCTACTTCGTCGCCCTACCAACCCGACCCACCTCCATTCGATTCCCGTCGGCCAAAGCATACCCACACCTCCCTCTCTTTTATCCCAGACCTCAATTTTGGCCCTCCGAATACCCCAGCTGGCCAGTGCTATGGAAGATCACCGCGCCGCCTTGGGCCAACATTGCCAAACCTACACAACACCTCTAAGCCTTGTTGTCTACTCTAGTGAGTTCCTCGTAGCCTGTAGATGCTCACCTTACCTTGAATTCGTTGCAGCGCTGCTAGAAGCTCAGTTGTCATGGTGGTTGAGCCCCATCGCCTCCGTGGTTCACTACCGGTCACACCATCGCGGCACTTAGGACCGTTGAGATCTCGACAACCAATTTTGGTAGCGAGCTCGACTAAAGTGCCACTCTAAGAACATGGGAGAAAAGTATCGTAGCAACGTCATTAAGCTAATGATGTCATTAGTCCATAATTAGGTTAAGTTAATGGCATTGATTAGTTATATTAATAGGTCACTAACATGTGGGCCCATATCATTTGAAATCTAATTATAACTGAATTTTAATTCTAAATCACTGACATGTGGGCCAATATTACTGTGCTAGCCCCACCTATCAGTCTCTCAATCCTTTATTTAAAGAAGATAATTCAAAACGAAATTAAAAAAACCTAAGGGCTACACCTGTCATTCACTTATATGATTTCCTTCAGAACATAATTCAAAAACAAATTAAAAACCCAACTAGCCCCACCTGTTAGCCTATGATGTCTTTTCTAATAAGAAAATAAATCAGAAAATAAATTAATAATGCAGACACCAACTATCAGAGAGACATATTCTCTCTCCTCTATTTAATTAAGGGATTTTCCTTGATTTAAACTTTGGAAGGTCTGTTCTCACTTATTGTAAACCCAAATTGAATAAAACTTGTTTCTAAATTCACGATCTTTCTAACAAGAGAAAAATCATGAATTTTCACTACTGCAAGAAGGGTCATCACAGAGAGTTCGGAACTATCATCACAGACAGTTTTTCAATCGTCTGAACTTATGCATCAGTGATAATCGGAGGTTGTCACAGACGGTTTGTGAGTCCTCTGTGTTAAATACAACACAATCAATTTGTAACTAGAACTGTTTGTGAAGAACACTATCACAGACTACTCGAATCAAAAATCATCTGTGATACTCACACATCATAGACAGTTCTAGCTATTAATCGTCTGTGATGGGCGAGAATCATATGTGGTTGCTATATAAACCATTTGTGATACTTCCCCATCACAGACGGTTGGTAGATAGAACCATATGTGATGTGCAAATATTACAAATGGTTTTTGGTTTGAGTCATCTGTGATAATCCTTAATAGACGGTTTATACCACAAAATTGTCTTTGATAGTTCATTTTATACCTAAATTTTTTCTATTTTTCAGCTAGCATTAGAAAATGTTAACTATGCCATATGAAAACAAACAAATACAGTAACAAACACAGCAACACATTCTATTTCCATTAAGCTTAGAATACACCATTACAACATCACAAGATAATGAGTAGATTAATTATCTATAGCACTGCATACACAAGAGGACACTTATAATTTTACAAATATAAACTTCACGATTACCAATTCAGAAAGATACTTACACTACAAGAAACTTCAAGTTAATATAAGGTAGACTTACACATCTTTCATTAAACTACAATCTAAAACAAGTGATGTGGGAAACATTTTCAAGTAGCAGAAACAAAAAGGCAACGAATACCATTTTCAGCTTGTATACCAAAATCAACAGCTTCTATGCCGGCAACTTAAAATAGTGTAGATTTGTCATTACCTTCTTCCTTTCTATCTTGCTTCAAGTGAAATTTCAGCCGCCTTTGTTGAACCCCTTCCCACCCTTGCCGCGCACAAATGAGTTGGAGTATTGCTGGTAGTGTTGGTTCTTCGAGCAGGGAGGGGGAGGTTAATAAGGGGCGAGAGGTTGGGAGTAGACCAGTGCCTACTATTTGATAAAGAGAGAACGGACGGGTGAGATCAGGATCCGAGGGGATATGTCATGGATTGACAACGTGGCGAGGCATCATAGACGGTTTGGATTATAAACTGTCTATGATAGAGACATCATAGATAGTTTATAACAAAAATCATCTATGATAATAGAAGATATCACAGATGGTTCTTATTAAAAACCGTCGGTGATAATAGCCAAACAGTAGATCACAAAGATAATATATTTGTACAACGTAAATAGCTAGTCTCAAAATATAAAATAGCAAAGTTTTATATGGCTTATATTTGCTTGTTTGAAAGGTTTTGACGAGATCTACAACTTTGCAGTTGATGCGAAAACCAAATTCCGAAGGGAAGACTAAGAAAAAGGGCAAAAACAGAAACAAAAAACTTGCAATGTAAATTTGTTAGCTTTCCAACAAGTACAAGAACGTCAAAAACAAATATCGTATGCAAAAGTTATGCCTGTTTTTACTAAAGGTGTCTTGGAACGAAATCCTACTCAGACGTAGGCGGGAGATTATAAAATTTTGAGAGATTGCGAGGCGGGAAATATATTACAGACGGTTTTTAATACAAACTGTCTGTGAAGTATCATAGATGGTTTAAATAAATAACCGTCTATGATGTCTACAATTATCACAGACGGTTTTTATCAATAATCATTTGTATCACAAATAGGTATTAGTAAGAACCATATGTAATATCTTGCATTATCACAAATGGTTCGTATGAATAACAGTCTGTGAAAATACCATAGACGGTTATTCGTATGAACCGTCTGTAATGTAAGCGTCCAGTATAGTCTCTTTTATAGTAGTGTTTGGATTTTATTTGGATTTATTTTCATTCTCTTGTATTTATACAAAATTTTATTCGATCGCTCAAATAGATTATGAAGACTTGGAAGAGCAGTAGTTCGAACCCAACTAAGGTTATCAAGACCAACAAGGTTGTGAGCAAGATGAGTCAATACTTTAATCATTTTGCATGCCTTATTTTATTATGCAAATTATATTCGTATTAGCTCAGAGGCAATTCCTTATGGATAATTGCTTATTTGTACCCCCTACTCCTTGGCTTTGGAGATAAACTCTTGTCACCCTAAAATTAATAGTAACTATACTTGATATTGGTCTGTATCTAAGCGTCATACTTAGCCTTGCTTAGATACTCAGGGCATTAAGTTGCCCTGACATCATTTCAAACATGTAAACTTGAATTTGGGTAGTCGTTAGATGGAAATGGCTATGGCTAATATTTGAATTGAAAGGATATTTTGGATCCTAAAACTCTAAACTTGCTTTATATCTGGGCAGATGGTAAGTAGGGCTGGTGTGGATAGAGCACGAGAGTGTGGTATGCGGTAAAACCACCGAGATAACTTTTAAGATTGAATCTTATGATGACTTCTCAATGAAAATAGTGCAACCACAAACTATAATGAGTGTCTTCTGGCTAATTAATTTGCATCGACCTGGTGTTGGATGCGCTAGCATCCGGTTGAACATGGTATGAGTGCTCGATAGAAGCCTTTGTGCAGTGCAAGAGTGTGGGCCTCCGAAGCGGGTGGATAGAACACCACAGTGGTGGAAACCTTAGCACGAGTGTAGCCATGTTGGGAAGGTGAATTGCAAAGGCTTTGTGATGGTCTTCTTGATCTACATGCCTAAGGAAGCATGTAGAATATAACAAGTTGAACATCTTTTTTGTGGGTAAAGTGTGTGACCTCTATAGAGTGAAACTGTTCGAACAGTCGTGCCCACGATCATGGGTATGTATGGAAACTTATTCGAGTTAGTGTCTATTTACAAAAGAATCTTTGTGGGTGAGATGAAAAAGCATGATGGGTGATAGAACCCTAAGTTGATTTCCCTTGGGTGGTGGAACCTAGTGATTATAATGGGTGAAAAGAACCATAGTAACAAAAAATGGTATATGGTGTATGGAACCATGTAACAGGTGAATGGAACCTGCACTATTATTATTACATACTTTCACACTTTTTAGAAACATGATTTAGTTAAAAATGTTAAGTCTCAGGATTTGTACTTACTGTAATTCAACAATAACATTTCACAAATAAAATACCAAGTCTTTCTTTGTTAAGCCTTGCATGTATACTATAATTGCTTTATGTGTGTTGGCTCACGGAGTGTGGTTGTTTGTGCTCACTCTTGCTCACTAAATTAACTTAGAACTTTTGGATTAAGACCCCTATGCTTACTACGCCGTGTCTGGACCATTCTTGTAATATCTCGTTCTTACCTTTGTTTGTGCAGACTTTGATGGTGATTATGTGCACATCTATTATCAAAATATTTGATAGTATTTGTCATACACACTTTACCCCTAGTTGCTTTCATGTGGCAAGGTATGGTCTCATCTATTGCTTCCTGCTTTCGCTTTTGATTTTAGTTATTTGTACTGTAGTATTTGGCCTAATCAGCCTGTTATGTAAAGATTTTACTCGATATAGGTTATTTAAACTCTGATATGTAATATAAAAGTCTAGTATGGTTCAATGCAATGCATGTGTATGATTCAGTATGCACTAGCTACTGATTTTTGAAATAGTGCGGTGAAACCATGTAGGGTTCTTGTTACATCCTGGACCACAGTTCTAAATGGGCTGAACACAACTAAGCCCACGGAGCAACAGAGCAACAACCTTACAAGTGGTATTGGGCCTTCTCCCCCCAAAAGACTAGTTCAATAGGTGGAGGCTCCCTCACACTTATAAATTGTGCTTGCTCCTCTCCCACAATCCATGTGGGACTATTCCTAACAATCTCCCCCTCACACATAGATTGGGCACTTCTGCAACCATGAGGTCCAAGGAGATGTTAGGCACCTGGGTTCTAATACCACTTGTTATATTTTGGGCCACAGGTCTAAATAGGCTGAACACAACTAAGCCTACGGAGCAACGGAGCAATAACCTTATAAGTGGTATTGTGCCTTCTCCCCCCAAAAGACTAGTCCAATGAGTGGGGGCTCCCTCACACTTATAAGTTGTGCTTGCTCTTCTCCCACAATCCATGTGGGACTATTCCTAACAATCTCCCCCTCACACATGGATTGAGCACTTCTGCAACTATGAGGTCCAAGGAGATGTTAGGCACTTGGGCTCTGATACCACTTATTACACTTCTGGGCCACAGGTCTAAATGAGTTGAACACAACTAAGCCCACGAAGCAACGGAGCAACAATCTTATAAGTGTGAGGGAGCCCCCACCCATTGGACTAGTCTTTTGGGGGGAGAAGGCCCAATACCACTTATAATGTTGTTGCTCCGTTGCTCCGTGGGCTTAAGTTGTGTTCACTTTATTTAAGCTCAGGGCCCGTAATGTAACAATTGGTATCAGAGCCCAGGTGCCTAACATCTCCTTGGACCTCATGGTTGCAGAAGTGTCCAATCCATGTGTGAGGGGGAGATTGTTAGGAATAGTCCCACATGGATTGTGGGAGAGAAGTAAGCACAACTTATAAGTGTAAGGAAACTCCCACCCATTGGACTAGTCTTTTGGGGGGAGAATGTTCAATACCACTTATAATGTTGTTGCTCAGTGGGCTTAGTTGTGTTCAGCCCATTTAAACCTGTGGCACCTGGTTGGACCTAGGCATGCGGCCAGGGTCCAAAGTTGTAACAGTTCTAGATTACAAATCCAGGTCTGACATGTGTAGACGTAACTAGTGCGATATATTGCTTTCTGAATTCTACTGCATGCTGGTAATTTGAGGTACATGTATAACAAGTACATACATTCATCAGAGTTCGTTATTAATGGTAGCTTTTCTCTTAGTCTCCATATATAATGAACCACTGAGATAGAAATTAAGCGCTATAGGTGAATCCCACAAGGAAGTAGGCACGAATTGACCACCATTGAGATCATAAGATAATGGGCCTCTTCATTTTAGAAGCGATAATACAGAACACTGCATGCTACCCTTAGCCTTCCATGTACTGTACATAAAAATCACTCACTCCCCCCTCTCCTCTTCACCATGCATCGATCCATGCATGCACAGCATTAATAACAACACAATCTGAATCACCTCCCCCAATTAACAGCACATACGTACTCCAAAAAAAAAACATGGATCGATCGATCGTTTTACGCTGCACGTCCCATTAATTCATCAACCTGCAGCTGTCTAGTTGAGCTTAACCAGAGAGCGTCTGGATGATGGTGTTGTGCCACGGGTCAGACAAGTGCTGCAGCAGGTTCTCGAACGGCCCCTTGCCGGTGATGCCGTGCTGCACCATGAACCCCAAGAACGCCAGCATCGCCAGTCTCCCTGCAACAACGATCGTCGATCAATCACGTACACACAGTGTTAGGTCCCGTTCGTAACGTGGAAATTACACGCGGTTGACTTGGTAGGAATTGTGTTGATTCCTGCGAAAAAAATTCATCGATCCTACCGTTGGCGAGCTCCTTCTCCTTGGCCTCGAGGGTGGGCTCGAAGTTGAGGGGGTTGAAGACGCTGCCGGGGTAGCCGCACTCGTGGGGCGGCAGGCTGTAGTTCTTGAAGATGGGGTCCTGGTTGACGCATCCCGGGTTCTTGATGTCCTGCCACCGCCGGATCTCCACGTAGTGGAACAGGATGAACTCGATCACGAACAGCGTCGACGACGACGCGAAGTAGGTGGACTTGCCGGCGTCGTACCACTGCGGCGCGTTGATGATGCCGATCTTCGTCAGCACCTCCGGCAGCAGCATCCCCGCCACGCCGAGCATCGCCCACCGCGCGTTCACCAGCTCCGCCTGCACGTACCACCGCAGGTTCTCCGGGTCCTCCGCCAAACCCAACGGGTCAAACCCGTTGTCCCCCGGCAGGCTGTATACGTTCACGCATGTATATAAGTACGCTACTATCCCTGATTGAAGTTCAAAAAACTTGACTTGCAGCGACGAAAGAATTGCTGACCTGCCGTTGAGGTAGGCGGGCGAGGGGAGGCCGGGGAGCCACTCGCCCTTGGCCTCCACCCGGAGGCTGCGCCTCGTCGACGATGAAGCGCGGCCAAGGCGGCTGGAGTGCCCGAGGAAGCCGGACTTGAGTGACGCCGACGGGCGCAGGGCCGCGACCGGAGCGCGGGCTGTGACGGACGCCATGATTCCTAGGCAGTGAACGGCCTGGACAGAGGAGAGCAGTGGAGGGAGAGCACGTTCGTTTTGCTGGCAGGAGCAGCTTGGTTTGGTTTGTAGTGGCCGGGAGCAGCGGGTGTGGCCAGGAGGCTCCGGCTGGGACGGACGGCGGGGATCGGCCGGGCGATTGGATCGGAGGGCTGGAACGCGTTATCGAGCAGGTGTGGCCAACGAGAGCGGTCGGCTCTCATCCTGCCTTATCCGGACGCTGGGATACGGGGGATTGCTATTGGACGGCAGTGTGAGCTGTGGCTAG
This sequence comes from Dendrocalamus sinicus, assembly GCA_036346575.1. Lineage (NCBI taxonomy): Eukaryota > Viridiplantae > Streptophyta > Magnoliopsida > Poales > Poaceae > Dendrocalamus > Dendrocalamus sinicus. The sequence goes on from CM070664.1 coordinate 12,881,630, forward strand.
TTCCTGCTGCCACGTCGGATGGGTAGGTGTATGCGATTTTGTGTTGTACTATGGTCTAGTGCAAAAGAAAATCTTGGGGCCCTGGCGGCGAAGTATCTGGGCACTGCATAATGAAAAAATGTTGGATATGACACCACCACAGCTGACACTGTAGTTTCGGAACGCAGAAACTTCGTGGGAAACGGTTCAATTTTCGTAGAAACATGAGAATTTTTTTTAAACTTGTGTAAAACCTGAACTATTACATATGAATTTCAATGGAACCAACCAGGTATCGCCAAATACAAGAATGCTACTCATCCCCCAGGCATGCTTGAGAAGATAACACATAATAGATGACCATTTATAATCATCATGAGGCACGAAAAGAACTTGATGCTTTGCACTGAACAATACCACGCGGGCTAATAGATGACCATTTATAATTTTGCCGGGCAGTTTAAAGACACCAACTGACGCAAGAGGTATATTTGCGGCAGGGAGCTCGCAAGTCACAAGAGCTAGAATTACAATGCACTTCCAAAATTTGAAGAGAACATAGGCAGACCACAGCGGTTGCACGTAGCATCCGCAACTGCTCAATGCTATACCAGATGGGAATAGCTTATTTCGGGAAGTACATCGGTTGGCCAGCTGAGGGTGCATGAGGCGGAGCAGCAGAGGGAATACCGTATTGTGGCATCTGCGGTGAAGCTTGGTACGATACTGGCAGGGCACCGGAGCTGGATCCGATTGCAGGATAGTGCGGGATGGAGCTTGCCATCAATGGTTGCGTAGGGTACGGGGCTGATGCAGATGCGAAAGCCCCTGGCTGCATGTTAGGATTCCAAGCTGGCACTTGTCCAACAGGAGTCGCTGCTGCTGTGCTTGCATAAAAGGAAGCAGCTGCTGCAGTGTTCTGCCATGCAGCTTGCACTTGCGCACTAGGAACAATACCAGGGGTGCTTAGACCTGGAGCTTGGCCCGCAGCTTGCACTTGCGCACTAGGGTCTGAAATTGTGTAGTCTCTGCTTCTCTCATCGTGTGCCTGAATGCCAACAAATAGATCTCCAATTAGGAGGAGCAAGGTGGAAGCAGGCAACAAAATAAAGGAAAAAAGATGTTGAGAAAGCGTACTTCGTCAAATTGAATGAACGACAGATTATTCTGCTTTCATATAGCAATAGGTTTTTTTTTAAATGGGCTACATTTATTATTCATTAGCCAACAAGGATAGGTACTTCATTTTTTGTTAATTTACACAGCCTGAAACTATTTATACCTTTACATTGAGATCAGTATGACGAGAGTATGACAGATGAAGCTTACAATAACCACCATCATATATGCAGTGCCCCTCCAAAGCTTGTTTAGCAACTGCTGCTGTTGTTGTATCTGCAAATATAGCTTTTGCCAGTTATATGAATATCTCCGAATGAACTAGAAAGTTATCGTAAACACTAGATATGCCTGAATAGATCATTTGTCAAAACATAAAACAAAATTAATGATTTCAATGACAAACGAGGAATGCATTTTCAGTGCTCTTGACCGTGGAGACATATTGATCAGTAGGAAAAACAGGGTATTTTGCTTCATTTTGTTTAATCAAAGTAATTCACTTCCAAGTTTCAACTACAGTGATGTAACAAACCAGTGGAAATATTCTTGAGCATCAGAGATTTGATAAAATCAAATACTGACATAAAATGCCATCTGTGTAGTCACATTTTCAAAGTGTCAAGATAAGCTACAGAAACTGGCCACACCTCAGATGCTAAGATGCTCTTTTGGACTGCAGATGTAAGACATGTTCTTAGTAGAGGTGGTGACTGCTACTCTGACCACAAAGTGCTAAGCTTGGAAACAATTGAGGCAGGTGGTGTCTAAGGCAGAAGGGCTGGGTACCAGAAGGAAAGTAATCAATGCAATGCTGACAGGAAGACAGCACTGAAGAAACCACTACTAAGCAAGAGAATATGCTTGCAGAAAAGGTAAAAAATGATCAAGAAATTACTAAAGGCAACTTTACAGCTGTGGATAGTTGCAGATGTCCATTTTAAGTCTCACGAACTCTGACACCTCTCTGCTGAAGTTTCCAAATTTAGAAACTTATGATGCATAAACAAATATTTAACTCAATAATCGGCATGGCATCAGTAAGATGTCCACACAGTTTGGTATCACCTACGAAGTTGGCTTATCAGGAATTAACAACTATATGCTGAGTGAACAAATTACAGACAAGTCAGACTACAACCGATAAATCAAGGTGTGACAAGGTCATGGCATATCCAACAGATCATGATCTGGTGGGTTTACAACAGTTGGCACATACCTGGATATTGAATTAGAGCCTGCATTCCACCATTCTTCTCGAACATTGCAATCTTTTGGACAGTACCAAAAGCAGAAAACACCTGAAATTAACCCATATTGTAATTATACAAGAATTTTCCTTAGAAATCTTTTCCTTATTTTGAATTAAAAAAACATTCTGAAGAAAAACAACAGTAAAATATTCTTACAGTGTGTAGAGCATCCACCGTCACAGCATACTGCATGTTCTCAATCGAAGCTAAAAGTACATTGCTCTCTGGCTCCTTCATCTTCCCATCAGGGCCTAATGTGGGCTACAAATTTTCCTTCGTGTTAAGCAGCAGCGGCAGCGGCAGCAGAAGAGAGAAACAACATGAGATATAGTAGTATAAAGCATACCTGTGCAATTCCCTCAATTGCTGTTGGATTCACAGGAAGATACGGATTTGTGTAATCCCTGCTCAACCAAATGTTATGCAAAACAGAGCTTAAAAGATCAAATTTAAAGCTATCAAGTGTCAACTTTCTTGTACCTGCTGCGATGTGATTGAAATTTAATATTCAAATCCTTGTGCGCAGAAAAAGTTATGCGCAAGTGACAAGTGCTGACATATTCAGGAAGTAAATATCTGAAAGAGAAAATCTCATCAGTATCTTTGTATGGAAGGTTTGCTAACACACAATAGTAAAAATGTACTACCTCGGGATGCTTCTTCCATCCAAAGAATTTTTTGCTTCTAGAGCAGTTGGAGCATCAGTGTATTGGATAAGTGCCTGCCAAAGTTCCAACTGTCAAGTCGAATTTACAACTGAACATAACATATGCAGCTTGACATAAGCTCTATTTTACCTGGAAACCAGCAGCTTTCTCAAAAGTTGCTATCTTGTGAACATACCCAAATGCAGAAAATACCTAATGCGAATAAGGCACAAGCCATTATAAGAAAGAATGAGAATAGAAATCCACTGTCAACCAATCAACTGAACAGTAAGTGCAAGATTAAGCAGAAAATAAAAAACGGCGCATAGCAGTGAATCGTACTGGAGTAATGAACTCGTAAGCCACTATACATCAGAGAACATGCAATATGCTGAGGAATTACATACCGCAAGATAACAGATTTAACAAGTAATAAAGTTGGTAGAAACAGAATAAGATTTGTTGAACTTCCTTTCATAACTGAATAAAACAATTATGGTGTAAATTTAATATCAAAATTCAGTGAACTTGTCAACTGCCAAGAAGAGATGGGCAAATACAATCTGCCAAGAAGAGACGGGCAAATACAATCATGCAGAAATAGTTTACGTTAAGCCCACTTTGTTTTAAAAAGGTATATTGCAATCAAAAGAAGATTTCCTATGAAGATTGTAGTATCATAGCAGCAAAGGACAAAGGTTTAGTTTCATTTTAAAAGATAATTAATACATTGATTTGTCACAATCAAGTGATGCAGCAAGCTGCCCTCATAGCTAATTGAATGCATGTCACAGGTAGAATACTTACCAAATGAATGACATCTATGCTAATATCATTAGGCTGGACACCTTCAAAAGTGACAAGCAGGACATTGCCAGAGGAATCACCAGTGCCTTTATTGTTGGTAATTTCTTGCCTATTTGAATACTGGATATATACAGTTTTACCACGAACTTGAGCAGGTTCTGAAGATGAAGCATAATATGAAACCATTGAAATTGCCTGGTTTTGATCCGCCTGAAAATAAGCACATTTAGATGAAAGTTAGGAACCCATCAACTTTGCTAGCAGTTCCAATCACAGACAGCTAGTAGCTCATCAAACTCCATCCTACAGTCCACTCTTCACTCAAAACTTCTGCTAAATTTAGATGAAACTTAGGAACCCATCAACTTTGCTAGCAGTTCCAATCACATACAGCTAATAGCTCATCAAGCTCCATCCCACAGTCCACTCTTCACTCAAAACTTCCGCTAAATCAATCTGGAAAATAACACATTTCTGCAACTAGAAAATTACTTGTGTAATGCTCTCTATTGCATATGGAATCAAAAAAAGTTTTTTTGAACAAGGAGAAAATGTTTATATTATTCAATGTTCTCTATTGCCTACTTTGGTTTATATTTGATTGAATATTGTCATGGACAGTGTTCTAAAAGGCAGCCGCCTAGCCCACCTAGGCAGTGCCTAGGTGCTAAGCGACACCCTCCCGCCGAGCCCACCTAATCGGCGATTAGGCACTAGGCACTGGTCTGCCGCCTGACTAGTGCCTTGGTAAACACTAGTCATGGATTACAAACAGAATACACGTGATACTAAGTCACGACTCAAGCCAGAAGAAAACATTGAAAATCAAACATACACCGCAATCACCAACAGGACCAAGGCGCTTCCAGCACATGTCATGAAGTTGAATACATCTTGATTCTTCATCAAGAGAGCATGCCATCATTGGTGATTGCTAGCACATAATGGGTAGCAACTAACAATTTAACCCCAATCAAATAACACTAAATCGTATACACAGATGCAATTCCCTCACAGAGTCGACCAATACTGCCCATCACCGGACAAGAACAAGATTTTTTTTTTCTCCTCCCATAGATCATGCTCCCACAAAATCTAGTAATCAGCCAGCCACTGTTGATGCCAAACCTACGGCAACCAGCAGTCGCATCCCATCACTAGATGCAATCAGATAAATAAACCCTAAATCGCACCCACAAATGCGAATTCCTCCGAATCCCATACAGTCCCACCACAGAAGCGACGGGGCAAGATAAAATCGCAACGGGAATCGAACGCGGGACTAGGCAATAAGGGCGGGGTGGGAGAAGAGGAGGAGGAGGGCGCCTTACGAACTCGACGAAGGCCTGGTTGCGGTTGGCGCCGACGTTGCACATGGTGTTGACGACCCTGCCGAAGGGCTTGCAGAGCTCGACAAGCTCCTCCTCGGTGCACTCCCACGGCATGTTCCGCAGGTGCAGCACCTTGGACGGCGTCTGCGTGTACCGGAACTGTGTCGCCGGCCCCGACGGCATCCTCGCTCGCTCGCGTCGCCGCCGGCCGCTCGGGGTGCGATGGGGACGGGCCGCTGGGGTTAGGGTTTGGGTGGAACCGAGCCGAGCAGAGTCGAAGCGGGGGTACAGAGAGGGTGGGGGTGGGGAGCGGCCGGCGACGAGAGAGAGGCTGAGATCGAGATTGGGAGGGTTTGTTGGGTTGTGTTGGGTTGGGTGGTTCGAGAAGTAGACGATGATTATACGCGAGAGTGTGGCCCCCGTGCACGGCACAAAGTAGGCCTAGGTGCCTACTGCCTAGGTTGCTGGGAGAGACAAGGGAGGTTTTAGGAATTTTTGGTATGAATAATCTATTTTTTATTTGAAATTATAGAAATATACCCGCGGGAAATTTTTTTTTATAAAAATAGTCTCCAGTCGCCCAACCATTAGGCGACTGGAGCCTTTCGCCCAACCAGACTGCGACATTTGATGAATCTACCAACCGTTCGGCGATTAATTGCGCTTGCCCACCGTTGGCGGCATCGCAATCGATCCACCGAACCGTTGGGCGAGTGAAATCTAGTCGCTGAACCGTTTGGCGACTGGGGGCGAAATAAAAACCCAACGCGCTCGACCGCCGGCATTCCATTGCACTATTTTCATTCGGCCGCGCAGAGGAAGAAGAGGAGAAGAAGAAGAGAAGAAGGGAAGAAGAGAAGGGGGAGAGAAGGAGAGGGAGAGGAGGGGGAGAGAAGGAGAGAGAGAGGAGGAGAAGAGGAGAGGGAGAGCGTGATTTTTAGATATTTTTTTGTGTTATATTTTTTGTTAGTGTTAGAAAAATAGTTTAGAAAATTTAGTTTATAAATTTAGTTTAGAAAATTTAGTTTAGAAATTTAGTTTAGAAAAATTAGTTTAGATAATGTAGTTTAGAAAATTTAGTTTATAAAGGTAGTTTAGAAAATTTAGTTTGGAAAAATTAGTTTAGAAAATATAGTTTAGAAATTTAGTTTAGAAAATTTAGATTTCAAATTTAGTTTAGAAAATATAGTTTAGAAATTAAGTTTAGAAATTAAGTTTAGAAAAATTAGTTTAGAAAATTTAGGTTAGAAATTTAGTTTACAAATTTAGTTTAGAAAATATATTTTAGAAATTTAGATGTAGTTTACAAATTTAGATGTAGTTGAGAAATTTAGTTTAGAGAATTTAGTGTCGAAATTTTGTATAGTAATTTTTATGTATTATTGTAGAAAATTTAGTTAAGAAAATTTAGTTTAGAAATTTTGTATACCATTTTTAATGCATTATTGTAGAAAATATAGTTTAGAAATGTAGATGTAGAAATTTTTTGTATGTATTATTGTAGAAAATGTAGTGTACAAATTTAGATGTAGAAAATTGAGTGTACAAATTTTGTATAGTATTTTTGATGTATTATTATAGAAAATTTAGTGTAGAAATTTAGATGTACAAAATTTAATGTTGAAATTATTGTACAAATTTTGCAGGTATGACTCATGCTGGACGTGACTCCGACTGGTGGTACCCGCTGTTGGACGAGCACGTGGACCGCGTGCATCGTGCTTCCCATTGTGTGCGGCCTCCGGGGAGCACGGACGAGCCGCCTGAGCTGGGAGTGGTCCGGACACGCACATCTCGCGTGACCTGGGGACTTGACCCCCGTTGGACTGCCAGGTTTGCACTACGCTAGCGTTTAGTGCGACCGTAAGAACGTTCTGTGCTGACCTTCACTTTGTTTGCAGGCTGCAGGATGCCGGGCTACTCCCTCTTGCCCGGATGGTGCAGGCCATGGAGGAGGATGGAGCCGCCTTGGCCGCGGGCGGGGACGAGGCGGGCGGGGAGCGATCACGACGCTTCCCGTTCGATCGTTCCCTGCTGACGGCTTTGGTGGACCGTTAGCGGCCTGAGACGCACACTTTCCACCTCCCATTCGGGGAGATGACGCCGACCCTGCAGGATGTGTCCCTGCTCCTTGGCCTTCCGATCGCGGGAGGCGTTGCCTTCCTATCGGAGGCCCCGGCCGACTGGCGCGCTGACTTGCTTGGCAGATTCGAGGGGGTCGTTCCACCGGCCGATCACCACCACATCTTTGAGGAGGATTAGACCCATGGGCCGACGCTGAGGTGGCTTGCACAGTACCGGGTACGTGGTATTTACAATCGATCGTGTCTTCGAAACTCTTATTTGTAGTATTACGTACTAATAACAACTTGTTTGCATTCAGGTGGAGCGCATGGATCCGCAGGCAGACGATTACCAGGTCTCGCACCACTTGGAGGCATACGTGCTGTGGCTGTTTGGTTGGGTGCTTTTCACCACCAGCCACGGCAAATCGGTGGATGCGCACCTTATCGCTTATGTGAGGGCGATCGCTGACGGCGAGCCCCCCAGGTCAGCTGGGGATCGGGCGTACTTGCCGCAATGTACCGCGCCCTGTGCGATGCGTGCATGAGGATCAAGGCGAACTCGATCCTCACGGGCTGTCCCCTGCTGCTGCAGTTGTGGTCGTTCGAGCGCTTCAGCCTTGGACGACCTGTGCTAGACGACATGGGTCCGTACGGGCCCGAGATGTATCTAGGAGGAGACGTCGACCGGCCGACGATGGATTCTCTCTGGTGCCGTCGACAAGTAAGTATTATCACAGTCAACTATTTCTTTCTTATTGATGATCGTCATACTAAACAACTTGTCTTTCTTGCAGGTACAGTTCGCGCCGCGCGAGTCACGCGGGCATACCGCCTTTGTGGAAGCGATTCGGCGCCTCACGGTGACGGCGTGCGGCGGGAGCCTTACGCAGATCGACGGTGCGAGCCGCGCTCTGACGGGCTATCCGCACTTTGTTTGGCGTGGCCGGCTTCCGCTCACTGCCAAAGCTCGTGTACCATATCTATGTGGAGGACTACGCACCCCAACGAGTCATGCGGCAGTTTGGGCTACGGCAGGCGCTTCTTGTACCAGTCGGACCATCGCTTCCGCAGAACGTGCACGCGTGAGTGATCGTTTCTGCTAAATATGTACATACTTACTACTGTGTTCGCAAGTACTCACATTACGTAATGGTTCTATACGCAGGCATAGAGATGGCAACGGGTAAATACCCATCGGGTATTGCCATTCCATACCCGTACCCGCTAGGTGTAAATTTACCCGTCGGGTTACCCGTATCCGCACGCGGGTAGGAAAATTTACCCATACCCATACCCGTGCGGGTATTACTACCCGACGGGTAACCCGTACCCGCAAGCATACTCGGTTCAACACATAAGAATATCATCAATTTAGATATTCATTAATCATACATGCCAAGCACAAAAGCGTCTAATGATCAAAATTAGTACATCACATAAACATACTTGACATGACCATATCAACATATGACAAACAAATAAACAATCAACAACAAGTAGATAATAAAATTAACATTTGAGTGGGATGTCTAGCTGTCTAATGCGGGTATTCATTACTCGCGGGTAGGCGGGTATGGGTAGTATATACCCACACCCGCACCCGCCTACCCGGCGGGTAGAGGATTTTGCCCAATAACGTACCCATGGGTACATAAAATTTTCCATACACATCTCTTTATCAGGTAAAATCCGTCGGGTATTCGGGTATCGGGTACCCATTGCCATCTCTACACAGGCACAACGCGAAGGGAGTTAAAAGAGGCACGGACTGGTCGACGAAGATGCAGCCCTGGGTCGCGCAGTGGGAGGGTGCGCTCGACGACCGCGTGGAGGAGGGCCGCCCATACGACAGCAGGGACTACGCGGAGTACCTGCGCTGGTACCAGGGGCGGACACATACCAGGCTCGTACATGTCGTAGACCCACCTGCCACACACGTCGTCGCTCCGACAGACACGTACCCCGCGCACCTCGCGCGCAACGCTCACATCGCGGTACGTTACATGTAATTTCAAAGATTTCCAAATGGCAATGTCGTTTCGATGATCGACCATTTTATGTCTTTGTGTCCAGGCTGACGTCGGTGCTGTCCTATGGACCGAGTCCGCCTCACTACTGGAGAGGGTCGCCACTGGTGCGGTTCTGTCCCACGAGGAGGACGTCAGCTTTGTGCGTCGGGTGGAGGCCGGGTGTAGACGTATTGTTAGCCTGCTGTCCTGCACGAGGCTACCGGCGGTCTCTACACCCACGCCCAGCGCTCCGACTGGTCGTCCACCAGTGCCACCCTGACCAGCGTGGCACTACTCCGGAGGTAGTACGTGGACACGTCCTACACCACCTCACCCAGAGCAGCCAGGGGGTTCAGCCTGGGCACGGCCTCCTACACCACCTCACTTCACACCTCCTCCGCACATCCCCGGCTTCCACACGTAGGGGGTGTACGCCCCTCCTCCTGCCTCGATGGCGCCAGCTACGGGTACGCATCGTCCGATCTCGTTTTTATCCCAAGACGACATGCAACGAACTAACGATATTACTATTGCAGGTACTTACCAAGAAAGACGACGTCTCCGGGCCGGGGCGATGTGGACCACTTTTTGCGGTCGCGGGCGGTTCTCGACGCAAAGACCGGAGGTTCTCTCGCGATGCCCTCCCGGTGCACCGGAGGGCACACTGGCCGAGTGCGGTGACTCCACTAGTGCAGGGGCGGGATAGACATCCTCTTGCTCGTTTTACTTTTTCGGAGCCTCGTAACCCGTTGCACCGGAGGAGGGCCAAGCGGGGCCGTATGGGAGGACGCGGGCGCGGTGACGGGGCACACCAGGGTGGCGAGTGAGGGGTGCTGCGGATGCTATATGTTATGCATGTAATGAAAAAATACGCGGTATGTTACTCATAGTTATATTATGAAGTTTATTTAAATTCAAACAAGTCTATCATCTCTTCTTTTCGCATTCAATCATTCATATATCAAGTCATCTAAAAAATTAACATACGGTTCTCCGCTTTACGAATTATCATCGTATGTCACTTAACAGTGTATGTATCGATCGTTCTCCAGTTAATCTTTAATAAAAAAAGTTTCTAAAAATTTTTATGCACCTACAATATACAATAAACATAAACTTTTATTACAACTCTACCACATTTTTTACCAGTTTAAAACTACAAAATTCACGGAGGATTCATGCAGTCGCCTAATGGGATGGCGACTGCATGCAAGTCGCCTAATGGGATGACGACTGCATGCAAGTCGCCTAATGGGATGGCGACTGCATGAAAGTCGCCATACGGAAGAGCGACTGGATGCAGTCGCTCCAGCGTGCGGCGATAGATATTGTGTCGCAGTCTGGTTGGGCGAAAGGCTCCAGTCGCCCAACCATTAGGCGACTGGAGCCTATTTTTGTAAAAAATTTTCCCACAGGTATATTTCTGTAATTTCGAATAAAAAATGGATTATTCGTACAAAAAATTCACGTTTTAGCCCCCAAACATTTTGACTTGAATTTCTAGTTTTTAGCTTATTATTTTTATTATTTTTAAATTTTATTTTTAGTATTTTAGCTTCTTTGAACTTTTTATCGGTTCTTTTTCATATTCGTTTGTATTGTTTATAATAGACTAATCTATTTATTCTATTTTTAAAAATTTTAATTTAATTACATCAAATAAGCCACAATCAGTCACAGTACATTTTCATCAGTTATAGTGCAATTTTAACCATAAGCCATATTTTTTCAGCCCAACTAAGTGGGCTATTAATCGAAGCGGATAGGTCAGCCAGATCTTTTGGTTTTCCACTGAAGTAGAATAGTAACATATAAATAAGTAGTCTTTAAAATAAAAAAAAGCTGGAAAACGTTTTTAGAAGGCATGAAGAAGGTGACGCGGAGGTTCTCATCACTGATTTTTGAAAGTGGTTTAAAGTTTTTGAAAGCTAAGGTGTTTAAATCGATTTTTAGTTTCTCTAAGCAGAGGTTAGAAATCAAAGCCGATTTGAACATTTCCATAGAGTTATATACAGAGTTGTAGTGTGTTTTTTATTTATTTGTATCTCTTTTTATTTGGATAATTTCGAGATAGTTTAGATCAACGGCTATTGCTGAGTAATGCCTATGCCTAGTTTATTTCAATAGAAACCAGATGAAATTGGTGTGTATACTAACACGTAAAAGTGTTTTAGAAGATTTTACAATAAAGGGATCGCTGAGGTTTAGCAAGAACATGTTGCGGCGTGGCGATGCCGCGGTGATGTGGCTTTTAAGGAGATGATAACATATGAAGCTAGAGAGAGTGACAAGAAGAGGTGTAATACAAGCAAGTAGCTAGGTGATGGTGCTAGAGAGAGGGGGTAGTCATTGGTTAAGGTGTTATTTTCGTAGCATTTTTCGATTGGGGTGTTTTGTAGGAAAAAATGACAAGAGTAAACAAACATGACCGTAGAATGCAGTTTTTACTCATTCACGCGCAAAATGCATAGGATAGCTAGAAATTTTCTGTATTCCTACGAAAATTGAATAGTTTCTCGAATGGCCCGGAGGAATGCAAACAGGATCAACTGATTACTTCTCCACGGCTTTGTGCATTTTGGTCCAGTCAAAAGTCGAGAAGCAATTCAGCCCATAAACAAATAGTTGTACTTTGGATCCTATCCAATGGATGGGCAAATGGGATGTACCAGTCGGGCTAGCATGAAGCACGACATGGCCCATAAAAATGATGGGCAGATCAACATGGAATGAGGCTGTGAGTCGTGTTTGGACTGCTACCTCGGCTTAGCTCGACATAAATAGTGCCACATCAAGCATGGCTCAACACGGACATGGCCCGTTAACCCATTTGGCCCACTAGGCACACTTAACCTGTTAGGCGTAGCGTTTTAGGCACGACCTATTTAGCATGATCTCAGCCCGTTTAGCTCAATAACTGTCGAATTTTCAATTTTCTAGTAGTTTATAACTATTTAGGAGTTTAAAAATATGAAAAATAAAAACATCTCAGAATTTTTCTATATAGGAAGCAAACCCCTCTCATTTAGCCACCATCCCACCTCCACTCTCTTGTCTGAATTTTCTTGTGAAAATTTCGATCCACTTTGTGATAATTTGGCAAAATTAAATATTTTTGCCAAAAATCCAAATTTTGAAATCTAGCTATAGTAAAGAAAAGATGTAACAATACTAATTTTTATACATTTTATTGTTCTTATTTTCTTTGTTATGATGTAAAATATATATAATAGTGTAATTTTCTATTTGTATTTTGCAGTTTTCTACATTTCTCCCGAAGATCTTGCATCCTTTGGGGATGAAACGGCTCTGCCTCCACCTCAAACGGGAAAGCAGGCCTAGGCCGGACCATCGTTAGGCTCTACGTGTACCTCTACGTCCATAAGCACCGGGCAAAGAGATCCAGACCCAATACGTCGAAGGTGTGGGTAGATTTTGATAAGATAATGAAGGAAGATGAAACTGTAACTCTGGTAAGATATGCTATTTGTAAAATTTATCATCATGAATTATCTACGAAGTCTACAAATAAAACTGGGCACTTGATAAGACACACCCAAAGATGTAAAGAAAAACAAGCGATAACCATGAGCCAGATGTAGTTGCAGTACAACCCTGATGCTAGGGTACGTAACTGGGATTATAGTCTCGAGGTAACTCGAGAATCTCTTTGTCATTTAATTGCCCCACAGGATCTACCTTTAAACTTTGGTGAGTCTAAAGCGTTCAAAAAATACATTAGAACTACTCATAATTCTATATTTTCTTTAGTTTTTAGACAGACAATAACTCAAGATTTAGTTAAATACTATAATAGTAGTTGTGCTAAACTAAAAGAACTCTCTAAGACATGTACATTTTCGGTGGCCTTGACCTCGGTGATGAACCATGTGGAGGTGACCACATGTGAGTGGTGAGTAATTGACAGTTGTTTAGGTCAGTCGAGTTTGGTTTGGGTGGTTCGGACCCTGACGTTGCGTGGTGCAACGGGCTCGGTCGGTGTGGTCAAACTTGGTTATATGGGATTAGGGCGATTCTTTGATTTGTGAGTTTGGACTTAAATGCGTGGTAAGTGTGATGGTATTTACGCTTTCTGTGTCGGCGGTGCTATTTGGCGTGTTTTCTTGTGCGTGTGATCGCAGGACATCGGGTGGAGTCGTGGCGAGACACGTGGACCGGACTAAGCGCAGTGGCGCCGAGGTCGAACGGTCGGGATGTGTCGAAGACGGCGTGACTCGAGGTGGTTGCGGCGTGCGAGGCAAGGAGCGCGAAGCTTCGGAAGGTGCGGGAGGCGAATCGGGAAATTCGCGAGGCTGCACAAGCGGGAGCGGCGCCGTTGGATTTAGCAGCGTAGCAGGCGGAGACCCGTTAGCCAAGGCTATAAATAGGATTGAGGGGCTGCATGCCCACTTGAACACTTTGGAGAGAATTAGGGTTTCTAGAGTCAAAAGAGGCTTTGGGAGGTTGTTTCCCTTTGCTCTTTAGTTGGTGGAGAGTGGGTGTGATATACAGAAGGTGTTCCCTGGTTGTCTCCCACCTCTCTTCGTTGTGTTCCTCCCAAGTAGCATATGTGGCTCTTGGTGATTTTGAGGATAGAGTGGGAAAGGAGATGAGTTGAGAGTCTTGGAATCCTTCATCTATTTGTAATCATGTATCGGGACTCCTCTCTGTGATTTGGAATGGAAAATCTGAAGTTTTATCTCCTGAGTGCTCTCTGTTCTCTGATGCCCTCTATGTTGATTTCTTGACTTTTTGATTTTCGAGTTCTTGCTTGCTAAGGAGGTGTAAAATGGGTTGCTTGATGATGGGATGTTGGTTCTAGACCTTTTGGTCAGGTTCCCCTAAGAGCAAATCAAGAGTAATCTCATATTTGAGTTTGTGTCTTCCTCTGTTCTTGATCTCAGTTCTAGGGTTTTATTTCTTTTTGAGATTCCCTTCTTGAGATGGAGTGATCTTTGGTCTAAGGAGCTCCTTTTATATTGCTAACATGATTGCAAGAGCTCATGATCAAAGAGTTAATGTTTGAGGAGAAATTTGATTTTTAGTGTCTCTCTCTGAAGGTTGCATTATCTTCTAGGGTTTTGTCCAGATTCTATTTCTCACCTTGGGATGACTTGAAATTTGGGCTGTAGACTCTAGAGGATATTGCTAACATATCCCCAAAATTTCAGAGTCAGGGGATCAAGGGTTAGAGAGTATTTGAGTTTTGGTGCTGCACTTTGTAAGTTTCAGTTTTGGGCTTAAAGCTGAAATTCTAAGGTTTTCAGTTGGATTCCTTTGTGTCTTAGCTCCTTAAAGTTGTTTAGAATAGTCCTTAGAAGCTTTGTTTTGAATTAGTTTGGAGTTTTCCTCTCTTCCTTTTGATCTTGGCAAATTTTACGAAAAGAGCGATGTTCGAGCCGACTCTGATACTTTCGGCCAGCAAGTTGTCTTGACAGCTCTGATATTCAGTTTTTGCCTCCAGCGTGAACTTCTTCATTTAGTGCTTGTCTCTTTTTTCTTGTGCTGATTTTCTCCGATTTTGCATGCAGTTCAAACGGCGTTATTTTCAGCTGAAATTTCTCTTGGTTAATCTCGATTTATGCTGAATTTTTCAGTGTTGCATGCGTTTCAAATTTCAGAGAAATTAATTTTAATTTTCTGTGAGTGCTGTGTTTTGCTTCTTTCTGAAAATCGGTGTTCGATTTCTGGGGCGTTTTGAAGCGGCGACATTCACCCCCCCTCTGTCGCCATTTCGGTCCTACAATTGGTATCAGAACAGGTTAGCTCTAATCAATAGATCTTAACCGGTCTCGAGCCATGGCGACGGACAAGTACTCGACCAAGCGCGTGTTCGATGGCATCGATTACCCTTCCGGAAGAGCCGAATGGAGACATACATCCAGCCGGGGGTATGCCATCCGCGGAAGGTCAAGGTACGATTATTGTTCTGCCGATGAGAACATCAATGCCGGAACATGGTGATGTTGAGGCGAATGCAAAGGCAAGGAACATCATCATCCGGGGTTGAGTCGTGGCGAGTTTGATCGTATATCTCACCGTCGTCCGCCTCGACATCCGGGTGACCCTCGACGCATACCATGAGAGCACCACCCGGATCAAGGCGGTTCGACAGACGGTTCAAGCGCGAATACAACAAATTCGAGATGCTTGCTGGTGAGTCCTCGGGCGAGTGCTTTTAGCGATTTCACAAAATTTTGAGCAACCTCCGGCGGTCGGTCTCACATACCCGACTCGGACAACGCTCGTCGGATGCTCGCGGCACTTGATCTGCGCGTGTGGGAGATGAAGGTGACCACCATCAAAGACACGACAGACCTCTCGACCACGACTCTTGACGCGCTGTACTCGCGCCTCAAGACTCACGAGATTGACGTTGTCTCTCGTCGGTCGAAGTCACGATCGATGGCTTTGGTCACCGATCGATTAAACTTCCGGTTTTTCCGCCGATTCGCTTTGTAGGTTCTCCTAGCTGCTCTATGTGGCGTAGCGATGATCGATTAGAGCGGCTAGAGGATGAACAGTGGCCCTCCTAGCTCGGAAGTTCTCCCATGCTTACAAGAGGAGGAGGGACAGAAGAGAGGCGGACGATCATCCGCTTCGAGTGTGGTGGCCCCAACCACATTCGAGCGAACCGTCCCAAGCCGGAGAAGGGTAAGAACGACTACGGCGGTTCGGGCAAGAACGACTACACCGACAAGAACCGCAACAAGAAGACTCCACTCGGGCGTCGGGAAAGAAGAAGTTCCGCAACCGGAAAGCCAAGAAGCTCTTCCACCGTGTCCTCATCGCCTTGACGACCTCGACCTCGGCGAGGTGGAGGGATGGAGCGACGACGACGGACGGGTGACCAAGAGCCCAAGGATGGCGGCGACTTCTCGGCATGTGCTTCATGGCCTCGAGGGCGAATCGAGCGACAATGAGTGTACTCCGACTCGGACGAGGTATGCCCCACCTACGACCAGCTCAATCACGCTTTTCTTAAGCTAGGTGGTTTCCATGCTAGAGCTAGGGCTAGGTGTACCGAGTTAGAGAAGGAAGTAGATAGATTATCACTAGAGATTATTGCTCTTACATCTGATCCTCCTAGTGATGATTGTGATACATGCTCTGCTTTGTTGGGTGATTTGGAGAAGTTAAGGATCTCGCATGATAGTTTATCCTCCGAGCTTGATATTGTTAAGGTGGAGAATGTTAGTCTGCTTGCCGAATTAGAGATGAGTAGGATAGCGGTTGCTACGCCTACTATTGTTGAGACTACTTCCTGCACCTCATGTGAGGATAAGGACAATGCTTTTAGAGGTCTTTACACCATCTTTGTTAGATCTGCTGAGTCATGTGAAAGTTGCAATAATTTGAAAATGAACCTAAAGAAGGCGGATCATAAAATTCTCGAGTTGTATTCTTGGTTGCTTGAGCACCGCTTCATGTTCAAACTGTCCTAAATTAATGCTGAACTTGAATCTGTGTCCAAGCAGTTTCAAGAAATGATTGATCATAATAAGAAACTGGCTAATTATGCTTCTAAGGACCATGTTAGCTCACCATGCAAAAATTGTGAAAAACTAAGAATTGACTTGATTGCATTGGATGAAAAATGTGTGAAGCTAACTAAGGACTTACTAGAGAAGCAACCGTCAGATTGTAATGTGATTGCTGAGGAGGGGGAGAAGCCCCAGGGTAAGGTAGAGACGCCTAGCGACGCGAGCCAACCTGCTAGCAGTAGGATTGCCCATTCGAGCCGGTGTGCATGCACAAGCCAATCGTCCCTCTCGCTGTTGGTTCTTCATCTGCTCCCTTACTTCCTGCTGTTCCCTCTTCCCCCTGCTCTTCTTGCACCTCTCTCTTTCGGGAGTGTCAGTACCTTATGAACACTCTCGAGAGATTTGTAGGCGGCAAGAAGAAGCTAAATCTTATTCTAGATCAATCCAAGATTTGCAAGTTCAATCAAGGTCTAGGATATGATTTCTATGAGGATATGAGGAAGCATCCACCTGCTATTCTCCAACCCATCATAGGAGGTGTGATCGAGGTCGAGCCCAGATCTGATGAGGTTAAATTCAAATCAGCGGGCTTCGTCCAAGGGATCTCGGCGACAAAGGTGAGTCCACTGCGGCCGGCCTCTCGAGGCGAAGTCTCTTCGTGCTACTTCCACCTCTCGGAAGGTGAAGTACCACCGCACCTTCTCGCCGGAAGGATGGACACACGGTCGATCGATGCTTCAGGCGCGCCAGGATTGCGCGTAGAGACCGTGCTGAGGCACTTAGGCGTATTCAGGGTCAGCCCCAGACCCTGAGTGCACCTAGGACCAGCACGAGGTCTAGGTTTACTGCTGTTGATGGGTTTGGGCAGCATCGAGGACTTGGTTTTTCTGAGTCTTCTGGTTTTCGTCCTCATGCTGCTCTCGGTCGTGACTTCCGCCGTCTGAGGTACTTCGTTTCTCCGTCGAGACAGACTACCGCGGCGTGTTCACTGCTGTTGCGGTGCTCGACTCGCTTGCTGTGAGCAGCCGGACCCGGCAGAATCGCCTCTCGGTCTACTCGTAGACCATCCGCTTCCCGAGTGACGAGAGCGTAGGGTAGATAGAGGTCGATCGTGCTTGACTACTTCATCCGCTCGGCGTGTTGTTCATATTGGGTGCCAAAATCACTCTTGATTTACCCCATCTTCAAACTTTACTCTGTTTGACTCGGGCTCGTCGGGCCGGGAAGGGAGAGGTTTGGCTTGTAGACTCGGGTGTTCACGACACATGGCCGGAGATTCCGTTGGTTCTCTTCCTAGCCCGTGCTCGGTGATGAGATGATCACCTTCGGAGATGCTTCATCCGGCGCGTCATCGCCAAAGGTGCGATCTTGCGTTAATGATTCGTTTCTTTTGAGAGATGTTGCCTTGGTTAGTAAGCTGCGTTATAATTTGCTTTCGGTTTCTCGACTTACGATGACGGTTATGAGGTGAGCTTTAAGAAAACGCTTGCAAAATTCTTGATTCTTCGGGTAGTCTGGTTTGCGGGATTTCTGAGTCTTCTGGTGATCCTCTCAGGTGTTTAGTTGCCTCAGAGTCCCGTGATTTGACCTTCTGGCATAGGAGACTTGGTCATATTGGATTTGATCATTTGACCGAGTTAGCGGCCACGACCTCATTCGTGGTGCGCGAAGCTCAAAATGGTCAAAGATCTTGTTTGCACTCCATGCCGCACGGCAAGATGGTTGCCGCTTCACATCCTCCGGTCATCGTGACTATGACCGATGCACGTGACAATTGCTCCACATGGATACAAATGGGACCACTCGAGTGCGATCGATGGGAGGAAGTGGTATGTTCTTGTCGTGGTCGATGACTTCTCGAGGTATTCTTGGGTGTTTTTCTTAGCCTCGAAAGATGAGACGTTTTCACATTTCCGAGGTCTTTTCAGAGGCTTTCGTTGAGCTCCGGGTGCCTTACGAGTGATCCGCGATAACAATGGCACGGAGTTCAAGAATTCCTACTTGAGTTTCGTGGTGAGGCAGTGTAGAGCATCGCTTCTCCTCTCCGCACGTCCGCAACAAAATGGCGTCGTGGAGAGAAAGAACCGGACCTTAGTCGAGATGGCCAGGACGATGCTTGATGAGTACTCTACACCGCGGAAGTTTTGGGTGAGGCTATAGCCACCGCGTGCCATGTCTCAAATCGAGTTTTCTTGGGCACACCGCACCGCACTTCTTATGAGTTGAGATACGGCGAAAGCCCAGCGTCTCTCATTTTCGTGTGTTTGGTTGCAAGTGCTTTATTCTCAAGTCCGAACCTAGATAAGTTCGAGTCACGTTCTTGTGATGGGATCTTTCTAGGTTACTCGCCTTCTTCGCGGGCTTATAGGTGCAGGCTGCGAGTCTAGCAAAATGGTAGAGACACGTGAAGTGACCTTTGACGAGGCGGTCCGGGACTAGGCCTGATATCTCGAGTTCTTTAGAGCGATCGAGACCATCTTCGTGGGCGGCGAGGACGATGGAGATGAGGTTGTCTACGATCCAGTCCATATCCACCCCTTGAGGTGCCGTCTTCCACCGCACCTCGGTGATCGACCATGCCTTCGCTTCCTCCGGAGCTAGTGGCTCTGTTCCTATCTCATCACTCACGAGGTAGAGGCCACTTCTTCATCTCATCTGGACCTTCCCGACATATCCGAAAAAGACATCCTTCGAGCGGATGATTGGAGACTGCTTCGAGCGTGTTACCCGCTCAAAATCGCTTATCTCAGTTCTGTCTCCATTCGCTTTCATTGCCTCCTTTGAGCCCAAGGATGTTTCTCATGCTCTTTACGACGAGTCTTGGGTCAATGCCATGCATGAGGAGCTAGAAAATTTCGAGAGGAACAAGGTGCAGTCGCTTGTCGAGCCCCGCGAGGTCACAATATTATTGGGACTAAGTGGGTGTTCAAGAACAAGCAGAGCGAGAATGGAGTGGTTATTGAAACAAGGCTAGACCGGTAGCTCGGGGTTTTCCTGTGTTGAGGTCTAGACTTGAGGAGACCTTTGCCCCTGTAGCTCGACTTGAGGCCATTAGAATCCTGCTTGCCTTTGCAGCTTCTAAGGGTTTCAAGCTCTACCAGATGGACGTCAAGAGTGCCTTCCTTAATGGCGTTATTGAGGAAGAAGTTTACGTCAGACAGCCTCCAGGTTTCGAGAACCCCAAATACCCACACCATGTCTTCAAGCTTTCCAAAGCGTTGTATGGACTTAAGCAGGCCCCCAGAGCTTGGTATGAGAGGCTTAAGTCCTACTTGTTGAGTCATGGGTTTGAGATGGGTAAAGTAGACAAGACTTTGTTTATCCGTAGGCTTGGTAGTGACCTTCTGCTCGTCCAAATCTATGTTGATGACATCATCTTTGGCGGCTCTTCCCATGCTCTGGTTTCTCAGTTCTCGGATGTCATGAGCACCGAGTTTAAGATGAGCATGATGAGTGAGTTGACTTTCTTCCTTGGCTTCCAAATCAGCGCCTCTCGGAGGGTACTTTTCTACATCAGGCAAGTACACTCGTGACCTCTGAGAGACGCCGATATGAGTGATGGGAAGCGGTGTCAACTCCGATGGCTTCTACGGCCTATCTTGACCTGGATGAGGATGGCGAGCGATTGATCGAAAGAATACGAAGTATGATCGGCTCCTTCTTTACCTCATCGCCTCGAGACCGGACATACACTTCTCGGTGTGTGCGTGTGCTCGTTTTGAGCTTCTCCTTGCGTATCTCACCGCCAAAGCGGTGAAGCGCATCTTCGGTACCTTCGAGCTACCATTGACTATGGTATCGGTACTCTTCCTCATCTGTCTTTCCTTGAGAGCCTTCTTGGAGGCGGACTTTGCCACTGTAGGATAGATAGGAAGAGCACCTCGCACTGCCAATTCATTGGCATTTCTCTCGTTTCTGGTCTTGAGGAAGCGATCGGTGTTGCACGATCCGCTGCAGAGGCCGAGCACGTTGTCTGCCGCTAGTTCTTTGCGGCCGGTACTTTGATGGTTTCGACCTGCGGGACTTTGGGTTAGCCTTAGACGGTGTTCCACTCTTTTGTGATAACACGTCGCTATCAACATTGCTAAAAACCGGTGCAAAGCACTCTCGGACCAAGCACATTGATATCCGATACCACTTCCTTAGAGACCATGTAGAGAAGGGTGATATAGTGCTCCGCTTTGTGAGAGTGACCACCGGTTGGTGACATCTTCACCAAGCCTTTGGATAGTTCGAGGTTTTCACTCTGCGGAGAGCTTGGGGTGGTGTGTCCTTACGGATTGTAGTGAGGGAGTTTTGGGCTTTCTTGCTTTACTATATTAATTATGCTTCTGTCTCATTTACATTGCATTGCACTCGGGGTGCATTTGGGTTTAGTCCTTCCAGCATAGGTTAGAGTGCTTCTCTTGTCGAGATGCTTAGACTTCTAACTCTTATCTTGTGTTTCCAGGATTAGCTGCTTCTTATCTCACTAGGTCGAGCTCACTCACTTCTTGTAGGTTCTAGCGAGGGTTGGGCCACCCTCGGGTAGACAGGGTACGTGTTTGCTCTCTAGTGTGTGATTTACTATCAGCTGATTGTCCTGGAGTCATGTGGGGTAGATGAGAGTCAGTCTGAGCCATAGTTGTCTCAATATCTTATCTATGCTTTAAGGACTACCCGTTTGCTGTTTTCTTTGCCAGCTTCTCGATTCGTATTGCTTTGGTTCAGGGGGAGTTCATTTGGGAGCTTCTGAAGCTTAATTTTGACATAACTCAACTTGAACTAAAAGTTGCATCTAATGTTGAGGGAGAGCTGGACTTTCTTGCATTTTCAGCATTCTAGCATTATAATCAATCTGCATTGAGCCTTGATTATTATCCTGTTATGACATGCTTCAATGCTTTACACCTTGCCATGACTTGTGCTTAGCTTGCTAGATTTATCATGACTTCATATATGTAGAATAGCTTTCTGCCATGATAAGTTAATTAAAATTGCTCAACTTAAATTAAAACTTGTCATGTAAGCACTCGAGATTAGTCTTGCTTGAGCTATCCCTTTATGATTCATGCCATGTCAAATAGGCTGAGTTGAGTCTTGAATCTAGGTTGAATCTTAGATTGAGCTATTTTAGCATCTTGATACATCATGAGTTAGCACAATCTGTTAAAAAGCAAAATGATCTCTTTTTATGTGCGAAAAAACTGATTTCACCAATTCTTTTTCATGAGACGGCTTGCCACTGCACTAGGCATGAACTCAGGGGGAGTTTTGGATGGCCTGGACTATCTTCTTAAGC
This sequence comes from Dendrocalamus sinicus, assembly GCA_036346575.1. Lineage (NCBI taxonomy): Eukaryota > Viridiplantae > Streptophyta > Magnoliopsida > Poales > Poaceae > Dendrocalamus > Dendrocalamus sinicus. The sequence goes on from CM070664.1 coordinate 12,903,606, forward strand.
TTCTCGCTTGGAGTAGTCGCATAAGGCTTGAGATCTAGCACATGATAAATTTTTTGGTTGAAAACAGCTATAAGCTTTAAAAGAAAATATGTCAAATGTGCAAGATTTGCTTAATCACCTAAAGATGAAAAGTGCTTAACCAAATGATAAACTCTTGAGCTTGTAGCACTCTAATTGACTCAACACTAGCTTCTTGTTTCCGCTAGCTTATTGACATGGCTGCATCATCCTTGGATATCTCTAGTTAGACTTTGCTCATTGATGACTTGACTTGCTCACTAAATGCATTACATTTCAGATTGTCATCTATGTGCTCTAGCTGGTTTATATATATGTTGTCATGATCTAGATAGCGTTTTATTTAGTTATGGCTTGGTGTATTACATTATGGTCAATATGGATAATTCTCATGGCTCTAAATGCTTAAATAAACAAACTTCACCATATTCATCCTTTGACATGTCATATTCTCTCTATTGCTCTTGATGTGTTTATTGCCAAAGGGGGAGAATAGAGAAGAAAAGTCATTGGGAACACTTTAGAGCTTTGGAGATCAATTTGCTCTTTCATTTGTTGCTCTAGTGGTTCCTTCATCGACATGGTCATTAGCTTCTTTTTCCTGTCTTTGGACCATGTTGGATTCTTCAAACTCAAACTCAACTTTGCGCTTTTGAGTTTGTCAATACACTCATCAAGGGAGATTGATGAACCATGTGGAGGTGACCACATGTGAGTGGTGAGTAATTGACAGTTGTTTAGGTCAGTCGAGTTTGGTTTGGGTGGTTCGGACCCTGACGTTGCGTGGTGCAACGGGCTCGGTCGGACTGTGGTCAAACTTGGTTATATGGGATTAGGACGCTGATTCTTTGATTTGTGAGTTTGGACTTCGTGCGTGGTAAGTGTGATGGTATTTACGCTTTCTGTGTCGGCGGTGCTATTTGACGTGTTTTCTTGTGCGTGTGACCGCAGGACATCGGGTGGAGTCGTGGCGAGACACGTGGACCGGACTAGGCGCAGTGGCGCCGAGGTCGAACGGTCGGGATGTGTCGAAGACGACGTGACTCGAGGTGGTTGCGGGCGTGCGAGGCAAGGAGCGCGAAGCTTCGGAAGGTGCGGGAGGCGCGATCGGAAATTCGCGAGGTGCACAAGCGGGAGCGGCGCCGTTGATTTAGCAGCGTAGCAGGCGGAGACCCGTTAGCCAAGGCTATAAATAGGATTGAGGGGCTGCATGCCCACTTGAACACTTTGGAGAGAATTAGGGTTTCTAGAGTCAAAAGAGGCTTTGGGAGGTTGTTTCCCTTTGCTCTTTAGTTGGTGGAGAGTGGGTGTGATATACAGAAGGTGTTCCCTGGTTGTCTCCCACCTCTCTTCGTTGTGTTCCTCCCAAGTAGCATATGTGGCTCTTGGTGATTTTGAGGATAGAGTGGGAAAGGAGATGAGTTGAGAGTCTTGGAATCCTTCATCTATTTGTAATCATGTATCGGACTCCTCTCGTGATTTGGAATGGAAAATCTGAAGTTTTATCTCCGAGTGCTCTCTGTTCTCTGATGCCCTCTATGTTGATTTCTTGACTTTTTGATTTTCGAGTTCTTGCTTGCTAAGGAGGTGTAAAATGGGTTGCTTGATGATGGGATGTTGGTTCTAGACCTTTTGGTCAGGTTCCCCTAAGAGCAAATCAAGAGTAATCTCATATTTGAGTTTGTGTCTTCCTCTGTTCTTGATCTCGGTTCTAGGGTTTTATTTCTTTTGAGATTCCCTTCTTGAGATGGAGTGATCTTTGGTCTAAGGAGCTCCTTTTATATTGCTAACATGATTGCAAGAGCTCATGATCAAAGAGTTAATGTTTGAGGAGAAATTTGATTTTTAGTGTCTCTCTCTGAAGGTTGCATTATCTTCTAGGGTTTTGTCCAGATTCTATTTCTCACCTTGGGATGACTTGAAATTTGGGCTGTAGACTCTAGAGGATATTGCTAACATATCCCCAAAATTTCAGAGTCAGGGGATCAAGGGTTAGAGAGTATTTCGAGTTTTGGTGCTGCACTTTGTAAGTTTCAGTTTTTGGGCTTAAAGCTGAAATTCTAAGGTTTTCAGTTGGATTCCTTTGTGTCTTAGCTCCTTAAAGTTGTTTAGAATAGTCCTTAGAAGCTTTGTTTTGAATTAGTTTGGAGTTTTCCTCTCTTCCTTTTGATCTTGGCAAATTTTACGAAAAGAAGCGATGTCGGAGCCGACTCGATACTTTCGGCCAGCAAGTTGTCTTGACTTGCTCTGATATTCAGTTTTTGCCTCAGCGTGAACTTCTTCATTTAGTGCTTGTCTCTTTTTTCTTGTGCTGATTTTCTCCGATTTTGCATGCAGTTCAAACGGCGTTATTTTCAGCTGAAATTTCTACTGGTTAATCTCTGATTTATGCTGAATTTTTCAGTGTTGCATGCGTTTCAAATTTCAGAGAAATTAATTTTAATTTTCTGTGAGGTGCTGTGTTTTGCTTCTTTCTGAAAATCAGTGTTCGATTTCTCGGGGGCGTTTTTGAAGCGAGCGACATTCACCCCCCCTCTGTCGCCATTTCGGTCCTACAATTGGTATCAGAACAGGTTAGCTCTAATCAATAGATCTTAACCGGTCTCGAGCCATGGCGACGGACAAGTACTCGACCAAGCCGCCCGTGTTCGATGGCATCGATTACCCCTTCTGGAAGAGCCGAATGGAGACATACATCCAGGCCCAGGGGTATGCCATCTGGCGGAAGGTCAAGGTACGATTCGCTGTTCCTGCCGATGAGAACATCAATGCCGGGAACATGGCTGATGTTGAGGCGAATGCAAAGGCAAGGAACATCATCATCCAGGGGTTGAGTCGTAGCGAGTTTGATCAGTATATCTCACCTGCGTCCGCCTCGACGACATCCGGGTGACCCTCGGCGCATACCATGAGAGCACCACCCGGATCAAGGCGGTTCGACAGACCGGTTCAAGCGAATACAACAAATTCGAGATGCTTGCTGGTGAGTCCACGGGCGAGTGCTTTTAGCGATTTCACAAAATTTTGAGCAACCTCCGAGCGGTCGGTCTCACATACCCCGACTCGGACAACGCTCGTCAGATGCTCGCGGCACTTGATCTGCGCGTGTGGGAGATGAAGGTGACCACCATCAAAGACACGACAGACCTCTCGACCCTGACTCTTGACGCGCTGTACTCGCGCCTCAAGACTCACGAGATTGACGTTGTCTCTCGTCGGTCGAAGTCACAGTCGATGGCTTTGGTCACCGATCGATTAAACTTCGGTTTTTCCGCCGATTCGCTTTGTGGGTTCTCCTAGCTGCTCTATGTGGCGTAGCGATGATCGATTAGAGCGGCTAGAGGATGAGCAGTGGCCCTCCTAGCTCGGAAGTTCTCCCATGCTTACAAGAGGAGGAGGGACAGAAGAGAGGCGGACGATCATACGCTTCGAGTGTGGTGGCCCCAACCACATTCGAGCGAACTGTCCCAAGCTGGAGAAGGGTAAGAACGACTACGGCGGTTCAGGCAAGAACGACTACACCGACAAGAACCGCAACAAGAAGACTCCAGCTCAGACGTCGGGAAAGAAGAAGTTCCGCAACTTCGGGAAAGCCAAGAAGCTCTTCCACCGTGTCCTCACTGCCTTCGACGACCTCGACCTCAGCGAGGTGGAGGATGGAGCGGCGACGACGGGGCGGGTGACCAAGAGCCCAAGGATGGCGGCGACGACTTCTCGGCATGTGCTTCATGGCCTCGAGGGCGAATCGAGCGACAATGAGCTGTACTCCGACTCGGACGAGTATGCCCCACCTACGACCAGCTCAATCACGCTTTTCTTAAGCTAGGTGGTTTCCATGCTAGAGCTAGGGCTAGGTGTACCGAGTTAGAGAAGGAAGTAGATAGATTATCACTAGAGATTATTGCTCTTACATCCGATCCTCCTAGTGATGATTGTGATACATGCTCGCTTTGTTGGGTGATTTGGAGAAGTTAAGGATCTCGCATGATAGTTTATCCTCAGAGCTTGATATTGTTAAGGTGGAGAATGTTAGTCCGCTTGCCGAATTAGAGATGAGTAGGATAGCGGTTGCTACGCCTACTATTGTTGAGACTACTTCTGCACCTCATGTGAGGATAAGGACAATGCTTTTAGAGGTCTTTACACCATCTTTGTTAGATCTGCCTGAGTCATGTGAAAGTTGCAATAATTTGAAAATGAACCTAAAGAAGGCAGATCATAAAATTTCTGAGTTGTATTCTTGGTTGCTTGAGCCAGCTGCTTCATGTTCAAACTGTCCTAAATTAACTGCTGAACTTGAATCTGTGTCCAAGCAGTTTCAAGAAATGATTGATCATAATAAGAAACTGGCTAATTATGCTTCTAAGGACCATGTTAGCTCACCATGCAAAAATTGTGAAAAACTAAGAATTGACTTGATTGCATTGGATGAAAAATGTGTGAAGCTAACTAAGGACTTACTAGAGAAGCAACCGTCAGATTGTAATGTGATTCTTTGAGGAGGGGAGAAGCCCGGGGTAAGGTAGAGACGCCTAGCGGCGCGAGCCAACTGCTAGCGATAGGATTGCCCATTACGAGTCGGTGTGCATGCACAAGCCAATCGTCCCTCTGCTGTTGGTTCTTCATCTGCTCCCTTACTTCCTGCTGTTCCCTCTTCCCCCTGCTCTTCTTGCACCTCTCTCTTTCGGGAGTGTCAGTACCTTATGAACACTCTCGAGAGATTTGTAGGCGGCAAGAAGAAGCTAAATCTTATTCTAGATCAATCCAAGATTTGCAAGTTCAATCAAGGTCTAGGATATGATTTCTATGAGGATATGAGGAAGCATCCACCTGCTATTCTCCAACCCATCATAGGAGGTGTGATCGAGGTCGAGCCCAGATCTGATGAGGTTAAATTCAAATCAGCGGGCTTCGTCCAAGGGATCTCGACGAGAAGGTGAGTCCACTGCGGCTTGGCCTCTCGGAAGGCGAAGTCTCTTCGTGCTACTTCCACCTCTCAGAAGGTGAAGTACCACTGCACCTTCTGTCAGAAGGATGGACACACGGTCGATCGATGCTTCAGGCGCGCCAGGATTGCGCGTAGAGACCGTGCTGAGGCACTTAGGCGTATTCAGGGTCAGCCCGGACCACGAGTGCACCTAGGACCAGCCACGAGGTCTAGGTTTACTGCGTTGATGGGTTTGGGCAGCATCGAGGACTTGGTTTTTCCGAGTCTTACGGTTTCGTCCTCATGCTTGCTCTCGGTCGTGACTTCCGCCGTCCCGAGGGTACTTCGTTTCTCCGTCGAGACGGCTACCGCGGCGTGTTCGACTGTTGCGGTGCTCACTCGCTTGCTGCGAGCAGCCGGACCCGGCAACGACTCTCGGTCTACTCGTAGACCATCCGCTTTCGAGTGACGAGAGCGTAGGGTAGATAGAGGTCGATCGTGCTTGACTACTTCATCCGCTCGGCGTGTTGTTCGATATTGGGTGCCAAAATCACTCTTGATTTACCCCAAGATCAAACTTTACTCTGTTTGACTCGGGCTCGTCGGGTGGGAAGGAGAGGTTTGGCTTGTAGACTCGGGTGTTCACGACACATGACCGGAGATTCCGTTGGTTCTCTTCCCTAGCCCGTGCTCCGGTGATGAGATGATCACCTTCGGAGATGCTTCATCTGGGCGCGTCATCGCCAAAGGTACATCTTGGCGTTAATGATTCGTTTCTTTTGAGAGATGTTGCCTTGGTTAGTAAGCTGCGTTATAATTTGCTTTCGGTTTCTCGACTTACGATGCGGTTATGAGGTGAGCTTTAAGAAAAACGCTTGCAAAATTCTTGATTCTTCGGGTAGTCTGGTTTGCGGGATTTATGAGTCTTCTGGTGATCCTCTCAGGTGTTTAGTTGCCTCAGAGTCCCGTGATTTGACCTTCTGGCATAGGAGACTTGGTCATATTGGATTTGATCATTTGACCCGAGTTAGCGGCCACGACCTCATTCGTGGTGCGCCAAGCTCAAAATGGTCAAAGATCTTGTTTGCACTCCATGCCGCGCGGCAAGATGGTTGCCGCTTCACATCCTCCGGTCCATCGTGACTATGACCGATGCACGGGACAGTGCTCCACATGGATACTGATGGGACCAGCTCGAGTGCGATCGATGGGAGGAAGTGGTATGTTCTTGTCGTGGTCGATGACTTCTCGAGGTATTCTTGGGTGTTTTTCTTAGCCTCGAAAGATGAGACGTTTCACATTTCCGAGGTCTTTTCGGTGAGGCTTTGTTGAGCTCCGGTGCCTTACGAGTGATCCGCGATAACAATGGCACGGAGTTCAAGAATTCCTACTTCGAGTTTCGTGGTGAGGCAGTGTAGAGCATCGCTTCTCCTCTCCGCACGTCCCGCAACAAAATGGCGTCGTGGAGAGAAAGAACCGGACCTTAGTCGAGATGGCGGGACGATGCTTGATGAGTACTCTACACCGCGGAAGTTTTGGTGAGGCTATAGCCACCGCGTGCCATGTCTCAAATCGAGTTTTCTTGGGCACACCGCACCGCACTTCTTATGAGTTGAGATACGGGCGAAAGCCCGCGTCTCTCATTTTCGTGTGTTTGGTTGCAAGTGCTTTATTCTCAAGTCCGGGAACCTAGATAAGTTCGAGTCACGTTCTTGTGATGGGATCTTTCTAGGTTACTCGCCTTCTTCAGCGGGCTTATAAGTGCAGGCTGCGAGTCTAGCAAAATGGTAGAGACTCGTGAAGTGACCTTTGACGAGGCGGTCAGGGACTAGGCACGATATCTCGAGTTCTTTAGAGCGATCCGAGACCATCTTCGTGGGCGGCGAGGACGATGGAGATGAGGTTGTCTACCCGATCCAGTCCCTATCCACCCCTTGAGGTGCCGTCTTCCACCGCACCTCGGTGATCACCCATGCCTTCGCTTCCTCTGGAGCTAGTGGCTCTGTTCCTATCTCATCGACTCACGAGTAGAGGCCACTTCTTCATCTCATCCTGGACCTTCCGACATATCCGAGAAAAGACATCCTTCGAGCGGATGATTGGAGACTGTTCGAGCGTGTTACCCGCTCAAAATCGGCTTATCTCAGTTCTGTCTCCATTCTCGCTTTCATTGCCTCCTTTGAGCCCAAGGATGTTTCTCATGCTCTTTCGACGAGTCTTGGGTCAATGCCATGCATGAGGAGCTAGAAAATTTCGAGAGGAACAAGGTCCGTCGCTTGTCGAGCCCCGCGAGTCACAATATTATTGGGACTAAGTGGGTGTTCAAGAACAAGCGAGCGAGAATGGAGTGGTTATTGAAACAAGGCTAGGCCGGTAGCTCGGGGTTTTCCCGGGTTGAGGTCTAGACTTGAGAGAGACCTTTGCCCTGTAGCTCGACTTGAGGCCATTAGAATCCTGCTTGCCTTTGCAGCTTCTAAGGGTTTCAAGCTCTACGAGATGGACGTCAAGAGTGCCTTCCTTAATGGCGTTATTGAGGAAGAAGTTTACGTCGAGCGACCTCCGTGTTTCGAGAACCCCAAATACCCACACCATGTCTTCAAGCTTTCCAAAGCGTTGTATGGACTTAGCGAGCCCCCGAGCTTGGTATGAGAGGCTTAAGTCCTACTTGTTGAGTCATGGGTTTGAGATGGGTAAAGTAGACAAGACTTTGTTTATCCGTAGGCTTGGTAGTGACCTTCTGCTCGTCCAAATCTATGTTGATGACATCATCTTTGGCGGCTCTTCCCATGCTCTGGTTTCTCAGTTCTCGGATGTCATGAGCACCGAGTTTAAGATGAGCATGATGAGTGAGTTGACTTTCTTCCTTGGCTTCCAAATCAAGCAGTCTCGGGAGGGTACTTTTCTACATCAGGGCAAGTACACTCGTGACCTCCTGAGACGCTTCGATATGAGTGATGGGAAGCCGGTGTCAACTCCGATGGCTTCTACGGCCTATCTTGACCCAGATGAGGATGGCGAGCCAGTTGATCAGAAAGAATACAGAAGTATGATCGGCTCCCTTCTTTACCTCACTGCCTCGAGACCAGACATACACTTCTCAGTGTGTCTGTGTGCTCGTTTTCAGGCTTCTCCTTGCGTATCTCACCGCCAGGCGGTGAAGCGCATCTTTCGGTACCTTCGAGCTACCATTGACTATGGTATCTGGTACTCTTCCTCATCCTGTCTTTCCTTGAGAGCCTTCTTGGAGGCAGACTTTGCCGGCTGTAGGATAGATAGGAAGAGCACCTCTGGCACCTGCCAATTCATTGGCATTTCTCTCGTTTCCTGGTCTTCGAGGAAGCAGTCCGGTGTTGCACAGTCCACTGCAGAGGCCGAGTGCGTTGTCGCCGCTAGTTCTTTGCGGCCAGTACTGGATGGTTTCGACCTGCGGGACTTTGGGTTAGCCTTAGACGGTGTTCCACTCTTTTGTGATAACACGTCCGCTATCAACATTGCTAAAAACCCGATGCGGACTCTCGGACCAAGCACATTGATATCCGATACCACTTCCTTAGAGACCATGTAGAGAAGGGTGATATAGTGCTCCGGTTTGTGAGAGTGACCACCGGTTGGTGACATCTTCACCAAGCCTTTGGATAGTTCGAGGTTTTCACTCTGCGGGAGAGCTTGGGGTGGTGTGTCCTTACGGATTGTAGTGAGGGAGTTTTGGGCTTTCTTTGCTTTACTATATTAATTATGCTTCGTCTCATTTCATTGCATTGCACTCGGGGTGCATTTGGGTTTAGTCCTTCCAAAGATAGGTTAGAGTGCTTCTCTTGTCGAGATGCTTAGACTTCTAACTCTTATCTTGTGTTTCCGGGATTAGTGCTTCTTATCTCACTAGGTCGAGCTCACTCACTTCTTGTAGGTTCTAGCGAGGTTGGGCCACCCTCGGGTAGGCAGTGCGTGTTTGCTCTCTAGTGTGTGATTTACTATCACCGATTGTCCCGGAGTCATGTGGGGTAGATGAGAGTCGATCTGAGCCATAGTTGTCTCAATATCTTATCTATGCTTTAAGGACTACCCGTTTCTTTGTTTTCTTTGCCGACTTCTCGATTCGTATTGCTTTGGTTGGGGAGTTCATTTGGGAGCTTCGAGCTTAATTTTGACATAACTCAACTTGAACTAAAAGTTGCATCTAATGTTGAGGAGAGCTGGACTTTCTTGCATTTTCAGCATTCTAGCATTATAATCAATCTGCATTGAGCCTTGATTATTATCTGTTATGACATGCTTCAATGCTTTACACCTTGCCATGACTTGTGCTTAGCTTGCTAGATTTATCATGACTTCATATATGTAGAATAGCTTTCTGCCATGATAAGTTAATTAAAATTGCTCAACTTAAATTAAAACTTGTCATGTAAGCACTCGAGATTAGTCTTGCTTGAGCTATCCCTTTATGATTCATGCCATGTCAAATAGGCTGAGTTGAGTCTTGAATCTAGGTTGAATCTTAGATTGAGCTATTTTAGCATCTTGATACATCATGAGTTAGCACAATCTGTTAAAAAGCAAAATGATCTCTTTTTATGTGCGAAAAAACTGATTTCACCAATTCTTTTTCATGAGACGGCTTGCCACTGCACTAGGCATGAACTCAGGGGGAGTTTTGGATGGCCTGGACTATCTTCTTAAGCTTCTCGCTTGGAGTAGTCGCATAAGGCTTGAGATCTAGCACATGATAAATTTTTTGGTTGAAAACAGCTATAAGCTTTAAAAGAAAATATGTCAAATGTGCAAGATTTGCTTAATCACCTAAAGATGAAAAGTGCTTAACCAAATGATAAACTCTTGAGCTTGTAGCACTCTAATTGACTCAACACTAGCTTCTTGTTTCCGCTTAGCTTATTGACATGGCCTGCATCATCCTTGGATATCTCTAGTTAGACTTTGCTCATTGATGACTTGACTTGCTCACTAAATGCATTACATTTCAGATTGTCATCTATGTGCTCTAGCTGGTTTATATATATGTTGTCATGATCTAGATAGCGTTTTATTTAGTTATGGCTTGGTGTATTACATTATGGTCAATATGGATAATTCTCATGGCTCTAAATGCTTAAATAAACAAACTTCAGCCATATTCATCCTTTGACATGTCATATTCTCTCTATTGCTCTTGATGTGTTTATTGCCAAAAGGGGGAGAATAGAGAAGAAAAAGTCTGTTGGGAACACTTTAGAGCTTTGGAGATCAATTTGCTCTTTCAGCTGTTGCTCTAGTGGTTCCTTCTGTCGACATGGTCATTAGCTTCTTTTTCCTGTCTTTGGACCATGTTGGATTCTTCAAACTCAAACTCAACTTTGCGCTTTTTCGAGTTTGTCAATACACTCATCAAGGGGGAGATTGATGAACCATGTGGAGGTGACCACATGTGAGTGGTGAGTAATTGACAGTTGTTTAGGTCAGTCGAGTTTGGTTTGGGTGGTTCGGACCCTGACGTTGCGTGGTGCAACGGGCTCGGTCGGACTGTGGTCAAACTTGGTTATATGGGATTAGGGCGCCGATTCTTTGATTTGTGAGTTTGGACTTCGCCTCGTGGTAAGTGTGATGGTATTTACGCTTTCTGTGTCGGCGGTGCTATTTGGCGTGTTTTCTTGTCCGTGTGACTGCAGGACATCGGGTGGAGTCGTGGCGAGACACGTGGACCGGACTAGGCGCAGTGGCGCCGAGGTCGAACGGTCGGGATGTGTCGAAGACGACGTGACTCGAGGTGGTTGCGGGCGTGCGAGGCAAGGAGCGCGAAGCTTCCTGGAAGGTGCGGGAGGCGCGATCGGGAAATTCGCGAGGCCGCACAAGCGGAGCGGCGCCGTTGATTTAGCAGCGTAGCAGGCGAGACCCGTTAGCCAAGACTATAAATAGGATTGAGGGGCTGCATGCCCACTTGAACACTTTGGAGAGAATTAGGGTTTCTAGAGTCAAAAGAGGCTTTGGGAGGTTGTTTCCCTTTGCTCTTTAGTTGGTGGAGAGTGGGTGTGATATACAGAAGGTGTTCCCTGGTTGTCTCCCACCTCTCTTCGTTGTGTTCCTCCCAAGTAGCATATGTGGCTCTTGGTGATTTTGAGGATAGAGTGGGAAAGGAGATGAGTTGAGAGTCTTGGAATCCTTCATCTATTTGTAATCATGTATCGGGACTCCTCTCTGTGATTTGGAATGGAAAATCTGAAGTTTTATCTCCTGAGTGCTCTCTGTTCTACGATGCCCTCTATGTTGATTTCTTGACTTTTTGATTTTCGAGTTCTTGCTTGCTAAGGAGGTGTAAAATGGGTTGCTTGATGATGGGATGTTGGTTCTAGACCTTTTGGTCAGGTTCCCCTAAGAGCAAATCAAGAGTAATCTCATATTTGAGTTTGTGTCTTCCTCTGTTCTTGATCTCAGTTCTAGGGTTTTATTTCTTTTTGAGATTCCCTTCTTGAGATGGAGTGATCTTTGGTCTAAGGAGCTCCTTTTATATTGCTAACATGATTGCAAGAGCTCATGATCAAAGAGTTAATGTTTGAGGAGAAATTTGATTTTTAGTGTCTCTCTCTGAAGGTTGCATTATCTTCTAGGGTTTTGTCCAGATTCTATTTCTCACCTTGGGATGACTTGAAATTTGGGCTGTAGACTCTAGAGGATATTGCTAACATATCCCCAAAATTTCAGAGTCGGGATCAAGGGTTAGAGAGTATTTGAGTTTTGGTGCTGCACTTTGTAAGTTTCAGTTTTTGGGCTTAAAGCTGAAATTCTAAGGTTTTCAGTTGGATTCCTTTGTGTCTTAGCTCCTTAAAGTTGTTTAGAATAGTCCTTAGAAGCTTTGTTTTGAATTAGTTTGGAGTTTTCCTCTCTTCCTTTTGATCTTGGCAAATTTTCTCAAAAGAAGATTCGAGCCGACTCGATACTTTCGCCAGCAAGTTGTCTTCAGCTTGGCTACAGTATTCAGTTTTTTGCCTCCAGCGTGAACTTCTTCATTTAGTGCTTGTCTCTTTTTTCTTGTGCTGATTTTCTCCGATTTTGCATGCAGTTCAAACGGCGTTATTTTCAGCTGAAATTTTTACTGGTTAATCTCTGATTTATGCTGAATTTTTCAGTGTTGCATGCGTTTCAAATTTCAGAGAAATTAATTTTAATTTTCTGTGAGGTGCTGTGTTTTGCTTCTTTCTGAAAATCAGTGTTCGATTTCTCGGGGGCGTTTTTGAAGCGAGCGACATTCACCCCCCTCTGTCGCCATTTCGGTCCTACACTCGGACATATGTAGTGGTTGAACTAGAGAGGATTATCTTAGTGTAGTTGCTCATTATATTAATGATGACTGGGTAGTGAAAAAAAATTATAGGCTTTAAACTAATTGGTGTAGCATATACAGATAAAAATATTGTACAATATATTATCAAAGTTGTAGAAGATTTTGGTCTTACAAATAAAATTTTTGCAATTATTTTAGACAATTCTACAACAGACTCTAGGGCAATGAATATCCTCACTCTGTTATTTAGTACATACGTCGAATCTTTTTTACTACATCAGCGATGCACCTATCATATTATTAATCTGATAGTTAAATGTGGTTTAAAGAGGGTGGATCCGTATATTCAAGCTTTTCGCGATGTAATATCTTTTTGTAAATCATTCCAACCAACAAATTGTAGCATATAAGAACTTCCGCATTATAATGGGTGAACATCTAAGACAGTTTGATTTGGACATGCTGATAAGATAGGACTCAACTTATATGATGCTATAGAACCTTTTCTTGTTTTTATTCACATGCACTATCATAGCCATGATGATAACACACTATTGATTGAGCAGTATTGGTATATCGCTGAAAAGTTACTAGCATTTTTGGAACACTTTTATGATTTCACTATTGCTTTATCTAGAATGTATTATCTAACATGTCTTTTAATTATGCATCATATTCTTGCGATTGTGGATCACTTGAAAGTTAATGAAAATGAGATAGTGTTACGAGAGGTTGTATATGCTATAAAAATTAAATATTTGAAATATTGGAAAGCGATTCTGTATTTATACACATTTGCATTTATTTTAGATGTAAGATTTAAAATTCAAGGATTCACTGATGTTCTTACACTTCTGAGTGACGCTACAGGGATAGATTATTCTAACTATTTTTCCAATTTCATACCAAATTGTTTGATGTTTATTAAAAGTATGAACTAAATTTTTAGGGAGTTCACTTGCAACAACCTCCAACAGCACCCACCACAGGTAAGAAGAAAAATAGGTGGGGTAAAATCTTTGGTGCACCAGGTTCCCTTGGAAGATCAAGTTCTACAACGTCATGTACAAGAGCAATCCGTACCAGTGAGGAACTATCCGCCTTTTTGGATAGCGATACCGTGGATCACCAGGAAGAGGAGTTCAATATTTTGGGATGGTGGCACGAGCATAAGTTAACATATCCGGTGCTATCCATATTAGCATGGGATGTGTTAACTATTCCTATCTTGATGGTTTCTTTTGAGTCTACTTTTAGTCTTTTTAGAAGAATATTGGAGGAGAGAAGAACAAGTCTCACGAGTTAGATGGTGAAAGTCTAGGAACAAGTTGATTTCTAAGCTCAACACTCTATAGAGAATACTAAGTTTATAGACACGTTCAACAATCTCTATCTAGACAACGACACTTAGGACACTTAAAGCATCGATGTACATTGTATCTTCTTTTTTTACATGTACCACAGAGCTCTAGGTTGCACTCTTTTTTCTTTGTCAAGGTTTTCTCAATTCGAGTTTTTACTTGGCAAAGTTTTTAAACGAGGAAGCCATTAAAGCATTAATAAAAACTCATTATTACATCTCTATAATTTTATTTCGTATTTTTTTGAATTCTACTTATTTTTTTTGGAATTATTTTAATTTTCATAATTTTTGGGTTGAAATGGGATAGATGGGCTGAAATCGTCTAAACGGGCCTCCTTGGTTTGTCAGACTAAATGTGCCTAGGCTGGCACGGCACAGCCCATCAGCTAGGCCATGCCTGGGTCTACGGCTCGGCCCACGGGCCAACATTACATAGCCTATTTAGGTTGACGGGCTAAGTGGGTTGTGCCTAATGTGCCTATGCCGTAACATGCCTGTGGTGTGCTGGGCCATGCCGCCCATTTGGCCACCACTACCTATGGGCCATAAGCTGCTGTCCAGACTCTAGAGGAGACTCCAACCTCCACATGACTAGCTCATTCTTTTGGGCTGCGGTTGATGGCTTTTAGCTACGGTCGGTACGTCTGATAAATAGTAAAGCCAAAAACTGGCTGAAAAGCCAAAAAGAACTGAGCCTACCTACAGTCCACCTCTATTTATTCTCTTGCCAATGGCCAATTGATCCCCAACCCTAGAATTTGCATAACACTCTTCTTGCTGCATACATGCTACATGCAATCTTTCTTCTCACTTTTTCGTGCTGTTTGGTGTTAAATTTCATGTATTTTTTTGGCCCCTTCAGATTTGGTGTTAAATTCTATATACCTATGCATGCCACATCGGCAATTTTCAATGGAAAATTCAGTGAAAAGAAAATCAAAGAGAGGAGTTGTCATAGCTTTTCTTCATGAATCACCCTCTTATCTTTGGTCTATAAATAGGGGTGCAGGGGTGGAGAGAAAAGGGGATGGAGGGATAGACATACACACATGAACACGGACAGGGGAGCTTTTGCCAGAGAAGAAAGCACTGAGCAAGCTCTGGGAGATACCCAAAGTGTACGCGGGAGAAGAATAAGAAGGGAGAGCAGTCAATCAGGAAAGAAGGTGAAGTTCTTGCTCTTCTTCTTCCTCTCGACTTCTGCTCCTTGGTTCGGCCATCATGGTACAATTTGAGGAGCGTTTTCCACATCTACCTTCCCTCGTTGCCCTACGGTTTGGCCATTGTGGTACAGATCAAGGTGCTTCATGTTTGTTTTATGATTGTGCCCCATGGTTCGGCCCCGTTAATGGATATGAACCCAAAGAGCGAGTGGTTGATCCCTCGTTTCTTAGGTTTGGTCTTCTACAAGCAGATACAAATTAAGGCAAGGCATAAAAACATCATTTCCTTAGTTCAGTCATCTACAAGTGGATATGAACCAATGGCAAGAGGCATGAAGACCCCAAATTCCTCAATTCGGTCCCCTCAAATGAGTATGAATTAAGAGTGGGTATATGATGCCAAAACAGAATAAAATAACCTTTTCTTCGGTTAGCTACATCTGCAAACACTACGTAGTGTCAGTAGTAATACAAGGCAGAGTAAAACAATAAATTCACTTCGTTTATGTACATACATGTGCTTAATATTCACAAGCACTATGAAATACTGTAACTACAACCATATCCAAAATTTCGAAGCTACGACTATCTCCAAAATACCGTAGCTATGACTATTTTCAAATATCATAGTTACAACCATCTCCAAAACCCGGTAGCTACGACTATCTCCAAACACTGTAGCTTTGACTATATCCAAGATTCTGAATCTACGATCATCTACAAATTCGGTAGCTCTGACCATATCCAAGATCTCGAATCTACGACCATTTGCAAATTCGGTAGCTCTAACCATCAGTGACTATGACCATCAAACCAAGTAAACACCCGTCAGCAGTGACAAGATTGAGGACCATGTGCTTTAAATTTTGTATTTGTCATATATTGTATTTTGTTATAACATGTATGTTGGAATTCTTAATTAGGGGTTTTTCTCACAAAGAGATGTAATTAACAAATTTTTTATTTAAATGCGTTAATTCTGGAAGTAATGGACCTGCAATACCTGATTCCTTTATCTTATTTCCAATTAAATGTAACCAACTTGTCTCTAATGACGCAGATACGGGTCGCCGCCCATTTTTCCGTCATCATGCCCACCATCTCCAGAATGGAAAAAGGGTAATTCTAGTGGATTTGAGGTGGCTGGCGTAATTTATGGAGCTAGTCCAATTTGTTTGAGCTTACCTCAACGTGAATTAGGGGAGACCAACAAGTCGTTGAGACCACGGGAAAATATCGCATGTCATCTTTGTGGTTTTTCTCTCTTTTCCTTACTTTTCACATTTATATATCTAGCAATTATTGGATTGACTTGTGTAGCTAGAATTGTATCTAGTTTAGACATAGGTTGTGATGTCATAGCAAGACATAGAGAATTTAGGCCTTGGCTTGTGCAAAACAATTTTAATTAGTTCATACTTGCTATAAAATTATGTTTTAACTAAAAAAATTTAAAAATCTTCTATTCACCCCTCCTCTAGTCGGTTATAAATGATCTTACACCTAGTTCACTCTCTTAAGCTTCTTGCTAGAGATGATTGTTGTAAGGCTTGAGATTTAGTTAAATGGTTGAAACTTAGGAGGTAGTTATGAATAGCTCCTAGTCCAGTACTTGCTTTACTAAAATAAGACCAAAATATGTTTTGAAAAATGCCATATGTGCTAATTATGCTGAATTTCAAGTGCTTAAATAAAATAATTCAACATTTAACTTGTAACACTAATTAACTCAATTGTAGCTTCTTTGTTCCATTTAGTTCATTGACATGGCTTGACATGCTAAAAATATATTTAATTTTAGATTATTGCTTATTTGATTTTAGCTTTTCTATAAATGGTTTGCCATAATCTAGGTAGGCTTCTTCATATAATATGGCTTCGTGTAATACTTGTAGAGTTATTTAGGATAATTTTCATAGCTTCTTACACTAAAATTGAATAAAATATAACTGCTTTATTTCATTTATGCTCTATCTTATTTCATACATCTTGATGATTCCATTGTCAGAGGGGTGAAATATTGGTAAAAATGCATATTTGGAACATGATTTGGAGTTTTTGTTTGAATTTTTACTAAGTTGGAGCTTTAATGATTTTGTTGTGATTTTCTTGATCTTTTGATCTCTTCTCATCATGACCAAAGTCAAATAGAATAATTATTTTTTTTATATGGACCTAGATTGAGATTTCCCAAGATTATCGTTGATTTGAAGCTTTTTATAGAAAACTTATCATTTTCAGTAGCTTCACTCCATGTCTGGCTCATATGGTCATTTTTAGTCTATATAATGCTTGTGTGACCATTTTGACTTTCTATTTACAAAATTCTCTCTTTTATTCTAAAACTACCTTCTATTTGTATTTTTGAGAAATTACCAATGAGTTCATCAAGGGGGAGATTGAAGGACCATGTGAGAATATCTAGGGTTTTGTTGTGATGAATTATTGTCATTTTGGAGAAGTAAAAATTTAGAATTTGTAAATTTGTAGACTTTGCTAGCTAGCTTGTGTTGCTTTGGTCGAAATGGATGATTTGGAATGTTTGAGTCATAAGATGATTTGGTTTGACCTATATCAATGCATATATATTGTATGATGCATGTTACAA
Source organism: Dendrocalamus sinicus (assembly GCA_036346575.1). Classification (NCBI taxonomy): domain Eukaryota; kingdom Viridiplantae; phylum Streptophyta; class Magnoliopsida; order Poales; family Poaceae; genus Dendrocalamus; species Dendrocalamus sinicus. The sequence continues at coordinate 12,920,955 of CM070664.1, forward strand.
CTAATGTAGGTCAAGTTATGAAAAACTTGTGTCCGAAAATAAATTCTTTGTCTTTGGATATGCAGGGTTGCTTGCAGTCAACCATGGTCAATAACGAGAATCAGGGGCTACACTCATGGAGGAGTCGAGACCAAGAATGATTAAGGATGTCGAGTGAGATGGCCGAGCTCAAGCATGGCATAAGGAATGCTGAAAATGTTGAAGGGTAGTTCGAGCGACGGGTTACACCATATGGTTTGGTCAATCCAAGTAAGGTGTGATATAGTGAAACTAGAATGGGAGAGACTTGCTGATGTATTGCAGGTCAGTAGTACATCTACACGTGGCAAGCACGCCGATTGCTTGCAATGGAGGATGAAGACCGGGTCAAGAAAGGGTATTTTGGTAAGTTGACAAAAATACCGGAAACTATCTTGAATGAAAACCGTGGTGCTTGGAAAGGTAGTTTAGATCAAGGAGGTGCTGAGAAGATCAAGTTAAATTAAAGGCTAAGGACTTAGCGGATTCGGGCTTATGTGCTTTAAAAAACATGCATAAGTGTAATGTGTGAGTAAAACCTGTATTATATGTGGGTTAACTAGTTTCCCCATATATGCTAAGCAGATAGTATCCATTAGGGCTATCTATTTAACAGGTTGTGACGAAAACTTACAAGTTAACTATCCAACTATTCTAGTTTTACTCATTGAAACCAAGTATTTTAGGATTAGAGTTTGATAAGTGAAAGTGATGTGGTGTGCTCTCTTGCCTTCCAGTTGAAGTGGCTGTAAAACCTTCATTCTCAAGTAGCAATATATCAACTTTATTCATATATCATGAATCTCTCTTGTTTTGATTGATTTGCTCTTATTTTGATTGGTTTTTTATCTTGCCTCTCCTCTTTCGTGAGCTTACTGAATGTTAAGGATGAGTAAGTGATGGAGATATACCTTAGAAATTAATTCTCATCTATCTAAGCATCAGATTTTGTAAGTTCTTAAAGTTGCCTAATTTTTGCTTGATTTGACCTCTCCAATTGATTTCTTGATCCAGTTATTTTTATGTCGATTCTTTAGGTCTTCTAGCTTGCTGTAATATGTTAGAATATATCTAGAGTCATTTTGGCCATCATTCACCCACAAGCAAATCATATTCACTGTTTTTTTTGCCCGATTTTAGTGCAAAATTCCTTCAAACGGAAAAAAGGTCAGAACTTTGGTAATGGTTTTCTTGATCGTTGATTGGAATAGGTTTCTAATATTTTAGAGAAGGTGAATATCAAATTTCAAGTAATTTGGAGTCTTGGTTTGAATGTTTGTTTAATTTGTGGTTTTACCCGGCTTCGATGTAGTAGAGATTCACGAATCAACATATCTCTGTTCTCTGAAGTTCTTTCAAGATTTTTAGTTGAAATAGGTTTTTAGGGTTATGATCTAGCCTTTGTTTGAGTTTCAAGTCTTTTAGATCTATGGATCAAAAGTTATGTGAATTTTTTATTTGAAATAGTGCTATTTTTACTGTTTGCTAAACTGAAATTATTGTAGCATCATGAATTTTCAGTTTTTTGTCTTCTTGATTTTTATAGCTTTTCATAACTATTGAAGTAAAGAATCAGCGAATAATTAGGAAAATTTTGAGTGCACCATTCACCTTTTTGTTGTCATACCGATTCTACATTTAGCGATGGAGAGGCGTCTTTAATTCTGAGCTTGGACCTGAACACTTCTCCGAGAGTTGGTCTATGGATGGAATTTGTTTTTGAATAATTTTGTCAGCAAAAAAAATGTTTCTAGTTAGCTTATTCAAGTTTTCTTAGTTCCAATTTGTTGGACCGAAATGGCGACAGAGGGGGGGTGAATGTCGATCAATTAAAATTTCAACCCTTCAAAGTACCCACTGGAAATCTCCTCTTCGATAGCTATGGAAGCTAAGAGAGGAGAATCCAAATGCTTAATGAAGTTCTAAAATTCAGAGAAGGAGGCAAGAACCAAAAGCACAAAGAGAGCAACCATTAGCACTACAACTAATCCAGATGGGAGAGCAAAGATCTAAAATATTACTAATGAAATCAAGAAGGTCCACCACAGCATGAAGAACCAAGCCCTTAAAGAAACGAGCACTGAAATCAGCACTACAGGGGCCGGCCGGTCTGAATTTTGAGCAGCAGTGACCCGAGGCAAAATTTGCATATGCTGATTTTCAGACTTTTGTCAAGAACCAGAAAATAGTGGAAATGATCCCTTCCTTTTTGCCCTAGGACATCAGAGACTTAATCTACTCATCATAGAGGCTCCAATTACCACAGAGAATCAACACAAATTCATGAATTACGAAAATTGGCCAAGACACGAACATTTACGAAATTCCATCAAGACCAAGTTTCTCCTCAATCCTTGATTATTTGATCATGAGCTCTTGCAGTCATGTTAGCAATAGCAAAATAGCTCTTCAGACCAAATATCAACTCATCTCATGAAGGGAAAATCAAAGGACACCCAAAACCCTAGAAATGACTGAAATTTCAGAGAGGAGCACACAAACTCAAATTACTCCATGATCTTGAGTCCATTTCACAAGAGACTTTGGGAGAATATTACCAATAGCAAATGGAGTCTATGAGCCAAGTTTCAAGTCATTTCACAAAGGAAATCACAAGATTCCAAACTCCCCTGTTATCAAAACCCTAGAATTGCAAAACAGAGCAAATAAGCAAAATAGAATCTTTGATTTTTCTTCATTGAACTCTAGGGAACAAGCTGACCAAGTGGTCTAGAAATATCATCCCATCACAGAGTAATCCATCTTGCTTCCTCTTGCTCAAGGAATCACTTAAAACACAAAATGAAGAAAATAAGCGAGCAACAAGAACCGAGAGACAAACTGAAACACACAAGAACTCAAAGGAAATCCATTATCGAGAGATGGATGATTACAAATGGGTGTTCTACATCCCCATGGATGCTTGCTTACAGAGGGATGCTTACACTACATGCTTCTTTCACAGAGAAGACTCACACGAGAACACTCACACTCACTCATATCCTTGTCAAGCTCACTCTCTAGAACATATACACTCAGACTACTCCCTTGCCTGAATGGATACCCCGAATGCTTGAGTGGATGAGCTGCTCACGCCTTCTCCTCTCCATTTGAAGGCCAAGGGCTCACCCCAAACTAGCAAATCAAGAAGTGGCATACAATGCCCACTCCACCACCTCACACACCATATGAGGCAATTAGTCAACACCCTTTTTGGAGGGAAACAACCAGCCACCTCCTTCCAAATGCTTGAGTCAAATTACCAATTTGCCCTCAAGCACCTTCCTAAGCTTCGCGTCGGTACCTTGACCGCTGAACCTCGACTCCTCCCTGAGCCTAGTCCGGTCCATTCCGTCACGTACGACCGCAACCGACATCCAACCATTCTGAACCTCTGACTCCTCCCTAAGCCTAGTCCCGGTTCTCCCGTCGTCGCCCGTCGTATCCGTCACCGATAGCTCCCGCTCCGGTTTCTCGTCTCCCGACTCGCAACCACTTCACTGGCCTCGATCATCTTCGGCATCATCAACCGTCTGGACCTCAACACCTCCTGTGTCTAGTCCCAGTCCTCCTCGCCTCACCATGACCTAGCTCCGAAGTCCTGCGGTCACACAGACAAACAAACCGTCACATAGCACCGCACGAAACAGCATAATCCATAATAGCACAAGTAAAGGTACTCAACCCTAGAATACCCTAAACAAACTCAACCTCACTAAACCACCGTCAATTACTCATCACCAACATGGGGATACCTCCACATGGTCTCTCACAATTAGCTTTAGGTTCTCTCCGGTTTCTGTTGCCTTCCCTGTCCATGTTTGTGCTAGGAGAGTTCGCCTGAAAGGGTTGTGCTTGTAGAGCTGCCACCACATTGTGCTGCATGTTTATTCGCTGGAGATGATATTTCTTCTCTTTAACGTTACTGATTAGCTAATAAACATCTTTTTTGAGGAATCAACGGAGGGTGTAAACCCTCCTGAACTCATTCATTGATCGGATCAAAAACGTTGATATGTGAACAGGGAGGCTGGCATCCTGCGCTGCTGCGCAGCAGGCGCCTCCAGAGTGTACAGCAAGGGAGGGAGGCAGGGTAGGGGGCAGTTTATGTGGCTGCTCCTACTAGATGACTTTGTTACTCCAGACTTGAGTTTTTAGTTCAGCTGAAACCCTCCAGTAAGCATTTGCGTTTTGGTTTTGGCAACAGGTCCGCTGTGTTTGTGCTTGCTAGTCAGGACTACCCGCATGAAAAAGTATTCTGCCCGAAATGCCTATTTAAATTGTACTACTAAATCGCTCTCTTCTATTGACCTCGTTCCACATTCGATTTCAAGGTCTCTGTTATACTCCTTATATGCTTTCAGTATAAGCCGGAGGATGCCTTTATTTTTAAAAAAAATCAAGGTGAATAGCTAATAGCTAGCTAGTGTTGCTACATGCTCAATGATGTTGATGACCATATATACCTTCCTGGCTTCCTCCATAGTGCATGACAGTGGATCGCATGCTTGTATTGTCAATACACATTTTGGCAAATTTTGGTCAATTTGCGTTAATTACACAGCTTGATGGATTTCTTTCGGTGAGAGAAAAACAAAAGCTGAACTCGGGTGCATATCCCAAGAAAAGTTACGGTTAGGTGAGGATATTGGGTTTATGTAATCCCGAGCTCAGCTGGATGTTCCTGCAGGCAAAGCTCAGGGAGAAGAATGATGAGAAGTTCAGCATTCCCTTGCCTTCCGTTAGCAGTGTTATTCCTTTAGGTGGCACTGGCACTGCTCGTTGGAGGATGTATATATATCATTATCATCAGCTGTTCCTTCCAGTTGATGGAAAAATGATGCTCGAGGCCAACTGAATGCAGGCAGAAAAAAGGCCTTGATTCTGCATGATCCGTCATCAGTGCCTTGTACGAGTGGTGCGCAAGAAACTACAAGTGAGATTACTCATTTAATTGTCAGTAACCTCATCTACTCATAAAATTTGTAATTCTTCTTGCCAAAAGAAAGAAGGCCTTTGTCTGCACTACAAGTGTGACATCTCGGCCCATATGAAATTAGACTTATGTGTAGCCCATGAGTATGTATGAATGAGTGTTTAGTACCATCTTACTAATTTAGAGGGATAAGCACCAACATATAAGTCTAGAACTTCCAATAGTAACAACCTCCGGTTAACCGTTTTGCGCGAAGTGAGGACGAAAGTGTAAGCAGGTTGCTTCGTGTGCGTGGCTTATTGAGAATGGGGTTAGGCCTAAGTCAGTTTGGACCCTAGTGTGTTACAAAATGGTATCAAAGCCGACCCTCGCGGTTACACAGGTGCGTACGGGTCAGGGGTGTGGGCATATGACACATGACACGTGTGGGCCCGAAGTAGACACACGGCATGGTACATATGCCAGCATTGGACGCACGGACATGTGCTAAGAGGGGAGGTTCTGGACATTTATCCCAGTGTGGATATGTTGGGCCTACGAGGACGTCGGGTACTTTGAAGGAGGGTGTATGTGACACCTCGACCCATGAGAAATTAGATCCATGTGCGGCCCATGAGAATGTATGAATGATTGTTTAGTATCATCTTGCTAATTTAGAGGGATAAGAACCAACATATAAGCCTAGAGTTTCCAATGGTAGCAACCCCCTGGTTAACCATTTTGCGCAAAGCGAGGACGAAAGTGCAAACAGGTTACTACATGTGTGTGGCTTATCTGGAATGGGGTTATGCCTAAACCAATTTGGATCCTAGGGTGTTACAACAAGAATGCGAACAATTACTATATGTTATGTAGTCTGGTTTCAACCGAACTGCACAATTGGCCTATTAGCTCAGTTGATTAGAGCGTCGTGCTAATAACGTGAAGGTCGCAGGTTCGAGACCTGCATGGGCAAAATTAGTTATCCTTTTTTAAAAAATAACTAATCTTGACTCATGTTACTTATGTTAAGTGTGTTTGAGGTGGTCAAAACTGCAATCGAAGGCGTGGTCGAAACAACAGTCGTGACCATGGTGTGGTCATGTGGTCAAAATAGCAGTCATGACCGTGATCGAAGTGATCGTGGTTGAAGAGTCAATTGTAGCGGTCGTAGTCAAAATAGTCGTAGCAGCCGTCATCGTAAGTTACTGTAGTAGTCATAATGACCGGATTAGCAAGATGGTTAGTTTAGGGCCTAGACTCGTCTCCATCGAATCTGCCTGCAAATGGTGATGGGCTGAATGGCAGCCACGAAGACTAACCAAGTGTCAAGCACAACATCCGAACGCTCCATGATTCCATCCCAGAAGAAACCCACCCTCCCCTTTCATCGATATGAAAGTTGATCGTTGCCAATGACAAGGCATGGAATGCACGATGTCATTGCATTAATGCAATGCAACCTCCTCTCTTGTAGTGTCAAGTACAAAACCTTCTAAGGGTATGCACATCTTAAAACTAAACAGATAGTGATGTGTGTTAATGAGGATTCGCCCGCTCCCCACACAGCTCTTCTACTGGACCTGGCAGTTCCTTGGGCATGGCCTCTTTGAGGTAAGCCTCAATTCGCCTCCCTCGTCAACTTCTTGGTAGCCTAGCTATGATGCCATTGCTGAATATTTGTTTAATCTGCTTGTTCTTACAGAAGAGAGGGCCAACTGTGAGTGACCTTCCTGAGATGTTCTTGATGAAGCCATTCCTCATCTTCCTACTGGTAAACATTAAACATCACTACTGTATAAAAGGTCACACAGACGGTTCAAAAACGTCATCACAGATGATCCATATGTGAAATATCATATATCACATACGGTTTCTACTAAAAACCACCTGCGATAGTCCACTATCACAGATGGTTACGAGTTAATAACCGTATGTGATATTATTTTCTATTCCTAAATCTATTTATATTTGTTAGGTAGCCTCAGGAAATGCTAACCATGCCATCTGAAACAAACAGATCAACACAATATACAACTAATTCATATTCATTCATTTCAGAAATAAGAACATCCATTTCATAAATCAATTAACTGAAATGAAATAAATTATCCATCCATGAACAAATAAACACATGTACAATTAAGCTCAATTTTATCCCAATCAAATTCATTCTACATTGTACAACTCCCCATTTTCTTTTATGATTTTAGAGATCAAGAAGTACACACGCTGTTGCCTATTCCAACGGAGTTATATCGATGAACCCAACTTGTCAGTAGGAATATCAATGTCATGCATACATATATAAATTGATAAATATGAAATAATTATTGCAAGATTGACAAATATGAGGATCATTGGTCTTCACGGAATCGATGAGTAGTTGCATGTTATGGCAAATATAGAATCCACAAGTGTTGGCTGGCGGTTACTGGTGGCACTGCAAAAATAGAATATGTTAATTCGAGAGGCATTACTACAAAGTGATATATAGGATTAATGTGTACTAGCGAATACTGAGAAATCTAGATCGTATCGCAGGGCGTTGATCTCTCCCTCGAATTTTTGTACCTCTGCAACGTACCTGGTGAACGATCTACATGATTCCAAAAAGTTAGCCTTAGTCATTAGGAAGGAAGGAAAGACTACAATAAACTTATCTATGGAGGAAATATGTTTACCTGTTAATTAATTGTTGTATAGCTGTGTAGTCAAGTTTAGCCCTCTTTAGGGAATCAAGATATATTACCATATTCCATTTTGGTATAATGACAATTAGAATCAAATGGAACCTACATAGGTATCTTTTCATAGTCAGTAAACCTAAGTTCGTGTTACTTATAAAGTACAATCAACAAGTATAGCTACTAATGCAGCACTTACCCCTGGTTGTACAGCATAAGCATGAATTTCTTGTTGCAGTAAGCCACCAATGCTTTCGTCATGTAATTCTTGATGAAAGATAAATTCTCCTTGATGATATCCATGGCGACCAAGCGTGAGTCAAGGAAACCAAGCGATGATTTCGTTAATCGCTTTAGTCACCATGAATATATATATATATATATATATATATATATATATATATATATATATATATATATATATATATATATATATATATATATATATATATATATATATATATATATGTATGTATAAGCAATGAGTTATATATGACATTTATCGGTATTACATTAATGTAGACCGTGATTGTATACACTAACAGTATCTAGCTTCAAATGAGTGATGCGTTGAGGGTGTCGAGTGTGAAGAGAAAGAATAAGTCCTCGAAGGTCATCGTGAAGACACAGTCATGAATATCATGCTGAAGATGATGCGCTCTGAACTTGATGGTGACACCCAAGCGTTGTTCTCCCTCTGGCGTCCTAGGGTTAGGAAGTGCTCTATCGGGATGACCAAAAGCTCACCTAGCATGATTTTTTGAGCCAACGGCAAGTAGGAGATATCATCATCGGCCTTCTTCGGTTTGCCCTTGCCGCCTCAGCTGTAGGTCAACTTCACGATAGTCGATGGGCATGAGATGTAGATGCATCACGCCTTTACCGCATTGGTGCAGGTAGCTTTGGTGCCCCGGTGTAGATAGCCCCCATGGACTTGGCACCGGTGTAGGTAGCTTTGGTGCGAATAGCCACTCTGGACTTGGTACCGGTGTAGATACCTCCTGTAGACTTGGCATCGGTGCATATAGCTCGAGTGAACTTGGCACCGATGTAGATAGCTCTCGTGGATTTGACATCGGTGCAGGAGCCTCCAAGCAGATGTCCCTCTTGGGGCACTAGCTGAATGTTCCAATAGCTTGCCCTAGAGTCACGACCTCGTCATTTGGGGGCATCTGAAGCAAGACAACCTCGAAATTGGCATGAGCATCGTCCACATTCACTTTTGCGAAATCAAGCCTTAGAGTTATATTGTGCACCAAGGCTTCAGGACCAGACAGATATGCCTGGCCCCAAGCAGCACATAGGGCAACAAAGGCATATCTCACTTGGAGCCTGTATTTCGTAGCCACCTACTCCAATAGTTCTATCAATGGATCGAGCATTCTAGAGGTAATAATTATTACCAAGATGTCATTGACTGGAAATCTGTGGTCGCTTTCCGAAGTAGGGTTGGACACATAGCCACTCTGACAGTTAGGGGGCTAGTTAGAACAGGAGCGGCATGGGCTTCTTGTTGATTTTTTTCTATACCTTTACATCTCATCTCTAACATAATCAATGATCTCCCCTATAAGGGATGCCTTAATTTCCTCTGCCATGCCTCGTGCTCAAATTTGGCTCTCTTCTTACTCTGGTATGCTTTGGAGTCCTATGAAAAACCAAATTTCTAAGGAACATAAAGACCAAGAGATCTTGTGCGACCTGGGTGCTCCTTGTTTCTCAGGGCCGCGAAAAGTATATCTCTCTCCCTGACTGCCTGGAATGATCCTTGGGAAGATTCTACACTCAACGCTTCCTGTAAGAGCCCGACATGTTGTTTCACCTTCTATGAAGTTATGGAGTAATTACAAACTAGATAGTTCGATATATTACCAGGCGGTGGGACACTTCCTCATATGTGAGGTTTCGAAACGAGATGCCCCCCGACAACACAATAGATCACCTCGCTCTTATCCAGTTTCGGGCGCGCTCATCAGGGATCCCAGCAAATGGTAGGAGGTATCATGTAGGATTGTTTGCTCTTCCTCATTCCTCCATTGTGGAATTTTACCCGCATACCCAGTAGTGTCGAGTCTGTGGAGGTGTGTGTTTTTTGCTTAGAGGGCACTATGCACCACACTTTCATTCCTAAAATTATCTATGCGCCACACTTTCACTCCTAAAATTATCTATCGTCTTCATCACCACAAACTCTTGCCATTGCGGTTCTAGGAATGGATACTTATGGAAGGGGGTTAGGTACTTCTCCATGTATTGCTTGACAGGCATGCTCTTGATGTTCTTCCATGCTTTGCATGCCGCTAGCAACGTATGTCGTTTCACGGAGACCTTGTGTTCTTCCAAGATCTCGAACGAATGAAAAACTTCTATCACTTACTCATTTTTCCGATCTTCGGTCATGGTCTTCTATGAATTGAACGTGATCTCAATCCGTTCTTGTGAAACTATTCTGACCAATCCCCGGAATGCGGACGCTGCTCGGTGAGGATTGAGAAAGTTCCTAGATGCATCGATATCCGTGATGACAAATCGGCTCTCAGGCCTTTTTGATAGTCCTCTTCTTTTCGGGATTTTCCAGAGAACGGTGCATTACACGCATCCAACGACAATTACAAAGAATGAGTGGACGACATCTTCAAAAGATAATAGAAATAAGCAATTCTTGAGCCAATTCTTGGTGAATTAGAATATGTTCCAAAAATTAATGTGCCAAGTAAACCAGAATTGTTAAGAAAAATAGGCAGCACATATAATGTAATCAAAGTATATTTCCAGCAGCAAGTAAATGACAATATCAACATGAAAACATGTAAATCTAGCATGTCATTTAAATAGCAAGTAAGTGGGCTACAATGATCTGCATAATGCACAAATTAATTTAATTGATTTGCTTTCAGGTGTCAGGTTGCACCTACTAGTAGCAGGGCCACCTCGCCATAAGGGTCTAATATGATCACGTATTATGTGACAATTTCTCTAATCAGCCAGGCTTTGAACTTTAGACTACCTTACCGAATATCTAAAGACAAGAAGCAGTAAACTTAACAATGAACTACAGACAGATATCAAAACTATTTACTTCAAGTAAATTGCTCTAATAGAGATGTTTAGATATATAACTTGTTGTCCAAAAGCATGTCAAGTAAACTGCTCTAGTAGAAATGTTCAGATATGTGACTTATTGACCAAAAACATGTCTAGTAAGAATTAATATGTAAAGATAATAACTCAGCTCATAGCCTAACTCAATATCATAAATTGTCACATAAAAATTTCACATTGACCAAATTCTTCATTAAGCAATCACAGCACCCACAAACTATCATGCAAAGTGCCCCTAGTGCTACCACTTACGAGTTTCAGAGATAATAGAACCGAGATTAACTAGCACGACAAACTAAGCATGATAGTAGAACTCACAACTGCAAGGGCAATCTAAGCCGCTAAGTTGATGATACGGGGGAGGAGGGCTGCCGGAGTCGGGGGAGATAGCGACGGGCTCAGTGGAGGTGGTGACGGGCTCAGGGGAGGCTGCATTGGGCTCCGAAGAGGCAACGTCGGCCTCGGGGGAGGAGGGTCATCGAAGTAAGGGGAGGAGAAGGAGGGCTCTAGGTTCAAGGGAGGTGGCGACGGGCTCGGAGGAGGCGGCGATGGGCTCTAGGGAGGCGGCATCGGCCTCAGGGAAGGAGAAGGAGGGTGACGAGCTCGAGGGAGGCGGGCCAGGCCTCAGGGGTGGCGGTATGCTCAGGGAGGAGTGCCGCTGGAGTCAGGGGAGGAGGAGGAGGGCGACGGGCTCAGGGGAGGCGGGCCAGGCCTCAGGGGTGGCGGTATGCTCAGGGAGGAGTGCCGCTGGAGTCAGGGGAGGAGGAGGAGGGCGACGGGCTCAGGGGAGGCGGCAGCGTTAGTGGGGAGTAGCGTTAGTATAGTGGGGACAAACCCTAGTGCGCAATACATATATAGGAGAATAATCACAGACAGTTCTAGTTAAAAATCATCTGTGATATCTATTATCACAAACAGTTCTCAAATAAAACAGTCTATAATAATACAACATCACATATAGTTTTACTTTATAACTATCTGTGATGATAAATATCACAGATGGTTTTACTTTAAAACCATATGTGATGTTCCCTCTATATATCACACATCTTATATACATAAATACAAATTCACACACACACACACACACACACACACATATATATATATATATATATCACACATTCTCATATGCATAAATGTAAATTCACATATATGACTCATTCTCATGTACATAAATGTAAATTCACATATATGACTCATTCTCATGTACATAAATGTAAATTCACATATATATCACATATTCTCATATACATAAATGCAAATTCACATATATACAACTCATTCTCATACACATAAATGCAAATTCACATATATATCACACATTCTCATATACATAAATGTAAATTCACATATATATGACTCATTATTATATACATAAATGACAATTCACATATATATCATACATTCTCATATATATAAATGCAAATTGACATATATATCACACATTCTTATATACATAAATACAAATTCATACACACGCATATATATATATATATATGTGTGTGTGTGTGTGTATCACACATTCTCATATACATATAAATGCAAATACAGAACATGACACATAAATATTTCATTCATCATTTCACTTGCTTGTTTCTTTTAAAAATTGGCCCATTCATGATGATTGATGCATATGTAGGTAGTTTCATCACGTTGTTCTTCCTTGAAACTTATGCTGTTTTCGAAAGAAGGCAACTCGTCAAATTGATTGTATTCTTCCTCGTCCACTACATTCTCAACTCCGACAATCCTCCTTTTTCAATGAAAAAAATGAATGGCACTTCTTATTTGCCTGGTCGATTACATAGAAAATTTGAACAACTTGGTTAGGGAGTACGAACGGTTCATCCTTGTATCCGACAAGTTTCAGGTTCATGGTAATGACACCGTACTTATCAACATTCACCTATGGAAGATGGATCCAACGACACCGAAACAATGGGATCTTGAAAAGCACATAGTAGAGCCCCCAAATCTCCTCTATGAACTCATAGTAGGAATTCCTCAATCCATTGGTACTGAATGCATATATGCGGACAGCACTGTTCTGGTTAGTGCTCTTTACACCCTGAGCCTGCGTATAGAATGTGTACCCATTTATGTCATATCCTTGAAATGTCACAATTGTAAATGTTAACCCTTTTGCCAACCATATCAGCATATCACTTGACAAGCTCCTAGCGAGTCACTCCTTTAACCATTGGTTGAACCGACTGTTGTGTTGTCTCATGATCCAAACATTCGACCGCTCCAGATTCTGTTGCTGAAGCACGTCCTTGTGTTGGTTGATATACGAGGACACTTCAGTCATGTGTTGCAAAATCTAGAGTGATTACTTTCCTTCCAATGGTCCTAATACCCTTGAACCTCTCCCTCATGGCAAGATTGAGGCACACCTATTGGTTCAACTTGAGCCATGTAATCGACACAGAAATCAATGACTTCTTTAGTTGCATAACCTTCGACGATGCTGCCCTCCGGCCAAGATCTACTCCGTACATAGGACTTGAGAATTCCCATGAACCTCTTGAATGGGTATATGCTACGTAGAAACACGGGCCATCACATTTTTAATCTCCCACATAATGTGAACAATAAGATGGACCATGATATCGAAAAAAATGGAGAAAAATACATCTCAAGATGGCATAGAGTCATCACCACCTTGTCCTACAGAGCATCTAGTCCTTTCGGATCGATGACCTTCTGTGCATTTGTGTTAAAGAAATAACACAGTCTCATGATTGTCTCTCGAACCTTTATCAAGAAAATACTTCTAATCGCAATAGAGAGTATCTGTGTCACCAACACATGACAATCATGAGACTTTATGCTAATTAACTTCAAATCTTCCATCGAAACAAGTTTCTTCATGTTAGCAGAGTAACCGGATATAGTGCAAGTTTCTTCAAATCTTCCATTAAAACAAGTTTCTTCACACCATGCAAGCACTGGCACAGTTCAGTTCTCCCGGCTTGGACATAGTGTAACAAGCAGGAGGAAGGTAAGTTCATCCTTTATCGGTCTTTGTTGGTGCTAATTCAGGCTTGATGCCCATATCAACCAAGTCAAACTGTGCGTTGACACCATCCTTTGTTTTGTTACGAATGTTCAGTAAGAGACCAATCAAGCTATCACATACATTCTTCTCTACGTTCATGACGTCGATGCCGTGGTGAACTTCTAGGTGCTCCTAATAAGGTAAGTCCCAAAATATTGATATCTTCTTTCAAATGTTCTTCTCATGGGTCGTCGATTTACGTCCCTTTCCGTGCATAATATCTAAATTCTTAACCATATCATAGACCTCTTTTCTACTTAAATGCCTTGGAGTTGAACTGTCCTCCTTTTCCCTATCAAATTATTTCTTCATCCTGCGGTATGGGTGAGCCCTCTGAAGGAACCTACGGTGACGCATGTATACGGTTCTGTAGTGAGTACAAGCTTTGGCCCCCTTTTATACTCTGGTTTGATATGTTAGAAAGGGCAGGATAATCATTTATGGTCATTTATGGTACAGAACAAGAGGGAGCGTAAAGTAATGTTCTCTCGTTTGTACGCATCCCATACATGTACCCCTCCGATCCATAGTATTTTTAGATCTTCCACTAACAATGCTAGGTACACATTAATATCATTCTCATGTTGCTTTGGGCCTTAGATAAGTATCAAAAGCAAAATATACTTTTGCTTTATACACAACTAAGGAGGAAGGTTGTACATGCAGAAAGTCATGGGCCAAATGTTGTGTCGGCTGCTCATGTTACCGAAAATATTCATTCTATCTATACTCTTATGCTTGTATTGGGATGCGTTGCACACCAGACATACGTGCATATTTACATACTCTTTACAGTAGAGGATACAGCCGTTCGGATATACATGTATTCTTTCTACTTCCATTCCTAATGGACAAAGAACATTCATATCTTTGTAGGAGGTTTTGGTCAACTCGTTTCCCTCTGGAAGCATGTCTGCTAAAAGACCTAACAGCGCTGTGAAACTCTTGTCGGACCAACCATTGCTTGTCTTCAATTTCAACAGTTCAAGTACGGCTGACAACCTCGTGTATTTTGACTTGTAGCACGGGAACAAAGGTTTCTTCGAGTCCTTCATCAAGCCCCAGAATTAACATACTCTCTTTCATCACAGTTCTCTTCTGCATCACGAAGCATCTAATCCAGATTGTCATTATGCTGCCTATTCGAATTGAAACCACAATCGACATCATCCGGTGGCATATCTTTGACTTCATTAACGATATCATTATTACTACCTTCCTATGTAATATGCTCTTCACCATGACTGGTCCAACACGCATACCCTTTTTGAAACACCGTCGAATCAAGTGCGCTTCAATCTGCGCTCGGTTCTTAAACATCTTTAGATTCTCACAGTTAATGCATAGATAGTACATATATATTCTACCCCCCTTATTCAACATATCCTCTTCAGCAGCTCTTCTAAAAGCAGACACGCAATTAATGTAGTCTTCACTCACATGGTTCCCAGCATACATCCAGCTTCGGTCCTACGTTACACATATAACAAATTAGTTTCTTCTGATTTTGACGTAACAAACAATTTCTATGAGACATCAGAACCCCCATTTACACCCATTTATACGATTTAAGGATACATAAAGTAGTTATATGTAGCAAGAATAATTACTTAAATTGAATTAAGTAGAAAGAGACTATAAATTGACTAAACCCTAAACCATGCTAGATGTAAATAATCTTCTCACTACATCAAGCAAGCTAGATCTAAACCATCTTCAATTCTTCTTTCACCAAAAGCTAAATCTAAATTATAATGCAATTTGGAACAAATTACTAACATTAAGTAGTCAAGAAATTAATGGATCTACAATCACTCTTGCCAAATATCTCCTTTCACCAAATGGACGTCTTAAAGCCTTGCCTCTAGCTCAAAGCAGTAGTCTAGATCTAGAATTCAAGACAGAGGGTCAATGGGTCTGCGCGCAAGTAATATAGTGGAATTATCATATACGGTTTTTATTAAAAACCATCTGTGATGACTTAATTATCACAGATGGTTTTTTTATACAAACCATCTGTGAATTGCTTCCACACCTCCGGATATCTGGTGCCAAATCGTCGCCCTATCACAAATGGTTCTTATTAATAACCATCTATGACACTTCACAGATAGTTTTTACCATGAACCATCTATGATATTACCTCTTCACAAATGGTTTTAGCGTTAACAGTAATACAAACGGTCTCTAAACTAAAATCATCTATGATTATATTTAATACTGACAGTTTGGGGTAACCGTTTATGATGTGGCATCTAGTATTAGGCTTTTTGTAGTAGTGCATAAACATGCATTAATCCTTGAAAGAATGAGTTGGTGATGGTGGTTCATCTACCATCCCACCACCCTTTCATTGGTGATTCATCTGCCATCCCACCACCCTCTCACAAAAAACTTGTGCCGACAGGTGGGCCCCAGCCAGCACCCCCTCCCCCGAAAACCAACCTGGCTCGCACATCTCACTCCCATTCCGCTCCTCCCCCTCTCCCTCATCTCCCCCTACTCCTCCCTTACACGACGGCCATCCTCTACCCTAACCATCCATGCATTGCTGCCACTCGACCCTTTCCCGACCACCGTCCATTCGTCCAGTTGGTGGTGGTGGTGGTGCGTCTGCTGTCCACCTCCCCATTCCACCCTAGACTCTAGACTGGTGGGGACATGGTGTAGGTCTAGTAATGGCAATGAGGATGAATTTGAGGTGACGAGGGAGTACAACACCAAAGGTAAGGAAGACGCTGGATCCGGCTATTCCCTGCTGTGCAACCGTCGGATCTGCCCTTTGTCGACCGTCCCCCGTGGCATAGCCGTCGGATCCGCCCTTCGTTGACCGTCCCTGCGGTGCAGCCACCAAATCCAACCTTCCGCTATCGTCCCCACATATCTATCATCGGATTCACCCTTCGCTAGCCATCCCCGATCATGGGGTATGGAGATAGGGAAGTGGATGGCTACGTTGTGGATTTGGAAAGCGGTGACATTTGAGGTGGTGGCAATGATGTGGGTGGCAGCTGGTGGATGGAGGCCAAGAGCTATGGCGGCACAAGGATTTGAAGGCATGGTTGTGAGATGTGGAGGACGAGTGTCTGTGGGGAAACGGCAGGTGTGACGAGCAGAGGTAGGACCTGGTCATCGTCAACGTTGGTTGTGCAGATGAAGGGAAAATAAGGAGAAGCAAACCGGCCAGGTCAAAGAAATCACAGTGGCGCCTAGGGTTCAGTCCCAGTCTAGATGTTAGCACTTTTGCATGAAGCGCATTCATGTTTCCAGCAATTTCTCTATAGGCCCATAGCTGCATTGACTTCTTGTGTTCAAGCCAACTTTATGTTTTATCCACTTTGATCACACCAACATTTTGAAACATATAAAAAAGGTAAAATAGTCAAACAGGCATATAATAATTGTTTAAAGTGTGCACTGAGGAACCAGTTCGGATACACATCAGCCCACTAGTCTAGGGTTGTGAGTGTTCACCAAGGCATGAGCGAGGCGGCTAGCTGAGTATGGTCTAGAGAGCGAGCAGCGTGGTCAGGAGTGTGAGTGGTGGAGTGACGCTAGCTAGAGCGGAGTTTAGCCGAGCACAACAACGGAGCCAAAGGCATGTGGTAGGCCAAGTCTGAGGATGATGATCAGACTTATTGGCATAATATATTTTTTTCATAGCAAAGTACCGATATTAAATTAGTATGATATTATGTGGTAATTAGCGGATGTGTTATTGTGTAAAAATCCATGGATTATGCGCAAACTTCTGCGTGCATATATGCATCAATGTCCAAGCAGAATCATTTGTTAACTTTTTTTGGAGTTTGCTTTTGTTCATGGGCTCCAAGCCCAGTCAATATCTATTATGCTAACTGGGCCTATTTTTATGTAACAAATTCACATCTATTGTTATGGGTAGGGGTATAAACAAAACAGATAATTTTCGTCCAGCTGATTGAACGAAGATTCGTGAAGTGCATATGTAAGAGGTAAATGGGTATCTGGAGAGCAAGCGCAGGAAACCGGCTCCTTGAGACTAGCCGCCAGTCATATTGCAAAATCGAAGGAAGCAGGAAGCTCATCCAAATCGATTTCCACCCAAAAAAACAAGTCTCTATTTGCCTAAAAGGATTGCGTTATGAATTTAGAATTCCTGAGTTTGACCCAGGCTCAGAAGGAACGCTAGCTAGCTATATGCTTACACATGCAAGTCCTGCTAGTACAGACCTTCACCAGCCAGTTCACTTTGCCTATTCCTCTTCATCGGAATTGGATGCGCCGGATTGGTTGCCCGAAGATCCACTGCGTAAGCCGTTCATTAGCTAAGCTTTTAGCTTAGGCCCCATTTGCAATGCAGAAATTTTTATCGATTCCTGCGGAAATTGAATTGCTTACTGTGAGATTCATGCGTTCCGAAAGGACCTCGACGAATAGTTCTGCCTTAGTCAACGAAGGTTTGCGAACATTGGAACTGAAAAATGCGTGGTGATCCACACCTTAACCACGGAAAACCAAACTTATTTGAGTATCACAAAGTTTAGCAGCGAATCAAACACCCTAAATTATCGGACTCACCAAAGCTCAGGAAAATCGAGCGCAACCCAGCTCAGCCAGCCCTACCGGTCCGGACTACCCATGAACTAGTCCACTGGAGCTATGAACTCGACCTTTTCTTGATCATGTCACTGGCCCAGCGACACACGGTGGCGTGGTCTCCCTCCCTCTGTGCAGGAGCTAGCTAGGACGATCAGTGCAGCCATTCATGATTTGCAATTTTGCAAGGAAGAATATTCTAAAACTGATGCCCGCTCACGCACATCCCCATCAAGCAAACAAAATTATTGGTGCAATTATTTCAGCTAAGAAAATACACATGCACATTGGCTAGCTAATCCAAGCTACAAACAACGACCGCTCCTAGCTAGCCTATAAGACATCAATCAAGATCTAAAATAAATACAATACATCAATCATTCTAGCTATTTTGTTAAGTATGTGCAGTTAACTGAAAGTTTTGTATCCATGACTAATTGACTATCCAGTGGAGTAATAGTGCATATCTCAAAACAAAATTTTGGCATACACAAATCCACCAGGTAGATTTGCGCGCCACGCCGCGCCGAAGACTGGCATGCATGGTCGTCGAGGACCGAGTTCTAGGGTGAGATAAGAGACATGGTAAGCTTTTTCTTCAGACAAAATAACTTCAGCAAGCTGGATGTGCCTTTCCAAACATGGGCCCAACTCTCTTTAGCTGGCACAACATGTGGTCTGGTCCACCCATTTAACGGCCTGGGCCGGTGCCAATTGACGTATTAGAGTGAAGATAGACACACTGTTGTTATGTAGTTGACTATACGAAAGTATCAACCATGAGGATATACAGAACGTATTTCTTCCATAACTGACTACAAGGAAACAACCACGAACAACACGACAGCACCCAGCGCGGTTATCCAGCAAGGCAAAAGGGATATATTGTTCCATAATGTGAACGGTAAAAACCCAGGAAGTCACCAACTGCCAACACAAACAACACATCACACGTTTACGGGCCTGTTCTTTAAGTCAAAAATTGGCGGTTTTTGACTTTTGCTATAGTACCTAACTTTCAAACAGAATATTTTCTCAAGATAGGGTCTACAAGTTAAACGATCTACACGTTAAAAGTCTAACATCTGTACCAGCCAAAATCGCAAGTGAGTATCTGTCTCTTCGTAATCTGTACCGTAACAGCCAAAATTTAAAAATTTCAGTCAAAAACCATAAACCGCAGCCGAACAACTAGGTTAGCACGAAAAGGATTGTTAGCTTTTACCACATATTACACACTGGTTCTGCCGAAGAGCCAGGTGACTACAAAAAAAAAACCCTAACTGCTGCGGGCGATCTTCTCCAGATTGCTATGAGCGCATGGCCTTGATAGTTGAGCAGAAGTTTGCACCAATCCTGCGGGCATAAAATGGTAAGAAAGAAAATCACATCATGAGGTATATGCGATATGAGACCATGGCAGTAGTATCTTGGTCTTGATGATGTAAGCATCATCTTTAAAAAGAATGCTTATCTAGTACAATTGAGCCACCTAAATGCTGCAGTAAACCTATCATCAGGACTACATGTTTGTACGGCCAAAATAAAAAACTTTTATGTTTATAGCCTTCTGCAGTCATTTTTACCTAACTGGCAAACAAACCGAAAAGAAAATAATGATGAGCAAGAAAACCTTACCATAACATTTTTATGCCAGGCCCATAGAATTCCACAACCTTTGGCGGCAACATGCCCACAGAAATTTCAGCTTAGATGAATGAAATTTCACACGCAGGCCAAAAAAGCAGTATACAGTTAGTTGCCTTATAAAAAGGACTATGAAAGGGGCAAATTGAAATTCGGAAGATGAACATAGGAAATGTGGATGATCAAACGTTATAGGCAAATTCACAAATAGTATTCAAGATATATCAACAGAAACGTCATTTTAAGCAAAATGCCACTCTTTGTAGCTATGGCAACATTAATGTTTGTTCCTATCACCAAAGATTACATGCAACTGAGCATTTTTTACCTAACACCATTCTTGCATAATCCATCAAAAACACTAGCATCTA
The DNA here is from genome assembly GCA_036346575.1 of Dendrocalamus sinicus. NCBI lineage: Eukaryota > Viridiplantae > Streptophyta > Magnoliopsida > Poales > Poaceae > Dendrocalamus > Dendrocalamus sinicus. Next base: position 12,941,337 of record CM070664.1, read on the forward strand.
AACAAAGAAAAAAAATAAAGAAAGCATGCAAGAACCAATCTTATAGTAGAATAGCTCAAAGGAGGATTAACAGAACTGTGAGAACCATTCAATGTCTCAATGCTGGATTAACTGAGTTAAGAGAACCACTCTACCATTGTTCAGTCTTTGCCAATAGCCTAAGGTACACCAAAATTAAGCAAAATCATGTGAATGAATCTTCCAAGGTCAAGTATATATGGACACACCTAACATAGAATAAATCAGAAAGCATGGAGGTAGAGTACATCAGTAGCACAACATGAAGGTAACCCCGAATAAACTGCTAGGCACAAAGATACAAATCCAGTCCAAAACAACATGCGTTGTTCATACATGCACATCCGTTATATAGTCCAAATAGCTAATAGAGAGTTGATACCTAAGAGGCCAATAGCATCATTGCTAGACAATGGGCTGGTGTTTCAGGTATGAGATATGAACAATTCAGAAAGAAGGCTCACGCTCACCAGTGCATGGTTGGTTGCCCTTCTCTTTCGACATCGTTCCTACAAGGGGGACTGATATCTTTTGAACCAACAAGGCAATAATAAAAAGAAACTAAATATTGTGCTGATGGTGCCACATGTCTGTGAATTTAGAACATTAGCACCAAGCAGCAAAAGGCAATCTAAATCAAGAAATCGATACTACGTTGAGCATGTGAGACAATGGCATCTGACATTAAAGGACAACTGCTTGTGAGACAAAAAAAAACTGAACATATATAAAAAGAGAATATAATGCAATAGTACATATGATTATCCCTACTTGCAAAGGAAATAAAGACATAGACCAACAACAACAGAATATCTTCTCTCTTTTTTTGCAAATAGAACCACCACCAGCAATAATGTGCATGATTTTTCAATGGAAATAAACATCCAACGCAACATGTGAGAAGTTTGTAAAGAACAATCTTAGTCATGGCAAATAACATCTAGCACAATAGGTGACAAGTCTGTAAAGAACAATCTAAGTCACAACAAATAATCTAAAACGTTTAAGCCCATTTACTGGATAAGAACAACAACTCAGACTGGGATCCTGCCACAGCAGTGTACCTACTGCAAGCAAGAAACCCGCCAAACATTATTCCATGCATTTCATTTCTAAAAAAATATAATGCAATCTAACTAAATAAATTAGTATTGCGTTGTCCACATGAGACCGTGGCATTTAGCATTACCTTCGTGAACCATACAACATTGGTAGGAGAGCTCTTGGTGGGATCCTCAATTCGATTCATGCAAATTGAGGGGAAAACCAAACTGAAGCACAACCCTATTAAATGAGTATAAATACCTATGTATCGAGCTGCAAAATAGAGAATCTTCTTGTGGATTGCTACCATAACTGGCCTTGACACCTCAGTTCATATATCCATCATAAATACCGGCATAATATTTTCACTACGAGAGGAAATTGGCAGGCACCCCAAAAAAGTGAACATTAGAATAAACAGCTTAAATTACTGGGCTAGATAACCACAAGTAACAGCAAAGCCAACATATCACCAGCCTATATTAGCGGGGGAAACGCCGCGCGGAGCGCCTCCCATGTCACCCCGCGCCCGCGCTCCGCCCGCCGCGTGGCCAGCGAATCTCGGTACGGTCGGGTGAGCAATTTTGCAAAAAAGTCCCTACATTTTCCCGAAATTACGTTGAGGTCCTTGGTTCTCGCGAAAAGGTCCCTGCCAGTTTTTTAAACCCCTCCACTTTGTAGGATAGCCCCCCGCGGTTTCCTAAATTACGTACGGGTCCTCGTTTATTACGTACAGGTCCTCGTTTTTTTACAAAAAAGTCCTTTAACTTCGTTTATATTACGTACAGGTCCTCGGTTTTTTACGAAAAAACTCTTTAACTTTTTCGAAAATACACATGTGCCCTCGATTTTTTAAAACTCCTCACGAATTATCGCTTCTTTTACTTCAGTGCACACGGTGGCTGGCGCGGCGTCACGCCGCGCCTATGAGGCTAGTAATAACAATGGCAGGCAGACATCAACAAACCTGCTTCACCTAGCAAAAAAAATAACTAAAAAAAGCACTTTGATATAGCAAAACCAATGCTAGCAGCATGTTTGTATAATCAATTCACTACTACAAAAGAGGCTAAACTAGACGCTTACATTATAGACGTACGGTTCCTAGGAACCGTCTGTGCTGCAAGTATCGATCACAGACGGTTCATACGAATAACCGTCTGTGGTATTTTCACAGAAGGTTCTTAATACAAACTATCTGTGAAATATCACAGATGGTTCTAGATAAGAACCGTCTGTGATAATGGCAGACATCACAGACGCTAAGAACCGTCTTCGGAATTTGGATTTTGCTTCAACTGAAAAGTTGTAGATCTCATCGAAACCTTTCAAATGAGTATATATAAGCCATATAAAACTTTGCTATTTTATCTTTTGAGACTAGTCGTTTATATTGCACCGGTATATAAAACTTGTGCTCTAATTCACAGACGGTTGGTATATAGAACTGTCTGTAATATTCATTCATCGTAGATGGTTCTAGCTACCAACCGTCTGTGATAGAGTATATCATAGACATTTTGTATGTAGAACCGTCTGTGATAATCTGACCGCTGAGTCCGTCGATCCTCCCCAACCTAATCCTAGCTAATAGAAATCTACCAACCCTCACCCCACGGATCGTAGCTCCACATCTCCGTCCCCGCGCCAAAAATTTTCATACTCCCGCCTCTCGCTCCCCTATAAATAATCACCTAAACCCAGCCTCCTTGCCGTTCTCCTACTCCTTGACCCTTACCATAATAGCCCACACGAAGCAAACGATGCATAAGTCTACAGGAGGCAAGACATCGCAGAAGCAACTAGCTACCAAGGCAACGCTCAATCAATGCCGATGATGGTGGGCATCAAAGACATCTAGCTCATGCGTTGCATCAGGAGCGAAAAGGCCTAGGCATAGAGGATCTTTGCTTTTTCTCTGTTTTTGTTGTGTTAGCTAGATGGGTAACCTGCTCGTTGTTTTGGCATATTGTAATGGTAGGTTCTAATCTTAATAAAAATAGAATGTGTACTGTGTTTCTTACTGTATTTGCGTGTTTTAGATGGCATAGTTAACATTTTTTGAGACTAGCTGAAAAAAATTAGGTATAGAATGAACTATCACAGATGATTTTGTGATATAAACCATCTGTGAAGGATTATCACAGATGGCTCAAACCAAAAACCGTCTGTGATACTAGCACATCACAGACAGTTCTATCTACCAACCATCTATGATACTCATCCATTACAGATGATTAGTAGTTAGAACCATCTGTGATGTGTGAGTATCACAGACGGTTTTTGATTCGAGCCGTCTATGATAGTGTTCTTCACAGACGATTCTAGTTGTAAACCGTCTGAGTTGTGATTATCACAGACAGCTCACAAACCGTCTGTGATAACCTCCTATTATCACTGACCCATAAATTCAGACGGTTCGGAAAACTGTCTATGATGACGGTTTCGAACCGTCTATAATGACCCTTCTTGTAGTAGTGATTGTACGCCAACACAGTATATGTAACAACCTTTGGGAGACTATACATAAAATTTTGTAATTTTTGAAACTTGTTTACTATATGCAACAACTCCTGCAAACAATATAATCGTATAAATTTTTGAGCAATATTCATAATGGATAAAATTATTAAAAATTACATAGACTAGCAATATTTTTAATTACGCTGTGTCGGGATGTTGTACATAAAATTTTGTAATTTTTTTAGCTCATTTGCTATATTTAAAAATTTTAAAAATAATAATTATAAACTAGTAATTAAGACAGGTACCTGCTGTCTAGTGGCAGGGCGGCATAAAGGGAGCTGCACGGTGGTCGTGCAGCCAAGGGCCGCCGCATGGTGACCATGTGCCTGAGGGCATGTATTGCTCTCTCAGGGCTGCCACTCAGTCACCGTGTGGTAGAAGTGATATTTTTGTAATTGTCGTGTGACTACAGTTATTTTTGTAAATACAGATTTAAAATGTGCTAAAAGTGTTAAAAACTTGTTGATCTCTGGTAATTTTTTCTACAAAGCTCATACACGTATGTGCGTGTACATTGATGGCACGTTAGCTTGCATTGTAACCTAGACACACATGCAACTCGCAAGATATTAATTGTTGCTTCCTTTTCGTAGTACATGCACACTTACACTTTGTGTACGTATTTTGTTCATAAGATGGATCATGTCTACGTATATGCACATATTAGGATGGAAGGGGAGTGCTTGCCGCCGGGGTTCCGGTTCCGGTTCTTCCCGACCGACGAGGATCTCGTCCATTCAAGACGTCGACCTCTACAAGTCTGAATCATGGGAACTGCCATGTATGACCTCTTGCATGCATTCCTGCCTGCCTAGATACCTGCTTGGGGCTTGTTTGGAACACGGGGGAAGGGAGTGTCTAGACATCATTCAGATGTTTTTTTTATAACTATCATCTAAATTTTTGGCCATTGAATTAGAGATAAGGGGCCCCTTATTTTTAAAGGGTGAGATTTTTCCCAGGAGGAGAGGGCAAAATTAAGGAGGAGGAAGAATTTATGACTATTGGATCTTTAATCCAATAGTCCTAAATCTGGATGATAATTAGAAAGAAAATATCTGGATAATATTTAACAAAACCGCGGGGGAAAAGTTCAATTCCTACGTTTCGAACGGGGCGTCAGCCTGCCTATATAAGAACGCAGAGCTTTTACTCTTCACTTTTAACATGTGTGCGCTGATCGATTGATCCCTGACGTTTACGTGCACAGGCGAGGCAGCGTCGACGACCGGAGGAGGAGCACGACGGCGGGCGGGTACTGGAAGTTGACGGGGAAGGACAAGGGCGTGTGCTGCCACGAGGGGTGGCCGCCTAGTCGGAATGAAGAAGACGCTCATTTTCTACGGCGGCAGAGAGCCGAGGGGAGAAGACCAGCTGGGTCGTGTACGAGCACACGCTGGGGCAGACAAGCCCCTGCTCCAACTTTCTGAGAGGAGCTCAGGTACGTAAATCTGTTCATATATACTTTTATACTTACTTCAGGCGTGAAGTTTTGTTTTGCTAGATCAAGCGTGGTGAGAGTGGTTTGACTAGCTTTAATTTCTGACGTTCCCTTAATGCAGAGTGAGTGGGTGATCTGCAAGGTGTTCATGAAGAAACCACCAAGTGATCACCAGAGAGTACTTTTGCCTGTCACCGTGCACAGCAGCACAGACCATACACCATCATGCATCTAACCATGGACAGAACAAACAAGATTTCTGCACACAATGAGCTATGGTTGAAGCGGTATGAGAGCTTCAGTGCATCAGTGGGGCGCTGAACAGCTTTTGCAGTTTGGACCGCTTTTAATACAAGCTTTGAGTTACATGCGTGCCTTAAAAGTCTTGTCCCTGTGCAATGCTGAGCTGCGCAAGACGTACCTCAAGGAAAGGTAATCGGATCAGACCATGCATTTGGTGCCATTAAGAGGCCGTCAAGCTACACAGTAAGGCACTGAGGATAGTATCATCAACCATTACTACTGCCAGACTGCCAGTCCAGAGATCTCTGGCACTTGTTTCTTTCTGCTTCTTCTGTAAGCACATTTTCCTGCTGCAGTGCAGTGATATCAGAAGCTCCTGTGCTTTCTGCTGTAAGATGGAAGAAAGAGAAAATATTCTTATTGGCCATTGTTAATGGCTTCTATAAGATTTTTGCTAAAAGTAAATAATAACGATTGAAGGAAATAGTTTTTAGAAAGAGTAGGTAAGTAGTGCAAAAGGTAAGAAAGAGACAATAGGTAAGTAGTGCAAAAGGTAAGAAAGAGACATGTGCAAGAGACAGGGTGAGAGAAATAAGGTACATGATATCACTATAGCTCTCTTATTCTCGGAATGAGACGGGAGCGAAAGGAGTAGAAAAGCCGCTTCGAGAAGTCAGGTGTTTGTATTGGTTTCTAGCTTCTCCAAGCAGAAGCCAAAAGCATGAGTCAATACGAACAGAGCCTAACTTTGGGCCTTTGGCAATATGAGATTGGTTACAATTCAACTCGTGACTCCAAGGAGAAATATTTTTAGTAAAGATCAGCACCTCCAGTCTATGTATAAATCCTCTAGCATAAACTCAATGCACCCGGTTCCTTCTTTGAAGTTTGACAAATGGAGCACTAGCAACCCAAATTCCCAATAGCTAACAGCAATCCATGAGGGGCTTTCACTTCTCTCAACCCATGAGACAACTACAGCAGGCCAAACCAACCCAAGAGAGGGGACCGCAACAGTCCACAACATCTATTTGATCGATCCCAAATCACGTCACCTTGCAGCAACTCTCGACGTCTGTTCATCTCGTATAGTCAACCAGGAGATGTGCACCATGTCTATCATACCGCTGCACCCAGCTAGGCAGCGGTCAGTCGTTGGAGAACAGGAGAAATCGACACCACCGACCGAACTCGTCTACCATCTTGCTGAGGCACCGCCTGGTCCCTGTTACCTTGCACTCTCGTCGGTCAAAGGAAGCTTAAGTTCACCCGATTAGTATGTACTCTGCTCTAAATTTTTCTTAATTCTTTCAATTTGATTCAAGAATAGAGGCTAAATTTGTGAGTTAAGGTTTCAACGTGATGATTGTTGATCTTTTTTGTCGAATTGTAGAGCTAAGGCTTAAGGTTTTAAATTTTTTTTTTGGAATACCAACCTAGCTCATTGCAAATCAAAGGTAAAAGTGTAGTATTTGACCACAATGTTGAGTAAGCAAGTCACTGGACATATTTTTTCTATTATATTGTTATTGAACTGTTGAACATACAAATATAATTGATTTTTCAATTAATTAATGATGATTTTATGAGATTTTTAGTTGTTTAATTTGTTTCATAATATTTTTAACTTAATATTATTATTGGAATATTTGATGATTGAAAATTTGATATAATGCTAAAATGTGTTGTGGTCGGTGGTTAAGTACGGGTCTAAGGACTGAGGGTAGGGTGCTCATCCTCATCTAATCACTGGTAGGGCTCTTCTTTGACATGGTAGAGAGACTCTAAGGCTTGACTTTAAAAGAAGAGAGAGATATTAGAGACTTGTTTAATTGATTGTCCATTGCTTGATGATAATAGATGCAATATTATCCTTTTTATAAGGATAGCTAGACTTGATCTCTAAGAAATTTATTCCTATATTAAGAAAATTAGTTCTAATAATAGAAAACTTATCCCTAATATATGGAATAAATCTAAAAGAAAACAAATCAAAATAACAAGAAAACTAATTATTATATTCCTAATATGTGATATGCTACCAATGTTATCAAACTATCCAAATCATGCGCCGCTATAGTACCAACGGTGCTATCTCGCATCTGCTAATCTTGGTCCATAACATACATCCCTCATGGCGAGATAGCCTATCCTTGAGCTGTTAGGTGACGGCCATGAACTAAGACCTTCATGTCCCCATGCTGACAAAAGGGTACAATGACTACGTCGCTTCGCTTGGAAAAGGATCAACGAATCCTCGGTCAACAACAATGAGAACCGCGTCCCTCCAGCATTGGTTAACGTTGCAGGAGTCGCTAGCGGCAAGGGCAACTTACACATGGCAGCAGCGGCATCCTTCTTGTCCTGAGATGTAACGGTTGTGGGAGAGATGTGACAACGTCGCTGACCCCCACATGAAAACCGTTGTGCTCCACACTTATGGAGGCACAACGTTAGCCTACCACATGAATATGGTCGTTGGACGGTGGCAAACTTGTTCCTCAGTAAATGCACCAATGGTAAAACCAAGAATAGCATTGCTCGTTGAAGCGTTGGTGGCAACGACAAGAGTGGCATTGGTGGCAGCGCTGGTTCCGGAGGTGATGGTCATGGAGACGGTGGTGATGGAGGCGTGGCCACGGTGGTGATGACAAGCACCTCCTGCTTCTTCTCCACCTTGGTTTTCTCTTATGGAATGCTAAACATCTTTTCAAGCATCTTAATCATGCAACCTAGTATGTCGCTGATTGTCATGGAATTGAAACCCTCGCTGCCCGACATGATTGAAGGAGCAACGATTGGCTCTGATACTAAATGATATGGTTGGTGTTGATTGGATACGGGTCAGAGGACCAAGGGTAGGGTACTGGCCCTTGAACGACAGACCATGTCACCATCAATGCTCTGAGTCTTAATTGAAGAAGAGAGGGAGAGAATAGAAACTTTGTTTATTCATTGCTTAGCGATATAATGCTGTCTCTTTTATAGGGATAGCTAGACTTGATCCCTAAGAAATATATTCCTATATTAAGAAAACTAATCCTAATAATAGAAACCATATCCTAATACATGGAATAAATCTAAAAAGAAATAAACTCAAATAACAAAAAACTAATTATTATATTCCTAATATCCGCGATATGCTACCAATGCTATCAAGCTATCCAAATCTATAGCATCGCTACAACACCCTGCATTGGTACTGTTCATGCGTTGCTACAGTGATGTTCCCGCATCTGCTAATCTTAGTCCATAACATTTCACCTCTCTCAACGAGATAGCTTGTCCTCGAGCTATTAAGTGGTGACCACGGATTAAGACCTTCATGTCCCCATGTCGATGAAAGGGAGCAATAACGATGTCGCGCGGTGCAAAAGATGATCAACGAAGCCCTGATTCACAACAGCAAGGACAACAACCTTGTAGCATTGGTTGCCATCGTAGGAGTTGCTGGCAGCAAGGGCAACTAGCGTAGGGCAGCAGTATCCTTCTCACCTCAGGATGCAACGATTGTGGGAGAGATGCGACGATATCACTGACCCCACATGACAGCCATTGCACCCTGTATCTTCAAAGGCACGGCATCGGCCAGCCATGTGGAGAAGACTACCGCTGGACAGCGGCAACCTTCCTTCTCGGCATAGGCACCAAAGGTGAAGTCTGGAGAGGAGTCGTTGTTGGTGAAGGTGATAGCGGAACCAACACCGATGACGGCAATGGAGACTGTGATGGCAGCGCCACCATTGCAATGGCAAACGTCACCTTTTGCTGCTCCTCCATCTTGGATGTGGTCTCAACTGATGGTAATGGTGACTTAGAAACCACAACAACATCTGCGCCTTCTCCTCTATCTTAGCCATGAACTCTTTCATCAAGGCCATCAAGTTGGCGTAGATCTCGACGGAGGATAGCTCGGCATCGGAAGCCATAGTAGTTGGCTCGGTGGAGGCTTGACGTGTGAGTGGAGATGGCGCGATGGTTGTGGCGAAATGGAGGTTGGCATGTTTAACAAAATTTGGCCATGTCTGCACCTCGAGTGCACACTCCAGCTATTGGTACCACAGGGCGGCATTCCCTGTCAAGTGGTGCGATGCCAACCACACATTCTCTTCCTCCGTCGTCTACTACTTCTTGAAGAATTGTTCAAAGCGATTCAACCAAGGTTGCGGGTCTTCCTTGCCATTGAAGGTCGTAGCCCTAGGTAGTGAAATCATGAAGCTCGAGCCTTCATGGAATCGAAACCCTCACTACTTTCATGGACGGTGGAGCAGCAGTTGGCTCTGATACCAAATATTGTAGTCGATGGTCCTGCGTCGGCTAATCTTGGTTCATAACAAATAAGCAATGATATAATTTATTTGACAGTCAACAAAAACAAGACTCGCTGACTGAGAGAGACTTAGGCAATGAACCTATATAGTCCGTAAACAAAAAAAGACTGTGGAAAAAAAATACAAAAGTGCTATAAGGAAGGTCCCAAAAATCCTGAAAAAATCATGGATAAAATATACACTAGGACGTACACACTTTAATTTTCGGGGACAAATATGGTTGCATGTAGGACATAAAAAAAGACAAATAGAACCAAAATTTGTATATAAAGTATATGCCCTGAACCTTATCTTTTTTTTGGTCCCAAATGATGTCCCATATGATTGTAAAAGTTGGAATGTACATGTGAGATAACATGTCCTGTGTGGAAGAATTTTTTTTAGATTTTTTAGAACATTTCTCGTGTCCCAACCGATAAAATGGTAGTGGGTGATGGATGAACCCTAGGAGAAAAAAAATCCGTGTCCAGGAACTGTCCAACTGGAAAAGGTGTGAAACAATGAGATTGTGTGACATCTCAATGCTTTGGTGGTTTGATTTATCTAACTTTTATATTTCTTTACAACATCTCTTATGGTTGTACGCTTTGCATATTTCTTTACAACGTCTCTTATGGTTGTACGCACTGCATCATACATTTATATTCATTTCTCTTTCTTTCTTTCTTTCTTTCTTTCACCCTTGATACACTGTTCTTTGGAAAAGACCTGTTATAGGCGTGGGCTCTGGGCCCAGTCAGGTTATTATTAGGAATTAGAGATTGATTTCTATTTAAGTTAGATATTAGTTTCCTTATGTTAGAGATATAGTTAAAGATATGATATTGTTAGAGATATGATTGAGATTAGATTCGATCTGTTAGGGGGAGCTCATCTATATAAAGAGGGCTACCGTATGCTATTGGAATTAAGCAGAGCAACGTTTGGTTGCCGGCTTCCCTACGGAATCCACCGCGTTCTATCAACTTGGTATCAGAGCTGCCAGGCGAGGAAGGCGGCAAGCAGCCGAAGGAGACACCGCCGCCGCCGGCCCATCGCACGATGCCAGGCGAAGAAGGCGGCAAGCAGCCGAAGGAGATGCCGCCGCCGCCGACCGATCCCATCGCCAAAGCGCTGTCCGAGATCTCCCAGCAGATGGCATCTCTCTTCGCGCGCCTGGAGGCCTTGGAGTCCCGAACACCGACGCCCGACACTGCCGCCTCCATCGCAAAACCCCCATCCACCCTCCCCATCTTCCGTCCATCACCGCGCGCGCCTCGCTTCGTCGTCGCCGCCGCCCTCGCCGTCGGTTGCAGCCCGCCGCCAAGCTGCTGCCATCGGGCCGCCGCCGCTGCACTGCACCGCACGAGCTCGCGCTATCGCCGCCGCGCCCTCCCCATCTCGCCTCCGCCGCCGGCCGCAGCACCATCTCCGGCCTGCCGCCACCGCCACCGGCCACCTCTGCCACGCGACGCCGCCGCCGCCGAGACGCCGATCTCCCGAAGTCGCTCGCTGCTCGCCGCCGCCGACGGACCGTCGGCGCCGAGCCGCTCCGGCCGCTCCGCCGATGGCGCTCGGGCCACCTCGCCAGCAGCCGCCGCCATCGCCGGGCCACCTAGCGATCCGCGTGTCCGGTCGTGGTCGCCTGCCGTGGCCAGCTCGCCGCCATCTCGGCCGCCGGTGATCCGCCGCCGCTATCGGAGTCGCCGCTCGGCCGCGTTCGCCATCCCCGCTCGATCCGCGGTCATCGCCGCATCCGTTGCCGGCTGCCTCGCCGTGCCGCCGCCGTCGTGGCCGCCTCGGGCTCGGTCGGCCGACCGCCGCGCGAGGCCCTTGGCGCCCGGCCGCGCCGCTGCTTCGCGCTCGCCGCCGCCGCGCCGATGCCGACCGGGATCCGTCGCCACCGGATACGGCGTCCTACACCGCCGAGCCACTGATCCGCCGCCGTCACCGTCCGCCGCGATCCATGCCGGCCACCTTCGCCGCCGCCGCCTGCGACCGCCGCTCCTCCAGCCGCTCCGTCGGATCCATGCGAGCAGCCGCCGCCGCCGGGACCCGACTCGCCAGTGTCGCAGCCGCTCCGCCGGCCGCTCCGTCGGCCGCCGCGTTCGCCATCGAACGCCAGACCGCCGCCGCCGGGCGCTGCCGCCACCGACCGCACCGCCGCCGCTTCTTCCGCCCACCACCGAGCCGAGGTGGGGTGGCCTGGTGGTCTCGGTCGGTTTTGAACCGACCGATTGAGTAGTTAGGGCAAAAAAACCTTTTCCAAAAAAACAAAAATTCAAAAAAAAGAGCTTATTTTGCAGGCATTATATTCCTGAAGGCGTTACACTTCGTCTAGTCTTGTTCCGCGTGAATCTGGCCGGCCGTCTCCATCCGCTGCAACACCCTGCCACCGTTCATCTTCTACATCGGCGTCAAAGATCTTACATTGGCCGCCGTCTAGCAGCTCGAGGACGAGCTGCATGTCCGGGAGGGGTGTAGTATTATAGGCGTGGGCTCTGGGCCCAGCCAGGTTATTATTAGGAATTAGAGATTGATTTCTATTTAAGTTAGAGATTAGTTTCCTTATGTTAGAGATATAGTTAAAGATATGATATTGTTAGAGATATGATTGAGATTAGATTCGATCTGTTAGGGGGAGCTCATCTATATAAAGAGGGCTACCGTATGCTATTGGAATTAAGCAGAGCAACGTTTGGTTACCGGCTTCCCTACGGAACCCCCGTACCCCTACTTCCTCCGAACCCCGGTTCAAAACAAGACCGCAATCATATTCATCTTTCTTTCCTTCATCCTTTCTTCGAAAAGCAACACTGCAATGACCCGACACCTCCTACATCAGAGAAGCAATGAATTTGGTACCCTAGAAGACATTCACAGTTCTTAAGCTGTTCCTCACTTTAGGTTAAATTATTTAATCCTTTCAGTTGAGACTAAAACCAAAATTGCAATCATAGTGATATTACTAATAAAAACAATTTACACTCCAAGTATATCTGCACCAGTACTAATGGAGTTTGCTAAAAACAACTTCCATTCCATCTATAGCTGGCCACCAAAACAGTTCAGTCCCGGACTGTCATAATGAAATCCTTAATTCCAACCATTTATAGCCATTACAGATTAATCATCGTGAGGGCTATGCTGAACAGCTAAAACAACGCATACCAAAAGGATTGCCACGCCTCAATAGTGGACCAAACTACTGCCTGGAAGATACAGGGGGTGTTCGGCAGGGCACAAGTCGTTTGGCTTTTGGTAGCCGCTACAGTACCTAACTTTTAAATGGAGTATTTTTTTCAAGACGAGGTCTACAAGTTAAACGTAGGACACGTTAAAAGCCCAACATCTGTAACAGCCAAAATCGCAAGTGAGTATCGATTTCTCCGTAATCTGTACCGTAAACAGCTAAAATTTAAAAATTTCAACCAAAAGCCATAAACCGCAGCCAAAAAGAACAGGTTGCCAGTTAAGCACTCCCACCCCGTATTCCGTATTTACTGGAAACTTCCAAACCTGAGTCCAGATAACTTTTTAAGACTCCTCTCCTAATCAAGCAACGGACCAGAACCCTGACCCATCACAAAGCCCAGGGGGGAAAAATCAATTCTTTGCCTTACCCCATCACCAACCTGGACTTGGTGTCGCCGTGGGGTCCGATCATCGTGGAGTTATTGCGGTTTTTAATTCATGGGCCATAGCCAATTGGACCTAAGTGTTAAACTCACTCTCAACTGAAGTCATTTGTTTGCTACTCTATTCTTACATTCAGTTGATCAGCAAGGAGCTGTACATCAACTTGTACGTAGTAACTACCACCCAAACAAAACCACCACAAGGGATCAGCAAGGAGCTGTACATCTACTTGTACCTAGTAACTACCACCCAAGCAGAACCACCACAAGGGCATTTATGTCATGATAAGGCACAGAGAAAATTCAGTGTTCATACCTTCATATCATGCTAATGATTTATAGCCCCAACTTGTCTTGTCCTCCTGCTTTATTTATCGGTCAGCTCCTCTGCACTCAGCTGTCAGCTCTTGGCTTCTGAAAGATAGCATATTACACTACTCCAATGGGGCGGTCGCCATGCTGTGAGAAGATCGGCCTAAAGAAAGGTCCATGGACGCCGGAGGAGGACCAGAAGCTGCTTGCTTACATTGAGGAGCATGGACATGGGAGCTGGCGTGCATTGCCTTCCAAGGCCGGTGAGTCTAGAAAAAACCTGATTTCATCCTCTTACAAAGGAACAAAGTCGAAAAGCTAAAGTTAGTGAGAATTCGGCCCACATCTTGCAGGTCTGCAGAGGTGCGGCAAGAGTTGCAGATTGAGATGGACGAACTACCTGAGGCCGGACATCAAGAGGGGCAAGTTCAGCTTGCAGGAAGAGCAGACCATCATCCAGCTTCACGCTCTTCTTGGCAACAGGTGAGTAACAGTGATGTAGTTCACTCCTGATTTTTACAGCACAGTTACTATCTTAAGTTCACTTCAGAGTAGTAATGATCATTTTGTTGCTACGCCATTGATATCTTCTCTGACTTCTTTTCTTCCTGCTAAGATCAAGTGCACTGTCTGTTCTTGTAAGACTGCTGTCTGCCATTTAGTAACAATGCATATGCATTCACTCCTATCACATCTGCAAGCAAAAATATAAAGGATGGATAATGTACCCATATTAAATTAGAAAGTGATGGTCAATTAAAGGGTCTATACGAATTTTGACATTTAAACAGGCAAAAGATTGGAACTTTTTTTTTAGGAACGCGCAGAAGCACTGCACGCCTTTGCATAATTGCATTAAGAAAGATTGGAACTTTGGGTGCTGTAATTTCAGCTTAGCCAAATTCTTCCTTCGTAGTGCACTTTCTTTCCGCACAGGGTGCACCAAATGATTGTGCTGCATGTACCAATTTATGGCATTGCATTTGTAGTCTTATCCCGTCACCTCATCTCTCCTCCCCACGGCCTCTGTGCATTCAGAATTATCACAATTTCTGCAATCCAACAAAGAATTTTGGCATCCGTGTGTTCTGTTGTCAGCCAAGATGAATCCCAGCAATAATGCTCCTATATGTTCAGCTCACAAGCTTGTTTCCTGGGACTGTTCAGGTGGTCGGCCATCGCAACACATCTACCGAAACGCACTGACAACGAGATCAAGAACTACTGGAACACCCACCTCAAGAAGAGGCTGGCCAAGATGGGGATCGACCCTGTCACCCACAAAGCCACCAACGGCGCCCTCACCGGCACCGAAGATGACAAATCAGCCAAGGCCGCAGCCAGTCTCAATCACATGGCCCAGTGGGAGAGCGCCCGCCTCGAGGCCGAGGCGCGGCTGGCTCGAGAATCCAAGATGCGCACAGCAGCTTCTACACCAACCGCACTCCATGCGCAACCAAAGAACCCGCCTGCCTCGACTGCTTCTCCATGCCTCGACGTGTTGCATGCGTGGCAGGGTGCAAAGATAGACCTGGAGTCACCCACCTCCACACTGACGTTCACAGGGAGTAACAGCGGCATGCTGCCAACCCCCAGGACCACCGGCCTAGAGATATCCGAGAGCAACACCGCGATGTGGCAGCAGAGAAGCGATGAGCTGCAGGGTGAAGAAAGCGAGTGGAAGTTCCTCAGCAAGCAGCACCTGCACGGACTGGACGGCAAGGAGAGGGAAGAAGACTTCATTGCCTGCGAGGAGCCATGGTTCGCAGGGATGGCCGGTGTCGGAGCCGGCTTCACAGGCATGCTGCTGGATGGATCCAACGTGCATGATACATCAGAATGCTGGGGTGAGTCCAGCCATGGCCAAGCTGAGCACAGCAGCCAAGCGTCCGGAGATGAAGAGAACAAGAACTACTGGAATGGTATCCTTGGGATGGTGAACACAGAGCTGCCATCCCAGCCGCCACCATTGCTCTAGAACAGAGTCCTCTCCAGAAGTTTTTTTTTTGTTAGAAAGGACTTGTCAACAAATCCATTGGATCATCCAAAGTCAAAAAGAAAACAGAAAGAGCACAGCAGATCAACGCTACGACTGCTTCAACAGTGTGCAGTTTTTCCTCTCCATGCATGGTGAAATAATTAGCTACTGTGGGGATGCAGTAAATAAACCATATTGCTTTTCTGTCAGTGTCTTTTTATCGGTGTAAGACTGACAATTATTGTATGTTAGCCTCCTTAGTCTCCAGGACCATAGCAGACACTACAATTAATGACCCAGAGACTTCACAGTTGTTAGTTCAACGCCCAAGTTGTCTTGTCTCCCTCTCTTTGGAATCGAACCCAGAACGATTAACCGGTACTGTTAAGATCAAGTTTCAGCCCTCTGAGTCCTTTTGGATCTTTGTTTTAAAATGAACAAGGAAGGAAATCGCATTAATTTAAAACTGAAATGTAAGAGTTATTCAGTAAAAGAAAAGTCCATTTTGAGTTTTTCACTCCATTTGGATACAAGAAATGAAAAAAATTGACTCAACACAAAGGTTAGTGGCATTTTTTTAATGTCAAGCAAATGTAGAACCCAGCTACCGAAAAGAATACTAAATTTATAGTTTTTCAGTAATAAATCATTGCCAAAAATATGAACAGTTACTGGAAGCATGACAGATTAAAAAAACTTGAACAATTATTTGATGTAGCAGTTCCACAAGCTTCTGAATGATGGGGGAATGGCAGTCAGGGGCTCAAGCTAGAAATCTTACACATGAAAGGCACAAATATGACTCTTTCTTTTTTTTATATAATTTACCAGGTTTCAGGTGCATTGATCACAATGTGGTTAACTACGCAAGCCTTAGAAAGGTGGCTCTGGAACCTGACAGGACAGTGCAGGTTGAGACCAAATTACATGAGTAGCTTTATTTGCAGTTCTGTGCAAATCAAAACTTTTAGTGGATAGTGGGAAAAAAGAAGAAAACTCAAAATGGTCAATAAACGTGGTACTGCACAAATATAACACATAAATATCAGAGCTACACTATCAATCTGGTGTCTGGAGAAGTGAACAAGAGAAGGCACTCTCAACAATTCTATCTAAAAATGAATGCCCAGAATAATAGTATGGTACAGCCATACAGGAGTAAACTAAAGCAGAGAGAGGGGGAGGGGAAAAAAGAGGATATTGAAACTATTTCACGAGAACAAGCATTATGACATACTGCCGATGTTAATTTATAACAGCACGGTGGCATTGTGTAGAGTTGAAAACATGTGGACAGACTAACTGAACGAGAAAGGTGAGGGATGAAACACTTACCTCACAACGAAGGAAGTAAGGACAACCATGACCCCATTGAAATAACTACGCAACAATGCATTATTTAAGACCATGGTACAGGTTCTTCCCTCTGCACATGGCTTTTCAAAACAGATAAACCTCTTGTGCCAGTGGAAGATTGTACCATTTTGTTCAACACCTTGGTTGCCTCCCTGAAAAGAAAGCTTTGGTGATCATAGTAATGCTGGAAAGCTGCCCTTTTTGGGCCTGTTTTTTTTATTTGTTGCGGCTTGTGCCTTTTGGCTGTACCTTGTGATTTTTGGGCTGTTTGTACGAGAGATTACAGCGTAACACAAACTCACGTGCGGTTTTTGCCAATATAAATGAAGTCAGTAAAGTATGTACTACAATTAAGATAGTAGATCCTATCTTTAAAAAAATACTTCGTTTAAAAGCTAGTTACTGTAAAAAAGCTGAAAAATAGCTTTTAAAAGCTGAAAAGAACAGGGCCTTTGTCTCGCAAACTGGTGCTTTTAGATTTGCCTTCCAAGTAGCATGTTTCCACTAGTTTTTTTATCTTGATAATTTACCACCATACTTTTAAGTTACTATAAATTACCACTCATTCTATTAACTTTGCCAATTTGTCAGCTGTAATTTTAAATAAGGGCAAAGGAACAACTAACAACTGTTATCTCAATGAAATTGCTAAATTGCACAGACAATAATAATAGCACAATACAGGTCTTAGTATGATCAATTAAACACACTGCAAGTCTATTGCTCTGTGGCTAGGAGCCTAAGAGCAATTTTATCAAGGTGCAGGCATCAATGAGATTACAAGTGGTAATTTGCAGTAAATTTAGAAGATGTTCTAAATTGTTGAAATTACAAGTACAGGATTATATACCAACATATAACTACAAATATTAAATTTTCAACCTCACAAAAAAGTAGTTTTTCAAAACATAAAGCAAAAGTAGATGCCTACAATTTTCAAAAAGTACAGGTGAGTACAATGTGATTTCCACTTTTCAAATACTTCTGGTTTAAAGCCAAACATTACAGGCTAGAAGCCCCAGTGGGCAAATAAGACACTGGAAATAAACTAAATAGCCTACAAAAACCATTAAGAAATAGATATATGAGATGAAAAGTGACTACAGGCATCTAGTTCATGGAATACCATTGTGCATAACTTTTCTACCATAATATGTACGTTGTGAAAAAAAAGGATGTATGTACCAGGAGGATGAAAAATTACTTGATTAATGAGAATATTTGTGCTGTTA
This sequence comes from Dendrocalamus sinicus, assembly GCA_036346575.1. Lineage (NCBI taxonomy): Eukaryota > Viridiplantae > Streptophyta > Magnoliopsida > Poales > Poaceae > Dendrocalamus > Dendrocalamus sinicus. Next base: position 12,959,435 of record CM070664.1, read on the forward strand.
TAGCGATTGTATTCTAGATAAGACAATATTGCCAAGCTATGAATATAGACCAACACCAGCCTTAATGTGCATCATACTATTTGCATAGGCTCTCATAACCTCTATAGTTGAACTGAACAAGCAACCGAATATTAGATGGTACTAACAAAAAAGACAAGAACTTACAGAAATTCGTGAGTACTTTAACTGCTACTGCTTTCGTATACTCCCAAGTTTTTCAGGATGGAAACTTGAAGTCAATATAAAAGCACACCAGCTATTGTTTTCTGTGCAAAAGAACTAGCAAACACTAGTAGAAAAGAAATAAGAGCGCAAACTTTTCATACAGGCAAATGCATTCAATCATTTAGACACCACCTAGTGTTAACAAAACACATGATAAATGATCAAGGACAGCCCATGAAAAAAATAATGCACAAATATCTTTCACAATATTTTGGTTCCAAGATTGACATGATCACATCACACGATAAATATACAGTTAGCATTGAGGAGGTTATCCTCTAAAGCTAATAATTTGTACCTTCAGCATTGTGCTACCTAGGGACGCCTGGACATGACAATAATCTATGCCAAGATATTAGTTCAGCTGCAGGTTCAAATTACTGGGGGAGTGTTTTTGTATTTACCTTTGTTGGATAGTGCATATTGTACAAGACACTGTTGCATATGACACTAGATCAGATACAAATCTTAGCTAAATAGGTACAAATGCAGGTGCACATTGCATCAGCTATGGTTCGAAGTATAGTTTGTTAATGAGCAACTCATTTTTTTTTTTACAAAAATGCTGATATTGAACTATTCAAGTAAGAGTTTACTCCCTGAATCTATTACCACATCTGTATTTGTATTCTTTTTGGATCGGACACAGGATCCAGATCTTGTTGTGTAGCACCCCACATAACTATATGGGATACTACTATGAAACGTCATCGATAAAGTGAAACATTAGTGAGAACAACAAAAGAAATCACAAAGAGTTTAAAACTTTATTAACACTTTAATAGAGAACCAACGGAAGCTGGAACAAATGTTTAAAACATAGAACCGATCCACTTCTAACCAAATAAAGAATGAATTAAACAACAAAACAATGGCAAACCACGGTGCTGAAAACTCGAGTGCTCCCACCCATGCATGATGATATCACTCCACTGACCTTTTACCTGAGACTGAAAAGAGCAAACGTGAGATTTGAAAATCTCAGTAAGTACCCAACAACGATCGCAACACAGTGAGTAAAGGACAGGTAATGCAAGCAAGACATGTAAAGGACAAGCAAATCAAGTAAACAATTGATATAGGTTAAGTGCCATGAAGTTAGGTTATCGGAAACACTGATACAGACTGGAGATAGAGATCACGGGAACGGTGGCATTAAAGATAAATGTTATCTAATGGGTTATGACAGTGGCACCGACGATTACTCCCCACATACCCGGTTATACGAGAATAGCTAGGCACGCCATCGTCCTCGATTGTATAACCACCGGCGGGGTGTAATATCCTGTGTAACGAAAGCGTACGGCCCCCCGTACGTTACCAGGTGGGTGGAAATCTCCCCTATATGTGGATAACCCTGGGCCTGGAAACTGTCATCTGATCAACCCGGATAATTTTTATTTAGCAAGTGTGGCAAAGGCACTGGCGATTACTCCCCACATACCCGGTTATATGAGAATAGCCAGGCACGCCATCGTCCTTGACTGTATAACCGCTGACGGGGTGTAATATCTTGAGTAACGAGAGTATACGGCCCCCGTACATTACCAGGTGGGTGGAAATCTCCGCTATATGTGGATAATCCCAGGCCTGGTAACCACTATATTATTAACATGTTATATAGTGTGAATTTAAGGAACTAAGAGATAGTTAAGATAAAATTAGGAAAAGTGAGGGGATTTGTTAAGGTTGGAAATGAAGACACATAATTCCCGATATGAGGATGATAGGGGATGATAATATGGTGATAAGGTAACTGATACATTATGGACAGTTTATATAGTATGAATTCAAGGTAACTAAGAGATGGCAAGGATAAGGCTATGATAAAGTTATGAGAAGTGAAAAGAGGTGCAAGGATTGAAAGTGGAGACATAGTTCCTGACATGAGGCGTTGTGAAATAACAATAAGGTGATAGTGATATAGGAACTATCCTAAACAGGTATTATAATATAGTTCACGCAAGGTTATCAACCAATCGAGTTTTATTACGTGAGAAGTGATTATTAGTCAGATTAACAGGTTTAATACATACATCCTTCATGGCTCAAATACAACATCACACAACTATTGAAACATAAAATTTGGACACTAAAGCATCACAACCCTAACATCAAAAGAGTGTCAATAACTTAAACCTAAGTTAAACATGTTCATATGCTACACCCATTAACGATTCAAGCATAGATTCTAAAACACTAATTAAAGCATGAACTCTAGAACATTTTAACTAAACATCCTAATTAACATAGAAGCAGGTGAAATAAAATAACCTAGAATATCATGGCATGCATACAATATTAAACGTCCATAACCAGGCAAACATGAACGATATGATAATAACCAGACAGCATTAGCGATATGATATTGACCAGATAAGCTTTAGTGATACGCTAGCAACCAAATAACTTTAGCGATATAAAATTTGCCAGGTAACTTTAGTGATGTGATTTTTAGCGATATGATATTAGTCAAACAAATATGAGTGACATGATAATTATACTCCATTAGAAGATGACAAGTAAACTGGAAACATGTAATTTGTGAACGGAAGGGTCACGGCCACGAGGTACTTGCCTTGAGTACGTTCGACGGACAGGCTGCACGATGCATCCAAAGAGCACAACTGCTCCCTCAACAGCTGCGTGCAAACCTACAGGTTGGAGTGGACAACAACCGATCAGATACAGATGAATTTGATAAAGGAACAACAGGAGATGAATTTCACTGGAAAAGAAACGGGTTCACTAGCCTCCACGGCCAAGAAAAACACCGCTTGGCTGCACAAACGGCTGCTCGGCCGAGCGAAACGCTGTTCAGCCACGCAAACGGCCGTTCGGCCGCGCGAACGGTCATTCGGCCGCGTAAACGACCGTCGGCCACACCTCTGCTGCCGCCATCGCCGGCGGCCGGACCGCCGCCGGCCGCCTCCGCTGACTGCCACTACAACAAAACATCCGTGGGGAGACATCATATTTGTAGGTTAGAGACGTTTTGTTTCGTCTCCCACAGACAACTGAGGCGCTTTTATAAAGCGTCATAGAAACGTCTCTACATGAAGCGTCTCAAAAATATAGAGACGCTCTCTAAGGCGTGCCTATATTATTTGAGATGTTCATTAGAGACATCTGCACTGTATCCCTATAAAGTTAGAGACGCTTTTATAAAAACGGTTGCACCACGTCTCAATTAATATAGGCACGCATGTTGAGACGTTATGTGCCGCCTCAAGATGTCCTATGTAGTATGTATTTTTATTTTGATTGGTATATATTTTCTTCTATACACACAAATACGTATCCGTATGAGAATATAGTATTCCATATATTTATTATATATACATGTATATATAATAATTTTATAGGCAGCACCATAATATTGAGTACATATTTTATAAAATATAAGGAATGGGCGTAGCACAACAGATATATTGTTATAAGAAAAGCAAACCAACTACAACTGGAACCAAGCCACACCCCGGGCAAACCATTGGCAATTGACAAATTCGTCACCATTGCACCCTCCAAACCCCAAAGAAGTTTACATAAGAGAGGTTTACAAATAATTATAGCATCCATTTAAATCAACAGAGTTCACAACTAAATAAAAATCTAATATGCGATAAACACATGTCGGTAAAACATCCTCCAATTTGACACACATCTTTTTAAACTGCTATAATAAATCATCGTGTCTATTTCTTCAATCGTAAAATTGTGCATCGGTCTTCCACTGCATTTCTTTTCATAGTCCTCCATATCCTGCAAACATAGCAATATTAACAACAAAATATCACAGATGAGCAATCATGAAAAATCTTACGGTACAAGTTCAGTTAATTAAACTAGAAGTGGCATACCTAGCAAGTAGAACGTTTAGGCTTTTTTACCTGAAGCAATAGATATAAGGAATACATGCTTCATAGCAATACATGTATTTGGTACGTATATAAGGAATAAAGTATAGATCTAGCATGCCAACATTAATACATTTGGAAGAGAACAGAGTGATATTGTGAGGGCAAATAAAAGCGCTTTGCATGTCACATAGAGTGTGAAATCATAAAATTTCACAAAGCTGAGCCATTGCAGGATATCATGAGCTGCCTCATAAGTTTAAACATTGTTGGTTATTTTCTTCAACGTGGAAATATGTAGCGCATGCGAAGTTGTACCCAAGATAACCAAGCATGAGTGAAACACCCCAAACAATGCTTTCTCGCCTTTATTGAATGGACTAACATCCATTGATGCTCGCATCCATGAAGACAAGAAGGAAACAATCACTTGAAAGAGATGTTAACACTCAAAGATGCTCTATAAGTAACAAGGGCCATCAAGAAATACAAAGGGTACGGTCATATGTGCATTGGCTAAGTACCACCTAAGTAATCGGTTGGAACACCAATACAATATTAATGTTGAGAATCAAAGTCACAAATATGAGAATTGAAGTTCTATGTTGAATTGAACACAAATATGAGAACTTCTATGTTTCTATTGAATCAATTATTGAACACAAATACTATGTTCCAAAACCATGAACATTGCTATGGTACTCTATTACAAATGGAAGAGGTACAAATCGTGTGTGTGTTTTCCAGATCCGCATCCATCGAGGGTAGATGAAGAAAGTAGAGGCACACCGACCTTGGAGGCGCCGCGCTTCTCGCCTCCTTGCGGACGACGCCGAGGATGGAGTCGATGAGCTCGGCGCCCTCGGTGTAGTGCCCCTTGGCCCGCTTGTTGCCGACGTGGACCGGCCAAGACGGTTGTCGGGCGGAAGATGTGGCCGAGGGGCCGGAGCGCACCGAGTCCATGGTGCCGGGCTCGAGGTCCATGAGGACAGCGAGCGGGACGATGTGCAGGATCTCCCTCATCTTCGTCCTCGCGAGCGAGTGGGATTGGGGGTGGAGCCGGATCTGGCCGGTGGGGGCGGGGCGAGGCGCGATGAAGCGAGAGGGGGCGAGCCGGATCCGCCGGGTGGGGCTGGGCGAGGCGGCGCATGAAGCGAGAGGGGGCGAGGCGCGGATGAAGCGAGAGGGGGGCCGGATCCGCCAGTGGGGGCTCAGCCGAGACGGTGGAGGATGAAGCGAGTCGCGCGAGTTGGGGCGAGGAGGAGGAGGCGGCGGATCTGGGGCGAGGCGCGGCGGTGGCGGCACTGGGAGCGGAGGCACCGCGGAATCGACGGATGAAGGAGGAAAGTGCGAGAGGAGGCGGAGATGAGAGGGGACCGAGGGGCGGCGGGCGAAGAGTATCCGGCGGGCGGGGAGTTAGGTTTATTATTTTAGGATGGCCCACATGTCGGTGTATTTCACGGGTAACGGGTGAGACAGTGCACGTAGAGTTAACCCATACCGTGCACTTTACTGCGATGGGCGAGATTTCTCCCCATTTTTATACCCGTGGGGCAAAGAATGCACAAATGGCGACCAGCCCAAGTTCTTTCGGGATGGGTTATTTCGGCTGAAAACATTAAATTCGACCCAACTAAGTGTATATATATGTGTTATACCTTCTATATACTACTTTTTTGTCAAAAAATTTGGGTATTCAGCTGAATACCCTTGAATCACTGTAGATCCGCCCCTGCCCCAGGCTAAAGCCCACCTTCCCAGGGGCCCAATTCCGCCCCTATTAATGCATGAACATTCTAAACCTTAGGTTGAGAGTTCGAACCCTGGGATTGATATTTTTTTATGTTTTCAGCCACTGGACAAAAGCGAAAGAAAAGTCTCAGGTTGTGAGTTCGAACTTTGAGATTGATATTTTTTTATGTTATATATATACCGTTACTTACACCATTTTGTTTTTTTAATATTCTTATATGGAGATAATAGATAAGACGTCTCAAATGATAAATAAGACATCTAAAATTCCGTCTCTATACATGAGATGTACTCCAAAACATCTCAGCAGCCGTTTTAATAGAATTTAATAGCGTGCAACCCTTTAGAGCGTCTCAAACTGCGTCTCTATTTCAATTGTGGTTCTAAAAAGAGAGACATGATTCAAAGCGTCTTAAACAAAACGTCTTAATATGTTCATTTTGTTGTAGTGTGCCCTACGTGCTGCCAGTCCAGCCGTGCACCCCAGTCGCCGCTCACCAGCCGCCACCGCCTCGCTAGGTCGGCCGCTGGTCGCCACCGCCGCCGCGAGCCGCCACCATGGCCGCACGCACGCGCATGGCTGCGCGCAGCCGAAGTCGCCTCCATGCACCCGCCGCCGTGCCTCGTCGCCGCCACCGGCCGCCGCCATCGCGCCACTCCTCCTACCGGACGCCGCCGCCGCTCCACACACGGCCGTCGCCGCCGCCACGTCGCACGCCGCAGCTGGCCGCCACATGCAGTGCACGGAGTGAGAGAGAGAGAGAGGAAAAGATGGAAACAGAAGAGAGAGATAAGAGACGTGAGAGAGGTCGAAACGGGATAGATTAGATTAGAGAGAGATAATAGGAGAGAGAAATGGTTAGAGATTTTTTTGCCGGGTGCTACATGTTGGATGGAGGTGTATCTGATATGATCCTTATCCATTTCTAGCTATAGGCAATTTATAGTCATAGAGACTAAGATGCATATAGAAACAAGTAATATGGCAAAACATAAAATATATTTGAAAAACTAATGTTATTGTGGCGTAGAACTATTCCGATTTCTGCATCTAACTCATGTCAATTGAGTTTCTGATTACTTCTTGGACTTTATTATGCATTAAAAGCTAACAACTTATGCCCATTTTCAGGACAATATGAATTAGGAAGGCGTAAAGGTGATTAATTTACTTATTTGGTTTTAGCCATATTCTGTTCTAACACATTGCCATCCTTGGTCCATTATGTTCGCTGCACATGTAGCACGCTGTGCTCCTTGCAGGACAATTCTTCAAAGACACACTTTATCATCATTGGTAGATCCACCCCCCACAGACTATAAAGTCTAGATCCACCTATGATTATCATCAATTCATTATGTTAGCAAATATCATGGTAAAACCTGACTGATAGTAAAACTTTATAAGGTGGAATTTACAATCAGTAGCCAGCCAGGTTCTGCATCTTGTAACACTCCGGCTTGACATGAGTTCAGAATATCACCACTAACTCCATTCCTTTCCAAACTAAACCATCTTTCACAAACTAATCGCATCAATACATTGACTAAGCTTTCACAAAATACTCACTTAGGCATAAACATAACGACATTGAATATAACAAGTCTTAACATTGAATTAAATCAATAACAATAACGAAGATAATCTAATTATTGAGACTAACTAATGTTACTTTATTTGATTGCAACCATACTAATAGCACTATATTCTAAAGGAATTTATTAACCAATTGCAAGAGTTTGCATAAACCAAATAACTAATAATGAATGTTTACTATTTAATGTGATAAGTGAAGCAATGCCGTTGCACAAACTGATTATGAGCTACTCCCTCTCCATGCTTGTCACCTTCATCGATCACCTAAAAAAACAACATAAGCAATGGTGAGTCTACAACTCAGCAAACACATAATAAAACAGTAAACCATCATAAAGCACAATATCAAGTATTTGTGTCAATTTACAACAATATCATTTACATCGATCTTTTCATTAATGCCATGCACATATCTAACCATCTCTTTGCTTATACCGGTATAGCGAAGTGTAACACCCGTCGATGTCCACTCAAGCCCACCCTTTTTCATGCGGGGATCTCAAATCTGTCCTCTTTCATACGAGGATATCATCTCCACTTCCGTGGAGTGACTATCAAAGTAGGTCTTACTCTTCACATTCTTGTGGGTCAACCACACAAACTAGACACTATGATACAAGGTCGCCTGATTTTCTCGACGTAGGATCAAGATACTCACGTGTACTCTCTTGAATCGTAGTGATCCTCTATTACCAATGCAAGAATGAACACTCTTTAATTCTCAAGAACACACGCGTCGAACTTCACGACCACTAAGCGAATCCCTATCGTGCTCTCAATTTCCAGCGACAAGGTTGAACGATCTTCATTAGAGAAGCAATCCCAATTTTTCCATGATGTGATTTTGGCCATTGATGAGGATAGAATAATCCTTGAATTATTACGTCATTATATTATTTGAATATACCCCTTATCGATAAAAGGTAATATGACAGGATGTTCGTAAACTCTTCTACAACCATATAGTCATAAGCTCTTTTATGATCATTTAGTCATAAGACCTACTGCGACTATCTCTTGGCCGTAAGTCCTTCTACGACCACGTAGTCGTAAGTCTTTACTACTACTACCCCCTTGGTCATAAGTCCTTTTATGACCAAATAGTTGTAAGTCCTATTGCGACTACTCCATACGGTTATAAGTCCTTCTATAACCACGTAGTCATAAATCTTACTGTGACTAGTCTATATGGTCGTAAGTCCTTCTACGACCACGTAGTCGTAAGTTGTCTTGTGACCACCTTATGGTCGTGGACCTTCCTGTGACCAACCTATCTCTGACTAACTTGTCTACAACGAACAACTGCATCATGGGTTCGTCTGATAAGGCAGTTAGAACATGCGTTTATCCAATAACCGCATACGATCTCTCTCTGACAACAACCGCTATATGGTGAACGGCCTTTTACGTCTCTCTGACAGTAACTTCCGTTAGGTTGTTATCATCCGAAGCGTTCAGGCGTCTTCTGGCACAAGACAACTACCGTCGCTTCATTTGCTATATAAAGGTTAACGTCAAAGAGAGAAAGGGGGAGGCATTCGGATCGAAGGAGGAGATAGTGCTAGGCATTCACATTACTCTCAATTGTAATCCTTTTCTGGTGATTAGTGATCACACAGGACGTAGGGTTATTATTCTCTTAGGAGAAGACCCGAACCTGTATAAAAATTCTCGTATTTGTACTCTACATGTGCATACACTGGGTCTTCTAAGAGTTTTCTCGAATTCAATCAAATCATACGTAAAATCAATATTAAAACATCGACAACCATCATGAAGAAACAAGCAATCAATCTAGTAATTTTTTTTGTATTCGGTGGTCTCCCAAAATAGCAGGGATTAAAGGTGTTTTATGGTGCCTCACGTATCGGGCCTTGGGCACATTTGAGAGGAGTTCGGCCGAAAGAGCCGAACCACAATCCAAGTCAGCCAAAGAGCCAACACAAATATCTATCCTAATATGTATTAGCCAGTCTTCAACTCAACATAGTACACAACTGGAAGCAACCAACTCACCTTATTAAACAATTAGCTAATGATTCCAACTAGCCAAGCATACGTGAAGACCACAACTAGTCACACGGCCGAGTTCACACGTGAACAAACCATGTATACGCGAAGGCCACAACGCGTCATATGGCCGAGCACGTGAAGGCCATTACGGGTTGGCCTTCCTTGCCGTTTCTTTCTCCTTACGTGTAGAACCTCCCCTGGATGGATGGCCGAAATTACTTTGGCCCGGTCTCCCTCTCGGTTTCAAAGTCTTCATAACGTTTAAATCTGAGAATACACAAAGTGTTTGCATGAGGTAGTATCCAATTCTCATAAAAAACAATAGGGAACTCATTAAGAAACCAATTCACCTGTTGTTTAATCTTTTTAATATGGCTCAGTAATTCTTTTCAGTCAAATATATTTAACTGAAAAGCGTAAGATGTGAGCATATCCGCATCATTCTCCTCTTCTTCAAGAAAAGTCGTCCTCAGCTTTTGATAACCTGGAAGTGTACTAAACAAAAAGAACAGTGTATATGCATGGTATATGTATCTATCATTCACACTTCTACTGTTTAGCATATCATGTATGTTGTGGTTACAGACCAAACAGAGAGAGAGAGTAGTAGTAGTGGGGAGTTGAGTAAAATGAATGGCTTAGTCCCCCTCCCCGTGGCCTATGCCACATATATATATATTCACATGGGGAGTGCTTGTACAGTTATACCCTTACACATGAGTATTCCCCTTGGGAGCTCTTATGTCATTACACATGTCATATTTCGGACCCAACAGGCCTACTGGGCTTAGGTGGGGGCCACCCCTACAACAGGAGCCTCTCATGGTGAAGGGCTTCACGGGCCGAAACCATGCCGCTGAGTCCTTTGGCCCCCTCCGTCCCAGCGGCCTGTGATGCTTGATGACTTGGATAGTTCGCACGTCCGCCTGTGCTTGTGCGAGGGCTGTCTTCAGGTCCCGAAGCTGGTGCGGCCGCGAGGCCGAAGGCACCGGGAAGACCGAAGGCTTCGACGAGGCCGAGGTCGTGCTTGAGCGAGGGCCGTCTCCCGCACCCGGGGCGGGCGCGGCTTCGAGGCCGAAGGCACTAGGTAGGCCGAGGGCTTCGACCGGGCCGGGGTCCGGGCATGCCCTACCTCGCGCTCCGGATATTTATGGGCGAAGCCGAACTTGGTCGGCTGCCCTTGGCGGCCGAGTCTCGGGAAATGCTTTGCGCGATGTGGCGCCCGTGCGGGGAGACGGTTGCTTGGTCCGGGAGTGCGCTTTAATGACGCCTGGAATCGCGCCGGCCTTTGTCAGGGGTAGGCTGGCACGGCTGCTCCGCCTGCCCTGCCCTGGATGTGGGCACGTGGCCGGCTATAATTGGAGCGTCGTGGGGTGCCAGCGTTCCCACGACCACGCCCGTTCGCCTCTTCCCCAGGAAAAGTGGCCACGCGGCGGGAGTGTATCAGCGCATTGGGCGCTGAGCGGCCACCTACCACCGCCTGCCGCGGTTGCCAGTGGTTGCACTGCCCGATCGTGGGTAGCCGAACCGCTGTAATTATGTCGCCGATCTTACGCAGAGGGGAGACGGGGCTTTATAAACCGCCCTATGGGCATGCGATCGTTCCCTTGGTCGCTTGATCGCTTGTGCGTTCCTTCTGTTCTTCTTGCACCTCCCGCGCTATTATTGCCTCCGCTTTGCCGCTGCCGTGAGAAAGGATGGCTACGCGCGACGACCTCCCAGCTAACATGGGTGCCGCCCTTGACGACCCTGCGCGTCGCCTTAGCGAGAGCGCCTCGTCGAGCCAGCCTGCCGACACCACCACCGGCGGAGTACCGCTGGTTCCGCGCGACAGAAGCAAACTACCCAATACCGGGATGCCGTGAACAGGTCCAAAGGTCGCTGCTCCGTGTCTTTGGGCGGAGCGCGTCACGGAGGAGACCCTCGAACCCTTCTTCAGGAGAAGAAGCTGGAGGAGCGTGCCGGGGCTCGCCGGCCCGGACCTGACGAGACAAAGCCGAACCCGGGAGAATCGGAGGCGATCGTCTTCGTGGCATTCTTCGACGCGGGCTCGAATCCCGCGACACACTTTGTTCGCGGTGCTACGAGCGTATGGGTTGGAGCCGGCGCGGTGACTCGACCGCGATCGCTCGTTGGCCATCTTCACTTGGGCGATGCGGACGGAGGGTACCCGTCCCCACGTCGAGTTGTTCGCCATCCTGCACGACGCACGGTGCCAACCGAGGAGAGTGGAAGGGGGGCTTACTCGAACTTCGGCGGCGTGGACTTTGTGCTGAGGCTAGAGTGCTCGCACCTGTTTCCCACGTTGGCTACGCGGGAAAAGTGGGAGACCGGCTGGACACGGCGGTGGTTCTACTACACTGTGACGGGCACGAGCGGCCTCCGGAGCCGTGGAGAGCCGATGTCATTCGACCGCTGTCCGAATGTGATGCCTCGGCCCAGCGACGAGCAGCAGGCGCGAAGACTTGCTGGGGTCGCACTCCGGTTCGACATGCGTGACCTTGCAGAGGAGTTCACCATGTACGGGATATCCCCACTTTCTTGTACCTGGAAGTACGAGCGGCGAGGGCCCGATCGGAAGGACGGCATCCACCCGGGGGTGTCTTCGCTTCATAGGCCCTCCGCGCCCTGTAAGTATCCCTGCGATATGCCAAGTACCACGTGGGTGGTTGCAAACCCTTAGGTATGACACTCCGCTTGTGCATGCAGTACGCCGGTTAGAAGATGCGGAGTGAGCAGTAGCTGCGATACTTGGGCCGTACACGGCGAAGGAGCACAAGGCCCGTGAGTCTGCGACTTCCTTAGCGAAGTAGGGGCGGATTAATCGGGTGTGCGAGGTCCTGGAAATCCCCGTTCCAGAGCGCCCAGTGCCTGCGGAATCGCCGAGCAGTGCGACGGTGGTAGCGCCATCTTCTCGGAGCGGGGTCCAGTCGGAGGTCATCGCCCTTAGTTTGCCGACCGTGCCGCCGGTCGAGAACGTGAGGATGGGGGGCGCGATGGGCGCTGGGCTCGGATTGACCGGTTCGGGGGGCCGCGTAACTCCCGATGAGGCCGTATATGGTGGCAAGGCGACGAGCAAAAGATGACGCCTCGTCACCTCCAGCGGCAACCGCCGTGTTGTCGCTGACGGCGGCTTTCGCGGCTGCCCAGGTAGCCACGGAGGCTTCACCTACGACTCCGAAGGCAAAACGGCCTCAGGTGCAGTTGTCGTCATCTTCTAGGGGCCGGTTCAGTGTGGCGGGTCCAGTGACTGCGGCCCTAACGGCTAGTGGGGATGCTCCTGAAGCCGGGAGGGTTGTCGCGCCTCAGGCCAGCGAGGCGCTCATGACCCAGGTGGAGGCCGCGGTAGAGGGGACCGGAGGTAGGCGTAGTTCGTTTTCGTCGCGCGACTTCGCGAAACTCTCCCCGATTTGCTCACTTATTCCGTTGACGCCAGGCGAGATAGGGTCTCCCAAACGAGGGCAAGAATCGAGCAATGGGGGGCCCCGCGATGTCGCCGGCCTGATTGAGCCGGGGACTGTGTGTGCCTCAACTGCTGCGGAAGGCACTGGGGCGGGGGCTCTAGGGCCTGACGTCTCCGACTTCGTACCTCGGTGGGAGGCGCTTCGCGCCTGGAACGAGGTGGCAGAGTATGCTGGCGCCCGCCTAGATCGACAGGCGCTGCACTCCTGCGGGGGCGACCTTTTGGCGCTCGCGCTGGGTGCCTCCGAGATGAGGGTAATAGTCTCCGCTCTCGCTGCATACCCCTTGCTTACCTGATAGGTAACCCTTGCTATACTTCGTGTAGACGCTTGCAATTAGCAAAGCCCTCGAAGAGACTTGCGCTCGCGTGCGGAGGGTACTGGAGGACCAGCTACGCATCGCGGACGACGCCAACGCCACCAAGGACGAGGTCATTCGAGTGCTGATGGCGGAGCGGGACGAGGCTATTGACGACGCGCAGCTGGTGGGCACGAACGCGAAGAAGGCGGCAGTGGCCGCACAACTTGCGATGGAGGAGGCCCAGCGTGCCGCGATGGAGGAGCGGACCGCCCTTCTTCAGTGAATCTCCGTGCTAGAGGCGGAAAAGGAACAGCTTACCGCCTCCGTTGCGGAGAAGACGCTATCCTGGGATAACGCGTGCTCCTCCGCGTGGAATGCGATGGAGTCTTTGGAGCGGGCCCTCCGGGGGCTTTGTGTGCACGTGGAGGACGCCACTCATGGCCGCCAAGACCTGATGGAGACGCTTGGGCGAATCGAAGAGGGCTCGAGCGTTGCCCTCCCTGGCGCCAAGGCTTTCGGCACCCACTGCGGCTATATGAGTGCTGGGCTTGCCCTCGCCTTGCTGCACGCTGGTGGGTGCGAACATGTCAATGAGCTGGCAAACCCTCAGCTCGACTTGCCTACCCAGCCCGGGGTGATATCTTATGCCGTTCGTGCCGCCGAGCCCGCGACCCGAAACTTCCATGACCGAATTTGGAATTATGTCGGGGAGGGCGCCGTCGCGGTTGCTTTACGGCGGACACTGCGGAACGAGGGGGACGTGCTTCGCTGGCTCGAAGAGGTCCCTCGACGCAGCGCAGGCGACGCAGGTGCTCATCGCGGTGAAGATGGCGCGAACTCATAGGAATAGTTAGGTTTTGGCGCGTTCCACGCCATGCGTGTGTCTGCTTCCGTAACATAACTGTCTTGCTCGGGCCAAGCGACAATTCTCCCATGCACTTGTTGTTATGTAATATGCTGCGAGCTGGGTGGTCGTGTAAAGCTCGGGTATTGTGTCGCCCCTCGTTCGGGTATCAGCAAACGGGCTTGCAAACACTTTGCGCCTCGGACCCCAGACTAGCCGAGGTAGACGCGCGAGCGCTCCGTCCCCTACCCTTCGAGGTGGTGGCAGCGGAGCTGGCGCCTAGTCAAGGTAGACGCGCGAGCGCTCCGTCCCCTACCCTTCGAAGTGGTGGCAGCGGAGCTGGCGCCCAGTCGGGGTAGACGCGCGAGCACTCCGTCCCCTACCCTTCAAAGTGGTGGCAGTAGAGCTGGCGCCTAGTCGAGGTAGACGCGCGAGCGCTTCGTCCCCTACCCTTCGAAGTGGTGGCAGCGGAGCTGGCGCCTAGTTGGGGCATGCATGGGAACCTCGACCACACCCCTTGTTTTGTATGTTCCAGGGGGTGCGCGCAAGGGGCGCGCCTGCGCGTGCTTGGGAGTATCCAAGCCGCGGTTGTACGCCGTAAAGCGTGCGGAGATAGCGTCCGCGTTGGGTTTTTTTTACTCCGGAGAGTGCGCGGGATCGACATCCACGTCTTATTTATACTCCGAAGAGTACGCACCGGGGGAACGCCCATGCGTGCGCAGGGTTCGCGTCTTGTTTATACTCCGTAGAGTGCGCAGGGATAGCATCCACGTCTTTTTTATACTCCGGAGGAGTGCGCAGGATCGACATCCATGTCTTATTTATACTCCGAAGAGTACGCACTGGGGCAACGCCCATGCGTGCGCGGGGTTCGCGTCTTGTTTATACTCCGTAGAGTGCGCAGGGATAGCATCCGCGTCTTTTTTATACTCCGGAGGAGTGCGTGCGGAGGCGGACCTCGACGCTATGTCTTGTTTAGAGTCCGTAGACTGCGCGTGGAGGCGAACCTCCGCGCGTTGCGGGCGGTGAAATTGCGTGCGGAGGCGGACCTCGACGCTACGTCTTATTTATACTCCGTGGAGTGCGTGCGGAGGCGGACCTCGCGCTACGTCTTATTTAGAGTCCGTAGACTGCGCGCGGAGGCGAACCTCCGCGCGTTGCGGGCGGTGAAATTGCGTGCGAGGCGGACCTCGACGCTACATCTTATTTATACTCCGTGGAGTGCGTGCGGAGGCGGACCTCACACTACGTCTTATTTAGAGTCCAGAGATCGCGCGAGGCAAACCTCCGCGCGTTGCGGCGATGAAATTGCGTGCGAAGGCGGACCTCGACGCTATGTCTTATTTATACTCCGTGGAGTGCGTGCGGAGGCGGACCTCGCACTACGTCTTATTTAGAGTCCGTAGACTGCACGCGGAGGCGTCCCCCTACGCGTCTTTATTCATGCTCATGCGTACATGGCCTATGCCACATATATATATATTCACATGGGGAGTGCTTGTACAGTTATACCCTTACACATGAGTATTCCCCTCGGGGGCTCTTATGTCATTACACATGTCCTATTTCGGACCCAACAGACCTACTGGGCTTAGGTGGGGGTCACCCCTACAACAATGTACATCAAAAGGTGTAGTAAACAAAAAGAATAACACATATGCATGGTATATATATATATATATATTAATCAATTTTTGTGTCATTCTCATTATTTTGCACAAAGCATTTAGTACAACAGTAGCCATAAGATGTATGCATTGCAATACTATCATTCACATCATTCTCCTTCCCATGAGAAAAAGTCATCCTCGACTTTTCTAAAGATATAGACAAGATATCAAAAGGCAAAACCCAATCAAATTGTTCAAATATGGGAGAGAAAATCTTTAGTGCCTTCCATGCTTCAACTGCGCTACTCTGATTATTTCTACATGATTGTATATCAAAAGATAAATAAGTAGGCTTAAGATATCTTTTAAAACATGAAGCACTATTCTTGAAACTCTTCTCATTGTGATCATGA
The DNA here is from genome assembly GCA_036346575.1 of Dendrocalamus sinicus. NCBI lineage: Eukaryota > Viridiplantae > Streptophyta > Magnoliopsida > Poales > Poaceae > Dendrocalamus > Dendrocalamus sinicus. Next base: position 12,975,508 of record CM070664.1, read on the forward strand.
TATGGCACAAAAATTGTTTATCTAAAACATGCAATTTTAATTCAGCAAGCCTATCACATGTAATGCATATTCGGTAAATATAAAATTTGTCACCCACATTATAATTTCTAATTAAATTGAACTTACAAATGTAGGCATATGTACTAACTAGTGATTTTAAACATGAAATTTCAGTAATATTCTCAATCACACTAGATAGCTCTCTAGGATCATCGAATATGATATAATACAAAGAATCACTAGGAGATATTCGAGTAAGAACTTCCTTATGAGTAATGAATTCCACATTATCTAAATTGATCAAAGAAATTTCAAAATATGGAATTTCCGATTGAACACATGAGTTCTCATAATTACTCACCGTTTCACAATTAAACTCAGCACCAATATTGTTATCTTTATCATTCTCCTCAATTGACGTAGATGTTGCAGGTATCAAATCATCATGATGTAACAACGGGGCAGCAAGTGCTTCATATTCAGCTGTGGTTATCTCCTCATTGCTTATCTCCAGTAGTGGGTTGTTGAACATTCGACTCCACCTTTTTAATATCAACTTACATAATGTGAGAAATAATACTAGAAGTAGATATTAATGTGTTAGTTTCAAAATTAACCTCATTTTGTCTATCTTCTACTTCTCTTTTTTCTTTTAATGTCTCTCTTACACTCAATTTGGATGCTCTCAACCTCGCATATGGTAGAATCACACAACTCACTCTTTTTAACACTCTCACTCAATTTGGCTATGTGACTCTCATCCTTACATTGGTTTTGACACATTTCAAGTGTTGTATTTGGCATCGGCATAATACTAAATATTTCCTTGACCAAAGGGAAAGTCCCATACTCGGTCATCTTCTCACGTGTCCACTAGTAGAGGCATAAGAACTAAAGTATGGACATGGATGGAACCATAGTATATGCCTCTCTATAGGTCTCTTCTTCTCCTCAATAGCACAAATCACAAGACCATGCACACTACTAAAATATTTATGTTGAAGTGCAGCGATGATCTTAGAATTCAAGCCTCCTTTCAAGTATGCCTTCTCTGTTAATGCACTAGTGACACCGGCACAATGCAATGCATCTTGCAACTCAAAATAATAATTTTGAACAATATTACTCCCTTGTGTGATACTCTCTAGATGGCGAAGCAATTCCAGTGCATAATAGGTTGGTACAAACTTGCTTCTCATGAATGCCTTCAAATCTGACCAAGATTTAATGAATTATTTTTCTAAATAGTTGTTGCCACCAACAATAAACATAGTCTTCAAACTCTCTTATGGCACGCATCACCTCTTAGCCTTTGGAAAGCTTCTGAAATCTAAACACTTTCTCAATTTACCATTCCCACTCAAGATACTCCTCTGGATCATCACTGCCATAGAAAGAAGCAAAGCTGTCTTCTTCTTGTTGTGGACAAAGTGCTCACACAATATCATTCACAATGATTTATGTAACACCTTCATTTGTTTATTGAGTTCAATGCGGAGATTTTGCATATTTGTCTCAAGTTGTCCCTCCATTACAGTTTCTTGTTGCAATGTGTTTTTCAATGCCTGATATTGGAAGCGAATTACCGGGGCATTAAAGTCAACATCATGGTCCTCACCATAGTTATCTTCTCTACTTACCATGGTTAGATTGTGTAAAAGAAAATACAAAGCAATAACAAGGTATATAGATTATTAGTATAAATCACTCAATCTCACTCTTTTCTCTCATAAGTAAAGTTATCACATTTCCAAAGTGAATTAAGGCTAATAAAAACTTACACTTGGTAGAAGCTACAATAGCAAGTAATGATCAAGCGAATTTAAGAGTATTCACAATTGCACAACAACGAATATTTAGTGGAGCTTGGTATGGAGTGTATATCCTAGCAATATGAAATTCTTGATGTTGTAAAGTTAAGTAATAATTCAAATTAGAATACTTTGCCTAAGTGCTGATTCAATATATTTAAGTGAAGCGTATGAATGCACATGCAAAGATTAATGTAACTCAATATAAACAAAGAAATAAGCTAAATAAAGACAAAATGAAATTGAGGATTAATTAGCTTGTTTTGCACCAAGTACTAGGGAGACGCTGGCCAATTGTAATAATATGAATTTAAAGGCACAAGATTGCTCAAAGAAATTAAATACAGAATCTGAATTTATGGACTAAGGTTAACTCATACAAATTCGCCAATGCTTTCTTTTCTTTTCTTTTCTTTTCTTTTCTTTTTTTCTTTCTTTCTTTTTACATATATGCTCAAACCGTGGCTTTTTTGAAAATGGCTGCCTCTTTTTTTTTTTTACTCAAAGGCCGAACTAGAGTTTAGTTGTCCCTTGATTTTGCACAAGTCCGAAAGTTTATCAATGCATAAATAATTTTAGAACAATCCTAAAGCAATCATCAAAGACTAGCCTCAAGATAAAAGGAAAATACCAGTAAAGCTCAAGCGATAGCAATGCATTCAGCAGGTTTAATTTTGGGCGCAAGACAATGAAATTTCAACAGCAACAATTCGGAATTGTGGAAGTGAATACGAAGTCAAACTTCCCAAGTGGATTTCAATCAATACGCAGCCAACCGTTCAGATGGGAGCAAGTAGACTTGTATTCAACTGCAGCAATCACTCTTGCATGTGGAAACTGAACACAACTACTGCAATATCTTTTGGGAGTTAATTCACATAGACTTGGATTCTAACTCTCCACAAGGATTTTGGCTATAGCTCCAAGATGGCAATTCAGTTCAGCAACACGGCTCCCAAAGGAAACGGAATCAGATTGGTGGAACCAAACACAAGTGAAGATCAATAGCTGTCAGCTATCTAACCACAAATTGCGGATGAAACGAAAAATATGGTTGGACAGCAAGTTGTGTGATTCAATAGGATTATACAGGTGATGTAGCAATCGGGATAGGGGGCACTATAGCAACCGCGTGGGTATTGTAGCGACCGAGGGATTAGAAATTTTTTAAGTCTATTTTGGGTGCTGGATTTGAGGAGTTCAAAACCAACAAATTTTAGGGTTTAGATAAAATACAGCGATTAAGCCACGCAAAAGGACATGATGATCAGCACTTAAATAAAAATTCTAATGGATCAAGACTTAGCAAAACTCACGAAAATAACATATGCAAAAACTAGGGTTTGAATTTTTTTTGTTGTAATTTTTGGTTTATGGACTCTAGATATAAATAACAACAAAGAAATATTAATCTAAACTAGGGATAAATAATCCTACTGAGTCAATCGCGCTCTAATACCAAGATAATATGGGGTCGTCCGATCTTCTCGACGTAGGATTAAGATACTTACATGTACTCTCTTGAATTGTAGTTTTTTTTAGCGAACATGCATGTTATTGTATTAAGAAGGAAGAAGAAAAAGAAGTACAAGCACTAGTAGGATAGTGTTCAAAGATACAATAAAACCTCCTGAAGGGGTAACATTGACAAAAGAAGAAACAAGAAAGAGAAGGAGACAAGGAGGTGAGAAAACAGAGTTACAAGGAGCAATGCGGGGGTTGGGTTTAAGCTAAGAGGTAACTCTCATGTCTGCCCAACTCCAACAAATAAGTTCCTGTCGCAGGCTCTTTAGAAGCATTTGGGTACCCCACTTTGTGTTGTTGAAGACCCGATCGTTGCGTTCGCGCCAAATGGTCCAAATGAAGAGAATGACGGTGGAATCGAAGTGTTTTCTCTTAGCTTGAGAACCTTGTTGCGCAAGAAGATCTACCAATCAATCAACCTATTTTGTCTTGTTACTGATGGGTGGAAAAAGCCAACGGAGCGAATGAATTGTGTCCACACTTGTTGAACCCAAGGGCAAAGGATGAGGAGGTGGTCAATTGTTTCAGGATGATGTTCACAGAGGGGACATAGTGTGTGTGCCATCACACCGTGTCGTGCTAAGCGATTTGCAGTCCAGCAACAGCCAAGCATGGCTAGCCAAGCGAAGAACTTACATTTCAAGGGTGTTTTGCAATTCCAAATTAATTTGTGAGCTGTGAAGTGAACCCCTCTAAGGAAGAGCATCATATGCAGATTTGGTAGAGTACACCTGATTGTCGGTTTGAGATTGTAAAGATACTAAACTGAGTTTAGCTTGGACCGACATGGCTCCTTGAATGTCTTGGACCCAAGAGTTCGACGATAGGCCCTGCGTGACTGTGGTTGTTTTATATTTTTTGGAGAGACCAGTTTATGAATGTTTGGGGCTATGTCCTCCACCGATTGTCCTTGAATCCAGTTATCTAACCAAAATAGAGTTCGACTACCATCGCCAAGTCTGATTTCTGTGACGGCCCAGAACATAGCTCGGATTGCCAGTTCATGTGAAGCTTGGAGAGATGATCATGCTCGTGTATGATCTATTTTCTGTCCCCATAGCCAATGCAAATGTAATGCATATCCCATTAACTTGAGATCTAGTATCCCTAGGCCACCTAGGGGCAATGGCCTGCAAACAAATTTCCACGCCACTAGGCAATATCCCCCCATGACGGCCTCTGAGCCCTTCTAAAGGAATGCATGATGTCTTTTGTTGATCGCTTTGATAGCCCAAGAGGGGAGGTTGAGAGACAAAGGAGCTTATTTGACCACTACAAGATGCCCACCCGATGAAAGTAGGCTTTGTTAGAGGTTTTCTTTCTTTTGCGCCTAGGAGTATAGATCCGAGAGGCCGAGGAGTGAGAGATGACTGCGATTGTTTGTTACCGTCGAAACCGGTCGCCGGAGTCGAAGAAGAAGGGGTCGTGGAGGTCCCGGCCATCCCGCTCCTTTTGTTGGGGTGGTCTGCGCTAGGCAGCGACGTTCGGTGGAGAAGGAGTGGGGTCTCCCTGGCGGCGGCGTCTCCCTGGCGGCGGCGATGAAGTCTGGTGGCGGCGCCCTGTAGGGAGATAGAGGTGGCGGTGGTATTTTCCCGTCGCTGGAGCGCCCCCTCTCAGATCGGGTCTAGGGTTTGTCGGTGGGGATTGTGGCGGCACGGCCAACTTCGGTATTCGTGCCACCCCGGCCCCCACCTCTATTTATTGTGGCGCTGGCGACAGGGGCCCACCAGCCATTAGGGCTGGGCGCCCCCGATCAGGGCGCGTACAAGGGGCCCATTTGGCCGTTGGGCCAAATGGTTGAGATCACTCTAACATTCTCTCCCTTGATCTCAATCTATGCTTTAATTACTTTTGACTTTACTCATTCCATCACAGATTAGTGCATAGAACATGTCTCATCGTCACGGTCAATCGCCGATAGATTCAACAGCTACAATACACCTCTCTGTTCTGAAATAGTTACTTTAATCTTTTGGGCCATCTTTTAGTCCAGGAATCATAGGCTTTCCCTTAAACCCATGCCGGCTACATGTTCTCTGAACACGTTGGGTGGTAAGCCTTTAGTAAGCGGATCCGCTAACATCTTTGCGGTACTTATATGCTCAAGACTTATAATTTGATCCCGAACTTTATCTTTCACAACATAGTACTTTATGTCAATGTGTTTGGTAGCACCACTTGACTTATTGTTGTGGGCATACGTTACTACGGGTTCATTATCGCAGTACAACTTAAGTGGTCTATTGATGTCGTCAACCACTTTTAAACCGGGTATGAACTTCTTTAGCCGCTTCACCGCCCGTAGCCTCATAACATGCTACAAACTCAGCATACATTGTGGACGATGTAGTGACGGTTTGCTTTGAGCTTTTCCACGATATAGCTCCTCCAGCGAGAGTGAACACATATCCGGATGTCGACTTTCTATAATCTCCCGCATAATCAGAATCTGTATACCCCACTATATGGAGTGAATCTGATCTTCTGTATGTCATCATGAGGCCTTTTGTTCCTTGCAAATAACGCAAGACTTTCTTTACCAATTTCCAATGTTCTATTCCAGGATTGCTCTGGAATCTGCCAAGTAACCCGGTAACAAACGCTAAGTCAGGGTGCGTACACACTTGAGCATACTGCAAGCTTCTGACAGCTGAAGCATATGGAACCGATTTCACTTGATCGAGCTCATACTGGTTCCTGGGGCATTGAAAATCCCCATATCTGTCGCCCTTGACTATAGGTGCAGGTGAAGGACTACATTTATGCATACCAAATTTCTTTAAGACTTTCTCTATGTATACCTTTTGTGACAGTCCCAATATCCCTTTGTTTCTATCCCGGTGAATTTCGATCCCTAGAACGAACGAAGCTTCACCAAGATCTTTCATATCAAAGTTTGAGGACAAAAACTTCTTTGTCTCCAGTAGCAGACTGACATCACTACTAGCCAGTAGGATATCATCCACATACAGGATTAGGAAGATAAACTTCCCATCTTTAAACTTTGCATAAACACAGTTGTCCTCTACATTCTCTTTAAACCCAAATTTTCTTATTGTACTGTCAAACTTCAAGTACCACTGTCTTGAAGCTTGCTTTAACCCATAAATCGATTTCTTTAGGCGGCATCCCATTCTTTCATTTCTTTCCACGACAAAACCTTTCGGTTGTGTCATGTAAACATTTTCCTCCAAATCCCCATTAAGAAATGTCGTCTTTACATCCATCTGATTTAACTCTAAATCATAATGTGCTACTAATGCCATTATGATTCTGAAGGAATCTTTACATGAGACTGGAGAAAAGGTCTCATTGTAATCAATCCCTTCTCTTTGCGTAAAGCCTTTTGCCACAAGTCGCGCTTTGTATCTTTCTACATTCCCTTGGGAGTCAAGCTTTGTCTTGTAAACCCATTTACTGACCTCTTGTTTGGCTCCTTTAGGAATTATTTCTAAGTCCTGCACTTTATTAGCCTTCATGGACCTCATTTCCTCTTCCATGGCCTCAAGCCATTTTGAAGAATTTTCGCTTCTCATGGCTTCTTCAAATGAGGTGGGATCATCCTCCATTTGAAATTCCTCTGTATGATAAATCTGATAATCATCAGAAATAGCTGATCTTCTTACTCTTTGAGACCTCCTCGGGGCCTCCTCATTTGGTACATCTTCTGTTTGAGGCTGTTGTTGCTCTCCCTCATCTGTGGCAATGGGTTCTATAGGATCCTGAAGAACAGGTTCCTCATTCTCATTCATTGTTGTCATAGGAGGAACAATAACAGGTGCTGGCACCACAGTGTCTTGCACCGTCGGTGCAGCGACAGCAGGTAGTGTGAAGAATGGCTCTTGAATCATCGGAGTGGGCGCATACGCCCGCTTCTCTTCAAGGTCAATCTCTCGAGCTACCATGCTTCCCCTCATCATTTCATCCTCTAAGAAGACAGCGTGTCTCGTTTCTACAAACTTTGTATATCTGTCTGGACAGTAGAAACGAAAACCTTTTGACTTTTCAGGGTAACCAATGAAATGGCAACTTACTGTTTTGGGATCAAGCTTCCCAAGGTTTGGATTAAATACTTTAGCCTCAGCAGGACTCCCCCACACACGTAAGTGGTTTAGTGAGGGAACTCTTCCTGTCCACAACTCGTACGGTGTTTTGGGCACCGACTTACTAGGCACTCTGTTGAGAATATGAATGGCGGTTTTCAACGCCTCCATCTATAAACTCAATGGCAGTGTGGAATAGCTCATCATGCTTCGCACCATATCCATCGAGGTACGCGGTTGCGTCTTTCACTACTCCATTTTGCTGAGGTTCGCCCGGTGTAGAATACTGAGCCACTATGCCATTTTCCTGTAAAAACCTTGCAAAAGGTCCAGGAACTTGCCCATATGGGGTATGTCGACCGTAGTATTCACCCCCACGGTCAGATCGGACTATCTTAATCTTTAAATCGTGTTGGTTTTCAACTTCAGCCTTAAATATCTTGAATTTATCCAAGGCTTCATTTCTTTCTTTGATTGGATAAATATATCCATAACGGGAGTAATCATCCGTGAATGTTATGAACGAGTCATAACCATCCACACTTTTCACAGGAAAAGGACCACAAATGTCTGTGTGAATAATTTGTAGAACTCATGTGCTTCTTTTGGCGTCTTTCTTAATTTTCTTTACATATTTTCCTTTAATGCATTCTCTGCATTGTTCTAAGTCTGAGAACTCTAATGGAGGAAGAATATCATTCTTAACTAGTCTTTCTATTCTCCCCCTCGAAATATGGCCTAAACGACAGTGCCATAATTTCGACGACGCATCTAGAGTTCTCTTTCGTTTCCTGTTTACATTCGTAGACGAGGATTCATTCACTGTCTAGCACGCGACGTTCCCATTATCGCATACGACATTCACATCATCACGTAATGATAACAAATAAAGCTCATTTTGTAGGATGGCAAGACCAACACATTCTTTATTAAACATTATTTCACACTTGCTATTTCCAAAATGACAATCATAATCATCATTGTCCAAACATGAAACACTAATCAAATTCCTCTGTAAAGAGGGAACATAAAGAACATCTCTAAGTAAAAGAGTGAAGTCATCAGCTAGTTCTAATGAAAGATCGCCAACGGCTTCAACTTTAGCTTGGACTCCATTTGCGACTTTAATGCATCTTTCTTTTCTTTGCGTAGTCCTCGTCGAACGGAATCCCTGTAAAGAATTAGCAACATGAACAGTTGCTCCTGAATCAATCCACCAAGTAGATTTCGAATATTGCACATACAGGGATTCATTTATAAAGATAATAATGTTCTCACCTTTCTTTGCCATTATCATCTTTAAGTAATCGTGATGCTTCTTCTTGTAGTGTCCGTCTTCTTGCAGTGAAGACACCGATCTTTGTCTCTGCAAACTTATTCTCGTTGAGGCCGATGGATGAGGCTTTTCCTTGTTCTTTGAGGAGGAGTTAGTGTTGAAGTTCTTTTTCTTGTTGTCCTTCACATAGTTGATAGAACCACCATGTGAGGATTTAATTCTTTCCTCCTCTTGCACACACATAGCTATGCACTTTTCTAAGTCCCATTTCTCGGGCTGCATGTTGTAGTTGACAACAAAGGTGTCAAACTCTTTCGGCAAGGAAGCAAAAATCAAATGAATAAGGAACTCATCCTTGAGAGCTAAATCCATTGGTTTAAGCTTGGATGCCAAGTTGTTCATTCTCAGTATGTGCTCTCTTATGCCACTGCCACCACCAGAGTATCTTTCTGTCACAAGCTGCTTAATCAGCTGTGTAGCATAAGTCTTTGAAGAGCCAGTAAACTGACTCTTTATTTTCTCAAGGTACTCTGTGACAGTGTTACACTCTGCGATAGAGCCCACAATTGCAGGCTCGATCGTGTTCTTTATTACAGCCATACATTTCTTGTTAGCAGTGACCCACTTTTTATGATCAAGATCATATGACATTTTTATGGGAGCATAGTCCCTCTGTCTGGTCTGCCAAGCAGCATCAGCCTCATTTTCCTCCCTCACCGGTGCCACAGGCTCTGTGGGACGTGCTGTGGTGAGGACCCAGTCCACCTCAGCCAAAATAAACGCTAAGTCTATCTTTTTCTTCCACTCTCCATAGTTATCTCCTTTGAGAGTGGGGATCTCTTTGATACAACTCATCAAGTTGTATCCGCCTGAAAAAATAATTCAAATAAAGTGAGAACATAACAACAAAATTATATGCCTTATTTCCAACGTTGGTCAAAAATACGACATACAATTTTATCTATACATTAAATCTACATCACCATTGGGCAGAAATAGAAATAATGCATAAAATCATCAATTAAAAATTATAATATTGTTATTATCAACGTTGGTCAGAAAATAACAATATCATAATTATCTGGGAATTATATCTATTTTTCCAAAAATTAAATTCTCCCGTTGGTTCGAATTTAATAATGAAAAATTATATCTTTAAGTACGCAGCGGAAAAAAAATTCTCTATTTTTCAGAAGCATCTTCTATATTTTTCTATTCTGTCAAAAATATCCCGTTGGTTCAATTTTTGACAGATTTAATTTAGCAAAAAATTAGCCAAATTATCAATTAAAGTGCATCAGCCCAAATTACCAAATTCTCTTTTCTTTTCTTTCTCCGGCTCGGCCCAACTGGCCCGCGCGGAAACTTTCAGCCCGCAGCCCCACCGGCTTTCATCATACCCGTTCAAAAGATCGGACGGCCAGGAGTATTTTCCGCCCGAACAAAATTGCCGCCCCCCCAAAACCCTAACCCTAGAGGCCAATCATTCCTATCCCCGCGCGAAAAAAAAATGGAGGGAGCGGCGGCCGAGTCGGGCGGGCGGCTGCGAGCGAGCGCAAGGGGCGGCGGCGCGCGCGCGCAAGGCGCCAGGCGGCGGATGGCAGCGCAGCAGAGCGGATGGGTGGCTCGGCGCGCCGGGCTCGAGGCGGCAGCGCGCGCCGCCATCGGAGGCGGCGGAGCGGCGACCCGCGGCTCGGGTAGCGGGGCGGCGGCGGCGCCGCCTGCTCCGGCGGCGCGGCAGCGCGACGACGCGGCCGGCGGCCCAGTGGCCCCGGCGGAGTGTGGCGGTCGGCAAGACGGCGCACGGCGGCGGCAGCGCGCGACGGCCCCGCTAGGCGTCGGCGGCGGCTCCAAGATCCGTAAGATCCCCTTTGATTTTTTTTGTTTGTTTGCCACCGATGCAAGAGGGGTTCAATTTGGGGATTCGTTAGGGTTTTCAAGGGTTCGGGATTCATCAAGGCTCTGATACCATTGTTAGAGGTTTTCTTTCTTTTGCGCCTAGGAGTATAGATCCGAGAGGCCGAGGAGTGAGAGATGACTGCGATTGTTTGTTACCGTCGAAGCCGGTCGCCGGAGTCGAAGAAGAAGGGGTCGTGGAGGTCCCGGCCATCCCGCTCCTTTTGTTGGGGTGGTCGGCGCTAGGCAGCGACGTTCGGTGGAGAAGGAGCGGGGTCTCCCTGGCGGCGGCGATGAAGTCTGGTGGCGGCGCCCTGTAGGGAGATAGAGGTGGCAGTGGTATTTTCCGTCGCCGAGCGCCCTCTCGGTCGGGTCTAGGGTTTGTCGGTGGGGATTGTGGCGGCACGGCCAACCGTCGATTCGTGCCACCCGGCCCCACCTCTATTTATTGTGGCGCTGGCGACAGGGGCCCACCAGCCATTAGGGCTGGGCGCCCCCGATCAGGGCGCGTACAAAGGGCCCATTTGGCCGTTGGGCCAAATGGTTGAGATCACTCTAACAGGCTTTCTTTCCATGTCGGGAATTTTCGAATGAATCGGCCGACCAGTGGCTGGACTTGGGACTTGGTGAGCCTGGATAGCGTCAATGGCAATCCTAGGTAGATAACTAGGAATGTGGTGAGTTGGCAGGGGAGTTCTTGCAAGGCCATATCTATTTGGTCTTGAGAGCAACAAATGGGGGCAACGAAGCTTTTCTGGAAGTTGGTGCATAAGCCTGTCTCCAAAGTTAATGAGAATTTCCTTGAGAGCCTAGAGATCCTGTTGTTTTGGAGCAATGAAGCAAACTACATCATCAGCATAGAGGGACATATGCTCTTGTAATCCTTGGATGCCAAGGTCCGAGAGGCAGGAGAGCGAGATTGTTTTTTGGAGGTAGGCGTTGAGGACTACCAATAGGAACAGCATAGGTGAGAGAGGATCTCATTGCCTTAGACCACAATGCAATTTGATATCATTCCCAGGTCTCCCAAAGCAGAATCTTCGATGAGGTAGTAGTCAAAAGCATCGAAATCCACTCGCACCATCTTGTGCCGAAACCCATGTGTCTAAGAATTTGCAGGAGTAAAGGCCAAGAAACTAAGTCAAAAGCTTTAGTGATGTCTAGTTTCAAAAGGAGTGTGGATTTTTTTGGCTTTGAGGTTCATGGCCACCAGCTGAATGAAACGGAAGTTATCGTGAATTGATCTTCCGGAGACAAAGGCTGACTGATTTGGGCACACAAGAGCTAGGAGTTCCTTTTTCAGTCAGTTGGCCAAGACTTTGGAGAAAATTTTGCCAAAACTGTGCATGAGACTGGTCGGCCAGAAGTCTATAACCCCATTAGGTTCGCCTTTCTTGGGCAAAAGAATAATCAATGCATTGTTCAACCGGTTAAGGCAATGCCCTTGTAGCTGAAAAAGGGCATGAAATGCATCCATGATGTTTTGTTTGATCACAAGCCAAGCATGCTTGTGGAAGGTGCCCGTGAAGCCGTCTGGTCCTGGTGATTTCTCCGAAGGAAGGCTTTTGATTGTTTGTCAAACCTCTTCCTCCGTGAATTGTTGATCTAGGTGGGATAGATTCGCTGAGACCAACTGTAGAAAGTCCAGATCAAGAGTGAATAACTGGTCTATAGGCGCCAATGATGTTCTGGAAGCGTTCTTCAAAGTGAATTGCTTTGGTGTCTTCATCAAAAATGACTTGATTGTGTGATTGAATGGAACCGATGTAAGATTTCCTTCACTGGTGTGCAGCATGGAAGAAGAAGAAGAACTTCGTGCTTGCATCCCCTTCTTTGAGCCAATTGATATGAGAATGTTCCCAAGACATTGTTCTCTATAAGGAAGCCAACACTAGGCATCTAAGCTTGAGGGTCTTGCACAGCCAGTGTTCTGGGGTAGAAAGGGTTCGATTGTCTTGAGCATTATCAAGCTGGAAGATGACCTCCTTAGCCAAGAGGAGTTGCATCCTAATATCACCAAAACATTTTATGTCCCCAACTTTGAAGACCTCTGGCTGTATTCCTGAAGACCATAGAGAGCCTTCGTAGGGGGTCTGAGATGTGTGGGGGATAAGCCCAGACTTTCTGTACCTCCTCTAGGAACCCTTCCTCTTGGCCCAAAAAGTTTCAAAGTGGAATCAACGCTTGGTTAAGGACGGAGTTTGGGTGGAAATTAGCAGTGGACAGTGGTCTGACATCATAGTGGAGTGAGCTTGCATAAACACATCTAGGTGCATGTCTTCCCAATCTGTAGAGCCGAAGGCTCTGTCAAGCCAAATTAGGGTTGGATTTACCCGTACATTACTCCATGTGAAACACCGACCGTGCAGGTGAAGTTCTTTAAGTTCGAGGTCATCGACAAAATGTTGGAACTTCCCCCATTAACCGTCTATTAAGATTCATGTTATTTTTACCTTGGGCTGACAGAATCATGTTGAATTCTCCTGTGAGGAGCCAGGTGCCTATGCAGGAAGCTTTTACTCCTCGATGTTCTTCTAGAAAAGGGGTTTTGTCTATGTCTACAGTCGGTCCATAGGCAGAACTCAGCCGCCAGGTGTTATTATTGTCCCACAACATCACCTGAATGGTGACCAAGAAGACATGAGAAATGTTGTTGGAGACCAAAATTGAGGAGGTTTTCCAGGCAACAAAAATGCCTCCACGCATGCTAGATGCAGAAAGGAACTCATGGGAATACGTCGAACCTAAGAGTTGCATAACTAGGGATGCCGGAATGCCATCCAGTTTTGTTTCTTGGATACACATTATGACCGGATCACAGTCAAGGACTGCATGTTCCTGACTACATTCCTGCGGGCAGCCATGTTAAGACCACGAACATTCCAAACTAAAATTTTACATCCAACCATGATCTTGAAGTAGGCAACCAACAGCGCCATGAGCCTAGCTAAATGTTCGTAAGGTTCTACTCACCGTGATCAGGCAGCCTCCTAGGGGCTATGGCGGGTCATCTTCAGTAGAAGGAGGGGAGAGATTGAAGAGTGCCGCCAGTGCTTCGATGTGTTCGGAGGAGAGCGGATGGTCGAAGAGGGTTGCATAGTTGTGCATTGCCTTGTTGTCAATATGGTCCTCCAAATTGGTGATGCCAAGTTTAAGCATGAGTCTTCGTTGTGCCCTCTTGACCAAATCCAAACCTTTCCCTGGTTTGTCTGCGAGGCGCTTGCTACGACGTGGTACCTTAACAGGACTAAAAGTCTTTGGGAGGCGGCGACGGCTCGCTGGATTGGGGAGCAGGGCTAGAGTGAGGCGACAGATGGCTCTGTGCAGAGTTTTAGCGAATGGCGCGATGACTTGAGATAGCCGGGAGGCCATTGGGTTTGAATTTGAAAATAGCGGCGTGTGGGCTGGGTCTTCCGCGTCGGCCAAAGAAAGAGGCCCGGTAGGGAGTTGGCTGCCTGGGCCAAGCACTGGGCCTGTGTTGTCTCTGCTGGCCTCTAACCCAAGAGAGGGGGGCTTGTTCAAGTTTCCGATTAGGGTTGGAAGACTGGAGTGACTAGCTGTGACGCAGTCAGTTTTGGCTCTATGCAAATATGTCACTGTCGTTGCTTTGAGCCCCGAGCCCTAGGAGGTTGTGCACTAAGAGCTGAGGGTAGCGTGTTCCATGGAGTCAGCCGGGCGAGTGGTGATGTGTCGATACGGTCGTGAAGCTACGTCAGAAGGCTCTGAAAAGTTGTCAGGGTTTGGGTCCACCAGTCTAAGAGTAGGCTGGTGAGGCACAGAGGTGGGGCCCATCGTGCTCGTAAAGGTTTCGACCTCCGCTACTGGAGCAACGGCCAGTGAACCCACCAGCAGCGGAGGGGGCCTGCAAAGGTTTCTTCCTCCACTATTGATGTGACTGTCGGTAAACCCGCTGGCGGCGAGGAGGGGAGAGGTGAGCTCTCGCCAATCAGATGGGTGGTGTGTTGCTTGGGCTATTGGGATTGGAAGTCTACTCTGTCTCACTGTGAAGGGGAGTCCTCAGGCGACGCAACCACTGAAGGGTTGTCCCTGGCCGCCGGATGCGACGAGGAAGAGAAGCAGGGCAGGTGCTAGGAGGGATCTACGCAGGTGCTGGAGCAGCGGTGCCGATGGCCGCCCCCTCCATCACCTCATAGCACTACATGACCCAGAGCGTTGTCTGGGAGGCCATGGGCACAGGTGAAGAAGCAACACCAGGGACTGGGGTCAGATGAATCATGAGGCCCCATCTCCGGCCATCCTCCATGGCCACTGTCTCCATCGCTGGAGAGGCAAGATACGCCAGAGGAGGAGGAGGACGCAGCACTGGAACGGTAATCCTCGACTTTGGGAATGTGGGTGATGAGGTTGTACAACAACATCTTCTTTTCGCAAAGAAGAAATAGCAAATTGCCAAAGATGGGGTCATAGGGGTCTGGATTTTCTTCATCTGGCTCTGCTATCATCAAGGTGGCCTATGTGGGGATTGAATTTGGGCCGGCAAACTATGTATTGAGCCTGAAATTAGCAAGATCATCTCGGCTTGAGGTGTCCAAGTGAAGGCGCTCGATCCAACAGGCCGAAGAAAGCAGGGTTGAAGCTGTATGCCAATCCCACGCATGCGCCAGCAATCCCTCAATGTCAATCACCACTTTGAAAAGAAGCAATGAACTGGAAGCCTGAGCTTGCCTTGTCCATAGTTTGAGGAAAAGAGAGAAATAAGAATATTCGATGCAGTGACATTGGACGGCTTGGTTATAGAAATCTTCTTAAGCGAAAGCAATGAGAAAATTTTCTGGCATGAAGTTGTGAATTGAGAATAAACAGCGAGGTATGCCTACTCTCTCCTCAATTGCCAATGCCACCTCTTCCTTAGTAACTGATGGGCGATTTCCTCTGACGTAGGCAACGAGGGTGCCCTTGAGGTGGTTCTCCATCTCCAAATGTGTCGTGGTGCGTGTCATGATGCAAACCACGTGCTCTGGTCTCCCATTCGGGTGTCCAGGCATGGATAAAGAGAAGAAAGCACTACAAGGTATGAAGACCTTATTTGACGCCTCCGGCGTAAAGGCGTGGCAGCTCTCAGAGCCTATTGTAGTCCCGCACGAGCTGGGAGAGCTAGGTTGGGGAAAGGCGGCCATTGGATCCGTGAAGACGTGGATGAGCGGCGAGGCCTCAACAGAAGAAAGCTCATGACGACGCAGCTGCCTGGCGACCCCTTGGGGGCTCCTCAGACGCTTGTAGTCTTTGATGTGATGGCCGAAGGCTTTGCAATGTCTGCATCATGTGGAGTTCCTGCAGTCGGCCTTGACGTGGTCAAGACCCAAGTAGTTCCAAAAATGACCTATAAGGTCAACAGGGACTTCCGGCCTCGGGTCCGGCGGAGGGACCGGTTGGGGGACGACGCGCCTCTAGGAGCGCCTATTGTTGACTACATGGTAGCCATCTTCATTATCCAAAGGAGGGAGAAGGCGGCCTTCTAGGCGAGATCAGGGAGGAGGAGCACCGAGCAAGGAAGCTGTCGATGGTGGAGCCACAGCAGCCACCATCGCCAGAGACTTCATTTCTATGGATGCATGCGCCAGTGGCCTAGAGACTGGACTTGGAAAGGACGGGGATGGGCTTTGGTCTTGCCACCTCTGCCCTTTGTTTCATCCAGAGGTGGCGCTCAATGGA
The DNA here is from genome assembly GCA_036346575.1 of Dendrocalamus sinicus. Taxonomy (NCBI): domain Eukaryota; kingdom Viridiplantae; phylum Streptophyta; class Magnoliopsida; order Poales; family Poaceae; genus Dendrocalamus; species Dendrocalamus sinicus. The sequence continues at coordinate 12,991,731 of CM070664.1, forward strand.
GAAGACATCTGGAGGTGTGGTTGAGGGTGAGGGGAAGAAGTGGGGCCGACAACGATCATGTTTTGTGCTGTCTTCTCAAGTAACCCTCTTGAATCGTAGTGATCTCCCATTGCTAATGCAAGAACGAATACTCTTTAATTCATAAGAACACATGCAGCGGACTTCACGACCACCAAGCGAAGCCCTATCATGCTCCAAATTCCCAGTGAAAAAGTTGAACGATCTTGATTAGAGAAGCAATTCTAATTTTCCTCATGATGTGATTTTGGCTATCATGAAGAAACAAGCAATCAATCTATTAAATTTTTTTTGTATTCGGTGGTCTCCCAAAACAGCAGGGATCAAAGGTGTTTTATGGTGCCTCACGTATTGGGCCTTGGGCCGATTTGAGAGGAGTTCGGCGAAAGAGCCGAACCATAATCCAAGTCGGCCGAAGAGCAACACAAACATCTATCTTGATCTCTATTAGCCGGTCTTCAACTCGACATGGTACACAACTGGAAGCAACTAACTCATGTGATTAAGCAACTAGCTAGTGATTCCAACTAGCAATGCATACGTGAAGGCCACAACTAGTCACACGGCCGAGTTCTCACGTGAACAAACCATGCATACGTGAAGGCCACAACGAGTCATATGGCCGAGTACGTGAAGGTCATTACAGTTTGGCCTTCCTTGCATCTTCTTTCTCTTTGATGCGTAGAACCTCCCCGGTTTCAAAGTCTTCACAAGTTCAAACCTGAGAATACATAAGGTGTTTGCATGAGGTAGTATCCAATTCTCATCAAAAATAATAGGGAACTCATTAGGAAACAAATTCACCTGTTATTTAATCTTTTTAATACGGCTCAATAATTCTTCCAGCAAATATATTTAACTGAAAAACGTAAGACATGAGCATATCCACATCACTCTAGAGGCCCACACAGGTCACATCTTTCCGTCATAAATAATCATTATGCAAATGCCATGGTTCTCTTAACATTAATTATTTATCATCATCACCATTTAATTCATCATCATATGAGTATTATAGAAAATAAGAGTAAACATGTAAATCAGCATGTTAAGTACTTTATAACATAAAACAGCAAAAGCAAACAATCCGTGCTACCATTCTACTATGCACTTGCTTTTTCTAACCACGTGGGAGGGATTAATGTGAAGATGACACCAACCCCGAAGTTACTCCTCCTAGAGTAAATACCAGTCTCAACAAAATGCCACAACGATAGATAAACATCGTCGCTTCTACGTGCTTCCCAATCTAACAATCCCCTTTTCACCAGGCAGTCCTACCCTGCTGTCCCAATAATGAAAATACCATAACTCTCGACTCAAAGGCCCTAACATAGTAAACTATATAAGTTCTGAAATCTATACAAAATTTTTTACACTTTCTTAGTTGGCCAAAGACCCTAATTAATCCATTTAAACCCTCGTTTTTAACCCCCAAAGACTATTCAAGTGTTTTACTAGACGACAAACAATAATTTTATAAATATTAATTTACTGGTCCAAACATAATAAACCATATCACTTCTGAAACCTAAAGAAAAGTATCTATCTTTAATTAGTTACGCTCAAATTTTGATTCGGCCATCGACTAGGCCCAAATTGCATATTACCACGACTGCGTCCAGCAGTGACTAAATTCTGGACAGCTACCAACCCGAGGCCATAACTTCTAAACTGCTCAACCAAATCCTGTGTTCTTGGCTCTTGCACTCTATGGGAATCTTAAACAATTGTATACAATATTCATATTATGTCAAAGTTATGAAACAGGACGTAGCTATCCCAAAATTCACCGACAAGACAGAACAACAAGCCCTAACGAGCAACGTAACCCAAAACTCATCTCTAACACCTCTCTTCTTTCCTAACCAGAACTAGCATGACCTCACAACCTCTACCATGGCCTAAAATAGAGAGACAAGGTTTGAGACAAACTTACCTACAACCCAAAGCTTTGTCTAGCGGAAACCCTCTTCCCTTCTTCCTCTTTTTCCTTCCTCCTTCCTTCCCTGGCTGGCCAGTTCCTTCCCCTTACTTCGGCTGGCGGTAGCCATGGCAGGGCACAACAGCCTGGCATGGCAAGCAATGTTATTAAGTCGTAAAGTCGAGTCGGGTCGCCAAGGGGGCAACTAGACCGACTAGTCGGTCAGTGTACTACAGAAATGATGTAGCTCACTTTGCTAATTGCTACCAAAGTACTAATGAACTAATGACTTATTTAACAAGTACTCTATTGGCCCCAATGCCCCATGCTGTGAAATAAGATGTAAAAGTCACAAAGACAACAGTAGTACCTTTTTGCAAGAGAAGTTCGCATTGATGTGATGGACTGCAAAGTGCAACTGCAAACCATCAGATGAAATCAGCAATCTTGACATCAATTCATTGTAGGGGTTGTGCAATTGTTTCCTTTGAGCTACCATATTGTAATTTGTAACTCAATTTTGCAACCTGTAGTGCAGTCTGCAGACTGCAGACAATGTATTTTTGGGTTTAAAGTGTTGAACACTATACAGACAAGTGATGATCAATAAATAGAAATACTTATCACAGATGTACAACAAAGCAGGAGTGGAGCTTACTAGTCTTTCTAGCTCTGAAGATCGGCCATCAAGAGGATGATTGCATCTAATCCAATTCTGTGCCACGAGATATTGCATCATCACTAGCAAGTAGGAGGTCATTAATTCTGTGCCACTGCCACGAGATTTCCTGTCAAATTCGCAGAGGGCCATAGCCTAAAGAGTAAAGACAGAACTTACCGTCTTTAATCCTATTTAGCCTTTCAACTGTGAAAGCTTCAATCTCCACCTTCATTAGAGAAAAAGAAAACAATATATAACTAATGTGATATGAGAAGAACAATATATAACTCAATATTGTACAGTCTACAGTCTGCAGTGACAATATCATATGCTTTCACACACATACACACAACAAAAACTACTGATAAGAAGATAAAAAAAAGAGCTAACCTCAATATCAGAAATATAAGCATCTCCTTCAGCTTCTTTAATTCTTATTGCCTCCTTGAGTTCCAAAACATCCCTGGCAAAACAGACCATACAGGTGATGAAAATTGAAGCTTGGATACAGAAAATCAAATACTCATTAAACAATCTTATATTCACTGGTTCACAAACATAACATGTACCGCTGGTTATCATCAAAACTTCAAAAGTGCGACAAGAAAACACAACAGCTCATATAAACACACTAGCTCACATCGCAGTTGACATCAATAGGAAGAATTTAATAAGAAACAAGTTTAAGCATAAGTGCACTGCATAACTTAATAAGAAACAAGTTCTAAATGAAGTGACGAACGATAATTGATACAAAAGTTCTAAGTCCAAAAGTAGGTAAAGTAACAAAGGCATAATGATTCAAATCAGCCATCCAAGTCGTCATCCAATTCAAATTCATCCTCTTGACAACTTGCTCCACCCGCATGGGTAGATGAAGGTGGAGTCTCACTCTCACAATCATCATTGTCCATTTCTTCATCATCATCAACAGCGAAATCATCATCTTTTGCAGCCCACCTCATCAATACTAGGAGCAAGCTTTGAACGCCGAGCATAAGTGATGTGAGGGCCTATTGGCCGATCACTAGACCCGCTAGAAACAACATCACCACGAGCTCTCTTAGGATAATTGCAACCTCTTTGACTGCGCGAAGCACCAATGGCTTCATTAACATGAGCCCAAGTTAGATGATCACCGCCTTGATAAACCGATTCAGCATTGATGTCGACCCATTCGTTATCCCATTGAAATTCTTCTAGGATCAATGGGTTGGATTTCTTTCCTTTGGAGCCTTGCTCACGCAGCTTTTGGAACCTTGTTGACATCTTTCGATTGTATGAAATGTACACCAAGTCGTTCAATCTCTTGTGCTCTAAATGGTTTCTCTTTTTGGTATGGATCTACAAACACAACATGCAAGAAGGAGGTGAAAGGAGACTCCAAGCATTGATTTGTCTAGTAAAGTATGGTAGCTACTAGCTAGCAAGTAGTAAACTAGTAACGTACAAATGCAAATGTACTCCAATTGCGCTCGCATCCGGACGCCGAGCAACAAAGGCTAATGATCCGCTTTGCTAAACATTAGAGCTCATAAGCAAGGCCACCATATGCACCCCACCAAAGAACTACAAAAGATAAACAGATAATTCACTTCAAAGTAGAAACATGGAGAGCCTAGAAAGAAGAAATTAAGAATTACAAAAGATATACTTACGAGGACTCTTTTTGTCTCGATCTTTGATTGCCATTGCCTTTGTGAAGCAACCACCTTCTGTCCTATCATAATCATCAGCTTGCGAACTTATCTTGCTTTGTTTATCATCATCGGTGACCATCTTCCATAGCACATCATTGAACATCGACCTTAACCTTGTAGCAAGTCTTTTATTTGCTTCTCTAATGCCAAAAAAAACTTATTTGGATTCAAAAACAATGCTGCCCCCATATAACTTTTGCTCCATCTGGTTGTTCCACCGCTTGTCCACAATTCCTAGGACTTCATTGAGTAAATCTTGCTTGTGTTACAAAGCCTCCTTGATGCTCATCTTTGCAGCATCCATAGCTGCCATAATCTCGGGCATCGCGGGCCTCTCATCACCATCGGCAATCCTCAAAGCAATAAGAAGTGGTTGTGAAGCTCTCATGCAATTTTCAACTGAATGCCAAAATGACAAAGAACGCACAATTTCTGCAACCGCCTTCCCTGGTCCTATGGTAGATAACTTGTTCCCATTCCATTCTTCACTAACAAAGGGACTCTTCAAACCTTGCCTATGCTTGTACATGCTGGCCAAGGTGAGAAATGATGTAGCAAAATGAGTTGTTGCGGGCCTTACAAGATCCCTACCACCCGTCTTACTCCGCATTGCATCAAGAATCCTTCCATGCCTATAAATAAATCTGCACACCCTCTTTGCTTTAGCAATACAATTGCTAAACTCCTCTATCTTCCCGATGTCCTCCAGCATAAGGTCCAAGTAATGGGCAACACAAGGGGTCCAAAATAAAGAAGGAATCCTCTCCATTAGAATTCTACCCGCTGCCTTGTAATTAGATCCATTATCTGTGACGACTTGGACCACATGTTCTCTCCCAATGGCATCAATTTTTTCCTCCAACAACCTTGCTAACAAGCGCGCATCAGCTGATTCACTTGAAGCATCAACCGACTCCAAGAAGAAGGTGCCTTTTGGACTGTTGACAAGAAAATTGATGAGATGACGCCCACTCATGTCTGTCCACCCATCTGACATGAGAGAGCAACCATATTCTTGCCATGCTAACTCATGCTTTTCCCTCAATTTATTAGTCTTGTTTTTGGCTCTTTCAAGAAATGGCACCCTGATGCCATGAAAACTAGGTGATCTATATCCGGGACCATACTACCCAACGGACTCAAGAAAAATCTCCCAACTTCTTGAATTGATAGCATTGAATGGTATGCTGTTCTCGTAGAAGAAGTCAGCTGCATGATCATCAACTATTTCTTTTTCTTCCTTCCTATTCTTGGTGACGTGCTTAAGTGTGGGTTGAGAAGTGTGACTTCCGAAGCATAGAAGCAACTGATTTGGTATACTTTTGTGGCGGTCCAGACACTACAAAAGAAGCTACAGATTGCTTTCTTTTTGCAGCTGTTCCGGAACTTGGATGGACCTCTTCTTCTCTAACATCAGCATCTTCACCTTCTCCCTCGTGAGCTTCATCCTCCTCTACCCCCCCCCCCATGGGTTTGAACTTCCTTGAATGGCTCTTCAAATAGTCATGCATCTCTTTCCTAATTGTTTCAGTTACCTTACCACATTTCTCCACATCTCCATAACCCCCCAGCAAGGTGCCTCTTCAATCTTCCCACCCCAGCATGGACTCTCTTGCCACAGAGCTTACATTGGAGGACATCTTTTCTATTCAAATCAGGCCAGAACCCATATTTCCATGCTGGGTCATTGGACTTAGCCCTCCGCTTAGGATCATTGGCTGGATCATACGCCTCAGAAGCTACAACGACTTGTTGGTCTGGTTGTGGTTGGTCTGTGTCTGCCATGGTACCTCACCTCAATGACCTGCACAAGTGCACATAGAGATTAGCGAAATGGACTAAGTAGTAAGTATCAAACAAAGGAGAGCTACTGCTAGTCTACGTACAAAAGACATGCATCTACAAGTCTAGTAGTCTACATGGACAGACAAAGGAGAGCTACTACTAGGGTAACATGCAGTCTGCAATCCGCTCAACTGCCACAACATCACAGCATGACATCAATAGCATTTCTAATTACTATATGGCATAGTTTTTGCATTGGACAGCCCAGTTCAATAACACTTAGAATTTTAACCTCGAAACGAAAACATCAGAACATCATGCCCATGCCAGTTTGTTTATTAATTACAAACGCTTACAAAACATGCCATGCCATATATGCAATGCTTCTCTCTATTTACATTTGCATGTAGGGGAGGAGGCAGGGAGCAATATTCACATGTGAGAGAGGTAGAGAACATAAATTTGATGAATCACCTCTACTTTTGTTTCTTAATCAGAGGAAGAAATGGAAAGTACATATATATCAAGCTATCAGCTTGAGTGAGTACTGAGTAGCTTGGTTACCTGGCTAAAATGGAGCTATGAGCAGCATGGCTCCCAGGACGGGCAGCACCTGAACCTGCCCGCCGGATCCCAACACCCACCCAGATAGAAAAGCAAAATCCATCGTTCAAGAAGCGAACAATGGACCAAGTAGACAAATCAATACCTCTCCCGAAAAACCCCAACCAAAATCGCCCCCAAAAGAAAAGAATCAAGCAAGGAAGGAGGCAAGGAGCACCTGGTTGGTTCTGGTCTTCAGGAAGCAGATAAGAAGGACGAGGCGACGGCGGAAGAAGGTACTGGCATGGCGGGAGGGAGTCAGAGCAGTGCGCGTGAACTGTGAAGCTTTAGTCGGGTTGGGGTCGAAGAGTCGGAGAGAGGGGAGACGAGACGACGACTGAGGAGGAGGCTGCGGCGGCGGGCGACCACTGGAGAAGATGCACGGCGATGACAACGGGAGAGGGAGGTTGCTTTGGTCGCTGCTAGCGGCTCGCACGGGAGGACTCACAGGAGAGGAATGATATAGGGTTACCAGATTGCACGGGAGAATGACCATCTTACCACTGGCCTTCGTGGGCTGTGGGCCGGCCACTTTCATTGTATTACTGTGTTCCAGTCGGCTGGCTAGTTCATCTCGACTAGTCGCGATTTGTCGCCGACTAGTCGTTCGTCGTACCAACTAGTCTCTCCAATCGAGTCGGTCTCGCTAGTCGTCCACCAAGTACCGACCGGACGACTAATTGTAGATTAATCGCCGATTAGTCGATGACTTAATAACATTGGTGGCAAGGGCAGCAGTGCGGCAGGGAACGACCGGCGTGTGGCAGCAATGTTGTGGGCACGCGGCAAGGGCAGCGCCACGGTAGGGCGGCAGCTGGGTGGGTGGGAGCCTGCAAGGGTTGGGGTGGCTTCCCCCAACTCTCCCTTCTCTCCTTATAAGGCCCAGCCCACACGCCCCCTCCGTGACAAACTCGGTCACTAGCCAAACCGAACCCCCCCACTTTTTCTCCCTGTATTCCTTTACTCCTTTTCCGTATTAGCGATTAGGCCCTTAGGGAGGCTAGTTTTGGAATATTACACATCTGGTTTCCATTACAGTTCAGACCTAAGCATACCATTGGTATTGCCAATTAGAAGAAATTATTTGGCCAACCACCATTGCTCCTCTAATGGACTTTGACTGGGGTGCTTATTTCTACACTGTATATTGTTGACGACAGATATAGTGAATAACAGCATTAGCAAATCAAAAGCAGCATTACAAAGCACCGATGCAGGATCAATCAAGATGCTAAGTTAATTATTTAACATCAAAATTTTGTCATGATAGAACATTCTCAGGAGAGCCATGGTGAAGCTCCAAATTTACATTCCCTTAAACATACACAAGGCGTCCTCACCTTTACATGAGAACAGCATCGCACTTCTCAAACTTCTGAAGACCCTGACCCTCTGAATACGCCATCCCGATGGCAGCCTCGCCATCCTTCCCGACGCCCATGTAATAGAGTCTCCAATCATACGGCCCATCCATTTGCACCAAGCACGGCGAGCCGACCCCAGCACCATCCCATCCTTCGTCCTCCTCCGATGGGCGCAGAACAGGCAACTCACCGCACCGCCTCCACCCCTTCATCCCGTCCTCCGACACGGCCATCCCAATGCTCACCCGCCCGTTCCTATCCAGACCCTCGTACGCCATGGCGTACCGCCCGGCAGAACGGTCACGGACAACATGCCCTTGCCGCACCCCGCCTTCGTCGAACGACCCAGTCCCACCTCCCTCGAGCACCTTCCCAGACCTCGCCCACCGGATGCCGTCCCTGGACCTCGCCATCCCAATCGCGTGCCTCTGCGACATTTCGTCGAACGAGTGGTAGTACATCCGCAGGTCCCCATCGGCGTGCAGGACCACCTTGGGAGCAGCCGCGCAGCGCGCCTCCCATCCTTGGGGCTCCTCCTCCGCGACCCCGAGCAGCGCGCCGGTGTGGTGGTCCCCCTCGATGCGCGCCCAGTGGCGGCCGTCCTGGCTGATGGCGAGACCGGGCAGCGCGGGGACGTCCGCGGCGGGGAACGGGGACGCGAGGCTTTCGTCGGTGAAGCCAGTGTAGTAGAGCCAGTAGACGGCGGAGGACGGGAAGCGGCGGGAGGAGGCGCCGGAGGCGGAAATGAGGAGGACGTCTGAGGGGCGGACGGCGGCGGTGTCGAAGGCCCACCAGTCGGTGGAGGGCACCAGGGGGTCGGGTGCGACGGGAGAGCTCCAGCGCAGGCCGTCGGGGGAGTTTGCGAGGGCGACGCGCGCGCCGGAGTGGTACCAGAGGAGCCAGCCGCCGCCGGGGAGGCGCTTGACGACGGGGGAGCCGGCGCCGCGGAGGAGGAGGCCGCGGGTGGCGGCGGCGGGTTGCTGGGCTGGGGCGTGGCAGTGGAGAGGGGAGGCGAGGAGGCGTCGCGGCGGCGAGAGGAGGGGAGCGGCGGGGAGCATGGCGCCGCGGGGTGAGAGCGAGAAGCGCGGCAGTTGTGCGAGATTAGGACCGATTTTTGCGTGGTTGTCGTCGTCGCAGCGGTGGCGTTGGGCGGGACGCTTTGGCCTTGTGCTCGTTTGGATGCGGATATTGACACAGGCGCCTTCCGGTGCTGATAGCGTATTTGGCCTCATTCGCCACCGCAGCCACTCAATAGTGTGACTGTGTCAGCTATTATGCCAGCCTCATCACTGTGCAAATGCCTCCGTAAAATCACAACTATCCATCTCGGTTTCAGCAAAATCAAAAGCGTATTAAAAAGTATCTCTTCATCTCATCACAGTACTCGTGGAACAACAATACAATATATCATACAACAAATACATGCACAAACTGGTATCTAGTTCCCTAGTTCGTCCCATGTCGAATGCACTATACTCATCTCAATAACCTTCCAAGGTTCCAATTCTCCAAGGTTCAATGTAAACCTATGCAATGTGCAGTGATCAATGTCGACAGGTTGATGAATTGCTATCAACTGTTCGTTTACAACACCATTACCAGGCAGCAAGGGCCTGGTCATTCAAGTAGCTTGTTGCATGTCCCGACGCCCAATGCTGCAGCTAGATGCCATGCCGCATGGATGTAGGGGGTTTCCGGGAAGACGTCATCGGCGATGAATAGCACGCCTCCCAGTAGAGACGACATCTTGTGCAGGTTATGCGCCATCCTGAGCTCTGGTTCTATCGATGCTCTTTTCGCAAATGAAACCTGAGGCACAAGAGAGAAAATTACTACTGTTCGTTTCAAGGGACAGATCATAGATGGATATATCATGAATGGAAAAAAATCCCTAGACTCGTTTATTGTAGTCAAAATAGCATGTCATGAGCTGAAGTACTTGCCTCCATCATCCCAGTGTGGACGGCTGTAACCATCAGGGGCTGGAATGGTAGCAGCAATGTTGATGCTGCCATTAGTAATTTTGGGTGCTCATTCTGAAGAGCTCTTGTCAAGCACTGCAGGAAAGAAACATGTCTTGTCAAAATCGTCTGAATATCAAATACTTAGCACAAACCATCAAAGTTGCAGTCATAATATAACACTAAAAACAGTTATAATCTAAGATTTTTTTTAATAATCAATTTTTATTCGGAATTACAAAAATATAGTTGTGAATTGATTTTTTATACTTTTGACCTCATGTCGCCCAACTGAGTCGCCCAACGGTTGGTGACATGTGGCCAAGTCGTCAAACAATTGGGTGACTTAACCATGCGGTGAGGACATGAGACCATAGCTTATAAAGGAATTTTGGCTTATTACATGTGCAGCTAGATTCGTTCACAAGATCTCCAAGGTATACCTCATGGGTAACAAGAGAGCGAGCAGTCCCAAATCCAGCTCTGTCTTGAAGGTGCACGTTAAAACGATGCTCCGTATTGCCCACACATAGACCGTGTGCGACTGACCCTTCTCAATCTTGGCTTGCATGTAGGTTGCGATCTTTGAGCAGTACGGTGTATGTGGGTTGACTGCATGAAGTGTTGTATTTGCATGCCTTTCTCTGAAATATCTGACTATAACTTGCAAAACGCCTTCAACGATGGCGACGAGGGGCTAAGAAAACTCAATTGTACACCTCCGTAAGGTTAGTGGCTATTATGCCATACCTTGCACCGTCGGTATTATGCAACAATGACCACTTCTCCAAAGGCTCATCCTCAATCCAATGGGAAAAGTACTTGATATTTTTCGAGGTCCACGTCACACCGGGAAGGTCAAGCTCTGATAATGGTGCAAAGCGTTCGTGTTGCGCCGCCTCCGGAATGGTCGGCCGCTTGTTCCTCTCGACAACATGCTTCCTGATATGCTCCTCCAACATCTCCTACAGCGCATCAAATTTACGCTATTGGTTTTGCATGGCCAGCCTCTTGAACAGCTTCATCAACGGCTGATACGGGAACTGCTTGAAGTTGGCCCTCAGATGGCGAATGCACCATTTGTTCCTCATGTCTGGCTAAGGAAACGGCTCCTCCGAGTCTTGCTGAAATTTTCTTATAAGCCTTCATCATCCCGGGGTTGCAATCATGGATTATGCAGACATCAAGACATGCTCCAACTACTCCTTCAGATGTCGAAGAAACCACAACCAGTTGTCGAAATTCTCACTTTTGATGAATGCAATGGCCAAAGGCAAAATTTGATTGTTGTCATCAACACCGATTGCTGTCAGGATCTGCCCCTTGTATTTCCCTATTAGAAATGTACCGTTGACTGAGATCACTAGTAACATGTGCCTGAAAGCGTCGATGCAGGCACCGAAGGCTAAGAATGCCCTCTGCAAAACTAGATAACCGGGGTAGTCTTCTGGACGGCTTGTCCTTCACAGCAATGTATGTGCCTGGGTTCCTATCCCACAGCACCTCAAGCATACGAGGAAGATTGCCGTAAGCCGCCTCGAACGAACCGAACCATCTTTCCAAAGCCTTATGCTTCGCACGCCATACCTTGGCATAGCTAATCTTATACTCGAATTTTTACTCAATAGCCATTATGATGTGCTTGGCCTCCAGGTTTTTCTTCACTATCTCACCGTACATGAGGTTTGCTATGAAGATGGATGTCAGGTTGCGATGCTTCGGCAAAACACTGCTGAACACGCAGGAGTGCGGCTCCACCTTTGAGAAAATCCAGTGAATCTCGTACTTAGGTCTGCGTGCGTGCACATGCCAATGACAACCAACCTGCTCGCAGACCATGGTGTACTGCTCTAGGCTGGATTTAAGGACCCGAAACGTCCTCTATATGGACAAAGCCCACAGCTTAATAGCATTCGGCAATGATCCCTTGTTAGCAAACATTGCATGAAGCCTAACTTCTGTAGCATGATACTCCCACTGTGATTCATGCTCGTCGTGTACAGAAAAACCCTCAACATCCACCGTATTCCATGCCTGCGGCATAGGACCTTTGTCCTCATCGAAAGAGTCATCGTCATCCCCTTCTAAAGCTTCCTCCTTAGCCCAGGCCGTCTGGTCATCAATCTCCATCTGACGCACAATGCTGTCGACATACTCCCCTACGTCCGTCTGTCTAGTGAGCTCAAATTGCGTAGTGTGATATTCATGATCTACCTCAGCAACATCTGCATCCGCATGTCGGGTGGGCTGAGCATGCAGTGTGCAATATTCTAGTTCTGCCTCCGCAACATCGCCCATCGCGTCCCCTTTGTGAACCACACGTTGCGCGCCCAAGTTGCTCCCACCAACCGGACCTCCTATGACTCCCTTCAGACATGGTTGCACGAGTAGCACACACTCATAACCACGTCACCGATAGCATTGCACAAAACCCGTCCATGCAAGCATGCGCATCAGTCTCCTTAACTCCCACCGAATGTTCGTGATAGACTAACTCCAAAACCCATGTAGGACGACACTGCACACCTCGGGATCTAAGGAGGAGCTGCGTGTGAGCCAGTTCAGAACATCTCCGATTCGATCATTCTCCATGTCCAGGAGTACCATACGGACTTACGGGAAACTGGTCAGGTCAACACCGTATGGACCTTCACGAATGGTACCAACGCCATAGTGCATTTTCAATGTTGTGGGTTCCAACATAACTGGTGCATTTTCAATGTTGTGGGTTCCAACATAATTGATTTCTCACTGTAAATACTACTATTTGTTAAAATGTATTCACTAAATACGTGCTAAACAAATACGTAGCTACACGTTGCCTATATTCGGATGAGAACGAGAACGAATAAGGCTATTATCTTCACACGAAAACCTTTTCTTCTTATCAACATGCTTCCTTCGTCTTCCTCTCTAACCTCACGAGCTCGTCTCCTCCCGAGCTCCTCTCCTCTCATTTACTCCCTCTCCTGAGCTCCTCTACTTCTCCCCGTCTCGGCCTCTCCCTCTCCTGAGCTTCTCTGCTTCTCCTTCTCTTTTTTCACGTATCTCAAGCTCCTCTCGTTTTTCTTGCGAGAGAAATGATGAGAGCTCGTAAGAGTGTCGGGTCAAAGAGAAAAAGATGGAGTAGTCACCTCACGGTTGGGCGACTCGCCCATGTCATCTAACCGTTGGATAACCAGAGGAGTAATCAACCAACGGTTGGGCGACTTGCCCACGCCGTCCCGACTAGAGGAGTAATCACCCAACCATTGGGCGATGTGGTCAAGTCGCCCAACGGTTGGGCAACATAAAGTCAAAAGTGCAAAAAATTAAATCGTAGGTATATTTTTGTAATTCCAAATAAAAATTTCTATTATTTAAAAAATCTCTAATCTAAACATTAAGGTATAAACTACAAATCAGGCTGCTGCAAATGATGCTGTATGAAATATAAGTACAATAACCAGGTTGTCACATGCCCACTTTGCAATATTCAAGTGCTACTTCCTCTGGTTATAAAAGGAAGTTGTTAGTATGGTTGGTTAGATGACTATTATAGGAGGCCCACGCCGACCTCCTCCTAGAGGAACTCAACCTGGCCCATCGCACGACGGCGCCCTCCATCGCCCTTGTCACCACTACAGGCGGCCCTTCCAACCAGCAGCCGCTCTCTTCCTCGGCCAGTAGCTCCGTCTCCAGTGGGGCCTCCAAGCCTGCTTCCCGCGGCAAACGTGGCAAACGCCAGGGGCGTCCTGGCAGTGGCTCCCACGTTGGCACCGGCACTGACGATGGAGCGCCCCAGCAGCCGCGGGCGGGCGGACAGGGCACCGCCGGCGGGCCCTGGCCCTCCTATCACCATCCCTGGTCCGGCTCCATCTATATGTGACCGGGCCAGCGACCGCCCCTGGCGTCTCTTCCTGCCCCTTTGCAGCAGCGCGCCGTGGTCAGCCGCAGCTAGCCTTTTTGGCTCACCACCAGCAGGCGCTGCTGGCCCAGTAGCCGCACGCTCTGCTCACCGGTGGCCAGGGCCAGTGGGCCATCCCTCCGCCGTGGCCCTACAATCCCACCGGTGGCTTGCCCTCCTAGGATCAGCATTCTCTGGCGTCATCCTTTAACACCATGTCCCTTCAGCCGCCTCAGCAAAACGACTGGTACTTCAACTCAGGTGCCACCTCCCACATGACATCCGATGCTGGTACCCTCTCTCACATTTTCTCCCCACGGAATTCTGTTCCTTCATCTATTGTTGTCGGTAACGAGTCTTTACTCCCCGTCACCACCACTGGTGCTGCTCATCTTTCGGGTTCCCTTCGGCTTAATAATGTTCTTGTTTCCCCAAGTCTTATTAGAACCTTATATCAGTTCGCCAGTTCACCACAGACAACAATTGTTCTGTTGAATTTGATCCTGCTGGTTGTTCTGTGAATGATCTCCAGTCTTGGAACGTGATTGTCAGATGCAATAGCACCAGTCCCCTGTACCCCCTTCGCTTGCCTGTCGACGCCCCCCTGCCTAGCGCCTTCCTCGCCGAGTCTTCCTCTCTTTGGCATCGTCGACTAGGCCACCCTGGTCAGGAGGCATTCAAAACTCTCATGCATAATTCCTCCATTCCGTCATGTAATAAAGAAGTTAGCACTTCTCTGTGTCATGCTTGTCAATTGGGTCGCCACATTCGTCTTCCGTTTCCTGTGTCCACCTCGCGTGCTACTCATAAGTTTGACCTCATACATTGTGATCTTTGGACATCACCTATTGTCAGTGTTTCGGGTTATAAATATTATTTGGTCATTCTGGATGATTGCTCGCATTACCTTTGGACATTTCCTCTGCGACTCAAATCCGACACATTCACCACTCTTGCTAATTTTTTCTCTTACGTGACTACTCAGTTTGGCACCACCATTAAGGCTGTCCAGTGCGACAATGGGCACGAATTTGATAATTCCAGCACGCGCACATTCTTCCTCACACGTGGTGTCCACCTTCGCATGTCATGTCCTTACAACTCTTCCCAAAACGGTAAAGCTGAGCGCATTATTCGCTCCACTAATAACATTGTGCGCTCCTTACTGTTCTAGGCAAGCTGCCCTCCATCTTTCTGGGTAGAGGCCCTCAACACCGCCACCTATCTCCTCAACATTCTACCGACCAAGACACTTGGTTCATCTACACCACATTTTGCCCTCTACGGCAAACCGTCTTCGGCTGCGCATGCTACCCAGATTTATCTGCCACAGCCATTCACAAACTTGCTCCGCGATCGGTGTTGTGCGTCTTCCTTGGATATTCTGCTCACCACAAAGGATATCGCTGCCTTGACATCGCTTCCAATCGGCTCATTATTTCTCGCCATGTCGTCTTTGACGACAACTCTTTCCCTCTTGCCAAGCAACACCAGCGATCCCCCGCGGAGCTTGCGTTCTTGGATGATTTTACTAACGTTGTGCCTACCCCCATAGGCCAAACATCTCTTCTCCCTGTAGGTCCGTCCGTCACATCAGCACCCACTGCTGCCTCGCCCCTGCGCGTGGTCCCTGATGCTGCGACTACTCCTCCACCCCTGGTCTTGGAGCAGACACCACTCGCATAGCCACGTGCGGCCCCGGCGCTCCCTCAGCCGAATCAGGGACAGCCATGTGTGATTTCTCCACCGTCAACCCCTGCGGCTGTCCCTGCACCGGCTGCATCAATGCCACCACCGCAAGCTGTTCTCTCTGCTGGGGGCAAGGATTTCCGCTTCGTCTACTCCGGGCGCCACACTTCTGCACCGGCGACCCCGACGCCACCCGCCTCACCCGCCGGTGCCCCTGCGCTTGCTGGCCCTCCACCAGTACCGCAGGGCGCGGTTCCCATACCGCACGGTACGGTTCCCGTCCCGCCGGTGGTGAACCGCCATGCCATGACCACTCGGGCCAAGCATGGCTTCCGAGTGCCTACCCTCTTTGTTGCCGCTCTGCTTTCTCCGCTCCCGAAGACCTACCGTAGTGCTCAGGGGCGGATTTTGGCCCCTGGCAAGGTGGGCTTCAGCCCGGGGCGTGAGAAAATTTGCAGTGTATAGCCCATGTATTCTCAGCCCAGCCCAGAGTATAATTGCTATGATTCAGCCTAGGTAGCCCATATATATTTCGGAATTCTCCACTAAGCCAGCGGCCCACCGGTCTCCGCGTGGCCCACGATCTTCACGCGGCCACCACTGTCTCCGCGCGGCTAAGCCTTCACGCGTTGCCTGCGGCGCCGGTCGCTGCGCTCAAATGCCAACAGTGAAAACCCTAGCTTAATCTCGTCGCGTCTGCCGTCTCCCAGCCTCCGGCCGCCTCGTCGCCTCGCCGTCTCCCGCCTCCGGCGCGCCCGCAATCGCCTCGTCGCGTCCGCCTGTCTCCGCCTCCTGGCGCGCCCCTGCCCGCCTCGTCGCGTCCGCCGTCTCCCGCCTCCGGCGCGCCCGCCCGCCGCCCGCCTCCGGTGCGCCTGCCTCGGCGCCTCCCGGCCGTCTCGGCGCCTCCTCGGCTCGGCGCCTCGGCGGCTCCTCCTCCTCCCCTCCTCCTCCGCCTCCGGCCTCCTCCCCCGCCTCCATTGGCAGCTGGAGAGATCGGTGGGTCGGAGGAGCGCCTGCCCCTGCACGCGCATGGGGACTCGGGGACGGGAGAGATTGAGAGGAGCGGAGCGGAGCGGCTCGTGAGCCGGCACTCGCGATCGCAGCCGCCGGGGTGTGGACTGTGGAGGAGTGCGGAGACCCAGTGTCTGATCGAGAGCGGCGAGAGGCGAGCGATTTAAGGCCCTGATCAACTTGGCTTCGGCCTCTGGCTTCTGGCTTATTTTTCACTATTCATAAGTTTCGTCTTTTTCGAACTTTTGGCTTTTGTTGAGCTTTTTGCGGTTCTTTTTTCCGTATTTGTTTGTATTATACATAATGGGCTAACATATTTTTATTTTAAAATTTTTAAATTTAATTATGCTAAATAAGCCTCTGTCACTCTGATGCTTTTTGACCAAACTCTGATGTTTTGACCATAAGCCACGAGCTTTTCAAATTAACCGATCACCACCTTAGAGAGGAGGGCACGCCGCGCCGACCACGCACGGGTGAGGTGTCGGCGATCGTGAGCCATTTTTGTCGACGGGAGGAGACTCACTGGACTGAATTTATTTTAGTTAGTGAACTAATTTGATGATGGCATGATGCATCGTATACACTTTTATTAATACTTGAACATTGCTTGTATTATAGTTCTTGAAAAAATATTAGTGTTTTATGTCTTAAAAAACATTTGAATTTTTGCTGTAGAAAACAAGGAGTTATTAGTCAATACTCAATACAAAATGAAGCGGGCGAAGAAACAATTATCTCGTGCTAGTGGTAAGTTAGCTTCTTATAAATGTAAACTTCATGTTGTATTTATTCATACACATGTTTGATTTACTCTCATATGTTGTCTTTACAGGTTCTGGTTCATATCCAACTATCAATGAAGAAATGACATAATAGGATAGAGAGCAAATCTTCGTAATTTAGGTACTCGAATTGTATCTCTGTTGTGTTACATTTTTTATATTTTAATATTATGCTATGTTTTTCTTATTATGCTTTATGTTTACTTGTTTAGTATTGAGCTCAAGTTTCATATCAGTAATGTAATTAGCCAATTATGATATACTGTTATATCGTTGTATGGGTATAAATTAGCGTTAGTTTTAGGTTGTTAGATTTCAACCCGGGGCGTAGCTAAATCCTGGTTCCGCCACTGGTAGTGCTCTTGCCGAACCCAATTGGCGAGCCGCTATGGAGGAGTACCGTGCTCTTCTGCAGAACAATACCTGGGACTTGGTTCCTCGACCGCACAAGGCGAATGTCGTATCTGGTAAATGGATCTTCAAGCACAAACTCAAGGCAGATGGTTCTCTCGAGCGCTATAAAGCACGTTGGGTGCTGCGTGGTTTTACACAGTGCCCGGGAGTGGATTTCGCCGAGACATTTAGTCCCGTTGTGAAGCCAGCGACCATGCGTACAGTGCTGTCTCTTGCTCTTTCCAGGAAGTGGCCGATTCATCAGCTTGATGTGAAGAACGCATTTATTCACGGGACCTTGTCTGAGACAGTTTATTGTTCACAGCCATCTAGGTTTGAGGATTCTACTCATCCGGAGTTTGTCTGCCGCCTGAACAAATCACTCTATGGTCTCAAGCAGGCTCCACGTGCATGGTACAGCAGGTTTGCTTCATATCTGCTATCTCTTGGGTTCATTGAGGCCAAGTCTGACACATCACTGTTTGTATACCACCACGGCACTGAGATTGTCTACTTGCTTCTTTATGTTGATAACATCGTTCTCACCGCCTCCTCTGTCGAGCTCCTCCGACACATCATCACTGCATTGCAGCGGGAGTTCTCTATGAAGGATCTTGGTGAGCTTCATCACTTTTTGGGGATGCATGTGCAGAAGTGTCATGGTGGTCTTCTCCTCTCACAGCGTCAGTACATGATGGACATCCTGGAGCGAGCAAGCATGGCATATTGCAAGCCATGCACCACCCCTGTTGACACCAATCCGAAGGTGTCAGCCTCAGCTGGTGTCCCTGTTAGTGATCCCAACGACTTCCGCAGTTTAGCAGGGGCCCTACAGTATCTCACCTTCACCAAGCCGAACATCTCCTATGCAGTTCAGCAGGTGTGTCTTCATATGCACGACCCTCGTGAGCCCCACCTTGCTGCTCTCAAGCAGATTCTTCGGTATATTCGTGGCACTCTCCATCTAAGACTCCTTCAGCCATCCTCGCAGTCTGATCTCGTGGTTTACTCTGATGCTGACTGGGCCGGTTGCCCGGACACACGCAAGTCCACCTCGGGCTATGCCGTGTTTCTCGGAGATAACATGGTTTCCTGGTCCTCCAAGCGTCAGAACACGGTGTCACGCTCCAGCGCAGAGGCTGAGTATCGGGGTGTGGCCAATGTTGTTGCCGAGGCCTCCTGGTTACGTCACCTCCTGTTGGAACTGCATACTCCGCTTCAGCAGGCTACCTTGGTGTATTGCGACAACATCAGTTCAGTCTATATGTCCTCGAACCCAGTCCAGCATCAGCGCACCAAGCACATTGAGATTGACCTTCACTTTGTTCGCGAGAAAGTGGCTCTTGGCGATGTTTGTGTACTGCATGTTCCCACCACTTCATAGCATGCCGACATCTTCACCAAGGGCCTTCCGTCATCGGTCTTTAGTGAATTTAGGTCCAGTCTAAACGTCCGAGGTGCGGACGCTCCGACTGCCGGGGGGGTTAGACAGGCATAATGGGCGGCCCTATGGGCTTATGGCCTTGGGTCCATGTGTGTTTAGTATGGTTGGTTAGATGACTATTATAGGCAAGGATCTCTCTGATTGGCCCATAGTTCTATTAGCCATAACCCTAGACATCCTTGCCTATATATGCCTTGTACTGCTGCTTCTGAAACCAATCTACTATTCCATCGCATCTCTATTGCTTTCAGAAGTTGTTTATAAAACATACTGAAATTAAAATATTATAATATTACTTTTTGAGACAAATCTACATGAATCATTTTCATGTGTCCGTTCTGAATATTCATAAAAAAATATTGATAGCGAAAGTTTGTAAAGTTTGACTACACGTAATCCAAAACAACTTCCAGGACTAGAGGGAGCAGTTCATATGGGTTAATGGGTAAATCTTACTAAAAGATCGGGATAATGCTAATAGCTTTAGTTATCAAGCAGAAGAGATAAACCGAGTTTGGTTACATGTATTTCATGGTTCTTCTTCCAGAATGGCTGGCCATCTATACAGGGGAGCATAAATTATGGTTTAACAATGATCTTACAGGAATATCTCACTTACTAGCGTTGTAGTGGCAATCATTGTATAGTCTGCCCACCGCAGATATTTTCTGATTTCGCCTCTTGAAGTATGATACAGGCTAGAAGCTATTCCAACTCCAATTAGCGAGTTAGCATAAAGTGCAGTATTCAAGTTCTTTCTGCAGGACTGGCACATGACTGTTAGTTGATACTTGGTAGCAAACAAAAAACAAAATCAGATTAAGGAAGCAATTTTAGTGGTTTAGAAAATAATGGCCTTGCCTTGGTGTTTGCAGTCCAAGAACAATGAAAGGAATCGAGGTGACAACATTAGCAATAGTTTCGCCGACATGTTTATCGCCTGGTTCAAAATAAAATTTAGACATTAAAGTTACCAAACAAGATGATAGGCTAATTCTTATTGATAGCTTTATGATTGGTTGCACATACATGAGAGGCTACAGTGGATGGGCTTCAGGCATGGGGGTCTCTGCTGCCATAGTCTTCTGCAAATACAAAACAAATCATTAAGTGACGCACAATTCATTCATCTACGGCACAATTTAATAATCTCTGGATGGTGTTCATCATGCTGATGCAAATAAGTACAACCCACCGGATTAGCAAACTTCGGCTTGAGCCAACACCCTCCTGCTGTTCACAAGTTGAAGAATCCATAATGCTAGTTTTGATAGCTTCATCATCAGTGTACAATGACCGACCCGCAAGCTGTACCCCGTAGAGGCCATCCAGACCCCCAGAAGGTCTTCGATCTGGCTGGACTCCCATTTATTCGACAGACCTATGCGTACTTTCTCGACTAAGCAGAACAAACGATATTCCTGTTAGGAAAAAAGTTGGGGTGAAGCATTGTTGAATTGCCACAAGCGTAACCTACATGAACACAGAAGTAACATAAAGAGTGTGCAGGTAATGCATTCGCATGAAGTAATTTACTTCTCTTGTAGCCTCTAGGTACACAGAAATGATTCTAGGTACACAGAAATGATTCGACTTTTGCTTCGAGGATTTGCGCGCAGCTATTCTCTAGCCTAACATTGCACACGAAAGGAAAAGGTTTGGACGTGTGCATCGCTTGCTCCAATGGAGCTCCGTAGTTAGGTTCAAACAAAAGAATCGTTTGTCCACCGCACAAACGAGCTGTCTGCACAACAATCACTTAGGTAGCTCATTCAACGCCACGCAGCACAAGAAACCAACAAAGAAACGGAATTCCTTTGGAACCACCGCAGTTTCTTCGCAGCCATGAAAAGCGACGATGCACCGAGGCAGCCAATCAGACGCAGCTCGACTTCTCGTCCTGCAGCAGCTAACACGCAGAACCTAACGGCGTAGCAAATCCTGATGCTCCCGCCCAAAATCTTAACAGTTCATGCAGTACAAGCTACGCTTCTACATCATCAGAGAAAAGAAAGAAGCTACTCGACGGAACAAAAATCTCAGAGAAGGATTGGAAGCGCACCTTACGATTTGGGGAGCAGCTGGGGCTGGGGCAACCGTGCTTCCTCCTCCTGCCTCCCACCAGAAACGGAGGTGGCCGAGGAGGGGGGGTAGCGTAGAGCGAGAAAGGCCAAGAGGCTGGAGGACGGGAGGGGAGGGGATCGAGGATGCGGATTCCGACAGGATCTTCCCCTCCCGTGTTCCCGTCGCCGGGGCCGAATATTCGCCTCGGCTCTCTCCCGGGTTCGTCGTGGGCGCCGCTCGGAGGCCTGTGGTGGTGATGATTTGGGCCGTAGGCTTTTCTCCCGGAGATGCGTTAGGCCCAACTCTTATAGACCGTTAGGCCCATCCAGAGTTTACAGGCGGATCCACAGTGTAGCGGCCGGATCACGTGATCCCCCAAATAACCTTATACACAATCCATGATATAATATTTTATAGGCCTTTGTAGTACATATTGTACCGACTTTATTATATCGGTAAAAATTGTATGTGAGTTTTTATTATTTTATAATCTCTCGCACGAACAGTTCAAAAGCTATAAGCCACAGCCAAAAACCATAAGCTTCAGCTAAAAAAACAGGCCCATAAATTTAGGGAGCATTTCGCCGAGCCGGCTTCTCTTTATTGGGCTTCGAAGCCATTTTCCGGCCAAAGCCAGTCACAAACCGAGTACAAAATAACTTAGAAATTTAAGGGTTTTGTTAAATATCATCCGGATGTTTTCTTCTTAACTATCATCTAGATTTAGGTCCATTGGATTAGAGATCTAATGGCTATGAATTCTCCCCCTCCCCTTAAATTCTACCCTCTCCCTCTTAAAAAAATCTCCCCCTTCAAAAACAAAGAGCTCATTGATCTCTAATTCAAAGGTTATAAATTTAGATGATAATTAGGAAGAAAACATCCAGGTGATGTCTAGACACTTTCGAATTTTAAAGCTTTAATTTTCTAGTTTCTCTTAAACTTTGGCTTCGAAACAAAAAAGAGAGAAACTGAGCTCGATCAAACAGGCCATCAGTGAATGATCGACTCTAGTGACATAGTTTTTTGGATCCACCCCTGCATAGCGTATTATCGAACTGTCTACGCCCTTGAACTCTTTATATGTACATACAACAACAGCTCGGATTTGCAAATAGAACTTTGTAAAACTGGCACGGCGGTGAAATTCGTTGCTAGCCGAGTGCACGAATCGTACGGTGGATCTGCAGGTGGTGATTGGTATCAAACATTCATTTTGTAATCACCATTTTGATATTTTAGATTAGGACGTCGTAAATAGTGATAAACATGAGCAAACCATGCTCCAGTTCAAGGTTTTTCTCTGAGTACGGCTAGCAAGAAGATCACTACGTATTGATGACTTATTCTTCTTCTTCTTCTTTATTATTATTATTATTATTATTATTATTATTATTATTATTATTATTATTATTATTATTATTATTATTATTATTATTATTAACGAGGATGGTTTGCATAGTCAAACTTTTAATTATCAATGAGCACTTCACCTCGTCATTGTCTACAAAGTCAAACTTTGTGTGTTGTATTCTTATTTGGCACCTAATTGCAGTAGACGCCGTATCATGGCGTACTCAATATTGACAGGAACAAGGCCATATTCAACGTGCACGCAAACTAACAATCATGCACCTCTCAACAAAAAAAAAAATAACGAAGAAGAAGAGGAACAATCATGCACCTCTTTTATGCTTGCCAAACAATAAAATTAGATGCTTAAAATATCAATAATTAAGTCAACTCATCTGATAGCAATTTTATACGTACTTATCCAATTATCTTGGAATGGAAAGAAACTAGCCTCATAGGCGCGGCGGCACGCCGCGCCAGCCACCGTGTGTGCCGAAGTAAAAGAGGCGAAAATTCGTAGCTAAAGGAAAGCGTAGGGTTTTTTCAAAAAAAAGCGAGGGGCTTTTCGCAATAAAAGGAGACCAGAGGGGTTTTTTCGTAAAAATCAGGGGTTGTTTTGAAAGAACCGAGAGCCTGTACGTAATTTTGGAAACTGCGGATCGTTATCAACGAAAAATAAATATGCGCAGGGTCTTTTTTGAAAAATCCAGGGACCTTTTTGCGATAACAGAGGACCTTTACGTAATTTCAGGAAAATGTAGAGGCTTTTTCGTAAAAAACGGCACCCGACCGTACGGGAGTTTCCCCGCCACGCGCCGGCCGGAGCGAGCGGGCGGGGTGATGTGGGCGCCTCCTCCTGCCGGGAACTCCGCGGGGAGTAATACAGGTATGATATCTCTCTTCTTTTTTGTTTTCTTTTGTGGAAGCGTACTTTTGACTTAATGTGAAGAATGTACTTCTAGAGCTAGGCATGCTGCCCACTTCACTAACTGAAAAATGCTTTTGTTTTTGTTACCTTTCTAAGTCATGGATTGGCATTGATTCGGAAGAAGATAACCATAACGCAACAAGTTACCCTACTATTCTTTCTGAAATGCATTGCATCATCAGTGTTCTAAACTGAACTGGCATTTCTCATTTAAATGATAAAATATGACATGGGAGTTTCTATCTTTCTAAATTTTTAGACCCCGCTTGTTTCGACTTCAGCTTCTTACTTTTGATTTCTAATTCACTATTTCTTAATTTCATCTTTATGATTTTTTTTAGCTTTTTAAGGCTTTTTTTTGCCTTTTTTTTCCTTGTTCCTTTGTGTTATCCGTAATGGGATAACCTGTTTTTTTTTCTATTTTTAAATTTAATTATGACAAAAAAGCTACCATCTGCTACATTGCAAAATAAGCCAGCTACAGTGAAAAAAGCCAAAAGCAAAAAAAACCCAACTGAGCACAGCCTGATGACATACATTACATAGATGGATAATGTCCCTGGTATCTATGGCTTGTTCTTCTCCTTTCTTTTACAATATTTACTAAAGAGTAAATTGTACTTTACATTAGGTATTGTATCTCTTCTATCACCTTACACCAGATCTATGCAGTACTTTTGCTTTGCATCAATCAATGTTACACTTTGCACCTGTGTGGGTGGGACGTTCATATTGGCCTTTTGCTTTTGTCTATGAATAGTAACAGCTTGTAAAGAAGTTTATAAATAGAGATACATTCGTGTGCAATTTTTGGCAATATAAATGAAGCCACTATAGTATCTTAAAAAGACACTTTATTTAAAAGTTAGGTAGCTATTTACTGTAGAAAACAAAATTTAAAAGTTAATACGAATAGAGCATATAATCGGACGCCACGGTTGTATGATCCCGCAATCCACCTGCGGAACTCATCCTTGGTGCCCTCTATTTTACAATCTAAAAATAACTTTCATCCTTTTGCAAAGAAGAACCCTTTTGATCTTATACTGAAGGAATCCGATTCAACTCTGATGACCTTTAAGTATGAGCCTTCCATTGAGTGGATGAGTCCAATTGGGCATATTTAAAGGGGGGAAAGATGCATATCCAACCGTAAGCGGTTTGTGTGTTGGATGCTTCGACCGTACCATATTCTCTGTCTTTTTTTTTGCACATTATATATCTAAGTTATTAAGGAGAGAAATGGCAAAAAAAAAAAAAACGCGCACACACATAGCACAAGCCATTGGGAAGAGAATAGTTCATGGAACTTCAAGAAAAAAAAAAGAGATGTACACAAAAAGCCAGTGCACCTGGCATGTTTTCGTTGAACGCAAATGGGACGGCAATAAATTATGTCAAGCGTTCGTTGACTAGCATCAGACGGTACATTGAATGATTCACAGGCTTCATTTGTTTGGGCTGATTGCTTTGTCTTTCGATTTTTGTTATAGCAACAAACGTTGACTACCATCAGGCGGTACATTGAATGATTCACAGGCTTCATTTGTTTGGGCTGACTGCTTTGTCTTTCGATTTTCGTTATAGCAACAAACTTTCTTTGTATTTAAGATAAAATCTATAAATTAATTACAATAAATATAATATCAATTTTAACTATACTAGCTAAAACCATGTGCGATTATCTTTTTCGTACTATCTCACGCGAACAACCAAAATTCAAAAAACATAAATCATAACCCAAAAAAACTCACCCATAGGTAGCATCTGCAAATATCTTATACTTTAAACTACATTTGGTTCGACCATGCCTATTTACTTATCACGGTTTGATCCATCTAGGACAGGAACGCTAATCTGTGTGGGCAATTTTTTCACAAAAAGCTCGGTCCGCTTATTTCAATTTCAGTTTCTAACTTCTAGTTTACTATTCCTTAATTTATTTTTTTTTCTATTTTTTTTGGTATTTTTGGACTTTTTAGCATATTTTTTCATATTTGTTTGTATTGTTTGTGAAGGGCTAACGTATTTTTCTACTTTTCAATTTAATTACATAAAAAAAGACACCAACAGTTATAGCACAAAATAAATCAATTATGATACAAAATAAACAATAAACTAGTTTATTTAAGCTGAACTAAGCAAAGGTGTCAGCTAGCCGCATTAGAGTACTAACATAGCGTTCACTAACGTGGCACCTATCATCTATCCTAGCATTTCTTGCTCAAAAGCTCGTACCTTTTAAAAGTACAGGAATTTCGTAAGAAATACTTCAATTCTCATAAGATATATAGAAAAATCTATTCTCATAAGAAATATAGAAAAAATCTGCGTGTTCCAGACATAACTTTAACCATAGGAAGTACATGTAGAGGCTACGACTGTCCACTTGCCTGTGTGGAAAACCCAAACGAAAAAAATAGGAACTACCGTGCCTAAAGAAAAGAAAAGAAAAGAAAAACGTGCGAGTCAACATCAGCACAGCTGAACGCATCTGCCGTATTCCCAACCCATCCATTCACGGAATCCCCACAGGCCACAGATAATCCCAGTTCCCACTCCACACCAAATTCCTTTTTCTGACCACCGTAGGATGCCATATCGACGGCGCACGAACTCGGATTCCGCCCCACAAGTCAGATACCACCTGCCTCACGCGAGCGCACGGCAGAGGCATCTCCCAACCAACTCTCGCTCCGCCGCACCACACCACCCCGTCCCAGCGACTGAGGGTACCTTATTTTGACTGTAATTTATAACTTTAAAATTTTCAAATTTTAGTTGTTTATAAGAGAATACGAAAAGAGATATTTACGTATAATTTTAATTAATATAGATGAAATCGATACAATATTATTACAATTAACTTTTAAATCCTATCTTAAAATACATTATATTTAAAAGCTAGTTGCTATACATAAACCAAAAGTTATAACCCTAACAGAAGGCAGCCGCAATGTCTTAAAAAAAGTGACGTCACAGCTGTGCATATCTGTGCACTGCCTGTCCCTCGATCCTACGACCATGCGCACCCCCTGCCTTGTGTCGCGGCTCCTCACCCTTCCTCTTCCTCCTCTTTTAGGAATATTTCAGCATTTACTATTGTAAAGATATACATTTCATAATTTATCACTTTATGTCTTACTGGCATATAGATTCTAAGCCCATACGCTCCTTTGGTTCACAAAAATAAATCATTTGGGACATCGACACGGTCTCCAAAAATTTAATTTTGATCACTAATTACTATTATAATGTATGTAAAGCACAACAAAATTATAATATTATGAAATTACTTTTCGAGATGAATCTACACATATAATTTTTAATAACTAGTCTAAATATTTAAAATGATATTAATAGCTAAAATTTGAAAGTTTAATTATTACGTATTTTAAAAATAATTTGTTTTTGTGAATTAGAGGACATGAGCGACAAATCCAAGCGGTCACAAATGATGAATTTTGGGCAAAAATGACACTGTGGATCATCAGAATACCAAATCTAGCTCCCTAACAGCAGTAATTCCATTTGTGGCCCCTGAAACAGTTAAATCGTGCGGTCCCCGACCGCACAACCACTGTTCATGTACTAGTCGTGCGGTCGGGGACCGCACGACCACACTGTTCATCCGTACTTTTTTCCCGTTTAGTGTTTGTTTGAATTTTTAAATATATCACATGAGCTCAAAAAATTACGAAACTTTATGTACAGCCTCCCGACATAACGTTCCTCGCGGTGCAATTTTTGGGGAATTTTATCCATGGCAAATCTCACTCAAAAATTCATACAATTTTGATATTTTTACGAGTTTTTACATATAGCAAACAAGCTCAAAACATTACGAAATTTTATGTGAAGCGTCCTAATGTAGTAATAGTTATTATGTAATTTTTTGGGAATTTTTTGAGCTCATTTGTTATATTTAAAAATTCAAACAAACACTAAACAGAAAAAAGTATGGATGAACAGTGTGATCGTGCGGTCCCTGACTGTATGAACAGTTAGGAGGCTAGATCATTTCTGCTCAAAACTCACAAATGATCATTCCCCCCTCTTTTATTACTGCCTCCCCCACGCGGCCACGCCCACCTCGCCTCCTTCCTCTCGCCGTCTCGCGCACGGCACCTCGTCGCCTCCGCCATGGCTCCGTCTCTGCTCGGGGTCAGTCCCCCCTCCTCTCTCGCTCGCTCTCTCTGGCTGCGGGTGTTGTTGTGCAGTGGAGGTGACTTCTTGCTTTTCTGGTTCATGGTTGTGGTTCCTGTGCAGGGGTTTACCAAGTCGCTGGTCATGACGGTGCTCTCCGAGATCGGGGACAAGACTTTCTTCGCCGCCGCGGTACGACGCTGAGACCGACGCCTTCTCTTTTCCAGTTTCCCTTTCTCCTCTTCCTCTTCTTCTCTGGCTGCGGGCTGCGGCTGCGTGCGTAGATGGGCCTGGCCCCCAGCCCCCACCCGCGCGAGGCGAGGTGTTCGACGATATGCCGCCGTAGGCGTCGATGCGTAACCTCGTCCCGGTGGTTGGCTGCTGTGTCAGGATAGATAGAGTCGTGCGGTAGCTGTAGATTTCGGCGAAGCAGTGAGCAGGTGAGCGTTGCGGAGTCAATTTTTTGGATTAATAGCTCGTAGTATTCGCACAAGCGAAATGAGAATGGGATGGAGGGAGCTTTTCTATGTTCTCCTCTCTGTCGACAAAATCGGCTGGGAATTAGGTGTGTGTGTTCTTGAATGAATTTGTCCGCGGCTGGAAACTCACCTATTCAGCTCAGTGCGCATGGGCTCCACGCCATGTAGGCGGGCACACGGAGAGAGAGGCCTTTGGTTTGGTGGAGCTGTTGCTGCTTGCCAAATTGGCTAACCTGCCATATGAGTTGGGTACTCCTTTTCTGTAGGATTGTTACTAGTTTTGTTGAGATGCTTGTCGTCCTTTTCTGTAGGATGGTTACTAGTTTTGTTGAGATCAGATGCTTGTCGTCTTCCACCAGAATTGTTTCACTTTCATCACAGGGTAGTAAGTAACCTTTAGAAACAAAGTACCTGGAGTGTTACCTCTTCAGGGATGATGGATTTGACAGAGTCTGGAGTAGCAAGACAAAACAAATCCCTTTCTAGAGAGACACTCATCAATATTCTCCACTTTGAAAGTTCTTTTGCTGCTTTTTTTTTCTTTGGACGGCTGTTGGTTGAGCACTGTGTTTACTCATCTTTTGACATTTACCTTTACAAGATTCTGGCCATGCGCCATCCCCGGAAGCTCGTCCTGGCAGGCTGTATGACCGCATTAGCAGTGAGTATTTTCAGAATTTTATGTGCTACAATATGTTGTCTCTTTTTTTCCTAGTTAACTGATTGAGTTAATTGTTTTAGGTGATGACAGCTCTATCAGCTTCTCTAGGTTGGGTTGCACCAAATCTGGTAAGTTATTGTAAGGATTGCTGGAAGCATACCTATCGTGCACAGCTTTTTAGTATGTCAAGAAGAAAAAAACAAAGGTTCTTTTGTTTGTTTGTTTTCATGTGTCAAACTTCTGCAGATATAAGTACATTTTGTGAGTGCTGCATGGACAGACACAATCATACGACACCAGCATGGTTGTTTGTGTCTTAACTGCAAACGAAAAAAAAGGGATTTAATGAAATTGTGCCGTGCGTCTTGAAATGTCATGCATTAGTGCAGATGCCTATTTTCCCCCCATTTTATGATAAGAGATGTACAACTATAATCTTCATCCTGCTTGTACTTTTAATTTGTCCTAATTGTACTGTTACTTAAATGTCGCAACAACAATTCTAACAAGTATTTAGCATGGGGCATGGGCAGTTGCAGTAGCGGATCCAGGAAAAAATTGTAGGTAGGGCGAAGTCACAGTGGCACGGACTCAGGAAAAAAACTAGGTAGGCTAAAGTCGGAAGCGTGAAATAAACAGTAGTACTCAAAAGTAAAACAATTCATGATCAAACTATATTGCAAACACACTAATAAAAGTATATGATATGAAATAGAAACAACAACTACAATTCGCATGTTAACATATGTGGATAACGGAAGGACAATAATGTTAACATATGTGGATAACGGAAGGACAATAAAAATACCTCACTAATGAAGCTTAATCCACAATTGTAGATGAGTTGTAAAAGAAACAACCTGTCAATTGTGAAAGATAGATAAATCAGTAGTGTCACAGTACCCTATTGTAGATGAGTTGTAAAAGAAACAACCTGTCAATAAAAGATAGATGATTTGTATTGATTCTTCTAATTGTTATACCCTATTTTGGTGAAGACACCATGACCAAATTGTTCATGTAAAGGTTCATGCTTGAAAAGGAAGCAATAAAAGCAATAGGCCGCATCTTTCACTATACTATATTCCAACCAATCGTGCTTTTTGAACCATGATTCACGAAAGGCTCTAAGATCCTTTCCATATGTTTTACGAGGGTAATTATGGCCAATTGGTTGAGTAGGGCCCTTCAACAAATAAGCCCTCCTCTCTTGATCTCTAATATCGGGATGAAAATCATCAAGCGGTATACGAAGTCCTGGATCAACAATGATGTGATCCGGGTTGAATTCTTTAATACCTTCATCCATTTGTTGCAGTTGTTCAGCTGCAGTTTCTTGTTCTTGTGGTTGTTGTTGTGCTTGGACTTGGTTCGATTGGACTTCAAGTTGAGATTGTACATGTGCGGCCACCGTTCCACTTTCCTTGGTACTTCTGCTTGACAATTTGCTAAAATAGCTATTCAAATCCTTTCTATTCATTTTGAATTTGAACAAGCCTCAGATCACTATTTTTGGAGAGGTAAAAATATAAGTACATATTCTACAATCTACATAAAATTTTTACAATCTATCAAAACTAATACTTAAATACACAAATCTGAAATCTAGAATAAATAGAATTTATTGTACCTTTATAAAATAGAAACTATAGAAATCCTCAGCTCCTCAAAGGATCAAAAGCTCAAAGCCTCAAAGGCTCAAACAGTCCACCAACTGCGGTCACTCGGTCAGGCCTCACTGCCTCGGTAGCCGCTCCTCAAATCCTCCCCGCTCCCGGATCCCCAGCCAGCCCAGCTCCCGGGCTCCCCGCCTCGCGCCTCCCGCCGGGCTCCCGCTTCCGGCCCGTGGTCTCCCGCCTCCCGGGCTCCCGCCTCGCGCCTCCCACTCCCGCCGGGCTCCCGCCTCCGGCCTCCCGCTCCCAGACGGCCCGGCCACCGCCTCCCGGCTCCCACCGACTCCTCCGCTGGGTGCCGCCGCGCGCCATGTGATCCTCCTACAAGTCTACAACTACGCTGGCCGCCCGGGATCTAGGGTTAGTGCCGGTACTCTTCGACTTGGTGTTGGTCCGTGCGTGCTAGTATAGTAGTATATCTCTTGCTTTGTTGGGCACTTGGGCCGTGTGTTTATTGGGTATTTGAGTGTTGCTTGGACTAGACTTGGGCCTTGAGCCTCTGTTCTTCAAGAGCTTAGGCAACAAGATGTGCATCACACTGGCCGGGGTGGGGCGTGTGCTTTCGCCGGTGGGGGTTCCGCCGCCGGAGGAGCTCGAGCGGCGCGGGCTCGCCTCGCGGCGAGTCCGCCCGGCGGTTGTATGAATGTCCTATGTTATAGTGGGGGTAGAATGTAGATCTTATGACCAATCCTGTTCCTGTCATCTATTTTCTTTTGATGATATGCCAAATTCTTGCTGAAGTGTATCTCCTTGCAAAATTCTACAAATGACAGTATTGTGTTGAACAGATATCACGTAAATGGACTCATCATGTGACTACTCTGCTGTTCTTTGTGTTTGGCATTTGGTCATTGTGGGAAGGATTCAAAGAAGACGGGTACTGATCTGCTCGTTTGCTTTTCAGTTAACTTTTTACTTGTTTTATGTGTTCGGTGTTTTACTGAATTACTTCAGTAACTGACTAACTTCCATTACAGTGATTCGGAAGAATTAGCAGAAGTGGAAGCAAAGCTGGTTGGCAAATTTCATCCATGCCTTATGTTCTATTGGCTTGCAGTTCAAGTAACTTGTTGCTAAGTTTTGCCCAATTTTCAGGATGCTGACTTCAAGAGTAACAAAGGTGAATCCAAAAATAAATCTAAGGTTAGTACACAAGTGACATCCATTGTCAATTATCGTTTTTCTTATAACGTTTACTTTTGCCTTTATAACGGTTGTATAATTTTCCATTTGGATTCTGTGAAATCATGAAAAATAAGAAAAATGCAAATGCCTAATTTTCTTTTCTTTTCCCATCCTCAGAATTTGTCATCGCCTCCAGATATTCTCATCTATATAGGAAGATGTTTGAGGGCTTGTTTGGTTCTTGTTCAATGTATACCATTCTAGTATGTGCCAAAGCTTAGCGTTGTTAAGGGTATTAGAGATAGAATAGGAATTGTATTATTTCTTTCCTTATATGCCTCGCTTTCCTTATCCGTATATGGTATATTCCTCTGTAATATCCCTTTGTACTCCCTATATATATTGCCCATTAGCTTCTTCAATATACACACAATATTCATAATATGGTATCAGAGCAAAAGTTAGAGCTAGGGTTTACTGTAGCCGTCATTGTTGCCTCCTAGCCTCTACTTGACTTCCGCATCTGCTGCCCCCAGGAGGAGCGATCTTCGCTCCTAGGGGCGCCCAACTCTTCCCGGTCGCTGGCGTAGCCGCATGTTGCCATCCCCCGCCACCTTGATGCTCGTGTTCGCTGGCCGTAGCTAGACCGTCGTCGGATCTCACCGCGCCTGGATCCCGGTGAGCCGTCGGGCCGTCCATCTCTTAGACCGCTGCCGCCGCTTGCCTCTTCTGGATCTGGCCGCCGCTGTCGCCCACGGCCATCTCGCCCGCGTTGGCTGCCACTGTACGCCCAGATCCGGACGGACCCGGCCTTGCCTTGTTGCCACACTGTGGACCCAGCTCGGATTGGGCCGCCGCCGACCTTGACGTGCCTAGATCCGGTCGCCGTCGGCCAAGTCCTGCCTGGATCCGGCCGTCTCCCACACCCGACGCTGCCACCGCATCGTCTTCATCTTCCACATCACAAGCCGCCGCCGGCATCCTCTTCTTGGACCGCCGCCACTGCTCGGAGCAGGAGAGGCGTGCCGCCATCGTCTGCGAGGAGGGGGAGAGCAAGTCCGCGTGGCTCATCTCTGAGGCATCGCGCCGCCCAGTCGGATCTTCGGCTGCCTCCGGCCTTTCCGCCGCCGGATCTGGGAACCCCGCGCCAGATTCGGCCACCTTTGGCTCCAGGACCTCTCACCGCCACCTTGGCCAGCCCCCGCAGCCCCGGCGACGCCGCCGCCACCGCCTCGGCCCTCCTGGTCGCCGCGCCTCCACACTGCTCTACGCCTCTGGCAAACGCTGCCGCGCCCTTGCGTAGGCGCTGCTGCCTTCGGGTCGCCACCTGGGAGCGGCGCTGCCACCTCCGGGTTGCCACCTCCACACCCCTAGTTGCCATTGCCTCATAGGGGACTCAGGGGAGGGGGTGGTGATGCTGCCGCTTTTCTAGCCGCCGCCCTGAGGGTTGCCCATGAATTGGCCAAAATTTGGCAAGAATGAACTAAGAAGCCAATTAAAACGGAACCACTCCAAAATTTTGGTATCAAACCAAATGGATGCCAAATTTGATCAACACTGCCAAATTTTGGCAATTCTAGTGGAATGTGTTTCTTATGCATGCATTGTGTCTTACATAAGTTCTACCAATATATATGATTTTGATGTATATCTTGCTAGCCCTGTATTCTTTATCTGAACTTTATCATCTATGCAGTCTATCATACATGGTCTGTTTCATCTGATAGTGGCTAGAAAAAACAACATTTAGGTTTGCTCATCTGCACATATATTTTTCTTTTCATTGCTTGTGTGGATATTGGAGAACAATTGTATTTTAGTTGACAGGCAGTTAAGAAAAGCTTGCTTATTGAGGGCAATCTTGCCTTGTGTACCAATTTCAGCTATCCACCTTTATTTTTCTATCATATATTAATTTGAATTTGTATGCTTGTCTGGATGTGCAACTCAACCTTTGTCAATGTTAGGCAAATGATGATACGAAGAAACAGCAAAGACCATTTCTCTTGCAGTTCTTCTCACCAATTTTTATAAAGGTGCCAACAGCCGATTATATGGGAGAAATGATTGACAAAAATATGATGCTTGTGTTTTCACTGGAATATTAACATGCACATTGATTTGTGTGCTGTAGGCATTTTCCATTACATTCTTTGGTGAGTGGGGTGACAAAAGCCAGGTAAGTTTTATAAAAAGATTGTTCTAACGTATATGTTTGAAAAGCATTTGTCAATGTCATAAATAGATGATCTTTTTTGCTTTTTTTCAAATGGAAACAGTAGGGGAGACCCCTGCGGTATAATCTTTTCTGCTAAATTGCTGAATCTGTTCTCAGATTGCTACTATTGGTTTGGCTGCCGATGAAAACCCATTTGGTGTTGTCCTGGGGGGAATCATGTACGAGCTGCTTCTTTTGTTGCCCTATACTCTGTTTAGATGGTTTATTGTGTTTTCCTGATAAAACCTCTTACCGTGCTTAGAGCACAAGCATTCTGCACTACCGCTGCTGTTATTGGAGGGAAGAGCTTGGCCTCTCAGATATCTGAGAAGATGGTAGGAATAATTGTTTGAACTCTGTTTTTTGTGCTCCCCATGAAGTGCTGAAATGTCCTGCATCTGATGTGATGCTTATCGTGTTGTAGGTTGAATTGTCGAGTGGAGTGCTATTCCTGTTGTTTGGTATCATGTCCTTCCTATCAGGACCAGAAGGACAATTGTAATGCCTCCAAGAAATCTTGCTCAGCTTGGCTGGTTAACAGGCTTGTTTTCAGTAAACTTATCTTATTTGAGTAGATGGATGATGGCGACGAAGGCCAGCCATCCTTGGCGAAGGGGATGGCGATTCCTTAGTTTAGTCAACACATTGTAAGCATTTCACTCGTCATTCATAAATAACATGATGTCACGAAAATCAGTACTGATTGCTTCGTGCTGGGCCCAGCACCAGGAAATCTTCAGTAAAAACTGCCGAGAAGTTGCTGTACAGTCTTACCTATTTTTGTAATTATGCGTGCGATTTTTTTTGTCGCAGTTATGCGTGTGGCTGTGAACTGCAACGCTTTGGTACTGAATCTCCAAAGGCGGCAAGTTACATCGAGTTAGCCGGTTACTTGTCTTTAAGAATTTTCGGAATAAGTTGCCTTTCTAATAATAGCCTCCCGTAAATTTTCTTTGTAATTCTGTATCAGGCAACAGTCATGCATTATACTGAATCAGTCACTGGCTAGCTGGTAGTGCTGCTGGCACTTCGCTATTATAGTTCTCAGCAAACCGCTCAGTAGATGAGTTATGCCTCTTCTTTTTAGGTTTTAAAAATTATTTTTTTGGTTTTTCTACGGTAACTAATTTTTAAACGAAGTATTTTTTCAAAGTGAGGTCTATAAGTTAAATGTAGTATACACTGTAGTGATTTTATTTATATTAGTCAAAATCAAATATGAGTTTTTGTTACTCTATATTTTTATAAATAGTCTAAAAGCTACAAAAAAAAAAAACTAAAGAGAAGTCATGCCTGCCCCCATGAAGCCAACAGGCATCTGTAAAAAAAAACTCGACCTGCGGGGGGGAAGAATCCCCCCGGGCATTGCTTAAGAAGAAGGTCTTCTCACGCAGACCGAGAAAACCCCCGAACCCCTGCTCCACCCTTACACAGCGGCACCATCGCCCGACCTTGTGAGACTACCGGCGGATCCTTTGATCAACGCCTTGGCGGGGCCTTAGACCTGTGCTTTGGGCTTTGGTGTGGTAGCAAGCGAGGGGATTTTTTTCCCCCAAGCCTGAAATTCGCTCCCACTGGGAGTCGAACCCAGGACCTGGGGGGTGCTATTCAGACCTCTAACCATTGGGCTAGAGACCCTTTCGCAACAGGCATCTGTAGTAGAACCATTTAAACAGGCCAGAGGCCTGGGACTCTAAACAGGGCCAGTTGATTTATGAATCATGTAGCATTCTGTTGATTCTGCGATCATCTGTTTGCATGACTGGCCAATTTCCGCCAGACACCAGGGATTCTAAACTGGGCCATTTTTCTTGTTTCTCCTGGAAATCTGTTGGTTTATAGCGAGGAGACCTTTGTGTGGTGAACCTGTGATGGACTGGGCTCTACTTTTGAGAGGTTATAATCGGCTTTTTTTTTACCCGACAGCAATGCTAGTATAAGCTTCCCTGCAGCAAATCGGGTTTTACTTGACGGTGAGCTCCGGTCAAAACAAAAATTAAGCCAACTTCTATAGACTTCAAGTGAAAAAAAACCCTGTTAATTTTTTTTAGGCCAAGAGCAATTCTCTTCGTTAAGGTTGTGAATTACAATCATGCTGCGAACACTGCAGCAGAAAGACTGGTACTCGATCAGACCAACTGCACATTGTTCTATTTGGGGATGCTTGCTTGGCGCACAAGTGCACAACCGAGTTCGCCATCCGCCTTACATGAACAATATCAGAAGAACAGAATAAAATGCTAAGCTCTTGGATTTCAGTCAGTGGCGAATCCAGAAAAAATTTTAGGAGGGGCTGAACAAAAGTGATATAGCGACATAACTCCACTATACCCCTCCTACACCATACATTCATAGCTAAAAATTTATTGGGGGGCTCCAAGAGTTCGGTAGCGGTAGGGGGGCTCGAGCCCCCCGCCCCACCGCTGGATCCGCCCCTGATTTCAGTCAGAATTGCTGCAATTTCAGAACGATGATCACCTCTCGGATACCAAAGGTTGGCCAGATACTAGTAATCTGTCTCCTCAATGACATGATCGGCATTCCAGTCGGAGATCATCCTGATACCATCTCTACAAGCAAGTGCTTCTTCGGAAAGTCCCGTTCTTCACGACTGAAAAAAAAAATTTAAGTTTGATGCATCGAAGGTGTAAAAGGCCGGCCGCAGGACTGTCATGTTTTTTTTTTGAAACAGGAAAAGCCCTTGCGTGATAATCAGAGAAGAGTGTTCTGTGTTTCACTAAATAAAAGTCACACAATCACAGTAACAAAAACACGTAGCCACCTATGGTTAATTATCAATGGGTTGGATCATTGGTTTTATATCTGATTTTATTTTCTCATTTGTGTTGTTGAAACATTGCTCGTAATCAATTAGAACGGCATCAACAATGGTGCTTTTGCCAGGTATGCGCATTATTTTCAATCTTTGTGCTTACTTGCAATTTGCAAGAGATAGTCACTGCATCGCAATGTAAACCTAGCAGGAGCACGAAAGATACACCATTTCAAAACTACATCACCTTGGCACAGAGCACCACCCATCACTGCTAATTCCTCCAAAGCAAAAACTATTGAGCATGCATGCAGAACACAATCAATACACAATGCTGTGTAGCCTAGCTAATAAATTAACAACCAAACAGGTGAAGAACAGGGCTGTGATTGTCCATCTTACCAGTAGGACATACTTTCTAACCCTACTTTTAAAGCATGGAAAGGAAACCAAACCAAACCATGCATTGCGTGCATACACACATCCTACTATACTTGCAATAACCAATGCATATGCTGCTGCTGCTTTTCCCATATGCAGGGGCAAAATGGCATGAATGCTACTTCCCATAAGCGGGTAAGCATAATGATCGAGACGGTGCACTGTTCTTTCTTGACCTGCTGTGTTCTTTAAGGCAAATAAGGGTTCCTTTCCTTGCCGTACAAGCAAAAACATGAACCTGGCACGCAGGACATCCAGCAGTCCGAGAGAATGTAAAGCACTTTTCTCTTGTAGTTCTTACCTCCTTTTTCGAGACTAGAAAGAACATGCTTGCTAAAGGATACCTTAAGATACTCAATGGGTGCAAATATGCGTGAACAGTAGTTGTTTGATTGCTAGGAGTACTTGCTCCTAAAGAACTAACCTTGCTCTATCCACGGCTGATATAACGATATCTACTCCTTTGACATTGATCAACTATATGCAGATCGTACTAAAAAAAAAGAGCATACATAGGGTGAACTACACGTCTTTAATTTTAAGGAGATCGAAAGATATTTGAACTGATCATGACCTCAACCACTGCGCTACATTGATGGCCTTCACTATCTTAAAAAGGGTTTACACAGACAGTTCAAAACTGTCATCATAGATAGTTTTTTGAACTATCGGAATCTATAAGTTAGTGATAGTCAGAGATTATCATAGATAGTTTGTGAGCCGTCTGTGATAAATACAACACAGATGGTTGTAACTACAACCATATGTAATACTCTAACATCACAAACGACTCGAAGTAAAAACCGTCTGTGATGGGCGAGTATCATAGACGGTTGAAATATAGAACTGTCTGTGATCCGTCTATGATAATCCTTCATAGATAGTTTATATCACAAAATCGTCTGTGATAATTCATACTAGACCTATATTTTTTTCTTCTGTTTTTTGGCTAGCTTTAAAAAATGTTAGCTATGCTATTTGAAAACAAGCAAATACAACAGCACATTCCATTGGAATCCATCATTACAACATTACAAGATAATGAGCAGGTTACCCATCTAACACAGAAAGAACATATCAAGAACACATCTCCTAATCCTACGAGCCCAACTCTTAAACATGGCAAAAACACATCTCCTAATCTTATGAACTCATAGCAAAAATATAGAAGAAGGAGAGATCCTAACAGCGCGTGAGCTGGATGTCCTTGATGCCAACTTGAGCATCATCTTGGTAGCTAACTGCTTCCACGGTGCCTTGCAATGAAGGAGAGGCGGCGGTAGCGTCACTTTTCTGTCACAACAGTGTCACTGCATAAGACAGTCTTACGAAACTTACGACAAGAGTGTCTTGTGCAGTAGACCGTGGTGTCACAACGGAGGCGCTAGCTCACGGCGGTAGTCGGTATTGTCAAGGAATAAGTTAGGAGTGGATGAACTAGCTAAGAGTAGCCGGTAGAACTCATGCATCTTGGAGCAGCCGGTAGAACTCATGTGTCTTGGAGTGAAAGGGACATGGGGAGTAATTAATAAGAGGCAAGAGTTGGAAGGAACCGCTGCCTGCTGTTCGATGCGAAGAGAATGGAGTGGTGAGATCAAAATCCTGGGGGAGATGCCACGGATCGGTGTCATGGCATTATCAAAGATGGTTTGTTAAACGAACCGTCTGTGATAATGCACATATCAGAGATGGTTTGCTATACGAACTAAAAGTCGTATGTGATATCTAGCATTATCACAGACAGTTCTTATAAATAAATGTTTATGAATTATCGTAGACAGTTATTAATATGAACCGTCTGTGATGTCTTGCATTATCACAGACGGTTTATACTAACAACTGTTTGCGATATTTTCACAAACGGTTATTAATACGAACTGTCTGTGATGTCTTGCTTTATCACAGATGGTTTGTATAAATAATCATCAGTGAAAATATTACAAACGATTGTTAGTATAAACCATCTGTGATAGTTGTAGCACAAATGGTTCATAGGAACCATCTGTGATGTAGTCGTCCAGTATATGTTCTTTTATAGTAGTGCTTGTATAGGTCATAGTAAGAGGGTTGATTGGCTATTGTGACCCTCTAGCTTCAACAGATTCGTATCATCTACCATTGTATGCCAGTATATGACTAGTGGTGTTGTGTCCTTAATTAGCTCTTTGGGCTATATACCTAAACCTCTCCAAGTTAGCTAGGGATTAACAGCCTTAGGAGACAACCTCTCCAACCCACATACATTAGAGACAAGCCCACACTCCATACCATATTTTCAAGAAAAAATATCCCAAAAAATTCTATCATGGACCTCACCTGTTATACCCTAACTTCGCTGTTTATCTTCCCCACCTCTCTTTCTCCCGCCCTCCTCATTGTCCTCGATTTGCCACCATGCCCCAAAAATCTCCCACTGCCGCCCTGAATCTCACCCTTGGGGCTTGGGTAGAACTGAATTCATTTTACACACAGATAAGGATAGATAGTACAATTCAAGCCTTTTCTTGAGAAAGATGCTTTCTCCTTGGCCGCCTCCTCGTTCGTCGCCACGCCTCCACCCCCACTGTCCCCTCTTCTACCCAATTGTTGTCGTCATCACCAAGTCGACATGTCTGCACGATTACCACCCATCGAGATTGTCGTGACCAATCCGCCATGTCCTTCATGTTGATGGTAAATAGAGTTGTACTGTTGGTCATGCTAAGGTCCTACAAAATTTGTCTATGGGAGATGGTTGTGCTCTAATTTGAAAATCATTATCTCTTCAACTTTATGCTGCATGAAAGGATCCTCCTGTCCTCCACGCCATCCCACATCTTATGTTGCAGGGGCAAGATACAACCTACATGGCACCATTTAAAATGCCCTTAGATCGCATCCACAACCAGCTAACATATAGATCAAAGGAAAGTTTTTACCATTATCATAGCCTATGTACTGTTGGAGAATTTGCCCAGGGTCTAGACGAGCGATGAACTTGAAATTTAAGATCACGCACGTGAACACGAGTAAACACAGATTGATTTCTTTTTTGATGTGATACGCCTAGGTCCTTTTCATTTTTCTTATATAGAGAAGCAATATATAAGACTCCATAACCAACGTGGCATCCCACGCTGTGAGTCCTATACAGACACATCTTAACTTTTCTTTTTCGACTGAGATTTTTCTCTATCTTGGCTATAACCTTAATCTTCTTGAATGCCTCGAATACTTCATCTTTGCTTCAAAGTAACGCCAGCCACATAAAACTTATACAATCATCTACCAATAATAGAAAGTATCGATTTCCTCTATGTGTGGTCGGAGTGATTGACCTGCAGATATCACCGTGCCATAGCTCATGAGGAATGACTGCTCTGTAAAGAGACGTGGTCAGAAACGGGTTCTGATGCTTCTCACCAACTAGACAACCATCGCAAATGCGATCCACGAGCTAAATCATGGGTATCCCATGCATCACCTTCTTGTGAGCCAGATCCTTCAGAGCATGAAAGTTCACATGCTCGTACCTGGCGTGCCATCGCCATGTCTCTTCCATGCTTCTTGCCAGAAGATACTCTGGGAGAGTTAGATTGATGTGTAACACATACATCTAGTTTCTTGATTGTCGAGACCCGAATATACAAATTCGGACTCTACTGTGTACTCTGCACTAGTCCAGGATCACGCTAGTGCACACAGCGTAAACAAAGATAAATATCATCCACATCACGATATTCTAAAGGAAATCCAAATTATATTAATAACCAACAGAGTACGACCTTATGGCCAAGCTTACAATTATTAGCTTTGAAGGGCTTTAAAGAAACTAGCGTGAAATCCAAAATTAGCGTAGTAGCCACTCGACATGCCCACAGCAATCGATCGGGAGCGAAGTCCTAATCCGTGAAGTCCTCGTAGTAGCCTCCTTCTAGCAACTCCTGCGATCCGGTCCCTCCTCTTCAATCGAGCAACATGGGCATAAAGCCGTGAGTACATTGGTACTCGACAAGTCGTTTGTAACAAATGAATGCAATATAATATGCAAAGCTTAACAATGGATGGCTGAAAGGTTAGTTTGCATAAAACAGCAATTTAGAGTAAATATGATAAATAGATTGAAAAGCAAATTTAACAACAGACACTAAGTAAATAAATCAAAGGAATTGAGTAGACCACAAGTGAACTAACCATTCACTTCCCATCTCAAGCCAATCAAATTTTCATAAAGACTCTACCCCTCGTGTGAAATCACCGAGCATTGTCCATGACCGAGGACACGGCTATTCGAATAGTTTTACACTCTGCAGAGGTTGCACAACTGTACCCACACGATGTGATTAGCCTCAGCTTAAGGAAATCACAACAAGGCTTTTACAATGGTCCATCTCCACCTGATCCCACTCGCTAAGGATTCGCCGTCGAGTAGGGTAACCCCCTAGTCGATAATTGCCCCCTCTTGCGCCACACAACATCAGTAGTAAAACCAAAGTGGAGACTTCACAAATTATTATGCCAGGTCTATCCCATACTAGACATGTGGTTTGCGATTAAGCTCGGATCAATGGCGCACAAAGTTAAGTCCTTAACAATTACCCGGCGAAGCATCCACATCCCAATGTGCATCCAAACCCTTTCTTTGCGCACGATCATTCGCCCAAGTGAAAGCCAAGTTTGTATAACCAATGCCCATGACACTACCCATGTCATGACATGCAAATTTTATAAGCGTGGCTAACCACCACGTTCAAGTAAACCATTAAGTCGAGATTAATTAACCACATGCGATGACGGATCGGCGAACTAATAATAAGCGGCTAAGCGGTTGAACGTAACCCCATGTGACAATTATTATTTATCACTAAATAATTCCCAATCCTAAGGTGTCAATGGAATCATGGCAATCAAGTTATCATGGAGGATTTAACCAATTAGGAGTATAACTACGATTCACGAAGTTTTATTAACAAATAGCCATGCATGATAATTTGAAACAAAATAATACATAATAGATTGAAAACTGGGTTCAACATGATCAAAGAATACGACTTGCCTTGGCCTTGCTCAGATGAGGGCTCTTGGTCTTCAAATCCAACTTCCGCTCCCTCGAACACGCGATCTAACGAGAGAAAAACGAGACGAAAAGAGAAAATAAATTCAAATAAAATTCAAATGAACTCCAAAACTTTCAAACCTGAACCAAAAGGTAGAGCTCAATTTTAGATGAATTTAGAAAAAGAACGGGTCAATCGGAGCTAGGACGAGGAGAACGGGCTCTTGGAAAAAATTGGATTTTCTGAAAATCAGGAAAATTGGAAAAGTGCATCTTGTCTTTGTGGACCGGCGCACGGAAGCTGGGTCTCACGGTGGACTCGGCTCACGGAACAATCTGGTGGCCGAGGGGCGCTTGGCGCAAGCGGCGGTCTTGGCGTGGCGCCGACGGGCGGACACGCATGCCCTAGGGCGGCGTGGTTTCTTGGCCGGGCGGTGACTCGGCTTGGTCCACGAAGTACGGTGACAAGCGGGCCCCACCGGACGAGACTTCGGTGCACGGTGGGCGGAGTCTACGGAAGGCGAAAAGTCACGGGCGGTGGCGTCGGCGTGACGTCGCGCGTGCACGCGAAGCGCGAGGCGCGTGCGGCGAGGCGCGCGGTTCGGCGCGCGTCGCCGGCGGCGGCGGCGCGGCGGCGGCGGCGGCGGCGGCCGGCGGCGAGGTGACGGCGGCGGCGCCAGCGGTGACCGAGTGGCGGGGACGAGAACGACGGCGGCGGGCTCACCGGCGGTGGCGAATGCGGCGCCACGGCGGCGGCGACGGCGATGACCACGGCGGCGGCGAACGACGCGCAGACGGCCAACGCGGACGACGGCGGCGCTCAGCGTCGGCGGGCGGCGGCTTCGGGGCGAGAAGACGAGGCGCGGCGGCTTTTATACCCGGCCGTCGAGGTGTTTGACTCGGAGACGGCGAAGGAAAACGGAAGGCGGCGGCGGCGTCCCGATCGGAGACGGGGAAGAGAGTCCCGGTCGGGAACGGCGACCACAGCAGTGGGTCCCACTGCCGGCGAGCGACGACGGCGGCGGCGAGATGGCGCCGACGGCGCGAGCGCGAGTGGCGAGATGGTGACACGTGTCGCCCATCGGCGAGGACAAAGCGGCGCGCGGCGCGGAATGGGCTGGGCGGTGGTGGGTTTCGGCCCACTGGCCGGTTGGGATTTTTGGAGATTTTTCTTTTCCAGAAATTCAAATAAATTAATTTGAGCTCTAGAAAATAGCAAATAAATCCAGAAAAATCCAGAAAAATACCAATAAATTCCTTGGGACACAAGGAACTCAAATAAAATAACTTTGGCAAATGTTCATGTTCAGATTAATCATATTAAATCCTTTTAATTCATAAAATTTCATTTAAGCTTTAATTAATTTCAGAAAAAAAATTCAAATGGTGAATTTTATTTTAAAAGCTTCAAAAATACTCAAAATCAGGATGTTACAAACCTCCCCCTTAAACGGAATCTCGACCCGAGATTACGGCTCTCTAAAGAATAGGTTTGGAAACTCCGCTTTGAGATCCTCCTCGCTTTCCCAGTTGCTTCCTCCTCTGAATGATTGCTCCACTGAACTTTGCAAAAGCGAGCGACTCTTCTTCTAGTGACTCGCTCGACACTTCCAAGATTTTGATGGGATGCTCTTTATAGGACAGATCCTCACGGAGATCCACGACCTCAATTGGCACTTGCCTCCTCGGCACTCATAAGCACTTCTTTAATTGAGACACATGAAACACATCATGTATCCCGCTCAAGTTCTCGGGTAGCTCTAGGCGATAGGCAACTTCTCCTTGCGCTTCAAAATCTTGAATGGCCCCACATATCTTGGTGCTAACTTTCCCTTCATTTGAAAACGCTTAACTCCTTTGAAAGGTGTGATCTGAGATACACATAATCATTGGGCTCAAAGCTTAAATCTCTTCTGAGTATCAGCATAACTCTTTTGCTCGGCTTGAGTGCTTTCAGCCTTGCTTGAATCAAGCGCACTTTTCTTGACTTCTTGCAAACACTCGCCCAAAAATTTGCCTTTCTCCTGTTTCTTTCCAATTGAGAGGGTCCTACACTTCCGACCATACAAAGCCTCAAGCGGTGACATCCGCAAGCGGCACAGTAATCTGTTGTTGTAGGAGAACTCTGCGAAAGGTAGGCAATCGTCCCACTTGGCTCCGTGATCCAAAACACATGCTCTCAGCATATCCTCTAAGATCTGATTTACACGCTCTGTCTGACCGTCAGTCTGTGGGTGATAGGCTGTGCTGAAATTCAGATGAGTACCCATCGCTTCGTGGAAACTACTCCAAAATCGTGAAGTGAACTGCGATCCACGATCCGACACAATCCTCTTAGGAACTCCATGGAGACTCACAATTCTGGACATATACAATTCTGCCAACTTATCTCCAGAATATGTGGTTTTGACTGGAAGGAAATGGGCTACCTTTGTCAATCGATCCACAATTACCCATATCGAGTCGTAACCTTCCTTGGTCTTAGGTAACCCGGTGATGAAGTCCATGCCCACATCTTCCCACTTCCACTCGGGAATTT
Source organism: Dendrocalamus sinicus (assembly GCA_036346575.1). Lineage (NCBI taxonomy): Eukaryota > Viridiplantae > Streptophyta > Magnoliopsida > Poales > Poaceae > Dendrocalamus > Dendrocalamus sinicus. The sequence goes on from CM070664.1 coordinate 13,036,390, forward strand.
TCAACGGTTGCAACAATCCTGCGGGTCTTTGATGCTCTGCTTTCACTCGCTGGCAAACATCACATAGCGCTACATACTCCGCTATTTCTCTCTTCATACACGCCACCAATACTTATCCTTGATATCTTGATACATCTTGGTACTGCCTGGATGAATTGAATATAATGACTCGTGTGCCTCCTTAAGCAACAATTGCTTCAACTCTTCCTTATTGGGTACGCACAATCGCTTCTTGTACCATATGATACCACGATCATCCTCCACAAAACACGTCGCTTTTCCTTCTTTCAATCCAACCTTGATCCATTGGATATTTTCATCCTCTGGTTGCGCTTGACAAATCGACTATCAAAAGTCGTTTTGCAAGTCCAAGGTGGCTAACATCCCTTCTTCAACCAACTCCAAGCCGAGCTTTTGAAATTCCTCGTGCAATGCTGGTTGACTCTCCTTGACCATAACCGTGTTGCAATACACCTTCTGCTCAACGCATACGCCACTCGTTGGCTTTTCCCGGTGATAGTGGATTCCAATGTCATAGTCCTTTATCAACTCCAACCATCTTCTTTGTCTTAGGTTAAGGTCCGATTGGGTGAAGATGTACTTCAAGCTCTTATGATCCGTGTAGATCTCACATCGGTTACCCATCAGGTAATGACGCCATATTTTCAAGGCATGCACAACTGCTGCTAACTCCAAATCGTGCGTAGGGTAATTCTCCTCATGTGGCCTTAACTGGCGCGATGCGTAGGCTACCACTCTTTTGTCTTGCATCAATACGCATCCTAAACCCTTGCGAGATGCGTCACAATAAATCTCAAAGTCTTTCTTGATATCTGGCAAAATTAGGACTGGCGCTGTTGTCAGACTTTCCTTTAGCTTCCGAAAGCTCTTCTCGCACTCTGGCGTCCATTCAAACTTCTTTTCCTTTTTTAATAGCTGGGTAAGAGGTCGGGCTACACTGGAGAACCCTTCTATGAATCTTCGATAGTAACCTGCCATTCCTAGGAAGCTTCTGACCTGGGTCACTGACGTGGGTGCCTTCCAGGTGAGCACATCTTGTACTTTCCCTGAGTCAACGGACACTCCCTCTGCCGTCAACACATGACCCAAAAAGGCAACTTCCTTCATCCAAAATTCACACTTGCTGAACTTAGCATACAACTTGTGCTCCGCAATCTTTGCAATACCAATCTCAAATGCTCCTCATGCTCCTCCTCATTCTTGGAGTAGATCGAATGTCATCAATGAACACAACGACAAACTTGTCCAAGTAGTCCATGAACACCTTGTTCATCGGTACATAAAGTAGGTCAGGCATTGGTTAGGCCAAAGGACATCACGGTGAACTCGTATAATCCATAACGAGTTGAGAAGGCTGTCTTGGGTATGTCCTCGGTCGAATCCTCATTTGGTGATACCCGATCTCAAATCAATCTTGGAAAACACTCCAGCTCCTTTTAATTGATCGAGCAGATCATCAATTCGGGCAACGGTACTTGTTCTTGATGGTAACTTCATTGAGAGCTCGGTAATCCACACACATACGCTGGCTACCATCCTTCTTCTTGACGAACAATCGGTGCTCCCCACGGAGAGGTACTGGTCGACATACCCTTTATCCAATAACTCTTGTATCTGCTTCTTTAATTCTGCTAACTCATTGGCGGGCATTCGGTAAGGTCTCTTGGAAATTGGCGAGGTGCCTGGTGCTAACTCAATTGCAAACTCCACTTCTCTTTTTGGTGGCATCCCGGGGAGATCATCGGGAAAAACATCGGGATATTCTCTGGCAACTGGTACTTCATTTAGGGCAATCCCTTTACTTTGGCACACCATCACTTTTTCTGGCTGCTTCATGTCGGCTTCAAATCTAACCTTGCTTCCATCGGGACCGTCCAAAGTGACTGCTCGGCTTCCACATTCCAATACTGCTTGATGCTTCTTGAGCCAATCCATACCCAAAATTACGTCCAAAGACTGGATATTCAGCACAACCAAATCTGCGGAGAACTCTACTCCTTGGATGGCTATCCTAACTTTGGGGCATCCTAGGTTTGTACTCATCTCAGAGCCTGGGGATTGAACCAATAAAATGGAACCAAGTGCAACGACTTCCAACTTATGCTTTAGAGCAAAACTCCGAGAAACAAGCGAATGTGAAGCTCCAGAATCAAACAAAGCGTGGCGGTCTGAATTTATCGGGAACTTACCGATCACCACATCCGCGCCGCTTGAGCCTCCTCCATGGTGACGTGGTTCACTGCCACGCATCACGGTCTGCGATCCTTTGTTGGGTTGATTTGATCCTTGAGGTGCTCGCGTCCGACGACCTGCTGCGAGTGCGATGCAGTGTGGCTCCCAAGTTGAAGCGAATCGTGTCAATGCAGATTCTGCGGGCATTTGTTGGCATAATGTCCCGTCTCATTGCATTTGAAACAAGTGATCGCTGACATGGGCTTGGTAATCCTCTGCTGTTGGCTTCCCACTGGATTTGGTTTTGGCGCCAAGAAAAGCGACGGGAGCTGGTGCAGGGAGTTTTGAATCCCGCTCGCGAGGAACTCGAGCTGGCTGAAAATTACAGCGGGCTCTCGAGCTTGGTGCATCTGTGATCCTTGCTGCATCATTCTTCTCTTGCGAGATTCTTCCAACTCGCGATGACTTTCCTCAATGAGCATTGCTTTGTCCACCATGTTTTGGAAGCGCATAATCATGTCCCACTACTGAACTTTCAATCTCGGGTTCAATCCTTTCTTGAACCTCTTCTCGCGAGCATCATCTGTGGCGACATCTTACGGAGCATAACGGGCCAACCGAGTGAACTTGTTGAGATATTCACTCACGGACATGTTCTTCTGCGCAACTCCGAAATTCTTCCTTCTTCATTTCGATCACCCCATCCAGGATATGGGCATGACGAAAAGCTTCTGCGAACTCAGCCCAAGTGATACTCTCTGGATCCTCATGAGCGGCACAATAATTTTCCCACCACTCGGCTGCAGCACCCTCAAGCTGATGGGCTGCATACAACACCTTCTCGCGATCTGTACACTGGGCAAGGTTAAGCTTCTTTTCCACTGAGCGCAGCCAGTCATCGGCTTCTAATGGCTCAGAAGACCGTGAATAGGTAGGAGGCCTTGTTCTCATAAATTCTGCAAACTTGGACTGCTGGCGGACTGGGGGAGGCATGGCCATGTCTTGATTCTGTCGATTCATCATGGCGTTCATGTTCTGCATCATGGTGTTCATCAACCGGTGCAGGCTGCCATGAACTGACTCAAGGTTGGATCCAGTCCAGCTGGGTTTGCATGCTGCTCCGGAGTTGCCTGACTGCCCTCAGGGTCCTGACTCATCTGACCACGTCCTGCGGAGCTCCGGGTATCAACCATCTGAAAAGAAAGATCACTTGCTTGAGGACTGGCTTCACAGGCTTACTGTAAGAGGAAAAGCAAAGATAAGTGGTAAGTTCGTCTAAGGGGATATTCTAATGGTAAATCCTAAACTAAACAATCACTTAGCGAAAAGCTAACAAAGAACAAATAAATCACTTCAATAAAAGATTTGATATGACTGCAACATATTGCTTTTGAGGCAAAGCGCAGCTCACATCACACTCAATGCAAACAAAAACCACTTCCTAACCGATGCTATCCTATGCTACGGCCTACTCTTCCGGCTCCCACTCGGTCCGGCGAGGTGCGGCGTGCGTTCTTCTTCTTCTTCGCATCATCGTGGGCGTCCATCGGTTGCGGAACGCATTGTAGGCGCCATTGCTGGAATGGCAAGTTGAAGGTACTCTCGGCGATCATCTGCCATGCGTTGCCTTTCCTCCGGGCTGGGTGGCGTAGGCGAAGGTGGAGGTGTTGGCGTCCGCGGAGTGTACTCCTCAGGTTCATACTTTCTCTTGTATTCCTGGATGAACTTGGTCATACTGATCTTGTACCGTCGACAGAGTTGAGCAACGGCCTTGCGTGCACCGCTATGCGATTTGAACCTTTGAAGCTGTGGTGTACGACGTGACCTCCAAGCTTGATAGTGAAGTACAACCGTGTGAAATGGTACCCTCTTACTTCATCATCCATGGAACTGTACATTGGTGTTCTTTTGAAACCAAGACTTCTTAGCAGTACTCGAAGCACTCTCCTCCATCCTCCTGACCTGCTATAGTTGCTTTGCGACATCTACAGCACGGCACAAGATAAGAGTCAGTTTAAAAATTTTCATTTTCGCAGAAATTTTAAGGTGAGAGGCAAGAGTCCCTAAGAATAAGGTAAGAGAGTAAAGAATTTGCTAAATATCAGGTTTGGTTGTTTTGTCTTTAGAAAATAGGTTTTTGAATTTTTGAGACAACGACTAACTTAGGTTTTCGTCCTACAGTCGATATGGCTCTGATACCATCTCTGTCGAGACCCGAATATACAAATTCGGACTCTACTGTGTACTCTGCACTAGTCCAGGATCACGCTAGTGCACACAGCGTAAACAAAGATAAATATCATCCACATCACGATATTCTAAAGGAAATCCAAATTATATTAATAACCAACAGAGTACGACCTTATGGCCAAGCTTACAATTATTAGCCTGAAGGGCTTTAAAGAAACTAGCAGCGGAAATCCAAAATTAAGCGTAGTAGCCACTCGACATGCCCACAGGCAATCGACTGGGGAGCGAAGTCCTAATCCGTGAAGTCCTCGTAGTAGCCTCCTTCTAGCAACTCCTGCGATCCGGTCCCTCCTCTTCAACTGAGCAACATGGGCATAAAGCCGTGAGTACATTGGTACTCAGCAAGTCGTTTGTAACAAATGAATGCAATATAATATGCAAAGCTTAACAATGGATGGCTGAAAGGTTAGTTTTGCATAAAACAGCAATTTAGAGTAAATATGATAAATAGATTGAAAAGCAAATTTAACAACAGACACTAAGTAAATAAATCAAAGGAATTGAGTAGACCACAAGTGAACTAACCATTCACTTCCCATCTCAAGCCAATCAAATTTTCATAAAGACTCTACCCCTCGTGTGAAATCACCGAGCATTGTCCATGACCGAGGACACGGCTATTCGAATAGTTTTACACTCTGCAGAGGTTGCACAACTGTACCCACACGATGTGATTAGCCTCAGCAAGGAAATCACAACAAGGCTTTTACAATGGTCCATCTCCACCGATCCCACTCGCTAAGGATTCGCCGTCGAGTAGGGTAACCCCTAGTCGATAATTGCCCCTCTTGCGCCACACAACATCGTAGTAAAACCAAAGTGGAGACTTCACAAATTATTATGCCAGGTCTATCCCATACTAGACATGTGGTTTGCACGATTAAGCTCAGATCAATGGCGCACAAAGTTAAGTCCTTAACAATTACCCAGGCGAAGCATCCACATCCCAATGTGCATCCAAAGACCCCCTTTCTTCGCACGATCATTCGCCCAAGTGAAAGCCAAGTTTGTATAACCAATGCCCATGACACTACCCATGTCATGACATGCAAATTTTATAACGTGGCTAACCACCACGTTCAAGTAAACCATTAAGTCAGGATTAATTAACCACATGCGATGACAGATCCCAGCGAACTAATAATAAGCAGGCTAAGCAGTTGAACGTAACCCCATGTGACAATTATTATTTATCACTAAATAATTCCCAATCCTAAGGTGTCAATGGAATCATGGCAATCAAGTTATCATGGAGGATTTAACCAATTAGGAGTATAACTACGATTCTGAAGTTTTATTAACAAATAGCCATGCATGATAATTTGAAACAAAATAATACATAATAGATTGAAAACTGGGTTCAACATGATCAAAGAATACGACTTGCCTTGGCCTTGCTCAGATGAGGGCTCTTGGTCTTCAAATCCAACTTCCGCTCCCTCGAACACGCGATCTAACGAGAGAGAAAACGAGACGAAAAGAGAAAATAAATTCAAATAAAATTCAAATGAACTCCAAAAACTTTCAAACCTGAACCAAAAGGTAGAGCTCAATTTTAGATGAATTTAGAAAAAAGAACGGGGTCAATCGGAGCTAGGACGAGGAGAACGGGCTCTTGGAAAAAATTGGATTTTCTGAAAATCGGGAAAATTGGAAAAGTGCATCATCTTTGTGGACCGGCGCACGGAAGCTGGGTCTCACGGTGGACTCGGCTCACGGAACAATCGGTGGCCCAGGCTGCTTTGGCGCAAGCGGCGGTGCCGACGCGGCGCCGACGGGCGGACACGCATGCCCTAGGGTCGACGTGGTTTCTTGGCCGGCGGCCGACTCGGCTTGGTCCACGGGGTACGGCCGACAAGCGGGCCCCACCGGACGAGACTTCGGTGCACGGTGGGCGGAGTCTGGGAAGGCGAAAAGTCACGGCGGTGGCGTCGTGGCGCGGCGCGTCTTGCGATGCCGCGAGGCGCGGCGGTGCGGCGGCGGGGTGCGGCGCGTCGTGCGCGGCGCGGCGGGCGGTGCTGCGGGCGGCGGCGGCGACGAGGTGACGGCGGCGATCGCCAGCGGTGACCGAGGTGGCGGGACGAGAACGACGGCGGCGGGCTCACCGGCGGTGGCGAATGACGGCGCCGACGGCGGCGGCGGCGATGACCACGGCGGCGGCGAACGACGGCGCCGCGGCCGCGCGACGACAGCGGCGCTCAGCGTCGGCGGGCGGCGGCGGCTCGGGGCGAGGAAGACGAGGCGGCGGCTTTATACCCGCCGTCGAGGTGTTTGACTCGGAGACGGCGAAGGAAAACGGAAGGCGGCGGCGGCGTCCCGATCGGAGACGGGGAAGAGAGTCCCGGTCGGGAACGGCGACCACGACAGTGGGTCCCACTGTCGGCGAGCGACGGCGAAGCGGCGAGATGGCGCCGCGCGCGCGAGCAGTGGCGAGATGGTGACACGTGTCGCCCATCGGCAGGGACAAGGCGGGCGCGGAATGGGCTGGGCCGGCTGGTGGGTTTCGGCCCACTGGCCGGTTGGGATTTTTGGAGATTTTTCTTTTTCAGAAATTCAAATAAATTAATTTGAGCTCTAGAAAATAGCAAATAAATCCAGAAAAATCCAGGAAAATACCAATAAATTCCTTGGGACACAAGGAACTCAAATAAAATAACTTTGGCAAATGTTCATGTTCAGATTAATCATATTAAATCCTTTTAATTCATAAAATTTCATTTAAGCTTTAATTAATTTCAGAAAAAAAATTCAAATGGTGAATTTTATTTTAAAAGCTTCAAAAATACTCTGAAAATCAGGATGTTACATTGATCTACTCACTTTGGCCAACATCCTGCGAGATCTGTCTAAGAACGACATCACTCCTCCTTCGACCACTACATTCTCGTCTAGCTAACCGAGACTGATTATATTACTTATCAGCTTTGAGATGTAGTAAACATTCATGAGGATACAGTGTTCACACGTAGAACACTCTAATAGTACTGAGCCCCTTCCTTGTATCTCCACAGCCGAACCATCCCCAAATTTAACTGAGCCTTTCACCGCTGTGTCAATCTCAGCAAATTTCTCCTTGCAGCCGGTCATGTGGTTACTTGCGCCATTATCAAGATACTAAGTATTGTTCTGAGTGCCGCTAAGCTTCGGCAACACTTTGTCTTCATGCAAGAATTCCTTTTTTCAGGTATCGGGACTATATGGATGAATTCACATGCTTCGACCATCAGCAGTTGAGGATCTTCGTTGTTCTACTTCGCCACAAGATTGACCTTTTCTCTTCGGTTTGGCTTTGGACACTCTTTCGTGAAGTGCCCATAATCGTTGCAGTTGAAGCACTTGACCTTTGTCTTGTCGGAGTTTGGCAGCATTCATTCATAGACAATGCGATCGCCATCACCTTGACCTCCGCCTTGTCCACGGCCGCATCCCTGACCTCTTTCGTTACGCCTTCCTTTCTGAGCGCTGCTTGAGTCCTCATTCTTCTTAGTCTTCAAGCTCCTCTCTTCCCACTTGTTTTGGGTAAAGAGTAGATTATCTCCTCTGTCCTTCGAGTACCATCAACCCTAGAGTCCTTCCTCGAAGGTTCTAAAGTGACCGATCGCCTTCGAGACCGACATCGTTGCGACATCATCGAATGGTTTGATCATTTTGATAATCTGGAGGAATTGATCTGGAATAGAACTGAACAATTTTTCGATGATGTGACTCTCTTCCATCTTCGTGCCGAGCAAACGGATCTCACCCACCAGTGTGGTGAGTTTCATGGAGTACTCGATGATCATTTTTAAGTCTCCCATCTGCAACTTGTTCAGTCGCTATTTCAACGCTTCAGCACATGCCTTTTTGACACAATCTTCGCATACTCCATACTCGCATCTCCATGAGTGCGATCTAGGCTTCTTTCGCCATCTTCTTCTTGGTGATTGATGTCATCACATCATTTGACACCGCTTGTGAGATGGCCACCATTGCGTCTTGATCCTTGTCACCGTCATCGTCTCCATCTTCGACCTCCGATAATACCCCTAGTGAACGCAAGATTAACTTCATCTTGACAGCCCATATGGTGTAATTTGTTTTGCTCAACATCGGGTATTGAATCGGGATTGAGGCGCTTCTTGTCATTAGCTTGACGAACACGCCTATCTTCGATGAATCGGGCTCATTGCCCATGGTCTTGAGAGCGCTTCTGATTTCAATGGATCACCAGCATTGCCGGCCATCGTTTTGTCCCCTCAAGCTCTGATACCAATTGTTAGGGAATTTGCCCAAGGCCTATATGAGCGATGAACTTGAACTTTAAGATCACGCACGCGAACACAAGTTAATACAGATTGATTTCTTTTTTGATGCAATACGTCTACATCCTTTTCGTTATTCTTATATAGAGAAGCAACATATAAAACTCCATAACCAATGTGGCATCCCACGCTGAGTCCTACACGGACACATCTTAATTTTCCTTTTACGACTGCTATGGATCCTAGTTACAATTGGACTCTGAATCCTAACCTCTTACGACTTCAGTACTCATCTCCGAGTGCTACTTGATTTACGATTACGACTACTACAGTACTTTTACGACTACGACTGCTACAGTAGTCTGGTTGTGGACTCGATTAGATTTGAAGACAACTAGATTAACTCTAACATGTACACAACCTTCCTCTCTTTCTTCTCTGTTTAATGCACTTTTTAAGTGAAAATGACGATAGTAAAGGAAAGGAGGCTTTCCGACCGAACAAAAAATTATCCATTTCTTCTTCTGGAGGAGTGAAAGGGTAAATTGAGTATGTAACTAGGCATCACGCATGTCATAATGGCATGGTGATGATGATATCAAAGGGCATGGCCAGTCCCACCACCGTCCCATTCCTGTCCTAGGTGCGTATATAATGGGTGCCGGTGGCGCCATCGTCGTCATCATCATATCTGATTCCCATGCATCCATCTCACCATTACCTCCATCTCATTATTAGTGGCCAAGTTCTTTTAAACTTATGAGTTTTAGTTTACATTACTATAACTAACTTTTAAATGATGTATTTTTTTAATGTAAAGTGTACAAGTCGATTATAATAGATATTGTATCGAATCTATCTATATCAACTAAAATCATACATGAGTGTCTCTTTCTCCGTAATATCTCTTATAAACAGTTAGAATTTAAAATTTTAAATCAAAAGTCATAAGTCGATCGTAAAAATTTAAAATTTTAAATCAAAAGTCGTACTAATTAACCTGCATGTGCTGAATTAAACTAATCCATTGCTTTGGAGATCGGGCCCATAATCGAGCGCAGCCATTAGTGGGCGGCGTCACATCGTCCCAATTCCCAAACATGGCGAAAAAGTTGAGCTCGGCTTGGAACAATCGTTTTCTCGACACTTGCTGGAGATTAAGTAGATCACACCCACAAAATAAACTTGGATAGCAAAGGGTGCATGGAAATTCCCTGTGATTCCTAATGGAACTGTAGTATTTTATTGGCCCGACAGAAATTTTATATGAATTTTATAGAAAACAATTCAAATTTCACAGAGGTCAATTTAGACGGAGTAGCTACTCGGTCCCATGTGTCTGGTGTGATGGAAATGCTCCGTTGATGACATGATGATGATGATCCGATGGATAAACAATGTGACTTATGCAGTTATGCTTAAGGAAATTTTAATCACCTTACAAATAGATAACCCATTTTGATAAATTAGAATAACTTGTACGAAGTAAGTAGCAAAGATAGTAACTTTTAAACGGTTTTAGGATTTTTTTCTCCTTATTTCATCTACTCGCCATGCCATAATGGGAACTTCGTATGCTACAATTATTTTTTAGAGAGAGTATTGTTGTGATGCAAGGGCACTTTGGGAATTTCCCAATTGAGAAAAAGAAAAAAGGGAAAACTGGTCGGTGGGGCCCACATGTCGGTGGGCCGATCGAGCGAATAAGGGGAGGAGACGAGTCTCCTCCTGTGGCCGGTGCGCACGGGTGATTCCTTTGGATCCTGCCTTCTCGCTTGCGGCGGCGGGCGGGTCTTGGGGAGACGAAGGCGACGGAGGCGGCGTCGGCGTGGGTGTTTCGGCGCCAGCCACACCGCAGCCCGCCGGACTTTCCCCCTCTCCGCTCCGCTATAAAGCTCAGGCTCCTCCTCTCCTTTGATGCATCCGAACACAGTAAGTCCTCCCCTCTCCGATCTCAAATCTCTCGCCGTGTTCCTTCGATCTTGAGCCTTGAGAACCGCCGGCCATGGTATCTCCTGTCGTCGTCGGCTGTAGAGCGCACATCGCCATTTCTAGGGTTTTCCCCATGCGGTTTCCTTGAGCCTTTTCGTGATTTTGGCTGGAAGGAAAGGTCTGGGGTTAACCCCTAGTGGTTGATTTGGCTTGGGCTTGAGCTGTGTTTGTGTGAGATTTGTGATCTGTTCTTGTTGTTCACGAGCGCTCTCAGCCGGAGCTATCGGTGGTCTTGTGCAGCGTCAATCCTAACCCTCGACTCCGGCGTCGACTTCCCGTGGCTGGAGGGGGCATTGTATCTCCGTCTGCCACACTCCTCTTCTGCGAGCTGCACAGTGGGGTGCTAGGTTTTCTGGGATAGCGCCATGTGCGTGCCTTGCCCATTTTCGGTTACTTCAAATGATTTCGAATATCACTGCACAGTGAGTATCATCTCTGTTCTTTCGGTGATCTGCTGTAGAAAGACATGCTTGTGGGTCTGTCATATGCTCGATGAGGATAATTGTGGTCTGATACTAAAATTGAATGTTCAAATTTGAGCTCTAGATCTTTGCCATTGCTGCCATTTGTCTCACTGTCCTACAGTTAAATATTTTTCAGAGTATGTATATGCTGTGATCATTAGTTTTGTGTTGTCTGCACCTCGATTAGTCAGTTCAGCTTGTTGCATAACTTGCAAAATTGTGATCCCAAATTCTGGAAGCTTATCAAGTTATTTGACTAATTTAAGTGTTGTTTATGTGATCACTTGGCACTGTTTCCTCTGCTAGCCGAAAGTATTTGTTGATGATAGTCTAAAGTTGAGATTGGCAAATTGTTATTTAGAGCTCAAAATTTTGAATCTCACTTGACATAGTCAATTTAAGAAGAGTATAGACCAAAATAGCGGGACGGCCAAGATTGAAATCTTGAGTAACCCTGCATCTGAGAGCAATAACTCAAATCATTCTATTGAATATATGCTGGATTTGATCATATATGTTAAGTTTTCAATGAGATTAGCATGTAAATACACTTGTATATTTGTCGCCATGCTAATTTTGAATTCATATATGACATTTATATTGAGCATACGTTTCGTTTGCAATGACTTAAGTGATTCATATGTTATTATATTGATTAAGTCATTTATATGCCATATTTATCATGCTCGGATTTTGATTGTTATTGCTGAAATTAAATTTAAAAATATGCTTATACCGCAAATTTTACAACAATCCAGAAAACCTATAATTAAAGAAATGGCTTCATCGTCAGATGTCGTTAAGCCGGAGATATTTGACAGTGTCAACTTTAAACGTTGGCAAGCTAAAACGAAGTTATGGCTGATTGATCTCAAACTCTTTTGGGTTATTTCGAATTCTCCAATGTTTCCATTGGAAATTCCTGAAATGATGCGATGGGAGGATGCGAACAACTCGGTCCTAGCTCGTTTGTTAGCAGTCTTATCTAATCGGCTGTTTGACGTCTACGTGAACTTCAACGATGCCAAACAATTCTGGGATGAACTTGATGAGATATACTCTGAAGGAGACAATGGAAATGAGTCATTCGTAACTGCAAATTACTTGAATTATAAAATGGTAGAGGGGCGGTCAGTGATGGAGCAACTCCACGAGCTTCAAATCCATGTACGTGACTTAAGTCAGTACGACTGCATCCTGCCAGAGAAATTCCAAGTAAACGTAATCCTGGCTAAGTTACCGCCTTCGTGGCGTGACTTTATGACCGCTCGTAGACATATAAAGGAGCGCTTGATGCTCAATGAGCTGGCAACCGCCATTAGTGTCGAAGAGCATGCCAGAGCCGACGACGGCATGGGAAAGGCTCAGGTCCAAGCTCATCAGGTGGAGGTCAAGAGAACTGGAGGCTCTGGGAAACCAAAATTCAAGAATCAGCCCCAAGTCAAGCTCCAACCTAAGAAAATGAAGAAGAAAAAGGAGGACATCATCTGCTTTGTTTGTGGAGAGGCTGGCCATAAGGCCAACCATTTCCGCAATCGGAAGGGCAGGGGTCCATCTCCTGGTCAGCACAAAAGCCGTAAGGCTGAAGTAAATGTCGCGCTGGCTAGCTCCAGCTCGGAAGAGTATGTACCTCAGGCCTTTTTGGCAAGTCCATCTATTGATTGGTGGATTGATACATGTGCTACTAGACATATATGTGCTGACCGATCATGTTTCTCTTCATTTTAGGGTGAAGGTGGTGGATCCATCCTAATGGGCAACGGAGCCGCCGCGACAGTACATGGGATTGGACAGGTTTGCCTGAAGCTTACCTCGGGCAAAACACTCGTCCTCAAAGATGTACTGTATGTGCCTGCAATGACTCGAAATCTCCTAAGTGGGACAATGCTGTGCAGGCAAGGAATAAAGCTTGTATTTGAGTCCAATAAGGTCATCTTGACCAAATTTGGTAGCTTTGTGGGCAAAGGCTATAATAGCGGAGGCATATTCAGCTTATCCATTCTTGATTTGAATAATGTAAACATTTACAATGTTTTCCACTGCAATAAAGTTCATGATATTTGGCATTCACAGTTGTGTCATGTTAATTTTGAAGCTATTATGCGGTTGAGCAAAATGAGTTTAATTCCAAGCTATACCAAGCGCCGTGTGCGTGCCTTGCCCATTTTCGGTTACTTCAAGTGATTTCGAATATCACTGCATAGTGAGTGTCATCTCTGTTCTTTCGGTGATCTGCTGTAGAAAGAGATGCTTGTGGGTCTGTCATATGCTCGATGAGGATAATTGTGGTTTGATACTAAAATTGAATGTTCAAATTTGAGCTCTAGATCTTTGCCATTGCTGTCATTTTTCTCACTGTCCTACAGTTGATGATAGTCTAAAGTTGAGATTGGCAAATTGTTATTTAGAGCTCAAAAATCTGAATCTCACTTGACATGTTCAATTTAAGAAGAGTATAGACCAAAGTAACGGGATGGCCAAGATTGAAATCTTGAGTAACCCTACATCTGAGAGCAATAACTCAAATCATTCTGTTGAATATATGCTGGATTTGATCATATATGTTAAGTTTTTAATGAGCTTAGCATGTAAATACACTTGTATACTTGTCGCCATGCTAATTTTGAAATCATATATGACATTTATATTGAGCATATGTTTCGTTTACAATGACTAAAATGATTCATATGTTATTATGTTGATTAAGTCATTTATATGCCATATTTGTCATGCTAGGATTTTGATTGTTATTGCTGGAATTAAATTTGAAAATATGCTTATACCATAAATTTTACAACAAGTATAAGGTAGACACACACATT